>CM031234.1:411208207-412610707 GCA_018340775.1 Taxus wallichiana var. yunnanensis | reverse complement strand
TCCTCATCCTCCATGTGAAATGTACTAGAAATTTATTGAAGATGATAATGAAGATGAAATGGATGATGACATTTGTATGATGGGCAGCTCTTCAAGGTCACAACAAGCAACAACATCAACAGATGTGATAAGTGCAAGGACTGCTACAACCTTTTGGGATTACATAAAGAGGGTACCATTTCTTTCTCTTCCTCAAACTCATGAGGTAGATGTTGTTCAAGCTTTTGAAATTCCTAATAATGACTTTGAATATCTAAGGGCTTTAATGATCAAGAAATACGATGGTGGTATTCCTTCGGAGGAAGATAGACAATTGTTAATGAATGATGTGGTTGGTCAAGAGAAAGAGTACAATACTAGAAGTAAAGTTGTTAGAGGAGCTGGTACTATAGCCAAGCCAAAGACACCCTTTCTCACAAGAATTCCCAAAGACAATCCTAGAAAAGAAACAATTTCCAAGAACCCTATTATCCCATGTAAAAATATCAGTCCTCTTCATGCCCAGGCTACCAAGAATACTTCTCCATCTGATGAACCTTCTTGTTTCCCTTCCAATGTTGTTTTACCAAAGAGTGTTCCATATGATATTTCCCAAGTATTGAGCCAAATTAAAGTGAGTGTTCCCATCATTGAGTTGCTTAGAATACCTGAGCATAAGAAGAGAGCATTCGAGTACTTGGGATTGAAAGAAGAAAAGATTACCCCAAGCAGAAATGTAAATGTTGTTGAGACTCCTCTTCAAATCATTGCTGGCCTTGAAACACCACCACCAATGGAAGATCTTGGAGAGGAACCTAAAGTATATTTGGGGACATCCTTGGTTGATTCCCAATTGAATGTTGATCCATTTTTCACAACTTTTCTCATAAAAGATAGGTTGCTTCACAATTGCATGTTTGATTCTGGTGCATCATGTAATTTCATGCCTCTAGAAGTCATGAATGATTTAGATATCAAAGTGACAACAACATATGGAAATGTATAGCCATGGATTCAAGGGAAGTGCTAGTTGTTGGTTGTGTGAAGGGTTTAGTAGTGTAATTTGCAGCCTATCCAATTAAAAACTTAAAACTTGATGTTGTAATTGTTGACTGCCCTTCCAAATGGGGTATGATTTTGTCAAGAAAATGAGTTGCAAGTGTTGGTGGTAGTGTTTAAATGGACATTTACTTTGCCACCATTCCCATTGAGGACAGCCTTATCAAACTCTATGGTGAGAAGAAGATGTTGCACTTGATTGAAGACCCCAACAATGCTTCTTATGAAGTGCTATTTGCTGATGTAGACACTGAGAATTTCATTGGTTTTGCTGATGGAAAAGAGAACAAGATGGATAAATCAGAATTCCTTGATATGATAGGTTCTCCTTGGAATTTGTTTTTGATGGAGCTTGCTCCAAATTTGGAAATGGTGCTGGTATAGTTTTTCTTTCTCCTAGTTTGGAAGAATTTCCTTTTTCCTTCAAACTTAATTTTGAATGCACTAACAATATTGCTAAGTATGAGGCATTGTTGTTGGGATTAAGGATTGCATGGAAATATGGAGTGAAGGATATTGTTGCTAAGGGGGATTCAGAGCTGGTTGTCAAGCAAGTAAGGAAGTTATATGCCACAAAAATCAGCGTATGAAACAATATAAGCATGTTATTTGGGACTTGATTGAAATGTTTGATTCCTTTAACATTGTTTACCATGATAGAAGTCTTAATGCTGCTGCTGATAAGTTGGTTGTACTTGGCTCTAGATTTGACAATTGTACCATTTCACCTTTTTGTGAATATAATGTTGAAGTGCTAACAAGGCCAGCTATCCCGGATAATGTGAAACATTGGCAGGTTTTTGATGATGATGCCAAGTGTTGAGATTCTTACAATGCCAAGGTGAGTTTGTTGGTTATAAAATTTATTGGGAGCCAATGGTATGCATGAATGAAGGGAGAGAAACTTTATTTGATAAGGATATTATCCAATTGAAAACAAATACCATTCCTAAAGGTCTTATTGCACTTGAGGTAAATTTTAAAAATGTTGATTGGATCATAAATAGAAATATGGCTGCTTCAAGGAGGTGGAAGAGAATGACTTGGGAAACAAGGATAAACCAATGAAGATTTGGTTGGGTAGCAATTTAAGTAAAGAGGAAAAATAGTCCTATGCCCAACTCTTAAAGAAATATCAAGACTTCCTTGCTTGGTCTTATTCAGAGCTAAAGGCATATAAAAATATTTGTTCCAACATGAGATTAGTCTTAAGGCCAAGACTAAGCCATTCAAAAGAGAGAAAAGGCCTATTAATCCACTTCTCTCCATGAAAATGCAAGAGGAATTTAAAAAGTTGAGAGATGGAGGTATTATTCAACCCACTAGGTATTCATCTTGGGTTACAAACCTTGTGCCAGTTAGAAAGAAGAATGGAGACATCAGACTTTGTGTGGATTTTAGGAATCTAAACAAAGCATCCATGAAGGACAACTATCCCTTGCCAAATATGGAAAATATGTTGCAACTTGTGACAAGGTCAGAAATGCTTTCTACTTTGGATGGTTTCTCTGGATACAATCAGGTGGTTGTTAAAGAATTAGAAAGACTTAAGACAACCTTCACTACGCCTTGGGGAACTTATGTTTTTGTGAGGATTCCCTTTGGATTGATGAATTTTGGTGCCAATTTTCAAAGAGCAATGGATGTTGCCTTTGCTGGTTACATAAATGAATTTATTGTAGTTTACCAAGATGATGTGACTATATTTTCAAGGTAGTGAGGAGACCATTTGCAACACCTAGAGAAGATGTTGATCAGATGTAGGGAGTATGGAATTTATCTTAATCCAAAGAAGTGTCATTTTGGCATGCAAAAGGAAAATTTGTTGGGACATATTGTGTCTAAGGATGGTGTCATGATAGACCCTGAAAGAGTGGAGGAAATCAACAAAGTACCTATCTTGAGAACCAAGAAAGGTATCCAATCTTTCTTTGGCCAAATCAATTTTATTAGAAGGTTTATTTCCAATTTTGCTAAGCTAACTCTTCCAATCACAAGCATGTTAAGAAAGGATCAAGTCATCAGGTGGGAGGAGGCTGCCATTCAAGATTTTGAAGGAATAAAGGATGCACTTAAGCATGCCCCTGTTTTGGCAGCCCCAAACTATAAGAGGCCTTTCCAAATCTTTTCTTTTGCCTCTGAATTCACTATTGCTTCAGTTTTGTTACAAAAGGATGAGAATGGAGCTGAGAGGCCTATTGCCTTCTTTAGAAAGGCTTTACAAGTAGCTGAGTTGAAGTATACAATCATGGAAAAACAAGCATTTGCATTGGTAAAAGCAACAAAGATTTTCAGGCCCTATATATTGAGTTCAAAAGTTGTTGCTTATGTTCCCCACACCATGGTTAAAGACATCTTATCAAACATGGAGATATCAAGCAAGAGATGTAGATGGGTCAAAAATTACAAGAATATGATATGGATATCCAAACAACAAAGCTAGTAAGAGGTTTGGGTCTTGCTAAGCTCATGGCTGAGAGCAATTTGCAAAATGTAGAAGTGAATCAGCTAGAGGAAGAAAGGGTAGATATTCTTGACAAATTGATGAGGTCTGAGTGGTACAAAGATGTGATTTTCTACCTCGAAACCTATGCTATCCTAGTCACTTGAATAAAAATTAGAAAAGAGCCCTCAAGCTGGCTTCTCAAAAATATATCATAACAGACCTTGGGCTAGCTTGGAAGAACCCTGAAGGTGTCCTCTTGAAATGCATAACTGAAGATGAAGCTCCCAAGTTGATTGCTGATTTCCATGGGGGATTTTGTGGAGGACATTTTTCTGGGAGAGTGATAACACATAAGATTTTAAGAGTTGGTTATTGGTGGCCTACTCTTTTTAAAGATGCAACCCAGCTAGTTAGAAAGTGTGATAGTTGCCAACATTTCTCTGGAAGACTGAAAGCTTTAGGCTCCCTTCCTTTGCATCCTGTATCAATTGAAGCCCTATTCAAATAATGGGGAATGGAATTCATCGGTGAGATTTTAGATCCTTCCAGTGTTGGTCATAAATGGATCCTTTTAGCAACTAATTATTTTACAAAATGGGTTGAGGCAATTCCATCTAGAAAGGAAACACACGAAGTGGTAATGGATCTCCTGTTGAATCATATCATATGCAGATTTGGAGTTCCGCTTAAGATTGTATCTGATAATGCCATGTGTTTTAGAGCCAAACCTTTGATGGTAATGTGTAATGAATATGGGATAAATATGAATTATTCTTCAAACTACAATCCACAAGGAAATGGACAAGCTGAGTCCAAGAAACAAGAACTTTCTCAAGATCATTATAAGGACCTTGGAAATCAACAAGAAGTGGGGAGAGAAATTGAAATTTACAGTTTGGGCTGATAGAATAACTCCTAAAAGAGCAACTGGTAAGAGCCCGTTTGAATTGGTGTATGGAACTCAGGCTTTGCTGCCCTTACACCTACAATTATCCACTTTTTAGTTTTCCCAACAGTTGGAAGATCAAGAACATGGCCCATATGAATCAAGAATCAATCAGATCATTGAGTTGGATGAAGAGAGAAGAGCTTCTCATCAAAGGCATATCAGGTTTAGAGAGAAATTGAAGAGGTTGTTTGATAAGAAGGTCACTCCTAGAGCCTTCAATGTTGGAGATCTGGTTTTGCTATGGGATAGTAGGCATGAAGACAAGGGAAAACATGGAAAGTTTGATGCATTATGGATGGGCCCTTATGCCATTGACATCAGAATTGGTGAGCATACCTTTTTCCTTAAAGATCTAGATGGGGATTTGCTGGAGCTTTGCCTGTTAATGGCAGACATTTAAAACATTTCTTGGATTAAATCCCCAAGTGAGGTATGCACAAGTTGTATATTTGTATAGTCCTTGGTCTTGCTTTGTTTTTTGTTGTTTGTTGGTGTGTGGTTTCCCTTTTCTCCTTGGCAACCTTTTTGGTGGTTTTCTCGGTCTATATTTTTGTGGAAATTCTAGTTTTTGGGCTGCCCTGTGTTTTGACTCCTTTACCCAATGTATTTTTGGCACTTGGTCTACATTTTGATCTTGTGGCACTCACCGGGAGTGCCCATCCCCAAGCAAGAGCTAATGTTGGTCCCATTATTGAATTTTCATAATGTGCCCTAATTTTTCATGTCCAAATTTGCTCACAAACATTTCATTTTTTGATTTGGTGGTCTATAGTTCGTATTCCCCAATTGAATACCTTCGAAAATTACTAAGTTATTATTTTTCCCTAATTTGAAACAAAATACATGTTTTCCCCTTTGTGTCCAAATTTCTTCCTTTTTTTGGGTTGTGTCATTTTCCTTTGCCAAATTGTGCAAAATACTTGAATTTAATTGAATCCTGAGTTTATGTACATGTTTTCCCAATCCCATGCTTGAAAACAATGTCAAAAATGATTCATTTGGTTCAAGATCAAAAAATCTGCCTTCCTTGTCAAAAAATTTGATTACTAGGGCATCCTCTGCATTTTTGATGTATTGACGATCATACGGGTGCATTTTACCCGTTAAATTCATCATTGCAAAATTATTGCAATGTGGCGGGTTCCTATTGGCGGGGCGGTTAGGAAATATTTCTAACTTGTTAATTTTTCAAATTTTGGCTTAAGGAAAAATTTGGTCCATGGCTCCGCTTGCTATAATAAAGTGCCTACATGGCACATTGTGATTGGTTGGAGGATTGGCAGGTGGTGGGATATACTTAGAAATTTTTCTTTCCTTTTGCAAAATTTTCAAAGGACAATTTTTACTCGAAGGCCCGAATCCAATGGTAGGTGGACACGTGTCCTGGAAAAGTTAGCATGGTGGGCTTGCCTTAGAAATTTTGCTTCCATTTTGCAAAATTTTCTAAGTTAGATTTTTTCCTGAAGCCCCACAGCAAATGGTAGGTGGCCACGTGTCCTGGAGAAGTTAGCATGGAAGGGCGGAGGTTTTAAGAAATTTGAAGTTTTCAACTTCAAAACTTTAAAGTTAAAATTTGAGCCGAAGCTCCACCACAAATCACAAGGCGACACATAGCCAGAAGAAGTCAATACGAGGGGTCGGCGGTTTTGTAATGGTTTTGAAGTTTTAACTTCAAATGTTATAAAGTCAAGTTTTGGGTTAAAGGTCCTGACTAGTAAGAAGTGGACACGTGTCAAGAAATACAAAGGGTGAAGAAAGGGGCCGAGGGAAAGTTTTGTGGATTTTTGCCTTTGTGTTTGCAAGGTAAAAAATGAAAAGTGGTCCCATGACCAATGAGGAGTCAACATGTGGAATGTCCTAGGCAAATGGGGAAGCGCGTGCCCAGGGAAAAGTTTGAAATTTTGCAAAATTGGCAAGGATGTTTTATGGCAAGGTGGGAGGCTTGGAACCATAGCGAATGGGAGAGCACCACGTGGCGAGGAAGAGAACAAGTGTTCGGGATGGTGGAAATTTTTAGCAAAATTTCCCTTTTTCAAAAAATTGCCAAAATTCATAAAATGAGCCCGCAGTTTTCAATGGGGCCCACATGTGGACACGTGGTGGATCCAAGGGAGAAGCGAAGATTTTGCAAAATTTTCCAAAAAAATCAAAAAGGTTGCAAATGTATTTTTAAGGATGGGGACCCGTTCCAATCAGTTTTAACACATGTCCCATATTATTCTAAGGTGAAAAGGGGAATATTCAAGGATCTTAGCTTCTGCGATGTAAAAAATGTGAAAATGTGGAGGGCTAAAAATTGAAAAGGTAAAAGGTGAAAAATGATTGCTAAAGCATGCTGGCATGCCTGAATGCTAAAAAACGTGACCCTGGGATGGATAAGGATCCAAACTCATGCAATATTTTAAAATTTTGTGCATCCCTGGCAATATCCGACCTATTTTACAGTTTGATGTCATTTTCATGAAATGATGAAGGGTTTTGTAACAAATTTGATCCCTTAGGCATATTCTTTTCTTGGGAAGAAAGGTTCTAAGCTGGCATGAGGTATAAAATGTATTTTTGAAGAATTTGTAAGGAGAGAAGATAGAAGAAATCCATTTCTCTGGAGAAAACTACCTGAAAGCCATTTTCAATTCCATTTTTGTATCAGATTTCATCATGTTGAGTTGGTTTCAATTGTAAATCCATCAACAGGCTCTAAGATTGCTCTCATGACTTTCCCCTGCTGATGTATCTGATCATTTTCTTGATTATCTTGTTTATTCTCTTGGAAAAGTTTACATATGCTTATGTTTCAGAATGTTTTCAATTTATGTTTCTTGCTCATGTTGTAATCTTTTGTTTAGGATCTCTTTGATCATACAGGGTCTCATTTCTTATTGATGGTTTAGTGGCATTTGCAATCTTGTATTCAGAAGAGCTTTTCTTCGATAGAAGATAAACAGATTTAAAATCATTTTACTGTCCTTGAATATTGAGATTGTTTGTAAACCTTTGGGTGCACCTTAGGTCATGATTAAATAGGGATTCCTAGATACTTTGTTGGTATTTTACTTCAAGCTTTTGTGGCAGGTTATCAAAGGTTGTGTGGAAGAGTGTAGATCTGGGCCTCCATTTGTGCACATATCCTGGTTGAAGGAGCATTTAAAACCTCTGGAAGTATTCTTGTTGTGTAGGTGTTACAAATTTCTTGCAAAGGTTCTCAAAGAAGTTGGTAATTCCCAACTAGTCTTGTCTAAACATCTCCCAAAAAATTTCATTCAAACTAACTCATCCTACCCATACTACCCCTGCATTGCATTGTGTGTTAACAAAATAATACAACCCACTCACAAAAATGCACAAAACATATCAGGTTTTTATTATGTCTCTAGTAGCCTTAGCCTTGTCTTGAAAGCATTTCCATCATTTAGTAGTGACAAATCCTTTGAGTTTGAATAATGGATAATTGATCATGTTTTCCCAAGGCCATCTCCACACAATGTGAAAAATACAAGGATATCTCAATCTCCTTTACCATACAAGGGTTGCAATATAGGTTCTCTTGCCTTGGTTGATAGGCACAACCTAAAATAGTGAGGATCAGATCAAGATCCTTTTGAAGGTGCTATCCACTCCCTCAAATATTGAGTGCTAACAAGCTAGATAGATGTGCTCCCCTACAAATGACATACAAATCATCTATCTACCCTTGAGTGTTTTGTGCAAATGCATGATGCTATTCAAGTTGTGAAGGAGATTAAATATGGATACCAATACGGGGTAGGAGAAAGACTAAGTAGGTAAGCTGATGATGGTTTGAAGGAATTGGTTCCAAAGTCATGATGGACTGATCATGATAAGCTAGGGCATAGGACTGATGTTGGTCAAGGTAAAACTGTCACCCGTCAAGTCGAGTACGTTATAAAAAGAAAAATTGTAGTATTTTTCAAATCATTTGTCTTGTACTGAATTGTGGAAAATGACAAGTGATAGAGAAAAGTGGATAGCATCCATGCGAATGAGAGTTGAGTTGGTGAGTGGTGTAAGCGGGTGAGTTGCGGTGGGTAGGCGGGTCTATGAGATCAGATTGCGTGATTTGATTGGTTAGAGGTGAGGAGGTTGATTGCGTGATGGAAGAGGTAGGAGAGGGATCGAGGGTACTACATGACATGATTATGGATAGGACCTACTTCGCATGGGTGCTAGCATTCCTAGTGCAGCTATATATAGAGCTATGGGCATATGGGTGGCTTCATAGGTTAAGTCTTTGTTGCATGTTTATTCTTCATTGTTGGGCTTACGAGCACATTATTTGTGTTCATCCGATTGGTATGCCCTGGAAGATGCATTTGAACCTATTTTTGTTCGGGTGGGGTATAGGTGTTGGGTGTCTCGTGATAATAGAGCGTCAAACAGGTAGGGTTAGACATGATGTGGCCTATTATAGGTAGTTACTTGAGGTATTATCTAGCGTGGACATTATTTCAAGACCGTATGTGGGCTATC
The DNA here is from genome assembly GCA_018340775.1 of Taxus wallichiana var. yunnanensis. Lineage (NCBI taxonomy): Eukaryota > Viridiplantae > Streptophyta > Pinopsida > Cupressales > Taxaceae > Taxus > Taxus wallichiana. Next base: position 412,601,786 of record CM031234.1, on the reverse strand, counting down.
CCTCATACAGACATATGGATGATGAGCTAGATGGCTTGTAGATACTCAGGTGGATTAAGGGGTACCATGCAGGGGAGCATGAGATGATCCCAGTAGATAGAGTCAAATGATAGTTTGGGCTACTAAAAGATATACCACCACCTTTTCCACAATACCAAAGAGATGATGTGGAGAGACCACTACCGCTACCACATCCGACAAGACCTACCGGGCTTGAGGAGTAGGTTATAGATTAGTGTATCGATGATGCCGGGGTGATGGATAGGTAGAAAAAAGTGATGCGCAGCTCATTTACGAGTAGTAACTCCCGGTGCAGAGCAGCCAAATTTAGCCACCATCACTATGTAGAGAGACGCCCTACAGGGGTAGGTGGTGACTATGATTACATAGTTGGGGATGGTACATGGGTAGTTGGTAGGGTTAGAGGTAGACGTGGCTACGTTACATGCACAAGTGGCCAATTTATAGGCCCAAATGTCCCACGGTGGAGATGGAGATGCAGATGATGATTAGATGGCCGCCCTATAACCGTAGGTTACATGTTTACAGGGCTAGTTGGCCACTACACAGGCACATATTGAGGCACTACAGGCTCAAGTACAGGGGAAGGTTGTAAGGCCAATGACACCTCCATAAGCACGGGACAAGGTCGAGTGTCACAGCGAGGGCAAGATAGGGTTCCATAGGATAGGCAGTGCACAAGGTCGAGACCGATGGGGCCACCACAGATAGTACCCATATCTAGATTGCGGGATGCCTTAGGTGAGGCCAAGTATTACTAGGACCAGTTAATGGCAATGGGGATAGATTTTCTATCCTATGGAGAGTACATGGCACAACAGGCCTCGAGTGAGAGGACCAGATCCCTGTACCCACAGCGTGGAGAGCACATGGGGCCCTAGAGCTCTAAGACAGGATCAAGGTGAGGCCACCAGTTTACGGAGGCCAGCTCCAGGTGATGTACCCATAGGGGCCCGACCACAACCTATGACAGGTAGTGAGATGTTATCAGGACGCTAGATAGGAGCCGAGGAGGAGAGAAGAGATACTTATATGGAGGATATCCGGAAGGATGATGTTTGATGCACATGCCTCCATTTTTATGTATTTTAGTCATTTTTGATATATACCATCCTGCGTGCCGAAGAGAGTGAGGATGTATACGAGAGTTTTTAGTGATTTTTTTATATACAACGGCTTGCGTCAAGATATTTGAGAGTTATATATATGGATACACATGTTTGGATGTTTTTATTTGTAGAGATGATGGTGATTTTGGCCTAATGTTTCTGTGTTAATAGAATTTTAATATTATCCATAGATGGATTCATGATAGGTGTGTTATGCATGATAGAGTTAGGTCATGAGCATGGATAGAGTCGTCGTAGGCATGGATCAAGTCAAGTTTTAGGCATGGATTGAGTCGGGTTGGTTTATAGATGGTTGAGCTGAAATGAGTTGAGTGTGTAATTCATTAATTTGTGCAATTAATGATGATATGGTTCATGTTTGAGATGTTTTATAGTAACATGCATGATAGTGGAAAAGAAATGGTAGACATAAGGAATGTATGTTTGATGATGATAAAGGTGTGAAGCAATCGCCGTTTATTTGGTATAACTTCCAATTATTGATATATAAAAATAAAACTAAGGTAGAATGTGATTTATTACCCGAATAACCCTTATGGCCTCTCTCCATACCCAAATCCATTTATTTTATCAACATTTTCAAATTTTTAGACCCCCCCATTCTTTCCATTTTTACCTAAACAATTTTATTCAAAACTACAAATAGATCGAATCCTACCTCTACACTGGGACGAGCCTCCTCACCGGGATGTCCGGTCTCCGGCTATTGGATTACCCGGACCTTCACCCCACGATGCCATGTCTCCAATCATCCTCTTGAGCCTCTGCCAAATCCCCTTATCCCACCTTCCCTCGTCGTCCCGTCTTCCTCACTCCACCAAACAACTAATCCACCTCCGACACGTCCACTCACTTTGTCCACTTATCCACATCAAAAATTCACCCTCCTCACAAGTCATTTTCCACCACATCAAATGCACAAATGAATAACATTTCACCTAGATTTTTACTTTTTACCCCATCCCCAACCCGACCGACATCATTTTAACTTGACCGACATCGGTTGTGTGCCCTAGTCCACCACGTTCAGCTTCCCTAAACAGAGTAAGTTTACCATAACCAAAGTGTCGCTTATAATTTTTTAACCCCTCACTCCACAATGCACCACATCTACTTTCCCGTAACCTTTTTCCACCTAACCCACCATTGACCCTAACCTTACACCTCCTCCCATGACCTTATTACTTATCACCCAACCTCACCATTAGTTGGGGCATGTTTATGCCCCTCATGTGGCCATACCTACAACCTACACTACCCCCACCTACCTAAAAACCATTAATTATTTGGACACTCCAATTCACTCACTCTTTGCATCTTATGATGAAGATACCTATGTTTTTCAACTTAGTACCGATAAGTACAACCTCATACTGCACTCTATTTGTCCTTGCTAAGATTTCTTTTCCTACAACCCTTAGTACCCCTACACCTTTTTATCATTCCGGCCACCCATGAACTATACCTACAAGCTCAACCTACCCCCTACATCAACTTTGTTGCATCTTAGGAGTTGTTATTTTACATATACCTTGGCCTTACCCATGCCATGACCTATTTACCGACCCTAGTCAACGTGGTGTAACCATTGACCTTTTGTACTTGATATGCCTTTCGATTATGTTAACTATGTTGTTTTATCCGACCAACGATACCTTTCCTATGTCATGCCGTTTATCCCAACCAAACCTTTGGTGTATCGGAACATACCTAAACATTCCCGTACCTAACTTATGTTGTGTTTCCAGACGATATCCTATACATTGGATACCCGAATCACTTCACCCTTGTTTAGATAAACCTATCAACCTGGATGATGTAGAGTTTACAAGATTTTCAACCGGAACCGTATTGCAATCTATATCTCTGTGTGTTTTTATGCCATCACCCATGACTCGATTTTGACCCTAACCTACTACCTCTTACCTAAGTTAACCATCATCCTTTCCCTCAATACTCAAACCCTTCCCCACCTATCTTAACCACCTACACATTTATCAAACCACTCACCGATTCTCGTATTACACCTCATCGGTTTCGGTTTGAGGGGGATCACCTTCACCTGACATGGGGCAATAACTTCCTATTTTTGTCGGCGTCACTTACAATACAAGCTACGCAACAAAAAAGCGTAAAATGTAGACACTAAAATTTCATCACACTTCCCTTGGTCCCTATTCAAATAGCCAACTTAAACATATTCACCTAACCATGACTCCCTACCCCACATTAATATTAGTTTAATTATTTATAACTAAATTAATACTCATCCTCACTTCATTCATTGTTTAAATACCTTAATTAAAACCAATTTACACCTCACCTAGACACCTCACCACAAACCTATTTTTAGCAAATTTCCCCTCTACTAGGAATCATCATTCACTCACCATAACTAACCACATTCCCGCTCACTAAAACGTAACGTTTCATTTTTGGTCTAGGAGAATAGACTGAATTGGCCCAAAAAGATCACCAAGATTTGACATTTTTAGTAAACCTAGGATTTCCTGCTATAACCGATGCCGGTTAACCGTATATTGACACCAATCACCCTAAACCACCATCAGTTACCTTATATTCTTCTTGGTAACCTTGTTAACTCCATCAAAATCTATCAGTTAACTCCTCCCAAAAATTCCTCTAGGATGGTTATAAGATCATTTCCATGGATTCTCTATATACTTTACAAAAAAAATTGAAAATTTCATCCCAGGAAGTTTCCTTTTTGGTTATATGGAGTTTCAACGAAATAAAAATCTCAAATATCACCGGAAAAAGGTCCTTGAAGAAAAACCTAAGATTTTGAGACTAATTTCATTACAATCCAAAATTGAGAGACACAATTCAAAAACTATTAAGTTTGAAAGGCTTCACATGTCTTAATTTATTAAGCTTCCAAAAAAGGTGAATTCTCAGCACTCGTGCACTCCAAATAAGAAAAAACCATCAGAAAGTGAAAATTTGGAAAACCTACTAAAGATGGCCATCCTAGTTAGGACATAATATAAATAGTAAGTCTTGCAAATGGGATCGATCATTTGTATCACTTCACATTTCACCCATCTCATTTCTTTTTGTCACACTTACAAGGTCACAAAGTTGTCTCATGAATCAAGTAGGAGAGAAATCTCTCACATGCCCCCAAAACATCGGTCTCGAGGTGAATTATGTATGGCATGCTAATTTTTGAAAATAAATGATTCAATTCATCCTAGCCACAAAAGGGGTCATCATGTTAAAAGTGACGTGGACCATGAAAGGAAAGTGATGGGAAAGACCTTCCAAACAACAAGTGGGGCAAGCCTAATAACCAAGATTGACTACCTTTAGTGTTTTCATTTTATAGTTGGTTTATTTTATTGTCGGTCTAAGTTGTTTTTTGTTGTTTATTATGCCTCTAGGTTGTTTTTTAAAAAGAGCCATGCTTCCATACCACTTGCTATTTTTTGAATAGTTATACTATCTTATTTTCTTGTAATGTAGAGGCTATTTCATCAAAAAGAAACGAAAATGTCTCTTAAATGCATTAATGTAGTTATGTATTTATATACTCTTTGAATTCTAATTAGGACCATAATCACAAGCAAGTGGCAACCAATGGGATCAAAAGCTCAACAAATATGTTCCATAACCTTGAGGAACTCAAATTGTAGTAAAGAGGGGCTAATTACAAAAAGAGACAAAATTGTACATGTAGGATTGTGGGAAAATGTATAGAATGATAAGAAATAGAGAGGAAAACATAGAAAACCACATAAGATAGGAAGGTTAACATCAAATTGAATGTGTCGAAAGTCACAAAAATTCTACAAAATATTGAAAGTGTCAAAAGTCACATAAAAATTTACAAAATATTAAAAGTGTCAAAAAGTAATACAATGTATGCAAAAGAAAATATATCCAAAGTTAGAAAACCACATAAACACAAAAAGAACACATCACTAAAATTTAACCTAAAATAATCATAAATTTTCACATAAATAAACTAATGTAGATGCCTCTACCTTAAATTAGATATACTTTTCGAATACATCTTAGAATTATTTCTAAGACTCTTAAAACATCATCATAATATCTAAATTAAGTATCTATATTAACGTACTGATAAAATCTTAGTCAACAGTTGAGAATTCTAGCAATTACGAGTGATATTATGAGATGGTTTATTCTGCTGAAAAGGCATGTTTAAAAAGCAGCATAAATCATAAAATGTCATTAGTATTTGTGCAAAAATATAAATATCTCTTCATTGTACCTTCCTCGCTATGTGGCTGTATATTCATTGTATGCTTTAGGTGAATATACGTTTATCATCTTCTATAAACATCGACATAGAATTTTAGTGAAATAGCACAAATAAAAATTGTTCAACTGTAAAGAGATATTCACATCCCATAAACGTCAAATATAAGCCAAATCCAAATTGAAATATATTTTTTCAAATTATTTTATTTGATTTGACAATGAATTGCAGAAGCATTTAAAGAAATAATGCTTGAAAACAGTTTGATTTGACAATACAACGTAATCTAACATTCCAAAACAAATACAGAAAATGACAAGTAAAGAAACAAATCAAAGGAGGTTGTCTACTTTTAGAAAGTTTCTGTCATTTTTGGCAGATTTTTATTATGTGATTCAGTTCTCCAGGTTTTCTGAACAGTTGTATTAAGACAGGTAGATACAACCAGGGTGTATAATAGAAATGTGTTTTTCAATTTTAAAAATAATATTATATTAATTAAGTATAGAGGAATAATATGTTTAGAATTACAGAAGTTAAAAAAATAGTTCAATTTTTATGCATTATAATGGGCATTAATTTATATAAATTATTTTTACCCCATTTTGTAAGAAATATATAATGAAATTATGATAAGCATATAAAGGAAATCAGTGAACACCTTCAATAAGATAATTACTGGTAAGAGGCATCCATATTGTCAATATCATGTAAGGGACAACTTTCTGTTTTAGAAACGTTTACATTCAGCAACAAATAATCCTTAATAGACTCTATTTGAAATAAACAACTTCATCAAGGACCAAACAACAAAAACCATTATCAAAATAATTTAAAGATAATTATTAATAAACTTAAAATTTAAAGAAATATTTCATTATTATAAAATATTAAAGGGAATATATATATATATATATATATACATTAATCAAATAATTAATTTTTCATTTAATCAACTAATTGACATTTTTCTTATTATTATTTTTGTCTATTTATTTTACAACTGTTTAATTTTATATTCAAAAATCAAATCCAATCCCTTCCTATTAACTTATATTCATATAAAGATTTCTTTTTGTTGTAGTGAGTCTCAAATTCTAAAATGGAATAGAAACTTCTCAATTTTTGATAACTAAGTCTAAGAATACTATCTACCTAATCCTTGCAAACTTCCAATTCAATCAAAATATAAAAACTCATATAGAAATATTTATTTTCCTTTATTTATCCAAGTATTACAAAATAAAGTTTGTCCCCAAATTGCACTGACTAAATATCTTTATTGTGATGATCTTCAATGATTAAGAGTGTTTTTATTATATGAAAAATGGTCACATCAAATTACTCTAAAATGGCATGTATTATGCGGTTCAAATTTGTGTTTTGAATTATTGTGATGTGATCTAATTTGAATTAAAACTAAATATGTATAAATATGGCCCTCTCTTTTAAATCATTGGGATGCTTTTAAAGCTTTTTAATATTTTAATTCAAACTTCCAATCAAATTTGTAAATTTGTTAATTAGTTTTGGTTTATTTTCACTTTCCTATCTCATTAATAAGTAAAACTTATCACTTTCCTATCTGTTAATAAGTAAAACTTATATACATATATGTTTGGGATGTACAATGCAATGTGAACATTGAACTATACATGTTATTTGTTTTAGAGGGATAGTTATTACTTTTGTAGTAGATGTTGGTGAGGGGTGTGATTGATTTTGTAAGTGTAGAAATATAAATTAACTATGTCATTTAAAGGTTCTATCTCTACATTTCAGATTTGTTACAAATTCATACATATACATATGCAAATCTTATATCATGAGTGGTAGTGTTTTGTGGAGTAGTTTATTTGAATTAAACATGAATACATGAAGAGCTCCGTATAGCATGTAGGGTTTGTGTCAATTTTCATTAGCAGATGGAATTCATTTGACATATTAGGCCACTCTTGCTTGACTATTGCATATTAGCTAAACATTGCAATCATTAATATGCAATGACGATTACATTATTCAGGTCATCCCCTTGGGTAAAAAATTAAGGGAACAACTAAAGTAGGGAATGTTTGAAGTTGTAAGCGGTCTTCTACAAAAGGTAGATGAGGATGGAATAACAAAGAAACCACATAAGGAGCAAGTTAGAGCCTTAAATTCATGTTTGACATTTCAATGGGTCTGTATAGCACTTTTAACTAGGTTGATCAGAATCAATTCTGTGTTCGCCTCCTTCCAAGTCATGTATTTCCATCTTTTTAGATGGGAGCACATGAAAATGCCTGAGGATTTGAAAAGATACTAGTTTGAAAGGAGGCCTCAGGTCTCTAGGAAGACCAGTTTTCAATGTCCCTTTTTATGCAATGAATATTTTGTTTCAAAATAAATCCCAAAGGAGTCATATATATTGTATGACAAAACCTCCATTGATACAGTTCTACCATCTCCAACAAAGTGAGTGAATTGGAGAAGAGGGTTCAATTCCTGGAAAAGAAACAAGAAGAAAATGTGCCCTTTCCATCGTGTCCATTATCAACACCGTCCTCGAGAAAGAGGAAGGTTGAAAAACACACTCATTCTCTTGTCATCATCTCAGATGGAGAAGAAGACCAGTCTATTTCTACTCGTCATTCACGGGCAACACTTTCTTTAGCTTGGGATAACATAGCGCAGTTTTAAATTCAGCTATCCACACGTTTGATGAATTGTGCCCCTCAATCTGAATGGCAACTTCGAGGTGCTCAACCAATTCCTTCTCCAAGGGAAAATCGTACCTTTCCAGGAGTGGGAAATATGAACCAGTTTAAAACCTCACATTTCACCCAAATCACCAACTTCAGAAGATCCCCTCTCAACACTTCAAACATCCCTCTTTAGAGAAATTCTCGCACGTTGCCCTCAATAAGAGAAAGCAGAAAACAAATTTCTTTTCAAGTGGTCTAGATCTCTTGGGTTGGGTATCATCCCATCAAAAGAAAGTCGAGCTTGAGGAGATTATGGGTCACCCTAGGATGACCTTGGAGTCATTAAGGAAAATTTTTATGTTCGAGTGGTGATCTATGAGTGGATGGTTGGACTCATCTTATTTTCTCATGGTTTTTGATGGTTTTTATTGGTGTACAAATGGAAAGAAAAAAGTTGCTTCTCCACAATAAATTTTTTTCTCTCTGCTCCATTACCAACATTACAAGGAAGAAGCAACACCCCATCGTTATCCTCTTCAAATTTCTCCAAATCCAACACCAAATTCATGAAATTAGGGCTCATCGGATTCGTTATGCACTCATCATGTTGTGACAAAAAAAATTTGATGTCGGTGTGGCCAAAAAAATGTTTGTGTTGGGTGCGTACATGTCTTTGAATTGGGATGTCATGGCTTCTGGCTTAGAGATGAGCGTATCAATGGATGCTCGAAGATTGACTCCCACTGTTGCCACAATACAATAGGGGAATGTATTAAATACTTCGTGCGAATTCACATCAGACCAAGACTCCCAACACATTTCCATGGCATTTGTAGCAAAGAAAAACTTGTCTACGTTGGCAAAATTCCAGGATGAATACACTTCCAAAGCCATGTCAATTAACATACTAAAACTATTTTGTATTTTGTTTTATCCTTACAAATGACTGTGTTTTTATACTTCCGAAAACTTTGAAATCACTACCTAAGCATTCTAAGTACACTATATGTTCTCATGTCCCTATCGTGTCCAATATAAAATGCATTTTAATTCCAGTTACATTTACTTTATTTCTAACAACCCAATAAAGTCAAGAGCTACAAATTCAAACAAGTATCACCTTGTCAACATTTCCCATCACCTACTTGCATTTTTAGATATCTCCCTCTACTATTTCATATGCCTCTTCCCAACACGATATTTCTTGTTCTTCCAATTGACATACATGTCATGCTCTTCATAGAGACTTAAAATTCAAATGAACTCCTCTATTCCACTTTCCTTTTCATTTCCCTTCTCTACCCTCAAATGTCATTTTCTGCCCCATCTTCCTTTCCCATTCTTCCTCTCCTCCAATTTCACTTATTCACTATATCCCTTTCGATTTTCACATTGTACATTTCACGTACGATTTGCTAGTAAGTACAACTTATATACATATATGTTTGGGATCTACGGGTTTTTCCATATTTCTTTGATCATAATGAAATGGTTTTTTTAATTAATTTTACGAATGCCACATATTAATTGGCACTATATTATCAAGGAAAAAATTGTTCAATCAATAATTTAAATAGATATTATTAAATTATCATAAATTAAATTTTATTTAATTTAAATATAATTTATAATATTGTAGTAATATCTTACTATGAATTTGAAGTTAGAACATTATTATGTAATGTTTATATTTCAATAATAATTTAGTTTAATATATATTTTCAACATGAAATAAATAAATTGAAAAAGAGTCTAAAGAATTTTTTTTTAAAATATGAAGATTCGCGTGATAAATGTTTCAACAAGTTTTTCAAAGGTTTTTTCTGTTTGTAGATAATTTTTACATTTTTATATTGTAAATTTTTAGGCAAGGATGATAGGAGGAAGCTAACACAAGTTCAACAATAGAAAACACAACCCCTCTCCTTTCTCTCTATCTCTCTCTCTCCATAATGCAATACATAAAGAGAATCCACAAATTCAAAAAAACACATGCAAATATATCTTATCGAAGAAAATTTGTAACATATGGAAAAAGATTACAATTTAAAAGAATGTGCCACCTAAGGCTAATTAATGTTTGGTATGTCAAATTGATTTACGATGAACGTAGTTAACTACTCACAACCACAACCTAAAAATAGTTGAACCCATGTAAGTAATGCATGCAGAGCATTTAAATTTTCCTAACAACTCAAAATACTTGCCCAACACCTGACCTAATAATTTTGCAATTCATTCAAATACATTAACTCATAATTCTTGGAAAAAATGAAGTGAAATCACACATACCTCTTCTTCCCTACTATTTTTCACTTCTAGGAATCACACACTTCCTTTTCTCAACACTTAAAACCCACATCGTTTTCCCATAGTGGCACTAAAATATCATCACATAACACGATCATACCTCTTATTCCCATGAAGATGTGAAATAAATTTATTAATAATAATGGTGTAATTAAATGTATTATCCCTTCATTACTTCACCACGTCCTCCATTTCTAAATTTTCATCCAACCCTAAATAGAAGTTCCAAAATAAAAAAGGTAGAGTGCTATCATTATGTTGGAAACCATGTATAATTCCCTATCCTTAACCAACTCGGGCTCCAAATTTGAATGATTTCCTTTGGATGATTGAATCCCCAATGTTAACACAATGATATTCACATTTTCCATACATCTCCAAGGTGGCGGTCCATAAGACATGCTAAGAAATGTCAATCACTAATTCTCAAATTTATGTTAATATTCCAAAGGCATAACAAAAGTGTAATGTTCTCTATACTAAGAATTTCTACTAAAACCTTTGTGCAACAATTCCAAGAATAATACCCGGTGAGGAGGATCCCCCTATATTAAAATAAGAACTTCAACAATATTATCACATAACAATACAATCAAAGATTATCCTTTCATTTCTTTTGGTGTCATGGCCATTTTATGAGAAGTATGGAATTGGGTTAGCTCAAACAACTTATACCAAAATGAAGCATATTGTACCACATTGTTGATCCAAATAGAGACCCGGGTGGCCATTATAGTGAAGCAACATCTGTGAACCATAACTTCTGCACCGTAGCTCCAATTGAATTCGTTTAAAATGTAGTGGAAAGCTTGGAACATGTAGAACATGATGTCAAGGTGCAGAACTTAGTTCAACAAAGATTGACCCATGAAATCCCCATATAAATGCGAAAAATGCAATCTTTTTAGTGTTATCTAAATTTAGTAAACTACTTAAAATAGTACATTCGTGAAATTGGCACCTATATAACTCACGAAAGATGAACCACCTCATCTCCCTCAAGATTGGTGACCTTCCACATTCTTCTAGGTGTATTTTCTTATTTCTAAAATTAGTATATAAATATATGTAACTTGAAAGGAAAATAAAACATCTCCTCATGGAGGTAGCTAAAGTAATCACAGTCTTTGATCAATATTTACATCTCTTTTTAGAGATAATTTTCAATAGTATACATTTATTTTTAGAGATAGATTTTTTTCTCATCTCGTAACAATCGCTATCTCATCCTTTTAATTTCAAAACTCTTGAGCTTTGGATCAATGGTATCAAAGTGAATTTGTCTTGAGAGTGTATGATTTTGAGGATGAGGTCGGGATATAAGAAGCTTGGGTGGTCAACATAGAATCCTTGAGAATACCTAATCGCTCATTAGAAGATACCTCAAATGGTGGAAAACACCAGGATAAATGATCCTCTTAAGAATATTGTGGATGAAGCTCTCATGGAGGAAAAGGATAAGATGTTACAAGAATTCTCCTTGATTCTTCAACAACTACAAATGGGAAATTTGGCATCCTCTTTTCCAATCCATGCCTTCATTGTGTCGACACCCTTCAAGGTTCAAGTAAATTTTTATATTCCTATTTTTAGGGTAAAATAAATTATGATGTAGTAGAAAATTGGTTGGACCAATTAACCTCCTATTTTCTATCAATAAATTCACTTATAAAGAAAAGACAACATTTTCCCTCCCAAAGGCGTCACTTCATGTAAAAGCTTGGTGGGGGTGTACAAGAAGAAATTCAATGGGGATGAAATGGGCATTGTAGAGGAACCCACATAGAACAAATTTGTGGATGCCATAAAGGAGGAATACTACCCTGTTAGAGCCTATGACAATCTATATATACAAAAGTGGGCAAAAGAACTCCACCAACATAAGGACCTATCGGTTCAAGAGTATACTAATACTTCCCATTCTCTTTCTGAAAAATTAGGAATTCAAGACACAAAAACACATGTTCCTCAAATTCACGGTCACCTGCAATGGTACATACGAGAGGACATGGACCTCTTCAAATTCTATACCCTCGGCAAGGCATACAAGTTTGTAGTCAAAATTGAACAAATGCATCAAGAGAAAAATATAAAGAACCAACCTCTGAAGGAAAAAGAGATGAAGAAGGCTGAAAACAAGGTCAAGGTAGGAGATATAAGGAGAAGACATGGAATGGTGCAACCTCCACAATAGTAATCATAATTCTAAGGAAGAATTTTGAGCCATCAAGTCTTTTCTCGTTGAGTCATCATCTTCAACACCCACTAATCCATCGGTAACACACCTCAAGGTCGAAATGAATAAGATGAAATTATTAATGCTGAATCGGATGCAATAATTCCCACCACACAAGTCAAGAAGATAAATGAGAAGGAAATGATATTTCACTCTAAGCTCGGATAAAGGGTAAACATCTGCATTTAATCCTTGACAATGGAAGTCAAAATAATTAATTTTTGCTTATATTGTTAAAATTTTGAATCCCCATCCATATAGTGTTAGGTAGTTGAATGTATAAAGATATCTCCCTATCACACAATAGTCCTCCTCTCATATACAATAAAACCCTTCCGTAACGAAGTCTTATGTAATGTTGTTCCATTGGATGTTTGTGATGTGCTCTTGGGCCAACCATTCATGTGGGTCAAACACAACATCTATGAGTCCCGATCACGAAGGGTCACCATTACCATTGGGAATCGACATTATCAGTGTACTGAGGTCACTTCCTCAATCTCTATTTCCCTCCTTGGTGTCAAGAAATGCAAGAAGTTGAAAGGAAGACAAACCAATCTCGTATTCTAATAATCAAGCCAAAACTTCCCATGAAGCTATTACTGACCACTCCAGACACACATTCAATACCACAAAAGAAGAAAATGGACCAAATCACCATTGGGTATGATCATTTACCTTAGTTCACTAAACAAAATGTCCACATATTCTACAAGAAGTGTATAAAGAGCACAAACAACACCATGATCTAAACATGCTACAGATACAGAAACAATTTCTACACTTCAGGGGACCACTTGGTGCAATGGTGACCATTTCTTCTGAAGGAGGGAAGAATGATCTAGACAGAGATCCATGTGGCCATTATAGTGAAGCAACTTCTTCGAACCATAAATTTTGTAACTTAGCTCTTGTTGACTCCATTCAAAATGTGGAGGAAAGATTGGATCATGTAGAACATGATGGAAAGGTGTGAAATTTTGTCGAGAAAAGCTTAACCCCTAAAATCTGCATATAAGACCAAAAAATGCAATGTTTGTAGTCCTGTCTAAATATAGTAAATTGCTAAAAATAGTAAATTCACAAAATTGGCATGTATGTAACTCACGGAAGATGAACCACCTCGTCTCCCTCGAGATTGGTGACCTTCCACATTCTTCTAGGTTTCTTTTCATATTTCTAAAATTAGTATATAAATATATGTAACCCGAAAGGAAAAATTAGACATCTCCTCATGGAGGTAGGTAATGGAATCACAGTCTTTGATCAATATTTACATCTCTTTTCGAAGACAATTTTAAATATTATACATCTCTTTTCAAAGATAGATTTTATGTTCTCATCTAGCATAATTGATATCCTATCCTTTTAATTCTAAACACCCTAGATTTTTGGATCAATTGTTCACATTATGAAAATAAACACAATAGAGATTTGTATGAACACAATATGCTAATACAATGTAGAGAGAGAGAGAGGGAGAGATGTAAGTAATTGTCCTATCTATCCAGGTTAATTACAACTCTGTGTGGGTTTTCTTCTATCATTGTACTTAACTCAATGTATTTTATTTTCATCTAGCATTCACCTTCCAAATAAATGGTTAGCACCTGATATAATGGATGTAAATACAATAAAAATAAATAATGTATTGCTCATTGTATAATATTTGAATCTCAATATACTTCCCCTATTGTAAGTGAATGGGTGAGTCTCATCACATGCCTCCATGTCTATAAAAATTAAATTAGTACTTAACCAAGTATACACATATCATTATATTTATTAAATAAAAAAATTATCACTTGATAAACCACCATATCAGATGACCACCTTATGAAATAAATATAAAGTATCCAACTATATTAGCAATATGCCTCCTTAAAATTAAGTAATTCATCATAAAAAGTTAAAAGATAATGTGTTTCCCCAATAATTGTTTATTTCAATTTGTCAAAATTGTTTCAAAATATTTAATATTAAAATTTCCCCTACTTAATATGGTATATTCCTCGTGTCGGAAATAAAAAGACGAGGATAGTTATCTTCCGACGTAGGACTCCACTCACACATTTGGTCCCGTTGAAAACAATGCATTATATATGTCTATTTTATAGTCTTATATTACGGGTTGCTATTGTTTCCCCATCCTCCACCTGAAGCTTTAAAAATACAAAACATATTAAGGATTAGAGACATACTTTGTAAATAGGGAGGCATGGAACATAACATGAATTTTAGAGAGAGAGGGAGAGCCAACTCGTGACCCACATGACTGATATTCAAATATTTGCAAACGTCTAATAAAACTATGATCTAACTTAGAATTTTTCCCAAACTTAATCGAACTCTATTGAGGATGTGCCCTAAAAAACACCCTATCACATATCTCAACCTCCTTAGGAATCCTCTTCATGCTAGCTTTACTTTGTTCTTTATCTAAGGATTCCTTGAGACTTTGTGTAATGAGAAATGTTTTCTCATCATATCATCAGAGTGCTTCGAACCCATCCTAACCAAGGATGCATACACCATCTCTCATATAAAGCTTCAAATGGGGATATCTTCAAAGAAGATTGATAGCTATTATTATAGGAAAATTATAGTAAGTGCATATAATCATGCCACATTTTTTTGTCTAATAATAATTTCCATTCTCAACATATCCTCCAAGACTTTGTTCACAAATACAATCTAATCATTTTTTCTAAATAATGGATGAAATCAAAATTCAACTTATAACCAAATGTAAATGTCAAAAATTCCAAAACATCAAAGTGAAAAGATTGTCTCTATCTTAGATGATTACATCTCAAATTCCATACAACTAGAAAAATTACTTTAAAACCATTCGATAAAAATAGGGCATCACCATTAACATTACTATCATCCAATTTTGCATCCCATGTGAATTATCTAAGTTGTAAAATCTAGACTTGGGAAGTATGATGAGGTATTATTAAAGAAGCAAGAGAAAGTGGTGTGTTGCTGAATTTGGAAAGGGAGGAGGGGAAAAATGCTACCGGTTGGTACCAAGAAAAATGCTCGGGACAAAACTTGTTACCGACCAACAACACCTATAGGCCAACACTTGTTACTAACTAATAACACATCGGGATGACACTTGTTATTGACCGACAAAACCTATGATTTTACACTTGTTACGATCAATGACAACACCTCACGGGTGATGCTTCTAATCGAGAAACAACACCTCTGGGTGTAAACTTGTTACCAATCGACAAAACCTCCGATCGACACTTACTACTAACTAACAACACCTTGAGGTGACACTTGTTATTGGTAGACAACACGTTTGGGCCATTACTTATTACCAGATGAAACCTCTTGGACCGATTTGTTCCCAAATCGACACAATGAATTTTTTTACCAGATGACTATAGGAATATTGACAATGAGCCAATCATTAATGAATATGGTACATAGTAGCTCAAGAACCATTTTTAATGAGGTCTAACTCCCCTTGTTATTGTGTAAGGAAAGTACCATTGGGAAACCAACTAGAAAGGTTTCCCATACCTTTTGAGAGAATTGAATGTAGGATTTCAGTTGGTAAAACAAATTTGAGGTTCTTTCTGTATAAAATGTAAAATATACGTCATTTGAAGGGGTGGAAAATCTGAAAAACGTAAAGGAACTCTAAAAATTTTATTCCAAACTACTCTTTTGAGTTGTAGGCCTTAGATTTGAGCATTCTGCAAAGGATTCCTTCCTTAATTCTAGTTTTTAATGGATTGTGCATCCTTTTGAGAAATTGAATTCATGTTTTGTTTTTTTTCTTCCCTAGGTTGTGGTATATTACATTACTTTCCTTCCACTAGATTTGTAAGTATATTGTGCATACATTGTTCTTCTCATAGAACTCAAATATGTTTTTTCTTCATGAAAATGGAGATTTTAATGTTGTTCTGGACTGTGGAACTTTTGTCTACCCTCTCCTAGTTTGTATTCTTCCTATTTTCACTCTCTTGGAATATCTCCACCCCTTGTTCTTGGTGCTATCACCTCCCTTAGTTTAGGATTTAAATTTCATGCATCTCCCTCTCTTCCGGTCCCTTGGAGTTTTAGGTTAGTGTTAGGTAGTTTCATTTCCCTTTCTAGGAGTAGTCTTAGCATTAGTAATAGATAGAGGAATCTGACCTTCTCCGGAGGTATGTATCCATTCAAGTCCCACAATTTGGAGATAATACCATGTTATCTCAAGCCCCAGGTCAATCTAATTTGGGATAGGTGCAAATTTGAGCTCTAAGAGTTTTGGCATGCTCAATGGGACAATGTAAAAGATTTATCTTCATTATTGATGAGTCTTGGTGTATGACTCAATAATATCCAGCCTTTGGAGGCTTGTTTCTACACATCTAGTGACTCCAATATTCAAATCAACTGGTTTTAATAATTAAAGTGCCTCGGGATCATGATAATAATTTAGAAAAGGTCTATAATAGCAAAAGAAGGAGATTTTGAGTACCTCCAATTGTCATGAGGAAGAGGAATAAGAGGAAGAACAATTCAAAGATAACTTTCACTACCAAATAGGACTCTGTCCACACCACCTCCTAGTAGGCATTTCTTGTAGTATACTAGAGTTCTTAGACCTATCATTATGGTAGCACAACATAATCAACCATTTATTAATTTTACTGATAGTAGTCCTCTCACTCTTAATGCCC
Organism: Taxus wallichiana var. yunnanensis; assembly: GCA_018340775.1. NCBI lineage: Eukaryota > Viridiplantae > Streptophyta > Pinopsida > Cupressales > Taxaceae > Taxus > Taxus wallichiana. The sequence continues at coordinate 412,584,468 of CM031234.1, read as the reverse complement.
AAAAACATATTTCAACATCTACACTTAATAGTATCCTTTTCTTCACTATGGAAAATGATACCACTCCAATTGACAATATATAAGACATTGCCAATGTTGGTGTTATTCATCAAACTTTTGAACAAGATTTGGATATTAGGCTATTAGCCTCCTTGTTCAAGGAGGGCTCTTGAATGATTTAGGAATATGGCAACAAGATCAATCACTAATTGGAATTAGTTGGGAACAACACTTTGCATTAATTTTAGAGAGAAGGAAGATAACGCCTCCTTGCTCGAATAGTTTAAACCCCTAAAGAGGGCCCCAAATGAGCTCATGACAGATTTCAATTTTAGATTCCAAAAGACCTAGGAGATAATTCCATCCTTGTAAGACCAAATGCAAAATTTTCTTTTCTTTACTATTTAAGAGAAATAAATTATGATATTTCTTTAATGATCCAATCTATGTTGTTTGTAAATTTTTCAAAGTTCTTATACATTAGCCATTAGGGCTAAAAATTATCTAATCCAAGCTAACGAGTTAGCTCTAGACCACTTATGGCCTGAAACCATGAATTGCCTCAAGTTTCCCATCCTTCTATTGCCCCTATTTGTGTGCATAATTCCCAACCCACTTCCTCGACATATTATTATCCTCCAAAAAAAGAAAGATGAAGACATGAAATTTTTAATTATAAATATATCTAATAAAGATATATATTTGGAAAATCTACAAGTCGGTCCTATAGGAATTATTCTAATTAGGGGCAATCTTCGTACTCAAGGATTTAATCAAGGATATCAACCATAATTTAATAAAAACTAATCGAGAGGCATGGAAAAAATTAGTAGAATAATAGGTGGTAGGATCAAAATGTCTCTCATCCATCTCATGTTGCTAGCTCGAGTCAAGTACTAGTCCCAGAGAAAAATAATGTGATACATAAGGTTGATTGGTGTTTCTCATGCAATAAACCACATAGTCCATATGATTTTTCATATCTATTGCATTACTAGACCCGCATAGTTTGAAATCTTTTTAATCACCAAGATCTATTGGTAGAAGCACTCAATCCTAATGTGGAAGGAGCTCAAGAGGCCAACGAAGACAAAAAAATTGTGTTCTTTTGAGCTAAAGATTTATGTTCTTTAAATCGAGTAGTGGGAGGTTCGATAGACTGTGGTTAATGGTGTTGATAATACGAGGTCTAATAAAAGAATGTTGGAATGTCAACCTACACCCTCTTCTAATCAGATCAATATTATCAATGAGGAGAAAGAGATTAGAACGATAAAAATAGAAGTCCTCGGATCCTATCAAGGAGAATTCTCCCCACCAAATATTCCTATTTCTACCTTTGATTATGAGAATAGTGTGCCACATACATAGAATTCCATGAGCCTTCATTTCAACATTATTGAGAAAACTAAGAAGATGAATGCCAATGTGACAAATTGGGATTCTTTGGCTATTCCATCACAAAGGACCTCCTATGTGAAGCTATCAAGAAAATTCCTCAAGGTTATCTGGTTATTAAAAAGATCCACCTTGATATCAATATATGTTAAGAAAAGGAAGAATAGGTAAGTAATGTTGTAAAAATACCACCCTTTTATATGTCATTAATTGTGGGAAAACATCTAGTTCATAATTGTATGATTCATTTATGGTTTAGTACTTCGTAATGCCCAAAAATATTGTTGATATCCTCAGTCTTAAGGACAACCTTGTTTCTAAAGGTGTTCTAAAACTTAATGGCTCAACCATTGGTGTTTTAGGAGTCATTAAATATCTTGAGCTAACCATTCATTCTTTCCCAAATCTTACTATAAGCCATGACATATCAATCTTTGAATTACCTCTTATGTTTTTCATTTTCTTTTGAAGAGATTTTGCTACCAAAATATGTGGATATTTTTCTTGATTGAACCCATATTCTCTTAAGAACTAGGTATGGTACAATATTTACCATATAGGTTGCGCTTTATATTTACTTATCATATTGAGTCATATGACCCCACCCCTCTACAATCAAAGTACCTAGTACAAGAAAATCATATGCATGAGTCGGTTTCGAAAAGTATCCTCTTTTCTCTTTAACTCCTGATCTTATACTTAATGAATGGGCCAAACTTCATGATTAGGATCCTTATGATGAAATTTTAAAAATTGGACTTGGGATTTATTGTATTCTTGAAAAAGGATATGCTCTGCTTGCACCACTAAAGCAAGAAGAGAATATTATTTTTGGACTATGGTGGATGTTCTTTGACGGTTCAAGAAACAAAAATTGAGCTAGGTAGTTATTTTGATGATTTATCCATTAAATGAGAAAATTTTATTCTCTACGTATTGCGGTTTACATGGTCCAACAATGTAGCATAATATGAAGCATTAGTGCATGGTCTCGTTGATTTTGAAAAGAGGAAAGGGAATGGTCACCTTGGAGCATGCTTTTATCTTGTATTATGAGTTCAAAGGGGATGAAAACAATATAATAGAAAAGAAATATGACTTTCAACTTGTCATTATTGCACAAGGAAAGGAGCTTCTACTAGGAATGGTATGTGATGATAATGAGAAGCAAGATTTCATTTCCTTGTTTCAAAAATTTAGTGATGTGTTTTATTGGGATTATGAAGATCTAAAGGGATTTAATCCAGATATTGTGCAACATTCCATAGATCTTGATTTCACTGTCAATCCAATTAGGTAATAAAAGGGTCGATTAACCATAAGATAAATCCCCTCATGAGGAAGGAGTTATCCAAAATCATTGAGGCCAAAATAATTTTTCCAATCAAGTACTCTACATGGGTGGCCAATCTTGTCTTAGTTAGAAATAAGAATGGGGAAATCAAACTTTTTGTTGATTTCCAAGATTTGAACAAGGCTTCCCTAAAGGACCACTACCCTTTACCTTCTATGGAACTAATTTTTCAAATTATTGTAGGCTATGAATGGTTCTCAATGTTGGATGGGTATCCAGGTTTTAATCAAATTAAGCTTCGGGAAGAAGATCAATTTAAGATGTACTTACCACCAAATGGGTAACATATGCTTATCAAAATATGTCATTTGGTTTATCAAATACATGTGCTACATGCCAGAGAGAAATGGATATTGCTTTTAAAGGTTACATCAATGAGTTCATCCTTGTCATCTTGATGATATTACCATTTTCTCAGAAAACATAGTAAGGATTATATCAATCATTTGGAGAAGGTATTTAGGGAATGTAGGGTGTCTCTCAACAATAATAAATGTAAATTTGTAGTCTCGTGGGGTAGGATTTTGGGACATGTCTTTTCAAAGGATGACATTTCCATTGATCCAGAAAGAATCCCAACCATCCTCTCTATCCTTTCCGTATAATAATAAATCCTTTTAATCATTCTCGAGAAAGATTAATTTTTTTAGGATATTCGTTCCTAATTTTGCAGGATTATTAGGATGACTAATTTGATGTTAAAGAAGCATTCAAATTTCAAATGGACATCCGAAAGGAAAGAAAGTTTTAATAAGGTAAAAAGGAAATTACTCAAGCTTCAACACTTGTCAATCCTAACTATGGTAAGGATTTTGTTTTGTATGAATATGGATCCGATGCTAGTATTGTTGTTGTTTTTACATAGCAAAATGATGAACGTATGAAACAACCACTGGATTTTTTCTAGTCAAACATTAAAGGAATATGAATTAAAATATAGTCACATTAAAAAATAGGTTTTACCCATCACGAGGACTCTTAAAATATTCAATAATATGCTTTCCACTAATCATATCAAAGTGTTAGTCTCACATTCCAGTGTGAGAGACTTAATTATGGGATCATACATTAGTGAGAAAAGAGGTAAATATGTAACTAAGATAATAGAGTATGATGTGAGTATCAAGGCCACAAATTTGGTAAGGGGTAGAGGACTGTGTGAGTAACTTGTTTTGGATGGTCAAGATGATCAAGAGACCTCCTTCATGAATGAAGACATTAAACATGATGTGGAGATTCAAAAGAATAAATATGATGCAGCAAATAATCATAGTTGGATGAGTGATATGATCACCTTTCTATCTACCGATACATACCCTCTTGGTCTAAATAAGGAAAAAGGAGACATTTGCAGCTACAATATATTCCTTATGTTCTATTGGATGGAATTTAGTTAAAATATACATTGATGAAGTCTTGTGAAGATGTATTGAAGCTGAATGTGCAAAGTAAGTTTTAATAGAATTTCATGATGGCTTATCAAATGGTCATTTCTCAGCCAAAGCCACTACAATTAAAATTTTAAAGCCAGCTACTTTTGGCCCACATTATTTACTAATTGTCATAAATGGGTAAGAAAATGCAAGGAATGTTATTTCTTTACTATAAATGAGTGCTTCGTCACTCTTCAACTTCATCAAATTCAAGAAGATCATCCATTTACTCTGTGGTTCCTTGATTTTATCGGCATGATCTACCCTCCATCAAATTCTAACAACAAGTGGATCTTAACAGCTATAGATTATTTTACTAGGTGGAATGAGGTTGTGATATTAAAGGAAGGAACCGAATCATTCATTATTGAATTTTGTGAGGAGATACCCATAAGGATTGTTATCCCACAGACTATAATTTTTTATAATGTAAAGGATTTCCTAGGAACTAAGATTTTGGATTGGTCTTTTGGATTTGGTGTTTATTTGAAAACTTATTCCAATTATTACCCTCAAGGCACTGGTTTGGAAAAATCTAGTAACAAGAGTCTAATTAGGATTATGGAGAGATCAATGGACATCAATCAAAGACAACAGTGGCACACAAAGCTAAGAAATGCTCTTTGGGATGATAGTATCACAACAAAAGGCAATTGGATCTTCCCTTACAAGATTGTGTATGGAAAAGAATCCTATATTACTTTTTAACTTGAGTTTCCTTCACTTGGGTTAGCTCAAAAATTAGTGTTTGCGGTTGTAGACCAAAGACAAATCCGAATGGTAGAACCGGTTGAGTTTGAGGAATTCAGAAATTATTCCATAGTCGGGATGAAACAACATAAAAAAACAATGGTTTGATAAAAAGGTCAGGTTTCAAATGTTCAAAGTTGGTGATTTGGTCTTGAAATGGGATGTTGATAGAGATAAACTAGGGAGACACTCTAAATTTGATGCAATTTGGAGTGGTCCATATATCATTAGTGCTTGCAAAGAAGAAAATTCTTTTGAGTTGACTGACCTTGATGGAGATGCACTACCAATCCTAGTCAATGGGATTTATCTTAAGCATTCCCATTAGGTTATTTTTTGCATCATTGTACATATTACATTAAATTTACAGTTCCTCTAATTACTTGGAGAACATTATTCGCTAGTAGTTTAGGTCTACTTTTGTATAATTGCTCATGAACACTCTGCATGTTCCATTTGGGACATGTATGATTTTCATGTTTGTACATAGTTTGTGATTTTTTTGTTATTACACTTTCCAGTCTCGGGAAAGGTTTCTTGTTGGAACTAAGATATTTTAGGCAAGTTTCAATTCCATTCATTTAGCTTCAGTAAATCAGCATGCAAGGAGTTGTGGTTGAAAATTGAGTGGACCCACGGGTGAGTTCTTAAAATGTTAGATCATTTTTCAAAATATCAAGCTAACTCCATGCCTAATGGATGCTTCAAGGTGACTGGTCTTTTTAATCTAGTAGGAATATTATCCAATTTTACATCCCTTGTGAATTGTATAACTTGCAAAATATAGACACAGGAAGTATGTTGAGGTATCGTAAAGATGTTGAAGAAAGTGGTGTGTTGCTAAGTTTGGCGAAGAAGGAGGAACCAAATTCTTCCGGTGGTAGAAAGGAAAATGCTCGGGATGACACTTGTTACCGGTTGATAACACCTTTGAGATGAAACTTATTATTGGTGACAACACCACTAGGATGACACTTATTATCGATCAACAACACCTCTGGGCTAACACATGTTACCAGTGTCAACACCTCCAAGCCAACACTTTTACCAACCGACAACACCACCAGATCGAAACTTGTTACTAACCAATAACACCTCCGATTTGAAAATTGTTACTAGCCAAAAACCCCTCTACGCTGACACTTATTACCAGCCGATAACACCTCTAGGTTGACACTTATTACCGACCAAAAAAACCTTTGTGCCAAAACTTGTTACTAATCGATCGACAACACCTCCTGGGCCAAAACTTGTTACCAGCCAAAAACACCTTCGAGGTGACACTTGTTACCCAAAGAAACCTCGTATTTTGAATTTTTCTGATAGAAACAATGAAAAATGTTACCATCTAACTATAGGAATATCGATGATGAGTTGAGAATTAATGAATATGGTAAATAGTATCTCAAAACTAATTTCATGAGGTATGGAGCCCCTTTTTCTTCGTAAGGAAAGTACCATTGGGACATGAACTTGCATTCGAGAGAATTGAATGCAAGTTTTTGTTTTGTGAATAAATTAAAGGTTATTTCTCTACATAATGTAAAAACACCTCATTTGAAGGGGGGAATTCTGAAAATGTAAAGGAGTCTGTGTCAAAAATTTCTAGAGTACTCTTGTGGGTTACAGGCCTCGATTTAAGAATTCTTCAAAGTATTCTTTCCTTGTTTCGCTTAGTAATGGATTGTGCATCCTTTTGGACAACAAAATTAATGTTTTGTGGCATTTTTTTCCCATATTGTGCTATATTGCATTTCTTTCCTTCCACTCCATTTGTTGGTATATTGTGCATACTTTTTTCTTCTCGTATGACTCAAATCTTTTTTTCTCTCACGAATAGAGATTTGAATGTTGTTTTGGAATATGTCACTTATGTCTACCGTATCCTACTTCATTTTGTTCCTATTTTCACTCTTTTGGAATATATCCACTCCTTGCTCTTGGTGTTATCACTTCCCTTAGTTAATGATTTAAATTTTATTCATCTCTCTCTCTCTTTGGTCCCTTGGTGTTTTAGGTTAGTGTTAGGTAGTTGCATTTTCCATAATAAGAGTAGTCTTAGCATTAGGAATAGTTACAAGAAGTCGGCATTCTCCGGAGGTCTGTCTCGATTCTTGTCCCACAACTTGGATACATTCCCATGTTATCTCAAGCCCCAATTCTATCTGATTTGGGATGGGTTCAAATTTGAGCTCCAATAATTACCTAGGATAAAATGTGCAAACATAGTTATCTTGTCCACAACAATAATAGTATTATGTCTATTAGGATTTAATATAAATATGGATATCAAATCCATATATTTGAAAGTGCATTTGTATTAAGGAATGTCATGAGGATATTGAATTCCTCCCATATGGAAATTTTAATGCTTATCCATTGTCATTCAAAAATCAAGAAAGAAATTTTCCTACGTATGCATTCTAAGATAAAATAAATTTTCTTTAGCTCATGAGTCATTTTAATAACTCCAGGTGAGAAAAATGAAGAGCATCATGAAATATATTCATGATATTCTCATGTAATCCACCTAAAAATGACACATTAACTCTTCCTTTGTATATTAGGATTCCATCTTAGTCCAATGACTACCCCATGAAATGCTCTTCTATGGGGTCCTTAGCCAATCCTTTAAAAATTTCTGGTAGAAATAATACGGTTGTTGATCCAAAACCTAAATTATAAAATCAATCCTAATTCTAAAAATGGATGAAAGGTATGAATATACGTTGAGTGAATAAGAGACTTTATTTTATTTACCTTTAATATATGATATATCAATATCATAGTCAATCAAAATCTCTAACCACTTACACTATGGAAGGTTGGTGGGGAGGGGGATTATGATTTCTTACTCAATTTTTCACAAATCTTGGGATAATCATAACTAATAGATAATTTAAAAAGTCCCAAAAAAAAAAAAAATTAAAAATAAATAAATAAATTCCATTGTAATGAGAGAACATATTGTGGAGAGAAAAAAATTGTACATATATGGAAATGTTGCAGCCAAAAACACATATATCGAAGTAATGCATACAAAATAAAATAATTAAATCTAGTCTTTTGACCGTTAATTCAAAAAAATCTTGCATTCTTTTCTATATTCACTACAAATCACTCAACACTGTTCCTCCTTCAAAACATAATCTATTTGTGAAATAAATAAGGAACATAAATTTTTGTTCCAAGTTTATTAAACTAAAGAGTATTTGAGCTTCCCATATGTTTGCGAGGGGTTTAAACTAGAGTATTTTTATTTGAAATTCACATAAAATTAGTTTTTAATATTGGAGGTATTTTTATGTTCGTAAATGTGTTGTCACCCTCAAAATTTCCCCTCTTTCAAAGTTGTTGTCACTCTCAAAATTTCCCCTCTTTTGAAGTCAGTTTCAAAAGTTTGAGTCAAGATCGCTATCCATATTTTCCCGTCGAGTAAAACTAGTCACCACAACCCCACATAGAATAAACTAGAGAAATCATGTTCAAATCCTATGATCAGCAAATGAAGGACTCTCAATGGAGTGGCGGGGCTGTAAAAGATCAACTGACCCCATGTAAGAAGAAATTTTTAAAATGGCTTTGTCGAACGAACCCATGCTTCAAATATAGAAAACGAATTGTAGGCGAGGCTAAAAATGGAATAGCGGGGTTGGAAAAGGAGAAAATAGTGTCAAAGAATAAGAGGCTCGAAGGAGAAGAAGCGGTGAAGGCTCGAAGTCATCGGGATCTAAAATGATTTAGAATAAGTCCCAAAATTGATTAAGTATAAAGATTCAACGGACACCGCAAATTATCCAAGTGACACTCCTTTAAAGGTAAAGTCCTAATTCGAGTCCTAAACGAGTGCCGAGGCTTCGAGGCATTAAAAATTCTTCAACTCGGTGGGTATTTGCCAAGTTTTGACTCGATGCAATTTCAAGACAGGAGCACAAGGTGGGGACTCAAATGTGTGCCAGTCCTCCATGTGTCCCAAGTCCAAAAAGAGGAAGATTCAATCATTGAAAATGACTAAGTATGAGTGGTTCAATGGAATCTTCCATGTGCCTCAATGATGTAATTTCAAAGCATGGTCCAAAACATGATCCCAAAATGGGTGTCAGATCACCATGTATTCAGGGCCCAAAAAAGTAAGAGTGGCCGTTAAAAAATCCAAGAGCCTACAGAGGCTTCAACGTGTCAACCTGACACTCCTTTAAAGGTAAAATCCTTAGCGGGTTTTCATACTTGCACTAGCCTTCCATGTGTCCGGGTCTAAAAAAGGGGACAGGTCGAGGTTGAATAGTCAAAGAAAAGATAGGCCAGTAGTGGAAGCCAAGTGTCGAAAAATGTTGTTTCAACAGTAAAATTTGGGAAAGGTTTTTGAATAAACACCAAGGCTCCACGTGTCAGTGGTCGATCTTTGGCCCGCAAGCAAAGAGACGGGGAAAAATACAAAGGGACCCAAGGAGCTTGCAGAAGCCACCACTTGTCATTCGATGTGATTTCAAGAACTTGAGGAAGATATATAATCTTCAAGGTGCGTGAGGCTACCACATAGATATGGTACCGATAGACTCTTTCAAATATTGCGCCGGCCATGACCTTAATATTCAAATGGGCACATATTTCGATGCAGTGCTTGAAATTTGGCAAATTTGGTACCGTTGGAAAGATTTTTTCTACAAATATATTGTGTAACATTATTAATAATATAGTTTAGAATAATTGTGAAGTTATGAGAACAACTCACGTTGATAGGAGTGTGAGAGATCTTATAGGGATGAGATAAATTGGGAGAGATTAGTGGGATGTTGAGTGATCATGAGAGAGATATGAGGGATAAAAGTTGACTCCTTACTATAAGGAGTCATCTACCTATATATGTATGTCATATCTTTAGTGTAATCTATCCTAAATGAATTATTTTATTGATATTATTTGATTCGGTGTTTTTATCGCAAATTGGTTTATTAAGAAGCTCTACTAGACTTCATTTGGTATCGAGCAGATATGGCTTGGTGAGAATCATAAGGGGTAGTGATTGTTTATGATCATTATAAATTCTCATTCTATGGGAAATTTGCACCTTTTTGGCCTATATATTAGTGGTAATGTGGCATCAAATATCTACTTTGCAAGATTTGCATCATTTTTTGTGAATTCATTTACATCTACATGAAGATATTCTTGGTGAATATCTCGCCGAGTTGTGTGCACTGAGAGGACTTTATTAGAGCTGGATATATCTATTGGAGAGTGAATTTGAGTATTGGTTGGAGCGTAAGCATGCATAGCAAGGAAATGTCTTATCCGTGGAGCCAATAGTCTTATAAATCTTGGCATCTATTATCGCTTTGCGAGGAAAATATATTATAGATCAGCCACGTATCCATGAATAGTTGTATAGGAGATCCAAATAAAGTGTACATTTGTTGGTGCAACATTGTAGGTGTCTATCCAAGCTTTCAGTCTATGGTATAATCTGATTGGAGCGCATAAATTTGGATCTCTTGCTACGTTTCTGATCTATTTTCTCCATGTTTTGATCTACGCTCTAAAGCGATCTGCAGTTCTATTCGGTTTTGTTCTAGTCATTTCTGTGACAATTGTTTGACAGTTGTATTGTTTTCTTTAAGCTATAATTATAATTATAATTTTTTTCCATGTCATGTAATTCTTGTTTAGATGCCATAAAGCATTATGCTTTTCTAATATTGTTTTAGGTTATTTAAAAAGTAATCTCAATTTATTACTTTTTAAATGAATTTCGTCAAGTATCATTTTATGTCTCTTGTCAAATTGTCAATAAAGTCAGTTTGAGTTTAAGTCAAGAGTCATGTGTTTATTAAAATTCATTTGTCGTTATAAATGTAGTAAAGTGTTTGTCAAAATTTTAGATTGTTTGTAAAAAGGGTGTATTTTCGGTTGAAACCGACACCTTTTTGTGTCAAATTGTGGAGAGTCATAATGGATAAATTGAGTCATGTTGAAAAATGTTATGGAAAGGATTTTCACACTTGGCAAGTAAGAACTCAGTTGACACTCATTAACAAAGATTTGTGGGACATTGTGGATGGAACATACAAGAAACCAACCGATGCTGATGAAGTGGCCAAATGGGAGAGTAGAGATTGTAAAGCAACAACAATCATTGGACTTGGGTTATTTGATGCATATTTGCATCATATAGACCTTTCAAAAGGTTCAAATTTCATTTGGACAACATTGAACAAGTTGTTTGGATCCCAAACCGGAAGCGCAATAGTGACCTTGAAGCAAAAGTTGTTCGGACTCAAGATGGATGAAGGAGAAAACATGGTATAACATATAAGTAAGTTTCGGTCTATTTTGAATCAATTGTCGGGGATAAAAATTAAAGTAGAGGATGATGATGCAAAAGTTATTTTTTTAAATAGTATGCCATCTCATTATTCAAACATTGTTTTTAATTTGAGCAAGATCAATCCCAACCTAGAAGATCTAATTTCTTCACTTATAGATGATAAGAGTGTTACAAAAGAAGAAACTACAATGTATGGTAAAAACGAGTCATATGATAAAGGGAGATTTAAATCTTCTTTTAAACAAAGATCAACTTTCAGAGATATAAAGAAACATATCACTTGTTACTATTGTGAACAAGATGGAAATCTATCTATAAACTACAAGAAAAGAGCACGAGATTTACTTGATGGAAAAGTAGAAGAAAGTGCCATGGTGCTTGAAGAAGAAGAAGACAATGATAAAGAAGAACCTTTGGATGATGGTTATAATTCAAACAATTTTCTATACTAAATAAGCAGCAGCACAAGGAGGCTGGAGGCAATGGAGGAAGGAGGACAAGTAGCGTCGTCTGCTTCACCCATGGCGGGGGCCGCATAATGAGTTTGTGGCATTTTTTAGTTGTGTGTTTCATTGTTTGTAATAAGAACATAGGTCACATTCCTGTTTAGAATTGCATTTCCTTTTATAACCTCCTAATGTAAATATGTTTTAGTAGAAAGATAAAAGCACAAGAAAAATAAACATCATGTTTTTCTTATTGAGGATGAACAGAGGTTCATGAGCGAGGGCTCGTACTCTAGGACAGAGGTCTATTTTGTGTTGAACAGGGGTTTGTATTTCGTGAACAGAGGTTCGGCGTACCAAGATCATGAGCGTGCGAGAGGCAAGTAAGCTATAGAAGACATGTGAATTTTTTCTCTACCCTGTTCACATTAGGGGAGTGTGTAATAGGAATTAATAATGTAAACGATAGGGGAGTGAATGTTACAAATATATTGTGTAACATTATTAATAATATAGTTTAGAATAATTGTGAATTTGTGAGAACAACTCACATTGATAGGAGTGTTAGAGATCTTATAGGGATGTGATAAATTGGGAGAGATTTATGGGATCTTTGAGTGATCATGAGAGAGATATGAGGGATAGAAGTTAACTCCTTCTTTTAAGGAGTCATTTACCTATATATGTATGTAATCTCTCCAAAGTGTAATCTATCCTGAATGAATTCTTTTATTGATATTATTTGATTTGGTGTTTTTATCTACAAATTGGTTTATTGAGAAGCTATACCAAACTTCAATCTCAACCTCCTCCACGCCATGGAAACATAAAATATTATGTTTGGCAGGTTTTGATGGGTGAAAATTTAAAAAATGTCTTCCACTCCGTTAGTGCGGGATTTGACTGCTTCCACTACCGGTATGGTTATGGATTTTGGTCGGCCATCTTCTCTAACATACAAAACAAGCATGGGGAACCAAATCGGTAGATTATGGGTGAATTTTCAGAGCACTGATGGTTAGTGTTTGAAATTCCAATCTGATTTCCCACCTCCTTTTCTTCTTCTCTCGGGGCTTGATCTATAAAAGCTGAGCTTGGCTCATTGTAAAGGGTTGGATCCTGAGACTCTGTAAAGGTCATAGATTCGAAGTAATCAATACAGAATTTTTCCCCTTTCTTCCGTACTTTTCTTCTTTCCTTGTCTGAAACTTAAGAATCATCCATCTTTTATAATAGGAAACTTTTTGTTCTTGTTTATATGATTTCTGGAACTTTGCGTCTGTGGAATTATATTGGTTATGAAAGTAAATGATTCTATTCTGCAACTCCTTGGTTCAATATGTGTAAGGTTATACTCTACCATCTATATTACCCAGAAAGTTTTTTTTTCTTCCTTTCTCATCTCCTTTATTCTTTCATCCTTTCGTATTGATGATATTTGGGCATAAAACATTTCAAAGTATCATGACTCCACGCTTTGAAAGTTGTACATTTGTATATAGGAATTTCCTCTGCTTTCAATAAGGGAACCTCTCCCATTAAAGAGGAAGGACTTTCTATCATTTTACCGTGGTTTCATTCCAAGTCCAAATATGAAGAAAATTATAAGGTTGTAAAAGATTAGTGCAGATTCCATAATGAGAAGAAAGCTATTTTGAAGCTTGTGGTTTTTGGCAAATTATTTATGTGTGATTTAGAGGTATTTTAACCTCTTGCAGTTGGATCCACATCAATTGGTATCAGAGAGGGATTTGAATCTTGCATGAACAGCGAAGGTAATATATATTACATTTGATTGTGTAATTTATTGTCTCTATTTTATATAAACATGGCTCTACGTGGCATGGGAGGATATGCCTAGATGAATAGGCATATGAAGGAGCTACAAAGACAAGTTATTGAGCTCACAGAGAAGTTACCTAGCTTAGAAGGAGACATACAAATGAGGATGTAGACCTACATAGTGATAATCTTGAATAATTACCTTTGTCAATGAATGAAGGAGGAAGTGAAGAATAAAATGAGAGAGATGAAGACACCTTGAATTAGATACCATTTGAGGAGAGACTGATCCAAAATTTCCATATAAAGAGTGATGGAATAAAGTTTAATATTTCTGATTGTGGTGGAGGGTTATGATCAGAGGAGTTGATTAACTTGTTGAATCACATGGAAAAATTATTTTAGTGGAAACCCCTTTGAGAGGAGATGGATGTTAAATTTTCATGCACTAAGTTGTTCATACATGTATTCATCTAGTGGGATCACCTGAAAAATGAAAGAAAAAGGAAATGAAAGGGGAAGAAGGGATGCTCTTTCACTAATGTGATACTAATGAAAGGAAAGAAATGTTCATTTTAAAGCACCAAAATATGATTGCTTTTAGACAATAGAAGAAGAGAAGATTCCAGGGGAGAAATTTTAATGTGAGAACCTTTTAGAAAGAAAAAAACATGAAACTTTTCACCTAGAAATGAAGAAATGCAAAGAACCTCGAATGGGTCCCACTGGGCATGCCAAAATGTTTCACTTGATTCTAGATCATTTCTTTGAATGTTGACAAAACAGATAAGGGTAAAGGGCTAGGAGGAATACCTGTTAAAATGTTGGTTGTAGGTTGTTGCATACGTATGACTTCTTGATCTATAGTTGATCATGAGAGCTTCCCTTTTATTTGGAGGAACTACCTAAAATGAAAAACAAGACCACCAAACAAAAGTTAAATAGTATATGTAGTGGACTGCCTAGCGTATGCTCGATCCGAGAAGTGTGATACTCCCTAGACGTAAATCCACTATTTAAAACAACTTAATGCTAACAATAAAGGAAATCCTATTGTAGTTAAAATGATTTTGGTATCTCATTCGACTAGAATAAGAAAAATCGTTCACAACAGGATAAGCTATGAGTGAATCTGAAGGTTAAGATCTCTGTCAGGGCATGGGTATTGGTCAAGGTCTTATTCGGGCTGTTTTGGGTACTTGATGGAGGTTTTAAGCTCTATTTGTAGTCTGGGGTAAAAACATAGAGACCAACGTCGGTGTTGTATGACTATTGTCGGTTTATGTTAACAGGTGACGATTGTATCAGGTAACTAGCATTGGTATGGTCGAGGTACAGAAACTCAATAAAAACTTGATGTGAGGAAGATCCAAAGCTAAATGGAAATGGAAAAGGCTATGGAAGGGTTTGTATAGGTCTTAGGGATGCTCAAGGATCTCCGAAACCAGGTATGTGTGATTCAATGGTGTGGGTGAAGGAATGGTCAAGTTTGCATGGAGGTAAAGGGTGGGGGAATGGGAATGGGAATAGAAAATAATAAAAGAAGTAAAATAGCCTACTAAAATGATAATAGACAAGTTCTTGTTAACATACACTTACTGCATGTACGAGCTTGATGTCAAGTTAGTAATGGAGGGTGATCAAATGGTAAGGAACTTGGTTTGGTGTTGGCACTTCCTGGATGTTTTGGTGAATGAAAATGGCTCTATGGTTGCTTCGGTGCTAGTTGTAGATGCTCGATGCATGTACAAATACTAGTTCTACTTACATGTAGCTATGGTTTCATCTCTTGCTCTCAGAAGATGTGCCAACTTGGAAATTATGTTGTTTTGGGGATTAAATGGTAACCAACGGTGGTTCCGGGCTGACCAGTGGTGCTTTAGGGTATCCAGGGTCGGTTAGGGTGGTATTTCCTTGGTTTGCTAAATGAGGCAGATCCTCTTCATTTTCTTGGATCTCCTTCATTTTCCTCCACGAATTAGAATGGAAGCTTCCTTTCTCATGAGTGGGAATGTAGTTAGAGGGAATGTAGGCTTTTGAGTTTTGGATTTAGGTAGGTCTTAGTTAGTTATGGCAACATACTATGAATAGGTCTAGGGTGAGGTGGCTAGGTGAGGTGTACTGATAAGATGGATGGTGTGGGCATTATCCAATTAGGATATTTAAATAATATGTATTATGAGATCATGAATTAATTAAATTAAATTAATATTAGATTGGGGTGAAAGGAACCATGGTTAGGTGAATGTATTCAAGTTAGTTATTTGTCGAGGACGAGGGAGTGTGACCCAAATTTGGTGTCTACATTTTTCCCCTTTTTGTTGCGTAGCTTGTATGGGTGTTAGTAGCGACAACGACAAAAATAAGATGTGGTTGCCCCATGTGTGGGTGAAGGTGATCCCACTCAAACTAGGAACTGATGAGGCAAAAGGAAGAATCGGTGAGTGGTTTGATAAAAGGTGAATGTGATGAATAGAAAGGTGGGAAACAAGGGTAAAGAGGGGTAAATGTCTACTCAAGTAATATAGGTAATGGGTCGGGGAAAAGGTAGTAACATTCAAATTCATGCACACGTATAAACTGCAGCATGGTTCTATGTTGAAGAGCATGAAAACTATACATTGTCAAAGGTCATTAGATTTATCCAAACAAGGTTGAGGTGATTCGGTATCCAAGGTATAGGATATGGTCGGGAAACACGACACGAGTTAGGTGTAGGAACCTTTAGGTATGTTATGATACACCAAAGGTTGGGTTACGATAAATAGTCACGGAAAGAGCCAAGGTAAGGTCGGTATGTCCATCAACACGGGTAAAAGTGCCACAAGTTATATCGAGCACATGAGGTCATAGGCCACTAACGATGTTCTAAGTCCAAGAAACTAGGTCACGACATGGGTAGGACCAAGGTATGGGTATAATAACAAGTCTATGAATGAGGATGAGGTGAGGGGGTAAATGATAAGGTTAAGAAGATAAAGTGAAGTGTCCAAGTGAGGTATGGGTTAGGTTAAAAAGGATTCAGGTCAAAAATGGGGGTAGGGGGTGTTGGTTCCATTATTAAATTTTTATAATGTGCCCTAATTTTTCATGTCCAAATTTTCTCACAAACATTTCATATTTTGATTTGGTGGTCTACTGGTTTGTATTTCCCAATTGAATACCTTTGAAAATTCCTAAGTTGTTATTATTTTACCCTAATTTGAAACAAAATCCATGTTTGCTCCCATTTGTGCCCTAATTTCTTCCTTTTTTGGGGTTGTGTCGTTTTCCTTTGCCAAATCATGCAAAAAACTTGAATTTGATTGAATCCCAAGTTCGTGTAAGTGTTTTCCCAATCCCATGCTTGAAAACAACGTAAAACAAGATTCATTTGGTTCAAGATCAAAAAATCTACCTCCCTTGTCAAAAAATTCAATTTCTAGGGCATCCTCTGCATTTTTTGACGTATTGACGGTCCTACAGGTGTGTATTCTACCCGTCAAATTCATCATCGCAACATTATTGCAACATGGCGGGTTCCTATTGGCCGGGGGCGGTCGGGAAATATTTCTAACTTGTTATTTTTTCAAATTTTGGCTTAAGGAAAAATTTGGTCCATGGCTCGCTTGCTTTACAATAAATTTCTTACGTGGCACATTGTGATTGGTTAGAGGATCGGTGGGTAGTGGGATATACTTAGAAATTTTGCTTTCCTTTTACAAAATGTTCGAAGGACAAGTTTTTCCCTAAGGCCCACATTTAATGGCAGGTGAACACATGTCCTGGAAAAGTCAATGGCATAAGGCTTGCCTTAGAAATTTTGCTTCCATTTTGCAAAATTTTCTAAGTTACATTTTTTCCCAAAGTCCCACAGCGAATGGCAGGTGGCCATATGTCTTGGAGAAGTTGGCATGGAAGGGCAGAGGTTTTAAGAAATTTGAAGTTTTCAACTTCAAAACTTTAAAGTTAAAATTTGAGTCAAAGCTCCGCCACATAGTGCGAGGTGACACGTAGCGGAAGAAGTGAATACAAGGGATCGGTGGGTTTTGTAATGGTTTTGAAGTTTTAACTTCAAATGTCATAAAGTCAAGTTTTGGAGTGAAGGTCCCGACCAGTAAGAAGTGGACACGTGTGAAG
Source organism: Taxus wallichiana var. yunnanensis (assembly GCA_018340775.1). NCBI lineage: Eukaryota > Viridiplantae > Streptophyta > Pinopsida > Cupressales > Taxaceae > Taxus > Taxus wallichiana. The sequence continues at coordinate 412,566,861 of CM031234.1, read as the reverse complement.
AAATACAAAGGGCAAAGAAAGGGGCCGAGGGAAAGTTTTGTGGATTTTTGCCTTTGTGTTTGCAAGGTAAAAAATGAAAAGTGGTCTTGCGACCAATGAGGAGTCAACATGTGGCATGTCCTAGGCAAATGGGGAAGTGTAGGCCCGGGGAAAAGTTTGAAATTTTGTAAAATTGGTAGGGAGGTTTGATGGCAAGGTGGGAGGCTTGGACCCATGGTGAATGGGAGAGAGCACCACGCGGCAAGGAAGAGAACGGGTGTTCGGGTCTACGATTATTTTTAGAAAAATTTCCCTTTTTCAAAAAAGTGCCAAAATTCATAAAATGGGCCTGCGATGTTTTGGTGGGGCCCACATGTGGACACGTGGTAGATCCAAGGGAGAAGCAAAGATTTTTGTAAAATTTTCCAAAAAATTAAAAAAGGTCACAAATGTATTTTTAAGGATGGGGACCCGATCCAATCATGTTTTGACATGTGTCCCACATTATCCTAAGGTCAAAAGAAGAATATTCAGGGATCTCATCTACCACGTGGAGGGCTGGCATTAAATGTTTATCAAAATCAACGGTTACTGTGCAATTTTGTTTTATGGACGCCATTAAGCTCCAAGGAGCTTGGAAATCACATTTCTTCATCAAAATTCATCAAACCTTATATGATTTTGGGTCCCCTCGGCCTTCTGAGAACAATGGAACCATTTTCATGAGCTAATTTGATGATCTATGATGTTTTTAATGCATTTTGGGTCAGGCCCGATGTAAAAAACGTGAAAAATGAAAATAAAAAGTTACAGAGGTAAAAATTGAAAAAGTAAAAGGTGAAAAATGATTGTTAAAGCATGTTGGCATGCCTGAATGCCAAAAACGTGACCCTGGGATGGATAAGGATTTAAAATCATGCAATATTTAAATTTTGTATTTGCATCCCTAGCAATATGCGACCTATTTTATAGTTTGATGTCATTTTCATGAAATGATGAAGGGTTTTGTAACAAATTTGATCCCTTAGGCATATTATTTGCTTGGGAAGCAAGGTTCTAAGCTGGCATGAGGTATAAAATGTATTTTGAAGCATTTGTAAGGAGAGGAGACAAAAGAGAGAAAAAAACTTAGAATTTTCAAGCAAAAGGTTGGAAGAAATCCATTTCTCTGGAGAAAACCGCCTGAGAGCCATTTTTAATTCCATTTTTGTATCAGATTTCATCATGTTGAGTTGGTTTCAGTTGTAAAGCCATCAACAAGCTCTGAGATTGTTCTCATGACTTTCCCCTGCTGATGTATCTAATCATTTTCTGGATTATCTGGTTTATTCTCTTGGCAAAGTTTGCATATACTTATGTTTTAGAATGTTTTTAGTTTATGTTTCTTGCTCATGTTGCAATCTTGTGTTTAGGATCTCTTTGATCATATAGGGTCTCATTTCTTGTTGATGGTTTAATGGCATTTGAAATTTTGTATTCAGAAGAGCTTTCACCTGATAGATGATAAACAAATTTAAAATCACTTTATTTTCCTTGAATATTGAGATTGTTTGTAAACCTTTGGGTGCACCTTAGGTCATGATTAAATAGGGATTCCTAGATACTTTGTTGGTATTTTTCTTCAAGATTTTGTGGCAGGTTATCAAAGTTTTTGTGGAAAAGTGTATATCTAGGCCTCCATTTGTGCACATATCCTGGTTGAAGGAGCATTTAAAACCTCTAGAAGTATTCTTGTTGTGTAGGTGTTACAAATTTATTGCAAAGGTTCTCAAAGAAGTTGGTAATTCCCAGATAGTCTTGTCTAAACATATCCCAACAAAATTTCATTCAAAAAAACTCATCCTACCCATACTACCCCTGCATTGCATTGTGCGTTAACAAACGAATACAACCCACTCACAAAAATGCACAAAGAATATCAAGTATTTTATTATGTCTCTAGAAGCCTTAGCCTTGTCTTGAAAGCATTTCCATCATTTAGTAGTGACAACTCCTTTGAGTTTGACTAATGGATAATTGATCATGTTTTCCCAAGGCCATCTCCACAAAATGTGAAAAATACAAGGATATCTCAGTCTTGTTTACCATACAGGGGCTGCAATATAGGTTCTTTTGCCTTGGTTGGTAAGCACAACCTAAAATAGTGAGGATTAGATCAAGATCCTTTTGAAGGTGTTATCCACTCCCTTAAATCTTGAGTACTAACAAGCCAGATAGATGTTATCCCAGACTATAAATGACATACAAATCATCTATCTACCCTTGAGTGTCTTGTGCAAATGCATGATGTTGTTCAAGTTGTGAAGGAGATTAAATATGGATACCAACACCCGAGTGGCGCCACCAGGGACTTCTTGGAATTTATTGGTGTTCTTCGAATGTTTGAGGGGTTTGAGAATTTGCATATTCAAGTATCTGAGCTATTACATTTTTGAAATATTATTTTGTACTTTAGATCTGCAAGTTTTGGGAAAAATTTCAAGCTCAGCCTACTCTTTTGCATTTACAAGCAGTTTATATAACCTGGTTACTTTTTCTTTGATTGATTTAAGAAGAGGAAGGTCTGATTTATGAGGGTTTGCAAAGTTATCAGCATTAACAAGCATTTGACAACATTATTTTAGTTCACCCTGCACAACCGAGGTGAAATTCCTTAGTGGCAACTCCATGCTAATTTGATCTTGAAAGTACCAAGTGTCTTGAGCTTTCTGTCATTTATTTTTGTGCTATTGATCTCTACAAACCGGGAGGGAACAAGATATCTCTTCCTCAAAGACTCTGCTAAAAAATTGTTCTCGAGACTTAAGAAACTCAGAGTTGGAAGGGAGAAGAGTTTGGAAAGTGGTTAAAGGTCGACATCGACAAAGATAGATACGGTCATTGGCGAGAGATCAAACTTTGGTAGAAGACTATCATTCTTCTTCAAGTGAGTCTCGCTTCAGAAATCCTCTCATAAACATTTTTGCCTCAGCTAGTGAAGGTCCTTCTGCTGTGCACTGTAAGTTCCTTCTCTAATTTGCACCTCTATGTTTTAATTCAAATAAAACTTCCCAAGGAAATCAACACTTAGAAGATACCAAGTATTGTGAATCACATTTTTGAGCCCCAAGGATATTGTACTCCTCACCAATTTGTTTCACCTCCAAGATCACCCCCACCAAACATTATGGATCAGCATAGACCTCCATTTTTTGTTAACACTTTTGGTCCTATAAATTTTGGAGGAATGGATGGTTACCCAAATGTTGTCCCACAAGATGTCAGAAATAGGTTGCCAAAATTCCAAGGTAACAATGCCATTACGGTGATCAACATCTCAAACTATTTGATAATATGATGGAATATTTTGAGATAGAATTTGAGGATGTGTATATCAAGTTGTTTATCCATACACTTGAAGAAGATGCTAGGGATTGGTACAAGGCTCTACCTGATAACTCTATTGATTCATGGACTAAAATGAAAAATGCATTTAGGTTGCAATATGGTGACAGGACTGATCCTAGATTTCTTTTGTCTGAATTTGAAAATATCAAGAAGAACCCGAATGAAATAGTCCATGACTTCAATACAATATTTAACAAAACATTGAGAAGGTTGCTTGTCATCTTGAGGCCTTGTGATGAATCTTCCTTGATCAAATATGTAGAAGCATTTGATAAAAAGGCATCCTATTACTTGAGAGATAAAAATCCTACAAACTTGAGACAAGATTTTACCATGGCACTTCAAATTGAAAATAATATTAAAGCTATTGGTAAACCACTTAAGAGGGATGGTGTGAAGTTGATAAACCCTGAGAAGCCTCAAGCTAGCAAGGGTGCTGATTTATAAGATGTTGTCAAAACTTTGGCAAGGGTCTGTCAAAGAAATTTCTTACAAATTAGCCCGGGATGAGAAAGGAATTGGGAAAAGTTCACAAGGACAACAAATAACTCAAAACCATGATAGATTTGGCAATCATCCTAGGGGTGATCAAAGACAAGATGATAGAGGTAAAGGGCTTGTTGGATCTGTAAACAAACAACCTCAAGCACGTGAAAATAGAGTGGTGTCTGACCCTCTAACTGCAAGAGTTGCTGTTGTTTAGGAGGTTGCTGATATGGATTGGTGTGATAGATGTTTTCTTCCTCATCCTCCATGTGAAATGGACCAGAAAGTTATTGAAGATGATAATGAAGATGAAATGGATGATGACATTTGTATGATGGGCAGCTCTTCAAGCTCACAACAAGCAGCAACATCAACAGATGTGATAAGTGCAAGGACTACTGCAACCTTTTGGGATTGCATAAAGAGGGTACCATTTCTTTCTCTTCCTCAAACTCATGAGGTAGATGTTGTTCAAGCTTTTGAAATTCCTAATAATGACTTTGAATATCTAAGGGCTTTAATGATCAAGAAGTACAATGGTGGTATTCCTTCAGAGGAAGATAGACAATTATTAATGAATGTTGTGGTTGGTCAAGAGAAAGAGTATAATACTAGATGTAAAGTTGTTAGAGGAGCTGTTCCTCAAGCCAAGCCAAAGACTCCCTTTCTCACAAGCATTCCCAAAGACAATCCTAGAAAAGAAACAATTGCAAGAACCCTATTGTCCCATGCAAAAATATCACTCCTCTTCATGCCTAGGCTGCCAATAATACTTCTATATCTCGATGAACCTTCTTGTTTCCTTCCAATGCTATCTTACCAAAGAGTGTTCTATATGATATTGCCCAAGTATTAAGCCAAATTAAAGTGAGTGTTCCCATCATTGAGTTGCTTAGAATACCTGAGCATAAGAGCAGAGCATTCGAGTACTTGGGATTGAAAGAAGAGAAGATTACCCCAAATAGCAATGTAAATGTTGTTGAGACTCCTCTTAAAATCATTGCTAGCCTTGAAACACCACCATCGATGGAAGATCTTGGAGAGGCACCTGAATTATATTTGGGGACATCCTTGGTTGATTCCCAATTGAATGTTGTTTTTTACAACTCGCTCATACAAGATAGGTTACTTCACAATTGCATGCTTGATTCCAGTGCATCATGTAATGTCATGCCTCTAGAAGTCATGAATGAGTTGGATATCAAAGTGACAATAAGGAACTCCATCAAGTAAGTTGGGTAGAACATTCTATTGAGCTGGTAGATGGTGTTAAGCCCATAAAGAAAATGCCATATAGAATGAATCCTAATTTTTCCAAGGCGTAAAAGAAGAAATAGATAAATTACTTGATGCATGATTCATATTTTTTGTGGAGAATTCATAATGGGTTTCCCCCATGGTGATCGCAATAAAAATAATGTGAAACTACGCATTTTTGTTGATTAGAGGAAGCTCAACAAGGCAACAAAGAAGGATCAGTACCCTCTTCCATTCTCAGATAAGATCTTGGACGAAGTAGCTGGCCAGGAGTGCTATAGTTTTGCTTATGGATATAGTGGATACAACTAAGTTCGTATAGCAGAGAAATATCAGCTGAAGACCATGTTCACCACTCCTTGGGGAATGTTTTCTTATAGAGTTATGCCTTTTGGGTTGTGTAATGCTTCGGTAACGTTCCAGGGCTTGATGAATAGGGTGTTTGAACCCTACATTAGGAACTTCGTCAGAGTATTTATGGATGATTTTTTCATCTATGGGAGCAAGATGGACCACCTGCACTAGATGGAGACAACATTTCAAAGGTTAGATGAAGCACAAGCCTCACTAAACCCTACAAAGTGTGTTTTTGGATGTTCTAAAGGTGTTTTGTTAGGGAATGTTGTATCCAAAGATGGTATTGGTACCGATCCTGATAAAGTTTCAAAAATCAAAGATTTATCATTTCCTATGAATAGAAGTAAGTTGAGATCATTTTTAGGCCATGTGGGTTACTATAGAAGGTTCATCAAGAATTTCTCAAAGATTGCATAGCCACTAACCCAATTCTTGAAGAAGGATGTTACTTATGAACCAGGAAATAAGGCGCATGAAACTTTTGAACAACTGAAGGAAGATTTTGTGTCTTCACCTATTTTAAAGAATCCATATTGGAGCAAGCCATTCATTGTGTATATTGATGCCTCAGATGTAGCACTAGGAAGTACTTTGAGCCAAAAAGATGAAAATGGGAATGATCATCCAGTTTACTTTGGGAGTAGACAAATGAGCAATGTTGAGGTAAATTATACTATAATTGAAAAAGAGGCTCTAGCTATCATTTTTGCTATAAAGAAGTTTAGAAATTACTTGCTATGGTAGAAGTTTATAGTTGTAATAAATCATGAGGCTATAAAATATATTGTAAATAAGCCTAACCCATCAGGGAGAATAACAAGATGGATAATTTTGCTACAAGAATTTGAATTTGATATTATAGATAGGCCAGGAAAGAAGCATGTCAATGCAGATGCACTCTCTCGAGCCTATGATGGTTTAGGTTCATCTTGTGATGATGATGATTTCCCAGATGCAACATTGTTATCCCTTAACACAATCCCTAGTGAATACATAGATATTTAGAATTATCTGAATGAATTCAAGTTTCCTAATGGTGCCAATGCAAAGACTAAGAGGAAGATTACTCAAGCCAGTCATCCATATTCTATTCTACATGGAGTATTATTTTGAATAGGACCTGATGGACAATATAAGAGGGCAATTGGACATGATCAAGGGAAGGAGTTGATAGAAGAATTCTACAATGGTACATGTGGAGGACACTTCTCTGGACAACTTACAACAAGAAGGATCTTGGATGCAGGTTATCACTGGCCCACTCTTTTTAGAGATTGTTATAATTATTGTAAGACATGTAATATTTTTCAAACACATGGTAACCGTAAGACTTCATCAGCTCCATTATGCCCTATTCTTCCACTTGGTCCCTTTGAAAAGTGGGGAATAGATATTGTAGGTCCACTTCCAACTACCCTACACCAAAATAAGTATATTGTAGTTACCACAGATTATTTAACCAAGTGGGTTGAAGCTAGGCCATTGAAAACAACTTCGATGGATGAAATGGCAAGGTTCATATATGAACGCATTATCACCAGATTTTTGTTGCCCATTAGAAATTGTAATAGATCAAGGAAGCCACTTCATTAATGAGATGGTAGAATCCCTAGTCAACAAGTTTTTTATTAAGCATAGGAAGGCAAAAACATACAAGCCAAGCACAAATGGATAGGTGGAATGAACAAATTTTGTGTTGTGTCAAATTCTAGTAAAAGATGCAGCCTTACAGGTACATAAGCGGGATAAAAGGATTCATGCAGCATTGTGGGCATATAGGAAACATCAAAGTCAACAATAGGATACTCCCATTTCGTTGGCTTATGGCATTGATCCCGATTCTTCCTATCGAGTTTTATTTTCCCCCTTTGTGAGAGTTATGAAAAAGGAAAGGATGGATGAAAGTGATTCAGTAAAAGAAAGGTTGGTGCATCTTCATTTGCTAGAGGAAATGAGGGAAATAGTGAAGGATACAAGCTATAAGAAGAAAATGAAGCAGAAGGAATACTTTGATCAAAAGATCCGTTGGTCTCCATTTCATGTGAATGACTTGGTTCTAGTATATGATTCCAGATACAAAAAAAGAAGGTAGAGAAAATTTCTTCCCAAATGGATGGGGCCCTACAAAATAGCAGTTGTGCATGAAAATGGTACATATTGATTGGAGGAATTGGATGGCACTTCTATTACGAAATGGGTCAACCACGACAAGTTAAAGATTTTCCTCTGTAATTTCTATTTTATTATGTATGTATTAGGAATAGGATGTTGTTAAGTATGATTAGTAGTGGCATCTAATAGAAGATAATGGCACCATCAGTACGGTGCCACCAATAAAGTAGAGTACGGTAACAGTCAAAGTACAATAGGAATGTTGTGGTAAAAAGTAAATATTTTTCGTAAGTGGTCCGGTAATGTTAAAATGTCAAAGTTGGGGTAAGTAGAGAAGTAGGGTCTACATGATTAGGAATTAGAAATATTATATTTGTAATAAGGACAAAGAGTGATGTCATAAATATTTTGTGTATTTTATTTCGGTAAAGTCTAAAAAGGTGGAACCCATGTGAGATGATAAAGTTTATCTTATCTTAGAAGATAAGCCTACATGTAAAGGCAAGAGTTTAGGCATGGAATATGATTGGCCGAAAGATATTTCCTATTCTATCTTAGAGATAGGGTGGATAAGCCTAAATTCCTATAAATAAAGATGCCACCCCCCTCATTTAGCATCGAGAGAAGTAGTGAGAATTATTGTATGAGTAAGTGTTTAAAGAAAGCCATCATTTAGAAGGTGTGTTAAGGAAGCCATTGTGAAGTTTCTCCCATAGTTATTGTTGGAAAGCAAGTGAAGTCAGTAACACTTGAAGTACCTCATGGATGAGATTGTAACAATTTCATGTTGATATTATAATTTACACTTATATTTCAGATTTTCATCATTCCTTTGTATCATAGTCTATGGAATTCTTGTGTTATGTTTGTTCTTTGTGTTTCAGATTACATCCACCAAACTAAAGGTCGTGCATTAGTAAATAATCATAACACAAGGAGTTCCCGGTGGAGAATTATCATAGTGCAGATTGGTGATTACAAGACCAAGCGAAAGCATGGTTATGGTTTTGAGAACGAAGTGATGGCTTCTATTTAGCAAAGTATCTACAAATTGACCGATCTTTAAAATGTGTGGGTTGTCCCGAGTATGAATGTTGATTTCGATAGTCAATTCATTCAACATGGTTTACTTCTCATATGGTAACAACCAATGAATATATGAGTCTTCAGCACCAAGGTAGGTGAGTATAGATTCCTCATCTTGACAGTGAATGACGTTAATTAAAGGTGTATCATCATTGATCATTTCGGGATATAGGAAAGCAGAGATGAGGGAGCCTCACCCGCGCATTGATAAGTCAGAGGCCCCAAGGAAATGGTGTTTATGATTTTTTAGGAGGAATGGATTATGGATCCATCGACTCCGTCGGTGAAGGTGGTGAAGAAGGCGGATCAAGTGAAGAAGGTGGAGAAGGGTTGATGTCTACAATGAGTTCAATGTGGGCCTTCTTGGTAGGTGGTTTAGCAAATCTGAGACCACTACGATCATTATGTTTGTGGGTAGTACATGGAATAATAGTGTGATAGCCTTGCTCATAACATCCAAAACCAAACCCTTCTACACACATCGGTGTAGGAAGGTGTGGGGGAAATGGTGATTGGTGAGTGACTGGAGGTCAGCAGAAAATGGGAGGGTTTATGATGATGGTTCAGGTGTATAAGTGGTAGTATCAAGTCCCCCATAGGTGAGATTGGTACAAAAGTGGGGAGGACCATAAAGGAGGTGCTCTCCTTCGTGGTGATCATAGCGAGAGTGTTGGTGAAGACCTCCATACTCTTGTGGAGTAAGGAATGTGTTGACACTATATAGGTGATACTCCCCTAGAGTGAGGCATTGAAAAATGTCTTCTAATCGATCGATGGTAGATATGTGTGTATCTCGGGATGGATGACGTGTCGAGGTCAGATCGGAGGTGGAGCCACGGTGATTGAGAGGTTGATGGTTCGGCGGTGAAGGTTGTCACGGTGGTAGGAATGGAGGATGTAGGTGTAGTTGAAGTAGCGGTGGCACTGGTGAGGGGAGGTGTAGGTGAAGAGGTGGTGGTCATGGAGGTAGATGTTTTAATTGGTATAAGCATGTCATTGGGTTAGTAAAGCATGTTGGAATTTTTGAAAGGTGATGGGTCAGCTAGAATGGTATAGGTGTGTATTTCATGCTCAAACTTTACATAACGATAAAAATTTGAAGGAACACAACCCATGACACAAATCCAGGTCTACCAAGCAAAAAGTTATATTAAAATTTCTCTTCCAAGATGTAAAATAGCTCTAGAATAGTGTGGGGGCCGGCCATGAACATGGAAGATGGCAGAGTGTCAATTGTAGACGTGATAGCATTATTGAATGATCACAACATGATAGGATGTTTATGCATTAAATTTTTAGGTATGTGCATTTGGTTGAATGCATGGGAGGAGATGATATTAATGCTAGTCCCCCATTGATCATAACACATCGTACATGTATATCATCGATGTGGACAAAGATGAAGAGAGAAGGCTGGATCAAGGTCATCGGTTTTGTGTGGTTTGATATCTTCATCCGAGTAGTTGAGGGTGGACATTGGTGAGTAGGTGGAGGTGTAGAAGAAGGTGGTAATTTGATGAGAGAGGCTATAGGTGTAGGATCATTGGGAACATCAACATTTGGATAGAAGTTTGGTGAGTTATCGATGTGAACCATGTTAATTTCAAATCTTGGGGGTGGTTCTAAGAGTTGTGGAGGTGGAGGTCTCGGTCGCTGAGTAGGCAATGAGGGAAGAACTATGGAAATGGGTGTTGGTGAAATGGGGTCCTCATCAAGAAGGTCATAATCGTTAAAGTATTATTTAGGAGGACATAACTAGATAAGAATGGCTTTTAAAGCCTTGCTGTTCTCTCACATCGTGCCCTAACACACGATGGTAGGTGCAAATTTTGGTGTTGTCAAACCCCTTTGGTTTGGAATTGAGTGGGTCATAAGGTCTGAGAGGCGGTAATGTGATGATAGAAGTTTCTAGGAAGTTGGTTAAGATTTTGACATAGGATCCCACTAGTGGATCCCAATGGGAAGGTGGAAGTGGGTTTGGACGTAGGTGTGGCTGATTGTATAGGAAGGGTCTTTACTGAGGGGGAGTGGGTCAAGCTATGGTTTTGGTGCTAGTGTGGTCTTAAGTGTTGGTCGTGGTATCTGCTTAGGTAAGGGTATAGTAGATGAAGCGGCAAGAGAGTGTGTTGTTGGTTTGACTACCTTATTGGGGGTAGCGGATTTTTGTCTTTAGGTTGCACCTTATTAGGTAAAGAAGATATGGTCACATGAGATCTAGAGGGAAAATCAGATGGTGGAAGAGGGTGAGTTACACATGGGGATAACCAAGGTGCTATGAAGGTAGATGATGTGGGTCGTGCAGGAGGTGTGAGGGAAAGAGACTGAAGTGTCATGGGTAGTGAAGAAGTTATTGATGGTATTGGAGCTATGGGTGATAAATTTTGTTGCAAGTGTGGGCGGAAGTTGTGTCGGGTGCTTGGGTATGTTAGATTTTGCGAGGAGGAATGGGATGCTACGTTTTTAGTTTACTAGTGGGTGGAGAACTTTTAACCAAAGCTAGCGGGGTGAGTTCCTAAGATGGACGGAAGGGGTTAGGGTGACGAAGGTGTGATCGGTGAGGTTGGAGTATGAGATCTACTAGATTGGTTCTTCTATTTGGGTGTCAAATTAAGCTTGGTGTTGGATTTGGAGGATGTAGCTAAATCTAATTTGATGGGTGGATGAGTAAGGCTGGTTGTTAGGATAACCCCTTAGGTAGTAATAGGTTTAGGAAAGTAATATGATATAGGTGTAGGTTTGGATGTAGAAGCATGTTGAGTGAGTAGTATCATGGGAGGATTTGTGATGGTTGTGGGTGTGTTTTGTTCGATTGGCTGATATTTTTTTTGATCGATAGTGGAAGTGTCGGTGAGTGAAATCTGCATTTTGTTGAGACGGGAAGTAGAAGACACCCTCAAAGTAAGGCTCTATCTACATAATCCAGGTAGTCGGCTAAACATGAGAATGTCACTACGGTAGGTGAGGTCGATGTGGATCCAATGGTGATTCCCAGTAAAATGTTTCTTAGAAATGGGGAATTCATTAACTTCAGCCTCTTTGGGTAAGAGAGCCGAAAGTAGGTCCACATGATCTTGGGTAGATAATGGAGAATGATCACCTAAAGGAAATGGAATTTCTACTAGATCTTTTATAGGTGGAAGAGATGATGGGTAGTCCTTTGTGGGTGGAGGAGATAAACAAGTTTCTTCCATTGGTCGAGACATACTATGGGTGATGGATCTCTAGGTGGAGAAGCCAAAGGTGAAATGGTCTCGATGTTAACAGAAGGATCCTTCATAGGTGAGGGAGGAGATGAAGGGTGTTCCTTTGTGGGTGGAGGAATAGGTGAAGTGGGTTCATGTGTAGGTGCAAAACTTCGGGTTAGGATTTCCTCTATCGAAGGAATATGAGGTAATTGGGAAGTAATTGGTGCATCACTAAAAATAGCATGGACCTCGCGGGTATGGATATCATGAGTTGAGGTCTCTCCGGTTTGATTAGAAGAAGGGGCATGATTAGGAAATGGTTTCTTGAAGATGTGTAGGTTTTGATTGGAAGGTGCATTAGGATTGTCTAAGGTTAACTCAACTTTCTCAAGTTTTTCTTGGACAATGTTTTTGAAAGTGATGCAATTACTGTCACTATGACCTTTTACCCGATGATAGTTGTAGAAGTCATGCTTTTTATACCATGTGGGTGTGGGGTAAGCAGGATAAAAAATAGTGTTTAGTTTTATGGGAGGAAGGGTGATGGCCTCACTTTAATGAGCTTTTCTAAGACAAAAGAATGGGGCTCCCCAATTGGGGTGTATTTTCATTGTTCCCATCTGAATTGAATGCAGTCTTAATGGGTGAGAGATTAGATGAGGGGTTAGCCTAATTTGATGGATGAGCTAGGTCAGCTTTGAGTACCAATGCATTAGTGGTTCTCTTGGATTTTGAATAATTATTTTGTGGTTTCAAGAAGAAGAAGTATCATTTGATTAAAATGACACGTTATTATTGCATAGTTGGATTTTCTTTTCTTTGATGGCCCGAATCTCTAGCTTTCGTGCCATGGAGAATGCCCGATCAAAGGTTTGGAAATTATACACTGTAAGGTTAGTGAGATATGTCTAGTACAAGCCCACGTGAAGAGATCTATGAGATTAGTTTGTGGTAGTTGAAATGTGAGTTGATTGATCAGGCTACACCAACGAGCAACAAAATCTGTGATAGATTTGTTGTCATATTAACGTGTAGAGTAGAGGTCAATCATGGTAACCTTTATAACAACATTGATGGAAAAGTGATCCAAGAAGTCTTGGGCTACTGATTAAATGAGAAGATAGAATGTCTAGGCAAGCCACTATAATAATCTAATGCTGGCCTAGTTAGAGACATGGGAAAGGTCCTCAAGAATAATGCATCATCATAGGTAATCGAGATAACATCCATGTTTGAAAGACCGCAAGTGCTATCACAGGTCTTCTTTCTTTCATTGAAGCAGTTAAATTTAGGTATTTCCCAATGCATGGATTAAGGACGAATAGGAATGGATGGGTGGATAGGCTCGTTGTAAATTTCACTGTAGGTGAGAGTGTTATGGGAGGTAGATACTGATGCCTCCAATGTCTGCATCTTGTCCATCATTAACTTGATTAGGTCATTAGTAGGTTGTGATGGATGGGTTACTCATGTAGCATAATAAGGTTGTTATTGGGCATATGATGGGGGTGGCATTCTAGTATATGGCTCTACCGTATAGGTAGATTGAGGAGGAGGGAGTGAGATAGGGGTATGTACCCAAAATGAATGATGGATGAAATGGGAGGTTATTGATAGTACGTATATGTAGGTGGAAGGGTCGTCGTGACCCTAGTAGCAATGGGGCCTAAGGATTGTGCAATGATAGAAAGGACAATGTTTTGAAAATGGGTAGAGGTCACTAACACTGGTGGTGGTTGTGTAGCTATGGGTATATGTGAGACAATAGGCATGGATGAGGTTATGTTTTGGGTGGTTGGTGAAGGTATAGTGGATGTGGTAGGTGCAACAGATGTGGCAGATGCAGCGGTCATAGTAGGTATGGGGCCTAGTTACGAAAGGATTAGGGGTAAGGCAGGTGCGGGTAGCATAGAGCTAGATGGGGCTGATGATGAAGTAGGAACAAGCTGTTGGTGGGATAGATACAGGCATACCATATATCAACTAACCCAAGGCATCTCGCGTGGATGAGTGTGAAAGATAGAAGCGTAAGGTATCGGGGTTTTGGTCAAGGAGTCGTGTGAACTCCTCGTCCCTCGTGGCGATAGTGATAGGTTGGGTAGGATCCATGGGTGATAAAATAGAAGGTGGAGAAGGACTAGGTGGGAGTGGTTGATAACTGGCGTGGAATATGAGGGTGTTTTCTTGGCTACGCATCAGCACCATGTGAACAAGTATTGATGTGGTAGGACTACTTTCTGTAAATGACATAGAAATACAAAGCAGAGATGGGAGAAATAGGTGGATTAGGTATAAAATGTCAGCTAGAATTTTGAATAGGCTAAGCGATGCGGTAGGGAAAATCGACGCCCGGTTAGGGAAAACCGACGCGGTCATAGGTAACCACGGTCGGTCATCTTGTGGAAAATGAGCAGATTTGTCAAAACAAGTCAAAATGGAAATAATCGATAAGTAGATAAGATGATGAAATTTACGGGGACGGTGAATATGATGACGGTGACAAAGACTACGAACAACAAAGAAGGTGAAAGGTGTCCTTTTGGGTAGGTTAACCAAAAGAACAACAAACCGTTACGAGTTGCGTAAAATTGATGATGGTTAGGGGTAATTGATGACGATCAACGAACCGACACCGATTCCTGTGAAATTAAAAAAATAAAGAAAAGGTGGTTGTGAGTTAAAATCAGATATGGAATCAAACCTAGAATTCTAAGAATGATGAAAATAGGGTCCGGGCACACTCAGATGAAGTTGGAATACACCAACTATGATTATGAGCATGCAAGAGGAAATAAAAAATGAATAACGTGTCCTCTCACCTCAAAATGCAAGACAAGTAGAAACACTAAGAAAAATACAATCCTAAGAGTGATTTTTCTATTATGTTTGTTCAACTTATGCTATTTAAGGACTGACTCATGAACTTAGAATAGAATTTTTGGTGAGGATGGCTTCCTACGAAGAAGGAGATCTACAAGGAGAGGTTTCAGGTATGTTACAGTGGGGGAGGGCCTTCCTTTGAAGTATGACTCGACAGAAGCAGCGAGCTAGGGAGTACCTGTAAATCCTCTGATTAGTGTGATCATTGACAAGTGTTCCCAGGATAGATGTTGTTTAAGAATGTGTATGTTTTTGAATTTTTACAATTTGGTAAGACACAGAGAGAGAGAGAGAGAATGTGTGATTTCTATGATTTGTTTGTCAACCATCAGCTGGAAATCACTTCCAACGTATAGGTTGCCCTTAATTAATGTGAGCTAATGCAAGAAAAGTAGAATGAAATGAAGTTGATTTTTAAACCCAATTCAAAATATTGGATTCGATGACAAAAAAAGATGAACAGGGGAAGGGATTCTCTTTCACTAATGCAATACTAATGAAAGGAAAGAAATGTTTGTTTTAAAGCACCAAAATATGAATGATTTTATACAATTAAAGAAGAGAAGATTCGGGGAGAAATTGTAATGTGAGAAAATTTTAGAAAGGAAACAAACATAGAACTTTTCACCTAGAAATGAAGAAATGCAAAGAACCTTGAATGGGTCCTACCGTGCATGCCAAAATGTTTCACACGATTCTAGATCGTTTCTTTGAATGTTGATGAAACAGATAAGGGTAAAGGGCTAGGAGGAATACTGCCCAGATGTAGTTTGTAGGTTGTTGCATGTATATGAATTCTTTATCCACAAATACTCGTGAGAACTTCCTTTTGCTTGGAGGAACTACGAAATGAAAAACAAGACCACCAAATAAAAGTTAAATATTATATGCGGTGGACTGTCAGCGTATGCTAGATGCGGGAAGTGTGATACTCCTAGATGACTATCAATCCACTATTTAAAACAATTTAATGCTAACAATAAAGTAAATCCTACTATAGTTAAAATGATTTAGGTATCTCATTCGACTATAATAAGAAAATTTATCCCCAACAAGCTAAGCTATGAGTGAATATGAAGGTCAAGATCTTTGTCGACAAGGTCTGGTATTGGTCAAGGTCCGGTTGCAGGATGTTTTGGGTATTTGATGGAGGTTTTAAGATTTGTTCTTGGTATGGGGGTAAAAACATAGAGACCTATGTCGGTCTGGTATGACCGGTGTTGGTTTAGGTTAATCAATGATGGTTGTGGGTAGCCGGAGTTAGTATGGTTGAGGTACAGAAACACAATAAAAACTTAATGTGAGGGCAGATCCAAAGCTAAATGGAAATGGAAAGGGCTATGGCAAGGTTTGTATAGGTCTTAAGGATGCTCAAGGACATCTAGAAACTGGGTATGGGTGATTCAATGGTGTGGGTGAAGGAATGGTCATGTTTTCATGGAGGTAAATGGTGGGGAAATGAGAATGGGAGTAGAAACTAATAATGAAGTAAAAGAACCTACTAAAATGACAATAGACAAGTTCTTGTTAACAAGACACTTACTCTTGTAGGAGCTTTATGTATGGTTAGCAATGACAGGTGATCAAATGGAAGGAACTTGATGTGGTGCTAGCGGTTCCATGGATGTTTTCATGAATGCATATGGCTTTATGGTTGCTTCTAGTATTGGTTTTGGATGCTCTGATGTGTGTACGAATACTAGTTCTACTTGCATGCAACTCTGGTTTCATCTCTTGCTCTCAGAAGATGTGCCAACCTAGAAATTAGGTAGTTTTGAGGATTAAATGGTAGCTGATGGAGGTTTCGGGATGACTAGCAAAGTGGTTTAGGGGTAAGGCATTAGTTAGGGCGGTATTTCCTAGGTTTCCTAAACTATGCAGATCCTCTTGATTTTCTTAGATCTCCTTCATTTTCCTCCATGGATTAGAATTGAAGATTCCTTTCTCATGGGCGGGAATGTGGTTAGAGGGAATGTAGGCTTTTATTTTTAGGGTTTAGGTAGGTCTTAGTTAGTTATGGCAACATACTAAGAATAGGTCTAGGGTGAGGTGGCTAGGTGAGGTGTATAGGTAAGGTGGATGGTGTGGGCATTATCCACTTACGATATTTAAATAATAGGTATTATGAAATCATGAATTAATTTAATTAAATTAACTAGATTAATATTAGATTGGGGTGAAAGGGACCATGGTTAGGTGAATGTATTCAAGTTGGTTATTTGTCGATAGACGAGGGAGTGTGACCCAATTTTGGTGTCTACACAAAAATTGGAGAAAATAGGTGAAGAAGATGAAAGAAAATTTTCTTCCTAGAGATTATGACTAGACACTATTTCAAAGGTTTCAAAACCTAAGACAAAAGGGTCTCAAGATTAAAGACTATATCGATGAATTTTACAAGGTATAAATCCAAGTGGAACAAGGAGAGTCTAAAGAATAGAAGGCTATAAGGTATGTAAATGGGTTGAGTTACAACATACAAGATGAACTGAGTATGCTCGAATCCATAGCTTGGATGGAGTTTTCAAATCTCATTAAAAGTAGAAGAAAATAACAAGAGTAATAAATTTTGAAGAGTTGTGAAGAGAGGGTCATCATTGTTTGAAATGAGAGGAAGAGGTAGATTTGATTCTTTAAAAGGTGAATTCTACGATGCGAAGGGCATGAAGAATCATTTCAAAGTCATGGTAATTACCAAAGAGGTTGGGGGTTTCAAAGGGAAGAGATTCTAATGGAAGATGAGGCTGGAATAGCTCCCAAAGGTAGTATGCATGTTACGGATGTGGTGAAGAAGGGCACAAATAATTTTAGTGTCCACACTAGCCTACACAGGATAGATGGAAAGTAGAATAACCCCAACTAAACCTAGTTAAAGATGAAGAGGAAGAAAAAATGAAGGTTTCTGAAGATTGGTGTGAAACCCTCATAATAAGGAGGATGATGATCATCTTAAGGAAGGAAAATTAAAAAAATGGTCATGGTGTTGATTCTTGGTTGCGGACAAATATATTTATAACAAGATGCACATTTGGAGGAAAGTTATGTAAATTTATTACTAATGGTGGTAGTTGTGAAAATATGGTCTCAACTATGAAGGTTGATAAAATTAGTTTGAAATGAGACAAACACATGCATACCTATCGTATATCATGGTTCAAGAAAGGGAACAAGGTAACTATAACACCACATTTTACACACACAAAAACAATAATAAAATTACCAGGATAATTTTTTTTACTTACACTAGTCACTACACAACACCTCAAGGGTTCTAAGAAGAGAAACTCAACAAAAAATTAGACACTTACATAATTCATTAGCCCACATAAACACACAAAAACACCATATACATGTTAATGCCACACTTTCCCAAAATAGTGACTAATAGAATGACCCAACCACAAGAAAGGAACCAAAGGATTGAAAACCCACAACACATCATTTCCATGATTACATCTTAGTTATGATTAACATTCCAAGAACATTTTTATACAAGGATAATTTTATCCATTTTCCACCTATAGATTCTTCAATTCATTTCACATTCAACTTATAGTTCGACCATTAAAGTTGGTTCTTTATCCCTTATGACAATCTCCATAATTTACATAATTATTTTCCATATTTTGAAATTCATACAAGGTGGTTAATTCTATCATTCTTATGTTAAGATTATGATTCCCAAATGCTTATTCAAAGTTTAAATTTTATCCTTTCTAGATAAGTGAATCTCACGTGATGCCATGAAGAAATATTAGGATTAAGGTAGATTTCTATTCAAGATAGATTTTTCCCATAAACATTCTTCAATCATGGTATATTTATTTCCCTACCATATTTATTATAGTTCAATAACTTGTTGAATTCCATTTAGATTTATATATCTTTTGTTTTCTCAAAGTTTGATCTCACCAAGGAAATTCATACTCTGTGTAACACATGAAAATTATTAATTAAGTTATGAGGAGTCCAAGGGTGACCTTCATCCTAACCTCAAATCTTATTTTCAACTTATATGATTTACTCTTACATCACACTATGATCTCATTGTTAGCATTGTTTTATAATAGGAGTTACAGAAGTATTGGTCTAACATCTTGAAGAAGTACATGATTGGAAGAATTATAAACTATACATGAACCACAAGTGATTTGTGTTTAAGGTAAGATCCCACATTTCGCATTTCATGATTCCACATGTGAAATTTTTTTATTCTTAATGTCATAAAAGGGTGTAACAAGGGATGACGGGACCAAGTTTTCAGATTCTTGGGTTCTCCAAATTCAACATCTTTCAAATAAATTTCATTTGCAAGGAGTTACTTACCATTTTCTCACCACAAGTTAACCTCCTAATCAACTGAGGTTTGGTTTAATTCTAATTTGCACTCAGGGCTCTACCCCTATTATAGATCAGATTTAGGAGTAGAAACATATTTACCCTATAAATCCTCTGTAAAATACCAAGGCACTATATTTTCATTAGCCAAGGTAACATATTTAGCTATGAGGATCTAAAGATATCATTAACAAGAGTCTAAGTCATAGTACAACTATATCACTAGCTCCATTGTCATCTGGATCCCACAAGGAATTCATTTGATGATGAATTTAAATTCTAGATCTAACTTTGTAAGACTAGGTAGCCTGCTAGGAGACTAAAGAAGTGTTGGTTCTACATACTCCAGATAAAGTTTTTCCATGTCGTTCCTAACCATCAGGTTCACAATGATGTGGCTAAACATAGTGGCTATGATGACAACTCAAAATTGGGCTCTTATTTACTTAATCTAGAAGGTGTCATAGAGTGTAAAGTTTAAGTTCATTCTACGGTTTCAATTTATTCTATGCTAAGAAGGATCATGTGAGAAGGATGACATCGAGTGTAGAGATTGAATTTTATCCTAAGGTTTTAGTTTTCCACACTAAAAGGATTCACACATGAAAGGTAGTTATACATGAGTCTTATACTAGGGTTGAGTGTTTCGTTTAGATATCTTTATTACATTTTTAAGGTAAGGAACACAACACCAATTATTTAATCAACAATTGCACAATGGAAATGCACTACAAGATATTAAATTCAAATTCATTTAACATATATATATCCAACATTTTTACCAAATGTAAATCTAAATCGAAGTGGTACCTATGATTAAATGCAGATTTTCCAAGGCATCCCTAAAACTAGCATCTCATACAGATTACCAAATTTCAAATAAATAACTTTACTATAACATAACAATACATAAAAATTTCCTTCTATTAACATTCATAAATTCTAACAACATGCAATGAATCACACCCACGTCGTTCCGCCATCTTACTTGTATCCTACAAAAACATGTGAGCATGAAATCAATGATAAATCGTTGGCATGGCATCCACCCAAATCTAGCATAATTAATGTTATCTAGTCTCCCATTTACTTTATAATAATAATAATTTACATTTGAAAGGAAAAGGGTTAGAGACATGTATTCATTTCATTTTGTTTCACATCATTTCGTAACCAAGGAGAGAGAAAGAGAAAGGAAGGAGAGAGAAACACTATTTTCCCAAAAGTGAAATTTCACACAACAAGCCACAAGATAGAGTTCCAAACAGTTGTTTACAAGTGTCAACAAGTTTTCGTGGTGGTTAGGTAACCCAATGGGGGTCCTACAACTTCTTTTTACATTTTCCTGCTGGTTGTCAAAAACGTTCAAATCAGGCTCGGAGGCTAAGAAACCATTTTCAAACGTTGTCTTCGATGAGAAAACACCCCACGATTAAATTTCTATGTTTCCAACTATATACCAAGAGTTCATAGGAACCATGTGAATTGAATCGGCGAATGGTTTACGATTGGAGACTAGTTTTTTGGGGCCATTGGTCATAAATTCTCTAGTTGCAAACAATTAAGAGTTATCTCGAGGGCTTAAAAACCCCACATCTAAAATTTGTGTTCGATGGATGAACGCGCAATGAGAAACTTCCTACAAGTTCCCCTATATATGGAGGATTCACTAGAGTCGATGGGACAAAGAAATAGAAAATGGTTATCTAATGGCAACAAGTTTTCTTGAGCCACTGGTCATAATTGGTCCAGTTTGACCTAGTCAACAACAACCAGAGGCCTACAAAATGTCTTTGTCAAACAATAAAAAAATTCTTTTTCCTCAAACTAAATGTTGTCAAGCAATTGTCTAGTAAAAATACTAGAGGTTTGCGAAGGCGGTAAACATTTTGTTGTTTAGGGTTCAAAAGGAGAGCCGATACGAAACGCAACTTTTCAAATTTTAGCAGCTTCCTACAACTCCAAAATGGTGTAACATGGCTCCTAGAAGGGTGTCAAAAATATCACAGATGATCATTCAAGGTTGATTCAAGGATTAAAGTGACTCCTCACATAACAAGGTACATGAAGGAAGCTTAACAACTCCTTTATGGATTTATGAAGGTTATTTTACAAGACTCCAAAAATTGTGATTTATCTGTTTTAAGACAGGAAACTCAACTTCAACCTGTCACTAAAAATAAAATCTTTGTAGTAATCTGGTTTGGTTGGGATGTTTGCTATATCATCACAAAGTGAGGGTTTAAGTCCATTATCTACCAAGGAATATTGGGTCCTGTAAGTTACGTTATAACATTTTATTGTTTTAAAATCAGTTTATTTAATACAATCAAATATACAAAAATCCTTTGGTTTAAAATTTTACTCTATTTGCAAAAGAAAACTAAAGAACAGAAATTATGAGAGATGAGGAGAGATGAACCATGCCTAGAGGAACGAAGCCAATCGAAATTGTGGGATTTAGTTCAGCATCTCTAATAGGAATTTTGTCAAGCGGTTCATGTGCACCCAAAACCTCTCCATTTGTACCATTCCATACAACATCCAAGGCCACATAATTCATGTATGTGCAAATATCTCTCTAACTACCACGAGGATTTTTTTACTAATAAAACTATGATCCAACATAAAAACATCTTAGTCATCCAAGTCAACGAAGCTGTAAAGGAAACCTACTAAGAAGTTCCCTAGGGAAAGGATCAACATAAGTAATCTTAATTCTCTGAATGTCAACATCTATGATATAGGTGAATCTAGTAATGTTGTTGGTGAGTATCTGATCAGGCTCCCTAGCATAAGGAACTTCAAGAATGAAATGCAAGAGATCACTATTTATAGTGACTTGAACAATGTGGTTAGGATCCGTTGAGGGTCTTTCACCAATTGAAAGGGAAGAAAAAGGCACTTGCAGACCTCCACCAAATCGATAAATAAGCAATTCATTAAAACTTGCAACACATGCATGAGGGAATAGATCATTGAAGACACCACCGAAATACTCATGTGTCCTACACACTAGCATTCGATTGCAAAACTTAGGATTTCTTTAAAAGTACACGCCTAGACTAGTCACGAAATCTTCTCCCATTTCTTCTCCTTTCCCCAATCCATTTCCATTGCCACGCCCTTTCCTTCCCCTTCCCCAACCCATTTATGCAGTAAATCACACATCTGGACTCCAGAATAGTTGTCCTCCAGCTAAACGGTGCATTATGACCCATGTATCTTTGTGGCATAAAATTCACCTAGGACTTATAGCTTCCTCATCCACACCACTGGATATTTAGAACAAGGATCTGCTAAAAATTAATTTTGTTTCTTTTTCCAAGGAGATCTCGTAAAATGAAAAGATAAATGCTTGAGCTCGAATAAAAGGAGAACCCCATTTGTATAGAGTAAAGTGAGAGGCACCAAATTAGGTGACATAACAAAGATAAAGATAATTTGGTATACTATAACATAGACCATTCAAGTTCCACAGCCGTCATGCCATTCATTGAAGCTTAGGCTCTGTAATTTGGCTGCACCCCAATAACAAGCATTCCTCTATCTTTTATGCTTTGGTGGATGTCCACGATCTATTCCAGAGCTCATATTTTTCATGGACTGGGCATTCATAGGAAAATTTAAACTGACCACATTGGAGACATGTTTGTTGAATACTACCTCGTGAGGAGACCCGCGTATTTTCTTTAGCATATAATAATTGAAATGGAAGCACCAGTAGTTTCATTTTCCTCTTAGAGACAAAAAAACCTAGAACAAGGATGCAAACAACAAAAACTCTAAGTTTGTAACCATTATAACTATCCAAACATAGCTAAGTTTACCCTATTAACTTGGGTTTCAACGTGGTTAAAGCCTTTGATTCCAAAATAAAGTGTGTCTATAATTGTACAAGGAAGATTATGGGTATGAAATTTTGAAACAATTCCCATGCCCTAGTCACCACGGCACATGCCATCGTGACACCACATCCCCATCTCACCTATAAGCATTAATTCCTCCCACCGCCCTTTCAAATCACTCTCACACATTTTCCCTTTTTTGTTAAATTATTTGTTTTAGTTAATTGACACTACATTTCCCTCCCCTTATAAGAGCATCATCCTTGATGCGACACAAAAATGAAACATGAAAGGTAAGTAAGCAATAAGATAATTAATGACACATGTCACTAGAAAAACAACTCGTTGGTACAAAGTGACCACAAGGAAACAACTAATTTTGGTAGTATCTTAAATTTTAATGTTCTGTGAAGATTGGTAGTTCTCTTTTACTTTATTACTTAGTCTTTTCCTTTAAAGTATTTATTAATATCAACTCTCAGTATTTCATTGTTTAAGATTTTAGTTTATCTATCTTTGTGGGTGCCCAACAAAATTTCACATCACAATACCACATCAGGGTCAAACACAACACTAATGGTTCTCAAGACATCATGATATGTACCCTCATGACTATATCACATCACAAGAACTCAACCGAACAATGGAAATAACATACATAGCCCTCACAACACAATACTTGTCACACATGCTTCTGACACAAAGGTACTCGTAACATAAGTAGACTACAACAACATGGAATTCCAAACATGTACACATGCGAAGGTTTCACAAAACTCCAGACCATAACTATAGCCACATAGTGTAAAAAAGGGATCAAATCATACTCTCAATGAGAAGCGTCAATCCTCATCATCACAAAACATGACCAGACTCACATGAGTACACATAACTCACTATACCAACTCCACACATCACAAGACATCATGAAACAATATCCCTACATCTCCCAAAGCATCACAAAACAACTCCATATACCTCCCAAGCATCACAAAAAAATACATATACCTCCCAAGAATCATAGAGCAACTCCATATACCTCCCAAAGCATCAAAAAACAAATGCATATACCTCCCAAGTATCACAGAGAAACTCCATATACGTCCCTGACATCAAAAACAAATACATATACATACGGGTATCACATGACAACTCCATATACCTCCCAAAGCATCAACACACCAACACAAATCTCTTATCCCTCCCTCAAGTCTCTTATGCCTCCCTCAAGAAAATAAAATAAAGATAATTTTTCCTTTTCACTCCCCAAAAGAGGCTAGTCACCACATGGCCATAAGCGCATAGAGTCCATATACCTCTAACCCAAGTGACATAATAACTCGTGGTTCAATAATCTGCTAGTTATCTATAACTCCTTTGGGTGTACCCCTATACAACAAAGTGGGTCCATAGGTTCCACCACTCCATGGTGAATCCCATGACCCTATTCCAACACATTACTACATTAGAACCAGTATAACAATCCATTTCAAATGTCAAGTGGAAAAAATCTCAAGCTTTGGGCTAGGCTATAAAATTTTAAACTTGATACAAAAATTTAAGACTAAGAAAAGAAAATGGCTAATTAGCCATAGTTAGTGCAAAAATACGCATGTTAGTGTAACAACCAAGTAAATGCCCAAAATATAAGAACATGTCAATCAAGAAAATTATTGGTTCTTGCAAGAAAAGAAAAGAAAAAGTTCAATTTATGAATAAAATACGTGTAGAGAAATAACACATCACAATAACTATGTGGCCTTATATGGCCACCAAAGGGGTACTCAACGAGTTGCTGGCACTCAGACATCAATCCTTAGCTCGTAAAATAACATATCAAATAATACAATTGTCATCATCTCTATCTGAATCATCCACCCACCACTTCCACAAGGCTCAACATAGTTGTAACTACACTTACACTAAATCCATATGATAACCATATAGGGAGAGAGAAAGGAGTACAATTCACCATTTATTGAGCTTAAGGTATCCGCGTAACAAAATATGCTTGACGTCCGTTGAGTAAGTGCCACACATACCAAACAAACAAAAGTGGGTTTTCAGCCTATGTAAGGCTCCACTTCCTATCTCATACTTGGATCAAGGGACTAGTCGATAGTACAAATTTCCTCACTCCAAACATACACATTTTACCAATTACCCTTAGGGTTGGTTAGTTTAGGGTCCACAACATAACACATAACTACATCACTAACACAATGGTGATTCATGCACATTAACCATAGCGTCTTATGCATGGTATATATACATGGTATAACAAAATCATTACTTTCACGGGTTACTGATACATCACATTACCACATACTACACCCAAAGTGCAATCACTGTACAATAGGGATCATATGCTCACCATATGCCCCTAAATCACAACATGAACCATCACATATTACATGAATTATACATATGAGGAACACAATACCTAACATTACAACATATATTCAATTGCAATTACAACATGGTGACACACATGGTTCATCACAACATGGTAATGACATCACGATACAATCCAATTCACTTTACACCAATTTTGTCATTTAATACATCAATACACCTTCATATCACATAATGCCAAAATACTCCAAAACACCAAAACCCATAATAACATTTCTTTCACACATAATAAAGCAGTACATCACACACGAATTCCTTATTGAATCCACAAAAAGGAGGAATAATACTCTCATCTCTAGCACATCATCTTGACAACAATTACACACTAAGTGACATGCACAACATGTGCGTTCATAATATCACAATTACAACATTGTTCACATCACACTTATATCACATTACTCTTCCAATCTGCACCACCACCATGCAAAACCATCCCAGATCCAATATTTCCCAGAGGTTTGAAATCATGAACCTCTCTTTGATACCAAGTGTAATGCCCACATTTTCACACAAAAAGTAAAAAAAAATTATCTGGTAATTTTATTGTTGTTTTTGTGTAAAATGTGGGTGTTCAAGATAACATAAATAAAATATACCTTATAAAGTTTTTGATTTGGAATACCTAGAAGGATGAGGTATGGGTGATGTTATCCCAATGGATGCATGCCATATATTATAGGGAGGCCTTGGAAAATATGATAGAAAGGTTACACATGATGGAGGGAGAAATACTTATAATTTTTAGAAGGATGGTGTAAAGGTGGTCTTGTTACTCTTCAAGGAAGAAAAAAAGTGTGAGGGCTTGTTGGCTACAAAATATTTTGTTATTGAAATAGAATAAGTTGTTTTGTGTTATGCACCAATGTCGAAGAAGCTGGAAATAAAGGCCTTTGATATACCTGTTGTGGTAGCAAAGGTACTAAAATAATACAAAGATTCCATACTAGATGAGCTACCAAATGGGTTACCTCGAAGTAGGATATACAACACCATATTGATTTGATCCTATGATTGGCCCTTCCAAATCAAGTAGCCTATAGGGACGAGTCAGACATAGAGTGCAAAGTTGAATAAGAAAGTGAAAAATCTAATACAAGAAGGGTTAGTGAGAAAAAACATGAGTCCATGTGCAACTCCTGCATTATTAACTCCTAAAAAGGATGGAGACTGAAGAATGTGTGTGGATAGTAGGGCCATAAAAAAATCATAATTAAGTATCAATTCCCAATTCCAATATTAGATGATATGATGGACATCTTTGGTGGGATCCTGATATCTTAGTAAGATTGACTTGCAGAGTGGGTACTCTCAGATCTGAATCTGTGAAGGGGATAAATGGAAAATGACTTTCAAAACAAAATATGGATTGTACGAGTGGATGGTGATACAATTTGGGCTATTTAATGCACCTAGTACATTCATGAGGTTGATGAAAAGAGTACTATGAGAATACAATGGTAATTTTTTGGTTGTCTATTTTGATGATATAGTGATATTTAGTAAGACAATGGAAGAACACTTGTTACATCTAAAATTAGTGTTAGAATTGTTACGAAAAGAGAGTTTGTATGAAAAATTAAAGAAGCCTAGATTTCTTAAGAAAAGTCTATTTTTTTGGGGGGGTTTCATCGCAGTAGATAAAGTGAGGATGGATGAAGAAAAGGTGAACTCAATTTTGGAATGGCCTATTCTAAGGAATGTGAAAGAGGTTCGTAGTTTTCATGGATTGGAAATGTTTAATAAAAAATTTCATCAGGAATTTTAGTAGCATTTCCGCATCTATAACGAAGTGTACGAAGCAAAAGTAGTTTTTATGGACCAATGTAGCAACAAATAGTTTTGAATGGTTGAAGAAGAAAGTGTCAAATGAACCTATTTTGGTATTGCCATATTTTAGCAAGGTTTTTGAGGTTGATTGTGATGCCTGACATGTCGGGATTGGAGTTGTACTGAGTCAAGAAGGATGGCCCATGACATTCTTCTTTCAAAAACTAAATTAATTCAGGAGGAACTATTCTACTTATGATGTGGAATTTTATGCTATTGTGCAGGCATTAATGCATTGGAGACATTACTTGGTAACTAATGAATTTGTACTCTTTACTCACCATGAAGCATTTAGGTATGTAAAAAAACAAAAGAAACTAAATAGTAGGAATGTAAAGTGCATTTCATTTTTCAAGACTATACTTTTTATTAAACGAAAAGTCGGGTAAGCAAAATCAAGTTGTTTATGCCTTGAGTAGGTGTGTAGCACTTTTGATAACAATGGAAAATGAAGTAGTAGGGTTTTAGGTAGTTAAGGAATTGTATGAAGGTGATCCATATTTTGGTGATGTTGTGACAATGTAATGACCCTACATTCGGTAGTGGTTATTTTGATTATTTTATAGAGGATGGTTAGTTATTAAGGGGAAAATAATTGTGCATCCATTTAAGTTTAATGAGAGAAAATATTGTAAGAGAGTTTCATAGTGGGGGGTTCACTTTGGACACTTTAGTATAAGTAAAATAACTACTCTTGTGGTTGAAAAGTATTCTTGGCAAAAGATAAAAAGGGACATAAGTAGGATCATATCAAGATGTAGAGTGTGCCAAATGGATAACATGCATGTAATACTAGTCATTATATGTTATTACCTGTCCCTATAAGGCCATGAGTTGATTTGAGTGTGGATTTCATGTTAGGAATTCCTAGCACATAATGAGGGAATGATTATATATTTGTTTTGGTTGATAGATTCTCTAAGATGACACATTTTATTTCTTGTAAGAAAACTAATGATGCTTCTAGAATTGTAGATTTATTTTTCAAAATTGGTTACGTTGCATGGAGTTCCAAGAATGATCACTTCAAATCGGGACAAAAACTTTTAGAGTCACTTTTGGAAGACTGTGGAGGAAAATGGGGACACAACTACGGTTCAGTAGTGCATATCACCTCTAGACTAATGGAAAGATAGAAGTAATGAACAGAAGTTTGGGAAATCTCCTACATCGTATAGTTGGAAAAAATCCAAAATAATGGGATTTGGCTTTACCACAAGCTGATTTTTCTTATGTCAGCTTAGTAAATAGGTCAACAAGGAGGTCTCCTTTCCAAATTGTCTATGGTAGGAACCGTAAGGGAGTCCTAGATTTGATTGTGCTACCTAGTGAAGATAAAACTAATGATGATGAAAAATCATTTTTAAAACACACGCATACAATTGCAGGAAGAAGTGAGGGAAAAGATGAAAGTTAGTAATGCAAAATATAAAAACAACTGCAGATGCTAGTAGGAGAGTAAATTTATTTGAAGAAGGATATATGGTGATGGTTCATATTAGAAAGGAGAGGTTTCCAAAGTGGACATATAATAAAATAAAGTATAAGAAGATTAGGCCATGTAGGATTATTAAGAAAATGAGTGATAATGCCTACAAGGTGGAGCTACCTAATTTTTTCTATTTGTAACACCCGCTAAAACAACCCACTTGAGACCCATGAACAACCTAGGTTTAGTTAGAAAATTATGGAATAATTTTTTTAAAGTGTTAACGACCAAAGTCTCAAGGAAAATTAAATTCAACTAATAACTTTTCCCATTATAATAATTACTAATTCCACATTATAAAGCAACAAGTGTAATAAGTCCACACCTAGCTCAAATATCCTTAGGGATTAATTTAATCACTGATTACATTGACATTTTAGCTAAATATTCCTGATTAAAATTTTAGGGTTAAGGGACCAAAACAATTAAATACCCAAGGTATTTAATTCCACAATATCTAAGACAAGAGCAAGGTTTAATTACAATGGGGAAAATAATACATATTTAAAATCATGAGAGTAAATTCTTACTTACCCACTCCTAGAACTCGGTTAAAGATTCAATTTGATTTATCCCATGATTAACATAATTAAAACTTCTTTAAATCATTCCCATTAGGTAGGGAATTTCCTCACCTTTTGGTGATATAAATAAGTCCTCCTAACTTCTCATATTTCTCAAGTTATGGACCGGCGGAACTTGGGGTGAAAATTTTCCCAAGAGTGGGCTGCGGGCCTAGAAGGAAAAGTTTCCCCAACTCGGGCTTGGGATTTAAAGAGAAAAATTTTCGGGAGGAGAAAAGCGAGGACCGGTGGAGCGGGGAAGAAAATATTTCCTAGACGCGGGCCGGCGGAGCGGGGAAGACATTTAGTGCTTTTGTCCTTTTGAGACAAAAGGTGCAATTTTACACCCGATCCTGCGAGTCCGTAAGGGAACACATCTCGAATTTCCAAATTTTGGTGGAAAGTCAGACAACGGAGAATTTTAAGGATTTTATCCCTTTTTTTTTTTTCGCAGACGCCCAACGAAGGCACATGTTGATCAATGATTATTTGCGGGGTAGTGGGGTACATGAAGGCAAAATTGCAAATTATCTTTTTAGACTTAGATCATTTTTATACAAAATGAAGGCTTGCGAATTAGTGGAGTGGCGGGAAACTTCATGAGTTTAAAATTTTTGGAAAAATTAAAAAAAAGAAAGTTTTAGCCCACGGGTCCGCCCAAGAATATTTTATTCATTTAAAATTTGACAATTAGATTATTTTGAGCCCGAAATGAGGTAAAAACTTTAGAAGGCCATAACTTTTGATTGGGAACTCAGTTTTTGGAAAATGAGGACTTTCTGGAAATATCTCGACGTCCTCTTTTCACAAAAACCTTAGGAATTTGATTTTGATAAATTTTAAAGGGTCAATTTTGAGAAAACATCTTTCTGTCACTTAGAAAGTGATCTGGTATTTTTAACTTATCAATTTTGTTCAAATTTGTCGTTAATTATTTTTCCACTTGCCAAACAGGCATGGAGGATTTTACTTGGAAGATTTTAGAATATATTTCAAGGGTTAAATTGTTTGATTGAAGATCAATTTGAATTTCCCTAATTTAACAACAAAAATAACTGAGAAATTGTTTGAGCCCGATTTTGAAAGGTTCTATGAAAAATTCTTAAGTATTATAGTTTGTGTGGGATCGTTTTTATCTTTCTTAGCTTGTATTAATGTTTCAAATGTATTTCCTAGTCTGTAGGGTCATTCTGTACATTTTCTGAAAATTATTTGCTAGTTTGAAAATGTCTAATAGAGATCTAATTCGAAAGGATCTATTTTCCATTTTCTTCTTCCAAGTATTAGGATACATTCCAATTCCAATCTAATACATTTAGTTGATTCAAATCAAAATATTCAAAACCAAAATGCAATTTTGATTTCTAATTTTACACATTTCAAAAGACAGAGCTCTGTGTTTTCCTCACACGCATTTCTTCCTTTCAAACAAAGATTTCAAATACATTTAAATGATCAGATTCAATACCATAATGTAATTTGAGAAAGGTAATACAATCATTTATTGGTTCCCAAAAGAAAACTTACAACTTCTTTCTTTCATTCTTCAAATTCATCATACAGAATATAATTATTTCTTTCAAAACAACTGAAATGGAGTATATCTCTTTCAGATTTTAATCACACAACTTTCATATTCAATACAACATATTTCCATTACAAAACATATACAAGTTCATCCACTTCAAGTGGGAAGGTTACAATAATATTTATCTCAACAAGGGACTGTCAACTATTTTATTTCATTTTCCTTTGCTCCAAAATAACAACATGTAGATTTATCATTCTTCGAATTTTGATCACAACAAGAGCAAAGGAAAGACAATGCTCTCCACCCAACCAAGACATCCAATGACAAGGAGAATCCATCCTTCTTCATTGGCCCCCGAGCCCCAACCACAAATCAATGGAAGATGTGATTCAACTCATGGCAACAACAGGCTTCCACAAACACATATACAAATTTCAAAATCAAAACACAGTCCAAAAGAAAAATGTAATTTTTCACCACAAAAAAAAACAACAAACAACACTCATGCTTCATCATGCAAGACAAAGGAGTAAGAAACTATGGAGGATGCTTC
Source organism: Taxus wallichiana var. yunnanensis (assembly GCA_018340775.1). Classification (NCBI taxonomy): domain Eukaryota; kingdom Viridiplantae; phylum Streptophyta; class Pinopsida; order Cupressales; family Taxaceae; genus Taxus; species Taxus wallichiana. Next base: position 412,535,565 of record CM031234.1, on the reverse strand, counting down.
TTATGCCTCCCAAAGGGGAAAATTAGGTATCACCACCTGAGAACAACCCACCAATATATATATAATATGAATAACATTTCAAAACCCACGGCATTCCATTATGCCTCCCCAAGTACCCCTTATTCCTCACATTTTCTTATGTCTCCCCAACCTCTTATGGCACCCCATAATGAGTAAAGAAATGCAAGCAATTTCTTTGTAAGGTGGAACCCAAATCCAATCTCTCTCCACCCTTATACCTCCATAAAACACACTTTTGCCTCCCACAAAATAAACCCATAGTCTTCTCCTACATCATTCTTAGGCCATCTACCCAATAGCCCATAATATATACCAAAACATTCACACAAGAACATTTACATACATACAAGAAGAATTTCAAGAGCCAAGCTCATACCTCTTCATTATGGAGTTGTTCCAAGTTCCAAAACAACAAGCTTTATCCTAATGCAAGCAATCTAAAACAGCAAATCACAAGCATGCAACAATCTTCCAAAAAATTCTCCAAGCAAGAGCTCCCAAAACAACAAGAAACATTTGCCCAAAATGAAGTCTCCAGAAGTGAAGCAACCCAAAATAAGGAAAACAATTCAAATTTTATAGAAGAGGGAAGAGAAGAGGATGAGGTGGATCCATGTAGGATGCCACATCACACATCCTCAACCCCAACCCCCAAAAGTCAACTTCATTCTCCAATGCATAATAAATAAGTGGGTGAATAATATGACAGATTTACTTACACACTCAAATCAAACCCACACCTCATAAGGACTGAAATTAAACCATGTAAGAAAAGTGCAATTAAAGCATACAACTTGACTTACAAAAATGCATAATGAAGGCTAGATTTAAACCCTCCAACCATAGGTAAGGTTGGCATGCAAATTTAAGAGGTATGGGACAAGTTTAACTTGTCCCACAAGCCTCCAAAATCATCCTCCAAGGACAAATTTGAATTTCAAAATGAGGTGGAGTGTTTCATAATTTTAGGGCAATAACTCTAATAATTACTTTCTTATGTCCCAATTTGATTAATTAATTTTAACCACATGTTTACTCACATTAATTTACCACAATTAATAAATAATGAAAGGGGTAAACACATTACTTAATAAACACATACAAACATCAATAAAAAGGAACCAAATAAATAAATACACATAACCCTTAGTCACATTTAAAGGCAACCCCCCCATTGGAATCCCTAAAAATCAAACACACACACACGAACAATACAAGTTGCCATGGTGACCTTGTTGAATTCATCTAGAATTCCAATGTGGTTGGTCTCCAATCCCTCGATGTTTGTTGTGATATTTTTAACCTGCACAATACAAATACCCCTTCGGCCTCGTGGCCATATTAGAACATCTAAATGAGTATAATATAATTTTAAAATCATCAATATATATATGAATCACAATAATATCCAGACAATCAATAAATTCAATTACAATTTCATCAAAGAACTATATAATCATCAATTTTAAATTCAATTTTCTCAATCTACTCAATATATCAAGATATCACATGTCCTAACAACATCCATAAATATATATATAACCTTGTCCAACAACATGTCAACATCTATATAAAATGTCTCTAACAATCATCATGCATCATATATGAATCAAAGTCAACAATAATCCATGATCTGACATCTAACACCATACTAAATCAAAACTATAATAATGTCCATAATATAGTCAGTAGTATCATGATCAATATCAAAAGTGTCGAAGGGAAGTGGGCACTACATCCCCTCCCCTTAGACTCGAATTCCTCCTGGAAGTCACTGGAAAGAGAGATAGGAATAAATGTAATAGAAAAATGATCACTTCATTATGGGATTTCTTGCTTCAAACAAGTGTGGGTCTACAGAACCTAAGTTTGGTCCAATGCAATTCAGCAAGAAGAAGGGAGATTGTAAGGGATGAGTTCTAAACTTTTTGCATGCAAGGCTATGAACACTTAAATCTAGAGAGAGTAAATTTACGCTCTTAGCTAAGATACCACACATAATAATATAACATGAAGATTTCAAAAGAGTCTTAAGAGTAACCACCAAGTAGATGAATAATAAGGAGAATTCCATGAGTTTGAGAACGACCACATAGTTTCCTAAGGAATACAACATACTACATTAATAAAACTTAAGGTTTCTACATGTTTAACCCATGATTTCAAGGTTCGTTGTCTAGACAAAGTTAGCAAAATCAACTATGACCAAATTTGTAGGAGGAACAAATCTACTCAAGGTCCCAAAATTTAAGGATCACACATGATGAGGTGAATCAATAAGGACACCTAAATCAAAAAAACATTTAAAATCAAGGAACTATTCCAGGAAATCACTTCTATAACTCGAGAGGGTACAATTAACTTTTCATGGTAATAAAAGTGAAGTCAAGACCAAAATTTTTCCTATAGTATGATTTTTACACTTTTGTTTTAAGAATCGAACACACCATACCAACCAAATCTAAAGAATTCAACCATTTAGCAATATATATATATATATATATATATATATATATATATATATATATATATATATATATCCCCTAGCAACTAACATATCAATACAAGTACCATACATTATAGCACAATGGGATTTATTTATCTTATTTCCTACTCAAGCTCAAAATAACCATAAAGAGAGCACAAGAAACACCAAGGACCACTCAAGGTCACTAGGGAGAAGAACAAGTAACATGGGGTCCAATTACAATCCAAGGGTGCATCATATCAAAAGTGAATAACATCATCTTGCACTTTCCATCCTAATGGAAAAGGGGCGATAAAAAAATGTGACCCAAGAAAATATGAATAAAATAAGACTTCCCAAAGTTATTTTATATCCTTAACATATGTTGCCTTAAAATTACAATAACTTAGGTCTCTAAGGACAAGACAACACGCAAGGAGGTTGCTTCTCAAACAACAGATAAGTCTCAATCCAAAAGGACCACAACTCACATTCATCGAGCTATGGGACGATAAGGGTATGATGACCCAAAACTCCCACAAGAAAGGCACATACATCTATGAACAAGAAGTACTAAGCAACTAGAACACATTACTATCCACCAGGTGTTTCACAATTTCAGTAGGCAACGATGTAACTACAGGTTCAACTATACATTGCACTCAATACACATAAATCTTACTTATTTTATAACTCAACTAATTAAGTCAAAATTTGTAGTTTCATTTTTTCTAGCACATTCCTTTACGATTTTTCTTAATTAAAATATTCCTTTTTTATTCTGATATCACATGTTTGCGTTATAAGGATCACCACTAAGGTGGCCATGATATCTCACCATTCTGTATAGGTGGACAAACAAAATATTTATTCTACTCCTAGGGGAGGTAGATGGACAAAGTTTTTCCTTCTGTTCTTCTACATGGTTTTTATTCCTTCTATTAATCTACCAAGGTTAAAGCAAGGACCATTTTCTCTTTCTATGTTCTAGTTTATTTGTTAAGCTTCAAGGCCAAATCTCCTCAATTACAGTTTTATGATGTTTGGGTGAGTCAATTTGTCAATTAAAAAAATAATGAGAAGGAACAGTAAACATATCACACTATTACTTTTATGGGAGAGAGAGGTAATTCAACACATCACATTTTTAATTCTAAGGAAACAAGGGACGTTCAACATAGAAAGCACATTATTAATTTGGTAAGAACTAGGAAACAATCAACCAACATGGATCACAACAATATTTTGAGATTTTTCCACTAATTACAAGTATCATAAAACATTCCTAGTGGGTTTCTACAAGTTCTCAAAAGAAGTTATGAGGAAGACCCATTAAGGAAGCATAATTACTTTTACTGATCTACTAGGGTTTAACACTATTTGTTGTTTTGGAAAAATATTTTACTCACCTGATAAGACAAGGAAAGTTTTCAAATCTACACCCATATTACCATAGGATACCACCAACCAAGAAATCAAAATGACAAGGAAATATTTTAACTATAAGAACACCACATACTCATTAGAAGCATCAAATGTAAGCAGACAATCAGCCATCTTATTCAACATGGCTTTATGACCAAGAGTTATAGTTTCGTAAGAGAATCACATTATAAAATACCACCAAGATTAAATTATCAAGGTCTAATTACATTATCATCACCAACGTCGTGGTCCAAAAGACTCAAAGCATCCATAAGTGTCTCCGGGTATTTCAAAATTAATAGGTCATAGAGTATTATTCATAGTAACTAAAAAAATTTTTAAGGAAAGGGTGGACTTATTTATAGGTAAAGAGGGCAAACATGCATACTTAATTTACACACAATACTCAAATGGGATTAAATCTAACCATATTTACCAAGATGCATACAATCCTCAAGTCACTACTTAATATAATGAAATGAGGAACTCTTGATAAAACTAGCATGCCATCGAAGAGAAGCCACTACTAGACAAACACTTTTCCACTAACATCCATAAATAACCAAAATCAAACCGATCCCACCATAATTCATCAACCCACAATTAAACACCTTTACTCTGACGAGGTTCAAGATCTTATCAGATTGTAAGAGAATCACCACCACCGCTAACAGCTACCAACTAGAATGCACAACACTACAAAATCTCTTCCCAACAAGGTTGAGTAATGAAAAGGTCACTCTAAGATCCTAGATACACTCAAGGTTCCATGCATCTAAAACTAAGGCATAACTTTAAGCACCTAAGAGGAAATTCAAGACACCTAGGGTGTACCCCCATATGACAAAATGTATGAATACAAGTAGCATAGAACCAGCTCATCATCATGCAAGAATAAATCCACGTAACGTTTAGCTAAGCAGCCAACAACATAACGAGCTCCGAGTCACCAATCAAAATAAAGTCCAAGAAATATCACCAATCAAGGAAAGTGGCTAAGTAGCCACATTGCAAAGTCTGAAAATTCTCACAAAAATATAAATAACTAGAAGAGCCTCAGAGCTTCTCAATCCAATCATAAAATAAGATGTTGGTCCTTGATAAAATGACAAAAGTTTACAAATGTAAAATACAAAACGTTAACACCACATTCACTTCATAGCCCTTCATGGCCGCCAATAGGGGTACTCTACCTCAAGGTCAGTTCCAAGGACACATGCACAAGATTGAGTCATAAACTACACCCAGACTTAATGTCCACTCTTTCATACAAGTAACAAAATGAAAAACTAACAACCAGACCAACTTTCCTAACTACTAAAGGAAGGAATCTCTAAACAACTTCTAATTAACTCTTCCCAACCCCAGGACACAACCACTATTGTCCAACCAAAAGATTCACACCATAAAATTTATCATTCCAACAACTCCAATAAGGAAGGGTCTCAACAAAGGGCTTAACACATCATACAATTAAATCAAGTTTTAGGACTTGTAAAACAACACATTTTCAAAGGGGAACCAAGTTTCCACTACACTATAAGTTCACAAAAATCAATTTAATTTGACATTCTTAGTTACCCAAGTTCAAACAAAATGCCACTGAGTGAGTACAACAATTCAAACAACTTATTATTTTATTATTATTTTAATTTTGGTAGTTCAAATGAATAGAGTAATGTAATATTTCTTCATACGTATTTCTTTTTCAATTTTCAAACAAGTTTGTTTTCTTAGATTCAAAAGTGTGTTAGGTTTATAGTTCATGTCTCAAGTTTTCTAGTGTGCCCAAGGGTCTAAGCTTTGAACCCACGGCTCTGATACCAAGTGTAACGCCCACTAAAACAACCCACTTGAGACCCATGAACAACCTAGGTTTAGTTAGAAAATTATGGAATAATTTATTTTTTTAAGTGTTAACGACCAAAGTCTCAAGGAAAATTAAATTCAACTGATAACTTTTCCCATTATAATAATTACTAATTCCACATTATAAAGCACCAAGTGTAATAGGTCCACACCTAGCTTAAATATCCTTAGGGATTAATTTAATCATGATTACATTGACATTTTAGCTAAATATTGCCTTATTAAAATTTTAGGGTTAAGGGACCAAAACAATTAAATACCTAAGGTATTTAATTCCACAAGATCTAAGACAAGAGCAAGGTTTAATTACAGTGGGGAAAATAATACATATTTAAAATTATCAGAGTAAATTCTTACTTACCCACTCCTAGAACTCGGTTAAAGATTCAATTTGATTTCTCCCATGATTAATGCAATTAAAACTTCTTAAAAACATTTCCATTAGGTAGGTAATTTCCTCACCTTTCCGATGATATAAAGAAGTCCTCCTAACTCCTCATATTTCTCAAGTTATGGACCGGCAGAACTTGGGGTGAAAATTTTCCCAAGAGTGGGCCTGTGGGCCTGGGAGGAAAAGTTTCCCCAACTCAGGCCTGTGGACTTTAGAGAGAAAATTTACCCAAAGGAGAAAAGTAGACCGACGGAGCAGGGAAGCAAAATTTTCCTAGATGCGGGCCGGCGGAGTGGGGAAGACATTTAGCGCTTTTGCCCTTTTGGGACAAAAGGCGCAATTTGCCTCCATGCTCCCGCGAGTCCGTAAGGGAACACGTGTCAACATTTCCAAATTCTGGTGGAAATTCAAGCTGTCAGAGAATTTTAAGGCTTTTATTCTCTTTTTTTCTGACGCCCAACAAAGGCATGTGTCAATCAATGATTGGTGCTGCGGGGTGGCAGGGCCGCGAAGGTAAAATTGCCAAATTAACTTTTTGGACTTAGAACATTTTTAAACAAAATGAAGGCTTCATGGATTAGTGGTGCGGCAAGAAACTTCGTGAGTTTGCACGTTTTGGGAAAAAAGTAAAAAAAGGAAATTTTTAGCCAGCTGATCTGCCCAATAATATTTTATTCATTTAAAATTTGACTGTTAGATTATTTTTAGCCGGAAATGAGGTAAAAACTTCAGAAGGCCATAATTTTTGATTGGGACCTTGGTTTTTGGAAAAAGAACTTTTGGAAATATCTTGACGTCGTCTTTTCACATAATCCTTAGGCATTTGATTTTGTTAAAGTTTAAAGGGTCAATTGTGAGAAAACGTCTTTTTGTCACTTAGAAAGTGATGTGGTATTTTTAACTTATCAATTTTGTTCAAATTTTTCATTAATTAATTTTCCACTGGCCAAATAGGAATGGAGGATTTTACTTGGAAGAATTTAGAATAGATTTCAAGGGTTAAATTGTTTGATTGAAGATCAATTTGAATTTCCCAATTTAACAACAAAAATGACTGAGAAATTGTTTGAGCCCGATTTTGAAAGGTTCTATGAAAATTTCTTAAGTATTATAGTTTGTGTGGGATCATTTTGATCTTTCTTAGCTTGTATTAATGTTTCAAATGTCTTTCCTAGTCTACAGGGTTATTCTGTACATTTTCTGATAATTATTTGCTAGTTTGAAAATGTCTAACAGAGATCTAATTCGAAAGGATCTATTTTCCATTTTCTTCTTCCAAGTATTAGGATACATTCCAATTCCAATCTAATACATTTAGTTGATTCAAATCAAACTATTCAAAACCAAAATGCAATTCTGATTTCTAATTTTACACATTTCAAAAGACAGAGCTCTGTGTTTTCCTCACACGCATTTCTTCCTTTCAAATAGAGATTTCAAATACATTTAAATGATCAGATTCAATACCACAATGCAATTTGAGAAAGGTAATACAATCATTTATTGGTTCCCAAAAGACAACTTACAACTTCTTTCTTTCATTCTTCAAATTCATCATACAGAATACAATTATTTCTTTCAAAAGAATAGAAACAGAGTATATCTCTTTCACATTTCAATCTTACAACTTTCGTATTCAATACAACATATACAAGTTCATCCACTTCAAGTGGGAAGGTTACAATAAGATTTATCTCAACAAGGGACTGTCAACTATTTTATTTCATTTTCCTTTGCTCCAAAACAACAACATGTAGATTTATCATTCTTCCAATTCTGATCACAACAAGAGCAGGGGAAAGGAAACGTTCTCCACCCAACCAAGACATCCAATGACAAGGAGAAGCCATCCTTCTTCATTGGCCCTCGAGCCCCAACCACAAAGAAATGGAAGATGTGATTCAACTCATGGCAACAACAGGCTTCCACAAACACACATGTAAATTTCACATTCAAAACATAGTCCAAAACAAAACTACAATTTGGCACCACAGAACAAAACAAAAAAAACAATCAGGCTTCATCGTGCAAGACAAAGTAGAAAGAAACTATGGGGGATGTTGCTTATGCCTCCCAAAGGGGAAAATTGGGTATCACCACCTGAGAACAACCCACCAATATATATATATATATATATATATATGAATAACATTTCAAAACCCTGTCATGCCCTTATGCCTCCCCCAAGTACCCCTTATTCCTCACATTTTCTTATGTCTCCCCAACCTCTTATGGCACCCCATAACGAGTAAAGAAATGCAAGCAATTTATTTGTAAGGTGGAACCCAAATCCCAACTCCCTCCACCCTTATACCTCCCTAAAACACACTTGTGCCTCCCACAAAATAATCTCATAGTCTTCTCCTACACCATTCCTAGGCCATCTACCCAACAACCCATAATATATACCAAAAATTCACACAAGAACATTTCAAGAGCCAAGGTCCTACCTCTCCATGATGGAGTTGTTCCAAGTTCCAAAACAACAAGCTTTATCCTAGTGCAAGCAATCAAAAACAACCAAGCACAAATATGCAACAATCTTCCAAAAACTTCTCCAAGTAAGAGCTCCCAAAACAGCAAGAAAAATTCACCCAAAATGAAGTCTCCAAAAGTGAAGCAACCCAAAATAAGGAAAACAATTCAAATTTTATAGAAGAGGGAAGAGAAGAGGATGAGATGGATCCATGTAGGATGCCACATCACACATCCTCAACCCCAACCCCCAAAAGTCAACTTCATTCTCCAATGCATAATAAATAAGTGGGTGAATAATATGACTGATTTACTTACACACTCAAATCAAACCCACACCTCAAAGGACTGAAAGAAAACCATGTAAGAAATGTGCAATTAAAGCATACAACTTGACTTACAAAAATGCATAATGAAGGCTAGATTTAAACCCTCCAACAATAGGTCAGGTTGACATGCAACTTTAAGAGGTGTGGGGCATGCTTAACTTGTCCACAAGCTTCCAAAATCAACCTCCAAGGAAAAATTTGATTTTCAAAAGGAGGTGGAGTGTTTCATAATTTTAGGCCAACAACTCTAATAATTACTTTCTTATGTCCCAATTTGATTAATTAATTTTAACAACATGTTTACTCACATTAATTTACCACAACTAATAAATAATGAAAGGGGTAAACACATCACTTAATAAACACATAAAAACATCAATAAAAAGGAACCAAATAAATAAATACACATAACCCTTGGTTACATTTAAAGGTGAGCCCCCATTTGAATCCCTAAAAAATCATACACACACACACACAAACAATACAAGTCGCCATGGTGACCTTGTTGAATTCATCTAGAATTCCAATGTGGTTGGTCTTCAATCCCCCAATGTTTGTTGTGATATTTTTAACCTGCACAATACAAATACCCCTTCGGCCTCGTGGCCATATCAGAACATCCAAATGAATATAATATAATTTCAAAATCATCAATATATATTTGAATCACAACAACATCCAGAAAATCAACAATATCACTTACAATTTCATCAGCAACTATATAATCATCAATTTTAAATTCAATTTTTTTGTCTACTCAATATATCCAAATATCACATGTCCTAACAACATCCATAAATATATATATAACCATGTCCAACAACACGTCAACATCTATATAAAATGTCTCTAACAATCATCATGTATCATATATGAATCGTAGTCAACAATAATCCATGATCGAAATCTAACACCATACTAAATCAAAACTACAATAATATCCATAATATAAATTTCACTATTTCACTTGTTTTTAAAGTTTCGACTTATATAAATTTCCGTGTCATGAGGAAAATGTTGTGGAGTAGGAAGAAATAAATTGGGAGTTGTAGATGATGAAGAACAAAAAGGATAGGTAATGCATTTCTTAGACAAAAAGACAGTCACTACGAGACATGAGAGATACAACAAATATTTGGTGTAGTGGGAAGATTTATAGAAAGAAAAAAATAGTTGTATTGCTGATTGGGAGTCAAGAAGATTGACAATGGAAAATTTGATGAATTCCATCAACTGAATTCACAGGAGTAGAATTCTTTTCAACTAGGGGAGAATGATGTGGGAACATAAATTTTGATCCTATCACAAGGATCATCTTAAAATTTTATATGGTGATAGATATTTATTAGTAATGTTCCACACCAAAGTTTCCATAAATGTTGGGTGAGCTTTCGGCATTTTTAGGGGCCTAATTCATTCAACTAGTGATCTTGATGCAAGAGCATAACTTGCAGAGACCATAAATTTTGATCCGACAGTTGGATCGTGTTGAAAGTTTACAGGGTGGTAGATATACATTAGTACTATGCTAGGATCAACTTTCCAGCAAGGTTGTGTCATTTTCGCACATTTTTCGGGCCCGGATTCCTTCATCTAGAGGCCTAAAATTGGTATGTAATATTTTTTTGCTTTTGTCTAGTTCTTAGAACTTTAATAAATTTTGTTGTGCTTGTTAGAATAAGTCAAAATTTCACGTGAACCCTAATTTATGAAGGCATATTTGGCACACAAAATTTGTGGTCTATCCGAATTGTTTTGCTTAGTAGGTATTTTTGGCATTTTAGGGTTTTTAGAGTAGACATGAAATAAAAAGAGGATGGTAATGATGTAATAGATCGGTGTGGATTCCGAATGAGAAGCAACCTATTTTGAAACTCCCGGGTTTTATTTTCAAATCTGTTTATGTGTGTTTTGGAGGTATTATAACTTCTTACAAATTTCGGTTCACATCAATTGGTATCGAGAGCGGGATTTCGATCTTGCCAAAATAGTTAAGGTAACATATTACATTTTTTTAGTGTAATCATTTTTACCTCTATTTTATGTGATCATGAGTAGATGCGGGAGGGGAGGTTATGCCCATATGAATATGCATATTTAGGAGCTACGAGAGACAAGTTCATGAGCTCACATGAGAAGTCACCCGCCTTAGAAGGAGACATGCAAATGGGGATACAGACCTGAGTATAATGATATTGAAGAAGGACCTCCATTAATGAATGAAGGAGGAGATGAAGAATAAAATGAGAGAGATGAAGAAAAATTAAATGAGAGATCATTTGAGGAGAGATTGATCCAGGTTTTAAAGGGAAAGGATGACGGCGTCAAGATTCTCGCTCATAATTATGGTGGAGGGTTACAACCAGAGGAGTTGATTGATTGGTTAAATCACATGGAAAAATTATTTGAGTGGAAAACCCTTTCAGAGGAGAAGAAGGTTAAGTTTGCATGCACTAAGTTGGCCGAACATGCATTGATCTAGTGGGATCACCTACAAAATGAAAGAAACAGGAATGGAAAGGGCAAGATTCAAAACTGGAATAAAATGGTAAAGAAGCTGAAAGAAAAATTTCTTCCTATAGATTATGCTCAGACACTCTTTCAGAGATTCCAAAACCTAAGACAGAAGGATCTCAGCATTGAGGAGTATACTAATGAATTTTACAAGTTGTCAATCATGGTGGAACAGGGAGAGTCTGAAGAACAGAAGGCTACACAAGTATATAAATGGGTTGAGTTACACCATACAAGATGAGTTGAGTATGCTTTGGATCCATAGCCTAGATGATGCTTATCAACTCACATTAAAGGCTAGAAGAAAAGAACAAGAGGAATAATTTTAGAAGAGGAGTGAAGAGAGGTCCATCATCATCTCCAATGAGAGGCAGGAGTAGATTTGAATCTACAAAATCTGAATCCTCTAACACGAAGGACATGTAGATTTTGTTCAAAGCCATGTTAACTACCAAATAGGTAGCGGGTTTCAGAGGGGAAGAGGTTATAGTGGAGTACGGGGCTTGAATAGCCCCCAAAGATAATCTACATGTTACAAATGTGGTGAAGAGGGGCATAGATATTTTGAGTGTCCACACTATCCTACACAAGATAGATGTCAAGGAGAACAACCACGATTAAATCTGGTTGAAGCTAAAGAGGAAGAAGAAATGGAGGTTGCTGTAGACTTGGGTGAAACCCTCATGATAAGGAGGATGATGATTGTCCCAAGGAAGGAGAAAGAACATGATGTTTTTGGTGCTGATTCATGGCTACGAACAAATATATTTCGAATAAGATGCACCTCCAGAGGAAAGGTATGTAAAATTATTATTGATGGTGGTAGTTGTGAAAATATGGTTTCAACTATAATGGTTGATAAACTCAATCTGAAATGTGAGAAGCACCCATATCCCTATCATATATCATGGTTCAAGAAAGGAAATGAGGTAACCATAGATAAAAGATGCCTTATAAATTTTTCAATTGGGAATACCTACAAGGATGAGGTGTGGTGTGATGTTATCCCAATGGATGCATGCCATATATTACTAGGTAGGCCTTGGCAATATGATAGAAAGGTTACACATGATGGAGGGAAAAATACATATACCTTTTAGAAGGATGGTGTAAAGGTGGTCTTGTTACCCTTCAAGGAAGAAGAGAAGAGTGAGGGATTATTGGCTACAAAAGAGTTTGTTACAAAAATGGAAGAAGCTAGATGGTGTTATGCACTAATGTCAAAGAAGGTGGAGATAGAAGATTTTAATATACCTATTATGCAGAAAAGGTACTAAAAGAATACAAAGATTTCATACCGAATGAGCTACTAGATGGGTTACCTCGAAAGCAAGATATTCAACACCATATTGATTTGATCCCAGGATTGGCCCTTCCAAACCAGGTAGCCTATCGGATTAGTCCAACACAGAGTGAAGAGTTGAATAGACAAGTGACAAATTTAATACAGAAAGGGTTAGTAAGAGAAAGCATGAGTCCCTGTGTAACTCCAGCGCTATTGACTCCCAAGAAAGATGGAGACTGGAGAATGTGTGTAGACAATAGAGCCATAAACAAGATCACAATCAAGTATCGGTTCCCAATTCCGCGATTAGATGATATGATGGATGTGCTAGCGGGAGCTCAATATTTTAGCAAGATTGACCTCACATGGAGTGGGTACTACCAGATCCGAATCCGTGAAGGGGATGAATGGAAAACTGCTTTCAAAACAAAAGATGGATTATACGAGTGGATGGTGATGCCATTTGGGTTATCTAATGCACCCAATACATTCATGAGGTTGATGAACAAGAGTACTTTGAGAATATAATGGTAAGTTTGTTGTATATTTTGATGATATTCTGATATTCAATAAGACAGTGGAAGAACACTTATTGCATATGAAATTGGTGTTAGACTTATTATGTAAAGAGAGTCTATATGCAAACTTAAAGAAGTGTAGATTTATTTAGAAGAGTCTTGTTTTTTAGGATTTTTCATATCAGAGGATGGAGTGAGTATGGATGAGGAAAAAGTAAAGGCAATTTTGGAATGGCCTATTCCAAGGAATGTGACAAAGGTTCATAGTTTTCATGGATTGGAAATTTTTATAGGAAATTCATCAGGAATTTCAGTAGCATTGTTACACCCATAATAGAGTGTACAAAAGGGGGGAGTTTTTATGGACCAAGGCAGCAACAAATAGTTTTGAATTGTTGAAGAAGAAAGTGTCAGAAGCACCTGTTTTGGTATTGCTGATTTTAGCAAGGTCTTTGAGGTTGATTGTGATGCCTCACATGTCGGGATTGGTGTTATACCGAGTCAAGAAGGACGACCTGTGGAATTGTTCAGTGAAAAGCTAAATGAAGTAAGGAGGAAATATTCTACTTATGATGTGGAATTTTATGATATTGTTCAGGCATTAAGGAACTAGAGACATTACTTGGTAGGAAAGGAATTTGTTCTCTTCACTAACCATGAAGCCTTAAGGTACGTAAACACGCAAGAAACTAAATAGTAGGCATGCAAAATGGGTTTCATTTTTGTAAGAATATACTTTTTTAAAGCATAAGTCCGTAAAGCGTAATCAAGTTGTTGATGCCCCGAGTAGGCGGGTATCCCTTTTGACAACAATGGAAAATAAAGTACTAGGGTTTGAGGCAGTTAAGGAATTGTATGAAGGTTATCCAGATTTTGGTGATATTGTGAGACAACTTAAGGAGCCTACATTTGGTAGTGATTCTTTCAATTATTTGATGTAAGACGGTTTTTTTTAGGAGGAAACAATTGTGCATCCCTATTGGTTCAATGAGAAAAAATATTATAAGAGAATTGCATAGTGGGGGGTTGGTGGAAACTTTGGTATTAGTAAGACAATTTCTCTTGTTATAGAAAAGTATTATTGGCCAAAGGTAAAGAGGGACATAAGTAGGATTGTAGCAATATGTAGAGTGTGTCAAATGGCTAAGGGCCATGCACAAAATACTTGGGTTATATATGCCATTACCTATACCTACAGGGCCGTGGGTTGATCTGAGTATGGATTTCATGTTAGGGCTTCCTAACACACAAGTGAGGGAATGATTCTATCTTTGTTATAGTTGATAGATTCTCTAAAATGCAACATTTCATTTCTTGTAAAAAAACTAATGATGCTTCCAGAATTGCAGATTTTTTTTTTTCAGAAGTGGTTAGATTGCATGCAATTCCAAGAACAATCACTTCAGATCGCGACACGAAGTGTTTGAGTCACTTTTGGAGGACTTTGTGGAAGAAACTTGGGACACAACTACAGTTCATTAGTGGATATCACCCCCAGACTTACTGGGCAGACAAAATTAGTGAACTGAAGCTTTGGAAATCTCCTACATTGTATAGTTGGAGAAAAGCCAAAACAATGGGGCTTAATTGCACCTCAAGCCAAGTTTGCCTATAATAGCTCGATAAACAGGTCAAAAGGGAGGTTTCCTTTCTAGATCGTATATGTTAGGAATCCCAAGGGGGTCCTACACCTAATTGTTCTACCTAGTGAAGATGAAACTAGTGATGATGCAGAAGCATTTGTAGAACACATTCTACAACTGCAAGATGAAGTGAGGGAAAAGCTGAAAGTGAGTAATGCACAATATAAAATAGTTGTAGATGTTAGTAGGAGAGTAAGTGTATTTGAAGAAGGAGATATGGTGATGGTTCATCTTAGAAAAGAGAGGTTTCCAAAGGGGACATATAATAAACTCAAGTATAAGAAGATTGGGCCATGTAGGATTGTGAAGAAAATGAGTGATAATGCCTACAAGGTTGGGCTACCTGAAAACTTTTCTGTCTCACCGCTTTTAATGCTTCGACTTATATAAGTTCCCAGTGTCATGATGAAGATGTTGTAGAGTAGAAAAAAAAAATGGAAGCAACAAATGCCGAAGAAGAAAAAGGAGAGGGTAATGCATGTCTTGGACCAAAAGATAGTCACTACTAGACATGGGAGCTACAACAGATATTTGGTATAGTGGGAAGGTTTGCAGCAAGAAGAAAATACTTGGATTCCTGAGTGGGAGTTGAAGAAAATTGACAGTGTAAAATTAGATGAGTTCCATCAACAAAATTTGCAGGAGCTGAATTCTTTTCAACCAGGGAGAATGATGCAGAGAATAACTTGCAGAGACCATAACTTTTGATCCGACTGTTGGATCGTCCTGAAATTTTATAGGGTGGTAGATATACATTACTACTATGCTAGGGTAAGCTTTCTAGCAAGTTTGTGCCCGTTTTGGCATGTTTTCAGGGCCGGATTCCTTCGTCTAGTGGCCTAAAATTGGCTTGTAATATTTTTTTCACTTTTGTCTAGGTCTTAGAACTTTAATAACTTTTGTAGTGCTTGTTGCAATAAGTCCAAATTTTGCATGATCCCTAATATAGGAAGGCATATTTGGCACGCAAAATTTGGGGTCCATCCAAGTTGTTTTGCTAGTAGGTAGTTTTTAGCATTTTAGGGTTTTTAGAGTAGACATGAAATAAAAGGAAGATGGTAATGATGTAATAGATTAGTGTGGATTCCAGAATGAGAAGTAGGCTATTTTGAAAATCCCGGGTTTTATTTTCAAATCCTTTTATGTGTGTTTTGGAGGTATTTCAACCTCTTGCAGCCTAGATTCACATCGATCTAAAATTGGATCCGAACCTTTTTGGTGGTTTTGTCTAGCACTTGTCTAGCACTTAGAGTTTTAATATATTTTGTTATATTTTATGTAATAAGCCAATATTTGACGTACGCCTTAATTTACAAAGGCATATTTTGTATGCAAAAATTGGGGTCCATCCGAGGTGTTTTACTTTTTAGGTTTTTTGAGTTTTATGGTTTTTTTGCATTTTTGTGTTTTCTTAGAGATAGTGGGAAATAAACGGAAGATTGTAAGGTTGTAAAACATTAGTTTGTATTCCCGGATTAGAAGAAAGATATTTTGAAGTTTCTAATTTTTTTGTAAATTATTTATGTGTGTTTTTGAGGTATTTCAACCACATACAGCTAGATCCACATCACATATGAAAAAGAAATTGAAGGAGACAAAAACGATAAAATAGAGGATTAACAAGGGAAAATAAAGTTGTAAAAAAATAGCATGAAATAAGAAATGTCAAAATCACAAAAGGTTTATACAATGTTGAAAGTGTCAAAAATCATGTCATCCACATAAAAGAAAATACATCACAACACCAAAAACGCGCATCAATAAAACTTAATTTGAACTGATGGTAACTGAAAACAGAAATTCAATAATATGAATACCTCTGAATCTACGCCAAACTACTTTAAATTGGATATATCTATTTTATACATCTTGAAATCTCTTCTATGAGTTTTGAAAAATCTTCGTACTATAACATTTTACCAATCTATATTACAATTGTCTACATTAACCTAATAATAATAGCTTATTTACTAGCTGAGAATTCAAACGATTAGAATTGATGTTATTAGATGGTTCATTTGAACATCCCTGTGAGTACCGGCATAAAAAGCAGCATAATCATAAAATGTCATTAGTATTTGTGCGAAAATATAAGCATCTCTTCATTGTATATTCATTTTATGGTCTAGGTAATTATACTTTTATCATCTTCTATAAAACTCTTCAATAAATGTTATTGAATGGGCAGAAATCAAAACTTTGTAACTGTAAAGAGATATTCACTTCGCATGAGTCAATTCCAAATTGAAATAATTTAATTCAAAGTATTAAATTGTTTGATTTGACAATTGAGAGAAATAATCCATGAAAACGGTTTGATTTAACATTCCAAAAAAACGAAGAAAATGACAAACAAAGACACACATCAGAGAAATTCTCCCAATTTTACGAGGGTGTTCGCTTTTTCCTGCATTTTTTGAATTCAGATTCCACTTCTACGTTGTTGTATATTATGTATGAATCATAGAAATATGTTTTCCAAATTTTTAAAAATATATTATAAAAATATGATACTAATTTAAGGTAGAGAAATAGTATTTATAAGAAATATAAATAATTTTTAAGATTATTAATAAAATAATTATAATTAAACAAAATGTTTTAATATTATAAAATGTAAAAAGCTAAAAATATATGTTACAAACAAAAATATTATTTAATAATTAAATATATGTGTTATATTAACCAAACAATTAATTCTTGACCTAATCAATTAATTTACATTATTATTTATTATCATTTTTCCCTTTTTTCCTAAAAATATTTTAATTTTATATTCAATCATTAAATTTAGTCTTTTCCCTCAAACATATATTTATACAAAAAGTTGAACAATTACTAATAACTAAATATAGTACTTCTGTATACATTATTCATACAAACTTAAGGAAAAACTACACTAAGAAAAGAACATTTATTTCTTATTTATATAAACAATATAAATTTATCTGAACACCCATGATGGAAAACCGCACCAAACTAAATATCTTAAGTGAGATTGTTCGATATGAACGAAGAAAACACACTCTTAATAATTGTCTTCAACTATTAAGAATGTGTTTATTAAACTAAAAAAATGGTCGCTTCAGATTCCTCCAATTATTAAGAATGTGTTATGCACTTCAAATTTAAGTTTTCAATTATTTTGATGTGATCTAATTTGATTTAATTCTAATAATGCATTAATAATCGAGAATCATACTTTTCTGTTTTTAAAGCTTTAAAATATTTGGAATCAAACTTCTGTCAAATCTGTAAAATATCTGTAATCTTTAAAATTAATTATTGCCGATTTCCGCTTTCCTGTCTGTAAAAATTTACAAACATAATAATAAATGTATATGTTTATTAATTAAATATTATTAAGTTTGAGATCCATGGGCTTTCTAATTTTTGTTATTATAATATCTATGAACTGTTTTTGTTTTTAGTAGTTTTACGTCTGTCACATTTTAAAGACACTACATGTTCATGAAGAAGAAAATATTGTAGATTATAGATGTGATTTAAAGTTTAAAATAAATTTTTGTTGATAATATATAAGATTTAAAAATTTATTTTTTAATAAAAATAAAAAATTGAATACAAGTATAATATATTATTATATTATAACTTAAATTGTATGTAATTTAAAAATAATTTATAATTGTACAAATGTGAAATAATAACACTTTTTCTATAATGTTTATATCTAAATGCTAATTCAATTTAATATACATTTTAGAATGAAATAAATAAATTGAAAATATTGATTAATGAGATTAATTTTAAAATATGAAGATTTACATCACAAATATTTCAACAATTTTTTGAGAAGTTTATTTTATTTTATTTTAGATATTTTCAATATTTTTAAATTTTACATTTTTAGGGTAGGATAGGAGGAAGCTCAAACAAGTATGACAATCACACCTTAAAATAAGCAATCTCTCTCTCCACATAATGCAATACAAAATGAGAATGCACACATTCAAATAACAACATACACATCAAGATATATCTTACCCAATGAGATACATCATCTATGGGAAAAATAATGCAATTTAAAAGAGTATTGCTAATGCCAATTATTGTTTCGTATTTTCACTTATTTGCTATCGACTTAGATAAAAGCAGACGACCACAACCTAAAACTAGTTGAACCCGGGAGTGGAATACATGCGAAGAATTCCCAAAGCCTAATAGATGGAAGTGTTTTTGAGCATTCCAAATCCGACAATTTTACAATTTATTTAAATACTTTAAATCATATTGCTTCAAAAGAAAATGGAGATAAGTCCCCCATATCTCATTTGCCTACGATTTCCGATTGCTTGTAATCACACGCTTCTTTTATCAACAACAAAATCTTGAGCTTTTTCCCAAACAAAGCACAAAAATATCACCACAAAAATCGATCATACATCACGTAGGGGAGGTTAAATTAACAACAAAGCCACACGTCGAGATAACATGAAACATCAAATTCTATTAAATTAGGAAATCCTTAATGACATCCGGACATGATTTTCCGTTAATGAGGCATTCAAAATGTTTTAATAGATTCTAAAATGTCACAAGGGTGTTAGTGCATTAAGGATTCCTTGGGTCACACAAACTCTTGCTTGATTCACGTCTCAATTCAACCTTCTCGCATTCGACTTTCTCTCCCTTTATACTCTTAATAAGTACTAGTTTTACTATTCTAAATATTTAGCATCTTATAAAATATGTGTAATGCCCACATTTTACAAATAAAAATACAACACACATAATAACAGGATAATTTATTTATTTTTAGCTTACATTGCTTGATACATAATATCACATAGGCTTACTTAGGATAGTGTATAACACATGAGATGTTTCAGATAACCATGGACCCACATATAACATGAAACACATGATGCACATCAAATCCACATGTCAAAAAATGACAAAGTACAACAATGACCCACAATAAGATACACCTACGCAGAGGAACTTTCCGAACACATCATTATTCATGGTGAAATAGTTATCTCAATCTGTTTTTACTAGTTGACTATAATTGTCTGAAGAAAACATAACATAGGACCCTACATTCCTTTGCTAGGTTGCATGTTTTTTGTTTAACATTTCACCTAGAATGCTTCCTTTAGAATTCACTCATTTCTCTTGTGGGAATAACTTTATATAGCAATATTGTGATTCGTAACGTACGTACACACATGCGTCTTCTAATATTTGAATTAAGGATTTGTTTGAGGGAGACGTGTTTACTTGGTTTGGAAAAATATTCTTGTTACAAGGAGTAAATCTTCACAAGAAGAAAAAGGAAGGTTACTAGATCAATAGAAAACCTATCCGAGTTCATTTCATAGAATTGTTAATACTAACAATACACTCTTTTAATCTTCAAGTTATTACAACCAACTATGTAGGTTAACTAATTAAGTTGTATCATTCTTGATTCACAATCCGTTGCTCTAATTAGGAATTCATATTTTCATAATCATATTGTGCATGGAAGGGTACATTACACTGTGTTCCCATTATAGATATTTTTCTTTGAATTTAAGTGACAAATTTCACATTTCAAACTACTTATGTTTCATCATCTTAAGGGTTCACTCTCAATAGCAATGAGTTAATTACATGTTTTGACCATAAATTCTACTTCCTGAGTGATTCTAGATTTAATATATTCCTAACTATGCCAAGGGTTCTACTAACTTTTACAATTCCAACAAGAGTGCAATCTCCATATTTCACAAGACCTTCGCTATAGTTGCATGTATCCCATTCTCAAGCTTACATTTTATTATTTCATTATCATCGTTGTTTGATTCATATTTATGCAAACAAAGCATATGATCATGCATCATATTTGGTTTTTCGATTTATTAGGTTGTTGTGTTACTCATGGACCTCTACTTTATTATATTCATTTTATGATCACATTTGACATTTTAGTTGTTTTTGACATCGCTCAAAGGTGTACCATTTTGTAGTGAGCATTCCATAGATTAATCTTATTTACCCTTTTTTACTAACTACATTTACACGGTTACTTTGGTCATGTATAACATCATTTTGGAAAAAATTATTCCTATAACACTTATGTAACACTTAGGGATTTAATACTACAAGGAGTATGACCTCACACAAGACAACTCATTTCATTGCTCTTAGACATGCAAGTATTAAGTGTATATTGCAAGAGAGATATCCTAAATAATCTTATGCATTACAAAATCCTCCTAAGGACCTATTTCCAAATGTTGGGTAATTACGCAAGTAATTCAAAACATAGTCTCCACTCACATAATTTAGATCTCACAAGAAATCATTTGAATGTACAACCACCAACTATCTTGCAAGGCTTTGGCCACCAACTATCGTACAAGGAAAATATGTACTAGGGGTTAAACTTATTCATGATATGGTCATACCTACAACAACAAGACATGATCACCTCACTCATCCCAATATGATAGGTTTCATAGCATAAAATCACCACCTCATCAAATATTCAGGTAAAAATGTCCTTAATAAGACGTCTTAGGTGCGAAACAAGGAGATGATTAATGAGGATAGAGTATTTTAATTACATGATCTATGTTTTATACCTTGGAAAAAGACTCAAATGGGGGAAGGAAGTACAATAGGCATTATAACTCATTCTTTTAATTTTGATAGTTTTGATGAGATAAGATTCTACCTAGCATTGTGGGTGTTAAGGAATTAAACCAATAATTGACAGAGAAAAAGATTAGTTTAATATCCTTATAACATAGGTACAACGTTGAGTAAAACTTCACATCCATTTCAACACTATAAAATATATCCACATTGGTATTCCCTTTTCAAAATATACAAAGAACAATTCTTCAAACAACAATACATATCATTATTCTATGGTAATACATGTATTGCAAGATGAATATAATGTTACAATGAAAACTCATTAAATGCAACATATCACATCCTAAATTCCTCTTGTTCAAAGTACTTGCAACCAACGTTGTGTCAGTCCTAGGACTGAGTATGGAAATCCCTTACACTCAAGCACAAAATAACACATTCATCATTTCAAGTAATTCAAAACAAGGCAGAGAAGAGCTAGAAATAGGAGAGAGGTCATTTCGTCACACATTCACATTCCTTTGTACTTTTTATTTTTCGATTCTAGAGAGAGTAAGGAAGAGAGAGGAAGTCTAGAATTCATTTTCTTTTCTATTTACCATATCATAACTACATGCATAATGCATCCATTTTCATTTCATTTCAAATTCATATACATTTTCAACCCATCTACATATTCAAATCATTTACATTTTCAAGATCAACCAACATTCCATATTATTTTTAGAGAGAGAAGAGGGAGGAGAGAAAACATTATAAATTACTAAATCCATTCATATAAATATATTTTATTAAAGTATACTTTACACAACCATGAAACTATATGAAAAGGGTTCACAAGTATAAACAAGTCAAATGGGAGCCTCGTGAGGAATATCTAGCTCAAGCTGCGAGTTTATGAAAATTACCCAAATACAACTAAAGTGCCTACAATATGGGACTAGAAAACACTCATTTTTAAGTTCAAACGTAATTTCAATGATTCCTATTTACTCCCTTATATACAAAGAACTCATGGATTTGACGGAATTCGATTATGACAAACAAGTCTCAAAATAGAAAGGCAACTCGAGAGACCAATTGTCGTAAACACGTCAAAAACCACTATTGTAAAATGACCGGTGGGCTCCAAAACCCACTTGAAACTCTAACTTACGAAATTGATTTTTGTTTGCAAAAATGAGAGTTTCTTTCAATTCTCCGAACGAATTTCTAGAGGTACATAGGGTTAGTTTTCAATTTAGCCAAATCGATATAACAACTGTAAGACAAAACAAATCACATTTTCTTAAAAATGGGAGTGTCACTCCAAGTGAATGAGATATAAAGTCAGAATCAAAATCATATCTCCAAGGCATCAAATTGAGTTTTATCAGTTATATTTATGGCCTTCATGGTGTCCTATACCATTAGGAATAATATTAGAGGTCTAGGTTGGTAAAACATTTTCTTTGGTGCACCATGTGCAAAGTGTACATGATCAAGAATGTTTTTTTTTTGTTTTGAATATTTTGAGCTAGTAAGAGTTTTATTTTTAATTCTAGTTTCATCCTCTATTTTTCTAAAGAAATTAGGAACCAAACAAGAAACAATAAAATGTGAAATTTTAATGCAAGAGGAAGGGAAATCCATACCTTTTTCAACGCTTGCTAGAGGCATCATCTAGGGGATTTTTTCCATGGCACTTGACTGGAAAAAAGCATTTGGTTGAAAGTTTTGTTATTCCTTTTCCACAAATCCATTTTGCACAAATCCAACAAACTTGACATTCCATGGACCCATTTTTTTAGCACATTCTATCAAATAGTTTGCATTCCTTATGAGGCCACATTCCTTCAAGGAATTTTGTCAAATAGTTCATGTTTCCACATTTTTTATACATATCTTCCTGAAATTTGCAAATAAAACATCTAAAGAAAAGACTTGTCTAAATATCCAATAGTTTTGGTGTAAAACCACCGTTTTTATATAAAGCTCTGATTTTAACAAAGTTTGAGAGTATCTTTAGAAATAGAAACCCACAAAATGGAAACCTGTTGGTTACATTTGGTGAACAATAGAGAAGCTTCATGAGGAGACCCATGTCTTTTCCTTTCTAACTGCCAACACACTTTAGATGAAGCAACCATTTGGGGAAACATATGGAGGCCACGAGCAGTCACACTCCTTGCTAAAATGGGACCGATGTCACATTTATGTCTTTCATTCATGCATTGATGGACACAAACCTGTTTCACAACCCACTAGACACTTCAACAAAACCATTTTTTTCCAATCCTTCATAAAAACGTAATGCATTGCAAGCAGAAAAATATATTTAGCTCCCACATCTTGAAATCTTCTCCATTGATGGCGCACATACTTTGTTAGAATATCCTATCATTTTCTTTGGAAAAGAATGGGAAAATAGAAGGTTTCACATAGAGGAAGGGTAAATCTTGCAGAGACATAAGTGGGATAGAAGAAAAAGGGAACTCTCAATGTCTTAACACAACAAATAATTGAAATAAAAGCTAAGGAGAAGGAAGAAAAAATAAATTGGTAGTAGTGACTACCTTGAGATGGAGATGCAATGGTTACAGTGCACCTAGAAAAGGTGCATAGAGGCATAAGGAAAAAAAAATCAATACACATAGGCATTATTCCAGAGTGAAGCACCTCCTAGTTCTCAATCCTCTTCTCCTTCTTCTACATACAACAATAAATCAAAAGAAAGAAGTATATAGGTAAAATGAACATGCTTCAAATCTAGATCAATCAATTTGTATATAGGTAAAATGAAGAGATATTGCAGTTAATATTTATTTCTATGTGCGGGGATAAATTATCCAATGATGGTATTGATTTCTACACACCTATTAGTGAGATATCCATTTAGCACATCTCATCTTCACATTATGTTTATTTGATTATGAGATTACAAAAATATCTACTTTTCCATTGTTAATAAAGCATATTTTTTATTTCGCACTAGTTGTGACTATCCAAATACTTCTAAATTACAATGTTAACTTGGGCTTCACGTTGTTCTTTGTCTCTCGGACCTCAAAAATGTTCTTGGATTATTATACAAGGAAGATGACAGTATGAATGACATCCAAGATGTCTCTCTCCATCACACTCCTTGACTCCCAAAATCCCGACTTCCCCACAAAAAACATGACGGTCAAATCACATCAAATTAATTTTTTTTAATATTCGTCAAGTCGTTAAAAGCTAATTTTGAGGGGAACGCATCTTATTCCCCTTATAAGAGCATCATCCTTGATACAACATGGGACTGAAACCCGAAGAAGACATAAGCAAGAAATTCAATAATGGCACATGTCATTTAACAAAACAACTTGTCAATACAACGCAACCACAAAGAATCAACTAAATTTGGAAATATCTTAAATTTTAATGTTCTGTGAAGATTGGTAGTTAGTTATATTTTACTTTATTACTCAATTAGTCTTTTCTTTTATAGTGTTTTTAATCTCAAACTCTTAGTATTCATTGTTTAGAATTTTAATTGTCTTATGTTCATGGGTTCCCAATAGTAATTACCCTCAAGATGTCACACAAAACTCAACACATCACAAAAACTACGAGACATCTTGCTACATACTTTCATGACTATATCACATCACAAGACCTCTAATTCCACCATGAAAATACAATAGGTAGTCCACATAACAAAGAATTTTCATTAATAATGTCATAGGCATAAATCCAACACACACATGTGACTGATAAACAAAATCATCATGTTGATACATATATAATTGGTATCACATGACCCAAACACCATCACAGTATCCCAAAGTGCCAAAACAATATCCAATAGTATATAAAAACCAAGGGGAGTGTCAAGCCTCAATCATATCAATGCTTAACAAAACTCACAAGAGTGCACATACTCATAACACCAACTCCAAACATCATAAAAATTTAGGAAAAACTCCGGATATCTCCCAAATAGAAATAATAATGGTGCAAAAACCAATCCAAGTCAATCAACCATAGAGCTCCATCAAGAATATCAGGTCACTCAACCATAGATCCCCAAATCCTTTCTCCATATCGGGTCACTCGTCCATAGAGACCCATATCCTTTCTCCATATCGGGTCACTCAACCATAGATCCCCATATCCTTTCTCCATTTAATGACGTTGAGTCATCATATGGCCCTGGGACCATAGATCCTCATCACCCCCACACAAGTGGTGTAGTAGCATGTAGATCAAAAACTATATGACGTTATGACTCCTTGGGGCATACCCCCATACAACAAAGTGGGTCCATAGGTCCAACCACTCCATGGTCTATCCCACAACCCTATTCTAACACATTACAACATTAGAACCTAGCATAACAATCCATTTCAAATTCCAAGTGGAAAAAACTCAAGCCTTTGGCTAGGCTATAAAAAAATTAAACTAAGCAAAAAAAGGATAAATAGCCAAAGTTAGTGCAAAATCCACATGTTAGTATAATTAGCAAATAAGATGCCCAAAATATAGGATTACATAAATCAAGAAAACTTTTTATTCTAATAAGAAAAAATATAATGTTCAATTTACGAATAAAA
Organism: Taxus wallichiana var. yunnanensis; assembly: GCA_018340775.1. NCBI lineage: Eukaryota > Viridiplantae > Streptophyta > Pinopsida > Cupressales > Taxaceae > Taxus > Taxus wallichiana. Next base: position 412,509,448 of record CM031234.1, on the reverse strand, counting down.
TAAGTATAGATAAATAACACATTACAATCACTATGTGGCCTTATACGACCACCAAAGGGGTACTCATCAAGTTCTTTAGCACTCAAACATTGAGCCTCAACTCACAAAATAACATGTTAAATAATATAACTCTGTCATCATATCTTCTGAATCATCCCTCCATACTCTTAACATAGTCTGATAGGGGGTGCATAGGTTGTCATTCAGTGAGCCTAAGGTGTTCATGAAACACAATATACATGGTGGCCATGCATACCAAATGAACAGAAGTGGGTTTTCAATCTATGTAAGATTCCAGTCCCTATCTCATTCTCGGCTCGAGGGATTGGTCAATGATACACCAATGCTAGGGTACACATAGGTCATCTATATGAAAACCATATAGGGAGAGAGAAAAAGGTACAAGTTTCCATCTACTGAGCCTAAGGTGTCATGAAACACAATATATATGGTGCCCATTGGGCAATCTGCCATATATACCAAACAAACAAAGGTGTATTTTTAGTCTATGTAAGACTCCACCTCCTATCTCATACTCAGCTCAAGTGACTAGTCAATGGTACTCATTTCCTCTCTCCAACATACACTTTTTACTAATTTCTTCCCTTAGGGTTGGTTAGTGTAAGGTTCACAACATAACACATAACTACATTACTAACATGATGGTGATTCACACACATTAACCATAACATCTTATGCATGGTATATATACATGGTATAGCACAATCATTACTTTCACAGGTTATAATACATCACGTTTCCACATAATGCACCCAAAGTGTAAGCACTATACAATAGGGGTCATGCGTTCACCACATGCCCCTAAATCACAACATAAACCATCATATATTACTCGAATTATACATATGATAAACACAATGACTAACATCACAATATATAGTCAATTTCAATACAACATGGTGATAACATCACAATACAATCCAATTCATTATTAACCAATTTTTTCATACAACACATCAACACACCTACATATCATAGAATAACCACAACACTCCAACACTATGCAATCCAAAATAACATTCTTTTCCCACACAACAAGGTAGTACATCACCTTTGAACTCCTCGTTGAATCCACAAAAAGGAGAGTGAATACTCTCACCACAAGAACATCAACATGATAACAAATATGCACTAAGTGACATGCTCAAAATTTTCATTCATAATATCACAATTAAAACATTAGTCACATCATAGCATATATCACATTACTCTTCCCATATCCATGACCACATTACAGAATCATCACACCTCAAATCTATCCCAGAGGTTTGAGAGCATGAACATTCGATCGATACCATATGTAACACCCACATTTAACACACACAAATACAACACACATAACAAAAATACAATATATATTTTTGTCTTACATTTCTTGATACATAACATCACATAGGATCACTTAGGATAGTGTATAACAAATGATACATTTTTGTAACCATGGACCCACATACATAACATACAACACATGATGTACATCAAAGCCACATGTTTGAAAATGGTAAATTACAAAAACAACCCACAATAAGATATACCTACTCACAGAACTTCCCACAACACATCATTATTCATGGTAAAATAGTTATCTCAATCCTATTTTTACTAGTTGACTACAATTTTTGAAGAACACGTAACATGGGATGCTTCATTCCTTTACAACTAGGTTGCATGTATTTGGTTTAACATTTCACCTTGATGACACCCTAAACTTTACAAAGCAAATTGCATGACTAAACAAGGAAAGCTAACACCTTTGCCATCCATCTAGCCAAGGTTCTAATTCTAGGAATGTAACATTAAGATAGAAGCTTAAAATAATTCTTAACTAGTATGAAAACAACAAAAACTATAAGTAAACATGCCTACTAATATGCTTGAACTACCTTACATGGGCCTAAATAGACCTCATAGGGAAATAAAATGGTTATGGTGTCTACTCCAAACAAGGTGAACTAGCCTCTACCAATGACTACTTGGCCGTTTTGGATATCCATCTACTAACCCCATTGAAGTCTTTAAGCAATGCTTGAACTTGGCTATATATCATATTTATTATATGAGATGAAAATAAAAGCATCGTGTAAAGTATAAAGGAATGAGGTGCACCCTTTTTATAGTTTTCCTTTTAGGATAAACTTGTATTTTTCTCGCATGTGGGACTAAAAGCCCTAAATTAGATTAGAATTACTAATCATTATTAGGCCTTTCTAATCACAATTAGTGAATTACCAAGTGATTAAGTGGTGTGAAGCCTTAATCAACCAATTAGGGTCAACTAGGAGGATAGGATAAGCTTTTGAAAGCTTACTTGAGATATTGGGGAGGTGAATGGGGTGATTTTGAATGGTTGGAAGAGGGGTTTGAGTCAATACTAGGTATATTGACCAAAACAAGGGCAAAAGAGGCTTAATTAGCTAATAAACACTAAATGTTTGTTTTAAAGAGGATTTTGACTTATGATTCATCATAAAGTGGCATCACGAATGTGAAAGGGGTTACATAATCAACAATGTGGTGTTAATCATCTAAAATTTTAAGTAACATTAGTTAATTAGCAAAACTCACTAATTATAATGAATTTTTCAAGAATGAGAGTTATTTGTGTGCATTTTGGCAATAAGATTTCAAAAGTGGAATTTAGGTGTCTACATTTGCATTGTTTGAGGTGAAGTTATCAACTTCACTTCAAACATAGCAGACAAGAATAAACATATAAATTTTTGATGAAAAAGTAGTAGGATGGAGGATGCCCCCTCAAGTGTCGATGGGGTGATAGAAGAAGTCTATCAACGATCAAAAATATGATCAAAAATGGATAGAAGAAATTAGGTTGGAATGGGCATGAAATCCTTGGTTATTTAGAATGGAGAAAAATAGGGATAAACATGGTTGTTTGTTTCCCCGAGTGATCTAGAAGAAAAATTAGTAGTGATAATAAATGATAATGGATAATATATGACAAGCCTAATCTTTGCATCCAACCTTTTAATAAACAACCTGGTTATATCATTTTCCACCTAGGTCTACATCATTGGAATTTATTTAAAATAAACAAATGTGTAAGATAACATGAAAAGATAAATTACTAAGAATTTTTTACTACTAAAAATACGTAACTCCATGCAACATACATTATGCAATGTAATACAAGAAATTAAAATGATATTTAGCTCCATGAAACATACAAAATGTAATGCAATACAAGAAATTAAACCAATGAACCAAACAAATAAACTAGTACAATCACATGTACTCAAACAAACAATGTTTAAGATAGTTACACAAATGTTTTTGTTATCAAGCTACAGTTCCCGAATGTTTGTGTTGATCGACAAGGTTTAGAAATGATGCCCCAAGCAATAACACAAGAAAGGTAAAAATAGAAAACACAAGTAGTCCCATGGAAATAATTCGTGCATTATGACACCAGACTTGCAACTAACTATTCTAATGAAGTACCGACATAATATGTAGACCCAACTTTGTTAATGGAGGTAGATCATGATTATCTGCATGTCATTTGAGACAAGAATAAGCAAGAATGTTAGAATGACATTTTTTAGGAAAAATTTCAATGTTTGAGGATAATGCAATTGATATGGACTTCAGCTGTATGCATGTTTACCATTTCGTTTTTGAAAAAATTAAGTTTTTAACAATTTTTTGAATTTTTTATTATTTAACCAATGTTTTATGTTTTTGATTGTTTGACTAATTTGTTTGGGATTTTTGAAACATATTTGAATTTTTTTGATGATTTTGATAGTTTTTTGAAGCTATGTACAAGAAACAAAGAAAAGTGGATGCCCCCAACTATAGATGGGATGTACAAGAACAAAATGCCATGCGCATGTGCAAGAAAGTGAATATCTGAAATGCCCCTAGCGTTAGATGGGAATATATGAAGGCAAAATATTCACGTTCAAAATATGGATCAAGGCCGATATGGATAGGTTTAACATGATGAAGAACGTACCCCAATGAAATCCTAGGAAGGAGAAAGGATGCCCCTAGTGTAAGCTAGCCAAGAAGCACATGATAGAAAGAAGTGGAAGTTTGTTTTGAGAAAGGGTACAAAGGTTCCCGTAAACATGGAAAAGGGAAATCTTATACACATGGATGTTCTAAGTGAAGAAGAAGAATAACGAATGTGAATCAATGTAGCTTAGAAGCCTCATGATGAAGAAGTGATTAGCTAAAGGTGCGAATCATGAGACAAGATACAAACTAGAATAAGAGTTTGAACAAGGTCCAAAAAATGACACTTGGTAACATACTAATTTTTTTTTCTCATAGAGATCTAGTGTGTGCACGTGGAAATTTATTACCTCTTGGAGGAATATTTGGTAGAAAATAAGTGAAGACACCCTAGCCAATGTGTAGGAATGATTTATTTTTAAAAGTCTTTTTGTGAATGGATTGTGGAAGGTGAGCCAGTAAATTGCTCCGGTGCCATCCACGCATCCATAACCTCGACGGAGATGCATTTGATTCAAATCACAAAATTTCTCTAATGTTAGTTAGGCATCCATAGCCCTGGTAGAGATTATTGGAAATACCCCATGACAAAGTTATATATCAATTTGCTTTTATTGTTAGCATTTTCTTTCAGCTTTTTTGTTTTTGATTTGATTGATTCTTTTTCTTTCGAAAACATATTTCAGGTCTCTTGTTTCACAAGGGGTTAAGAACCACTAATGTCTTGATGGAAGGAGGGAGAAGTGATTGTGATGATGATGTTGGCTAGTGTCAACAAATAATTCCAAAATTTCTTCGCAACAAGTTTTTAGATGTTGATTGTGATAAGATCTATATGAGGTCAATGGTTATTTAGTTTACAAAGGAGATAAAAGACCAAGGTCAAACAGATACCATATAAATAAATGTCACAATATGTGTGTGAATTGGCTAACCAAAATATCACGAAGGGATGAAAATGGTAGGAAGACTTGTAGAAGAATAAAAAGGAAGGGAAGAAAGAACATCCATGTGTATGCAATATCTGATTACAATGTGTGTTCGTTTACATTTGATTTTTTGAAATTTTTTCTCATTTTTTTGTCTTTTTGTAATTTTTAAAGGTGGGACCGACAAGGTCACTTGGCATGATAAGATCCAATAAAAATGTTAGAAATTTCCTTGATAAGGAAGACTAGGCATGTTTTCTTATCAAGAGTCATATTATCCCCAATCTAAATGATCATGGTGAGATCATAATCAATAGGCATTTACTGTGTTTTATCATGAAATGTATATTGTTTATGTGGGATATTAAGGTCCCTATCTATAGGTTTATGTACTTTACGCCATACTTGATGGGTGCATTGATGTGCATTTTTTAAGTGTGCTTGATTCTCGAATCGAAATATTTTTTAAATTGTTGTGAGCTTTAGAGCTCTTGGAATTTTTAATAGATCCTGATGAAGGAACCATTTTGATTTCCTATAAGCTACTATGTGACTTTTCTGATCCCAAGAAGTGGGAGAATAAAGTGGATGAATAGAATTGATATGAGGAATGATAGAGGACATGCCACAATCATTGATAGAAGGAAAATGTGATGGAAACAAAGGGTATGGTCCAATAATTGAAGAGGATGGCCTATCAGGAGGTGTCCCATAGACTAAAGATAAAGGACTACAAGGATGTGGCCCTAAGATTGAAGATGAAGGATTTCCTTAAGGTGTCCCAAATATATAAGAATATGGGCTACTAGGACTTGGCCCAAGAATCGAAGGTGAGGGACTTCTAGAAATGCCCCAAAGATAGATGAAGATGGGTTGCTGGGAGGTGAGACAAATATAGATGATGTTGGGATACTTGGAGGTGGGCCACATATAGAAGAAGACAATGGGCTACCAAGTGGTGACATAAGGTAAGATTACAATAGAGGAATACCGATAGATAAAGAATGATTAGATACGGAGAAGATAGGTCATGGATCAATGCTAGACCCGGGCATTTCATCGCCCAATGAAGTATGTGAAGATGGAAAAATAATAGGAGGATCATGTTCGATGGTATTAGGGTCTTTCTCTATTTCTAACAAAAGGCATCAATCTATTCCTCCAAATATGTGAATGTATCGAGGTCTAAAGATTTTTATTGCTTGAAAACTTCTAGAGGAATTTCTTCATGTACGCTCATAAATTCTCTAATTGCTTCTTCATTCGAAATGATTAAATCAGTGTGGCTAGTTGTTCTACCAAAAGATGTTGATTGGATGAATGTAAAATGGGAGTAAAATTGGATGATTGAGTAAAAGGAATTTGAATTAGATATCTCTTCGACGAAGAAGGGGTCATTGAGGCAATGAATAAGGGAGGTCTGCATAGTGAGCGACGAGTGCGGCTCAAGAACCAAATTGGAATTTTTAGCAGATCTAGGTGAATTTGAAGAATCAGAATAATAGTTTGGATTGGAGTCAAAATAAGAGTGAGAGGAACCTAAATAATAATTTAGATCAAAAGTTTCTAAATTGTGCCACCAACTATGAGATGAAGGTGGGGAGCAGGGTACCCAAATGGGCTCTCTAGCGAAGAATCAAAAGAGGTCTAGTTTTGGTAAGTATCCTTTGATGGGAATGCTAAAACCTAGGTTCCTTACTATCATAAGTATGTAGAACTACATGATAATCAGTATTTTTGGCACATGCCTAGACATAGATAGTCCAGGGGATATCACAAGGGTTATTGTGTTGACATTTTCAACAGGTGTATCTACACAACCAATGAGGGCATCAAAATGATTCTCCTCATTAGACACATAATTAGAATTCTTGTCTCGATTATGTTTAGGAAGAGTATTCATATTGGGGGATTTGTTAGAAATGAATGAATCCATCTCCACATCATCACTTTCAATAAGTCACGGATGTAGTGCTACAATTTCAAACACTTTTTTTTACCTTTAACGTAATGGAATTAGCAATATTCATTATCTCTAAACCATGATGGATTAGGAATGTCATCCTCATAAGGATTTGTTTTAGGATATCTAATCATATTAACCACCTCTAGCTCTTTTATCATTGATGACATTGAGTTCAAAAGAGGGGTGAAAGAATGACGTTTATACTCCATAGGAGGAGCTCCCTTTATGAGCTTCAAAGGTGCGTAGTTTTGAGCGGATTGTACTCTTTTATTATCAACTACTCCATCATTAAAAATATTTATGTTCTTATTCGGAACAAACTTTGTCTTGTCGTTAGTCTTGGAATCATTATGATCTCTGGAAAAGGCACGTAGGGCCCCTCTATTTAACAATGGATTTTCAATTTGACTCCCTTTTTCTATTACCTCTTCAAATGTGTTCCACAATGCATTTTCAAGTGGAATGTAATGTCTGGATGGAGGTTGGAAAAATATATGCCTATCAGTTTCTTTTTAGATAGGGAGCAAGGAAAGTAACTAGTTAACCCTCTCCTTTTTGTAAAAACACAACAAATTTTTTTGTTTTTTCATTTCTTGGCATTACTGAGAGATCTAATATGGTAACGTCAATTTCTATATTGAAATAGAAGTTTTGTATGAAACTCTCTACTAGTTTTTCTATGTTGATATGTATCCCTTATGGATATGCACAAACCATTCTAGCGTCGTTGCTCCTAAACTCCGTTGAAATAAGCGCATAAGATAATTGTTGTGGAATTTCACCTCTTGACATGCCATGTAAAATTCCTTTATATGATCACGAGGGTCACCTTTTCCCTTATATTTATCAAATTTTTAAAAATCAAAATGTCTTGGGAAAGGTACCTGGAACATGGCTTTGTCAAATGGTTAAGGACATAACTCATAAAACCGATACTTCTTGTTATTGCTACCGGTTTGGCCCTCTTGTAACGCTTGAAGGGAATTCTTCATTGTTGACCACTCTTGATTAAAAAGTGGATCTTACATGGGTGGTGGTGTAGGTATATATAAAGGGTTAAGCCTAGGTGTATGCCCACCCTAATTTTTTATGATAATATATTCATAAGGATCTATTTGTGCCTCCCATCAAGGAGTGTTTATTTGGAATTCGTAAAATGAAGCTTTAGGTTTTTCCTTTGGTATAGTTTGTTTCACAACTTCTATTTGTTCATTTTGTATATGTGAAGCAAAAATTACCAATTGACGAGTGAGGGATTGGTCTGTTGTTCTAACATAACCTCTTTAATAAATATTTCATGATGATCTTTGTTAGGAGGAGGTTGTGCAAGATGAACATGTTCTTCATGGTCTTCGTAAAAAATTTAATAGGAGGAAAACGATAGTCTCCATTGTTTTCAAATAATATGTCCTCATTATTCTACCAAAACGGAATTATAGGCATGATCTAGATTTAAAATTTCGTTAAGAGTGCAAAAAGGAGGTCTACTTCTCTTCACCCTAAACCATTCCAAAGATAAGAGAAGGGTCCATGGAAGGTAATTTGGCTCCTAGTTCCACAACCCACATAAAAATTTCATGTTTGTTATGAAAAATGTAGTCGTCAAAATGGGTGGAATGAAGCTCTGCATCCACATGAGGAAAATCCTCATCTCCCCACTATGGTCAACCATGATATTATCCTCCAAAAGAGGGTTGTCACCTCCAAATATATTGTCTTCTAAATTTCGTGACCCCATTCTCGTAGTAGGCATTACTTAGAATAGAAGGTATAACACAAAATATTTCCACTAAGGTTTATTAACAAGGGACCCTAGTCAAATTTGTGTAGCGTAATCGACCTAAGTTGTTAAAACAAGGTGACTATAGAATAGCCACAAAAGTGATAGGTCAAAATGAACGTACAAACTAAAGAATAATGAACAAGATACCCTAGCAAGGTAATATATGACACAATTTTTCCTTAGAATAATACAATGACATACAACGCTCAAAATTTGGTTTACACCAAATAGTTTATTCTCTAAGATTTCATCTAGATAGGTTTACAACCAAATAGTGACAACACAACATCACCAGTTAGGTCGAGTTTACAACAAACAAGGCCTAAATGATAAGAGAATGTTGATGTGATCTTCTAACAAGATATACTAAATACTAGTTTCTAAACACTAATAAATTCCAAGTCTTGTAAAATGGACGATAACAATGTGAGCAACGTAACGACACTGTTTGGACACGTGAACCAAGCTTTCATGAAAGCAATATTTTTAGTGTAAAAATGATGTTATCACGATGCTAAAAATGTATCCTCGACACTCACAAAACTCAAGACAAATTTAGGATGTAAAAATTATGTCTAAGTATAACAAGAAATTACTATGCGTGTGAACAACATAACTCTACAATATAGATATTTAGGCCTAATTTTACAAAGGAAACAAGACATAAATATCTCAATTGTATGGCTACAATGTGGTCAGCGTACCAACTTAAAAAGAAGACAAAGATCAAATCTTCTAAATATGATGATAATAAGTCTCAAATATGGGTTTTTGAGACAAAGGGGCCTACTAGATCATGAGTACATACCATGCACACTTTCAACACTTGCACTCTGGCATTGCAACCTAGTTGCACAAGTAGAATACAAAAGTGGTGGACACATAATATCTAGTGGTATTCATATATGTTTTTCCCTTTTGTCTAAAATTTGGGCAATAAGAAAAAAAGGGTATAAACTAAGTGGTGTTGAAATAAACTTGGTGTTATTTTGCATCTTTTTCGCCTTGTCTTAAGACAAGTGAAAAACTAGGACAAAATGACACTAAGTAGATTTCGTGATGAAACGTCACGTGCTTTCAAATTTAAGAGATTATTTCCCTTGTTCAAAAATCAATATTTTGAATCTAACAAAGTTGTCACTTTGTGAGATCTCTCAAGTATACTATCTAAGACAAAAATAATGGCTCCAAGATAGAAACCTTCCTAGGTGGCTCTCTCTCTAGGTGTCAAAAGATATCTAGAGCGAGATCAATTTACCCAAAACTTCACACCGATTAATTTGGGAGTATCTCTACATTACTTTACCCCCTTCAAAGATAATGAGCACGAAATACGTTCATTTATACTTTCACTTTGGCGTCATGATATGGATATCTTTGACACTAATATTACCAAGGCGTACTAGACAAGTCGAGAAGCGTGGAGCACTTTTCTATTTCGTTCACAAGGTTCCCTCTTGTGTGAACTAATTTAGGGTTCCTAGGACCACCCCCATTTTTGTATCTTAAAACTTATGCAAAAGGGGTTATGTCCTAGTTGAGTGGACAAGCCCTAGCTCTTAGTGAAACCTACAAATATAATGTGGTGACTGTGGTGTATTTTTTATCTTTTAGACTTAATGTGGTTTTTTTCATACTCCTTTCAGAAACCTACAATCACACGTGTACTTAGAAAAATTGTTTAGTTGCTCCTTTGTTTGACTAGTGTTAGGTCCTTCATAAAATGGTTAGTAGTTTCAAAATGGATTAACAATATTATAAGAAAATAACCATGAAAAATGCTCATAAATCAACTAACTACTATCAAATTTTAGAAAAAAACAAGGTTTATTCACAATTCATCCAAGTGATTTTTAATGAATAGACTAAATTTTTGTTTTATTCCCAGGATCCCATTAGGTGCAAGGGAAGAGCACACACAAATTCTATCCTTGGTTATTTAGTAAGTGAAAAATTATTTAAACTAAGAGATGATTAACAAAGTTTCCTACTTACTCTAATGATAGAAAAAGAAGGTTTAAGAGTGATTTTGATTCTCTAGATCACACGAAGTGCAAGAAAAGAGCATACAAACCTTAACCCAAAATCATACAAAGAATGGAAAAAGATTAATTCCTTCAAACCCTAAGTGATTTTATAAGAAAAATTACTCTAAATCTATGAAATTGACAAAAATGGCATCTAAAAACCTTTGAAAAGTAACAAAAATCCTAAAAACCAAAAATGGAAACTTTGAGTTTGGGAAAAATTTATATAGACACACCTACATGTCCCTTTCAACATGTGCATGTCTGCATTTCAATGTCGTGTTCCTCTATCAACACCTACACTTCCCGTTGTAAAAATGACTAACAACTGAAAAAATGAGCTAACATGTGTGCTTCCAGAGAAGCGGGTGCATGCTTGTTTCAACACCTGTGCTCCCCTGTCAATGAGTGCGCTCCCCCTTTGAAAAAAATAACAGACATATGAAAAAGATGAGATAACATGTGTGCTTATAAAGAAGTAGGTGCACGTCTATTTCAATGTCTACACTCCATTGTTGATTTGTGCACTCCCCCTTTGAAAAAATGACTGACAGATTAAAAATATGAGCTGACGTGTGCACTTTCGGAGAAGCGGGTTTGGACCTATTTCAATGCTTACACTCCCCTATTGATGTGTGTGCTCCTTCAATTCCCGCGCTCCTCATTTGATGCCTACGTGCCCCTTCATTGGAAGTGGCCAAAATTTGAGTTTTGACAAGAATTTCTTCAAAAAGGTCAAATATTTGGTATTTTTGGCAATTTTGACAGGGCTTCGCCTCCTTGAATCCTACAAGGAACATAAAAACACAACTTCTACCACTAATCTAGTTAAAACAACTACCTAGCTTGAAAAAATGATCTAACATTTTGAAAAATTCTCTAAAACTTTGAAATTAATCTAAAAAGATTGAGAAATCAATCTAAAAAGCTTTAAAAGTACTCTAGAAAGCTTGAAATTCAAACTAGAAAATTTAATCTAGGAAACTTGAAACTAATCTATAAACTTGAAATGTAAAACTTTGAAACTAAGTTAACAAACTTTAAAAAGTGAATGGAATGGGAAGTCTTGTCCCATTTGGCATACCAAATGATGACACCCTAAAATTTAAAAATAAAATTGCTCGACTAAATAAGGAAAGCTACCACCATTGCCATCCATCTAGCCAAGGTTCCAAGTCTAGGAATGTAACATTAAGATATAATCTTAAAAGAATTCTTAACTACTATGAAAACAATAAAAATCTAACTAAACATGCCTACTAATATGCTTGAATTACCTAACATGGGCCTAAATAGACCTAAGAGGGAAATCAAATGTTTATGGTTGCTACTCCAAATAAGGTGAAATGGCCTCTCTCAGTGACTACTTGGTCATTTTGGATATCCATCTACAAACCCCATTTAATGCTTTAAGTAAGGATTGAATTTGGCTATATATCAAATTTATTATATGAGATGAAAATCAAAACATGGTGTAACGTATAAAGGAATGAGGTGCACCTTTTTATAGTTTTCCATTTGGGTGAAAATTGTATTTTTGTGCATGTGGGACTAAAAGCCCCAAATTATATTAGAATTTCTAATCATGATTAGGCCTTGCTAATCACAATTAGTGAATTACCAAGTGATTACGAGGTGTGAATCCTTAATCAACCACTTACGGTTAACTAGGAGGCTAGGATAAGCTGTTGAATCTTGCTAAGATGTTTTGGAGGTGAATGTGGTGATTTTGAGTGGTTGGAAGAGGGGTTTGAGTCAATATTAAGGTATATTGACCAAAACAAGGGAAAAATAGGCTTAATTAGCTAACAAACTCTAATTTTCTATTTTTAAGAGGATTTTGACTTATGATTCACTGTAAAGTGGCATCCCGAATGTGCGAGGGGTTACACAATCAACAATGTGGTGTTAATAGACTAAATTGTTAAGGAAAATTAGTTAATTAGAGAAAACCACTAATTATAAGAAATTTGGCAAGAATGAGAGTGATTTGTGTGCATTTTGGCAGTAAGATTGCAAAAAATTTAGGTGTCTACACACCTATAGTGGTTCCTTTATAATTCACTCATTTTTCTTGTGAAAATAAATTTGTATAACATAATTTTGATTTGTAGCATACATACACACATGCGTCTTCTAATATTTCACTTAAGGATTTATTTTAGAGAGACGTGTGTACTTGGTTTGGAAAATTACTTTCGTTACAGTTACTTTGGTCCTCTATAACATCATTTTGGAAAAAAGTATTCTATAAAACTTGAGTAACACTCAAGGATTTAATACTACAAGGAGTATGACCTTGCACAAGACAACTCATTTCATTTCTCTTAGACACACAAGTATTAAGTGTATATTGCAAGAGAGATATCCCAAATAATCTTATGCATTACAAAATCCTCCTAAGGACCTATTTCAATTGTTGGGTAAATACACAAGTAATTCGAAACGTAGTATCCATTCACATAATTTAGATCTCACAAGAAATCAATCGTAGGTACAACCACCAACTATCTTGCAAGGATTTGGCCACCCACTAGGGTACGAAGGGAAAATATGCACTAGGGGTTAAACTTATTCATGATATGGTCATACCTACAACAACAAGACATGATCACCTCACTCATCCCAATATGATAGGTTTCATAGCGTAAAATCACCACCTCATCAAATATTTAGGTAAAAGGTCCTTAATAAGACGTCTTAGGTGCAAAACAAGGAGATGATTAATGAGGTTAGAGTATTTTAATTACATGATCCATGTTTTATACCCCTGTAAAAAGACTCAAATGGGGAATGAAGTACAATAGGAATTATAAATCATTCTTTTAATTTTGATAGTTTTGATGAGATGAGATTCTACCTAGCATTGTGGGTGTTAAGGAATTAAACCAATAATTGACATAGAAAAATATTAGTTTAATATCCTTATAACATAGGTACAACGTTGAGTACAACTTCACATCCATTTCGACACTATAAAATATATCCACATTGGTATTCCCTTTTCAAAATATACAAAGAATAATTCTTCAAACAACAATATATATCATTATTCTATGGTAATACATGTATTGCAAGATGAATATAATGTTACAATTACAACTCATTAAATGTAACATATCACATCTTGAATTCCTCTTATTCAAAGTACTGCAACCAATGTTGCATCAATCCTAGGACTGAGTATGGAAATCCCTTACACTCAAGCATGAAATAACACATTCATCATTTCAATTAATTCAAAAAAAAGGAAGAGAATATTTTTAAATAGGGAGAGAGGGAGAGAGGTCATTTCTTCACACATTCACATTCCTTTGTACTCATTTTTTCGATCATAGAGACACTAAGGAAGAGAGAGGAAGTCTAGAATTCATTTTCTTTTCTATTTACCATATCATAACTACATGCATAACACATCCATTTTCATTTCATTTCAAATTCATATAAATTTTCAACCCATCTACATATTCAAATCATTTACATTTTCAAGATCAACCAACATTCCATATTATTTCTAGAGAGAGAAGAGGGAGGAGAGAGAAAAAATTATAAATTACTAAATCCATTCATAGAAAGATATTTTATTAAAGATTTACTTTATAAAACAATTAAACTAGATGAAAAGGGTTCACAAGTATAAACACATCAAATGGGAGCCTCATGATGAATATCTAACTCAAGCTTCGAGTTTACAAAAATTACACAATTACAGCTAAAGTGCCTACAATATGGGACATGAAAATACTCATTTTTAATTTTAAATGTAATTTCAACAATTCCTATTCACTCCCTTATATACAAAAAAATCTTAGGATTTGATGGAAGTTGATTACGAGAAATAGGTCTTAAAATATAAAGGCAACTTGAAGACCAATTGTCGTAAACACGTCAAAAAACACTATTGTAAAATGACTCGTGAGCTCCAAAACCAACTTGAAACTCTAATTTATGAAATTTAATTTTTGTTTTCAAAAATGATATTTTCTTTGAATTCTCTGAACGGAGTTTTAGAGGTACATAGGGTTAGTTTTCAATTTAGCCAAATCGATATGGTAACCACAAGACAAAACAAATCACATTTTCTTTAAAATGGGAGTGTCACTCCATATGAATGAAATATAAAGTTAGAATAAAAATTATCTATCACAAGCATCAAATTGACTTTTATCAGTTATATTTATGGCCTTCGTGGTGTCCTATACCATTAGGAATAATATTAGAGGTCTAGGTTGGTAAAATGATTTTCTTTGGCACACCATGTGTGAAGTGTAAAGGATCAAGAATGTTTTTTTATTGTTTTCAATATTTTGAGCTAGTAAGAATTTTATTTTTAGTTCTATTTTCATCCTCTATTGTTCTATCGGTACCCAAATTGATTCTCCGTCAAAATTTGAGCAGCATTACGGGTTTGACAGAAGCTTAGAGGCAAACAGAGCATGTAATGTGTCATTTTGTTGCCGGGGATGAAATGCAGCTTGTTCTTTATCACTCAGATGTGGAGAAATGGGTAGCACTCATAAGAGGATTTGACCTATCCTCACTAATTTATGGTTGTGCCTTTCAACTAGGGTGAGAGGACCCTTTTTGTAGCCTGTTGTTTATGGAGAAGATGGAGATGTCCTTCCTTGTGAAGTATTTAAGAAGACAAAAAAATCTAACTCTCACAAGTTGTCACTCTAGATAATGGAGATATTTTCTAGGCAAGGTTCAGGCCACTAAAGACAATGAAAACCTGATTGTTTTTGCATGTTTTGGTGATAAAAATTATGCATTTGTGTACATACATGACAAACAGGGGTAGTATGGGTATGATTAATTGTTTTTGAATGAATTTTGGTGGGAGGTGAAGCAAGATAAAGTTGATTATACCAAATCTTTGAGAAATTTTACAAAAATGGAAAGATTTAATAGCAGAATGCTTTCAGAGTAGCTAGGATGTTCCTTTAACCAGAATATGTGCTTCAATGGAGGCCTAGATCAGCACTTTTCACACAAACTTCAAGGATCCAATTGGAAAACTTAACTAAACATTATCAATCTCTGTTTCATCATGCCTAAGATACCCTCAAAGGCTAACAAACAATATTATAGTCATGCTAGGAGTCATAGTGATTTTAAATTTGTTTATTTCACTATCAAATGAAGGATATTTTAATAAATTAAATTGCAAATGCCACTAAACTATCACAACGATAAGATCTTGTGTGATTCACACAAATTTCAATGTAAGAATGCAACAGGAACAAGAAAAACTACTTGCAGACATTCATGAATGAAGAAAACACAATTTTTACCCAAGAATAACATAGATTAACTCAAGTTTGGTTAGATTTATCAGCAGGTGAAAATTTCTCAAACAATCTCAGAGCTTGTCAATGGCTGTACACTCGCAACCACCTTGACATGATCAAATGTAACAAAAAGGAGATAAATAGGCTTCTTCAAATAGTTTCTCAGAAAAGATGGGATCTATCAAGCTTTTGTCTTAGGAAATAATTTTCTGAATCCTAATCCATTCTACCTTCACAAACACCCAACCCTTTTCATGGAAAAATCATGCCTATTTATTACATTTTTACGACGATCCTTTTCCCCCAAAACTAGATACACCGAGTGTAACAAAGGTTGCTCGCCATGATCTCAATCGCGATTCCTAGAATCAGATCTGTAAAAAGTTGTTAGGTGCTCAGGGGGCAGGTCTCTTCAAAGATCTCCCGCATTAAACTCCTTCCTCTAGTAAATCACTTTTCCCTTTACTCGTCAACCACTTCGAGCCTATTCTATCCAAACTGGTCCTTTTCATGCCTGGGAGAATAAGAAATGAAAGATAAGAATGAGCCCAGAGGTCAGATCTCATCTTAATGGTAAAAGATCTCTCTGGATTCTTCTCACCAAACCTAGATATCAACAAGTCCTTTGCGTGCCAAGGGAAAAAAATTGGGCCGAATCTGACAATCAGATTGGATATTAATGGTGAGAGACGTTTACAAACCTTTCCCACTAAACAAGGATACCGTGATTAATGCTTTTATTCATTTGGCATGTAGGAGACTCCAAGAAATGATAAAAAACCATTAGAATATGCATGCCTCAGGAGCTCTAGAGTGAAAATGGTGGAAAAATTAGATACAGATGCAAAACTTCCGTTGATTTCTATTTTGAATTTGGACCGTCCACGTGGGAGATCCATTTTAGAGTGCACCTATGGGTTCCCTTTTTCCTTTTGCAACTTTTGGAAAAATGTAAATTTTTCACATTTTTCTCCACACCTCCGCCCTTGAGAAATGAGCCTGACACGTGTCCTAAGGTAGGCCCCAAATGAAATGTGGCCAAATTCTGCCATTTCACCTCTTTTTGGAAAAAGGAAAATTTTCAAGTTTCCCCCATAGCCTCACCCTTCCGCTTCTAGTCTCTAATGTGGGTCCTAGTGGAACCATGCTTCCTTTTTACTTTTAACTCCCTTCTCCTCGAAAAGAAATTTTTCCAAGTTTCCCTTGGAAGTCTGGCAGCCTGGAGAAACGCTATTGGACTGGGCAAAACCTTGACTATTCTTTGTCGGGTCTGCGGTCCATTTTGATGTTTTAATCCTTTTGGTAACAAGAGGAAAAAATCCGAGTTTCCCGATGGTCGCTCCGCACCTTTGACTCTTAAAAATGCCATACATCACAATGGCACACCTTGAGATGGTCCCCAAAAGTTGAGACCCTGAATGAGTGCAGGGTCGCCACATGTCTTAGCCTAGCAAAATTTGTTTGAAGGCTTAAAGCCCAATGGAAGGCGCCATGTGTCAGGATCCAAGGAAATCTCCTTTGTCTATTTGAAAAGTCTAAGAAAAAATGCAAAGTGAGCGGAGCCCTCCAAGTGTCATCCTGGCGCTTCTTTAAAATGAAATTCAAGGGCTATTCTTCAAACATGCATGGTCCCTCCACATGTCCCAGGCCTCTCAAAACCTTTTGAAAAAAGACTAAGTATGGGAAACCTTGTGGAAGCCTCCATGTTTCTTCATGGCACAATCATAGAGACCCAAAGCAGAGATCCTAAATGAGCGCAGCTCACCATGTGTCCCTATTCCGCCAAACTGTACTAGCTGCATAAAAATTTGTTTAAGTATGGGAAAAGTAGTGGAATTTTCCACATGTCCTCCCGGTGTAACTCCAAGGCCAAACTAAAAACCAAATATTCAAATGACCACCATTCCTCCATGTGGACATGTTTTGGGTTAAAATTTTCCACAAAGTTTAGGAGTGCCCCGCTGAGCCGCATCAAATAAAAAATGAACACATGGACACCCACGAGGTAAAAATAAGAAATTTTCCCCACCACTTAAATTTTCTTTAATCAGAGCCTGGTGGGGCCATGGGGTGAGTTCAAACCTTTTGCGAAAGTATCCAAAAGGAAAAAGTTCAAAAATAAACTTGCCACGCCCCATCTAATTAGAAGAAGCCATGTAAGAACCAAAAGAACCAATCGAATTCAATGGCGGAGCCATAGGACCAAGTTTTTCTTTTTCCTAAAAGTAAAAAGTGATAAGTTAAAGAATTTTTCCGCCATCCCACGACCAACTAAAAGAGGTGACATGCCCACCGAATGTTGAGGAATAATTTTGACAAGAAAAGGACACCCGTTAGACCGTCAAAAACACATAAATTCACCATTCATGCCTAGAACCCAATTTTTCGCTAAGGATGAAAATTTTTGGAACAAAACCAAGTGAATCATGGTTCCAAGCATCTTTCGACCATGGGTTTGGATTTTCAAAGGCATACAAATGTAAATTGATAATTCTCGAGCTTCCATGATCAGGGAAAGATAGGGAAAATGGAAAGGCCCATGGATTTTGAAGAAATTAGGGCAAAAACTAGGGAAAACTTGCAGACTCCTTCAAGGAGGGACATGAAAATGGATTCTGAAAACAATTCAGAAGAATTTCAAATGGAGGTAGAAGCTTTCAGAACACCCACATCGAGAGAAAAATGTTTCAGAACACATGATTAGAGGAAAATAATGGCAAATGGGGCGAAACAAATATGAGCACCAACATCGGCTTTGACTCAAGGATGGGCACTCCCTACGAGTGCCACAAGAATAAAGGTAGACCAAGTGCAAAAATATCCATTGGGAAAAGGAGTCATCTTGCAGAGCATAGAAAAATATCTATCCCCAAAAAGAACTAAGAAACCAACAAAAATAGGCCATTAGGGGCTAGAAGGAACACGGACACAAAAGACAGAAAAAAAAACCAACAAACTATACACTGTACAGATGATTCTCACCTTGATTCTAGGGAATCAATCCAAGAAATGCTTTAGATATACCGCCATTAATAATAATTTGAGAAATTCCCCATCTAATTCCTTCAAGAAGAAGGTATGTTCACCAATTCTAATATCAATGGAGTAAGGGCCCATCCATAATGCATCAAATTTTCCATGCTTTCCCTTATCTTCATGCCTACTATCCCATAGTAGCACGAGATCTCCAACATTGAAATCTCTTGGGGTGATTTTCTTGTCGAACAATTTCTTCAACTTCTCCCTGAACTTTACATGCCTTTGGTGGGATGCCCTCCTTTCTTCATCAAGTTCAACAATCTGATTAATGTGGGCATCATATGGACTTACCTATTGATATTTAAGTTGTTTCATGAATTGATATGAGGACAACTACATATACAGGGGCTAGGGCCGAGTTCCATACATACACCAACTCAAATGGACTCTTTTAAGTGGCTCATTTAATAGTAATTCAGATCTACCTAGACAACAAACTTCAACTGCTCACCCCATTTTCTCTTGTTCAGCTCCAAGGTCCTCTTGATAATCTTCAAAAAATTCTTTTTACTAGACTCATCTTGTCAATTTCCTTGGGGATTTTAACTAGAGGCATATGTCATGTTGATCCCATATTCTTTACACATTACCACTAAAGGTTTAGCTCAAACTCATGGCATTGTCAAAGCAACAATTTTGACTGGCACCCTAAACCTACAGTTGATATGGTTCAGTATGAAGTCCATGACAATTTGGTGTGTTTCCGTTTTGGTGAGAATTTCCTTCACCAACTTGGTGAAGTAAGCAGTGGCTACAAGAATACACTTATGGCCAGCACTTGAAGGGTAAAAAATCTCACCAATGAAATCCATTCCCCATTGCTTGAATGGAGCTTCAATTGATACATGCTGCAAAGGATGGGAGCCTAAAGCTTTCAATCTTCTAGAGAAATGCTGGAAACTCTCACATATTCTAACCAAAAGATTTGCATAGTTGAAGAGAGTTGGCCACCAATAACCAACCCTCAGGATTTTGTGTGTTGTGACCCTTCCAACAAAATTCCCCCACAAACTCCTCCATGGAGATCAAAAATTATCTTAGGGGATTCATCTTCAGTAATGCACCTTAAGAGGACTCCCTTAAGGCTATTCCAAGCCAACTCATAATAAGTAATGACATATTTTTGGGAAGCCAACTTAAGGGCCCTTTTCTGGTTCTTACTCAAATAATCGGGAAGTTCGGATGTCCGAGATAGAAAATTATATCTTTGTACCACTCTTAACTCTTTAATTTTTCAAAACATCTACCCTACATTCTTATACCTCATTTACCTCAATATTTTTCAATTTTCTCTCAACCATAATCTTAGCCAAGCCCAAACCTCTCACCAGCTTTGTGGTTTGGATATCCATGTCATATTCTTGCAACTTGTTTACCCATCTCGCATCTTTTACTTGAGACTTCCATCTCTGAGAAGATGTCTTTCACCATGGTGTGGGGAACATAAGAAACAATATTAGAACTCAAAATGTAAGGCCTAAAAAGCTTTTTGCTTTTACCAAGGAAAATGTTGGTTTCTCCATAACAGTGTATTTCAGCTTAGCCCCTTGTAATTCCATGTTGAAAAGGCAATTGGCCTCTCAACTCCTTCATCATCTTTCTATAACAGACAAATGTAATAGTATTCCCTGAAGTAAAAGAGAACATTTGAAATGGATTCCTATAATCTGGATTTGGTAGGATAGCGCATGCTTTAATGCCTCTTTAATCCTATTGAAATCTTAAATGGCATCCTTTTCCCACTTAATGACCTGGCCCTTATTTAACATGTAAGTAATTGGAATGGTCAACTTAGAAAAGTTTGATATAAATATTCTGATGAAGTTTATCTGCCCAAAGAAGGACTGAATTCCTTTCTTAGTTCTTGGGATTAGAACCTTGCTGATGGCCTCTACCCTTTCTGGATCAATCATCACCCCCTCTTGTGACACAATGTGACCAAGCAACTTTTCCTTCTACACTCCAAAATGGCACTTCTTTGGATTAAGTGAGATGCCATACTCTCTACATCTTATCAACATCCTTTCAAAGTGATCACTTCACTTTCTCGAGAACATAGTTACATCGTCTTGGTAGACAACAATAAAATCATTGATGTAACCAGCAAAAGCAACATCCATTTCTCTTTGAAAATTTTCTCAAAATTCATCAGACCAAAGGGCATCCTGACATATACATGAGTCCCCCAAGGAGTGGTAAAGGCTATTTTAATTCTATCTAATTGCTTTACCACTACTTGGTTTTAACCAAAAAAGCAATCCAGGGTAGAAAGTAGCTCAGAACAAGTCACTAGCTGTAGCATGTTCTCCATGTTTTGTAAAGGATAATTATCCTTCATTGATGCTCTATTCATATTTTTGAAATCCACACACAACCTAATGTCACCATTCTTCTTTCTAACTAGAACTAGGTGTTTAACCCAGAGGAATACCTTGTGGAATAATCCCTCCATCCCTCGCTTCTTTGTTCCTCTTGCATCTTAAGAGATATGAGTGGATTAATTGGCCTTTGTTTCTTCCTGAATGGTTTTGCATTAGATTCCAAGGGAATCTCATGTTAAAATAGATCCTCCCTGTATGCCTTCATCTCAGAATAATTCCAAGCCATGCAATCTTGATATCTTTTCAGCAATTGGATGTAGGAATGCTTCTCCTTCTTGCTGAGATTGTAGCCTAACCAATTTTCCTTGGTTTCTCCTTTGTACCAAGGTCATGCTCCTCAACATCCCTTAAGGCTGCCATGCATCTATTAATAATGCGATCAACATTATCAAAGTTGGACTCCAAAGCAACCAACCCTCTAGGAATGGTGTTAGTCTTTAGTTGGATGATGCCTTTGCCAAAAAAGTTTCTTTACCCTCTGCTATGCACACCATGGGCTCCCAATCAACATTTTGATTTGAAAACTCCTCTTTGTTCTGCATAAATCTTCTGACCTAAGCATCATCATCAAAAACCTACCAATGCTTAATATTGTCAGGTACAAATGGCCTTGTTAACACCTCAACGTCATATTCACAATATGGGGACATTACACAATTATCAAACTGAGATCCCAACAAAGTAAGCTTTTCTGCCATATTATTGAACTTCCTGTCATGATGCACAATGTTGAATGAATCAAACATCTCAATGAAATGCCAAACCACATGCTTGTATTGTTTCATTCATTGATTCTTTGTGGCATATAGTTTTTTGACTTGCTTTACAATTAATTCTAAATCTCCCTTGACAATGATGTCTTTAACACCATATTTCCAAGCAATCCTCAGACCTAAAAATAGTTCCTCATACTCAACAATGTTATTAGTGCACTCAAAATTGAGTTTGAAGGAAAAGGCAAACCTTTCCTGGCCTGGGGAGATCAGAACCACACCAACACCATTCCCGAATTTGGAGCAAGCTCCATCAAACAATAAAGTCCAAGGAGATCCTACTTGTTCAAGACATTTGCATTCCTCAATCTTGTGCTCTTTTCATCAGCAAATCCCACAAAGTGATCAGCATCAATACTTCTGTACAAAACTTCATAAGATGCATTGTTGGGATCTTCAATAAGGTGTAACATCTTCTTCTCTCCATATAATTTGACAAGGATGCCCTCAATTGGGATGGTGGCATAGGAAATATCCATTTGAACACTCCCCCCAACACTTGCAGCCCACTTTCTAGATAACAACATACCCCACTTGGCTGGGCAATCAATAATAACTACATCAAGCCTCAATTCTCTACCTCAATAAAAGAAAGTTATACCACCAGAACCTTCACAAATCCAACCACTTGGCACCTCTCTAGAATCCATGGTAGTATACTTCCCATATGATATTGTTACTTTGATGTTCATCTCATTCATGACTTCCAGAGGCATAACATTACGTGATGGTCCTGAGTCAAACATACAGTTGTGTAATAATTTTTCTTTAATGATTAGAGTGGTGAAGAATGGGTCCACATTAAGATGAGAATCCATAAAGGATGTCCCCAAATAAACCTAATGTCCTTCATCTAGCTTTTCGATGTTGGTGGTGCTTTTGGTTCTTCAATGATTGGAGAAATATCCACAATATTTACATTTCTGTCTGAGGCACTCTTCTCTTCTTTCAATCCAAAATACTCCAATGCCCTCTTCTTGTGCTCAGGGATCCTAAGCAACTCAAAAATTGGGACTGAGATCTTGATCTGACTCAAGACTTGGGAAATTTCATAAGGGATAGACTTTAGCAAGGCAGCATTGGAAGGAAGGTTGACAAGCTCATTAGATGGTACAGGAATTTTGGTATCTTGGGCATGAGGAGGGGTATGATTTTTGTTTGGGACAGTGAGACCCTTGGCCAGATGCATCCTTCTTAGGAGCCTCTTTAGGAATATTGGAGAGTAATGGGGATTTTGGCTTGGCTTGAGGCCCTATCCCTTTGACAACCCTACTTCTTGTGTTGTACTCCTTCTCTTGAGCCATAAGAACATTCATCAATAACATCCAGTCCTCCTTAGATGGGATGCCTCCATCATACTTCTTTATCATTAAAGCCCTTAAATATTCAAAGTCATTATTGGGAAATTCAAATGCTTGTACAATATCCTTCTAAAGTATGAGAGAGAGGAAGAATAGGTACCCAGTGGATGCAATCCCAAAAATCAGTAGTAGTTCTAGCACTTATTACTTCAGTGGAAGCTTCCCCTTATTGTGAACTTGTGGAGCAACCCATCATGCAAACATCATCATCATTATCATTACCGATTTCGTCTTCTTTTACTGATCCTCCTCACATGGAGCATGGGGCATAAAACATCTATCTCCTCCACAACAATAACTCGGCACCCAAAGGATCGGGTACCATTCTCGTATTCCCTAGCCTAGGACCGCCTATTATCAAATCTAATAGGTGCCCCGCCTCTATCATCGATCTTTGGTGATTTGTAAACTGTCTTAGCCCCTGTTTCTTGTGTTGACCTTGTGAACTCTACCCAATCCATTTTTCTTCCCGAGATAATTTGTATGATATTTCTTTGACATCCCCTACCAAAGTTTTCACCACTTCCTCCAAATCAAGTAACCTTACTTGTTTGAGGCTTTTCCAGGTTAATTAGTTGTACACCCTCCATTTTTCGAGGCTTTCCAATTTCCTTGATGTTGTTCTCTATTTTCAAGGCCATGGTGAAGGCCTACCTCAAATTAGTAGCATTTTTGTCCCTTAAGTAGTAAGCATCCTTTTTATTAAATGCATCTAAATATTTGATTAAACATGATTCATCACATGGCCTTATCCGAACGAGCAATATCCTCAAGGTATTATTAAACATTGTGTCAAAATCATGTATCGACCCTTTATGATTCTTCTTGATGTTTTCAAATTCTTACAGAAGAAACCTAGGGTCAATTCTATCATCATACTGAAATTTAAATGAATTGTTCATCTTAGTCCAGGATTCAATGGAGTTATCTAGAAAATCTTTGTACCAGTCCCTGACATCTTCCTCCAAAGTATGGATAAATAGTTTGATATACACATCTTCATGTTCAATCTCAAATTCTTCCATCATATTGATAAAAATATTTAGATGTTGATCACTAGTTATAGCGTTGTTTCCTTGGAACTTTGGTAATATATTCCTTACATCCTGTGGAACTACATTTGGATAACCAACCATCCCTGTAAAATTTATAGGACCAAAGGTGTTTACAAAAATGGAGGTCTAGGTGGGGGCAGGGCCATGTTGTTTTGAGGAGGTGACCATGGAGGGGTGAAAAATTGGTGAGGGGAAGTGGGTCTTTGAAACAAAGGAGTATAACTTTCAAAATGGATACCCCTAAAGGCCTTGTTTCTTGGAAAACCCTACAGACTTCTAAAAAGACAGGGAAGAATGAGAAGCAAACTTTTTAAAATCAAATGAAGGCCCCTCTAGTTGGAGAATTCAGTTCCACAAAGAGGCTACCTAATTCAAAAGCACTTGAATTGCAGTCTTCAATGATAGGATGATCACTTTCATCAATAGAGATCCATTTTCTTGTTTCTTTGATCACCAACAACTCTCTAGGATTTTCTTCCTTCTGACTTTGTTTTTCCTAGCTCTGGAAATAATTTCCTAGCAGGATCCCTAGCAAAGAAAGATCTTCTTCCTTCTAGATTTGCAAATATTAGTAACAAATCTCACTTGACAGAGGTTAAGACACTAGTACTCATCAAGAATCAAATCAACAGGGAGTTGCCACTAAGGATTTCCACCTTAGTTGTGCAAATGCACTAAAATATGATCTCACAATACTAGAAAGTGGAAAAGGAAATATCCAAATTTTCTTCACTCAAATTTATCATGAGTGAAGCGATGCTCGAGTGTAGGAATTGAAATAATTGCACATAGCACATAGAGCATATAAGAAGTGTTTACTAGGTCTCGAATATGAACCGCACAATAACAAGTATCCCCGTAAACGGCACCCGGTGAAGTGTTTGTACCAAAATTGATTCTCCCTCATAATTTGAGCAACATCACGGAGTTTTTGACAGAAGCTTAGAGGAAAGCAGAGCATGTAATGTGTCGTTTTATAGCCGGGGATGAAATGCAGCTTACTCTTTTCACTTAGATGTGGAGAAATGGATAGTACCCACAAGAGGATTTGACCTATCCTCACTACTTTATGGTTGTACCTTTCAACTAGGGTGAGAGGACCCTTATTTTAGCCTATTATTTATGGAGGAGATGGAGATTTCCTTCCATGTGAAGTATTTAAGAACTTGAAGAAAATATGATCAATGCAACAAAATATAACTCTCACGAGTTATCACTCTAGATAATGGAGATATTTCTGGGTAAGGTTCATGCATGTTTTGGTAATAAAATTATGCATTTGTGTACATACATGACAAACAGGGGTAGTATGGGTATGATTAATTGTTTTTGAATGAATTTTGGTGGGAGGTGAAGCAGGATAAAGTTGATTATACCAAATATTTGAGAACTTTTACAAAAATGGAAAGCTTGAACAATATAATGCTTTCAGAGTAGCTAGGATGTTCCTTTAACCAAAATATGTGCTTCAATGGAGGCCCAAATCAACACTTTTCACACAAAATTCAAGGATCCAAAATGAAGGCTCAAATTGGAAAACTTAACTGAAAATTATCAATCTCTATTTCATCATGCCTAAGATACCCTCAAAGGAAAACAACAAATCTTATAGTCGTGCTAGGAGTCATAGTGATTTTAAATTTGTTTATTTCACTATCAAATGAAGGCTCGTCTAATAAATGAAATTGCAAATGCCACTTAACTATCACAAGGATAAGATATTGTGTGATTCACATAGATTATAATGTAATAATGTAACAAGAACAAGAAAAACTATTTGCAGATATTCGAGAATGAAGAAAACATAATTTTTTCCCATGAATAACACAAATTAACTCAAGTTTGGTTAGATTTATCAAGTAGGGAAAGCTTCTAGAATAATCTCGGAGCTTTTCAATGGCTGTACACTTGCAACCACGTTGAGATGATGAAATGTCACACAAAGGAGATAAACAGGCGTCTTCAGATAGTTTCTTAGAAAATACGAGCTCTATCAAGCTTTTGTCTTAGGAAATCAGTTTCTAACTCCTAATCACTTCTACCTTCACAAACTCCCAACCCTTTTCACAGAAAAATCATGCCTATTTATTACATTTTACAACAGAGCCTTTTCCCTACAAAACTAAAGACATTGAGTGTACCAGTGCTCGTCATGATCTCCATCACGATTCCCAGAATTAGATCTGTAAAAATTTGTCAAGTGCTTAGGGGGAAGGTCTCTTCGAAGATCTCCCGCATTCAACTCCTTTATCTGGTAGATCACTTTTCCTTTACTCGCCAACCACTTCCACCCCTATTCTGTCCAATCTGGTCCTCTGCATGCCTAGGAAGAAGAAATGAAAGATCAGATTGAGCCGGAGAGGTCAGATCTCATCTTAGTTGTAAAATACATCCCTAGATTCTTGTCACCAAACCCAAATATCAATAGGTCCTTCGTGTGCCAAGGAAAGAAAAATCGGGATGAATGTGACAATCAGATTGCATATTAATGGTGAGAGACATTTACAAACCTTCCCCACCAAACCAGGATACCAGATTAATGCTCCTCTTCATTTGGCATGTAGGAGACTCCAAGAAATGATAAAAAGCATCGAATACACATCCCGTGAGCTCTGGATTGAAAATGGAGGAAAAATCATAAACAGATGCACAACTTTGATTTATTTCTATTTGTAATTTGGACAGATCCACGTTGGAGATCCATTTTAGAGGGGGCCTATGGGTTCCCTTTATCCTTTTGCAACTTTTTGAAAAATGTAAAATTTTCATTTTTTTCTCGTACCTCCGCCTTGAGAAATGAGCTTGACATGTTTCCTAAGGTGGGCCCCAAAGGAACCATGGCCAAATTCTACCATTTCACCTCTTTTTTGGAAAAATTAAAATTTTCCAAGTTTTCCCCGCAACCCTACCCTCCCACTTCTAGTCTCTGATGTGGGTCCCATCGGAACCACGCTTCGTTTATTAATTTTAACTCCATTCTCCTCAAAAGGAAAATTTTCCAAATTTCCCTGGAATTTCTCACCTCGTCATGATTGGGAAAAACTTTGACTATTCTCTGTTGGGTCTACAGGCCATTTTGATGTTTTAATCCTGTTGGTAACAACAGATAAAAAATCCAAGTTGCCCCCAATGGTCCACTTCCCTACCTTTTGTTTCTTCAAACTACCATGCGTCATGAGAGGTGCACCTTGAGATGGTCCCCAAAAGTTGAGACCCTAAATGAGTGCGAGCTCACCATGTGTCTTGGCCTCACAAAATTTGTTTAAAGGCTTAAAGCTCAATGGAAGGCGCCATGTGTCAAGCTCCGAGGCAATCTCCTTTGGCTGTTTGAAAAGTCCAAGTAAAGCGCAAAGTGAGCAAAGCCCTCAAGTGTCATCCCGATGCTTCTTTAAAATGAAATTTAAGGGCCATTCTCAGCAAACATGCGTGGTCCCTCCATGTGTCCCAGTCTATCAAAACCTTTTATAAAAAAACTAAGCATGGGAAACCCGGTGAAAGCCTTCACATGTCTTCATGGTCCAATCATAGAGACCCAAAGCGGAGATCCTAAATGAGCGTGGGCACACCATGTGTCCTGTTCCACCCAATCGTATCAATTGTATAAAAATTTTCTAAGTCTCTGGGAAATCATTAAAACTTCCACATGTCCTCCCAATGTAACTCCAAGGCCAAACAAAAATCAAATCTTCAAATGAGTGTCGTTTCTACACGTGGACAAGTTTTGGGTTAAAATTTTCCACAAATTTTAGGAGTACCCAACCGAGCCATATCAAATAAAACATGAACACGTGGACACCCTCGGGGTGCAAACAAGAAATTTTCCCTGCCACTTTAAATTTGCTTTAATTAGAGCTGGTAGAGCCACGGGGTGAGTTCTAAACCTTTTCTAAAGTAGCCAAAAGGAACAATTTGAAAAAAAAACCCCCCATGCCCCATCCAATTAGAAGAAGCTATGTAAGAAACAAAAGAACCAATCGGGAATTGACCGAGCCACGAGACCAAGTTTTCCTTTCTTCCTAAAAGAAAAAAGCGATAAGTTAAAGTGTTTTCCTACCATCCCCGACAAGAAAAAAAGAGGCCATGTTCCCACCGAATGCTTTGAGGAATAATTTTGATAGGAAAAGGACACCCTCCAGACCATCAAAAGAACATAAATTCACCATTCATGCCCATAACCTGATTTTTTCGCTAAGGATGAAATTTTTTTGGAACAAAACCAAGTGAATCATGGTTCCGAGCATCTTTTGACAATGGGTTTGGATTTTCAAAGGAATAAAAATGTAAACTAATAATTCTTGAGCTTCCATGATTGGGGAGATATAGGGAAATCGGAAAGGCCCCATGGATTTTTAAGAAATTATGGCAAAAACAGTGGTAAACTCGAGAGAGTCCTTGAGGAGGGACATGACAATGGATTATGCAAACAATTCAAAGCATTTAAAATGGAGGTAGAATATTTTAGAACACCCACATCGAGACAAAATGTTTCAGAACACACAGATCAGAGGAAAATAATGGAAAATGGGGCGAAACAAATATGAGCACCAACATGTTCTAAATCAATTCGTAAACAAACAAGAAATAATAAAATGTGAAATTTCAATGCAAGAGGAAGGGAAATCCAAACTTTTTCCTGATGCTTTCTAGAGGCATTACGTAGGATATTTTTTCCATGGCTCTTGACCAGAGAAAAGCATTTGGTTGAAAGTTTTGTTATTCCTTTTCCATGAGCCCATTTTACACAAATCCAACAAACTTGACATTCCATGTACCCATTA
The DNA here is from genome assembly GCA_018340775.1 of Taxus wallichiana var. yunnanensis. NCBI lineage: Eukaryota > Viridiplantae > Streptophyta > Pinopsida > Cupressales > Taxaceae > Taxus > Taxus wallichiana. Next base: position 412,480,066 of record CM031234.1, on the reverse strand, counting down.
TTTTTTTAATACATTCTATCAAATAGTTTGCATGCCTTATGAGGCCACATTCCTTCAAGGAATTTTTTCAGACAATTCATGTCCCAATTTCATGTTTCCACATTTTGCATAGATATCTTCTTGAAATTCATAAATAAAACATCTGAAGAAATACCCATCTAAATATCCATTATGTTTTAGTGTAAAACCACCTTTGTTTTAAAGCTCCCATTTTAACAAAGCTGAGAGTATGCTAGAAAATATGAACCCACCACGTGGAAACCTGTTGGTTACATTTGGTGAACAATATAGAAGCTTCATGAGGAGGCCCATGTCTTTTCGTTTCTAACTACTGACACATTTTAGATGAAGCATCCATTTGGGGAAATATATGGAGGCCATGCACAACCACATTCCTTGATAAAACAGACCGAGTTCACATTTATGTTTTTCATTCATGCATTGATCGACACAAACACATTTCACATCCCACTAGACACTTCCACAAAAACCATTTTTTCTAATCCTTCAGAAAAACTAAATACATTCCAAAAGTTGAAATCTATTTATCTCCCACATCTTGCAAGTTGATCCATTGATGGTGCACATACTCTATTTGAATCTCTTATCATTTTCTTTGGCATAGAATGGGAAAATAGAAGTTTTCACATAGAGCAAGGATAAATCTTGTAGAGAAATAAGTGGGATAACAGAAAAAGGGCACTCTCAATGTCTTAACACAACAACAAATACTCGAAATAAAGGCTAAAGAGAATGAAAACAAATTAATTGGTATCATAGAATACCTTGAGATGGAGATGCAATTGTTACGGTGAAAAATAAATACACATAGACATTATTCCAGAATGAAGCACCTCCTTGTGCTCAATCTTCTTATCCTTCTTCTACATATAACAATAAAGTAGCGAGAAAGAATTAGTTTCTTTTCATCCCATGACAAATTAACATGCTTGGATACACCTTTAGATCCAAATCGGTCAATTTGTATATAGGTAAAATGAAGAGATATTGCAGTCAAGATTTATCTCTATGTGCACATGATTAAATTATCTAATAATGGTATTGATTTCTGCACAACTATTATTGAGATATTCATTTAGAACATATCCTCTTCACATTTTTTCTATTTGATAATAATAGTACACAAATATGCTTTTCCATTGTTACTAAACAAATTTTTTTACTTCTGCACTAGCCGCTACTATCCAAATACTTCTAAATTATAATGTTAACTTGGGCTTCACGTGGTTTCCATCTCTAGACCTCAAATAATGTGATTTGATTATCATGTAGGGAAGATGATAGGTTTGAATGGCATCCATGATGTCTCTCTCTCCATCAAAGCCTCGAACCCCAAAATCTTGGCTTCCTCTGCCAACACATGACTATCAAGTCAAATCAGATTAAATTATTTTAATATTTGTCAAGTTGTTAACATCAAATTCTTAGGGCCACTACAATATGGTGTTGACCTAACCTTTTTAGGTGTGTCAAAACATTTTCTAGAACCTTCCAAACTATACAGATCCTATTTTTGCATTAATTGGCATCGGGATACCCTATTTTGTAGTTGAGAAGATCATTTGAATCTTCCCTACAAGGTAGTTTTCCATGATTTTTGACTCCTTGTTTGTTGTGCATACTTCTTCTGGCATTGTCCCTAAGTTCTTCTAATCTTAAGCATGATCTACCCTTCAGATGGATGTGTGTGTTGACCTTTATAATATTTGAGCATCTCGGAATTAATGGTGTTAGTATTCTTGAGCCTGCCATGCGTATTTCAAAGTTGTTTTTCCCCCTTATTCTATCTACTTAGTTGAGAGGAATTTATATTTTTTTATGGCCATTGAGTTTATAATTCTCACCAAAGCCACATTCCATGTGGCGAGATTTTGGCCCTCCTTTCTTATTTTTGGTGACCTAGATTTGAAGGCTCTATACTTTGTTGTAGCTAATATTTCATCGGGTCTGTTTAATTCAAATAGGTAAATGGTCACATATCAACCAACTAAGGTAGAGAAAGGTGGTTTCATCTTTATGGATTTAGTGGTTTAAGTTAAGAAAATATTGAAGTTGTGATGTGAAGCCGCAACCAATCATAGAGAAGCAAGATGCTAAGGATTCTAATAAGTTTGAAGGGCGTGGATAATTCTCATTGGTCAATGCTTCACTCACTAATAGGGTCTATAAGAGAAGAAGGAAAAGCTGTGAAGAGCATGGTGTTAGGAATTAATAATATCTAATGCGGAATAATTCCTTAGAATCGCAATAATAAGAAGTATGAATAGAATTACAGAAAGGAAAAATGCACAACACAAAGACAATATTTAATGTGGTTCACCCAATGTGGGCTACATCCACCAAGAACACTTGCTCATATTTTATTACAAGCCAACAATCTTCACAATTACAATAATCAAATCTTGTTTGGAGCTACGGTTAACAAACCCTCCAGAATTCACAATTGAATTCACACACACTATTCACCTTCACAAAACACACTCATGTATATCCTATTGTATGTCCATCTATTTATAAGTACATCAATAGGTAGCTGAAGAGGCGGTTTTAAAAAACAATGGGTACCGAAAAACCATGGGTCCAAATATATCCCATAACTTGATTTACCCATTACCCATGGCTTAATAAACCACCCATGAAAAATTACTTCAAGGGCTTCACCCCTGAGCCCCTTGACCCCCTCACCGGTGAGTGGGACCACCATAAAAATATCCAAGTGTAGCACATGGAAGGTATACCAAACTCTAACATGAAAACAGGCTCCACAAACATAACAATCTCCCACTTGGAGACTGATTTCCAATGAGCAAGCTTCTCAACCATTCACTGTCATCTGGGAAGGCCAACCAAAGCTGAACATAGCTTTAGTTTATCCCTTGTGACCACCTTGGTCATCATGTCTATAGGATTCTAACTAGTATGAATCTTCTCCAACTTCAACTTATCTTCCTCCAAATTTTTCCCGATTAAGTGCTATCTCAATGTATATGCTTCGTCCGGAGTGGAAAGAAGAGTTCTTAGCTAGGTGTATAACACTCTTATTATCACTATGCGGCAAATTGACAGTCCTCCTGCTTATGACCCAAATCCTCAAGCAATTGTTGTAACCAAATCATCTCTTTTCTTTCCTCTTTGGCAGCAACATACTCGGCCTTCGTGGTTGACAAGGCCACCAACTCGTATTCGTGAAATCCAGCTCACCGTTGTCCCACCTATAGTATAAATATAACTTGTCGTGCTCCTCTTGTTGTCTACATCTCCAGCCATGTCTGAATCTACATAACCATGTAAAGTGGTGTCTGATCCATTGTAGCACAAAATTATCCCCATGGTCCCTCTCAAATACCGAAGGATCCACTTTACTACTTGCCAATGCTCTTTACCTGGATCACTCATAAATCTACTCACAGCTCCCACTGCATGGGCAATATCAGGCCTAGTGCACACCATAACATACATCAAACTACCAACCACTGATGAGTAAGGTACCTTGGACATCTGGTTTCTTTCCTACTCTGTCTTGGGACACTACTCCTTTGATAACTTAAAATGGCCTACCAAAGGAGTCCCAACCGGTTTAGCATCCTGCATGTTAAACCTATCCAATACCTTCTTAATGTACTCTTCCTGAGATAAAGTCAGCTTCTATTCCTTCCTATCCCGAGTTATCCTCATACCAAGGATTTTTTTGGCTACCCCCAAATCCTTCATATCAAAGGATTCACTTATTTGTTTCTTGAGTACTTTTATTTCCTGCATGTTTTTACCTACAACCAACATGTCATCAACATACAAACATAGGATAATATAACTTTCATCCTCAAATTTCTTTGTATACACGCAATGGTCAGAATGACATCTAATATAACCTTACTCCATCATGAAGCTATCAAACTTCTTATACCATTGATGTGGAGCTTGTTTCAGGCCATACAAGCTCTTCTTCAGTTTGCACACCATCTCCTCTTTACCTTTGACTTCATATCCTTCTGGCTGCTACATATATAGCTCCTCCTCCAAATCACCATGGAGAAATGCAGTCTTTACATCTAACTATTCTAAGTGTAAGTCTTCTGCTGCCACTATTCCAAGAATAGTTCTGATAGAATTAATTTTCACTACAGCAGAAAAAATCTTATTAAAATATATACCTTGTTTCTGTGCAAACCCCTTGACCACCAACCAGCCTTATATATTTTCTTTCCTCCATCTTTAACTTTGCACACCCACTTGTTCTTTAATGCTCTTTTGCATTCGATAGCTTCACCAAATCCCAAGTCTAGTTCTCCATGAGAGACTTATGCTCCTCATCCATGGCTTGCTCCCACTTCTTACTAACATCTACCTACATTGCTTCATCAAAGCTCTCTGGCTCTCCACTGTTAGTGAGTAATAAATAATAAAGAGAAGGAGAAAAATGTTCGGGTTCTTTTCTTACGCTAGAAGACCTCCTCACCGTAGGAGTTTTGGGTTCTGTTGAGTAGGTTCCCGAACCGATTCATGCGTCACTTTGTCCCATCTAGAAGATCCTCTACCACTACACATTTTTTTTTGATTCTTCCTTTTTTCCTACAACTATTGCTTATACATGACTTTCTCATTAAAGACCACATCCCTAGACCGAATGATTTTCTTGTCCTTAATACTCCAACATTTAAATCCAAAGTCACCACCACCATAACCAATAAAAGTGAATTTTTCTCGATTTAACTTCTATCTTGGTCTTATCATCCTTGTCACTATGAACTAACACCTCACATCCAAAGACTCTAACAAATGAGTAATCGAATTTCTTACCATACCAAGCCTCCTTAGTTATGACTCCATCCAAGGCACTTGAGGGTCCTCTGTTTATCAAGTACACAGTTGTGCTCACCGCTTCTACCCAAAAATAAAGAGGCAATCCTGCATGTATCCTCATGCTCCTAGCATGTTCCATTATTGTTCTGTTCATCCTTTCTAACACCCCATTCTATTGCGGGGTTCCTGGAACCATCTTTTGCCTATGGATTCCATTCTTAGAAGAATAATCATCAAATTCATTTCTATAATAATCCCCTCCATTATCTGACCTAAGACATTTTAACTTAAGACTGTTTCATTCTCTACCAAGGCTTTCGATTTAACAAAAGTATCAAATACATCATATTTGTTTCTAATACAATAAACCTAAACTTTCCTTATTGCATCATCAGAAAAAGTAACATAATAACTTGAACCCCAAGAGATGATACGAGTGACCCCACACATTAGAATGTACCAGCTCTAACTTACTCTCTTTCTTCATAGGTCCAACCTTGAGAAACCTTACTCACTTTTGTTTCCCATATATGAATTTCTCACGGAAATCCAAACCTGTTTTTGTATATCCAGGAAAATTCTTCTTTATGATGTCCATGCCCTTATGGCTCATATGACCGAGCCTATAGTGACGTAATGTTGTATCTCGCATCTAAAGCCAAAAGATTACAATTATTAGTACTATCAGTGGATAAATACAAGGTTCTAACCTTCTTACCTCTTGCCACCACAAGAGCACCCTTGGTAACCTTCCAAGAGTCAGCTATAAATATCACAGTACAACCATCACTTCCCAATTTCCCGCCGATATCAAATTTCTCCTTAATGTAGGCACATGTCTGACATCCTTCAATAGCCATGTATTCCCATTATGCATCTTAACACAGAAGAACCTTTTCCAACTATACTGCAAGGCTCATCATCACCAAGAAAAACATGCCCAAAATCCCCTTGAACATAATCAACAAAATAATGCCTATGTGGAGTAGCATGAAAAGAAGCCCCTGAATCTAAAACCCAAGATTCAGTAATATTATGCAAAGAAAGAATCAAAGCATCCTAGCATACATTACCCGATGCCACATTTGCCTCCTTGTTTTCTTCCTATTGTTTCTTCTTATCCCGAAGCTCCCAACAGTCCTTCCTTCTTTGTGTGCCCAGACTTTCCACAATTCCAACATACAATCTTGTTCTTGGATTTTGACCTTGCCCGATATTTTGATTTTCCACGGTTTCCTCTATTCTTCTGTCTCCCTCTAGTTTCACTTTCAAAGAATTCCACAGTAGAAGATTCCTGAGATTTTTCTTCACATTTCCTCACTTAGAATCACCCCTACAACATCCTAAAACTTCAACTTTGATTTAGCTGGAACCGAGTTACTTACCACCATTACTGTGCTATTCCAACTTTTAGGTAAAGAGCACAGAATTAATAAAACCCTAACTTCTTCATCAAATTCTGTTGTAACCAAATCTAGCATATTCACAATCGTATTGAAATCATTTAAATGATCTCACATCTTGAACTATTCTCGACATCTTCATATTAAACAACTTCCCTAATGCATCCATTAGATCTTTTGTAGTATTTTCCTTTGAAACATTAAATAATTACAAAGATGCAAGACCCATCCAAATTGTCCCAAGTTCCTTCCTATCCAAAGAAATCCCATTCCGCATATGTCATGCTTGAGGGTTTGTTCACCTTCTCAGACAATGGAGTATAAAGATCCTTCTGATAAAGGTAATCTTCCATCTACATCTTCCAAAGACTGAAATTATGCCCGTTGAATTTATCAACCCTAGATATTCCATCATCTACCATAGCTCCCACTCAAGCTAAAAAAATTTCCCTACGATTCAACACTTCAGCAAACTAAACCAGCTCTGATACCAATTGTTAGGAATTAATAATATCTAATATGGAATAATTCCTTAGAATCAAAATAATAAGAAGTATGAATAGAATTACATAAACAAAAAATTCACAACACGAAGACAATATTTAATGTGGTTCACCCAATTTGGGCTACATCCACCAAGAACATTTGCTCGATTTTATTACAAGCCAACAGTCTTCACAATTACAATAATCAGATCTTGTTTGGAGCTGCGCTCAATAAACCCTTCGAATTCACACTTTAATTCGCACACACTATTCACCTTCACAAAACACTTTCATGTATATCCTATTTTATGTCTATCTATTTATAATTACTTCAATAGGTAGCCGAAGAGGCGGTTTTACAAAATAATGGGTACCAAAATCCATGGGCCAAAAACAACCCATAACAGATTACCCATTACCCATGGGTTAATAAACCACCTATGAAAATTTACTTCAAGGGCTTTGCCCCGAACCCCTCTTGACCCCCTCACTAGTGAGCGGGACCGCCGTAAAAATATATGAGTGTAACACATGGAAGGTGTACCAAACTCTAACATGAAAACAAGTTCCACAAACATAACACATGGATCTCCTCTATTGGTTTGGGCTTTGTAATACTAACAAGTCTATGGATGAAGAATGACAATTACAAGAACTATGGAGTTCTCTCGTTTGGTAAAATATTTTGTGTGTCAGTTAAGGATCAAAAGGTTCGAGATAAAAAAAGGAGTGGAATGTTTCTATTGGTTCGTCCTTTCGTATTCTTACAAGATTGATAGAAAAAGGTAAAATGTGAAGTTTTTATGGAGCCTTCTTATTTTTTGTGTTTCATAGTTCTAACAAGGGATTGAAAATGTGAAGGATACAAGGATATATTGGTTTGATCCAAGCTTCACATCAAAGATTTTAAGTTATATAAATCCCGACACCACAACCAATGTAAGATAGATGTATGGATGCAATTCAATCAAATTAATAGTAAGGGATTTGGGAAAATTTAAAATCCACAAAGAGTTGAATTTCAATTTAGTTTGAAAGACATGATGAGCTATAAAATTGGCTTGACCAATATAGAAAAGAAAATGGAGAAGAAATATATGCAACAACATAATACAAATAAGGTAGAAAAGGGAATATACAAGGCCATAGCTCAAGGTATTATATAGAAGAAGAAACACGTATGAAGTAGCATAGAGCCGGAAGAAGAAATATAAGAAGAATACTTAGTTAAGAATATAGAGTAGTACCTTGAGACAAATATTGTAAAAAGAAGAGAAAAGAAAGTACAAAGCCATAGCTACGAGTTTGTAAAATATTTTAAATCAAATATATAATATATTTTTATGCTTTTGTGTCTTGGTTGTGTCTTTCCCTGTGTTGGTTATAGTTGGCACAAAAGTTTTCAAATAGATTGGTATAAGAGCTTGAGTTATTGAGTTTTATTTTCGGGTTTGAGTTATAATGGCTTTAGTAGTAACAACCCCCAATATTTGATGGGAAAAATTGTGTTATATGGTGCATCAAAATGAAGACATTGTTATGTTATCAATAGCTAGAGGAATTAGTTTAAGGAGGTTATATAGAGGTATCAGACCAAGCTATATTTAGTACACTCACACAAGCACAAAATAATTCTTTGAAAGAAAATATATTGAAGGATGCAAAAGATTTGAGATATATTCAAAACGTTATTAGTGATTTAGTTTTACAAAAATATCAGCATCTATAAACTCTAAACAACTGAATACCTTTCATAATGCTTATGAAGAAAGTGATAAGGTTAATATAGTTATATTAGAGATGTTGAGGAGAGATTTTGAGACCCTTCTCATGAAATAGTTAGAATCAGTAAATGATTTTTTCACAAGAACAATGACCATAGTCAATCAAATGAGGACTAATGGAGATGTTGTTGAAGATCATAGGATCATAGAAAAGGTATTGAGGATCCTTCCAACCAGATTTGATCTAGTTGTTATTGCAATAGAAGAGTCCAAGGATTTGAGACAAATGAAATTTGATGAGTTAATCAGTTCTTTACAAACCCATGAACAAAGGATGAGTAGATCAAAAATCTCCTTCAATGAACAAGCATTCAAAACAAACAAAAATGTGAGACACGGGGTGAGAGGAGCACACAATAGAGGAAGAGTAATATTTATCAACCAATAACCATATGGAGATAAGGAAATGCTTAGTAATATAGATGAAATAATCATATCTAAAGTAATATGGGAACAAATGATAAATTTATTATGAATGGTAAAGGCATAGTATCCATTCGCACCAAGAAACGAGAAAATAAGCATATTCATAATGTTTTATATGTCCCAAGGTTGAAGTATAACCTTATAAGCACTGGAGTGGCAAAGTGGACAAATTTGCCAAAATGGATATAAGGTGAAGTTTGAAAATGGAGAATGTGTTTTATATAATAAAGGTGGAAGCAACAAGCTTATTGTAGTTGTACATGAGATGACACAAAATATAATATTTCCCTTGAGGATTGAAAGAGTAGAAGTTGTAACATCATTCGATAAAGTAGCCATTGATCAATTAACTCAATGACATCTCAGGTATATGCAATTGAGTTATGGTGAATTACATGTTCTTTATAATAAGAAAATGGTTAAAGGATTGCCTCTTATTGAGAAACTAGATAAGGATTGCAAGGCTTGCATATTGGGAAGAAACATAGAAATGTTTTTCCCATGAGAAAATCATGGAGAGAAAGTTCACCTCTTGATATAATACATTTATATTTTTGTGGTCCTCTCAATACTATCCTTATCTAAGAAAGTGTAGTCTATAATCTTTATAGATGACTTTAGAAGAATGACATGGTTCCATTTATTTAAAAATAAATCATAGGAATTTGAAATTTTCAAACAAATCAAGGCCATGGTTGAGAATCATAGTGGCCATTATATAAAGACTTTTAAGAATATATAGGGGGAAAGTATATATCAAATGAGTTTCTAAACATTTTTAGGAGCACGGGATAAAGAAACAATTTAGAGAAAGGTATACACCTCAAATGAATGGTGTAGTAGAGAGAAAGGTTCGAACCATTCAATAAATGGAAATAAACATGATGAATGTAAGAGGAGTGACTAAAGAATTTTGGATAGAATAAGTTGGAACAATAGTCTATTTGCTAAATAGATGCCCAACAAAAGAGTGTGCGATACAAAATACCTCAAGAAGCATAGATTATAAGAAGGAAAAGTGTTGAACACTTGAGAGTTTTGGATGTGTGGCATATGCTCATGTACCAACGTAAATAAGATCAAAGTGGGATAAAAGAGGAGAGAAGTGCATTTTTAAAGGATTCGGTGAGCAATCAAAATCTTACAGATTATATAATCCAATTACAAAAGAGATGATAATCAACAGAGATGTCAAATTTATTGAGGAAGCATCTTAGGGAGATGCACAAGAAGTGGAGCAGCCATAATCAAAGAAAAATACACCTATGATTGTTGTTGAAGAAATAGATGTAAGAGAAAGTACTATCATTAATTGAAAATATAATATCCTTCCTAACTCTTCAAACCGAAGCCCTAGAGAATCCGAAAGTAAAATTCAAAAGAATACAAGGCCTCAAAATGCATGTTGCAAAGTGGTAAATTAGAATAAAATAATTCATTCTAGGTTGCATATTATTTCTAGTTTTTTCTCATCATAGAATCATCGGAGAACTACATGAAATTTAGTCCCTCTTTTGAAGTAATAAAGTGTAAGAAGTGCTCATCTAATATGGATATATGTTAAGGCCAATCTAACAAAACAAATCCATTTTTATGTCTTGAGAATTGGTATAAGGAGACATATTATAGATTATATCATAATCATTACAACATTGTAAATTTACATAATAGAAAATTAGACATAAACAAACTACATAGAATGTAACACCCATATTACGCTTCATAAAAATAAGGGAAATGCTTTTTATAAACATTAAAATTAACTTAATTCCTTAAATGATTATCAACACACAACATAAATAACCCAACATAATAATTGAGTTCATAATTTCCTTAGTTCATTTCATGTTGTAACGATTAAACATTAATTCTTAGCCATTGTTAAATAATCTAGCATCATTAATATTCTAGAATCCATATTGACATGCTTATATTAATCATGTGCCACTATAAGGGCCATTAGATCAATTTCATCCCCCTTAATCACTCTTTACGAGCCAATATACCTCATATATCATTTGGTAAAACCTTTTAAAGGTGTGAGCACTTGTACATCTCTTGTTGATAGACAAGTAAAGTATCTAAGTACTTCCTACTTATCTCAAAACACATTTAAACGAGAAAAATTTGTGAAAAGACAATGTAAATAGTCGGTTACATTACTATGGGCATAGTTATTTGGCATTGTGTTTGTAAGCTGGTTTCAAGACTACAAACTAGCTTGTAAAACCTGTCTTCACTTCACGTAGAAAATTTATCTCATTTAAGTTATTAGGATTCATATATCATTATTTAGAAGATTTTAGATTTCAGTTTAATATCATATAGCGGTTATGACACACTCAACCCTAGGATAGAACACTTACTTAACCATCTTGTAATCCCTAAGGGAAAGGTTGGGGATGTGTAATGACTTTCGTCATAGCATTATGTAACCCTACCCACAACAATTCCAAGTTTTGTCGACATGTTAGTGTCACATTATCTTGTGATTCATAACTCCGCTCACAATTAAATTCACTGATTATATATTCATGTTTAAGAAAGGTACACTTAATTTTTATGTCTCATTTGTTAATGATTAGAAATAATAACATAGCAATGACATATACTTCATCATGATTATCTCTTATCACATTATCACAACGTTAGGTTTTTATTAACATTTATATGATTAATCATTAATCATATGATTTTTTTATTATTTGTAAAAGGTTTTGGAGGGACCTTACCCAAGTTTACAAAGCAAAAGGATCAATAGCTAAAATAAAAAAGTAAAATAGTGTAGTTATTTTATCCGTGGGGTCCACACCCCAACCAAAAGAGGAAAAAGTAATAAAAAGAAAAGGCAGGGGCCAACTGCCTATAAAGAGCCCAAAAACAAAAAATTGACAACAAAATTGCAGCTATACAACAACACAAAAATGTTACACCGAGAACAAGGAACCAATAACATTAACCAACAGACTTGTTAAAAATTTGACAACCACCCTGAAATCCTAGTAGAGTTTCAGGGAAATGGCAATGGTGGGATCCCAGTTTGAAGCTTTGAACTTTCTTGTAATCTTTCCATTCTTCTAAGACGTATCTAGGATGCCACCTTTGGATTTCTGATTTATCGGATGTGTACCTACATAATGCCCATTAAAGCACTCTGCATAGCCACGCAATTGCTGTATTTTTCCTCTAGAGTCGTAATCTTGGTTTTCATAACATAAATTTCATCTTTGAGGCTTGCATTGGGGTCCAAGGCTTGCTCTTTAATAGTAGACTTAAATAGGAAATCTACATTTTCTTCAACGGTTTTAACCACATTATCCTGTATGTTAAATTTATTTTCCAAACTGGTGCCAACATCAATATCGGGAAAACAAAGGGGGCTATCATCTACCACAATTTATTCGCCCTTCATGCTAGAGCCCACAACTTCCTTACCTTTACTGCTGCTATAGAGAACCCTTTTTGGGGGTGGCTCCAAGACAAAGTCTCTATACATGGGATTTTTAGAATGGATACAAGTTTTCTTAGGGAGGGGAGAAACCACAACAGGGCATGGTCCATTTCTAACAACACTAGATACATATTGACTAATGAGATATATGACACCCTGATGGAGAGGGATAGTCCTCTTATGGCCCTGAACTTCAAGAATATATTTTTCCATTGACTTCAACATTTAATAGAGAGGCATACCTTCACCTCGCACTGAAGTGGTTGAGCAGACTAGATCATACTGCAGATTAATGGAGAATCTCCTTCTAAAGTGACATAGTGTACCATCATCTATGTCACCTCATCATATGGCTACGGGATAGAAGAAACCAAAATTCCCTCCTTTTTATGTCGAGCATTTCTCCATCATCCAAAAACAACTTTTCTTCTACTTCCTTATCCATTTTGTTCCTAAAAATTTATTCCCTTCCATGCTTAGACCAGTAATAAAAGAGATGAATTCCTCAGTGATTTGGAATATCTTATCTCCAAAGGAGACATTACGGTCTTTCCAATTCACCATGAACTATATGGATATATACTGGTCATGCCCTTTTATGTGTTGGATGAAATCGGTGAAGCCCTCCATATTAATGGTCTCCCAAATCTCAATTTGTTCTGCCATTGGGGATAAAATTTAGGTTCCACATGGCAAGGGGCACCACCCATTCTAAAAACCCTCTGATAATTCACATAATTGAACTAAATTTTGTGAAAAGTAGACTTCCCAATAGCCATTTAACATCTTGTATGCCTATGTGAAGTAGAAATAAAATCCACTTCTTTCTCCCTGAAAAATTTAGTGTGATCAATTTTCGAGAACATGGAAGAATAAATTTGGGCATGCCCAAAATGCCATTGAGATCTAGCTTTGGGATTGCACATGTGTTTTCCCCATCAACTGAGGTGTACTAATGAGTGAATTCATTTCATTTGAAATGATGTTTCTAACTTCAGTAGGAGTGTCATTGATATCATGCCACTCTTTGTAATCATTGCTACAAACTCCAATATTTGCAAGCAAATCCATAGATTTGTTCCCTTCCCTATACACATGCTTGAAAATGATGTTAAGACCATTGCATAAGTTATGAGCTTCATTAATGAAATCCCTAATGGTCTAACTAGGATTTAAGGATTTAGTGAGAATGTTGATAATATTCATTGAGTCACCTTCGATGATGATGTTTCCCATGTTGAGATTCTTAGCAATTATGATTCCCTAGAGTGTAGCTAGAGCCTCAAAGTAGTGGTTAGTTTTCTTACCCATGGGACCAACATATGCTATAATAAGATGACCCTTGTGATTTTTGATCAAACCACCTCCTCCAGCTGGACCAGGGTTTCCTTTGGAGGCACCATCAAAATTCAGCTTATACCAACCTTCAGAAGGGGGAATCCATTGTACAGTAGACCTGTCAATGCTTTGGATGGGGTGGTACACTATTATAGATAAATATTCCATGCCTTAAGATATCTGACCTCCTCCTAGGGATATGTGGCTTTTTTGGAGGTTTAAATTTCAAGATATTTTCTTTCATAACTTGTGATTTTGTTGAGGATACTTTTGATGCTCTTGTTAGTATCTCTAAAGATGATCGAGTTTCAGGATTTCTAGATTCTCCATATGGTGTGAGGGAATATAATTTTCCACAACCTACGAAGAAAAGCATGTTTAAAAGGAGGCTTCCATTGCAGCCAAGCTTGTGTGATATCTTTAGGAAAAGACCACTTAACTTCAAACCTTTTAAAGATGAGTTTCCAAAGAGAATTAGCAATTGGATAGTGGAGAAAAAGATGTTGGATTGTTTCATTATCCATCTTGCAGTGATAGCATCTGTTTGGCATGGTTGACCCTCTTTTGATAAGGTTTTCTATGGTGAGTATCCCTTTGTTGAGCACGTACCAGAGGAACTAATTGATTTTAGGGTAAGCTCTTTGAACCAAATCTTGTCCCAAGGAAGTTGTTGATAGGTTCATTGGAAAATAGCTGATAACCTGATCTCACTGTGTAGTTACCATCAAATGAAGAAACCCAGTTAAACTCATCTTGATTTTGGGTTTGAATAATGGGGATGAGGTTCAATGTGGTTTGAAGTTCCCCAAGAAGCTCCTTGTTATTTGATGTGAATGCCTCAAGGTTTTTCCAATGCCATTTTCCCTCAATGTTTTGAATTTAGTTACAAACCGATGTCCTAATTTGTTATACAAAGGTTGTCTTTTAGCTGCTCCCATTGTTTGTTATTTGAAAGTGTGTTAAAATCAGCCTAGTTGTCATGCCAGAAATTTAATTTCTCACCGTGCCCAAAGTCCATTTGCATCCTGCAGCTAGCTCTTTCCTGATCCTGACGATGTTGTTCTAGAACACATAACCCAATGGGTGACTGTCATTATTAAAGTAGTCCATGGTACTGCCTTGATTTATATATTTGGATTTAATTATATTTTTCCATGGTTGTTCCTCCTTCACCAGTCGCCACCACATTTTAGAGACAAGAGAAGCATTCATGGTTCAAATTTTTTTTGATGCCAATGCCTCCATATTTTTTTTGTTGCATGCTTTGTCCCAAGCTACCAAGTGCATCCTATTCTTATCTTCAATTCCTATCTAAAGAAATTTTTTTGGATTCTTTCTATTTTTTTCCCACAAAAGCCATAGGATTAAAGAATAAAGACCTGATCTAAATCGGCAAGTTTTGAAGTGTGCTCTTAATAATAAGGCATTTCCTAGAACTTGATAGTATAAATCCCTTCCAACTAGAAAGATTTCTCTAAAACCTATCTAAAGCAGGTATTCCACATGCTCATTTGGAATTTGTTGGTGCCAAGAGGTAGACCAAGGTATGTAGTAGGTAAATAATTGATTTCACAACCCAATATTTGTGTAATTTTCCTTTGTCTTGTGGGAGGTGTGTTGAAGAAGTATAAAGATATTTTATCAAAATTGATTTTTGTCCTGAAGCTTATTCATAAAGTTGTAAAATATTCTTAATTATTTTTGTTTTGAAGATAGAGGAAAAAAGGAGCACGAAATTATCATCCACAAAATACTAATGGGAGACCATTATGTCAAAAGTGGAGGGTCTGAAACCATTGAGATAGCCCAATGATACAACTCTATTAATAGTGCGACTGAGACTATCCACCATGATGATGAAGAGTATGGGAGAGATGGGGTCTCCTTTCCTGATACCACAACTTCTTGGGAAGAAACCCACTAGGATTCCATTGACAATCACTGAGAATCTTGGTGATGAAATATAGTTCCATATGATTTTTCTAAACCTCTCATCAAAACAAAAAAATTCTAGTACTTGATCAAGAAAATACCAAGAAACTCTATCAAAAGATTTGTTCATGTCAAGTTTTAAAACCATACCTTCCTTTTTTATTTTCTCCATCGAGTGTATGGTTTGTGAACCATAATTACTCCATCTTGGATAATTCTTCCTTTTACAAATCCCCCTGTTGGCTAGAGATTATTTTTGGAAGAAGCGGTTGTAACCTTGAGGTTAGGATTTTGGTAAAAAAATTATAGAGCACATTAGAGAGACTTATGGGTGTGACCTTCTTGAATTCCTTCTCTCAAGGTTTTTATGTATTTGGACTATGAAATTATTATTTACTTCTGGAGGATTTAGTTATTCTGAAGAATTCATTAACAACTTTGAGGAGGTCATCTCGCACAAATATCCCAAGTTTTTTTATAAATTAAAGCAGAGAATTCATTTAGGCCGGGCCTTTATCACCTTCAATGGAGAAAGTTTCTTTATGAAGTTATTCTAAAGTAGTTGGTTTAGCAAGAGCACCAAACTCATCTGGTCTAACCAAGTTGTTTGGAATAGAGTCCAACAACTTGTTCGCAACTTCCTGAGACAATGGGGAACTGTCATTCAATAGGTTTTTGTAAAAATTAACAACTTCTTCTTTGATGGAATTGGGATTCGATGTCATAACTCCAACTTGATTTGTAACCTCAGAGATTTTATTGTGATCTCTATGTTTTAAGGTTTTCATATGAAATAAATTCATGTTCTTATCTCCATCTTTGATCCAAATTGCTCTGGATTTAAGTCTCTAGTATGATTCTTCCTTGACACAGATGGTATGGAAATCTGCTAAGAGAGTTTTTTCACAAGTGTAATCCTCTTGACTCATACCATAGGAAGCCACTTTATTTTCCAAAGCATCAATGTTTTCTTTGAGCTTTTTTTTTTTTCAAGTTGAAGATATTATCAAAAACTTCTTTGTTCGAGTCATAACTTTTTTAAAAAAATTTAGCTTCTCAAAAAAACTTATTGATCTCGTGCCTTCAAATTGAATCCCCACCACTCTTTAATTTTTTCAAGAAGATCCAGGTTGTCAAACCACATTTTTGAAATTAAAATGAGGACTGAGTAGGTCTCTCATTAGTTACCATATTCAGGACAATGGGATTATGGTTAGAGGAAATTATGGGAAGAGAAGAGAGATGAAAGTATTGACTAAGAAGATAATCAGTGGATATGAGTTCTTGATCCATCCAAACCTATATGAGATTGCTACTAATTCTCTTGTTGGACCAGGTAAAAGGATTTCCATTAAGTTCAAGATCTAACAGTTTGGCTTGATCAATGAAATTTACAAGATCATCCATACCAGCAATGTGGTCTTGAGCTCCCCGCATTTTTCAAAAATGGAAAGAGGGGAGTTGAAGTTTCCCATGAGAACCTAGTTCTAACTATAGTAGGATTTTTGTAAGGTTAACAAATCCTTCCAAATTTTTCTTCTTCCATGGAGAGTGTTAGGTGTGTAGATCACCGAGAATATCAAGTACCTTTTATTGTCAAGTAGTATGAAAGAGAGTGTCAGATGGGAATGAGAGGAGAGGATAATCTTACCAGTAACCTTGGAAGGATCCCAGAAGACCACAATACCTCCTGAAGCACCTCTTGAGTCGACTATAACCCATTCATCCTTTTTCCATATTTTCTTATAGCAAACTTTTAAGTTCTCAGAACTCATTTTAGTTTCTTGAACAACCATAATAGAAGGGTTGCAACTTCTTCTCAAATACTTGAGCATACATTTTTTTCCACTTCCATTAAGGCCTCTAATGTTCCAAGAAATGATCTTCATTAAAAATATGAGGAGAGGAGTGGACCAGATGGTCCAGAGAAGACTGAGTGCCATCAGCCAAGGATTTGTTGATCTCCTTTTTTCTCTGATCATTTTTAGAAGGTCTACCCTTTGTGGTGTTAGCACATGTATTTGCATGTATGATAGTGGAACTGGTTACCCTTGATGTGGACGTGGCCCAGTTACTAGGAGACTTCTTCTTATCAAAAAATAGGGTGTTGGGTATATTCTCAAATCCTTTAGATTTCTTCTTTTTTCTACAAACTAGGGTAAACTTAGGAGAGTTTATGTTATCTTTCAAGTACTAGAATGAATCTTTGGGGTAATCTCTTTATCCTCCTTAACAATATTGGGGGCTTTAGCATTCCTTCAGAGATCAACATGTAGGGGTGTGAATTAGCCAGGCAACTGGAGTATTCTTTGAATGGTGTATCCTTGTTATCTCCCCTATTAGTGCCTTCAAGAGTTAAGATTTGGTCGCAATGCAAATTATGTGTATCTTTTACTAGGATCTGGCCAGATTGCTCCATGTATTTACTAGGGATACCTTTTGGAATGAACGATGTCTCTTCTGGTAGGGGCTTCTCAAGAGCCTTAGAAGGGTTGTCAATCTGATTTTGAGACTCAATTTGTAGAAGAAACTTTGGAGATGGCATTTCCTCTTGAATAGTAGATAAACCATTATCTTTAGTGCTCCCATCTTCATAAGGTTGCGAAGGACCTTGACAATTTTTGAATCCTTCTCGGGCTGAAGGCTAAGGAAAACTAATTTTTCCCCTTCCACCTTAGAGTCTTCCTTTAGATCCACTTTTTTAGAGGTGTCTTGGGGACCCAGTGGGATTTTTTTCGTCGATTTCTTCTTAGTGGATGATTGAAAAGCCCTTTTCTTTGGTTGACCTTTCTTAGGTGTAATATTTCCATTCAGAGTTAATGTGCTTATTCTTTTCATTGAGGGATTTTTTTACTAGGATAGTTTCTGGTGAAATGTCCAAGTTTATGACATTTGGCACACCTCATTTGGAAAGATTCATAGATCAAAGTTTGCGTCCAAGGGCCAAACTTTTACGAAGAATGATGTGTTCCAGAGCTCTTGACAAATATATGTAGAGACATAGAATTTGGCATGAAATAGTCGTGATATATTCTGGTTTAGTTTTGCTTCCGATGGGAGAGCCAATCAATATTGCAATATTAAGCAAGTATCTCATAGTACAAGAATTGTAGAGAGATGTCGGGGAAGCGACACAAGAGGGGAACAATATTAATGTTCTCTTTTTGGGGATAAAACACAGGTATCACCATTTGATGAAAAAACCCATGTTTCCCGGGAATGAAGAGTCTCCCCAACAACAACCTATGTATGCATATATTTTGAGAAGTGAATAAGAAAAATAAAAAAACATTTGACATTAAAGAAACAGTTACCTCCCTAAGAGGACACCATTTCCTTAAATCCCATCTTCTAACAACATCTATGTTAGGTCTAGGACCCAGAAACTTACCTGTAAGCATCATTTGATTCTTTTGAATAGATATGTTTAGGAAGATTTCTGGGATATTGATGTGGTGTATACCTTTCTCATCCTTAGAACATGAGAAAATAGAGGGGGTGGCTAGGGGGCCCAATGTATTGGGGTCCACATGTTGTCTCGAGCCCTTTTGAACACTCCCAACAACGTGTGGGTGTCCAGTACGAATGTGGACATCATGTTTGCGATTATTTACATTATTTGTTCCCCCATTACCATGACCCACACTTTTCAGTGAAGAGACCGTAGACTCTTCTTTGGGTAACCCGTTAGTTTTGGCATCTATGATCTTTTTCTCCATGAGTCCCTTAAGAAAATGTACATCAATAATCTTTGTCACAATGAGATTTCGAGCGAGGTCTATAGCCAAGTAGTGGCTCTCGGACTCACACCGAGCAGTTCAATGGTGGCAAAAATTCAAATTCTCATATGTTAGAGGTGCAGTAACCACACACTCCATGCTTATTCTAAAAATGGTCATGCATGTTCCTCCCTTGCATTCCTCATTGTACTTAATTGGTGTGCTTATATCCTTTTATGCGTAGTTAAATGTGTTATCATATGAAATAAATAACAAATTCTATTTTAATAGTGTTGGATATTGTTATTGCATTTTTCATATTATGTTTTCTCATCTTAACATACAGCAATCTTTAAATCATTGTAAAAGTAAATCATTATATTGTACTTAAAATATTGCACTCAAAATATTTCGTAATTTTGGGATTATAATTTTTTTCTAAAAGACAAGTACGATGTAAAAATAACAATAGATATTCAAATAATGTAGGATAATACCTTGTTATTAAGTATATAATGACATTGTAATAAATTACAAAATACAACGAGACCTTTAAATGCCTTATACATTTGTGAAGTAATACTTTTGCCTTTAATAAAGTACAAGTATATTTTTACAATCCTATGAAATAATACAATAACATTCAAGTATATCGTAATCCAATCTTTACCCTTTTCATATTACATTTCAAAACCTACAAGTTTAAAATATTAATTCATACATGGTAGACTCAAAAGAAGCGGCATGGAATCATAACTTACATTCACATTATTATATTAGAACTAAATTTACATAACCCTTTCACTTAAGATACATCTCATTACTTTATTTTTACTGTATAATGTTTACATATCTAATAACCACAAAGAGATCTTACCAAGATAATCTAAGTTTCCAACATCACAATTCCAATCTTCAAATATACATAATTTCATACATATTTACATATCTTATTTAGTTTATATTACCAATAATAATCATAATTACCTCTTTATTGTTGCTTGAGTTCGATTAGTATACCTTTACACTAACCAAATATTTCCTTTTTCTAATAACATAAAGGGTAAAAACAATATTATTAACAAGGTAAGCACTAAAAAACCATCAAACTAGATAAATAGTTCAATAACAATAGTCATCCCAACATTATTACTATCAACACTATAATCATTTTATCATTAATATATGTTGTAAAGATATTATGTGCATCACAATAAAACCCATATATTTTTAATCACATCAAAACTTTAGGTTAAATAACCATAAATTCCTATTCCAATCTTAGTTGATGATCATGTTCCTACAAAGAAAGATTAAACCAATATATAACTTAAGCATTAATCATTGAAGCTTAAGAATACACAAGAACCCTAAATGATAGAAGTCTTTAATTCCTATATATTACCTTATAATATCCACGAGGAGTCCATGTTGAGCTAGAAATTCATCTTACTATCACTTGAAAGTTAATTAATCGAGCATTTACGAAATATAAAAATGATACACAAATCTCCTAAAGTATAAACTAGACATAGAGATGTATTCAAGGTAACTTAATTTAACATGTCTCAGTCAAGAGATCATTTTTCTAAAATATAATATTGAACTCCTAAAGGTGAATATATGTCTAGTAAGGAGGAGACAATACATGGGTAATTAGATGTAATAAGAAGAAAACCTTGAAACTAATATTCCTATAGAGCATTACCAAGACTCATAATAGAAAACACACAAGAAGAACTAACAACTACCTTTTCCCCAATATGAGTCACAAAGTATGCATGAACAACGACCCGGTTGTATGAATGAAAACATACTTTTATTTTTTTCCCCAAACCTCCAAGTCACCTTCGACCATATATGGCTTGAAGACATTAGAATAGGTTTCTAGCCAACTCAACTCAATAAAAACTAACCCATTACTAGGTATGCAAAAAAATCAACCCTTAATGTCCTTTTGTTAAAAAAACAAGGATACACAAATTAATAAAGTAAATTCATACGCAGATCAAAACTAGAGTCCCATTTCCTATTCAAACTCAAACCCCAAAGTGACTCAAGATCTAGAAATCATGAAAATAATTTTATTAAGTCACATATATCAAGAAAACATGGATAAACCCATTTAGGTTATAATGTAATAAGTAGAAAGAAAGAAATTGCATGCCTGTAATCATAGAAACTTATGAATTGTTTTACTAATTTCATTGCAAAATTGTCCCAACCAATCCTGAAATAGATGTTCACTATTTTATTTTCAATGAAGCACCCAAGTCAAAATAGCATCTCATGAATTCGAACACCAGATAACTCTCATTCAATTTGGATTTATACAAATTTATAACACCCATGAAACTAGAATAAAAATCTAAATATAGCATAGTCCAATATTATCTTGGCTACAAAATATCCATCAAAAACCCTCATATAGAGCTTGAACAGAGAAGAAAGAGATAATAAAATCAAAATAAAATATTATAATGATTTTCCTTACATTCTAGGTAGCATATTCAAGAAGGTTCAAGCTTCCCAACAAAACTAATTACCATTAATGTTTATAGTGTCACGTGGTGGATCAAATCATTATCAACTACCGATAACTCTAATTCCCTCCAAAATTAGCCAAACAATCCCATATTGAATTTAAACCACATAACCATTATGCATGGGTCGTAATTCAACTGTATACCAAAACAATTTCCATTGGACTATGGTCGAATTAGTATTAAATCCCAAACAAAACAAGATTTATAAATATGGTTGATAATTCTATTGATATTAATCAAACCCCTTGAATATGGTTCCTTCATGTTTCTTATCAAAAATCAAAAACCAATAACATGGTCTAAGACCTTTACACCTTATTAATGAAGCATGTAAAGTTTCCTTTCCACATTTATACTTAGCTCTACCAATCTAAACTATTTTCCTTCAACTCCTTACTTACCAATTCATGGAGTAGGACATATTTTTATAAACTATTTAAATGCTCACAAAAATGGTCTTAGGATAACTAGATCATTAAAACAAATAATAAATTAATGGAGTATGATCGGGAAAAGGCTATATTTAAATAAAATGACTTTCAATACATCACATATTGTGATCAATAAGTCAACCATCAATAGAACATTGCATTAGTTAAGATCAATCTTATCAAGGAAATCAAATAAGTAATCAAGATGAATAAACGAAGCTAATATTTTATGAAAATAGAAGTAATTGCATTAGAATTACATATAACAATATCATTATACAAACTTTAAGCCTTTTACATGCTTCCCTTTATTGAGGACAACTATTATTATTTTATGGTCTTTGACCATCGCGATGAAAAATAAGGTTAGCATTATATAGTCATATCATTATCTCGATATTGGTATAGTACTATCAAATCCATATGCAGATTCTTAATCATTGGAAACTCATTAAATTTAGTAATAAGATATGTAATTCTCATAAACAATTACAACAACCAATAACACATTGATGTCATGAAATCATTGCACACGAGAAAAGTAAAGTAAGCTCTTACAACATGGAAAAATAAGAATAAGTTTTAAATGTTAAGGTCTTTATGAATTATTGGCAACTATAATTGTCATGTGGTTGGGCATGTAACTACACGTAAGTGTGTATATCCTTTTCACGCTATACATATGCATGTCTAAGTACATACTCAACTATGAAACAATGTTTATCCCCTACTCTCATAAACCACACTTCATTTTAGAACTATCCTTTCGATGAAACAGAAATAAATTATAGGATGTGACATACTTCAACTCTTAGTGAATCATCATCGTGATGATTTTAATCAATAATCACAATCAAAATAATCAAACACATAGTTATATCTTATAATTAAGGAGAATAGTCAACATTTTCATCCAAAACTTGTAATTTTTCCATATATGAATTCAAATTTATTTTTAGTAACAACCTTTTATTCATTCAATTTTTGTCAAATAGTCTAAAATATGACAAAATATTTTTCATTTCAGCATCTAAACCACAAAATAATATCAAGTATGTCATAAGGATTGAAAAATATCAGTATAAATTATTTTAAAAACATTGTTTTAATCATTTAAACTAACAATAAAACCATTGTTTTAATTTCTTTCGAGACTTTTCCAGTAGAGCGAGTTGGTTTCACCATGAAAGTTTCCAGATCCATAACCTTTTGCTTCATCAAGGGTTACTTCTTTCCCAACTTTTTAGTTTTCCATGCAGCCTAAATCCTCTACTAAAGATTGTTTTCCTTATTCCTCAAGGGAAATGCTTGGTATAGTGGTCACACCACCACACTTGAAACAACCAGTGAAAGGTATTTTCCTTTCAAATATGTCATTCTTACCAACAACATTTTCTGGTCCATCTCTTTTAAAATTTGCAGCAATTCCATTTCTACCATTATGAGATTTGTTTTCAACCTTATTTCTCCATGTCTTATGAGGTGAAAATAGTGAAGGTGAGTTGTATCTCATCTTCCACTTCTCATACCTATGAGCAGAAAAGGCTTGGATCTTTTGCTCCTTTCGAATGGCCTTTTCCAACACTTCTTCCATGGTAGGACCATGGACATCAATTTCACCCCCTATAACCAGGTTAAGTCCCATTATAAATTTATGTATCCGGAATTTTTCATTCGTCGATACTATGGTAAATTTTCTAAACTTTTTCCAATATTCTATTACCATTATTTTACCTCAAAAGAATGTCTAAAATTTAGACATTTTTTATCGTAGTACAACTGTGGTAAATAGTGATGTCTGAAATACAACTTGAAATGATCCCAAGTTATATTAGCTACAATAACCATGAGTTCAATCTTACGGCTTTCCCACCATGAGGAAGCCTCATTTAATAGTTCATAAACTCCCCAAATAGCCTTTGTTTCTTCGAGAGAAATTCCTTAATTCAAAGTATTTCTAGATTTCATTGAGCCAATTCTCATCTCCATCACCAAGTGCTTTCTCTTCAAACTTAGGCAAACTAATACGATTTATGTCCTTAGCTCATTTGCTAGATGGGCTCTTACATTCGATGGTGTATTTAGATTTTCAACATTATGATCAGTTGTGTTTACGTTTTTAGCATCTATGTTGTGATTATAATCATTTGGATTTGGCTACTTATGTTGTTATTCCTAAAGTTCTATCTCGTTGTCCTTAGCATTTACCCACTATTCCGGAAAAATGATGTTGTTGTGAGTGTCTTACGGGATAACAAGTATCTCATCTATTTTTTTTTATCTATCACGGGTTCAACACCAACATCCTAATTGTTCACATCATTTTTTCTTGTTTTTACCATATTTGTTTGTTCTATTAGATAATAATATAAAGGGTGTGTTAGCATAAAGACCTATTATATCCAAGAGATGTAACCTTCAACTCTAATACCAAAATGTAACACCCATATTATGCTTCATCAAACTAAGGAATTTTATTGTATAAACAATTATTAACTTGATGCCTTCAATGATTATCAACATCTAGCACATATAATCAAACATATTAATTGATTTTACAGTTCCTTAAATATTTTCATCCTATAATGATTCAACATTATTACTTACCCAGTGCTAAATAATCCATCATTATTAATATTCCATAATCCATCTTGATAACTTTCATTAACCATGTGTATTGTAAGAGATAGTTAGATCTCCTCGGTCCCCCTTAATCACTCTTTACAATCCCATATACCTTGTATATCATTTTGCTAAACATTTTAAAGGTGTGAAAACTTGTGCATCTCCTAGTGCTAGCCTATCTAAGTACTTCCTACTCAGCTCAAAACACATTTAAACAAAAGAAGTGGTGAATAGACAATGCAATCAGGAACTTACATTACTATGGCCATATTTATCGGCATTTCATTTTTAAGTAGGTATTGAGACTACAAATTAGCCTATGAAACCTATCTTCACTTCACCACACATCCATCTCATTTATGTTATAATTAGAATTCTTATTCTCATTTGTTTAGAAGAGTTTAATTTTCATTTTAATATCTGTAGCTTATGACCTGCTAAATCCTATGACAGAACCGAGTAAACCATCTTGGAATCCCTATCGGAAAGGCTGCAAATGCATAATGACTTATGTCATAGCATTCTATCATGCTTCCATAGAAATTCCAAGTTGGCTCAAACAAATTCTTGCCACATTGGCTTGCGACTCATAACTCCACTCTCAATTAAATTCATAGTTATATATACATGTTTAAGAAAGGTACACTTAACTTGTTATGTTTAATTTGTTAATGATTATAAATCATAAAATACCAGTAAGATATCATTCATCATGATTGTCTCATATCTCATTATCTCAACGTTAATTTGTCATTAACATTTATATGATTAAACATTGAGCATATGATTAATCAGTATACTTATACCCTTTTGTGTGTAATTAAATGTGTCTCCATATGAAATAAATAGAAAATTTGATTTTACAATTTGTTGGATATTGTTGTTATATTTGTCGTATTATGGTGTCTCGTCTTAGTATACATCATTATTCAAATCATAACAAAATAAAATCATCATATTTTACTTATAATAGTACATTCATAATCTGCCATAATTTCGGCATTATAACATTTTTGAAAAAGTAAGTATGATGTTAAAAAAAGCATATATTCAAATAATGGAGGATAAAACATTGTTATTAAGTATATAATGACATTATAATCAATATCAAAATATAATATGCCTTTAAATTCCTTAGTCATTTGCAAAGTAATACTTTCACCTTTTATCAAATACAAGTACATTTATTATAATATTATGAAATAGTACAATAACATTCAAGTATGTTGTAATCCAATATTTACCCTTTTTGTGTTACCTTTCAAAACCTGCAAGATGAAAATAATAATTTATACATGGTCAACTTAAAAGAATTAGTATGGAATCACAACTTACATTAATATTAGTATATTACAACTAAATGTAATCAACCCATTTACTGAAGATTAATCTCATTACTTTCTTTTCACTATATAATGTTAACATATTCAACAACCATGAAGAGATATTATCAAAATACTCTAAGTTTCCAACATTATAATTTCAATCTTTACATAATCTCATACTGATTTAAATAGCTTATTTAGTTTATATTACCATAAATAATTATAACTACCTCTTTATTATTACTTGTGGCCAATTAGTATACCTTTACAATAACCAAATATTTCAATTTTTTTAAATGTAAAGGAGAAACAAAATACTATTCACACGGTAAGCATTGACCAACAATCAAACTAGATAAATGGTGCCATTACAACAAAGTCATCCCAACATTATTACTATCAACACTATAATCATTTTATAATTAATATATGGTGTAGTGATATTAAATGCATCATAATCAAACCCATATATTTTTAATCCTATATTAAATTTAGGTTAAATAACCATAAATTCCTTCATCCAATCTTAGTTTATGATCATATGTGTAAAAAAATATATTAAGCCCGATCTAACTTAATAATTAATCATTCAAGCTTAAGAATACACAAGAATAGTAATGAGGGAAGTCGTTAGTTCCTATATATTACCTCATAATCTCCATAAGTAGTCCATATTGAGTTACAAATTCATCTAATTGTTGCCTAAAATTTAATTAATAGAGCATTTACAAAATGTAAAATTGATACACAAATCTACTAAAGGATCAACTAGACATAGAGATGTATTCAAAGAAACTTAATTTAACATGTCTCGGTCAAGAGATCGGTTTGCTACTATGTAATACTGAACTCCTAAAGTTGAGTATATCTATAAAATGGAGGAGAAAAATACATGAGTAATTAAACATGATAAAAAAATGTGAGCCGAAGATTCCTATAAATCATTACCAAGACTCGTAGTAGAAACCAAACAACAAGAACTACTAACTCCCTTTTTCACCAATACAAGTCACAAGGTATACATAAACAACAACCCATTTGTATGGAAATAGTCATATTTGTATTTGTTTCCCCCAAATCCAAGTCACCATCAACAAAATATGGATTGAACACATTAAAATGGGTTTCCACCCAACTCAACACAATAACAAAGACAAACCCATTACTAGGTATGAAATAAATTGAATCCTTAATTTAGTTTTGTTAAAAAAATGAGGATACACAAATCAATTATATCAATGACACTCATCACAACTTACCTTCTTAAAATTTGTTCAAAATGTATGATGAAGAAACTTCCTCATTCTTTTTAAAAATGTTCTTAACTCAATGAAAAATCATCCCTGAAATCCACAAAGTCTCATGTAAAGTGTGTTTGAGTGGTTTAGCATCAATAGTTACCTATCAAGATGGAAAACATGCTTTCTTGAGCCCTATTTTTTTCAAAACACCATATCTTGCAAAATATTCATCATTTTTTCATGAAATTTTACTCACACCAAAAGTAGAAAATATCTTCGTGCCATATCCAATCAGCATCTAATCATACATATATTTTCATCTTCACCACCCATCTCATTTACAAGGACTAGCCATTCAGTTTTTCCTAGTTTAGGTCACAACCAAGTAAACTAACATGAAAAACATGCATAAAACTAATTTAAAATGCCTCTACATGTTGAATATTGTATGAAATAACTTCTAGAATGTCTTCAAGGGCTCAAACACTTATGTTATTTATTTTCATACACCAATGGGCTACCAAACATTAGAATTAGGTATAATTAGACCTAGACAAAGTAGATAAACACACCATACCACCTGCATAAAACCTCTTTAAAAGGTACTAAAAACCTTGAGACACCATGCCTCACTCCTCTCCATACCTCTATGAGTACATAAACTTCTACAAGTGATCACATGATTCCTTATTAGGCCTTCAAGCACCTAGACTAGATCTAAATGAAGACCTCAAAACCCTGTCAAGCTTGTATATGCACTCACGAGACTCACTTGAGTTTCTCAACACACTCTCCTCATACTCTCCATAATTTACCATGATCTTCAAGCTACCATGGAATTATATCCTCCATTTTTTATCATTCATGTTGATTAGGCCACTTGATTAGGCTCTACAAGATCAAGCAATTCTCACCTTGTCTACTCTTGCAGTCATGCAAAACCTCATGCAAAATATACCACATCATAAAAATATTTATCATGCACATATGACATCATTATGTCACCTTATCATATCCTTATTTTTCATTAATTAACCTTTTACATTAACAACAACACACAAGTACTCACATGTAAACAATCCCCCTTCGTTATTGATGGAAAACAACCTAGTTCTTCAGCCCATTTTTTAAATTAGATAAAAATCACATACTTGTACCACAAGATATTTATCTTCATCATCAGATTAGGACCCTCTCTTAGGTGGAAACATCTACTAAACTCTAAAACCTAGTTTTCTTCAATTTTACCTTGTTTTGGCTTCATCATAGCATGAGAGCATTGTAGATCCCCCTAAAAATAGGAATACCATGACACATACATGCCAAAATTATTTATTTTTGTGAAAACATATCATGCCAACTTCTTTTAAGACCTATCTCAGTTGATTCTACCCACAAACATGCTTGAAACTTATGTGCAAAGACTTGTAGCATTCTCGGGGATAAGATCCATAAACCTCATCTTCATACCAAATTAGCCCAAATTATTAAGGATATAGAAACATAATAAGCTCATTAAATATAAACCTATGACTCCCTTTAACAAGATACTATCCTCTTCTAACTTCCTATGCAAGAATACAAGTACATACCTTGATCATAGGTCATGAAAATGGGTTGAATCAATCATCACGATCCTGAGAAAGTCCTTCCGTATTATCTACCTTCATTATAATAAAACCAACTTGTTGAGTCATATGGCTAACCCCCTGCAAAAATGCTAGAAAAAAACCTTCAACTCTACCTAATAGCCATGTTTGACACCTTTTTTCCAGCTTGGAGATCAATATGATCTCTCTTTATCTTGAATGGTCTTCAAACATATGGAGCTCACCATTTTAGTGCTCTAGAACACATTGTAGCTTGTTAACAACTTTATTATAGCTGAAATCATTTGTTAACTTCTTCTCTAGTGCTAGGAATTTCAATATACACACCATATAAGTTATTAGGATAAGTTGTAACACCTTGATATCTTCTCTTAACATCATGATGCATCACAAACATGTAGATCATCCTTTTTCTCATAGAGGCATTCAATAAACTATCAATCTTCATTATTCAAGCATACTTGACCTAGAACACTTCAAGATC
Organism: Taxus wallichiana var. yunnanensis; assembly: GCA_018340775.1. Classification (NCBI taxonomy): domain Eukaryota; kingdom Viridiplantae; phylum Streptophyta; class Pinopsida; order Cupressales; family Taxaceae; genus Taxus; species Taxus wallichiana. The sequence goes on along the minus strand of CM031234.1, from coordinate 412,450,445 downwards.
CTCCTTTCAAGGATAGTAGCTACTATATTTTCCCCTCAAACTCAGGTCATCATTCATAGAGTCATAAATCAATAAGAAAACACACATCCATCAGCTTGTACTAGCTATGACAAGGTTTTTTTATTTACAAAACATCAAAGCTACAAAAATGATTATGCCAATCTTGCTTCACCTTTAGATATCATTCTCTCATACAATACTGAGACTCTAATAATGCATTTTCAAGTAATATGTTAATATTCTTACCTTTTACATATCCTAAACACACATTCTCCACATTGTACATTTCTGATTTCATTCTCGAGTAGAGGTAAGTGTAATAACATTTTATCAACTCAAGACAAATAGTTGCATACCTAGATAAGATATTGATGCATTTTATTTCTTCAAATTCATTGACTCAGACCACCAAGCTTCCATGAAACTTCATTCATAGTCATCATCCATACACTATTCACCTTACTACCTTGTTAGCCATTCAAGTAATGAAACTCAAACACATAACTTATCTTTTATGCACTTGAAAATTTTCCAAATACCTTCATCAAGTTTCAACTCTTCATTTTATACCATTATGGCCTAATAAATCATCAAGACTACATATACTACAGACCAAAGCAACCTATAACCATGACATCAACATGAAAAACATACCTTCTTGGATTTTATAGTCTTGATCATGCTTTAAACTTCTTCATGTTACCTCCATGATGCCTAAACTTACTTGATACACCTCGAATCATAGCTCAAGGGTTGAGAGATAAAATATGGACTAAGGCAACTCATAAACACACCTATAGAACACCATATCACCTACTACATATGGTCTTATCAAGTGATCTTGTTAAATGACTAACTTCTTCTTCTTGAAACATGTTTCCTTGCATTAAAACAAAACTTGACCCAACACTTAATCTACTTGAAGACATTATTGACTCAAACAAAATATAATAGTCTTATAGCCTTGTCATGTGATTCATTCCTTCCTAACTACTATCAAATATGTAAATTTTTGTCTCTACATGCTCCAAGACCCCTTTCACACTCTACTACAATACTTTTACCTTGTCTTCTAAGTAACCTTCACGCTTCTACAACACAAGAACATGACTCCATGAAGCCTAATAAATGCACCCTTATGAATATTATGGCACTAGAACACCTAAAATTCAGTAGATTTAAAAATCTCCATCTTCCTCCTATCCATATTGCTATCAATTTTTAAAACTCTCTTTCTCTTCTTGGGATCACTAGGTTTGATGTCCTCCTTATCTAAATTCTTCTTTTCTTTAACCATAGATAAAATCCCTTTTAAACACATATGATTCTCCTCTAATATTTATTCAACCATAGAAAAAATACCTTCATGCCTTTATATTTAACTTGATTTGGGCTTGACCTCTTCCTTATCTATTTTGTTTTTAGTTCTTATCTTATTTATTTTACTTGACTCTCTTTTCACTATCCTAGATGACTCTTTCTCCTTCCCTGTCTTGATCGAACTTGATTTATCTTCAAATATCTCTATGGGATATTCCTTCCTTTTGTAGATGTTCACCTTCCATGTACAATACCATGAAATATGGTCAAAATCATTACACTTGAAATAAGTAACTATTATCTTACCTTAATGATCTCCTTCTTTCAACATATATGGTCCTAGATGGCAATATATAGCAATATGGCCACAAGATTGCAATTGTAGCATACAACCTTATCCTTAAATTCATTTCTCCACCCTGAACTAGAAGACCCTTGATGAAAAATTTGGCAATAAGACCCCTCTAATGGAAATTAAAACATGTAGTACCTATTGACTAATATGAGTAATTATTCCTACCATCTCTCTATATAAATGCATTCTTGACTAATCTTCTACAATCCTTAGCCTTATGAACAAAGATATAGCAAGAATAACAAACACTAGTGAATTTAACTATGAACTTCAATACAATGGGATGCCTTATGACTTTCCTTGAGTTTTCTAGTCCTTTTTGGCTCTAGTAGCTCCTTGAATTTATGTAGAATGCTCTAACTTTGTCTTTGTCTTAACACATTCTCCCTCTTTGGTGTCTAGATTAGCTATGATCTGCTCAACATGATCTTCAATTTGTTTGTAGATTTATTCAAATTCCGTAGCAATATGTCTTAATTTCTCTTTAATAAGACATATTTGTTTTTTGTAGTCCATGTTTGATGAAATTAGATCTATATTATTCTTCCTTTGAATCTTTAACTCCTCTAGGACCTTGTCAAGTTCATCTTTGAGGATAACTTTCTTCTCTTCCTTATCGAATCAGTCACATCATCTTGGTAATTCATTTTTTAGATTATTGTAACAATAATTTAACCATCACTAGATGGATTGATAATACCATCATAAAGTAATCTAACTTCTCCCATAGTTCTTTAGTTGAATCACACTCTACAACCATGCAACTTACACATTATTACAAGGAGCCAAAAATGGTATCTTTTGAAATTTCATCCATTGGGTATGATGCGTTAAAGTAATCAAAATAAATCTCATATCCCACATAACTTAGATGTACCTTAATTTTGAATCTCCATAGGGAAAAGTTAGTTCCGATTAACAATGAGTTTACCATTATATGGAAAAATATCTTCTCCCATTTTAATTAAACAAACTACACATCAAAAGTATATCCTTTAAGTGGTCAAAATTTCATCACAAGGACACACTCTAATACTAATTGTTAAAATAAAATGGACTTAGAGAGAAGAGTGAATTGGTACTACAAATAATTTACTTCATTTTCCATTCATTATTTCAACCATTCATTCAACATCTATAAACCACATAAAATTATTAAGTGTGTACACACATTTATAAGTGCACACCATAAGAGAGAATAAAAGACACCAGATATAAGTGGAAACCCCAAAAGTGAATAAATACCACTTAAAAACTATGCTTATATATTCGTCGAGTCAAAATTTGGAACTTAGTGAAGGAAATACGGAAGGTTTGTGCAAAGAGAGAAGAGCACATTCAAAGGCGTTGAAGTATTGGGAAGGAATCATGTGTGTAGAATAGAATCAGATTCGAGACTTAGTTGTTTAACAATGAGGACCTATTTTTGGAGATATCGTGCAAAGCACAAAAAATATTCAAAGACTTATGCAACATGCCTTGGCTATTTTTGCATGATCAGCTACTGAAGCACTTTACACGAATATATGCTTATAATAGATCTACTACTCTTGTCGGTTAACTAAAAGCAGTCTATTGTTAGTGCACTTACATGTGTGGCTATTTTTGTAATGGTGCGTGGCTAATAATAGCATGTGACCTATTTTGGGATTAGATAAGTAGTGAAGGGAAAGTCTCCACCCTTATAAATATGTAGTAAACTGTGTAACATAGAGTGTGTGTGTGAGAACTATGTTATAATGAGATTATGTTGCCAAATATGATACGCGCATGAGAACATACTCCTGTTATTGTAAGGAAACTTTTTTGTATTAATGAATTTAGTATAATGGATATTATGGACTGAATCAAGGTGTTACCATGGTTATAGTTCAGTGTTGCATGCTTGATTTCATCATGGTTATCTTTTAAGTCTATTATTCTCTAGATCTAGATCTGAACATGCACTATAGAATGATATATTAGTCATAGATCTGAATGCTTTAAGTCTTCATCATGCTAACATCCTGCAATAGCAACCCTAAAGAGGGGCCTAGTACCTTTTTGCACTTCGGTGAGCGCTTCATATATAATGAGTGATGTGCTCGCGTGCAGGCTTGTATTGGTGAATTCTAGGCTCCATCATTGGTTCCATTGCCGGGACCTCTTTTTCAGTTGTTTTAGGATGGTTCGCAATGAAGACATACCAATTGACCTTAGCAAGTGTTGAGGATTAGATACACAATCTGGAAGAAAAATACACATGTAGATTCAACAATGGATCTAAGTTTAACACATATGCATGGGTGGAACAAAATCTCTATGTCAGTTTGTATGAGAGCTTCTTTGCTATTTTTCCAATAGAATTATACAAGTGGCATGTTTCTTATGCATCTAAATGGAATAGGAGGTATTTCACACTTGACTGGACATAGGAATAATTTCGGGTCCTTTATGATGTGGATTTCATTTGCACCCATGTTGTGGATACATGGTTCTATGGTGTTTTGAATAGTTATATCTTGGAGTACTCAATTTCCACTTATTCATGCCCAGAGGTAGTTGAATTCTAGTTTTTACGATATCCAAGGGGAACTTACGTGCAAGGCATTCCACTAGTGATCAAGATCCTATTGGTAACTTTGAATTTGGAGATTAAATCGATGGCTAACTAAACCCCGCCATGTGTGGGGGCGGGAGTAGGTTTGATGAAATATGGCAGACAGAGACAGAAAGGAAGAGAGAGGAAAAGTAGCTTAAGTATAAAGAGGTGTGTGAGAAGGAGGTAGAGAAGCAACAAAATGTTACAGAGGAAATGACTATGTGGAGAAAGATAGTTTGGGAAGGAGTTGAAGTTCACATAGAAAACGTGAAACCCAAGCCTCAGGAAATCCCCATTTGGGAAAACATGATAGGGAACCCTCCTTGGCCTCATGTAGAAGCATGCCAACAGAGAGAATGACCTATGCCGCGGGCACGCATCGAATCCACTGAAACCTTTCCATTACGCTTGGTTTTCTAGCATCTAGTACAACAAACAGTCAAGCTAATTCAATTAGTGGGAGAGTAGGAGTGAGTCTTATAAGAGGCACAATGATGGAAGCACAAATAGATTTTTGTTACATGGGAGTACCTTTTTAGGTGTATCATTTGCACATAATTTAGGTGCAAAAATTTTTGGACTATCTTCTTGAATTAGTAATCCTTCGTAGACTGTCGGGGTATAGTTCAGTTCTACTATTGGGACACAGGGAAGTACATATTTTGGTCCGACCCTAGCTACAAGTTTGAGATCAGGAGGTATAGGTGGCTCTAGCTCGGATGAATCTGGAGGTTACGGAGGTTGAGGAAACACAGGGGGTTCTTGATCGGTTGGGAAAGGTCTGCACCAAACCCAAAATATTTACATGGAGATGTTTCTTTGTCTTCCAAAGTATAAGGGCATAAAAGACACTGCTGAACATGTGCATATGTGTGAAATACTAAGGTGCGCAAAAGGAATCATGGCTTCTCAATGTATGGCAAGCCAATTTGATACTACGTTACAAGGGCATGCACATAGTTGGTACATAAATTTTGACCCTGATCAGACTTGCGTAGACTATAGGACTTTAAAAGATGCATTCCTTAAAGAGTTTCACATCCATGAGTTCGAAAGCGAAGAGTATAATTGCACTCAAGGATATTAAGAAAGGAACTACTTAAAGTGTCGAGAGTATGATACCCATTTTAAAACACTATTATCTAACCTTTATTATGATATACACGTAAACCAACATCACAATGGTTCGCTTGGGGCCTAATTACCCCTTTTAGGAGGGTATTATAACATAATACATACATGGATCCATGTGAAGCTCTTGAAGTAGCCTTACAAGCTCGGGAATTTTGAAGCATAGACATTAGGGTGAGCCCATTTTTAGAAGCAAAAATCATAGCTATGGAAAATTAGTTGGAGAAACTATCGACAAATTCAACACATGAGATGTGCATAGGGATTTGGTGCATAGATTGTGAAGTATAAGGTCACACAAAGGATATTTGTCCCCACAAATTAGTGTGCTCATTGTTGTTGGATTGTGAGATATGTCATTTAAACCATGATGCTAGCCACTACCCCTTACTACAATGTGTGATAAGGAAGAACGTTTCAAGCTACTATAAAATCTGCAGGTCCACGAATCATGACACGAAGACTACCGACTGATTGGTCAGATCCATGATGCTATATATATATATATATACATATATTGGTGTATGATAGAAATTAGTCTCAGATAGCTCTAAAGGAAAGAATGAGCATCATGACTAGGATCATAATCAGGTGTGCTATGATCAGAATGAAGGGTGTTTTGAAGGTGGTCGTGGCAGAGGTCGAGGATACCATGGTGGATTTGGAGGATGAGGCCGTGGTGGTGGAAGAAGTGAGTTCCCTCATGGAACATGTTATACTTTCGGATATCCCGACCACGGTGTGAATTTCCCAGAATATTACATGTTATTTTTGTGGAAAGAGTAATAACTATGAGGAGTGCTTGGACTTGTATGAGAATCTTAGAAAGAAAAATAAACAAGAAAACAAAGGCATAGGGATGGTTAGGATACAATGCGCTATGGAAAATCAAAGTGTATTCCTAAGTTGGAAGCAGAGTTTGAGGTGTTGAAAGTAAATATCATGACCCATGTTGAGGCACCACACACCGGAGAAGCATTGCAGCAAAATCCTAGCATCACTAAGGAAAAGGTTCTTCATGCATGGTACACCAACCCCGCCCATCAAATGGGGGTTTATCAAAAACTATGGAGGTACTCAAAATTCTTCAGGTGAAATACAATCTTTAAAGGAGAAATCACTTTGAAGATGGAGTAAAAGAAAGCATCGGAAATGGTCCAAAATAATATGGATGACTTGAGAGAAGTGTACAAAATGTTTCACCAGAAAATATCATTACACTTTGTTAGGGAATTGGCTAAAGGAAACACTCCACACACAAGTTTTGAGAGTGGAGGGCAGATCTGCATGTAAATATTCCCTCTCATAGCCTAGATTATGACAAGGAAATCACTCTGAATTTTGTTGTGAATGGGTGGTTATTGAGTAATATATTGATTAATACAGTGCAAAATTCAATGTAATTATTTTAAATGTATGGTTATAAATGGGAAGAACCCCATTACAGCCATCATATAATGTATTGTTCATGGGTAATCGGACTAAGGCCACTCCCATCAGATTTTTGAAAGATGAATCCATTACAATAAAAGGAGCTAAGTTCACTAGAGATTTTGAGGTTTTAGTGATGGTAGAGTCAAATAGCTTCCCAGATCTATTGGGGCATCCTTGGTGTTATGAAAATAATGCTGATCTTTGGTTCAACAATGGTTATATCAGTTTTGAAAACAAGGAAAGAGTTATTAACCATTTAACAAATGGTAAATATGTGCCCTATGTTGAGCCCTTAAGTGAGGAATACCTAAATAGGATTTATGTATGTGCCATCCAGGATCCAGAAGTGCTTGATCCATGTAAAGAAGGAATCCTTCAGTGGGAGGATGCACAATCTATTAGCGATGATAATTGGGATCATAGAACTTATGAGTTGGTAGGATGTAAAGTAAAGAGCATATTTCCTAAAAGAATCAAACCACGTTATGTCGGAGCATAGCTAACAACTTGGTACCTTGTTACACCATAGAAGGAGATCCCATGGTATTCTTGTGCACCATGGAGGAACAGTGGATAGACCCACTGGAAAGAAGAAATATGCTAGCATATACACTACATGGGATAGAAACATATTGGTGGGTGGCCCACAAGGATAATATTTTAGGATGGAATGAAATTAGGATTTCTCTTGCTACTAGGTTCTTCAGGAGAAATGCACCTACTCAAATATACACTTATCATGGTAATCAACCTGTTTAGCACCACATTCAGAAGTGTGAGTGCTTCTAGACAAAGAGGGAGGAAGCTTTATCACCTTCGCTATGGGTTCACAAGTTTTATTCCACTTTACAATTTTGTGTGCATCCTTGGTATGTATATGTAGAAATCCATAGAGAGACTAGAAATTGGTAGGATTTAATTACAAGAATGGCCTAGATGTTTGAATTCTTCTCTACTAAACCTTCAATGATATAATCATTAAGAGTCATAAAGTTCTTAAGTATGGGGGATAGTGCCAAGGCTGAAGAACTCCTTCAGGAGTTATTTGATGAAGGAAACTCAGGAGCATGTCTTGTTAAAGAGATAGAGGCCGATGCCACACTACTTCAACATGCTTGCCTTAAGAAAGAAAAAGGAAAAATGGTCTACTTATTGGATGACAAAGAAGTAGAAAATATGGATGTAAACCATTCAACAGGTAGGCGTGAGGTGTTGGATAGTGAAAATAAGACCACGCGTGCCTATCATGAACCTATGAAGAAAAGAAGGTGAATATTTGATCAAATGTTGAGCCTAAGGAATCCATAATTTGAGACTATTATTCAGACTTTGAAGTGAAAAAAACATATAATTACTAAGGGATTATCAGGACTTATTCCTAGGGGGCACCATGAACTTAAAGGCATGCATGAATCATTCGGGAAGATGAAGATAAATCTTAAAGAGGGTGAGTACCTAGTTAGAAAGAGACCCTACTGAATGAACCCCAACTTACGTGAAAAGGTCAAAGAAGAGATTGACAAAATGTTAAAGTTTGAGATTATCAAGCCCTTGACAAGTCTGAATGGGTTAGTCCAATGGTGATCATTATCAAGAAGGATGGATGCATTAGGATCTTTGTAGACTACATGGATCTCGAACGTTGCATGTGTGACTAATCCCTTTCTTATGCCATTCACTGAGGAAATACTAGAAGGAGTTGTAGGTTGTGAAATATATTTGTTTACAGATGCGTTCTCTAGGTATCATCAGATTAGGATTTCCTAGGAGGATCATTAAAAGACTACTTTTACTATTGAATGGGGTAGCTTCACCTATACTATAATGCCTTTTGGTCTGAAAAATGTGCCCATTTGTATTTTCGAGGCATAGTTGTTCAAGCGTTCAAGGAATTTATTCACAACTTCTTACAGGTTTATTTAGATGATTGGATGGTGTATGGATTATTTAAGGATCATTGTGACAATCTACATTTAATGTTTGAAATATGTAGACAGTTGAGTATCTCTTTGAACATCAAGAAGTGCATATTTGCTACACCATTTGGGATACTATTAGGACACATAATCTGTAAGGAAGGTTTGTTGGTTGATCCAGCCAAGGTTGTAGTTATTATAGGCCTAAGAGAGCCTACCAGTCAGAGTGAGGTGCATGGATTTTTGGGTCATATAGGATATTATAGAAATTTTATCAAAGGATATGCCAAATTTTCCACACCGTTGGAGGAGTTATTGAAAGGGAAAGGTACGTTCTAGTAGGGATAAGCTCGCAACAACATGCATTTGAGACATTAATGAGAGAAACTTGCTACCGTGCTTATTCTATGTTTTCCTTCATCGAGAAACCATTTCATGTACATGTGGATGCCTCTAGCACAGCCATTTGCACACAGTGTTAGCTCAACTTGGAGAATATATTATAGATCATACTATCTATTTTGCTAGTCAAAAGTTGACCCTCGTAGAGTGTGAAGCTTTGTCGATGATCTATGCGCTACATAAATTCTAACAATACCTATTAGCTACACCATTTTTCTTTTATACAGATCACATGGCATTGAATTATTTGGTAAACAAACCCATTCTACAAGGGCGCATATGCAAGTGGGTACTCTTATTTCAAGAATTTGATTTCACAGCTTGTGGTAAAACTAGGGTAAAGTAATTATGGACCGAGACCATTTATCCATAATACACTAGGAGAAGAAGTACAGAATGTGAAGATACCATGCCAAATGTATAGTTATACAAAGTTATAATGAGCACCATGAAAACAAGAGGACATTGTTGTCTTTCTACAAACAAGTATGGAACTAGAAGGAATGAAATCATTGGAGAAGAAACAACTTGCATATACGTGCAAAGCACCCTAAATGTTGATTAGCGGTGATCTATACAAATTAGGATAGGATGAAGTATTATATCGTTGTGTATTAGAACATGAGTGTATACATATTATGGTAGAAGCTCATGGTGGTATTGTTGGTGGCCACTATGCAGATGATTCCATGCGCACAAGATTCTCGCTTGCTATATTACTATGGGAGACCCCTAAAGTATATTACAAGGAATTTTGTAAGGCTTGTGATCATTGTCAATGTCTTGGGAAACAAGTTCAACAAGATGAAATACCTCTAAGACCTATTACTAGTGCATAACCATTTGAGAAATGGTCTATAGATTTTGTGGGTCCTATTTCACCAGTTACACATAGAACTGGATCACGCTATATCTTAACTTACACAAATTATCTGACAAGGTGGACAAAAGGAGCACCTAAAAAGGATTGTACAGTGGCTACAACAGCCATGTTTATATGGGAAAATATTATTACAAGGTATGGATGTCCTTTAAATTTAACTAGTGGTAAGGGCACACATTTTATTAACAAGAAAAAAAGAATTTTATTGGATGAATTCATGATTCCACACCATAATACTACACCCTATCATCCTTAGGTAAATAGAACTACCGAGGCTTTCAAGAAAAATTTGAGCCATAAATTGACAAAAATATGTGATGTTAGAAGAAACGATTGGGATGATAAATTATTTGCCATACTTTGGACATATCGAACAACATATAAAACGTTAAAAAAATCCACACCATTTCAGTTAGTGTTTGGCGAGAAGCAGCTTCTTCCTATGGAATTTAGATTTGCTTCTTTGCATTTTGCTCATGATGGAGGTATAGATGATGAGCAAGCATTAGAAGAAAGGATTGAAAAGTTACTTAAGTTGAATGAGCGATAATTCATAGCACGTTGGAGTAAAAAACAAGAGAAGGCTAGGCTAGCAGAAAGCATGGCATGACAGCGCACATCGGGGATAAAAAGTTTCAGATAGGATAGATGGCGGTCCTTTATTATTCTAAGGTTTTGCGCCATCTAAGAAAACTGAAGGTACATTGCTTGGGGCCATATGTTATCACTCACATACTAGAATCAGGCACTTGTCAATTAGAGGCACTTGATGGAATACGCACTGGTTACTTCAACAAGAGTAGGATGAAGCCCTACTATAAATAATTCTTCTTGGTGTTTGTAATAAGGCAAAGTGTTGCCATTTAGATTAGGTTTACAATTATGCATTTCCTTAATGTGTTTCCTTCTCTGTTACTATGCTTTGTCAATTTAGTTGGTGTGTTTTGGTAATAAGCGCATTTACGAGCGAAGCTAATTACTATTTGAAGAATTTATATGTATAGAGGACTGCACATACCCTTGGTGTGGCGTAGGTTGTTTATATCTAGGTACAATACTTGATTAAAATAATTACACATGAAAATAACTATCTACGGGTGTTATTTAAGGTTAGATAATTGAAGAAAAGGAGATTGGTTCGGACACAAGGACCATAGAGAGAGGAATGAAGAAACAACTATAATGGAAGGTAAGAAGAGGCCATGAAGACTACCACCTGGAAGGTGTAATGGCAAGGTACTCGTCAAAGCGCATGGAAGCGTGCTAAAGAGAAGTCTACAGCCAAAAGGTATGAGCATACACTAGAAGGTTATAGCTTGCATGCGAGAATATTTACCACATGGAAACAATGAAAATGGTCGATTAATGAGAGGATTGTTAGTAGGTGGAGGAGAAAAAATGCACTAACTTTTTGAAATTATATATAAGGACAGGATGTGAGTTCATTTTTACCATTCATAATTGAGAGAATTTGAAAAGGGATAAGTGAGAACGATCCAAGAAATTGTGTTGAGGTGTGAAGAGCGTGAAACCAAACTTAGAGAGAAGAGTTGTGCATAGGATAAGGTTGCATTCCCATAGGTGAAGGGTTTGAGAGAAGAATACGTGTTACAAATGAGCTAGGGAACATGATTTCCACTAGGGCATAGAGATTTATAATAGGGTTTCAACTTGCTCAATTACGGAGGGAAGAAAAGAGATATTTTTAGATGGTACCAAAGAAATCACCCGCAGAAGGAGACAACTAAGAAAAGAAGAAGGAAATTGAAGTTAAATGAGGACACATAATAGTTTAAGGAGAGAGCACCTAATTCCCCTACACCTCCACAGAATAAGGATGAACCAGAAGATGAAGATATGAAGGATGGAGAGGAAGGAGGAAAGGAGGTAGATGAGACAACAACCAAGACTACTCAGGACATAATAACACAAGTTCCAAATCTTGAAGCCCAAGTTCCTAAGAATCCTAGATCAAAAAGAAAAAGTGGGGAATATGTTCCACTAGTCATGGGCTATGCCGAGGACACCAAGTAAATTTTTCTGCGTTCGTTTCAAAAGCACAATGACATAAAATGAGTTGTATGGTTGGGAGTTGATGGATGAAGATATGGGAATTGTGTGCATAAGGAAGAAACTTTCATGGTTGATGCACACGCACATGGATGAACCATACTTTGATGTGTGTGAGGATTCATGTGTATCAAGGAGGTTGAAGAAGACACCTCAGGCTAGACACATAACACTCAAGCCTATTGTTATGTCAGATGAACAAGTGAGCAATGCTTTGGTGAAAGTATCGACAAAAGTGGCACGATGGAATATGGATAAAGGTGCAACAATTAGGGTGCTACTAGAGGAAATCAAGACTAAGGATGCAGAAATAGTGCACCTAAATTAAGAGAAGGACTTGGCACAAAAGAAGAACACATTGTTTTCATCAACATGGAAGAGGAAGTTGGGAACAATATCATGAAAGAAAATCTATCTTTAGAGCCAAAGGTACCAAAAACATTTCCTTCAAAGCATTGCATTATGTAAGTACCTTGGTGGACATAGTTCTTGAAGATGAACCTCTATGTATACCAGCACGAAAGGATCCAGTGTAGGAAGCATAGTGGGAAAAGGCTTTAGTGATGTGGAATATTACATCATATGAAGGGTTGTTTTGAGCTTACGGGAAGAACTAAAGAAGGCATATCAAGCGTTGAATATTTGTACAGCTCTAGAAGCCATTCTAAGAACTAGGGCCATTTTAGAAGACAATGAAGTCATGAAGGTCATGAAAGATGAAAAATTGGGCCACACATAATGATTATCATTTGTAAAACAAAAACATGAGGCCCTTACAAACCGCTAAAGAACCACACAAAGAAAGGATGGATGAGCTTGGAAAACTCATCATGTAAAATATGGACTTGTTAGAAGGGATAATGACTGTTATGTCTAGCATTGTGTTGGTCTTGCAGAATGAGAAAGGAGAGATTGAAAAGGATGAGTTAGAGTCAATTATAGTGGATATCCTAAAGAAGGTAAAGGTCACACTCAATGATTGGCAAACTCTAGAGGTGGAAATAAAAGAAGAATATCTAGAATTGATTCTTTAGGTTGAAGTAGAATATATTGTAGGGTAAAGAAATTCTTTTATTCATCAAAATTCTTTCTATTCTTCTATTCATATTCTTTGATTCATTTTGGAGACAACCATTACTGGGGCGGCAATGCAACTAGTGTGGGGTAATGTTGGTTAGTCAAAATCAGAACTTAGCGAAGGAAATACGTAAGCTTCATGCAAGAGATCGAGAGAACATTCAAAGAAATGGAAGTATCGGAATGAAATACACATGTAAAATAGAAACATATTTGGGACTTAGCCATTTTCACGATGAGGACCTATTTTTGGAGATAACATGTAGAGCACAAAAGCTCGGTCAAAGACTTGTGTGACACACCTTAGCTATTTTTATACAAATACAAGCTAAGAATAGATCTACTACTGTTAGTTAACTAAAAGTAGTCTATTGTTAGTGCACTTGCATGTGTGGCTATTTTTGTAACGGCGCGTGGCTAATAATAGCATTGTTATCCAAATGTGCCCCCTGCTCATTTTGTGGCTAACTCCCTTTCATTCTTTCCTTCTATTGTGCCTTAGTCATAAATTTTTACTTTTTAGGCACTCAAAACCTTCTGGAAATGACACCATTGGATAGAGCTCTTTCTCAGCTTTCTAGAAAGGTAAAGATTTCCTTCTAACTCCACGTATTTTTCAAGTTATGGCTCGGCAGAGTTTTTGTGGGAAAGTTTCCCTTGGAAGGTCCGCAGCCAATCAGAACTCGCCATGTGTCCAGGTCAAAAATATCAAAGCGATCCAATTTTGGCCTATTTTTTCCTAAAACTTCAAATTGCCATAACTTTTGATCTAGAGCTTAGATTTTCACGTTCTTTATATCAATGGAAAGCTGGTGAAATGCTCTACAAGATTCCATGGTCAATTTTGAATTTTGGTTCAGTTTGGAGGGAGAAAATCAAAAAATGCTTCTGGTACGCGCCCATGGACAGAACTGACGTTTCAACAACCAATTTTAATGCAAAATGGGTCGCATTCTTCTCCAACATGGTCAAAAATGTCAGGGCATGGGTTTGTAAGGACCTCCATTCCGTTTTTTATACATTTTTTTCAATGGGGAATGGTTCCCACATTTTTTCACATTTTCTCTCTCCTGGGCTCAACCCATGCACTATAAAAGCCGGATTTGGCTCATTTTTCAAAGGGGGAACACTTTTTTACACAGCAAGCTTTTGTTTTCACTTTCAACAAGTGATTTTGGCAAGTATCAGACCTTCCAGGGATTGTAACAGGTTTTTCTACCTCTTTGGTGTTGGAATACAAGGATTTTGATGTTGAAAATCACAATGCAGGCTCTGTGAATGCTTTCAGTCCTTTGTATGTGTTGTTTGCTTCATTTCAAACCCTTGTTTACAGCTTATCAACCTGTGCATGATGTTTTATGTTGCAATTTCTGATTTGTGTCAATTTTCATGAGCAAGAAGTGCTCACCACTCCTTTGGTGTATCACCCTTATCAGTTTAGTTTTAATTTTTACATTTCTTATCCCTGTCTCCTTGTAAATTAAGATAAAATTAGGATCTGAACCTCTACAGTTGTGCAAATAATAGATCTGATCAAAGGAGTTTGAGGAACTAGCCTCTAATCTAGATATTCCTCTCTCATTTTACAAGTCCCACACTTGGAGAGAGGTTTCAATGTTGTGTAATCACACTGGATGCCTAAAACATCAACTTAGAAACCTGATTTGCATCCAGGGGTGCTGCTGATTTGCAACAACAGTTTTGGCATGCCCGGTGGGACCTTAGAGGTCTTCCACTTCATCTTTTGCAGGTTGGTGTGTTCCTATGAAGATTTCAGCCTTTGGAGGCACTTACAAACACATCTGGTGACTCCATCGATCATCAAGCAACCCATTTCGAAGTCGAGACTGCTTTTCATCCATTTCCATCCATTATTCTTTCCATCTCTTTCATTCTTTTCCATTCCATGAAGTTGTGCAATCATGACTTCATTTCCATCATGGAACTCACATTTACAACAGCAACAATGTTTCCCACCTCCAACATGTTTTTTAAATCCTCCAACTCAAGCATTTTGAACAAATTCAAAATCAGCATACATACCTATATGAGCTGCAATGCCAAAATTAGTTTGGATATGGAGCTTTCCAAGAGCAAGGGTGTGCATACAATGAAGACAATCAGATGCAAGATGATGGTCTGTTGGAGAAAATCCAAAAGATGGAGGTAAACATGGTGCAATCCAGGGCTCAAGCAAAAATGAAAGCATTTGGAATCGGTTGTGGAGCACCCTGTCCATGGGTGGGACCTTTCCCAAGGCATTACAACCCTCAAGAGAAGCTTGACTTCATGATTGCAACGCTACCATTTCTTGTAAAGTGGATTGAAGGAATAGAGGTGTATGAGAGGAGTATTCAGTAACCTTGGCAACGGGTAAGCACACCATCTCGTGCCTTTTCTTTTCCTCTTTCTCAATCTACTTTATCTCAGCAGTGTCAAGTTTTAAACTCTCCATCTACTGTCCCAAGTGTTGAATCCATTTCTCCACCCCCTAGTCTTCCACCTCATCTCAATTCTTCTGTCCTTTTCCCTTCCAAATAGTCATCCCCTCCACAAGAGCTAAATGAAACACCCTCTCCTCCAAAGAAACAAGAGGTTTTACCTCCTCCACCACCACAAAAAATTGCAAAAATCAGTCATGAAGGACAGCAAAAAGAGAAGCCAAACAAGGATGAAGAAATTAAAATTTTGAAGAGTTGGGCTCTTAAATTTGGGATGAAGAAGATCCCTTTGCTGATGAAACCTTCAGAAGAGGTTGGAGTTACAGAACAAATGGTGGTCAAGACTAATTTTGTTGCAGCAGAAGAAGAGCAAAAAGGAGTTGCAGATCAGCAATCAATTTGTTCAGAATATAGTGTCCATGTTGGCACCCTATTTGAAGGAAATGTTGATCCAATTCAAATTGCAAAAATCAGTCATGAGGGATAGCAAGAGGAAGGAGAAGCTGCTCCAAATCCAAAATAAGAGGAGCACATTCCAGCTGTGGGGGAGAAAAGTGCAGATCCAAAGGCTTTGAGCACAAAGCAGGTTATAGAAGAACCTTCAGTTCTTCTCTCTACTTCATCTCTCTCAAGTTCTAGTACTGAAGAAGAGTTTGATCCCTCAAACTCAATGCTGGAGGATGAAAGAAACCATGGTGATCAAGTTGCAGATCAAGAGAATGCCTCGCATCTTATAGAAGCTCTTTGGAACCAAGATTGGAAGATTTTAATCTTTCATGTCCTTCATTGGAGGAAGAGAAAGGGCAGAAGGGTTCTACCATTGCTTCCACACCATCCATTCAAGGTCTACAAGAGAACTCCATTCTTGGAGTTGAAAATCAGAATTATGGGCATACTCAATGGATCAAACCTTGCCCAATTAGGTATTTGGCTTCATTGGAGCCAAAGGAGAAGCCACAACCAGTCATGCTTGCTTCTAAGCATGAGGATGAGCTGCAAAGTTCCAAGGATCAGCTGTCATACCTCTCCAATCCAAATGTAGAGCAACTAAAAGAGGTATTGGATTTGTTTTTAGTTGACACCTTGCTAATTTGGGTAGAAGACCAGCTTCTTGTTGATTTTCCACTCATCCAATCAGCCATACTCAGCTCCAAATCATTTGCATGGCTGCCAATTTTGAAGAAAGGAAGCTATTTTGCACAACCAGTTGCAGGGTTCATTTAGCTCACCTTTGCTTCCAGTTAGAGTAGAGTAGGTAGGTTTGCTTTCAGTAGAAGAAGTGCTTGTGCACACTCTGCATGTTCCATTTGGAGCATGTATGATTTTCAGTTTGTACATAGTTTTGGTGCTGCTGGTTTTGCTCTTGCACAGTTCATTTTGATGGCATTTTGGTGGGAACAACTCCATGTCCAGTGGGATTCAAGCGGTTCAGAGGGAAGTTTTCAAAGTTCAGATCAGTTTTCAGGCTACTACTCATGACTCCATGCCCAATGGATTGCTTCAGGCTACTGATCATTCATCCAGCAGGCAGATGACCCCTCTGAGTCACCAAAATTGTTATCCAAATGTGCCCCCTACTCATTTTGTGGCTAACTCCCTTTCATTCTTTCCTTCTATTGTGCCTCAGTCATAAATTTTTACTTTTTAGGCACTCAAAACCTTCTGGAAATGACACCATTGGATAGAGCTCTTTCTCAGCTTTCTAGAAAGGTAAAGATTTCCTCCTAACTCCATGTATTTTTCAAGTTATGGCTCAGCAGAGTTTTTGTGGGAAATTTTCCCTTGCAAGGTCCGCAGCCAATCAGAACTCGCCACGTGTCCAGGTCAAAAATATCAAAGCGATCCGATTTTGGCCTATTTTTTCCCTAAAACTTCAAATCGCCATAACTTTTGATCCAGAGCTCAGATTTTCACGTTCTTTATATCAATGGAAAGATGGTGAAATGCTCTACAAGATTCCATGGTCAATTTTGAATTTTGGTTCATTTTGGAGGGAGAAAATCAAAAAACGCTTCTGGTACGCGCCCATGGACAGAACTGACGTTTCAACAACCAATTTTAATGCAAAATGGGTCGCATTCTTCTCCAACATGGTCAAAATGTCAGGGCATGGGTTTGTAAGGACCTCCATGCTGTTTTTAATACATTTTGGTCAATGGGGAATGTATCCCATGTTTTTTCATGTTTTCTCTCTCCTGGGCTCGACCCATGCACTGTAAAAGCCAGATTTGGCTCATTTTTTAAAGGGGGAACACTTTTTTGCACAACAAGCTTCTATTTTCACTTTCAACAAGTGATTTTGGCAAGTATCAGACCTTCCAAGGATTGTAACAGGTTTTTCTACCTCTTTGGTGTTGGAATACAAGGATTTTGATGTTGAAAATCACAATGCAGGCTCTGTGAATGCTTTCAGTCCTTTGTATGTGTTGTTTGCTTCATTTCAAACCCTTGTTTACAGCTTATCAACCTGTGCATGATGTTTTATGTTGTAATTTCTGATTTGTGTCAATTTTCATGAGCAAGAAGTGCTCACCACTCCTTTGGTGTATCACCCTTATCAGTTTAGTTTTAATTTTTGCATTTCTTATCCCTGTCTCCTTGCAAATTAAGATAAAATTAGGATCTGAACCTCTGTAGTTGTGCAAATAATAGATCTGATCAGAGGAGTTTGAGGAACCAGCCTCTAATCTGGAGATTTCTCTCTCATTTTACAAGTCCCACACTGGAGAGAGGTTTCAACGTTTGTGCAATCACACCTGGATGCCCGAAACATCAACTTAGAAACCGATTTGCATCCAGGATGCCGCTGATTTGCAACAACAAGCATGCAACCTATTTTGGGATTAGATAAGTAGTGAAGGGAAAGTCCCCACCCTTATAAATATGTATTGAACTATGTAGCATAGAGAGAGTGTGTGAGAACTATGTTATAGTGAGATTATGCTACCAAATATGATACGTGCATGAGCATATACTACTGTTATTGTAAGGAAGCTTTTGTGTATTACTAAATTTAATATAATGGAGATTATGGACTGAATCAAGGTGTTATCATGGTTATAGTTTAGTATTGCATGCTTGATTTCATCATGGTTATCTTTTAAGTCTATTATTCTCTAGATCTAGATCTGAACATGCACTGTAGAATGATATATTAGTCATAGATCTGAATGATTTAAGTCTTCATCATGCTAACATTCTGTAACAACAACCCCAAAGAGGGTCCTAGTACCTTTGCGTACTTCGGGTGAGCCCTCAGTCTAGGCTAAATTATGTGTCAGCATGCCTAGGCTTGTATTGGTGAATTCTAGGTCGCATCATTATATTACTCAAAAACAAATACTCCTATGAATATTACACATCATAATAGATTTCTTTAATGAGGCACCAACTCCACAAAGAGCAAAAATCACTAGTTTAATAGGACACCAATCCTTCAAGGAGGATAAAACCCCATAAGGTGATAAGTAAGAAACTCAACCACTCTATAATGGGTTATCAATGATGATATGTTGCTCATACAAATAATAGTGATCCAAATTCAGATCCAAAGATACCAAACCCTTCTATAAAACAAGCCCTCTCCTAACTCTCTAAAATATTATTCTTCATGGGATGAATAGGTATATTTCCCTTGCACACCTTCTCTTCAATATTCATAAGCTCATCACACATCTCTTCATCTCTATCCTCGACCCTTCTTCACTCTTCTTCAACTCTCTCTAGCTTGCTCATACCCCCAATTTGTCTCACTAGCTCAAATGAGCAATTACATTGAATTTATATAGACAAATCATCATTAAAAACATAATGGGTCTCCCAATACCATGAAATGTCAATAAAAATATATTAAAATACTAAACTACATTATATAATATTATACCAAATAACCCTTATAGGTCGACACTAGATCGAGATTCATGACAAGACAAACTAGGCCTAAAACAAAAATTTCTCCTTCACTGAGAACTTCAAGGACTAAAAGAGCATCAATTCTTTTTTCATTCCTCCAAATACTTCAAGAATTAAATCCCAACCTAACACGTAATCCATAAGGTCGGGAACCTCTCGCAACAAGCAAATTCATTATGACAATACAAACTAGGTCAAAGACCTATCCATTATCAACACTAACAAAGAACAATCTTCATGAATGAAGACCAAAACCATATAAAAAGAGATAAAATAAGGCATTTAACCACTTTATGTAAATCCAAGACATAAGTAACACCATCAAACATTTTATAACCCCACTCAACTCTTGGAGCCATCTAAACCACTTTCTCCTTATTGCAACTTGAAATGCCCAAAAACTAGTTTTGGAAATAGGACATTCTTGCACCATCACCGACTCTCAAAATATATATAAATTCATGGAATAGGTAAAAATTCCTTCCCTTTTCACTCTCCAATGGATATCCATCATTAAATCAGCCAAGATATTTTTCTTTCATACCAATCTTAAGACCAATGCATTGTTATCCCGAATCGATAATCTAGGTCAACTTGTGACCTTCTTCTGTAGTAGCTAAAATTAGATTAATATATAAAAAAGGATTAAATCATGTCATGTGGAATGTGAAAAAAACTCCAAATTTTATAAACCACCATTACTAAGATCAAAAGTGCCAAAGTAGTACCTAACTCCGTGACTACTAAAATTGTTCTTTTAGCTCAAAACCAATCAACTTATTTTAACCTATAAAAGTCATCAAATAGCCTCACCATGATTTAAAATCACTCAAAACATGTAGCATGGATACCGTACATATGATAACAAAATTTAGACATTAGGTCAAATGGAAAACCCGAGAGAAAACTATTATTTTTCATAAACAAGCACATTTGATTGAGCTCCACTCATAGTCATGACTTCTAATAAACATCACTGAAAGATAAGAGATTCCTCTATCACCTATAATCATAAAATATGGTGATTCAATCCATTTAAATCCCAAACCAAGAATATTTCTCCCTATCTAGGGTTTCAAGACCATAAAAATAAACTTACCTTCTTAAACTTTGATCATAAAATACTGAAAAATGAAACTTCCTCATTATTTTTGAAAAATAGTATTATCTGTAGACACCAAATTTGGGTCTTATGACACCCTGTACCACATATCTCATCCCGCAACCTAACCCTACCTCACCAACTAAAACCTTACACACTGAATTATTTATTAATTACCTTATAATTAATAAATCCACATCTCCAACCCTGCCACCTCACCTCGCCACCTCACTCATGACCTAGCCCTAACCCTAAACTAACCTAATTAAGACCTATGACTTGGTCCAGACCCACACCCATGACTCATCACCCCTCACCCACATCAAAACGAACCTAATAATGACTTGACCAAGCCCACAACTGACCCCTTGGGAGAAAAGGAGGGAAAGTTGGCTATTTTACTAAAAATAGCCAACTTTGACCTAACCGACATTGGTCCCTACGCGGCCGACGTCGGTTAGGTAACCACCATCGGTTCCCTGTAAATGACCTCCCCCAACCAAAATGAAGGGATCCGGATTCACTTGCAAAAGAGCGACAAGTAAGAAGGAGGGAAGAGTTGGCAAAGAGGAGCATCGAGCCCAAAACTAGGACTGAGAAACTAGAGCATTGTCACACTCATCCAAACCTTGGGAGAGTCGGAGGATAGCTTCATCAGATCACTTCTAATTGTTGGATCATCCCAACTGGGCCTTGCCTTCGCCACTGCATTCTTTGGACCTGCATCCACATCAAAACTAGTAAGTAGTCTCTTTTATCACCTTGTATGCTTCTAGACACCACTTTGTGAACTTTTAATTCATAGGGATTATAAGCTCACTCCTGGATCTACTACCTGGCAACAACCTGCACCTAACCTTCGGTCATCCATCTCTATATTACCCCAAAGACAACTCTCTCACTCTCTGAGTCTTCTCTATCACCCTACTACTCCCCTCAACCATCTACCAACCTTCCAAACCTCATAACCACCTTACACCAACCTCCATTTAAAAATCCCTAAGTCACTACCCCTACCGATATCGGTTATTCCCACTGGGTACCGCTTTGTAACCGAGATCGTTATCCAGTTGACCGGCATTGTTCATCGTGACTTATACAAAAATTAACCTTTCACCTATCACCTCAAAATAATCTCGTGTCTAGCTTGGTCTATCCCTGTAACTTGATCGAAACATATCAATAACCAGTGACCAAACAAACAACATGACATTCTATTGTTGGTAATTTAGTCTTTATTGCTTTTAGTAATGAGATACCTAAATCGTGAGTTCGCAATAGCTTCTTTATTATCATTTACATCAGTTTGTATTAAAAAGGGAACTGACCACCTTCGAAAGGAAGTCTAATATTTCCTGGGCCCAAGGCAGTTCCCTCACTTATTGTCTAACTAAAATCTGGTGGTCTTGCATTCTTATTTACAAGTAGTCCTTCCCAGACAAAAAGGAGTTCTTCACAATCGGTCTGATTTCTCTACGGTACGTGCACACCTTCCCAACACTCTACAGGTATTCCTCCTAACCCTAACCCCTTATCTGTTTCTCAAGAGAATGAAAGGATAGAAGCAACTCTATTCTAGAACTAAAATTCTGTGTGAAACATTTTGGCACGCCGGTGGGACCCTATTCAGTTTCTTTCTTTCTTGCTTGTTTTCATATAGGGAGCACACTTGTCGTTTCTTTCTTCTAAATATTCACAAAAAAACTTCATTTCGGTAAAAGAATTTATCTTTTCGCATCTTTGTATTAGTGAAAGTCATCTTCTTGACTTCTTCTCTTTCTTTGCTTCATCAAATATCATTTTCGATTTGGGTTTAAAATACATGCATCACATTATTGCTTTTTGTTTTTCATTCTAGTGAACGTAGATTAAGTAACAGTTGTACACATGAGGGTAATATCCACGGTATTGACGAGAAATTAATCTTACTCTCACTGCACAACACATACCAAATCACATCATAATATACACAACATCTCAAACATCCCCCCTTTCCGTGGTATTCCTCCACCCGATTGAGGTATCCTTACAAGCCAAAACAAACTTGACATCTCCCTTAGGTCTTTTGTTTAGGATTGACATCATCTTGTGTCTAAGGCATAAGCCCAAAAGTGATTAAAACTAATCCTAGGGTTAGTCTCTTGATTTTCTTGTGCATCTTGCTTGTTTTCTATTTTTCTTTCAGTTCTATTTCTCTGTTATACCTTGTCTCAGTTATCACTTCAGACAGTTTGGTGGGTATACTAAGCCTTGTTCTCCCCAAACCAGTAGCCTCTTACATTCTCTCTTTGCCTTCACAGTAACCGGCACCGGTCCTCTTCTACCGACATCGGTTATCGGATCGACACTAGTTACGCTCCGATCAACATCGGTTACCATGACTCGATATCAGTTCATCGTGTTTTACAATTCCTAACAAACCAGTAACCTACCAATTCCAACATTTTTTGCATTTTTGTTCCTGATTGACTAATTCTCTGATGTATCCTCTTGTCCATGGTTGTTATCACTTGGAAACAAGCCGCAGCCATGGTTTCACATGCTTGTTCCATGTCTTTTCCTGAGTCACCCCCTTCGCATCCTATGGGGAATCCTACGGACACCAATGTTTTTCCCAAGATCTATGTCGGAGATCCAGATTTTGCTAAATTTTTAGATGCTAATCTTGGCGATGTATAGTATTATTTGTCTCGCACACTCGATCGTACACCCAACGGTCAGCCTCCTCTTGGGTATGCTTATGAGTATAGCCTCCCACTTAGCTCCTTCCCCACCTAATAACTCCACCTCACTGTCTTCATGCTTAGCCCCGTCTCCGGCTCCTGAATTCAATGGTCCGTACTACACCAATTGGCTTTCCTTTGGTTAATCTGGGGCCCCACATATCACTACCATCCACCGCCCCTACCTCATCCCTCTCACAAATTTCCTCTTTCATAACTTGTTCTCTACCACCTATCCACACGAGCTTTCCCTCTTAGGCTCCACCCACCTTTTCATTTCCACAAACGCATCCGGTGGCCTCAACATCTTATATAGGACACCCTTATTCGGCCGCCCCAACACATTCATCATCGATACCTTATCAACATTTAGCCCCACCATTGTCTAGTAGTGGCTCTTGGCCCAATCCTCCTCCATTTACGACGACAACACCATCATCTAACCCAATTAATGATTTAATCAAACAAATGATGGATAAGATGCAAAATCTTGAAGCTTTTGTTTAGGAAGCCGTAACACCCGACATACAAGCAAGTTTTTGGGATCCTATTCATTCTTCTCTCCCCTTCATACATATCCTCCTCAATGGGAATTATCAAAATTTACTCACTTTAATAGTAAGGAGGACACTCAACAACACTTGTGATCATTTTGACATGCTTCCTATCGATTGCTCATGATGATGCCTTACTACTCCGTACCTTCCCATGTCCTTATCAGACCTACCTTGAGTGGTACAAAGGTGCTTTAGCCCAAGACTCAATCTTCTCCTTCAACTAGTTAGCCCAATCTTTCTTGGATCATTTCTCCATCAATATTTCCAAGAGATTATCCATTACCAATATCTATGCCATTCAGAAATTTGAAGACGAATCTATCATAGAGTTCATTGGACGATGGCGGGGCCTCATCAACCAACTAACTTATGCCTTACCTCAAGCCGAGCTCATTGAACTCTTTATGCGGGCCTGCGCTAAACACATTTCTCCCACCCTCCAAATTTAAACTTTCCGCACCTTTGATGAGGCCTTTACTATGGCTCGAAAACTAGAGATTCGGGCCTTAGAGGAGGAGAAATTGAAGTTGCACAACAAAAACTTAAATTTCTGAACCCATGACTCCACTAACAAACCCAACACAACCAACTCTCACCCATCGGCTAATTCAAAATCAAAAGGAGTTGTACACGTGGTAACGGTCAAATCTCAAGCACTATCTTATACCCAGTTGAAATCCACCTATAAGTATAAAGCCGAGCCCATCAAGTACACTCCCTTAGGAGAAACTTATGATGTGATCTTGGAAAAATTACTTAAAGCAGGAGCTATCACCTTGCCTCCTGTTAAACCTCACTCCGAGTTTGATTCTACCAATGCTATACCTTCTTGGTATAAAGAAAATATCTTTTGTAACTTCCATCACGTGAAGGGACACGTCCACGAAAACTGCAAGATGTTGAAAAACATAGTGCTGGAAATGGTTGATGCAGGGGATATAACCCTCGATAATCCTAATGCCCCTGCTAATCGAAATTTAAAAATCTTCAACAAACCATTTCCAAATCATTCCTCTACCAGTAACACAAACCAAGAAACATTAGCTAAGGAAAAGAGTGTGCATGAGATCCATGTGGTTTTCAACTCCCAACCAAGGGCTTCCATCGAGGAAATTCTGAATCGAGCCTCTTTACCGATGCAAGAGTCCTTCCCCCCTTCTCCTTCATCAGGAGAAGAGGACAGCCCTACTATTCCTTTACCCATAAAGGAATCAACCACCCAGAATTCTCTTATCATAGAAGAGCCTTCTTACACCACATCCCTGCAAGACTGTGAGCGGCTGTTATCAAACTTATCTGTTTCCCAAACATCTCCTTCTACCACTCTTGCTTCAAAGGAAGAAGGATCGCCACTTTTTCTGTCGTCCTTAGAAGAGAAACCCCTCGAGCCTACATCACCAAATTCCTTAATCATGATAGATCCTCTAGAACATGCCCTCCTCCCTATCAGTTCTTCATCACCTAAATCTTTCCAGTGACCGGTTGACCCCTTAACTCCCATTGATACAATGCCTCATTCACCCCCTATATCACACCCCCAGTGGACCGAATCATAACCCACTTCTCTTCCATCTCAAAATGTCCGTCCATACATGAAGATTGTCATCCCCCAGAAGATAGATGACTTTTATGGGCACGTTTGAGAACACCATGCTCTACTCAAATGCAAATGACTAATCCAGACACCTCTACCATATACTCGAAGTTTTTACAAAATCTCAAAATGCCTATGTCCTCACCTCCACCTCCCTCATCTCCACCGAATACCTCATCAACCTCTATCAACCTAACCAAAACTTCCCCTACGCTGGGACTTTACCAATACCAAACTTGATGCACCCACCTAAATGGTTAGACTTATCCTAAAATAAAGCCGTAATCCACCTAGAGATAGACCCAATCTCCTCGAGTCTAATCTATGCATCCGCCACAACTAAAACCTCACCCCCGATCACACCAGACAAAGAGTAGGCACAGCTTCAACCCTCACCGTCACACCTACCTTCTATATTGGGGTCTCACCCTCCACCTTTCCACAATACACCATGCCTCCCACGTCTTCTTTAACACGACCAGCACCTTCTGCACCCATATAGAAATCCACAGGCATCTCAACACCATCGCCCCAAGTATCTTTCCTACCTACCAACCCTAAGCAAACTCGATCATCGAAGGACTTGTTTGTTTCCGCTCCTCTTTCTCCATGGTTTTTCTCGCCACCACTTCATCTGTGGCCTCATCATCTAACTAGCTAAACATGACTTCTACACAGAAGAAGCCATGCCTAGTTCAACCCAATCATCAAAATCCCTAGCCTAAACCACCACCGTACGAACCACTCGTACCCAACCATTACTAAAACAATCAATAATCTCACCCACTCAATCAATAGCCTCATCTTCATTTGACCCGCTCAATAGATCTTACGCCAAGATCCTTGATATGCTAGTAGAGGATGCGACCATTTCCCTACCCCCACTCGAGACCCTATGATCCATCTAAACCTCAAGTATAGGTTATGATGAATCTAAAATATGTGCCTACCACCTCACACCAGACACAATGTAGAAGGATGCAAAGCTTTGAAAGACATCCTTCGTGAGTCGCCTATCTCGGATAGAAAATCTCAAAGAGACGACTTACGTAAGGAAAAGCCCTTAGCTTCGATCCCTTCTCTTATACCACCTATCCCCTCCTCCTTAATATCTATCATCATTGCAACCCCGCCTCTCGAGAACAATGACTTATACCTGTCATCTTCCTCATCTTGCATTCATGAGATCAACATGATTAGCATTACTACTCGAGGTCAGAAAAACAATGGAAAAGATAAAGAGAGCACACCGTGGTCTCTCTTTCTCCTCTCGCCATCCCGATTGCACCACCACCTAAAGCGGTTATTCATAGACCGCCTATCCAGTCTCTGATGGAGTTTCCCATCGCACTATGATCAAACAACTTCACCAATCTCCTATAAAAATGACACTATATGATCTCATTCAAACATCTGAATCGCATCGACAAGCTCTAATTGAGATCCTTCAAGGGATAGAGGTCCTACCTAATGAAACCTTACCCATCACCTCCATCTTAACACCCAACCATGTCGCTTCTCTCACCAAACAACCTACCTCCACAACCACCTGTCCTCGTATAAGAAACACGCTGCTGTCAATTTTTCTGAAGAAGAAATTGTCGTCTTTAGTGCAGAAGATCCTGACCCCACTCTTTTCATTTTGGCTTACATCCGGGACATCCGGGTACATCATGTTATGATCGACGGGGTGCTAGCCTAAACATCATCTCTTCCAAAGCCTTCCAACAGATGAATATCCCTCCTAGTTGCATGTGTGCCAACCCCACCATGTTGCGTTCATTCAACGATGCTATTACTTCTACCCTAGGCACCGTGATCCTTAACATTCGTGTAGGGCCACGTACCTTACCCGAAATCTTCTATGTCCTTGAGGGAGAATTCCAATACAACATGTTGTTAGGCCGCCCTTGGATCCGGGCTATGGGATGTGTTCCCTCCACCTTACATAGATGTATAAAATTCAAGTATGAGGGGAAGTCATACACCGTCACAGCTAATGCTTCCCCCTTCAAAACCTGTAATATGTTATACCACCCTAATGATGTGCTTGTACTAGTCAAGACACCCATTGATCCAACCCAACCATCTACTTCAACCACGCCTCAACCATCCACCTTAGCCACACCCACACCTTCGACCAATGAAACCACCAACGCAAATACTTCTTCCTTTCCCGCAGACAACATCCTAACCTCGGATCCCTTGGTAGGTGTTTTTAACGCATTACGCTAGGGGAGTACCACCTATACAACGTTAGCACCTTCCATACCCCACAAGAGTATGGATAGTTACATGTGCATCCTACCTACGACCGTCATGTGGGGGAGGTGATCTCCTCTGCAGACCACCTAATTACCACACCAACCTAACGTATGGGGGTGTTGACACATCCTATGTCACCCACAAACCTCCTCTTGGTGTGGTTCCCTTCCAATCAGATTTTCAATATCTAATCAACCGTCATTTCGTCCTCACCTTCCTGATGCGATGTGCTTGGAAAGGTTTTGGTTTCGGTCTTTATGAGGAAGGATGACATACGGTTATTCCCATGAAAACACACAAACACAAATATTGTAGTGGTCTTGGGTTTTCTGAACCACCTATACTGAAGAAACCTCATGTCAATTGTATCCAGGAAGATGACGAAGTCACCCATTCCAAACAATCATCGCCCATTTTACCATCTTCACCCACGGAGTCGATAGACTCGGAATCTATCCCTCCTAACTTTTTTTTCTCATGAATGTTATCTTCCTAGGTCCTCTCACTTATCAACGTGATGGTGAGGACCCATTTTCTCTCCCCCTTTTACATCCCGACATGATCGAAGAAGACCTTCCTTTGATTAATGTTGTGGAGTGCTAGGATGATGACTCCATCCTCACCTACCTTAGTGCAGATGACCCTTATATTCAATGCGCCTTACCATCTGAAACCCAAACCATGTTGAATGAGTTGACTATAGAAATCAACATCCACATGGAGGACGATCCTCACATTGTAAAGATTGGACAATCTCTCGATGCATCAGAACAAGCCGCCTTCACTACCTTTCTCCATGCCTACAATCAAGCTTTCACTTGGTCCTACGCCGACATGCCAGGAATCGATCCTGACATTGCTGTCCATAACATCACTCTGAAACTAGACTCCAAACCAGTTAAACAAAAGCTGAGAAAAATGCATCCACGCATTTCTCTCTTGGTTAAAGAAGAGCTTCAATGACTCCTTTCTGTTTCTTTCATCTTACCTATTGACTATCCGTAATGGATTTCTAATGTTGTACCTATCACTAAAGCGACAGGGGGACTTCGGATATGTATGGATTTCTAGGATCTTAACCTCACTTGCCCAAAGGACGACTTCCCCCTACCTAGTATTGATCGAGATCAACTTGTTGATCTCACCGCGGCCATGAGATGCTTTCTCTCATGGATGGTTTCTCGGATATAATCAAATTTTAGTATCCCCGGTGATCAACATAACACTACCTTCATTACCACTTGGGGGACCTTCTCGCTATCGTTTCATGTCGTTTGGCCTTAAGAATGCTGGTGCGACCTATCAGCGGGCTATGACTTACTTTTTCATGACATTATGCACACTATCCTTGAGGATTATGTCAATGATCTTCTTTGAAAATCCAAACATTGCAGTGAACATCTTGATATTTTAACCATTATTTTCAATCGCTCTTTATAATATCAGTTCATCTTCACCAAAGAAATGTGTCTTTGGCATCCTTTTGGGAAAAATCCTTGGCTTTATTTTCTCTTTACGTGGCATTGAGGTCGACCCCGCTTAATTCAAAGCTATTTTAGAAATGCCCCCACCCACTAACCTAAAACAATTACGTAGTTTTGCAGGGAAAACTCTAATCGATCCGTCGTTTCATCTCACAACTCTCGGATCGATGTCAACCTTTCCATCATCTCGCTAAAAAGTACATTGTCTTTCAATGGAGTGAGGAGTGCCACAAAGCCTTTGAGGCTCTTAAAACTTATCTCTTACAGCCACCCGTGCTTATCCCACCTCATGACGATCGCCCTTTCTACCTTTACCTTTCTGCCACCGACCATGTTGTAGGAGCCACACTTGCACATCCCGACTCCGAGCATCGAGAACAAGTAGTTTATTACATAATCGTACTCTTTTGGATTATGAAACTAGGTATACACATGTCAAAAAGTTGTGCCTAGCCCTATCATTCGTGGCCACCAAACTCGACATTACCTCATGAATCACAACACTTTTTTCATCACCAACACCGACCCCATACATTATATGTACGCCAAACCTCATTTAAACCAAGTGCATCACCCGATGGCTTATGCTCCTCACCGACCTCAACCTTGAGTTCATACACCGAAATCAGTTAAAGGACAAACTATCACAAACCAACTCGGAGAAGCCCCTTTACCCGGGAATAATTTACCAATTTTACTTTCCCGATGAACTCATCACAACTCTTTCACTCAATGATGCATCTTATCTAATGAATCTCTTCTTCGATGGATCTAAATTCTAATGCGGTGGAGGGGTGGGCGTTGTTCTCATTCCTCTTGAAGGTGAACCTATGCCTATTTCATTCAGGCTCGATTTCCCCTACACTAACAATACAACGGAATACGAGGCCCTTGTTTTGGGTCTCCACGTTGCGTTACACTTAGGTGTGAAGTCTATTAACATTTTCGGTGACTCTCAATTGGTAATAAATCAAGTCACTGGCATCTACCAATGTAAAAATGAGGAACTTCAAAAGTACAAACGTTACGTAGATTCACTTTTGACCTTATTTACCCATTATACTATCCAAACCGTTCCATGCTAAACTAATAAATTTATGGATACTATGGCTTGCTTGGCCTCATAAATTCCTGCATCACCAACTAATTCTGACATATTTGTCTTGGTCCAACAACTCTTTGCCCCATCTTACCTAGTCCTAGATGTTTGTATGGTAAATAATGCATCTGCTGACTCGCAGGATACCTGGTATCACCAATTTTACGACTACCTTACAACCTCGACCTTAGTAGTAATGGAAAACACACTTTTCTTAAAGGTTTTTCTCGTTATGTCATCATGGGGGACTCCTCTATAAATGTGGCTTTGATGGTATCCTCCTTCGATGTCTAACCAGTGCTGAAGTCACTCATACCATCCAACAAGTCCATGACGGAATTTTTTGTGGGCACTTTAGTGGCTTTGCCATGGCAAGCGGATCCTTCGCCTAGGATATTATTGGCCTACTATTAATAAAGAATACTATGAATATGTTAAGCGTTGTGTTATGTGTCAATAGCATTCCAACCTTTAACATACTCCCACCATCTGCTACAGGTCGCACGAGATCTTTGGCCATTCTCACAATGGGGCTTGGATCTTATTGGTGAGATTCATCCACCTTCTTCACAACGTCACCGTTGGATCATCACGGTAACCGAATATTACACTAAATGGGTGGAGGTCGTTCCACTCGTTTCAACCAAAAAGGAGAAAATTGTTGAATTCATCAATCATCACATTATTTGCCATTTCGGTGTTCCTCATCGCTTGATAACCGATAATGGAAAATATTTCAAAATAAGTCACATGAGCCCTTCATGACAACTTTGGTATCAAACTTAGCTTCTTGTCACCCTACTATCCACAAGCAAATGGTCAAGACAAATCTTCTAACAAAACCTTAACCAAAATTCTCATGGAAGTTGTTAACAATTCTGGTCAAGATTGGCATGATCACATCCCCTTTACCCTTTAGGCTTATTGTATCGCATTCATACTTCCACTAATGCCACACCATTCTCCCGGTGTATGGTACTAAGGTTGTCTTTCCTCTCAAAATAAAAGTCCCTTCCCTAAGAATATCACTCCAGGATATTCTCACCAATGATGACTTCCACCAAGAGCGGTTAGCCCAATTGGAGCTTCTTGACGAGTGTCATCTTACCGCTCTTGACCACCTTCAAATTTATCAAAAGCACATCAAGCGTACTTATGATAAGTGAATTCATGAGCGTACCTTTAAAATTGGTGATACCCTAAAAGTTTTTTAATTCTAGGATATTTTGAGTCAAAATTGCCTTTATGAGAGATAATCTAGGTTTTAAACTAGGGTTTCACAGACAACATGTGTTTTAGATGTTTCATGTCTATCAAAGTGTTCCCCGAAACCCGAAACCCTATCATCGACTAAGGCGAGTCGGGTTTGTGGACCTTCCGAACATCGGAGCATGCCTTCATCTAAGCATCATGCTTTATGTCGATTGTTTCCCGCAACCCGAAACCCGAATTGCCTAAGTCCTTCATGTCGGGTTTTCAGAACTTTGAAGCATCTAAGCATCATGCTTCATGTCGATTTTTTCCACAACCCGAAACCCGAATTGCTCTAAACACCTTTGTGTCGGGTTTTGATCTCCCGAGCATGCTGACATGGCATTAATGCCGAGTTGTCGGGTGGTTGGCACGTGCCATCAAGTGTATTAATTGCAAATTTTCATATATATATGTGGATTTCCACGTCATTTTTACCGGACATATTTTTACCTCGTGGATTTTCGCGCATGCTTCTCCAACCTCGAAACCCAAACTCACCGTGCCCGATCATCGTTAATCATTTTTGATCTTTCCTTGTCCCCGGTTGAAGGTATTTTTTTCTTCATTCTTGTTCTTGGTTTTTGTGAATTAATTATGTATGGAATTCTTCCCATTTTCTTACCAGGTTTGTGGGGTTTTTATCTTTTTCCTTTTGGGGTTGTTTTCTAAACCGGGTTTATGTTTTAGGGTTTATCTCTTTGGAATTATCACTTTGTGTTATTTCCCGGAATGTTGTTGTAATTAAAATATGTTTGGGATATAAATGATGAAGAAAGAACTTGCATGTTTTAAAATCAACAAAAACCCTATTCCCTCTTCTCGGGTTTCGCAGGGTGCTGTGCAGTATCAAAAACCCGCAGTATATCAGAAAATTTGATGTGTCGGGCTTTCCAAAATCTCCGACATCTTCAAAGTGCCGGGTTTTCCAAAATCTCCGACATCTTCAAAGTGCCGGGTTTTCCAAAATCTCCGACATCTTCAAAGTGTCGGGTTTTCTCAAGTCTCCGACATCTTCAAAGTGTCGGGTTTTCTAGACTCCCCGACATCCTCCTCAGTGTGTCGGGTTTTCTCGGACTTTCCATCCTCCTCCAAAGTGTGTCGGGCTTTTCCACCCTTCCGGCATCTTTAGGTCAGGGTTTTCACAGTGTGCAACATCTCCTGATCTCCGAAACTCTCCTCCTTCGAAATCCCTCATGTCGGACCCTGGTCCATCGCAAGAAAAGACTGAAAAGTCAGGAAGGATGAAATACAAATTCAGAAAGGTGGAGTCTCCATCCTATATCGATTGCAATTATGACATCCGAGATACAGAGCTCGGAAATATAGATATGGAGGATTTCTAGAGTAGGGTAAAGAGCTCCTCCCAAACTCCATGGATGAAATCGATAGTCGATAGTGGTTTACCTCTTGCAGTGGGTTTCCTATGTCCGCTCAAAGTGGTCTCGAATTCATCTTAGCCTACGCTTCGAGTTATGACTCTGCTTCTCATTCTGTGAGAAACCAGGAGGGAGAAGTTGTGATCAAGTTGGACGGAGGTTACTTTGATGACCTCCTCAAGCTGCCCAATTTTGAAGAATATGGAGAGTTAGATATCAAGTCAGCTCAGAAAGCTTGGGATAATGATCAAGAAGATTGTATCAAGCATGTAAATAAGAAGTTCCTGATCAAAGCCAAACCGGTTGTTTCAGATTCCCAAGACTTGTCCCCAGAAGTGATTTCATTCAGGAAATCAATGACATCATCACTCTGTTGAGTCGGGTTTTTGGTTTACCCGAATCAAATGTTTTCCAAGGGTGGATGTATCAGTTCATGATCACCATTAAGAAGAATCAACAAGGAATTGATTGGGGCACTCTCATTAGTAATGAGATAGATTCCCAAATGACAACAGTCTTGTCTACGGGAAAGTTTTATATGTCCTCATATGTCACCTATGCAGCGGCCGGTATGAGGAACTATCCCGGGTTGGATACCAAGGGAAACAGGATGGTGGACCATGTTTATCAGTATTTTCCTCAGCTGACAAGAAAAGGGTCTCAAGACCAATTCAGAAGGGTGAATGACGCCTTCTTTTATGAAAACATCTGCAGGTTAAATCCTGAACTGAGGAAAACAAGAGTATCTGATGAAGCATGGGCTGAGGTTTCAAAGTGGGGTTGTGTCTTCTTGCAATTTAAGAAGTTCACATATCTACGGGTAGTCATGTACCCAGGGGATCCTTTCCGTCTGCCCCGATATCCAGGGGACAAACTGATCTTGATGGAATTGGTTAGGCAATTGTTGGATTTTCACAAGTTCCAACAAAGTAAACATAAGGCTGCTGTATCCTTCCCAATTTCTATGGAAGATACACTTGTTCGAAAGCTGGTGAAAGCTAAGAATGTTGTCCATGAGCTTCAGGACAAGTTCAAGAAGCACATGAAGCCCCGAGACGGGTTTGACATTCGAGGAGTCCTCGTGGTGTATGGAACTCGCACCCGCACGTACTCAAGCATAGAAGACATCTGGATTGATCTACGTGATGAGGTTGTTGTTCGTAGAAAGGATCATAGCAGATTGACACTTGCTGAGATTCAAACACTTGAGCTCGCTAACTTACCAGAAGGTACTAGTGACAATGAAAGTGTTCTGGATCCCTCTTATGATGGATTGAATGAAGATCAATATGTTTTCCCACCTATTGATTGGTCAATCAGTGAAAAGCCTCCATTACAGATAGATCAGCTCTGATTCTTGCACGCACCAAAGCATGGCTCTCCTCTTGGGGAATGAGTTTTAAAGATGATAAGTTTTCAAAGTTGGCTGCTTCAGAGGTGGGGCCCTCCAAAAAGGGAAAGGACAAAAAATCTTCTAAGGGGCCTATAAAGGTCAAGTTTGTCAAAAAGAGAAAAGAAAGAGAAATCTCTTCAATTATTTCTCCAGTTGAAATGGTGGATGTGCCAGAATCACCAACACCACCAGAAATAGGAGAAATTACTTTGGAAGAAGAAGGAAGCCAGCCTCTGGTTTCATCATTTGTTGATTGCCCAACTGAAGAGACCTTATCTCTTGCATCCCAGGCTTTGGAGTCTGAATCTGCGCCTCCCCCTCACAACCACTCCTACCTCCTCATTCTCCATCAACTTCTTCAATCATGGCTAGTATTTTCTCTGGACTCTCACCCCTCTCTGCCGGGACCCAAGTAATCACCAACACGCCCCTCCCGTGCCTCTTTTTATTGAATCTACTACCACATTGGTAACTATTCCCCCTCCACTAGTAGAACCTTCTCCCCTTGAGAGTATGATACCAGCTTCTACAACAGTGGCAACTCCCTCTGATACGCCGCAATGGCTACTCGAGCAAACTCCGAGGAAGAGGAAGGTGATTGTACCCATACCGGCCTTTGATTTTAGCTCACTCAAGGCTCCTACTACTAAATCAGCCAAGAAACCCAAAACAATTTCAAGGGTTTTGGTGGACGCTTCAGGGCATAAGTTCGCAGAGATCGCCACTCCCGCGACTGACAAAACTAAAGAGGACGTAACAGCCTCTGATTATCAGATAACCAGGGTGGCTCTAGGAAGAGTGACAGCAGAAGGAGCACAACAAGATGCGGGATGCCACAAACGTGCTGTGCCAGAAGTTGAAAGAAACAAAAGACAAGAGATGAGCTTAAAGGAAAAGTGGAGCAGTTGACAGAGGTTTTTCTTAAGCTCTCAAAACCCTCGAATCCATACCATCTTCTTCGTCCCCTGTCGGATTGATTTTCATCATCGTGCCTACGATTGAGAAGATTAATAAAAAAGGAAGGGTGGTCGATGAATGGATCCAAAGGCTGCTCCAACAGGGGAAGGAAGTGATTCAAGACGTTGTGAAAGTCTATCAATCTTTGGGGAACATTCAGAGTGATGGAGAGAAGATGGACGATGATTTCTCTCAAGAAATTAGACATCTTGATTTGACTTTTGAAGCTCTCCAGGCATTAAAGCAAATACCATCACAACTCTTGGTAGAAGAAGGCATCATCCCACATGGATAAGCATTTCCAGCTGACCAAAGCCATCAGGTTCAGGCTGAAGATTCTTAACGAAGCCTGCGGTAAGTTGAGAGAATCAAGGGATAAATTGATTGATGGAAAAAGTGATCTGGAAGAAGAGTTGTTGAAGATTTGTCCAAAGGTGTCAGTTGGAAACTCAGGCATCCTATCAGCTGATGATCTTTTCAAACAAGTCCAAGAGTCTGTTCAGCATGAACCAACGCACGGATTTGGTATTGAGATCATCGACCGGTTTGTAAGAATTGAACATTCTTTGGAGGCCTTGAGAAGGCTCAGCAAAAGATTGAAAAAGCTTCCTAAGCATGCAAAGGCTAGTGATACCCATGAAACCTGTGAAATTTTGAATGATCATTCCACTGTGCCTGATGAAAATGAAATGCAAGGCATAATTCGAAAGTTCCAAGAATTTCGGAACAAACAGGCTCAGCTGGAGGAAGAGAAAGATGAAGGAGCGAAAGATGATGATTCAGATTAAGTCTTGATGTTTCATGTCATTTCAATCTTGAAATCGACATGTCTTTTTCATTTTTGTTTCGTCACATAGGAAGCAAATTTTGACTTGGTCTCCTGCGTGAGAGTCAAGCAAAATAGAACTCTTTTTAAAGAACACTATTTTCTAGGATTTATCCTATTT
Source organism: Taxus wallichiana var. yunnanensis (assembly GCA_018340775.1). Lineage (NCBI taxonomy): Eukaryota > Viridiplantae > Streptophyta > Pinopsida > Cupressales > Taxaceae > Taxus > Taxus wallichiana. Next base: position 412,414,172 of record CM031234.1, on the reverse strand, counting down.
TCTCTCGATTCCTTTTATTATAAATAAGGGATGCTTATGCATTCCAAAGGGTCGAGATTTTTGAAATATTGGGAGCTATTGGAAAGAAGAAAAACTTTGTGTTTTCTTTTAATCATTGTGAAGAATAGGAGTTGATATTATTTTGCAAACTTTGTGTTGTGGGATATATCTTTCTTAAGACATTGTTCTTACGTCCATAATCTTAAGCTATTCTTTGTTTAGCACCTTAGTGTTTCTAATCATTTCAGACATTATATTTATGATCTAAAGCCCGTATGATTATTTCGTGCTCTGTGTTTACTCGAAAGAAAATACGTTTCTCTCATTTCCTTTCCATTGTTCTTCTTTCATTGTAATAGTTTCCGACCCAGTTCATTTACGAAAGCAATACCTTTGAATCATGTGGATGTGGATTTCGGGATTTTATCCCAACCCCAATGGTTAGATTAGTGTGAATACTGTATATATTGTTTTTGCTGTGTTTTAGATTAGTAATAAGCAGGCAGCCTCACCTGTCTTTGAGGAGGGATTTAATCCCATATACTGTGGTTGAACCTCATATTTTGGATTGACAAAATATCCAACCAACAGTTTTTGGTGACTCACTGGGGAATACGGATTTATAGTATAAAGCTTATCCTCTTGGTGTCTGGTGACTCCGTATTTGCCTTATTTTTAACAAGGTCTCTTTCCCAGTTCAAGCTGGCCAGAAGATCTTCACTCGGTCCCGCCGAGCCCAAGGTGAAATTGACCCACTCTTTGAGTTGCTACAACAACACAATTTCAGCCTGTCCCCCAACAACATTGTTTCTAACCGAACCAGAAGTTCTTCGCCTGTTCGGAGAAACCGATCCCCGTGGAATGGGAAGCGCTCGCAACTTGTCATGCACTACTTTGTCTCGATACTCTGATCCCTATACGCACTCTTTTCGTAAGGATGCAAGACAACCCGTGCCTGGGGGGCAGCTTATTGGTCCTCTTTCTTTAACTCCACCATGCATGAGTTACCACATGGATCACGTAAAAACATTCCCAAGTTCAATGGGGATGGGAAGCAAGATCCCGATGAACACGTTGCATCTTTCTTTTCAGAAGCATGCGGTGTCCTCGAGTAGCTCACGAAGATGTTTCTGTTTGACTCTTTGTTGAAACATTGCATGGTGCAGCAGCTGAATGGTTTTATCACCTTCCGAATGCATGCATCACAAACTGGGCTACCATGAGGACCAAGTTCGAAGCACGTTTCAAACCAGCCAAAGATTCTCATGCCTTGTTAGCTCAACTTACCCATATGAAGAAGGAATCTCATGAACCCATGTGGGACTTCGTGGCAAAGTTTAATAAGCTGATCCGAAAGATTCTGGAAATAGCTGTACCGACTCCAGAAAATCAGAAATGCTTCTTCATTAATGCTCAGCCTCCCGATGTGAGCTTTTTATTAAGAAGGTCGTTATCCTGCATTTGGCGGTCGCTCACCAACAACTATCAAATAGAGGATGATCTCATTTTGGCCGGAAGGATTAGGAAAGATGTACCCAAGGCTAAAAATCAAGGTTCTTCCCAAGGTAATACTGATCCTATGTTTCAAAAAATGGCTAATGATTTGATCGCTTTAAAAAATCAAATGTCTCAGCAGGTGAGCAATGTTCCATATCGGGATATCCCTAGATGGAATTTCAATAACAACAATGGTGCACCTGCAAGGGATAGGCCGTGATTAACTCCTGCTCAACCGAGGCTAGCAATGAAGCTCCTCCTGTTAATGCGGCAGTAGAAATAGTTGAAGAAGAGGAAGAACCAGAAGAACAAGATTCTCTGAGGCTTTTGAAGCTTCAGGATATGCCGATGAGTCTTATGACGATTCGGCTGGTGACTCCAGCATTGGGTATTTGGAATACGATGAAGATGAATGTGCACCAGATGGTTAGTCATTTGTTGTCTTCACTCGATCCCAATCTCAGAATCCAAGAAAACCTCTTGAAAACACTAAGGAGAAGAATAAGGAACCTCCCATAGCCATAGTTAAGAGAGGTACTCCTATTTCAGCACAAACTGAAAGAGAAGTCACCAAAAAGGCAACTTCTCCTTATTCTCTTTCTCCTAAGATCAGTGCCTCAGCTCAAGCTCATGTGATTAGAACTGAGCCTACCATCACCCCTTCTTATACTGCTTTTGACATTATCGATCATGCAAAAAGAACCAAAATCCAAATGTCGAAGTAATACCTTCAATCAAATCCTCGAACATTGAAAAACTTGCCAAATTCATCAAAAGTAAAGTGGCTGTTCCACCACCTTCAAAAGGTCTCCTTCCAAATCCTACTCAATCCCCACCTCAGAACAATCTGACCTCTGCTTCTTCTTTGGGAAAGATTGAACCATTTTATTTGTCTTTACTTATAAATGGGTTTAAACTCAGCAATTGCATCATCGACTCAGGGGCCTCCGACAATGTTATGCCCGCAAAAGTAGCCCATGCCCTTGGGCTTACTTTGACTAAGTCATATGGATGGTGTTATTCTATGGAAACCAAACAAGTTCCTTTGATTGGTCAAATCAAAGATGCACAGTTCGCATTCGTTGCTTTCCCAGAAAAGAGAGTGAAAATGACCATTCTAGTTGCTGACATCCCTGCAGCTTACGGTATCCTCTTGGGTAGAGGTTTTTGTAAAGATGTCGGAGGAGAGATTAATATGGATTGGACCAAAGCCAAGATCCCAGTCAATGGGGTTCATCATGTTCTTCACCCCGAACCTCAGGCGAGGTATTTGGTAACTAAATCAGATGATCCTAAAGCTCAAATTCTTTTCGAAGATGCTAGCTTCGGAAATTATTTCATGACTTCAGAGATACCCACTGTAGATGTCAAGGAAGAAGATCCCAATGCTATTTGGACCCTCGAATTCGATGGTAGTTTCTCAATCACCGGATCAGGCGCTGGTGTAGTTCTTATATCTCCTAATTCTGAAATTTTCCCATCAGCTTACAAGTTGCAGTTTGATAATACTAATAACACGGCTGAATATGAAGCTCTGTTATTAGGATTAGAAATGGCCAGATAGAAGGGAATTCAAAATCTCAAGGTTCAGGGGGATGCGGAGCTGATTGTCAACCAGGTCAAGGGAATCTATCAGGTAAAAAATGATCACTTGAGACATTACAGGAACAAAGTTTGGGATAGTATAGAATGCTTTGATGCATTCTCTATTAAGGCAGTTTTGAGAGATTATAATGACAAGGCTGATTCTTTGGCCGTGTCTGCATCCCTCCTTCTTCCTCATCCTCAGTTCAAGCAAGATACGTACACTATTGAGATTGTGTACCATCCCAAAGTATCCCAGATAATGTGACTCACTGGCAAGTGTTCAATGATGATCAACAGGTGTTGGCTTTTCTAGAAAAGGCTGACAATTTCAGTGAGTTATATTTTGAAGGTTCGAATCAGCTTTCCGTGAAACTATCTCAGATCCATATCAAGAGGTTGATGGTGAGTTTATCCAGCTTAAAGGCAACAAGATACCAAAAGGTTTGGTTTCTCTGGAGGGTTTGTTTGACAAGCATGATCGTTTTATTCAAAACAAGAGACAAGTCAAGGAGCTTCTTCCTGGGAAGTAGATCAAATCAATCTAGGTTCGTCTCGATCAACCTGATGGTGAATATTGGGAAATGTTGTTCCCTAAAGAGAAAGAAAGATTCACTTCACTTCTGAAGAGATACATGGATGTGTTAGCTTGGTCTTATGCAGATTTAAAATCCTTCAAGCCCAAAGACGTACAACACAAGATCCTTTCAAGCCCGATGTGAAACCATACAGACAAAAGCAAAGACATTACAATCCCAAGATCTCGTGAACTATCCTCATGGAAATCGTAAGATGTTAGATGCTAGAATTATTTTTCCAATCCATCACTCCACTTGGATTGCTAACATCATCTCATCAGGAAGAAGAATGGTGAAATCTGAATTTGTGTTGACTTTAACCTCGAAATCCTTCGCAAAGGACAACTATCCCTTGCCTATCATGGATCAGGTATTACAAACTGTTACCGGATCTAAAATGCTATCCATGCTCGATGGATTTTCAGGATATAATCAAGTTGAGGTAACTACGGAGGATCAACACAAGACGGCCTTCACAACCCCATGGGGTACCTTTGCTTACAGGAGGATGCCTTTCGGCTTGATCAACGCCGGAGCCACCTTTCAGAGAGCTATGGACTTGGCATTCAGAGACCTGATGGGCAAAGTCATAGTGGTATATTTAGATGATTTGACCATTTTCTCTAAAAAATGGAGTGATCATTATGATCATTTAGAGCAAGTACTTTTGAGATGTAGGCATCACGAGATTTCATTAAATCCCAAGAAGTCCATGTTTGGAGTGACCGAAGGAAAGTTGCTGGGTCATATCGTGACTAGAGAAGGAACCAAAATTGACCCAGAGAGTAAAAGCCATTCAGAGCCTTTCCCTACCCACAAGTAAAACTGGGGTCCATTCATTCTTCAGAAGGTTAATTTCCTAAGAAGGTTCGTACCTGATTTTGCTGATAAAACTAAGGATATCCTTGGGATGATGAAAGGAAAAATTCCATTTCGATGGAGTATGAAGGGAAGCTTCATGCTCGATGAAATCAAAAGGGGCAGCTTGCGCGCTCCTATCCTAGTATGTCCGGACTTCAAAAAGATTTCATCATGTACAGCCTACGCCTTTCTCACACAAAGGTCACCATCTTGATGCAGAGAAATGGGGAGGGCATCAAGCTCCCATCGCGTTTATGAGCTGCCCATCAAGGAACATGAATTGAAGATGTCACAAATTGAAAAGCATGCTTATGCAGTGGTACGAGTGGTGAAACATTTCAGGTACTATGTGCTGAATTCCCATACCCTCGTTCTCGTTCCCGACACTGCCGTTAAATCCATTTTGACTCAACAAGAGCTGGGGAGTCAACGAGGTACCTGGATAGCTAAAGTTTAGGAGTACGACTTGGACATCATACCTACCAAGTTGGTACGAGGAAGGGGCCTATGCCAATTGATTGCAGAAAATCATGTGAAGGTAATGTGAAAAGACTCAAGATACTTCTTCAGAGTTGCCCATGGTGCTTTTCGTGAGTACAACTGATGAATGGTACATGGATATTGCTTTCTTTCTAACTTATGGTGAATGCCCCCCGCATTTAAGCCAAAAAGAGAAGAGGACATCAAGTTGAGATCTGCAAGATACCTCTTGTGGGATAACGGAATATACAAGAAAGGTATTGATGGTGTTTTCCTGCGTTGTGTTGATAAATCACAACAGTTAAAGTTGTTAGAGTCCTTCCATAGCCTAGCATGGAGGACATTTTTCATCCTCTGTAATAGCTTATAAGATCCTATGGGCTAGGTACTATTGGCCTACTCTCTTTCGGGATTCAGCAGAGTGGGTGTCCAAGTGTGAAGCTTGTCAACATTTCGTTGGTCGTCCCAAGTTAGCAGCTCTTCCCCTGAAGCCCGTAGTGATCGAAGAACCTTTTTTCGCAAAGCTGGGGAATTGACTTCATTGGAACATTGAATCCTACCTCCAGTGCCAGACATAATTACGTGCTGACTACTACAGACTATTTTACCAAGTGGGTGGAAGCCGCACCAATCAAGCAAGCAACCTCTGAAGCTGTTTGCAAGTTCCTTAAAGAAAATATAATTGTCAGATTCGGTGTGCCTCACAAGATTGTAGCTGATAATGCCTCTAATTTCTCATCGCATGAGATGACAGAATTTTGCTATGGATTCGGCATCACTTTGGCTCACTCATCTGATTATTATCCCCAAGGCAATGGGCAAGCTGAGTCCAGCAACAAGAACCTGGTTACCATAATTAGAAAACTAGTAGATGAAAACCAGAGGACATGGCACAAAGCATTGATGACGCGTTGTGGGCTGATCGATTACCCCAAAGCGAGCTATAGGAATGTCTCCTTTCCAAGTGTGTATGGGATTGATGCCGAGATTCCTATCTCAAGAGAATTGCCAGCCTTTATACTTGGCAAAAGCAATCAAGATGTGACTTTTCAAAATTCTATGAGAAGAGGGTTATGTACCTAGCTGTGCTAGAAGAGGAGAACAAAGCAAAGTGGTTGATCATCATTGCAGACATCATCAGAGCAAAGTAAAGAAATTTTTGACAAGAAGTCAAGGCAACGTCATTTCCAAATCGAGACTGGTGTTGCTTTGGGATAAAAGAAGGAGCAGTAAAGGAATGCACGGAAAGTTTGACTCCTTGTGGAAAGGACCTTTAAGATTCATCACCGAGTGGTGAAAATAGTTTCCATCTATCATACTTGATGGAGAATTACTCCCTTTGCCTTTCAAATGGTCAACATCCGAAGTTGTTCCATCATTAATGCAAGACGCTCTCGTGCATCAGTATATACTTTATTTTATGTCGTGTGTTTGCTTTTAGTCTTCTTTCTTTGTTTGTTTTGTTTTTCGGTTTTCTTCTTTTCTGACTCCGTAGCCCAATGGATAAAACCAGAGATTCTGAGTTCTCTTCCTTTGATATCACAAAGAAAGTCCCCAACTGGAGCCAGCTGTTATCTCAGTTTTGAGTTTACGCCAAAACTATCAGATAACCCTACGAAATTTTTAAGCTGGTTTTGCAAAATTGCCTTTATGAGAGATAATCGGGTTTTCGGGTTTCACCGACAGGACAACATGTGTTTTAGATGTTTCATGTCTTGTGTTCCCAAAACCCGAAACCCGCATCGACTAAGGTGAGTCGGGTTTGCGGACCTTCCGAACATCGGAGCATGCCTTCGTCTAAGCATCATGCTTTATGTCGATTGTTTCCCGCAACCCGAAACCCGAATTGCCTAAGTCCTTCATGTTAGGTTTTCGAAACTTTGAAGCATCTAAGCATCATGCTTCATGTCGATTGTTTCCGTAACCCGAAACCCGAATTGCTCTAAACACCTTTGTGTCGGGTTTTGGATCTCCTGAGCATGCTGACATGGTGTTAATGCCGAGTTGTCGGGTGGGTTGGCATGTGCCAGCTGAAGTGTATTAATTGCAAATTTTCATATATATATGTGGATTTCCACGTCATTTTTACCGGACGTATTTTTACCTCGTGGATTTTTCACGCATGCTTCTCCAACCTCGAAACCCGAAACTCACCTGTGCCCGATTGCGTTAATCATTTTTGATCTTTCCTTGCCCCTAGTTGAAGGTATTTTTCTTCATTCTTTTGTTCTTGGTTTTTATGGATTGATTATGTATGGAATTCTTCCCATTTTCTTACCAGGTTTGTGGGGTTTTTATCTTTTTCCTTTTGGGGTTGTTTTCTAAACCGGGTTTATGTTTTAGGGTTTATCTCTTTGGAATTATCACTTTGTGTTATTTCCGAATGTTGTTGTAATTAAAATATGTTTTGGATATAAATGATGAAGAAAGAACTTGCATGTTTTAAAATCAACAAAAACCCTATTCCCTTTCTCGGGTTTCGCAGGTGTGCATGGCAAGAAAAACCCGCAAGATATCGTAAAATTTAACGTGTCGGGTTTTCCAAAATCTCCGACATCTTCAAAGTGCCGACATCTTCAAAGGCTTTCAAAATCTCTCGACATCTTCAAAGTTCGGGTTTTCCAAAATCTCTGACATCTTCAAAGTGCCAGGTTTTCTCAAGTCTCCGACATCCTCAGTGTGTCGGGTTTTCTGGACTCCCCGACATCCTCCTCAGTGTGTCGGGCTTTTCCACCCTTCCGGCATCTTCAGTAGGTCGGGGTTTTCACAGTGTGCAACATCTCCTGATCTCCAAACTCTCCTCCTTCGAAATCCCTCATGTCGGACCCTGGTCCATCGTAAGAAAAGACTGAAAAGTAGGAAGGATGAAATACAAATTCAGAAAGGTGGAGTCTCCATCCTATATCGATTGCAATTATGACATCCGAGATACAGAGCTCAGAAATATAGATATGGAGGATTTCTGGAGTAGGGTAAAGAGCTCCTCCCAAACTCCATGGATGAAATCGATAGCCGATAGTGGTTTACCTCTTGCAGCTGGGTTTCCCTATGTCCACTCAGTGCCCTGAATTCATCTTAGCCTACGCGCTTCGAGTTATGACTCTCTTCTCATTCTCGTGAGAAACCAAAGGGAGAAGTTGTGATCAAGTCGATGGAGGTTACTTTGATGACCTCCTCAAGCTGCCCAATTTTGAAGAATATGGAGAGTTAGATATCAAGTTAGCTTAGAAATCTTGGGATAATGATCAGAAGATCAGTATCAAGCATGTAAATAAGAAGTTCCCGATCAAAGCCAAACCGGCCATTTCGTGATTCCCAAGACTTGTCCCGTAAGTGATTTCATTCAGAAATCAATGACATCATCACTTTGTTGAGTCGGGTTTTGGTTTACCCGAATCAAATGTTTTCCAAGGGTGGATGTATAATTCATGATCACCATTAAGAAGAATCAACAAGGAATTGATTGGGGCACTCTCATTAGTAATGAGATAGATTCCCAAATGACAACAAATTTCTTGTCTATGAAATTTTTATATGTCCTCATATGTCACCCATGCAAGGCCAAGATATGAGGAACTATCCCGGTTGGATACCAAGGGAAACAGGATGGTGGACCATGTTTATCAGTATTTTCCTCACTGACAAGAAAAGGGTCTCAAGACCAATTCAGAAGGGTAAATGATGCCTTCTTTTACGAAAACATCTCGCAGTTAAATCCGAACCGAGGAAAACAAGAGTATCCGATGAAGCATGGGCTGAGGTTTCAAAGTGGGGTGTGTCTTCGTAATTCAAGAAGTTCACATATCTACGGGTAGTCATGTACCCGGGGATCCTTTCCGTCTGCCCCGATATCCAGGGACAAACTGATCTTGATGGAATTGGTTAGGCAATTGTTGGATTTCCACAAGTTCCAACAAAGTAAACATAAGGCTGCTGTATCTTTCCCAATTTCTATTGGAAGATACACTTGTTCGATAGTGGTGAAAGCTAAGAATGTTGTCCATGAGCTTCAGGACAAGTTGAAGAAGCACATGAAGCCCCGAGACGGGTTTGACATTCGAGGAGTCCTCGTGGCGATGGAACTCGCACCGCATGCACTACCAAGCATAGAAGACATCTGGATTGATCTACGTGATGAGGTTGCTGTTCGTAGAAAGGATCATAGCAGATTGACACTTGCTGAGATTCAAACACTTGAGCTCGCTAACTTACCAGAAGGTACTAGCGACAATGAAAGTGTTCTGGATCCCTCTTATGATGGACTGAATGAAGATCAATATGTTTTCCCACCTATTGATTGGTCAATCAGTGAAAAAGCCTCCATTACAGATAGGTCAGCTCTGATTCTTGCACGCACCAAAGCATGGCTCTCCTCTTGGGGAATGAGTTTTAAAGATGATAAGTTTTCAAAGTTGGCTACTTCAGAGGCTGGGCCCTCCAAAAAGGAAAGGACAAAAAATCTTCTAAGGGGCCTATAAAGGTCAAGTTTGTCAAAAAGAGAAAAGAAAGAGAAATCTCTTCAATTATTTCTCCAGTTGAAATGGTGGATGTGCCAGAATCACCAACACCACCAGAAATAGGAGAAATTACTTTGGAAGAAGAAGGAAGCCAGCCTCTGGTTTCATCATTTGTTGATTGCCCAATTGAAGAGACCTTATCTCTTGCATCCCAGGCTTTGGAGTCTGAATCTGTGCCTCCCCCCTCACAACCACTCCTACCTCCTCATTCTCCATCAACTTCTTCAATCATGGCCAGTATTTTCTCTGGACTCTCACCCTCTCTGCTGGGACCCAAGTAATCACCAACACGCCCCCTCCTGTGCCTCTTTTTATTGAATCTACTACCACATTGGTAACTATTCCCTCCACTAGTAGAACCTTCTCCCTCGAGAGTATGATACCAGCTTCTACAACAGTGGCAACTCCTCTGATACGCCGCAATGGCTACTCGAGAAAACTCCGAGGAAGAGGAAGGTGATTGTACCCATACCAGCCTTTGATTTTAGCTCACTCAAGGCTCCTACTGCTAAATCGCCAAGAAACCCAAAACAGTTTCAAGGGTTTTGGTGGACGCTTCAGGGCATAAGTTCGCAGAGATCACCACTCCCGCGACTGACAAAACTAAAGAGGACGTAACAGCCTCTGATTATCAGATAACCAGGGTGGCTCTAGGAAGAGTGACAGCAGAAGGGCACAACAAGATGCACGGGATGCCACAAACGTGTTGTGCCAGAAGTTGAAAGAAACAAAAGACAACAGAGATGAGCTTAAAGGAAAAGTGGAGCAGTTGACTGAGGTTTTGCTTAAGCTCTCAAAACCCCTCGAATCCATACCATCTTCTTCTGTCCCTATCGGATTCGATTTCTCATCAGTGCCTACGATTGAGAAGATTAATAAAAAAGGAAGGGTGGTCAATGAATGGATCCAAAGGCTGCTCCAATAGGGGAAGGAAGTGATTCAAGACGTCGTGAAAGTCTATCAATCTTTGGGGAACATTCAGAGTGATGGAGAGAAGATGGACGATGATTTCTCTCAAGAAATTGGACATCTTGATTTGACTTTTGAAGCTCTCTAGGTATTAAAGCAAATACCATCACAACTCTTGGTAGAAGAAGGCATCATCCCACATGCGGATAAGCATTTCTAGCTGACCAAAGCCATCAAGTTCAGGCTGAAGATTCTTAACGAAGCCTGCGGTAAGTTGAGAGAATCAAGGGATAAATTGATTGATGGCAAAAGTGATCTGGAAGAAGAGTTGCTGAAGATTTGTCCAAAGGTGTCAGTTGGAAACTTAGGTATCCTATCAGCTGATGATCTTTTCAAACAAGTCCAAGAGTCTGTTCAGCATGAACCAACGCATGGATTTGGTATTGAGATCATTGATCGGTTTGTAAGAATTGAACATTCTTTGGAGGCCTTGAGAAGGCTCAGCAAAAGATTGAAAAAGCTTCCGGCAGTGCTAGTGATACCCATGAAACCTATGAAATTTTGAATGATCATTCCACTGCGCCTGATGAAAACGAAATGCAAGGCATAATTCGAAAGTTCCAAGAATTTCGGAACAAACAAGCTCAGCTGGAGGAAGAGAAAGATGAAGGAGCGAAAGATGATGATTCGATTAAGTTCTTGATGTTTCATGTCATTTCAATCTTGAATTGACATGTCTTTTTCATTTCTCGTTTTCATCACATAGGAAGCAAATTTTGACTTGGTCTCTCGTGAGAGTCAAGCAAAATAGAACTCTTTTTAAAGAACACTATTTTCTAGGATTTATCCTATTTTCTCTCGATTCCTTTTATTATAAATAAGGGATGCTTATGCATTCCAAAGGGTCAAGATTTTTGGAATATTGGGAGCTATTGAAAGAAGAAAACTTTGTGTTTTCTTTTAATCATTTTGAAGAATAGGAGTTGATATTATTTTGCAAACTTTGTGTTGTGGGATATATCTTTCTTAAGACATTGTTCTTACATTCATGATCTTAAGCTATTCTTTGTGTAGCATCTTAGTGTTTCTAATCATTTCAGACATTATATTATGATCTAAAGCCCATATGATTATTTCGTGCTCAGTGTTTACTCGAAAGAAAATACGTTTTCTCATTTCCTTTCCATTGTTCTTCTTTTTCATTGTAATAGTTTCCACTACTTCATTTACGAAAGCAATACCTTTAAATCGTGTGGATGTGGATTTCGGGATTTTATCCCAACCCCAATGGTTAGATTAGTGTGTATATATTGTTTTTGCTATGTTTTAGATTATATAGCCTCACTGTCTTTGAGGAGGGATTTAATCCCATATTGTGGTTGAACCTCATATTTTGTTTTAGATTCAAGAACAACAAAAGCATAATAAGCAACATCAAACTTTTACCAACCAAGAAATTGCCTAACCACAACCAAATTACTCCGAATTCACTTCTCCCTGGTCCTAAGGGAGAACTACAATTGTCTCGAGGCCCCTCCTTGCTTTGTGCAATGGGCTATGTAGGCAGCACTTAGGAGAAATGGGGTCTCCCAAGGTTAGCTCGACCATCCCCTACCATAACCTATCATGTGTTTTGTTTTCTTTGAAAACTATAAATATTTTCACGTATTTTTATTGATAACACTCACCTTGATCCTTTATCAATCCAAACATTCAAAACACAAATATTCTTATAATTATCACAAACTCAAATCAACATACATATTCCATTTTATTTAGATGTTAAACAAATACATCTTCTCTATCATCGACACACATGTCAGAATCTTTATTTATTCTTCTACCCCTATGTATGAAACTCACTTAGACCCCCGCGCCTCGTCCCAAACCAGGTAGTGATGGTGATCATCGACGCCGCTCACCTGGACACTCCATGCTCAAAGGTACCACTGCTATTGGTTCCTCCCATTGATCCACCAATCTCTCCTATAACATATGAATCTTCCCTCTTACATGGAGGACTCTTGCCTCTAGTCTCTCCACTCGAGACTACGAAGCCTCTAACAATCCCATGGTCTCGTTCACCTATGTTTGAAGCTAGTGAACTAAACCCTGTAGGTGGTCTCTCTCCGTGGTAATCACAACTATGTCAAGATAATCGACCCACTCATGTGTACTTCACAGCTTGGCTGCCCACCATAATCTATAATACGTTGTCGCTCCTGCATCCATTACCGCGTGATCGGGCCATTGTCTCTTTTGGTCCTTCTGGAAGAGTTGGCCATGGAGGTGAGAATGGTGCCTCGGCATCAATCCTTCTATATGGTCTATGATCCATGGGTATATCCTGAACAAATCCAAATTGTCGTCGCACACGATCTATAGGAATCCTCCCGTACTCTCTTGGCATGTGTCCTACGATCCACCTCACTCGCTCTACACCCCTCAAATCCTTGGCTATGTTCGCCGTCACCATGTAGTTCCCGTAAGGCCTGGAATGGATATCTACAATCGTCATCGTCTCCAACTTCTACCTATAATACTTGACATTATCTGTCACAATCTTGGCTCTTGCCTCTTACTCTGTCTAGACCCATCGCCTGAATCCCAACCTCTGCACTCTTATCTCTACTACCTGGATTGGTCGACCTATTGGTCGCACACACGTAATGTGCTCATAGGCCCAAAAATGTAATAAGTATGCACAATCTAGTGTAGTCCTCGTGATTTCTCCCGCATGCCCATAAAACCCTTTATAGCTCGCCTGATATATGCAGTGCCCATGCAAAAGTAACGCTACCTTCTATCATCTCATGAATAATACACATCAATGATTTTGGAAATCTTCCCCCGTCTGCTCTAGGTAATGCATAATACCCCACTACTATCATTAATACCATAGACAACCTTGTTGCCTCAGGGTGTGTCGCAAACATTATGCCATAAGTAAATGTCACGCCTCGCTGTGTCAAAATCTCGTGTTGCTTGACCAAATATGCGTTGTCACTACTTGCGCCACATTGGGCCCTACCGATACACTCGGTCTTCCGTAATTAAAAGTCTCAAAATTTGAAACACATATTCTAACGTCACTATCATTTCCCCTGTTGGCAGCTAGAAGGTATTCTTTTCTAGATTCCATCTCTCAATCAACGCCTGCAACATAGCATGATTGCGTGCGATTCGTGAATAATAGCAGATTCCACTTAACCCCACATGGTTTATTAATGCCCACTCTGCTGGTGTTACATCCACTCGGACCCATGACAACAAATACTGTACCCTATCATTCATCATCAACCTTGCCTCTACCTACACACATCAAACCAACAAACAACAAGCAGCAAATGAATCCCCAAGTGTTTTTATCAGAAGCTACAACTTTACATAGTAACCAATATCGGTTACCTAACCGATACCAGTTAGGCCCAAACCAATATCGGTCACTGTTCATAATATCCATCCTGCTCAAAAACACCACCTATGATATCTTATTCGCTGGTTTACCCCTCTCTGTACCTACAAACATATCTTAAACACCTGATTACCTACCCTATAACACTCATCCCATCCCAAACCCTTGCCTATCACCTTTTTACCCACTTATCTTACCACATCCTATTTATAAGCATGCAAAATCTTATTCCAACCAAAACTTATACCTCTTGGGATGCAGCAACTTGAGGTGGAACCTGTCTTCTCTCTCTCTCGCCCACCGGATGCTTCGCTTGTTCAGCCATGTTCACTGAGACTCTTCACTATAACTTGCCTTTACACCTTCTTAATCCAAGCCTATGATCACTTTACTGTCTCTTTCCTCCTTATCACTCAATTCTCCCATGCAACTACCTGTATGGACGACAATGACCTCACATCCTCGTATTTAACATGTGCATGACTCTAAAAATAAGAATCTAAAATTTCCTCCCAAGATTTTCTATTTTTAGAAAAGCTTATTTTAACACAACCGATGTTGGTTACCTAACCGCTTATCGGTCACATAGTGACCGACATCGGTTATCTAACCAATATCGATCACACTCGCTGTCTCCTTTTGATTATACCTAGGTCTTTTTTGCAAAACGACATCATTATCAATATCCACCATCATAATACCATCAACATTTCAACACATCTGCATATAATCCAAACATCCTCAATGTCATCTATATACCTCAACTTCCAAAATCATCAACAAAACAAATGAAACATTATAATATATGTATCAAATCAAACATTATACACACCATGTGGATCAAACTCATCATCTATATATATCCTCACATCAAGGCATGGGGCCTCTATAATCCAAGAAATACAAAGTCGGCACGCACCCACTGCCTCTCTGCAAAATATTGACTCACCACAGCTGGTCTCTCATGTCAAAAATATACTCACTCGTAGGCCGGTATCAACTATACAAAATGTACTCGGCTTGCAGGCTGGTATATACAACAAAAATGAATACATAAATCCTATGTGGGCACGCAAGCCTCTATATGCACACTCGGTTCGCAGACCAGTGTCTCTATCAACAAAAAAATCAACTACCCAAAAACATCTCCGCTCCCGGTATGACTCGGCCTCTCTCCCCTCCCTGGCTCATCCCTCGCCTGGCCCTAGTCTTAGATCTCGCCTCCTACCTATCACTGACCCACCAGCTGTGGCTGCGGCCCCTTGTGACCTGTGACTTCGGGAAGTCTCGGCTCTGTGAGCTGCATATGGCTGATAATCGGCACCGCAGACAATCTAGTATGTCCGATAATAATGGGCCTCCACTCACCTCCATGTATCGGGCCCGTGCCACCATGGCTGGTGGGGCTGGTCCCCGGCTCCTAATAGAAGTGGGCCCTACCCTGCCTATACACCCTGACCCTGAGCCTATACCTGTGGTGGTGGTGGAGCTACCATCGGAGCTCGACAGGACTCGTGCCTATGCCTCGAACAGGATCTAGACACGAGGCTATGTCCGTGCTCTGCATGCCTGCGTGCTCGTGCATGTCCCCTCGCACTGTCCCCCGTGCGTGGGCCAACTACCCTCGTAACACTCGATCCGTGCTCGTGCGTGAGCAAGCTGCCCTTGTAATAACTGCACCTGACCCAAGAGATGGTCCCTCTTCGCTATAACAGCCGCCAAATCTAGTTGTGCGGGTTGTGCTCTCATGGCTGCCCTCTGCCCTGCCCACCAAACCAAAAATGAACCTGTAACTCTGGCGTCATCCACCATATCATCGGCCGGTCTCTCTGCTACCCAGACTGGGTCAAATGGCTATGGTACAGGTAGTGGTGCCTCTACATCCTCCCTCCGATACTGTGGGAAGGGAGGTGGCTCATCCTGCTGTAATCCCAGTTATCATTGTACCCTCTCTAGAGGGATCCTCTCATACTCCCCGGGTCTCTGTCCAGATATCTAGAAGATATACTGGATCCAACGCAGCTGTGCTTGGGCTCCTCCATGGGGTTGATGGCCTTTGTATGGCCTCCATATAATATCTAAGGCAGTCAAGCCCTCTAGCATATGTCTGTAATAAGTGACATCCCACCCTGCGATAACTGCTCGTGGCTAACCCACGACCCCCAACCACCTCTGAAACCCATATCTATAAACCGCCTATATGGCCCAAGCTCACTGGGAAACCACCTGCTAGTCGTAAACACACGATATGCTCATAGGCCCAACAGTGTAACAAGAATGTCAAACATATCTCGAATCACCTCATACGGCGATAGCCCCAGAGCTCTTTGTATAGCTGCACCAGATACACCGGTGCCCATGCATAACAGGTGTGCTCCTCCACCATCTCATGTAACACTCCCATTAGAGCCCATGGGAAGTGGCCTCCCTCTGAGTCAGGGAGGGAGAAGCAGGTGATACTGATCATCATCAGCACGGTAAGTCGTGTCTCCCGTCGATGCGCACGATACATATCACCGTAGCAGATGCTCGTGCTATGATATGTAATCAATGGGGCTGCATCCCCAAATACCTGTAGGATGCTATCCATCACTATCTTAGCATCCACCTGGAACACCTCCTCACCAATGATCGGTAGTCTTAGGATGTGATACACATCCTCTAAGGTGATTGTCATCTCTCCAGTAGGGAGATGAAAGGCATTGGTTGTCGGATCCCATCTCTCGATGAGGGCAACCATCGTGGTGTGGTCCCTCATCCACACCCTATATCTATGGACTCCTCTCGAGTCCAACCTCCCGCATAATCGCCACCGCATCAGTAGTCACATGTGGCCACATCCGCCCCAGTAGAGGCGGCATCCGATCTTGCATCGTCAGCTACTAGCATGCCTACAAAAACAACCCACTCCATTAGGCCTACCCTTTACAAAACAACTACCTTAACCCTCTATACTCACTCACCCACCCAATCACAACCCGACTCTATAAGCACATCTACACCCACCTATCTTACCCTATACATCTATAAATTCCTCTCACTCTTATGGTCCTTCTTTAAATATCCTACCCACTCCAATCAAACCTAAAACACCTCATCTCCCTCAACATCAATAACCCCACCCAACAAAAATCTACAATATCCCTTTACCTATTGTTGTCCACTCAAAATTCCCTGCCCTAATGAAAGTAAAATTTCAAAATTTTGGGTTATGAGTGTTTTCCTCTAAAGTGCCTAAGTCGTGAAAATTGAGAAAATCTGTGTTTCGGGTCATTTTGTATGTATTTCGGGCCTGTCGGACATTTTTCCCCACTGTCCCAAGTACGAAAGTTCATTCTATTCCCGATCGGCCGAAATCCCAAGTCGTTCCATTTTTGGGCCCGTCGGAACTTTTTGTCCCAAGTGTCCCAAAACTTATTGTGCAAGTTGTTTCAATTTCGGCCGAATCACCCGAACCGCGTACTTCGTGCTTTCTTGTTCCAAATGTTCCAAATCGAAAAGTGCGAGTTGTTCCATTTTCACCCGTACCGGCCGAGTCGCATACTCTGGAACTTTTTGTCTCAAATGTCCCAAGTTCAAACGGGCCTTTTTTCCATTTTCGGCCGATTCGCCCGAACCGCGCTTTCATGTCCCAAATGTCCCAAAGTTAATCGGGAAATCTGTTCCATTTTTCGCCGATTCGCCGCTCAACAGGTCCTTCGCGCAATTTTTTTCCAACTATCCCGAGTTCCAAATTGCTCTCTGTTCCCCGATTGGCCGAAACTCCCGAGTCGCGTACCTCAAAGCTCTTTGTCCCAAATCAAAAAAATGCAAACTGTTCCATTTCGCCGAATCACCCGAACCGCGTCCTTCGCGCGTTTTCGTCCCAAATGTCCCAAAATGCATTTGTGCGTCTTCTCCCTGTTTCACCCGAATCGCCCGAACCGCGTGTTTCACGCATTCGCGTCTCACATGTCCCAAGTGAACCTAATGCAATTCATACTTAGTTTTTCCCGCTCGACCCAAATATGCTAAAATATGAATTTAAGTTGCGGCTCTGATGCTATCAATCCGAAGATCAAATTTCAAGGACAGCTGGCAGAAGGACGAAGCTCTCAAGACGCTGGTTACATCAGTTTTCAAAGATATTCATTGTCATCCTCAAGATGAAAATTCTGGTGTGTCCCTCGTGGCAAGGACATAGCTGATACGTGGAAGAAAATTCAAGCAGCGGTTTCGAAGATGGTGGGTCCCTCTCAGTGACTGTCCACCTGTCTCCTTCTTCATTCTTTTCTCTTCTTCCTATTCCTTTCGTATTCCTTGTAATTAGTTAAGGTATTGCGATTGGCGGTCCTTGACTATCCGTTAGTTAAAAGAAACGGTTACGAAGAGTAACCGAATTGTAAGCTATATAATGTCCTTCTTTGCAGCATTTTGAAAGGAGGAAGAACTTGGCTTACTTTCTGAAAGTGTAAATAGATCATAAAGAAATCAATACGTAAGGACTTTCTATTCTTTTTCTATCTCGATCTCCGTTATCTCTGAGCTTTCATTTATTTTCTTTGTGAAGATCATTTGTCTCCAGTTTGTTAGTCTTGCCGTTTGGTGATCTTGTATAACCAAGAAGGAACTTTGTGTCCTTGATTGATAAATCTGTGTTACGTTAAGAAACTTTGTGTTCTGGCAGATGTTATTTACAGAACTTTGTGTCTCTAAATTCCATCTTATTTATACAATACAAATGATCTTGTTTTCAATTCACTGTGACTTTGCATACATAAAGAATTACTCTGTTATCTATAATTCTGCATGTTGCCTTTCTGCTCATTCTCACCCTCTCATTTCCTCAGTCCTTTTGTAATTGATAACCTTCATAGAAAACACTTTCGTGGTATCCAAGTTTAACCAACAAATCATGTCCTATACATATGTAAATAAGTTCATTTCTCGAATAAGGGAACCTCTCCCATTAAAGAGGAGGGACTTCTTGTCCCCGACATTTGCTCTTCTTAAAAGTCCTATCTCGACACCAACAGCTTTTGGTGACTCACTGGGAAAATCACATTCAGCTTCTGTAATTTTCGATCATCTTTTGATCTAGCGACTGACCCCATTTTACTCGAGGGAGAAGGACCCTTGGTATTGAAGATTCTCAGTTTCAGCTTTTGGAGCAGCAGGGTTTTCCTCTTCCTTCCACAAGAAATAGAAGAACTCGTTCGACGAGCACTCCACCTGTTCAAGAAAGAAGTCCTGCGGGTAGTATTCCTTCAAAGCCTGCTAGTCCCAATCTACGAGCTTTGATCCTCACTGGTGTTAAAGTTCCTCTCCAAGCTGTTTTTCCAAGAATGGCGGCACCATTACCATGGGATCATCGTGTCGGGCCCCTGGCCCTTACTCGCTTTCTTTGCATGAGTTACCTAGAGGTAACCGGAAGAACTTCCTCAAGTTCAAAGGTGACGGAAAAGTGCATCCTGATGAACACATCGCAGCTTTCATTGTTGCCTGTGGAGTTCTGGGAGTCGAACATGAAGACGTCTCCGTGAGGCTGTTCGTTGAGACGTTACAAGACAATGCTGCTGATTGGTTCTACCACCTTCCGGCTAACGCTATCACCGACTGGAACACGATGAGAACTCAGTTCGAAAACCGTTTCAAGCCGGCAGAAGATGTGCATGCTTTGCTTGCCCAAATTTCTCAGATAAAGAAAGATTCACAAGAACCCATGAGAGAGTTTGTGGCCCGATTCAACAGACTGATCAACAAGATTCCTGTAAATACTCGCCCTGTTGATCAAATTCAAAAGTGTTTCTTCCTAAATGCTCAAACGCCTAAAGTTAGTTATGCACTAAGAAGGGCTAATCTCGGAACGTTAGCTCTGGATCAAGAACTGGCTGTTAGTGTCGAGGATGACTTGATCATGTCAGGGAAGTTGAGAAGAGACACTTCCAAATCTAAGTCTGCTGCTTCTTCCTCTTCCACCCCTGGACCTAACACTGACCCATTAGTTCAGAAGCTTGCGAATGATCTTCTTGCTATAAAGAAACAACTGGCTCAGCACGCTCCTTATGCAGACGTTCCGAGGAGAAATTTCCAGCCCAGGAATCATTTTTCGGCTTCTCAAACAAGACTAGCACTTGAAGGACCTCCCGTTAAAGTTCCCATGAATGCAACTTGTGAGGTTGAAGAACCA
This sequence comes from Taxus wallichiana var. yunnanensis, assembly GCA_018340775.1. Lineage (NCBI taxonomy): Eukaryota > Viridiplantae > Streptophyta > Pinopsida > Cupressales > Taxaceae > Taxus > Taxus wallichiana. Next base: position 412,394,162 of record CM031234.1, on the reverse strand, counting down.
AATGATGATGAAGACAATGAAGCTTGCGAAGAGTTTGCGAGAGAATTTGATGATGAGGCAGAGGAACTTGAGGGATCTCGAGTGAATTTCTTTACCACTGAGGGCATTGATGATTATGATGAAGTGGTAGCAGACATGAACAGCGAATCTTTTGCTGTCATGACTCGAGAACAGACAAAGCAGAGGGAGAAGGTGACCCAGCCACCTAAGAAATCCAAGGAGCAGTCGGCAACTATCCCTGTAATTGCAAGAAGAGGATCTCCTATCCCTACTTCGTCTACACCAAAGGTGAGTCCTATCAATCCAGTTACCAAAGTTGCTTCTTCTTTTTCTCCTAAAGTTGATAAGCCTAGAATTCCAAATGATGATGGCCCGTCCACTTCTGGATCCTTTGATATTGTTGATCACCTGAAAAAGACCAAGGTACAAATCTCAGAAGCTGAATACTATCAAACCCATCCCAAAGCTTTTGCCAAGATGATTCAATTTGTTAATTCCCATTCCAAGACCACCTCTAAAGGTCTTTTGCCTACTCCTTCTTCTGCACCACAGCCTAGCCTGGTAGCTGCTGTCACCTCTCCTGGTGACAAAATTAAACCTTTTTATGTAACACTTCTTATAGCTGGCCATAGGCTCAGTAATTGTGTCATTGACTCAGGAGCCTCAGATAATGTAATGCCTGCTAAAGTAGCTCATGCTTTAGGCCTGACCCTCACTCGCACTTATGGATCCTGTTACTCCATGGAAAGCAAAGAAGTGCCCCCGGGAGGATTAAAGATGCACAAGTGGCTTTTTTGCCTTGCCTTTCTTGAAAAGAAAGTGTTGGCTACTATCTTAGTAGTAGATATCCCTCCTTCATACGGGATGTTGCTAAGTAGGAACTTCGCAAAGATGTGGGTGGAGAAATCCAATGGATCGGTCGCATGCACTCGTGCTCACAATGGACAAATGAAGAAGCTGCTGCCGCCGAGAAACAACTGAGTATATTGTGCAGAAATGATGATCCTAGAGCACAAATACTCTATGAGGATATGGGTCATGGCAATTACATGATTATGTCCCCGATGAAATCTAACTTCCTGAATGTCAACTAAAGATCCTAATGGTTTTGGATTTTAGAATTTGATGGAAGTTGTTACTCAGCTGGTTCTGGAGCTGGTGTCCTGCTAGTGTCACCTGAAGGAAGCCTACACCCCTTTTCATTCAAGTTACAGTTCGAGAATACTAATAACACAAAGAGAATACGAGGCTCTCATTCTCGGATTGCAGGTGGCCAAAGAACAAGGTATAAAGAATCTTCTGGCTCGTGGTGACGCAGAGTTGATTGTAAAGCAGGTCAGAAACCTTTTTCAAGTAAAAAATGGAAGGTTAAGGCATTACCGGAATCAGGTTTGGGATTCTATTGAGTTCCTTGATGCTTTTCTATTCAAGCAAGACTTAGGGAAAAGAAAAAGCAGGCTGATTCGCTGGTCGTCTCGTGGTCATCACGATTCCTCATCCTGACTTTTCTCGGGATAAATTCACCATTGAGATGGTCCATCGGCCTAGTGTACCTGATAATGCCAATAACTGGCAGGTTTTCAATAATGATCAGCATTTGCTTTCCTTCCTGGAACTCAAAGGTAATTTTGAACAACTGTATTTTGAGGGAAGTGACAACCTGCCTCGTGAAAGTGTGTCCTTTGGCCAAGCTGTCACCCAAGGAGAAGAAACAGATCAGGAAGGGTGCATTAAGCTCAAAGGAAACAAGATTCCTAAAGGGCTGGTGAGTTTGGAGGAACTATTTGATAAGCATGACAGGTATGTGAAATCTAGAGCTTCTTCTGGGCCTCAGCAATCAGCTGAGTATGATAAGATTGATATTGGGAGTTCTACTGACCCCAAGTTCGTGAACATTGGAAAATGTTGCACAGCAGATGAGAGGAGAAAAGCAATTGATCTTCTAAAAAGGTATAAAGATGTTCTCGCTTACTCTTATGAAGATTTGAAAGCTTTCAAACCAAAAGATATGCAGCACTCTATTCCCCTCAAGCCTGGAATTAAGCCTTTCAAGCAGAAACAGAGACAATACAACCCCAAAGTAGCTGACACCATCTTTCAGGAGATACAGAAGTTGTTGAAAGCTAAAATTATCTTTCCTATTCACCATTCAACATGGATTGCAAACATTGTGCCTGTCAGGAAGAAAAATGGTGAGATCTCGCATTCGTGTCGATTTCGGAACTCGAATCAAAGCTTCTCGAAAGATAATTATCCTTTGCCCATGATGGATCAAATATTGCAAAGCAAGAATAAAGCTCAAATGTTATCTATGCTTGATGGATTTTTTGGATACAATCAGGTAGAGGTTGATACTGTAGATCAACATAAAACAGCTTTCACTACTCCTTGGGGCACCTTTGCTTACAAGAGAATGCCTTTTGGGCTTATTAATGTTGGTGCCACTTTCCAGAGAGCTATGGATCTGGCTTTTGGAAGCTTAAAAGGGAAGTGTATTGTCATCTACCTTGATGACCTGACAGTGTTTTCCAAGACAAGAATGGATCATTTTGACCACCTAGAGACAGTTCTGCTGAGATGCAGAGAACATGGGATCTCTCTGAACCCTAAAAAATTTGTCTTTTGTGTCACTGAGGGAAAGTTATTAGGGCACATCGTTTCCAAGGATGGGATTAAGATTGATCCTGAACGAGTTCAAGCCATCCAGCAGATTCCTCTCCCAACCAGTAAAAAGGGCGTGCACTCCTTCTTCGGTAAGATCAATTTCTTGAGAAGATTCATCCCTGATTTTGCAGAATTAACTTTGAATATTTCTCAGATGATGAAAGGAAAACAAACATTTGGTTGGTCTTCTGAAGGAAAGGAATCCTTCGAAGGTATCAAGAGAGCTATCGCTAAAACTCCTGTTTTAGCCTGTCCTGATTTCAATAGAGATTTCATCATCTATTGCTATGCTACGGATAATACCCTGGCTGCTGTCTTAACTCAAGAAGACTCTAATGAGCATGAGCTACCGATTGCGTTCATGAGCTATATTCTAAAGGATCACGAGTTTAAATACACCATGATGGAGAAGCATGCTTTTGCAGTGGTCAAAGCTGTGAAGCAGTTTCGTTTTTATATCCTCAACTCTCACTCCATGGTGCTGGTTCCAGATACAACTGTTAAGTCGATTCTCACACAACAAGAATTTGGATCCAAGAGAGGGAACTGGGTTGCTAAGGTCCAAGAGTACGACATTGATATCAAACCAACCAAGCTGGTTCGTGGAAAAGGTCTTTGTGAGCTCATTGCTGAAGGAGCTAAACATGAGTTGCTGGAGGAGAAAGCTGACATTCCTACTGTTCTGTTCCTTAGCTCGGCCGACGAATGGTATGCTGACATCGCCCATTTTCTCACCTATGGGGAATGCCCCTCTCATTTAACTGCCAAAGAAAAGAGGACTGTTAAATTGAGGTCAGCACAATATGTATTATGGGAAAATGCTTTGTTTAAACGTGGCTTGGATGGGAGATTTCTAAAGTGTGTGGACAAAGAGCAGCAGAGAAAGTTGCTCTCAGCTTTTCACGATCAGGCATGTGGAGGGCACTATTCATCAATGGTTACAGCTCATAAGATACTCCGGGGAGGATACTACTGGCCTTCTTTGTTCAGAGATGCATCCAAGTGGGTAGATAAATGTGAGGCCTACCAGACCTTTGTGGGAAGACCTAAATTGGCTTCTTTGCCTCTCAAGCCAGTTGTGATTGAGGAGCCATTTCAACAGTGGGGTCTGGACTTCATTGGTACACTCAATCCTACTTCTAGTGCTGGTCACACTCATGTACTTACTGCCACTGACTACTTCACCAAATGGGTGGAAGCTATTCCGGTCAAGAGCACTACTTCTGAAGTGGTATGCAGCTTCATCAAAGAGAACATCTTGGTAAGGTATGGTGTGCCTAACAAGATTGTAACAGATAATGCCTCGAATTTCTCTTCAGCTGAGATAATGGACTTCTGCTATGGGTATGGTATTTCTTTGGCTCACTCTTCAGATTACTACCCTCAAGGAAATGGGCAGGCAGAATCTACTAACAAAAATCTGGTGACTATCATAAGGAAGTTAGTCAATGAGTCTCAGCGAAACTGGCACAAGAAGCTCTATGATGCTCTTTGGGCAGACAGGATTACACCAAAGAGAGCCATTGGAATGTCTCCTTTTCAAGTGATATATGGAGCAGAAGCTCAATTGCCAGTGACAGTGGAACTACCAGCCTTGCACCTAATGAAGGCCATTGAGGATACTAGTTTCAGTGATGCTCTGGATAAGAGGATTATGTACCTGCATAAACTGAATGAGGACAGATTGATGGTTGCTGATAGGATATCTGTTCACCAGCAAAAGGTAAAGGCCCTGTTTGACAAGAAAGCTAGGTTCAGAGATTTCCAAGTTGGAGACACTGTGTTGCTATGGGATAAAAGACATGAACCTCATGGCAGCCATGGAAAGTTTGATTCCCTTTGGCTCAGGCCTTTCAAGATCAGGCACTTTGCTGGTAAGAATTATTTCTATCTTGATTACATGGATGGTTCCCCCCTCCCACTTCCTTATAGTGGGCAGTACCTCAAGTTGTTCAAGTCCTAGGTGATTAGGGAGTCCCTTGTATATTCTGTACAGTGTTTTTGCTTCTCTGCTTTTGGTGTGTTTTCCTTTTGTTGTTCTGGTGTGTTGCCCTCTGTATTGGTGTTCTTTTTGACTCCGTGGCCCAATGGATAAGGCACTGGTCTGCTTTCCCCGAGTTTGTCTAAGTTCTTGCCTTGCCTCATTCCTTGAATTTATACCAAGTCATCCCCAGAAGGAGCCAGCTGTTGTCCACTCAAAATTCCCTGCCCTAATGAAAGTAAAATTTCAAAATTTTGAGTTATGAGTGTTTTCCTCTAAAGTGCCTAAGTCGTGAAAATTGAGAAAATCTGTGTTTCGGGTCATTTTGTATGTATTTCGGGCCTGTCGGACATTTTTGTCCCGCCTGTCCCAAGTACGAAAGTGCATTCTGTTCCCCGATCGGCCGAAATCCCTGAAGTTGTTCCATTTTCGGGCCCGTCGGAACTTTTTGTCCCAAGTGTCCCAAAACTTATTGTGCAAGTTGTTTCAATTTCGGCCGAATCACCCGAACCGCGTACTTCGCGCTTTCTTGTTCCAAATGTCCCAAATCAAAAAGTGCGAGTTGTTCCATTTTCGCCCGAACCGGCCGAGTCGCGTACTCCGGAACTTTTTGTCTCAAATGTCCCAAGTTCAAACGGGCCTTTTGTTCCATTTTCAGCCGATTCGCCCGAACCGCGCTTTCATGTCCCAAATGTCCCAAAGTTAATCGGGAAAACTGTTCCATTTTCGGCCGATTCGCCTGAACCGCGTCCTTCACGCAATTTTGTTCCAACTGTCCCGAGTTCCAAATTGCTCTCTGTTCCCCGATCGGCCGAAACTCCCGAGTCGCGTACCTCAGAGCTCTTTGTCCCAAATCAAAAAAATGCAAACTGTTCCAATTTCGGCCGAATCACCCGAACCGCGTCCTTCACGCGTTTTCGTCCCAAATGTCCCAAAATGCATTTGTGCGTCTTCTCCCTGTTTCACCCGAATCGCCCGAACCGCGTGTTTCGCGCATTCGCGTCTCACATGTCCCAAGTGAACCTAATGCAATTCATACTTAGTTTTTCCCACTCGACCCGAATATGCTAAAATATGAATTTAAGTTGCGGCTCTGATGCTATCAATCCGAAGATCAAATTTCAAGGACAGCTGGCAGAAGGACGAAGCTCTCAAGACGCTGGTTACATCAGTTTTCAAAGATATTCATTGTCATCCTCAAGATGAAAATTCTGGTGTGTCCCTCGTGGCAAGGACATAGCTGATACGTGGAAGAAAATTCAAGCAGCGGTTTCCGAAGATGGTGGGTCCCTCTCAGTGACTGTCCACCTGTCTCCTTCTTCATTCTTTTCTCTTCTTCCTATTCCTTTCGTATTCCTTGTAATTAGTTAAGGTATTGCGATTGGCGGTCCTTGACTATCCGTTAGTTAAAAGAAACGATTACGAAGAGTAACCGAATTGTAAGCTATATAATGGCCTTCTTTGCGCCATTTTGAAAGGAGGAAGAACTTGGCTTATTTTCTGAAAGTGTAAATAGATCATAAAGAAATCAATACAGAAGGGCTTTCTATTCTTTGTCTATCTGATCTCCGTTATCTCTGAGCTTTCATTTATTTTCTTTGTGAAGATCATTTGTCTCCAGTTTGTTAGTCTTGCCGTTTGGTGATCTTGTATAACCAAGAAGGAACTTTGTGTCCTTGATTGATAAATCTGTGTTACGTTAAGAAACTTTGTGTTCTGGCAGATGTTATTTACAGAACTTTGTGTCTCTAAATTCCATCTTATTTATACGATACGAATGATCTTGTTTTCAATTCACTGTGACTTTGCATACATAAAGAATTACTCTGTTATCTATAATTCTGCATGTTGCCTTTCTGCTCATTCTCACCCTCTCATTTCCTCAGTCCTTTTGTAATTGATAACCTTCATAGAAAACACTTTCGTGGTATCCAAGTTTAACCAACAAATCATGTCCTGTACATTTGTAAATAAGTTCGTTTCTGAATAAGGGAACCTCTCCCATTAAAGAGGAGGGACTTCTTGTCCCCTGACTGTTGCTCTTCTTAAAAGTCCTATCGATGACCAACACCTATCCCACACCCTACCAACCACCCCACTCATACTCCACCCACTCTACTCTCACCCTCTAACCATACCTCAACCAATTTAACCCCTCCTAATTCATACACAACCCATAACCTATCCTACCCGAACCGGCCTCCAACCACCCGATTACCCCCACCCCAATAACCTTTCCTAGCAACTCTACCTTCTCCCCCTTCACCCCAAAAATCTATCCTACCCACCTACAACAAACCAACACAACAAATTTCACAACCTTACCTCCTACCCATGGTGACCGGTACCGGTCACCCTTCGCCGCGATCAGCCCTCCCCAATAGTCTATATCTAGCTTTTATGCACCGACGTCGGCCGACGCATGACCGACGCCGGTCTCTATACCCACTAATCTACACAACTTGCGACTGTGACCGATGTCGGTCGCCTAGTGACCGACATCGGTCACTGTGGGATTTTGGGGCTGGACCAAAAATGGCCCCCAAATCCCCTTTTTTCCTATTTCTACCCATCTACCTAGAACAATTGCCTAAAAACTTACCCACCCTGCTGTTTTGGCCTACCTAACATATCTACCCACTCCATTTTATGATTTACCTTCATTTATTCATTATTTTATCAAATTTTGGATTCCTACCCCAAAACCCACATCCTAGATAGATTCATCAAGTTCACACAAATAGGGGTTCAAAGCCTACTGGTACGACTACACATCATCGTGGTGGGATAGGTGGTGGTGGTCTAGCTCCTCTAGCACCTCCAATACCTCCTGCTCCTCCAAATTATACCATAGCTCCAAATCTAATCAGCAGGGTCCTCAACCAATCAAACTCTACCTCCTGATCTCTAGGGCCTACCAATAACTCACTCCCCCACTCAACTAGTGCCAACTCAGCCCAAACACACAACCCACTCACTTCAAAAACTCAAACAAGAAAAAGTTGGCACTCAATTTCACAAAGTGAAAATGACATGCCGTATTTTTTCTTTTTATAGGTTTTCGGCCTCTAACCGATATTGGTTAGAGCGCGCCCTAGGTGACCGATATCCATCACCCATAACCGATATCGGTTATAGGCTTCGTTTAACCTAATTCCTACCCTTATCCACCAATCTCCATTTCTCACCACATTGCCTACCCCCAACTTTGCTAAATAGCCTTATTTTGAATTCATCGCCCAACCGAAAGCCACAACCAACCTGATTGGCCCGACCCAAAGCCGCAACAAACCAATCGACCCAACCCAAGGCCACAACCAACCAATCAGCCTGACCCAAGGCCGCAATAAACCAATCGCCCAACCCAAGGCCACAACAAACCAATCAGCCTGATCCAAGGGCTGCAACAAACCAATCGGCCCGACCCAAGGCCACAACAACCCAATCGGCCCGACCCACAACCGCGCACATAAACGAATCGGCTCGACCAAGGCCGCAACAAACCAACCAGCCTGACCCAAGGCCGCACTCAACCACTTGGCCCGACCCAAGGCCACAACCAACCAATCACCTGACCCACAGCCGCACTCAATTAAGTACCTCAATCAAGGCCCGTAAATCAAAAATTCTCTCCACCCATCATGTCCCTGTTTGTTCAATCCAGCTCACCTGTTCGTGTTTTAGCACGACTAGGATACTTAACTTGTTCAGCCAACCAGCTTTGCCTAGACCAAGACCGTGACGTTTATTTCAACCAAACCAACCATTTGATTGCATCGTCGAACATGCCTAAACATTCCGGTACCTTACCCATTATATCCCCTAGAGCTACTTCCTATGCCTTGGATACTAGGATTATATCAGCCTTGTTTGGATAAACTATCAACCTTTTCCTATGAATTTCTTGTTTTCTCTTCAAAACATGTACCCTAGTCACACTACTGCATTTTAACGTGCATCAGCTTCCTTGAACTTACCCCACCATCTTACCAAAGATCTCATCATCATTTACCCTTTATCAACCCTATCCTCGATTTCATGTCACCTCAATCTGTGATAGATTTGAGGGGGATTACCTATACCCTTAACTGGGGCAACCACTTTTATTATTGTCAGTGCAGCTTTATAAGACAAGCTACACGACAACAAGGGACAAATGTAGACACCAAATTTGGGTCTTATGACACCCTGTACCCCATATCTCGTCCCACAACCTAACCCTTCCTCACCACCTAAAACCTTACACACTGAATTGTTTATTAATTACCTTATAATTAATAAATCCACATCTCCAACCCTGCCACCTCACCTCGCCACCTCACTATGACCTAGCCCTAACCCTAAACTAACCTAATTAAGACCTATGACTTGGTCCAAACCCACACCCATGACTCATCACCCCTCACCTACATCAAAACAAACCTAATAATGACTTGACCAAAGCCCACAACTGACCTCGGGAGAAAAGGAGGAAAGTTGGCTATTTTACTAAAAATAGCCAAATTTGATCTAACCGACATCGGTCCCTATGCGACCGGCGTCGGTTAGGTAACCGCCATCGGTTCCTTGTAAATGGCCTCCCCCAACCAAAATGAAGGGATCCGGATTCACTTGCAAAAGAGAGACAAGTGAGAAGGAGGGAAGAGTTGGCAAAGAGGAGCATCGAGCCCAAAATTGGGACTGACCAACTAGAGCATTGTCACACTCATCCAAACCTTGGGAGAGTCGGAGGATAGCTTCATCAGATCACTTTTGATTGCTAGATCATCCCAATTGGGCCTTTCCTTTGCCACTGCATTCTTTGGACCTGCATCCACATCAGAAACTAGTAAGTAGTCTCTTTTATCACCTTGTATGCTTCTAGACACCACTTTGTGAACTTTTAATTCATAGGGATTATAAGCTCACTCCTGGATCTACTACCCAACAACAACCTGCACCTAACCTTCAATCATCCATCTCTATATTACCCCAAAGACAGCTCTCTCATTCTCTGAGTCTTCTCTATCACCCTATTTCTCCCTCAACCATCTACTAACCTTCCAAACCTCATAACCACCTTACACCAACCTCCATTTAAAAATGCCTAAGTAATCGCCCCTACCGATATTGGTTATTTCTGCGGTACCGGTTTAGAATCGCGATCGGTTATCCAGTGACCGGCATCATTCACTATGACTTATACCAAAACCAACCTTTCACCTATTCACCTCAAAACAATCTCGTGTCCAGCCTGGTCTATCCCTGTAACTTGATCGGAACATATCAATAACCAGTGACCAAACAAACAACATGACATTCTATTGTTGGTAATTTAGTCTCTATTGCTTTTAGTAATGAGATACCTAAATCGTGAGTTTGCAATAGCTTCTTTATTATCATTTGCATCAATTTGTATTAAAAGGGAACTGACCACCTTCGAAAGGAAGTCTAATATTTCTTGGGCCCAAGGTAGTTCCCTCACTTATTGTCTAACTAAAATCTAGTGGTCTTGCATTCTTATTTATAGGTAGTCCTTCCCAGACAAAAAGGAGTTCTTCACAATCGATCTGATTTCTCTACGGTACGCGCACACCTTCCCAACACTCTATAGGTATTCCTCCTAACCCTAACCCTTATCTATTTCTCAAGAGAATGAAAGGATAGAAGCAACTCTATTCTGGAACTAAAATTATGTGCGAAACATTATCTCAATGAAAAATAATCCTTAAAATCCACAATGTCCCATTCAAATTGTGTGTGAGTGGGTGAACATCATACTTTAGCTATCGAGTAGGAAAACATGATTTCTTGAGCCCTATTTTTCTCAAAACGCCATATCTTGCAAAATATTCATCATTTTGTCTCGAGGGTTTTCTCACACCTCTAGGAAACCTCGTATACCATCTCCAATCATCATCTTGTCATAAATAGATCTGCATATTCACAAACCATCTCATTTTCATGACTAGGCCTTATGGTTTTGCCTATTTTAGGTCACAACCAAGTAAACTAACACAACAATCATACATAAAACCACTACAAACTACCTCTACATGATGAATATAGTATGACATAACTTCTTGAGTGTCGAAAAGTCACACACACTTCTAAAAGTGATTATCATGCACTATTAAGCCACTAAACATTAGAATTAGGTAAAGTTTAGACCTAAACAATGTAGATAAACACCATACCAATGCATAAAACCTCTTCAAAAGGTGAAAAAAACCTTTAGATGAAATTTCTCACTCCTATACATACATGTTATAGTTCATATACATATTCAAGTGATCATAATGCCTTATTAGGCATTCAAGCACCTAGATTAGTTCTAGATGAAGACCTACAAAACCCGCTCAAGCATGTATCGGCATTCTAAAACTCACATGAGTGTATCAACACAATTTACTCATACTCTCCATGCCTTGACAATGCTCTTGAATCCACCATGAAACTCTATCCTCCTTATGTTATCACCCATGTTGACTAGGCCACACTGATTATGCCTATAAGATCAAGCAGTTCTCAACTTGTCCACTCTTGCAACTGATGCACTATTTGTAAAAAAAACTTAAAATGGTCATGACTTTTGATCTAGGTTTTTGTTTGAGTTTTTTTCTTTTTAAACTAATTTTTTCAATGAGACTAACGCATTAGTCAACCTTCCCTACCGGTTGGAATCGTGTTTGGAAAATTTTGAGGCTCAAAATCCACCATCTGGGAGTTGAAAATTAGGATTTAAGTTTCAATTCAGTTTTTTCCTATTTTAGGGAAAAAAATTTTGTCTCTTACATGAATAATAGGTTTGAAATCTATAAATTCCTCTAATTTATGCATGTATAAAATGCATGGAAATTTTTTTGGCCATGCCAATAAGCATGCAAACTTACTAAGAATAACAGGTTCTAGTAAACTACTAAAAATAGTAAATTTTTCCACCTAGAGTAGATTTAATTGAAGTTAGTTAGAGTTTTCTTGGAAACTCGAGTTGGAAGTTGTTTTCCTTTTAAATATGCATTGTAATTCATCATTCAATAAATAAGAAGAAAATTTATTTTCTTTGAGTTCAAGGTATTTTGTAGTGTAATGAGTGTGTGTTAAACTTTGGTCTCGATCTCGGTATCGAGTAAGCTAGAGTCTTGGTGGAAAAATAACAATGGTAGGAAGAGGAAGGGGGAGAGGATGTAGTATTTCCCAGATGAATAGAAACATGCAAGATCTACAAAGGTAAGTTGTTGAGCTTGCTGTAATGATTTCCCAAAGATAAAATCAAGGTGGAGATGAAATAGATGAAGAAGAAGATTGTGAAACCAAAAATCGAAGAGATCTTGCAAACCGGTGCATGATTGATAAACCATATGTTGCTAAGTTCTTCTATATTGAAGGCCACTAAAAATCATATTCAGACCTCATGTTTGTAGAAAGGAATGATCATAGAAAATAAATTTCTCTTCTGGCTCCACGAAGAACAAAGCTCAATTTCCCTGGAATCAACAATCTGGATCAAGAGAAATTTCACTAGTGAGATAAGAAGAAAAACCTATCGCAATGGAGTTAAATTTATCGCGAATGGAGAAAAAAATAGACCTGAAAATTTCAAGCTCCATTAATGTCTACCATGAAACAAAGAGTGAAAAAAATCGGTGAGCTACCTCTCCACTTCTCAGGGTTCAAGAGGGTGGAATCGTGTCAAAATTGAAGGGAATGATCGTTGAAAAATATAGTTTCACGTAAACTGGTTTTCATGCCATGAAGTCCCTAGTTTTTAGGGCTATGGAGGTATTTGAATTTTCTCAACATTCTTACCCCATCGATGAAAAATATCATTTTCCCACTTGTTCAGATGAAGGAATTACTTAAAATGCGGAGCGTGGAACACCGAAATAAAACCTATATTTTCAAGACCTATTTTGTTGCAATGTGACATCCATGGTGTAATTACTAAAAATAACATGCCTTCCTACATATGGGTCTATTTCTTCGGGTAAGCCCATAATCCCTATAAGCCCCTACTATAAATAGCTAGTTGGTCCAAAAGGTGAGAGGAACACAATAAGAAGAAATAATTCAAGCTACCATAGCTAGTTGAGGTTGGGAAAAACTAAACTACGACACTTACTAAAAATAGTAAGTTTCCCTATCTCTGTACTTACTAACAATAGTAGGTTTTTCTCAAAGGGAAATTTTGGCACAATGGGACATAGAGGGATGATCATTCAGGTCAACACCATCATTCTGGATCATCGATGGGAATTGATCATAGAGAATTTGAGATCCATCTTAGGTAACTAGGCAATGTGTTTCGACACTCACTTCATAGTTTGGGTCACAGGTATATCATACGCAGCTGCATGAGTTACGGTCATCAACAAAATAGTTCATTCAACTTGGCAAGCATTCATGAGCTAATTTGAAGGATTTTCTTAGGGTGCAAGGAGTTCAAAGATTTAGAGTCTCATTTCACTCGAGTTTTCAATCAATAAGGATCTGCATACTTCATTAGGGGTGACATCCTTTCTTTTCCTCCTCCTTCTTCCCCCTAACATTCTCTCTCCTCTATGTTCTAATTTTGTGTTGAGGGTTTGCACTTTTTTATATGTCTTAAAGTGACTTTAGAGACATGATGTAAAATTTAAGTCACCTTATTTTTATAAAAGGGAGTTAATATTTGAATAGGAATATGAATAGTCTAAAGTCATAATTAGGAATATGAAAGAGCATTAGGATGATGAGGAGTCAAGTTTAGTACTATAAATTGTAATGAGCTCTTCATTCTAAGGGGTTTTAATTCTGAAATTCTTCTAGCTAGTTGTATTCGTGTAAGTTCATGAGAGATATTTTGTTTCAATTGTGAGTGAAAATAGGTATCCATTTTCCCTCTATTCTCAATGTTTTCCATTCTAATACTTTGTATAATTTATGCTTGAGGATCAATATAATAAGGAGTTTGAGACTTTTTTGACTAAGGGATTTACCGCTAATTTGTGTTAATTAAATTCTAATTCCTCTTGTTCTTATTTGCAGAGTTGTTTCTTCTCATAAATGCATGTGTTGAAGTTTCTAACTAGTGTGTGTTGGAATCTGATTTTTACATGTAACATTAGTTCTCCTATCTCATTTCTCATACCCTTCACTACCTTTCGGACAAAGTCCTCTCTAGCAATAAATTGCTATCTTTTGCATAGGGTCAAGTGGAGTTCCCGGTTGAATTCCCAGTCAAAATCCCACCACAAAATCCACTTTTACTTGTACATGCACATATGGAATCTACACCGCAGTTAAGAAGAGGGACTTAGACTCCCATACCATTGGAAAGAAATCCACATGTTTGTCTAGCAAGTTTATTAAAAATTTAGTAGTATCATAGCACCTATAACATATTATAGAAAAGCAAGGGAGTTTTTGTGGACAAAGGAAGATGAGGATAACTTTAAGTTATTGAATAAGAAGGTGACATAAGTACCTATTTGGCACTACCTGATTTTGATAAAGTGTTTAAGGTTGATTGTGATGCCTCACATGTGGGTATTGGTGTTATCCTAAGTCAAGGAAGTAAACCAATAGATTTCTTTAGTTAGAAATTAAATGAGGTAATAAATAACTACTCTATGTATGATGTGGAATTTTATACAATTGTACAAGCATTGAGGCATTGGAGTCATTAATTCATGCCTAAGCAGCTTTCTATTATTTATAGACCACATAGCCCTAAAATATGTCAATAAATAAAAGAAGTTGAATAATATGCACGAAATGTAGGTATCATTTTTGCAGTGTTATACTTTTCTCTAAAGAAAATCAGGAAAATAGAACCAAGTTATAGATGCATGAATAGGCATGTGACTTTATTTACAACTATGGAGAATGAGGTGGTTAGATTTGAAGTAATAAAGGATATGTATTTTTTTATTCGATTTCAAGTATATTGTGGACAGGTTATGTAGTCCATTGTCAAGAAATGTAGGTGATGTCCGGGATGATTAGCTTCTCGTAGGATGACTATCTATTTAAGGGACGACAACTATGTATTCCGGTTGGGTCCATGAGAGACAATATAGTGAAGGAGTTGCATAGTGGAGGATCGATCGGGAAATTTAGTAAGGATAAGACTATAGCTTTGGTAGAAGAGAAATACTATTGGCCAAAGATGAAAAGAGATGTGGTAAGATATGTGGAGAGGTGTAGAATTTTCCAAGTCTCGAAAGGCCATGCACAAAATATAGGGTTGTATATGCCATTTCCTTTTCAAAGGAGCATGGACATATTTGAGTATGGATTTTTTTGGGATTACCAAACACACAACAAGGTAATGAATCATTTTTTTGGTTTTGATAGGTTCTATAAGATGGTTCATTTTATTTCCTATAAGAAAACTAGTGATGCAACAAGAGTAGCATATTTGTTTTTTCAGAGAAGTTTTTAGGTTGCATGGTGTTCCAAAACCATTACTTTAGATAGGGATACAAGATTATTAAGTCATTTATGGAATAATTTATGGAAGAAGTTGGGAACTAAACTACAATTTAGTAGTGCCTATCATGCATAGACTAATGGGAAATAGAGGTGGTAAATATGAGTTTGGGAAACCTGTTAAGGTGCATAGTTGGGCAAAATCCAAAACAATGGGAGTTAGCATTACCAAAATCTGATTTTTCTTATAATAGCTCAGTAAACATATCAATAGGAAAGTCTCTATTTTATATTGTGTATGGGAGTAATCCAAAATGGGTTTTAGATTTAGTGTAGCTACCAATTGATGGCAAAGTTAGTAATGATGCAAAAGCATTTGCAGAACATATACAACAATTGTAGGAAGTGTGGAAGAAGCTGCAGAATAGTAATGATAATTATAAGAAAATATAAGATGTGCACAAAATGAGAAAGGTGTTTAGAGTGTGTGATATTTCTATGGTATACCTTTGGAAGGAAATGTTTCCTAAAGGAACCTATAACAAGATAAAGTATAAGATGTTTAGTCCCTACAAGATTGTGAAAAACATAAATGATAATGTTTATGAGGTAGAATTTCCAGGAAATTTTGATATTTCTCTAGTATTTAATGTTTCATATTTATATTATTTTCATGGAGATAGTGAAGAAGGGGATGTTATTGAATAAGTAATAGATTGGAAGAAATAGGTTCTAGTGAAAAAGGAAAAAGTAGGTGGAGCGACATGAAGAATACAATAAATATTTAGTACATCGGAAAGGATTGGAACAAGAGGACAACACATGGGTCATAGAGTGGGAGATTAAGAAACTTGATAGAGATAAATGACAGAAATATGAAGAAGACAACTTGTAGGAGATGCACTTTTTCAGGCAGGGGAGAATGATGCACTATTTTTAGCAAAAAATTAAAATGGTCATAACTTTTTATCCGGGTGTCCAGTTTGAGTCTGTTTATTTCAAACCACTTATTTCACCGAGACTAACGCATTGATCAACCTGAAATTCTAGTTGGATCCAATTTTGGTGAATTTTTGGGCTCGAAATCCACCATCTAGGAGTCAAAACTTAGTATTTAAGTTTCAATTCGGTCATTTCCTATTTTAGGGAATTAGTTATTTTTGTCTTTTGCATACATAGTAGGTTCGAAAGTTGGAAATTCCTCTAAATTAGGCATGTAGAAACCGCTTGAATTTTTTTGGCCATGTGAATAAGCATGGAAACTTACTAAGAATAGCATTGTAGACACTAAAATGAGGTCACACCCCCTTCGTCCCTCGACATATAAGCTCCCCTTTATTACATCTACCTAGCCATGACCCCCTTTACCCTACTAATATTAATTTAATTATTTTAATTAAATTAATGTGTTATCCTCACCATATTTATTATTTAAATATCTTATTTAAATAATATCTACACATATAGTTCACTTAGACACCTCACCAAGCTAACTCAACCTAAGATTTATTCTTAGCAAGCTACCATAACTAACTAAGACTTATCCAAACCCTAAAAATCAATGCCTACACTCCCTTTAACTACATTCCCGCATGCTCACAAGAAGCACCCAGTCTAATGAGTGGGATAATGACACAAGATCTGAGGAAATCAGGAGGATCCCCCTAAGTTTAGTAAACCTAGAAAATCCCACCTGACCGACGCGTCGGTTTCCCTAACTAATCCGCCGTTAAGCTGGACCGCCATCGGTCACCCGTTTTAACCCCTAAACTACCTTATTCTCAAGGTTGGAAAAATTGGGAGAAAAGGTGGACGAGCAAGAATGAAATCTCAAAAGAGATAACACACCTTCAGAGAGCCAATTCCAGCAAAAACTGACATCCAAGGAAGGAGATTGAGTATCTTCTCCTGCACAGCCTTCCCAGCCACATTCTGATCTATCCAAGCAAAAGAGGAGTGTGCATACAGCCCATGTAGAAGCTTTTCTTCAGTTGGTGATCACTTGAAGCCTTCAAAACTATTATCAGCACCTCCATCCTTCACATATAGACTTTCAGAACAACATCATACTTTCCTGGTTATTTCATTTTATCATTATTTTATCATCCATTGTTTATCTTGCTCCCTGACCATCTCCAACATTTATACCTCCATAGACCCATCAAAACCTCATAAAACCCTATCCCAGTCACCCAATACCTCATCCCGACCAACCAAATCCTTTGTACAATCACAAAGGAGACCAAAACCCTGTTTCGTGACATTTCTAGATTTCATAAGAATAGCGCGGTTATACCTAACCACGGTTGGTAACCCCTAACCGACGCCGTTCTCTCTGTATTTATCCACATAGCCTTAAATAGAGATCTATCCACCTAATTTTACCTCACCCTCACTCACTCGTGACCTACCCAAGACCTTTATCGACTGCAAAACCTAACCAACCATTTGACCCATGGATTCTATTCTAGCTTAGCCTGTTAGATTAGATATGTTTTCTTATTGTGTTTTTAAGTGAGATACATAAATCATTTCAAAATAACAATAGGATTTACCTTGTTTTCAGCATTAATTTGTTTAAAATAGTGGACTATCGTGCATCTAGGAAGTATCATGCTTCCGGATCTAGCTCACACTAGGCGTTCATCGCCCATATTGTTTAAATCTTTTGGTGGTCTTGCTTTCATTACAGGTAGTTCCTCCTAGCCAAAAGGAAGCTCTCATGGTCAGCTATGGATTTGGAAGTCATACACGCACAACAACCCATCAACCGACATTTGAACAGGTATTCCTCCTATGCCCGTTACCCTATTTGTTTCATCAACAATTCAAAGAAATAATCTAAGAAAAAGGTGAAACATTTTGGCACGCCCGATGGGACCCATCCAAGGTTCCTTGCATTTCATTCATTCCTAGGAAAAAAATGTGTGTTTGTTTCCTTTCTAAAAGCATACACACTAATTTTCTTCCCTAGTAATCCACTCCTTCTTTCTATTTGCTCTAAAGGAAACTTTTCTTTTGGTGTATTTAAAAAGAATCATTTCTTCATGTTTTCTGCATTTTAGTGAAAGAGAATCCCTCTTCCTATTCATCTTATTGTGTCATCCAATTTCACATTTTTGATTTGGGTTTTAAAATCATTACATTTCATTTAATTTTTGCATTAGCTCACATTAATTAAGGTCAACCTATATGCTGGAAGTCATTACCAGCTGATGGTTGACAAACAAATCGTAGAAAAACATTTATATCCTTTTCTCTTTCTTTCGAGTCTTACCAAACCACACAAAAGTTCAAATACATACATTTTAAACACCATCTTACTGGAAGAAGTTGTAGGTGATGACACAATCACGCAAAGTGGGCACCCACTCGCTACTCTGTCAAGTCATACTTCAGAGCGAAGCCCACCCCCACCATAACAAACCTGAAACCTCACCCTTTAGATCTCCTTCTTTATAGGAAGCCATCCTCACCAAAAACTCCATTTCAAAATTCATGTGTCAGTCCCTAAATAGCATAAGCTAAACAAACATAATATAAAAGGGCACTCTTAGGATTGCATTTTCTTAGTGTTTCTGTTTGGTTTGCATTTTGGGGTGAAAAATCATGTTCATCACTTTTTTTTGTTCATCCTTGCACGCTCCTCATCATAGCTGGTGTATTCCGGCTTCACCTGAGTGTGCCTGGGCCATATCACCATCATTCCTAGAATTTTGGGTCTGATTCTACATCAGATTTTAATTCACAACCACTTTCTTTCATCACTATTTCAATTTCACAGTAGTCGTCATCATTTACCTCGACCGCCATCGGTTATACCCAACCAACGTCGGTTCTAGGTTCTTTTGCTAACCTACTCAAAAGGACATTTAATTTCACTTTCTTCCACTTTCCACAGTCTCTGTCATTATCATTATTCCATTGACGTTTTAACATCTTTAGATTTGGCATACTTGTCAGATTTTACCTTTTGCCTCGTTGTTTACTCATTGTCCATTTTCTACAGTGACGGCAAAGTGGTTACCCCTGACCGACGTCGGTTTTCCCTAACCAGAATCGGTTAGCCTATTTCACATTCCACCCACCATTTGTTACTTCATCCATTTTTTTCTTGTATTCTCTGTACCATTTACAGAGAAGCAACCCCACCTGATCAATACTGGTTCACATGGTACTGACCCGAAGACAAGCAAACACCCTCGTGTTCCATGCCAGTTTCCAACTGCTCCCACCTAGTCCTTCACCACCTTTTGTTTTATCACTAGCCATGGATCCTATCTAGCCTACTAATATCACTACCAAAGATGAGGAGTTTACATGACTCCTTGACCAAAACCTGCTGCCTTGCAGTTTTACCTCTCCCATTCATCCACTCGAGACGCCTCGGGTCATTTGATATACGACATGCCCATATCTATCCCCCCGACTCTTGCACCCACTTCCGCATCAGCCCCATCTAGCTCCGTGCTACCTACATCCACCTTACCCCAATCATTTTGCAGTTAGGTTTCATACCCCCCATGACTGTCGCATCTGTTACCTCTGTGGCACCCATTACATCCACCATACCCTCAACGATTACCCCAAACACAACCTCATCCATCCTCATGTCTCACACATACTGTAGCTACGTTCCCACCTCCAGTGTCGGTGACCCCTACCCCATTTCAGAATGTAGTTCTTTCCATTCCACAATCATTAGCCCCTATTGCCACTAGGGTTACCATGACCCTTCCTCCCCATATACATACTACCAACAACCGCTTGTTTCATCTATTATTCATTCTGGGTATGTACCCCCTATTTCATTGCCTTCTTCTCCACCACCTTACATGGCAGCCCCATACACTAGAATGCCACACCCATTATATGTTCAAAACCAACCTCCTCATGCTATAGGAGGCATCCAATCATCACAACCCACCAACGACCTAATTAAATTGATGATGGACAAGATGCAAACACTGGAGGCATCGGTTTTCGGCTCCCGCAACACTCTCACTTATGATGAGATTTGCAACGAGCCTATTCACCCATCCATTCCCATCCATTCATACCCTGTGCATTGGGAAATGCCTAAATTCAACCACTTCAATAGTAAGGAAGACCCACAACAACATTTGTGCTCGTTTAAACATGGATGTTATTTGATTGCTCATGATGATGCCTTACTTTTGAGAACTTTTCCCATGTCCCTCACTGGACCTGCATTAGATTGGTATAGTGGGTTACCCAAACACTCCATATTTTCATTCAATCAGGTAGCCCAAGCTTTCTTGGATCATTTTTCTATCAATATCACCAAGAAAGTTACCATGACCGATCTATATTCCACACATCAGTATGAGGATGAATCTATCGCAGATTTTGTTGTTCGCTAGCGCATCTTGATCAATCAACTTACCTTTCAACTGCCACAAAATGAACTCATCGAGCTCTTTACCCGAGATTGCACCAGCATATCTCCCTAACCTTGTAGGTTCAAACTTTCTGAAGATTGATGAGGCATTCACTATGGCACGAAAGTTAGAGATTCGGGCCATCGAAGAGAAGAAAATCCAATTACGAAATAAGAATTTGGCATTCAAGTCGACTGAAACCTCTTCTTCTTCCAAACTGCTAACCAATTATTCAAAGGCTAAAGGTACCACTAATGCAGTGGTACTCAAGGCCGGCCCAACTCATCCATCTAATCAGGCTACACCCTCATCTAATCTATCACCCGTTTAGGATTTTTGATTCAGACAAGAGCAATGAAAATATACCCCAATTGGGGAACCTTACTCTTTCTGTCTTAGAAAAGCTTATCAAAGCTAGTGCCATCACCCTTCCACCCATAAAACCACACACTGGTTTTGACCCTACTCACCCCATGCCCACATGGTATAAGGAACAATATTTCTATAACTATCACCGAGTGAAGGGTCATAGTGATGGAAACTACATCACTTTTAAGAATATTGTCCAAGAAATGTTTGAGAAAGGCAATTTGAATGTGGATAATCCCAACACCACCCCCAAACAAAATCTACAAATATTTAAAAGACCATTTCCCAATCATGTCCCTTCATCCAATCAAACAGGTGAGACATCCACTCATGATACCCATACTCGTGAGGTTCATGCGATATTTAACGAGGTACCTATCACCTCTCAATTACCTCACATCCCTTCCATAGAGGAAATCCTAGTCCAAAATCCTCCTTCCATGTCTGAACCAACCGTCACTATTCCTTCACCAATAGAAGAGAACCCTTCATCTCCTGCATCACCTCCGGAGGAGTCTTCTACTGACATTGAGACCATCTCACCCATAGCTTCTCCACTTAGCCAAACTTTACCTACCGTACCTCCTCCACCCAGAGGAGCATCCATTACCTCCTCCACCCACGAGGAGAGGAGAACCCATTACCTCCTCCACCCAAAAAGGAGCACCTATCTATTCCCCCACTCATGAGGAACTCTCATCATCCCTTACACTCATCATAGACCCGATGGGGATACCTTTTCCTCTCGCGAGAATTCTCCATCTGCTACCTAACATCCAACAAACCTACTTTCAGCTATCTCTTCCCACATAAGCTGAAGCCGGCCGATTCCCCATCTCTAAGATGCATTTTACGGGAATTCCCATTAAGTCTTCACCAACTCCACCCACAAATGTGCCATTCTCATGTTTGGCCGATGACTTGGATTATGTGGATAAGGCTTTATTATGGGTTAGCCTCTTACTCCTCGTCTCAACACAAATGCAGAGATCCCTCGATGACACCTCCACTATCTACCCAAGCACATTTCCACCCATCAAACCACATATAACCACAAATGTCGTAACCCCTTCCACGATATATGTTAACACTCACACCACACCCTTACCCATAACCTAACCTATGCCTAAACTCAAACCCATACCCATAATATTTACCTCCACTAAACCTATTACCACTTTAGGGGTCACCCCAACCACCAGCCTTACTCATCCACCTATTAAAATGGATTTAGCTACATCCTCAAATGTTAAAACCACACCTACTCCGACACCCAAACTAAAGAAACAAACTCATCAACCTCATACCCCTACCACACCAATCACACCCACACTTGTCCCATCTGCCTTAAGACCTTAGCTGCCCAACATGGTCAAGCACCCTCACCCATTCATAACCCAATAACAAAACAACCCATTCCTTCCTCACAAATCTCTAACCTACCCAGAACAAACACAACTCATACCCACACTGCAGTCTCTTTACTACCAATACCTATGATACCTTCAACCATTGCATCACTACCTACTACACTTCAGTCATTGTCCCTCACACCCTAAGCATAACCTACGTCATCTACCTTCATAGCACCCCCAATTATCCCGTGGGTAAATCGCCCTCTTCCTCCATCTACTTTTCCTTCAAGAAACCGTATGCCCACATCATCTTTACCGTAGAAGGTGCAACACAAAAACAAAACCCCACTACCCCACAACAAGGTAGTCAAAACAACCCCACACCCTCCTACCTATCCATCTACTATACCCCTACCCAAACGAACCCGACCGATACCTCAAACCACACCGATGCCTAAACCCATAGCTCGACCTGTTCCTACTCTTCCAAAAATATTCCCTGACAACCAACCACACCTACACCCAAACCTACATTCACTTCCTATTGTGATCCACTAGTAGGTTCCTATGCAAAAATTTAACCAATCTCCTCGAGACTTCGTTATCACATTACCAAAGCTCGACCTTACGACCCCTCAAACCCAAGCCAAAGGGATTTGATGATACCAAAATTTGTGCATACCATCGTGTGTCAGGGCATGATGTGGAAAACTGCAAGGCCTTGAAAACCATCCTTATCCAATTGTGTCCACCCGAAACCAACTTTGATGACAATGACCTTCTTGATGAGGATCCTGCTTCACCAACACCCATTCCCACACTGCACACTCAACAACCACAACCTCCACCCTCACAACTCCCATAACCACACACAAAATTTGAAATTAACATGGTTCACATCAGAGAACTTGCCATGCCACCACCCAAATGTCATTGTGCCCAACTGACCTCACAGGGCTTTTCTCCTCCAGTAGGTTTTTACCCTTCATGTCATTATACCACTTACCCTACACCCTCTCCATTTGACAATTTCCCTCAAATCAACATGGTACACATCACTACACGTGCATGAAGGGTAAAGAAAAGGTAGCTGACCCACCAACCAATCCTATACCCAACATACCATCTGCACCCATACCTAAGATAACTATCGCAACCCCACATACCCCATTTCTAATGGCGTCACACATCACACCATGCTCAAACAATTACACCAATCTCCACTCTTAATGTCCATATATGACCTCATCCAAACCTCATGGAGGTTCTTCAATCCTATCGAGGTTTCACCCAATGCCGTAGCCTCCATTATCACACCCCATCATGTATCCTCCCTCACCAAATTACCACCTTCATCCTTACCTCACCTTCTTCACCAAGTGGTCTCCTCAACTTCTCGGAGGCAGAGATCACGCCATACCAAAATGATGACCCTGACCCACCCTCTTCATCTCTATACACATTGATGACATATGGGTACATCATGTGATTATTGATGGAGTCACTAGCATTAACATCATGTCATCCCATGCATTTTCTCAAATGTGCATACCTAATAATTACATGCACAAACATCTGGTCATGTTCCATTCATTCAACGACTCTATCACCTCCACTCTAGGTCACTGTCATCCTTCACGTTCGCGTGTGCCCCCACACTATTCAAGAATTGTTTTATGTTTTGGAGGGGGAATTCCAATATAGCTTGTTGCTTGGTAGACCCTAGATCCGTGTCATGGGTTGTGTTCCCTCCACTTTGCATCATTATGTAAAGTTTGAACACGAAGGACACACTTATACCATTCCAGATGACCCATCACCTTTCAAAACATACAACATGCTTTACCGACCCAATGATGTACTCATACCACCAAGACATGTACTTCCACAACCAATACCGCTTCACCTACACCTACTCCCACACCTACCAAGACAGCCACTACTTTCACCTCGACATACCTCCTCTATGCCTACCGCTGCTATGACCTCCATGGCTGACCCATTCGCTTCCCAATCCGTTAACACCACTCTCTACATCGACCTCAAACACATCATCCTACAAGGTGCCATTCTAGCTATTCCCACATACCAATCATCGATCGTTTGGAAGGTATTTTTCAATGCCTCACTGGGGAATACCACCTATATAGTATCAACAACTTCCTTACTCCACACGAGTATGGAAGTCTTCACCAACACCTCGCATTTATGATCACCGTATAGGAGAACACCTCCTTTATGGTCCTCCTCATCTTTGTACTAGTCTCACCTATGGGGGACTTGATACTACCACCTACACACCTGAACCACCTTCACAACCCTGCCCATTTTCTGTTGACTTCCAATCACTTACCAATCACCATTTCACCCACACCTTCTACGCACCATGCAAGTGCGTTGAAGGGTTATGGTTTTGGCTTTTTACAAGCAAGACCACCATACCCTTATTCCATGTACCACCCGCAAACATAATGACCATAGTGGTATTGGCTTCCCAACCCTTCTACCAAACAGGCCCACATTGAACTCATTGAGGACCCTAGCCCTTCTCCACCTTCATCACCACCCTCACCGATGGAGTCGATGGATCTTGAATCTATCCCTCCTAAAAAAAATTTCATAAACACCATTTCCTTAGGGCCTTTGACTTATCAACGTGAAGGCAAGGCCCCTTCCACTCTCCCATTCCTGTATCTTGAGATGATCGATGAAAACACACCAACGTCATTCAATGTTAGGATGATGAATCCATACTCACCTACCTGGTGCAAAAGACTCATATATTCATTGGTTGTTACCCTATGAGACGTAAACCATGTTGAATGAATCGACTATTGAGATAAATATTCATACTGGATGATCCGCACATCCTAAAGATCAGACAATCTTTAAATGTTGCTGAATAGGAAGCCATCACTTCCTTCCTCCGAGCTCATAACCACACTTTCACTTGGTCTTACGCAGACATGCCCAATATTGACCCCACCATACTAGTCCACAATATCGTAACTGTTCCCAATGCCAAACCTATCAAACAAAAGTTGAGGAAAATGTACCCTCGCATTGCTCTTCTTGTCAAAGAAGAACTTTAGTGTCTTCTTTCTGTTTCCTTCATCTTACCCAATGATTATCCTCATTGGATTTCTAACATTGTCCCTATTACTAAAGCAACAGGGGGACTCCACATTTACATGGACTTCCGAGACCTCTACCTCACCTCCCCCAAAGGAAGACTTTCCCTTGCTTCCTAGGTATTGATCAACCTGGTGGACCTTACCATGGGTCATGAGATGCTCTCACTCATGGATGGTTTCTTGAGTTATAACCAAATTTTTATTGCCTCAAGGAGAAGATCAGCACATGGACTCACATTCATTACCTCTTCGGGAACCTTTGCTATTATCGAGTCATGCCTTTTGGCCTTAAAAACATTGGTGCTACATATCAACGTCTTTATGACTTACATCTTCCATGATATCATGCATCACATATTAGAAGATTACGTAGATGATCTCTTGGCTAAATCTAAATGCCGCACCGAGAACCTCGCTATCTTGAAACCATCTTTGATTGCCTCATTAAATATGCATCCACCTTGGACCAAATAAGTGCGTCTTCGCGGTTCTCTTAGAAAACTCGGGATTTATTGTTTCCCTCCATGGTATAGAAGTTGACCCTACTAAAGTCAAGGCCATTCTCGGAAATGCCTGTGAGTTCATTAACCTCAAACAACTTAGTCACTTTGCAAGGTAAATTGCAATCCTTTCCGATAATGGTTTCATAAAACAAAACATTACAAAACTTTGTGACACCTTCGGCATTCAACTTAGTTTCTCCTCACCTTATTACCCACAAACCAATGGCCAGGCCAAATCCACTAACAAAACCCTCAATAAAATTCTCATGAAAGTGGTTGATGATACTGGGAAGGATTGGCATACACACATTCCTTTTTCTCTATGGGCATACCACACTAGTATTCGCACTTCCACTGTGGCTACACCCTTTTCATTGGTCTATGGTACCGAGGCTATTTTGCCTCTTGAAGTCCAGATCCCCTCACTTCGCATTTCTCTCCATGACATGCTTACTGATGATGACTTTTGTCAGGACCACTTAGCATAACTAGAGTTATTAGACAAACATCGTCTTAATGCTCTAGATCACCTTCAAGTTTATTAACAACGTATCAAACGTGCTTATGAAAAACATGTTCATGAATGAAAATTCCAAGTTGGTGACCTTGTTTTGAAAGAAAATCAACACGTAACCAAAGAGAAAAAAGTAAATGGGGAAAATTCACTCCTAATTGGCTTGGACCATAAATCGTAACTCATACCTATGGATCGGGTGCCTATCATTTGTCCTCGCTTGAGGGTAAAACTAAACCCTAATGATTAAAAAGAATAATGTGATTACATCTTTGACCATTCTCTTGTTGAATCATTTTCCTACCTCACCATGTGTCTCTTTACAAGCTCATCCCTTGAGCACTATCCACTCCATCCATCCCCCTAATGATTAAAAAAGAATCATGTGATTACCCGTCACCCTTTTGCCTTATCTTAAATATGTGCACCACAACTCTACACATGGCATAATTCTCATGGATACTTTCGTCTTATTTTAGATGAGATCCCATGGTCATTCACCTTGGCCTTCTCAACAAGAACCAAATGCTTCGTTATAGTCTCGTCCATGACTTAAAAGCCAAAAAGAAAATGATGAATCCCTCAAAAGGACATCTTCTAAAATAAGGGATCAACTCCTTAAGTCAAACTTCCAATATAAAAGATGAATCCCTCAAAAGGAAAACTTCCACCTTTAATTGTCTTTATGAGTAAACTGCTCCTGAAGGACATCTATAAAAATCTCGTAACTCTCTACATAGTCTTTCAAAAAGAGGACTATTTTTTCAAAAATCAAAGTTCGAAGCTTCCCACATTGATTAGCTTCGCGAAGACCTCAAGGAGACATATATTCTTCCCGTATAGACTTCATGCATCAATCAGTTTATCTAAAAGTCTAAAAGAAAGAGAAAAGAAAAATAAAGCTTTTTCATCATGGACTTACCTATTATGATCTTGGCTCTATTGCCCAAGGCATTCTACTTCCCATTTTATGACCCAATTACCTGCACCTCCTTACCCGTTGTCTTTTCACTTCATACCTTAAGGGACTTCTTGAACCTATGACATTTGGTGATCATGTGACTATTCGTCACTCTTAGAATTATCAATCATGTAATGTCTTTGGGGTCTTACATTCATTAGCCTATCTAAAGATGTGTTTCATACATTTTGATCCTTGTCAATCGGGTGGCTTTCTTGCCCCCTCTTATCTTTTCTCTTCTTCATTACCTTTTGATCTTCTTATATAGGACTTGGGCCTCGATGCTTTCTTTTGAGATTTTATTCTCACACCTCAATCCTAAAATCACCCCTACCTAACTACCTATATTCCACCTAACCTAATTTACCTTAACCTAATTATACCTATGACTGGAATTCACACTACCTATCAACCTAAAATAACCCATACCTATTTACCTATATTCCACCTAACCTAATCGACCTTGACCTAATCATACATGACTCGAATCCAACCCTCAACCTCATTATCTATTCTTCTATCTTCTCATATTCTTCCCTAGCTTATGGGATAACTACATCGATCTGAGGTCCCTTTTCACCGGGACTATGTAGGCAGCACTTCCAGGGCACATGGCCCTAGAAGGTTAGCTTGGCCACTCTTTACCCTAACCATTTTCCCCACCTTTACCGATTTCTGCTCATATAAAAACCTCAACATCTAAACTATATACCACATAACTTTTACCACTTATATTATTTCACAATTTCATACATAACCAACATTTTCCACATTTGACACTATCTCATGCATTTATATTGCCATTTGTTATCCAAAATACTGAAATGAACATCCATGCCTAAAACTAACCTGACTCGATCCATGCCTACACCGACCTGACTCAATCCATGCCTAAACCGACCTGACTCAATCCATGCCTAAACCAACCTGACTCAATCCATGCCTAAACTAACCTGACTCAATCCATGCCTATCACCTGACTCGATCCATGCCTAACAACCTGACTCAATCCATGTCTACACCGACCTGACTCGATCCATACCTAAACCGACTGCCGACTCAATCCATGCCTACACCGACCTGACTCGATCCATGCCTAAACCAACCTGACTCAATCCATGCCTAAACCAACCTGACTCGATCCATGCCTATGACCTGACTCTATCATGCCTAGCTCATCTATTTTCCATCCATATCATAATAAAGTAAAACTCATACACATCACAACAACATCACTTGAATATCATCTATCTCCTCATATATACATGTGTGTATCAATACAATGTACACCCGTATCACATAAATGTGTATCTCCAAAATAATCATCATCGGCTCGCAGGCCGCTATCCAATACAAAAATTTCTTGGCTCACAGGTTGGTATCATGTACAAAAAATAAATATAATATCTCTTTGGCTCGTAGGCCGGTATACATCAAATTCTAAGAATACAAACATAGGTGATATATTGTCTCACATCTGCTATAACATATATGCCTCATCTCGTAGTATCGACAATCCCTCTCGATCCTAGAGAGCGGCGGCTCACTACTCTCAATCTACCACTAGATGGCCTAGAATTTGATGTTGACTTCGTGCACTGATAGATGTCCTCTTCTCTCTCCTTTGGGCTCACCGGCCACCTACACTCTCAACACTTTACGTGCGAGACTGTGTCTGCTCACTCGAGACTATCCATGGTGGTCTCATCATGCCATCTACTAATATCTACAGCTCGGGATCCTCCTCCTGCACTGCACTCGAGGCTCTTACCTCTCTACCAATATCTCGTAGCTCGGCCTCTCGCCTCTGTACCTATGACCCCTACCTCCCACTGTCCATGCCTAACCCTACCTCAGACGGCCCACCATCAAGCTATATGCCATCTGCCACCCGCACATCATCTATGTGACGGTCCATGGGCTCCTCCTCCTCCCCTGTTGACTGCTAGATGGGGTGGAGACAAAGGTCTCTCCACCTCATCTCTCCTATACTGTGGGAAGGGCAGGGGCACATCCTACACTAAACCAAACTGTCACCTCACTCGGTCGATAGGTATCATCTCATGCTCCCCGCATGGCGTCCCTCTATCCACCTCTATAACTGTAGTCCCTCCATCTCTACATACATCCCTTTGTAAGAGGGATAGGTCACATAGGGTCTCCAAACTATATCCACATTGGACAAGCTCTCCAGTCTCTTTATCTATAATACACTACATCATATGTAGCCCGGGCTCTCTGTACACCACCCTCTGGCACCCATCACCTACAACCAACTCGAATGACTCCCCACTCAAATGCATCTACCCGGGGTAGGCCCGTCGGTCACACACACACAATGTGCTCATAGGCCCAATAGTGCAGAAGAAAATGTAACACAGACTATATCTCCGCAATCACCCGTAGGCCCACAACTCTTTATATAACTGCACCAAGAAAGTCGGTGCCCATGCGAAACTTGGTATGATCAATCATCATGTCCCAAAGGACACCCATCAGCTACCATGGGAACCTCCCACCCTCTGAATCTAGCAATGCGTAGCACCCGATCGCCTCCATCATTAACACTATCAACCTCATCTCCTTAGGATGGGTAGCATAGACATCTCCATAACTCAAGGTATGGAATTGTGGCGTGTAACTCACCGCTCTCTCTCCAAACACCTCATCTATACACCTCACCATGACCTCTGGATGTCACTGAGTAAACATGGTCTCCACTAATCGGTAGCCTTAATATCCTATATATATCCTCTAGGGTGATGGTCATCTCCCTATCGAAAAATGGAAGGTGTTGGTCGCGAGATCCATCTCTCGATGAGTGCGACCATCAAACTCTGCTCTCTAACAACCCACCCATAATGGCAGATCCCAATCAAGCCAACATCATCAATGTGACTCCACTCCTCAAAAGTCACCTGTCCATGCAGCTCTAGCAATATAAGTGGCTCTCGGTCCCTCATCCGTAGCTTGTCTCGGGCTTGCATCCACCAAAAGCAATGTATTATTCCACCTTCCCAACTTACCTAATTTTTACCCTCACCCATACCTACCCCACACCCATCTACCCGAACCTATCTACCCTAACCCTCACCCACACCTACCCAAACCCATCTACCCTACCTATCTACCCTAACCCTCACCCACACCTACCCACACCCATCCACCCAAACTATCTACCCTACCCTCACCCGAACCCGCCTCAACCCTTACCCACCTACCTTACTTTCTCACCCTCAACCCTTCCCCTCTCTCACCTAATTTCTTTCCCACCCTACCCTACTTTCTCACCCTAAACCCTTCCCCTCTCACCTAACTTCTTTCCCACCCTACCCTTACTCTCTTCCCTTTTTATCCCAATTTACACTTAGGATTAACCGACCCCGGTTATCCCCAGACCGACCACGGTCTCCCTTTGACCAGCACTGGTCACTATTCTTGTGACCGGTACCGGTCACTACCCACCGACATCACGCCGGCCACAAGTCAATCGACGTTGGTCATCCTGCCGCCGCCCCGACTTTCCAACCCTACTTTTTCCCTTCCTAGACATTCTACCCATCCAAATCCCACTTTACACCCTTAATTGTTCCTACATTACTCTTTTGCACCTAGCCCCTACCCTTCACTATTACCTTTTCCCTCTCTTTTTCCCATTTTTAAATTATTTCCCCCAAACCCCCATTTTTATTATTTTCTACATTTTGCATCAAATTCACCAAAAAATCAATCAAAAGGTTCAAATCCTACCTGATCCCAGGCCGCCATCGTGGTGGAACCTTCATCCTCTGCGTCGCTCCTCCCAATCCCTCTCCGACCTCCGCCATCTTCAAATGACCTCCAACTCCTCCACCAATCACCTCACTTGATTTGATCTCGTGGCCCCACCTCTCACTCAACCAATCTCGCCTACATGGTTCACCAACCAAGCTCTCTGCTGTACTCTTTTGTCCTCTTCCTCTTTTCTCTCTTCTTGTCCTTTTCTCCTTTTCCAAATGCACAAATGAATTTTTAAAACGTGGGTTTTTCAAATTTTTATACCCTACCCGACTCAACCAACGTCGGTTAACCCTTGACCATTACCGGTCTGATGCCCTAGACTACCGCCGTCGGTTCATCTCCACCATCATCGGTTCATCCTGACCGCTATCAGTTACCCTGCCTACTCATTTCCCTCACATTGACCTCATTTTCCTTACCTCCCTTTTCTTTTGCCTTCCATACACCTACCTGGACCACTTTACCTTCACTCGGCCCTCCACCTTCTTCAACCTCACCACGTCCATTGTTGAAGCCTCCTTATTTTACCCCTACCTCGGCCTTACCCATGTTGTGATCTCGATATTTGGACCTGGACCATTTCTAGTGACCTTTGACCTCATGTGTTCGCTATACCTTGCGGCATTATTACCTGTGTTGTTTGATCTAATGACTTTACCTAGCCTATTGTTGTGACCAATTATCCCGACCCTACCTTTGGTGTACCTGGAACATACCTAACACGTTCCGCACCTAACATACGTTGTGTTTCCGACCTTATCCTATACCTTGGATACCGGATTCACTTCACCCTTGTTTGGATAAACCTATCGACCTTAGACGATGTAGAGTTTTCTTGCTCTTCAACCTGGTAGCATGTTGCAGTTTATACATGTGCGTGCATTTGACTATTGCTACCTTTGACCTTGACCCATTCCCTAGATTTCCCAAGTAGACCTTTCACCCTTTTCCCATGTACCCACTTGCCTTTTCCTCACATTTACCTTTTATCAAACCACTCACCACTTCAGCTTGTTGCCTCGTCAATTCTTAGTTGAGGGGGATCACCTTCACCCTCACATGGGCCAACCACATCTTATTTTTGTTAGCATCGCTTACCAATACAAGCTATGCAACAAAAAGGGGCAAAATGTAGACACTAAAATTAGGTCACACTCCCCCTTCATCCCTCGACATATAAGCCCCCTTTATTACATCTACCTAGCCATGACCCCTTCACCCTACTAATATTAATTTAATTAATTTAATTAAATTAATGCGTTATCCTCACCATATTTATTATTTAAATATCTTATTTAAATAATATCTACACATATAGTTCACTTAGACACCTCACCAAGCTAACTCAACCTAAGACCTATTCTTAGCAAGTTACCATAACTAACTAAGACTTACCCAAACCCTAAAAATCAAAACCTACACTCCTCTAACTACATTCCCGCATGCTCAACTAAAGCCCCCAATCTAATCCATAGGATAATGACACAAGATCCAAGGAAATTAGGAGGATCTCCTAAGTTTAGTAAACTTAGAAAATCTGCCGACTGACCAATGTCGGTTTCCCTAACCGTCATCGATTAAGCCGGACCGCCATCGGTCACCCCTTTTAACCCCTAAACTACCTTATTCTCAAGGTTGGCAAACATTGGGAGAAAAGGTGGATGAGTAAGAACGAAATCTCAAAAGAGATAACGCATCTTCGTAGAGAGCCAATTCCAAAGAAGAATTGACATCCAAGAAAGGAGATTGAGGATCTTCTCTGCATGACCTTCCCATCCACATTCTCGATCTATCCAAGCAAAGAGGAGTGTGCATGCAGCCCATGCAAAAGCTTTTCTTCAATTGGTGATCACATGCAGCCTTCAAACCCATCATTAGCACCTCCATCCTTCAAACATAGACTTTCAAGAATGAAATCCAAGTAAGTACAACATTATACTTTCCTGGTTATTTCATTTTATCATTATTTTATCATCCATTGTTTATCTTGCTCCCTATTGACCATCTCCAACATTTATTACCTCCATAGACCCATCAAAACCTCGTAAAAACCTATCCTAGTCACCCAATATCTCGTCTCGACCAACCAAATCCTTTGTGCAATCACAAAGGAGACCAAAACCCCATTCTATGATGTTTCCAGATTTCACAGTAACCGGCGCCAGTTATACCTAACCGCGGTCGGTCACCCCCGACCGACGCTTGATCTCTGCGTTTTGTCCACACAAACCTTAAACAGAGACCTATCCACCTAATTTTACCTCACCCTCACTCACTCGTGACCTACTTCGAGACCTTTATCAGACCTGCAAAACCTAGAACCAACCATTTGATCCATGGATTCTATTCTAGCTTAGCTTGTTAGATTATATCTATTTTCTTATTGTGTTTTTAAGTGAGATACCTAAATCATTTCAAAATAACAATAGGATTTACCTTGTTTTCAGCATTAATTTGTTTAAAATAGTGGACTGACAACCATCTAGGAAGTATCACGCTTCCCGGATCTAGCTCATGCTAGGTAGTTCACTGCCCATATTGTTTAATTCTTTTTGGTGGTCTTGCTTTCATTATAGGTAGTTCCTCCTAGCCAAAAGGAAGCTCTCACGGTCAGTTGTGGATTCAGAAGTCATACGCGTGCGCAACAACCCATCAACCGACATTTGAACAAGTATTCCTCCTACGCCCGTTACCCTATTTGTTTCACAACAATTCAAAGAAACAATCTAAGAAAAAGGTGAAACAAACATGTTCTACTAAACTGCTAAAAATAGTAAATTTCGCCACCCAGAGTAGATTTAATTGAAGTTAGTTAGAGTTTTCTTAGTGACTTGAGTTGGGATTTGTTTTCCTTTTCAAGATGCATTATAATTCATCATTCAATAATGAAGAAGAGAAGTTATTTTCTTTGAGTTCAAGGTATTTTGCAGTGTAATGAGTGTGTGTTAAAGTTTGGCTTCATTGCAATCATGCTAAACCTCATGATGATTGTACGACATCATAAAAAACGTGCTAATGCACCTAGGACAACATCATGACACCCTATCATATCCTCTTTTGTCTTTAATGAATGTTTTACATCAATGGCGACACACAAGTACACACATGCCAATAGTTTTCATATATCTTTCCTTAAAACCTAAGCTACTTTAACATGAACCCGAATTAATACTTAACCATACTTTGAGTGGTTAGTATCCTCTCATTGAATTTATGTTTCACTTTTATAATTTCATGGCCACGGAAAAGTTGCATTGTCCATCAAACTTTATATATTACTTTTGACGAAAGTATTTCTTATCTAGATATATTAAAAACAATTATAGCAAGATGTGGGAGAGTTGTTAAAAGGGGTGAGTTCTTTTCAACCTACCTAGAATTCTATATCACAAGCCATTGATTCACTACACCTATTAAATTATTATAAAATTGACCATGGTTGTCAACAAGTTAATCACCGATAATTATGTCAATTTGCTTACATATCCTTTAGAATCTTATGTTCAAATAAATAAAATATTTGTCTACATTAAACAATTTCAATCATAAATAGAAAATAACACTTAAAATCACATATATTAGTTATTTCAAAACTTTACAAACAATTTACCACTAAAATCATAAAAATCAAGTAAACATCAATCAAATTTAAACCCAAAGTGAACCATAAAAATAAATCTAACATAAACAAGTCAAACCAAAAAACAAAGACGAGCAAAGACGAAGTGTGGTCCTATGTGTATGCCACTTTTATTGATATCAATTTTGCCACAATTTCTTTTTAGTTTTCCATCAAAATAAGATCAGACATTCAATGGATCCTTCCGATTGTTCAACTTTTTCTTTTGCTATTTACCAAAAGGTCTTACGGCGACAAGCCCCAAATTCTAAATATTCGAGCATCTTTATTTTCATTGACTTAGTGCAAAGTATGGCAAACTAAAGAATGCCTAGTAAAAAGAACGGGCTCAGTTAAATCCATGACTTGTCTTGAATTATTTGGTAAAGGCCATCATTATCATATTGATAAAATGCTCCATATAAACTCCCCACTTTTGCTTTCAGTCTTCAATTATTGTGAAGTGGACATTACAATCCCATTATTAATAATTTGTACAATTTTCTATTCTATATCAATAATTTGTACAATTTTATCTTCAATATTTATATGTGTACAAAAAGGCATTGAGCATAAAAACAAGAAGTCCACACCTTCACGGCTCCACCCAAATGATTTAAATTGATTACACATTAATGGCCGTTTCTACCCTAACATATTTTGTAATTTCTTTTGCGAGGTTTTATAACATGCACTAGTAATACCCTTTTATATATAGAATTTTATAGAAAGATACGAAGTGACATGTAAAGCATGATTAAAATATAATTAATGTGGAAATTTTATTTAAAATATGTAGTTTATTTATAATTGCATATTTTTTTATGTTCCTAATTCGAATATTATATAAAATCTTTATTAATATATTATAAATGTAAGGTTCTTACAATATATAATATAAAAATAGGTTTAAAAAAATAATGTTGTAATTTTTAATTTATGTTTTGGATGATTGTGATTATTTACTTGTCTTTATCTCGATAATTATTACTCAAATCATATAGCAAAACTACATTATTCTAGAGACTCAAAATACTTTAGAATGTTTCCTAGTATGGAGCCTTTATTTAGAAAAATGAGTGTCTTATCCACTTGTTTTTCTAAATGTGTGTTGCCTTTCCAGGACTTTCTTACATAAAATTATTGATAGATTTGTTAGGTCATATACAAATTGTAAATGACTCTTTTAGCTAAGAATTTGTTTTCTTGATCCCATATATGTGAGTTTTTTCCAAAGACATTTAATCCCCTTTTCATTCTTTGCCAATCATTATCTACTTTCGCTAAGATCATTTCATCAATAGTGAATTATAGATGAGTAGTATTGTTATTGATAATTAGTTTGGCCTAATTTGGTGTATCCACCATGATATGATATGCCATTAACCTATGACAAGTAATGGGATGTGTGTGGATGACATATAACTATCATAATCATTGAATGGCTCTCATCATATGTAATGTGTCTTCCTAATGGTATTAGGGTCATCCTTTGGAGACATTCATAAAATATTTAGGATGCATATGTGAGGAAAGGTTAGCAGAGATAAACATATTGCATAATAAATTCTTCTTGTAATGTTTTGGATGTTTTCCCCTCATAGTGGCTTTGTCGTATGCTTCAATATTCCACTTTTATTGTCGGAAGATTGTGATTCTACTTTAGTGACATGATAATTTCATTACAAGTGGTATTAGAGATTATATTTGGGTAAAATTTGAGTTGAAACCCTAATTATGAAGACTATCCTATAACTCGACAAATGTGATACTTTTTCTAGTTTTGTAATGAAAACTAGGTATTTATTTGTGTAAGATACATAACCACTTTTCATATTTTGGTGATCATCTTTAGGGTATTATTTGAATTTATTTTTAAATTCCATCTACAAGACGTAGTTATTGGAATTATTCAAAGATCTTTACATTTATAGAAATCTTGCAATAAGTTAATGATATCTATTGTTCTACATTTAAATTTCAAATTGAACTCATTCTAGAAGTGTATAGTTAAATTTAGGTAAAAGTTGGAAAAAATGCTTCCTTAGTATAGAAAAATACGACCATTATTTCAAATTGCTGATTTTCACAAAAATATTCTCATCCGTAATGAGTGATTTGAGTTGAATGATGAAGGAAGAATTGTCTTGGAACAAAATTTATTTTCTACTCAATTTTATTTGATGTACTTCAAAGTGATAATTGAGTATCCTATCAAGTGGAAGAACTTGTTGAGAGAGGGTGTAGCATGAGAAGACAAATATTTCATATAATATTAATCATAGGTGATCAAATATGAACAAAACACTTTTTTTGAATGATGGTATTATATGCCCTTATAATAAGACATATATTGGGATGTGTGTGACCAAAAACGGCTAGAATAATTCTTAAAGGGGCCACATGATAATTTTAATATCTTTGTATTCGTATAATTATGGGTCATATGGATTATCCATAACATAGGTAAGATATAAATCATAGATAGTTTTATCAATAGATAAATATATTGTATATTTTGGTATTATAAGTTTATGGAGATTTCCCCTTTAAAGTGGCAAAAGATAATGTGACTAAATATTCTTTTCCTTACTTCCATCATATAGTTTTTTCTTGTCATTTTCTACTATAGTAATATAGTAATTTCATTACATATTAATTCTTGTAGCACCTTTATGTCTACTCATTTTCATTATTTTTCCTTCCCTCTCTCTCACAATCTTTATGTACCTTGTATAAAAGGGCATCTAAAGTACTCTCTACCAATATTATTTAGATAAAAAATATTTCAGCCCCCATCCTCTCAAGTAGGGGTCACTTGTAAATAATATAATAAATCTCTACATATTTCTATTTGAGAAAAATATGAGAGCACCTTGATTGCATAGTGAAATTAATTTTTTTTCATATATAACATTCTTTAGGAAAAATTTTCAATAATTCTCTTCATTTTCTTTCTTAATTATATTTATCTCTAAGGTAGATTTTTAAGTGCGTTATGCATTACTTTTCAAATTGTACTTTAATTAGTTTATAGCTTAGCTTTGATTCTCTAATTTATACATTACACTAGTCTTAGAGTGTGGATTTCTTATGAAAACTATTTAATTTAATTTATTACATTAGTTTCTTATTAATTTGTCTTTATTTAATATAAGACAATAGACTAAATGATGTCTAGAGAGGAATAGTGAAGCCTTGTATGTTTCATATGTTTTATTTTGCTCTCTTTAAAAAACCTAGTGTATGTATTTGGATGCTATTGTCAATGTTTTATTATGTTTTATAGGATACTATAGGTTACGTTCTTTCTTCTACCTATTGTTTAACATTTTTAGATTATTTTCTCATTTTTCTCTTATTCTACAACTTTTTTTCGAAAATTGTAGCGTACCATATTCGAGGCCATACCTTACTATAAATACCATAACATTATATACTAATACTACTATTTTATCCTTTTAATTCCTATTTTTTAATTTATATTTCTATTTATCAAAGTATTTTTCCTAAGTTTGTAAGTTTTTCTTATAGGATCTTTTCAATTTTTCATCTTTCCTATGATTTATTTTCCTTGGAATGTATATCATGAATCCATTTTTAATTTTAATCTCATTAAATACAACATGAACCTCATGAGTTGATTTGAAAAAAATCACACTACAATGAAACTTAAGGAGTTTCAAAACACAATATTAAGGTCACTCCTTAGATAACCTCTTCCCCAACTCATATTTAATTCAATATTCTTTACAATGAACTGAAGAAGTGGGATTTTATTACTAATTAGACCTTAATATACATTAAACCTTAATAAATTCATCATTGTTCTCACACTAAAATGTTATAAATTGAAATGGCTCTCCTCCTCCCTATCTAGTTTGACTAGGCATCGACTTGAATAAATAAATAAATAAACATTGCATGCAATGAAAGAGAGTTGACATAACCTTACACAAATTCCTATGTGAGATACTTCATTTCTAGGAATGGTAATGCTCCATTTCCTAAGATTAGGATTGCATGATATCAATTATGAGTTTTTCCAACTCTCATGATTGATATAGAAACCTTAACTATTTTCTTATACAAAATTCCTATCTCTCTCCAACCTTAAGAGTGGATTCCCATTAATATACTTATATACACTTACAACACTCATATACTTATATAGTAGATCATACTTTGTTTTTTAGTTTTAACGTAGGGGTATGTGGGTTCCTACTTGCCCTTAACTGATGTTGGTCTTCCCGATCGATGCCTGTCTTCCCTTAACCGATGCTTTGGTTACTGTATTTTCCAGCAAGTTCCAATTGCATGCTAAAATGAAGTAATTGAGCTCCACAACTCAATAATCTCCCACTTGGAGTTTAATTACTGCACCATACTTATACAACATCATTCTTGGATTCTTCCTTAGCTTTGTTTCTTCCTCTTCAAGTCTCAAACTTGAAGACCAATAGAACTAGAGTGTAGCTCTAACTTCTCCTTTGCTAATGGCTTCATTAGCATATTCGCAAGGTTATTTCTCGTATGAATATTTTTCAGATTCAACTGTCTATCCTCCAATACCTGTCGTATGAAGTGATAACTCAACTGAATGTGTTTCATTCTCAAAGGAAACACTAAGTTCTTTGCTAAATAAATTGCACTCTTACTGTCACTAAATAATTTACAATCACTTTTCTCCTTTCCCAACTCTTCCATGAACCTACTCATCCATATAATCTCCTTTATAGCCTCTGTAGTTGCAACATACTCTACCTCTGTAGTAGACAAAGCCACAACCTTCTACAATCTCAAAATCCAACTAACTATCATTCCACCTACTATGAAAATATATCCAGTAGTGCTCCTCCTACCATCCAGATCTTTAGCCATATCCGAATCAACATAGCCACGTAATGAAATATACGAACCTCCATAGCATAATTACATGCTAGATGTCCCTTTTAAATACCTAAGTATCCATTGGACTACTTTCTAATGTTGTTTACCTTGGGTACCAAAATTTGATCCTCGTACATTCTCTTTTCATTCCATTAAAAATCACGACTCCTAATAATTTAAGAATTATCTAAATCCCAAAAATGGAAACCGAAATCACCAAATCCATAACCAATGAAAGTCCACCTCTTGGATTTTGCATCCAACTTTTTCTATTTTCCCTATCAACATGCACAAAAGCTTCTAAACCAAAAACATTAAGAAAAGAAAGATCTACCTCTTTTCCAGTCCATGCTTCCTCTGGTATTCCTCCATCTAGTGAACTTGAAGGGCCATGGTTAATCAAATAAACCGCTTTATTAATTGCTTCTACCTAAAAATACAAGGGCAATCTAGAATGTATCCTCATACTTCTAGCACATTCCATGATTTTCTTGTTCATTATTTATGCAACACCATTCTCTTGTGGTGTTCTTGGAACCATTCTTTCTCTATGTATCCCATTCACTGAACAATAATTTTTGAAAGCCTTGCTACAATATTCACCACCATTGTCAAATCTAAGTCACTTTAACTTAGAATTTGATTCATTCTCAACAAGGGATTTCCATCTTTTAAAAGTCTCAAAAACATCAAATTTACGTTTAATACAATAAACCCATACCTTTCTTGTAGCATCATCAATGAAAGTAACATAATACTGGGATCCTCCATGAGAAGCTACCTGAGCTAGTCCCCACACATCTGAGTGTACAAGATCCAATTTCTGCTCCTTCTTAGTTGCCCCAACTTTGAGAAATCTCACTCTCTTTTACTTTCCAAATATACAATGCTCATAGAAATCAAGATCTAAATCTTTCAAATATGATAACTTACCCTTAGCCTTTAAGATCTACATTCCTTTTTGACTCATATGACCCAAACGATTATGTCATATGCATGCATTTGAATCTGAAGTAGATAATGCAAAAAAGGAATCAGTAATACATGTAGATAAATATAACATTCCTACCTTCTTACCTCTTGCCACAACAAAATCACCCTTGGTGACTTTCTAAGAGTCTCCTGTAAAAGTAACCATGCAACCATATTCACCTAGTTGCCTTGTAGAAATAAGATTCCTCCTGAGGGTTGGCTTATGCCTCACATTTTTCAATACCCATGTATTTCTAGTCTACAATTTTAGATGAACTTCCCTTTACCAAGCAATACCGCAAGGTTCATCATCACCCAAATAAACATGCCCAAACTTTTCCTAGACATAATTTCTAAAATAACCCTTATTAGGGGTTCAGTATGAAAATAAGCTCTTGAATCTAAAACTCATGATTCAATTCTATTGTCCAAAGAAAGAATAAGAGCATCTTGCATTACCTTTGATGAAGCAAGATTCACCTCTTTACCTTTGTCTAGTTTTTTATTCTCTTTATCCTTTGACCAACAATATTTCTTTGCATGTCCTTTCTTTCCACATTTCCAACAAGTAATTCCCTTACTTCTAGATTTAGATCTACTATCCCTTGACTTTGATTTCCCATTACTCTTACTCTTGGATCTCTCCTTCTTCCTACCCCTTCTTTCTACATTCAAAGCATTTCCAGATGATGATTCCTTTGTACTCTTCCTACAAATTTCTTCATTCAATATTATACTAACCACATCATCAAAATTCAAAATATTATTAGCAGATGTTGTATTACTAACATCCATTACCAAGTTGTCCCAACTATCAGGCAAAGAACATAAGAATAAAAGTTCTTTTAATTCATCATCAAATGGTATAACTAATTTTAATCGATTTACTATAGATCGAAATCATTCAAATGAATAGAGGAAGATTCACCTTCATGCATCTTAGAACTAAATAGTTTCTTCATCAAATAAACTTTCTTTCAAGGACTAGTTTTTTCATATAAATTAGCAAGAGATTTCATTAAGTCTACCGTAGAAGCTACTTTTGTAATATTGGAAGCCACAGATGCTTCCAAGCTCAATATTATAGATCCCAAAGCCTTCCTGAATCAATAATG
This sequence comes from Taxus wallichiana var. yunnanensis, assembly GCA_018340775.1. NCBI lineage: Eukaryota > Viridiplantae > Streptophyta > Pinopsida > Cupressales > Taxaceae > Taxus > Taxus wallichiana. The sequence goes on along the minus strand of CM031234.1, from coordinate 412,352,511 downwards.
TTTCATTCTTTGTAGGTATGGACTTCTCATCAAACGATAAGTACAAATCTCTTTCGATACGATAATCCTCAATTTGCATCTTCCATAATTGATAATTTTGGCCATCAAATTTCTCTACCTTGTATTTATCATCTTCTATCATTGTTGTAGCTCCGACTCAATTAGAAAACCCTCTGTGAGTAAATTTTTCAACACACAAAACTCTCAAACAAAGCTCTGATACCAGTTGTTAGGGTTAGCACACCGGTTGTACAGACAATATATCAGATCTAAGCATACATGAAAATAAAAGTAGATATTCTACTAGAAGAAATATACAAAACAAGAGACATAAATCAACACCAGATTTAACGTGGTTCACCCAGTGTGGGCTACGTCCACCAAGAAACAAGCCAATCTATTATCCAAAGCTTTGACAAGATATACAATGAAGATTTACAATCTTCCACACCTCTCAGATGTTTAGTACTTTCTTCCTTCAAGCTTTCCTCCTTTTCACCAAGAATTCTCTCTCACATAATTATCTTGTAATTATGATCCACACACTTACTTCTAAACCCTAATTTTAACTTCATATAGTCATTTTTAGCCTTAGGGCACTTAGCCATGTAATTACAATTAATAAATATATTTTAATGCTAAAAATAGATATAATTCCCGAGAGTTAATTAAAACTTCATTGCATAGGTAACCGACACTGGTTTTTCCTAACCGTCACCGGTTCCTACTTTCCCTTGGTCGATTTTGGTCTTCCCTGATCGATGCCGGTTTTTCCTTAAGTGATGTCGGTTACTGTATTTTCTAGCAAGTTCCAATTACATGTTAAAATGAAGTAATTGAGCTCCATAACTCAACAAACTAGAATACATAGTTGGCGTCCCTTGAATAGGTAGCCAACCTATAAAATGTACTCATCATGGACATCTCCTACATTTTCTAATAATGGATGACTCAACCATTCAACAATATCCTTGAAATCGGATTCGAGAAGAATACAAACCCTTTATTGCTTCAAAACCCATCACCTCATTTTCTATAGTGGTAAAAATTCACACGCCTACTCAATGCATCTGCAACTTGATTCTATTTTCCTAATTTATGGTTTAGAGAAAAGTATAACCCGTAAAATAATACCCACTTTATATACCTACTATTTTAACTTCTTTTGTGTATTCACATACTTCGGGGCTATGTGGTTTGTAAATAACACAAACTCCTTAAGCACTAAGTAATTCCTCCAATGCCTTAATGCTTGTACAATTGAATAAAATTCCACATCATAAGTAGATTAGTTCTTTCTTACCTCATTTAGTTTCTCACTAAATAAATCTATTGGATTTCCACCTTGACTTAGAACAACACCAATACCCACAAGTGAGGCATCATAATTAACCTCAAACACTTTATCAAAATCTGGTATTGCCAAAATGGGTGCCTCAACTACCTTATTCTTCAAGAATTGAAAACTATCCTTAGTTATTTTTGTCAACAAAAATTCCCTTCCTTTTGTGCAATTTGTTATAGGTGTTATAATAGTGCTGAAATTTTTAATAAACTTTCTGTTAAATGTTACTAGACCATGAAATCTTCTTACCTCTGCTATACTTCATGGAGTAGGCCATTCAATAATTTCCTTTATCTTCTCTCGAGTCCATTTGTACCCCATCTCGCTGAAATAATAAAGCCCAAGAATACCAAACTCTCTTGCATAAGTGTGCACTTCTTCATATTTACATAGAGTTTGTCTTTCCTTAACACTTCAAATATCACGCTTAGATGCCTCAAATGTTCTTCTTTAGTTTTACTAAAGATCTAGATATCATCAAAATAAATCACAAAAACTTACCATTATACTCCCAAAGCACGGTGTTCATCGGGTCTCATAAAAGTACTAGGTGCATTGGATAACCTGAATGGCATCACCAACCACTCATATAATCCATTTCCCATCTTGAATGTTGTTTAACACTCGTCTCCTTCTCTTACCCGAATCTGATTGTAATCACTTCAAAGATCAATCTTGGTGAAGTACCTAGATCTAGCAAGCACATCCATCATATCATCAAGGAGAGGTATTGGGAACCTATACTTGATTGTAACTTTATTGATTTCTCTTCTATTTGTGCACATTCTCCATCTTCCATCCTTCTTTGGTGTTAGTAAATTTGGGGTTATACACGGACTCATGCTCTCCCCTTACAACCCCATTTCTCATGAGCTCTTCCACTCTCCTATTCAAGTCTACATGTAATTTCAAGCTCATCCTATAAGTGGTTGATTTGGGAGTGAAGACCCTAGAATCAAATCAATATGGTGTTGAATGTCTCTTTTGGGTGGTAATCTATCCGGTAGCTCATCGGGAATAACATCGAAAATTATTCTATCAATTCTGATGTTTCTACTAGCATTTGTCCACTTGAAAATTCATCCTTTTTTGTAAGTAGTGCATAAAAATCAGTTTCCTTTGCCTCCTTCAGAAATTCCTTTGCAGAAAGAATATTTTCAGCCTTCCCCTCTTCCTTAAGAGGTAGAAAAACTATTTTTGTGCCATCCTTCCATAAAGTATAAGTATTCTTTCCCCCATCATGAATAAAATTTCTATCAAATTTCCATGGTCTTCCTAGTAGCATATGACATGCATCCATAGGAATAACATCACACCTAATCTCATCCTCAGAATCGTTCCCAATAGAAAAATTATTAAACATCTCTTATAAACAATAAATTCATTACCCTTCTTAAACCATGCAATATGGTAAGGGTTAGGACTCATCTCACAATACTGACTCCAATTTCTTGACCATCTCATTTGAAACCATGTTCTCATAACTAACACCATCAATAATAATATTACATACCTTTCCTCTTGAAGTGCATCTTGTTATGAAAATATTTGTATGCATCCATACATCCCCCTTGATATCCTTTCTTGGAGAAATCATCGTCCTCTTGATCATAAGATTTTCTCCAACATCTTGTGGAATTTCTAGGTTATGTTTGTCTTTTACTTGTTCAACTTCAACAGATTTACTCTTGGAACATCTTCTTGCCTCTTGTCATGTGTATAACAATACGGGAATTCAAAATCTCGATGCCCCTCTTCACCACATATGTAACAAACAAATTGTCTTCGTGGAGCCTCCCATCCTCTATCGCCAACATATCCTCTACCCCTAGAAAATCCTTTTTCTCTTTGTTGATTATGGGAATCTTGTCTTGTATCTTCTTGATTTTCTACACCATGAGGTGATTCTCCCCTACCTTGCCTAAAACTAGCTCATCCTAAAAAGGAATATGAGGCCCCCTATTCATTCTAGGTGATCTCCTAAAACTTTGATGACTTTGTTTTTCCTCGGCCTTTAAGGCTAATTGATAGGCATCCTCCATGTTCTTAATCTTGTGCATACTTATCTCATCTTGAATAAAAAAATTAATCCATTTACATACCTTGAATTCATTTTTTCCTCAGTTTCTTCATGCTCTACACAATTGGAAAACTTGTATAACTCATCTGTGTATTCTTACATTGTTTGTAAGTTCTCATCGAGATTCTAAAACATCCCGTAAACGGTTTGTGCATAATCCACAGGAGAAATTTATCTTTAGCTTCTTCTTCATCTTACTCCATGTCCTAATTCTTTATTTCCCCTTTCTTGATTGATCTTTTTGTAGGTGATCCCACCGTAACATAGCATGACCTTTCAATTTTGTCCATGCAAATTTTACCTTCTTTTCTTCCGACATAACCTTTCACTCAAAACTTTCCCTATGCTAGTCAACCAGTCTATCAACACCTCTAGTTTTAGACTACCTCCATACTCTGAAACATAAACTCTTATCCTATCATTATTTCCTTCTAATGCTTGAAGTTTCCTTTCTTCAAAATCTAATGGTGGTGCTTGAGTTTCCTCATCTTCACGAACTCCTTCATTTGTGTCATCTCCACCATGATTTCCTCTTTGGGTTATCATTGTAGCAAGTGGAGAAAGCACAACAACTTGCCTCTATAGATCTTGCATATTTCTATTCATCCAGGTAATACTGCATCCTCTTCCTCTTCCTACCATTTTTTTTAAGACTCGAACCTCGCTCTGATACTAGATAATGTAGGCAAATTCTAAGCAAACTCAATATACTACAAATAATATGAACTCAAAAAGAAAATAGACCTCCTTCTTCGTTCTTGAATAATGAATTAAAATGTTACCTAAATACAAAAACAACTCCCAACTCGAGTTTCCAAGTAAACTATAACTAACTTTGACTAAATTTACTCTAGGTGCTGGAAATTACTATTTTTAGTAGTTTACTAGAACCTGCTATTCTTAGTAAGTTTGCATGCTTATTTGTATGGGAACATAAATTTCCACGCATCTTCTACATTCCTAAATTAGATTAATTTCCAACTTTCTAACTCATAATGCAACTAATAGACTAAAATTAACTAATTCCCTAAAATAGGAAAAACTGAACTAGAACCTAAATCCTAATTTTTGGCCTCGAGATGGAAGATTTTGGGCCCAAAATGTGCCAAAACTTGCTCCAATTAGAAGGGTGGTTGACCAAAGTGCATTTTTCTCATTGAAAAATGTGGTTTCAAAAAAATGGACTCAAATGGACACCTGGAGCTCAAGTTATGACCTTGTCAAATTCCTTCTAATTTTGGCGCATCACTAGTATCCCGATTTGTGAATAATGGTTTAGTAACATACAAAGCTAGGAAATGTGACTTATCTAGTTTTGAAGGAAGATAACATGAAACACATGAGATAAACTATCACCTCTTAGTTATCAATAATTATTATAAGTATTTTTATAGGAGCCCCATGGATCACCATATCTTAATGAATATATTTGATATATTCATTCTTGAACTCGCTCAAGCTCAATGGAAAATATGATTAGAGAACATAGGACACACAACTACCATTATTGTAACACATATGGAATGGTAAGAAAATATTGATACGTTTCTAAAAATCTTCAATCAAAATTTTCAAACTAAGACTGGATCTTGGTTTTATTTTCTAGATTTGAAATATCTATTATTTTCAACATTTCTTGCACAATATTATATTTTTATTTGATATTTATATACCTTTTCTCTTCAACATATCATCACTTTTCTCAATGAAACAAGATAAAGGTGAGATCAATTTTTTTATTTTCTTTTAATGAGATTTTTGTCTCCATAGCTACATGAAACATTTAAATTGTGATCAGATATTTATTATGTTAAATACTATTTGAGTCATGAGGCTCACTATGAGGTTATCCTTGCATATGAATCTACCTCCCACAAATAGGTTGATATATAGAGTGTTTAAATATTTATGTTTTAAAGGTTTGGGTAGTATATTCCCTCCTCTAATATAGAAGACAAATTCCCATCATGACCAAAATGAAAGAAGGAATGATGATGGAGTCATTAATTATCCCCCAAAAAGGACATGCAATATTCTCATGAATTCAACTCCTTAGTCAATAAGAACTTTTATACGGGAGAAATAAAAAATTAATTTTGAGTACATTTATGAAAATATTAAATTTGAAAATTACCACAACATTATGTTTCATTTCATTGTAAAAATGATTTCTCTTAAGGGTAGTGATGTTATAAAGTGTTATCCTTCTTAAGAATCTCCCTCTCAAATCCCAATATAAACTAATATGTCTTTAAATAACCCTTTTGGAACATGAGAAAAACAAGAAAAGTAATTATAATGACAAGGGTATACCCAAGCATTATTCTTCATTCTCTTCTCATTATTTCACCTCAAATTACTTATTCCTAATATTCTCATTATTTAGCATTTAGAATATCTTTAATAGAATAACTCTAGTTTCATTTTGGAAATTTATTTTCTTGTATTGAAATGGTTGATGGTGTTAGCTATGAGTTCTTAGTAAATATTACCTTGAGTCACACTACTAACCATTTTTTATATTTTTCGAATTACCTATATGCTCAAAAATTAGGGAAGGTAACCCTACAATCAAGTTTGAAAGACAATATTCTAAATTACGAGATGCTTCAACCTTGGTTATTGATTGAATAAATCTAGTCACCTTGGGAATGTATCTACCTTAACTATATCCTCTATATTTCCTAATAAAAATTCAATAATGTTTTATTTATCTTGGTCTCCTATTCACCATTTCAAAGCGATTTTGAATCCTCTACACCTCCCTGAATTTAAAAGCATCCACATCTTTCAATTCATACTATATTTTCTTCTTTATGTTAAGATTCTCACAACCACATTGTTATTCCATATATATATCAATACATCCATCAATATGTATTGCATTAGGTAGATTATTGGTGATGAAGAAATATCTTTACAAACAATGCATCTATAAATGAATGAAAGCTTATAAGTTACTTACCAAAATATTTATTAATGTCACTCTAATCTTGTTGGTTTGAAAAAAATTATGGCTAATTTTGTGGGAAAATTAAAGATTTAGATAAGTCATTTATCATAAAATGTTATCCTATTACACAACTATAGTGTCACCGTATGGATTATAACTTTCGGATAACTTTAGTGTAGTCTAGTTTGAGGAGAAGGTAAAAATTAACATCACAGTCAATAATACTAACCCATAACGGCGGTATATTATATTATGATGCCTTATGATGATGCCTTATTAGTGTCTACTCACCACCATACAAAAAATTATTTTCTTATCATTGAGATAAATTATTACATTGCTTACTACAATAAGGATTTTAGCTACTTGTAGTTCTATGCCAGATACTTAGAGAGTATCACGATTATTCTCACTATGGCTATCCTATTACCTCTATTAGATATTCACCATTACATGGTATATTTTAGAATACCCCTCCCATTTTAAGAATATGACATTCTGTAGGTCCATATAAAATTAGATCTATACTAAGCACAATATTTCCATTTTCCTTGTATATCTTTTGATTAACATTAGAACGCAATATCTCTTTGATGAGCCATGATATTACAAATTATTTATATAGGTTTCTTACAAGGATCATATTCAAACTCAACATTATTTATGTTTACAAATATCTGTAACCAATTATAGAAAATATTTATATAGTTCTCCTGCCATTTTTTTTTGTTGAGGCGGTGTTGACGCTTTTTCCCCATAGGAAAAAATGGTCAACTCGAGCCCACATCTCGCTCAAGTAAGAAAAATGGGTAAAATTATGACCAAGTCTAAAATTTCTCTATAATAAATCCTAGTCAAGTCCAAAATGTTAGAAAACTCCAAAAAGAAAGCCTGGTGGGTGAAAAACTTGCATTTTGGGCCTTAGTAAACCATTGAGCTAAAAATGGACCTATCGAGCTATTGGGAAAGCAACTAGGCAAGATAGAAGTTGCATGAGGGCCGAGCTAAGTTATTTTGTAGCTCATCAGTGCTGAGATGACTTTTGAACATGGTCATAGTTGAAGAAGGGTAGAGATCCCCAAGTTTGTTTGGAAATTGAGTACATCGGTGGGCGATGTGAAGAAGGTAAGGAGAATATCACCAAACTTAGTGGTTCACATCGAGCTATTAAAAAGTTACAAAGTATGGGGATTAGTGAGCCATGCTCATGTGCACATATAGGGGCGTGGGCATAAAATGGAAATTCCTTGATCAATTGCAATGGATGATACTCGATGTAATGAGGATGAGCTGAGCAATGTAGGAGTCCATAAACAAACCTAAAGCCACATGAAGGTAACGAGGAAGTCGAGTTGCGACACATGATGCATGGGCTTGTAGAGATTCATGTAGTACGAGAAAAGTAAGGAAGGTGGAGAAGGATTCGGATGGCTCGTAAAAACTTGATGGAATGAAGTAGTGAGATGGGCTAACTCAAAATATAACCAGCTTGGCTTAGTTATGGGCCACATTTGAATGATGCAAGCGAGCCATTTTACATTATGAATAGGTAAGCCTCAAATGGTATGAGTTCACTGAGAATCGAGCTTGACAGTGGAAGGTTCTAGGCCTAACTCGGTTTGGGTGGGTGAGAAGAGCTAAACATGAAGGATGACATGAATTTTTGAGAGCTCAAATTCATAAGAGACCTGCAGATACGAACCAACTCGGATATAAGGCATATGATGTGGAAGGGGACCATTCGAGCCAAGTTAAGAGGAAGATGTTGGAGCTCGATCGGGAAGTCAATATGTGTAGGTGAACCAAGCCTAGGAAGTAGACTGAGGAAGAAATATTTGGCATGGATCTCGAAAGGTTGATCTTGGATGCAATGGTCAATTCAAGAAACACGAGTGAAGGTGGTGAGCTCAATCACAAGCCAAGCTGGTAGTGGCTCACATGAAGGTGATGAAGCAGATGAGATGAGGTATCGACAAGATTCACGGTGTCAAAGAGAGAGAGCTTTCCACATAGTGGGAAGATCACATAATAGATGGGCTAAGGGAAGGTATAGGCCCGCAACACGATCAAGCTCGTGTGAAGCCAATGGACAATTGAAAAAATCATATGAAAGTTTAATGGAGAATGGGTGTTTTGGAGAGCTCAACATGGAGTTGAGTGGATGTGGTGACTCGGGAGGATATGCCAAGCAGCAGTCATAGTTAAGCCACGAAAAAGTAATTAAGGTTATAGTAATCCAATCCATGGAGTTCAAGATTGAGCCCGAGTGATAAAGATGATACGATCTCGTCATGGAAGTGAAGTGGAAGATTAATATCATGGAGGCTCTCGAGAAAAGATGAGATATATGTCAATGAACTATAAAGTCAAGTGATTATATGGGGAGATCTTTGAAAATAATGCAAGATTGGATCACATCGGGAGAAATCTCGGGAGTCAAGTTGGGTAGACATTGGAGGTCCTGAAGTTGGAAGTCTTTCAGATTTGGGGTTTTACATTTGATGGACTTATCAAGGTTGTTTCTAAGGCATATGTGGAGGAATGTCTGAAATTAGATCAACCCAAAACTTGAATTTTTGGTGGTCAACCAAAAATGAGTGAGTCAACCCGGAGATTCGAGGCCGTAGTTTTGAGAAGCGATTTGCAGTGAAGACTCTAAAAAATTAGATGAGCGGGGTTTGAATTCAAAACCACATAAAGTCTTAAATAAGAGATACATGTGGCATAAGAATTTTTTTTTGGGGATTGAGGCATGTGAATCCCAAATCAGCAAGTGAGATAAGTCAAAAATTGGGGTCCAAAACTAGAAAAATCACACATTCCCACCCAAAAAATTTAAAATGCTAACCCTGTCAAGTCATAATGTTTTGAATGTTGACCGAGTTGATACCATGCCCGGTGGTAATGTGAGTGGGGAATATGTAGCTAACCCATGAGGCAAATAATTTTGGAGAGATTTCCATAAAAGCTTGGGAGTCAATCTTAGAAATTTGAGTCTTTTGTGAATCATAGGTGATATGAGAGGTGGGCAATTGGACTTATGATGAACCAAGAAAAGGAAACCCGATAGAGTAAAGTAGGAGCTCACCCAACACAACGGAGTTTGACAAAACAATATCCAGGTATAATAGCCATCTTAAGAAAGTAAAAAGAGGAGCTCAAAGCCTAGCTCACCGAGTAGCTTGATGAGCTACTCGATGATATGACTCACCCATACAACCCCGCAATACATGAGTAAACATAAAACACCCCTTAAATTAAGAGCTAGAGGTGTCGGTGGTGCAAAATTACAGCCCATGGAAAGCGAGAGAGAGAGAGAGAGGTCCTGCTAGTTGAAGTATAATGGGGTTGGAAAAGATGGATATCTAGAGGTTTTGTAAACCCTACAATTATGAAACCCGAGGGACTCGAAATTAAATATTTTAAGCCCTAGATGTCGATTGTCATAAACGAATAGTCATTGAAATCGTGGAAGTATATTTTGTATCAAGGAATTATAATTTTAGGGATTTTAGAGGTTTTATAGCTCCAAAATTCATCACAGAGAACAATGCTCTTGGGTAGGTGAAGGCAATTAATGGAGGTAGATGAAAAGATAGGGTCATCATGATACCTATAGGGAGCTAGAGGCTACAATAAGGCCAAATCACATCTAGTTTCTTGAAGAACAAGGTAAAGGAATTAATGGAGAAGAGATTTTGCAAATCTTCAAACATTCAATGCAGATTAAACAATGATTTTTTACGGGTTTTTGGGAATTTTTGGATTTATCACCTATTTCTTCTCTCATCGATTTTCTCTATATATATTATAAGGGGATGCACATAAAAAGGTTGATCACCTTCTTCTCTCATGCACCCCATTTCTTCTTGGGGCTTCAAGCCTTCCTCTCAAGACCTACAATGGCTTCATGCCTCTTTCTGCTCAATAATGTATTGTGTATATTCATATGGAGCAATAAGATTATGTTTGTGTTGATCTCTTTAACCTCTCATGGTTTATTGTCTTCATCTTAACTTTCATTTTTCTTTCTTAATATGTGCATTTTGTTGATTATTACATGATTTTGGCATGTTGTGCTCATTTTGAAATGATGTATAGGATGTAATTTAGTTTGTGGTGTAGGTCCACCAATTCTAGGTTCATCTCTTTCATTATTTTGTAGGCTAGGGGAAGTGATCAACACTCCTTCTCTTGGTGTATCACCGCTTTAGTGTAGGATTTACTCTCATGCATTTCCTTTATCCTTGTTCCTTGGAAGCATTAGTTTAGTTTTTAATAGTAGTATCGCCTACACTTGAAGTAGTTGTGGCGGAGTAAGTTAGGAGCAAGAACCGGCCTTCTCCAGAGAGTTTTCTATTTTGTAAGGTCCCACAATTCATGACAACTCCATGTTGTGCAATCACGCTGAATGCCTCATCTCAAACCGGGTAATTTGGGGGTTTGTGAATTTGCATCAATAGTTCTAGCAATCACTGTGGGACAAAAAGAAGTCAAAGCTTACATTTTTAGAAAATTTGTTCTACTGCAAACCTTTTCACATTCACGTTAAGTTCAAAACAAGAAGAATTTTGGAGGTTTCCTTGAATTTTGGAGTTTGAAAGTTACAAATTTTAGATTATGGAGGTTTCTGCTATAGGGTGAAAGTACAAAATCACTTTTGGAAGGCTTAACATGTGCAAAATGAGATCAAAATTTCGTAGATGACAGATTGGGGGATGAATTTCAAAAGGGTATTTTCAGATTTTTGAAATTTTAATGAACTAAATTTTTGAATTTTAATTTGGGATACAAAGTTTTGGGATTTCGTGACTTTTGAAATTTCAGATCTTTTCAAATTTTAGGTTTTGGAGGTTGGGGAATTTTTGAGGTCTCCATTTCAGGATTTTAGAGGTTGGACATATTTTAGATTTCAGAGTTCTTTTTTAGATTTTGGACTTATGTGGCATTTCAAGATTTCAAGGGACTATTCTATCCAAATCATTTCAACTCATGCAACTAGGTTTTTAGTCCTTCAAGGTGTGTATTCAAGTGTTCAATTACATTTCGTCAATTTTTTGTGATCTTGGTGAAATCATTGATTTTGGAGGCACATGCAAGCACAACTGACGACTCCATTTGATCAAGAACCTTCTATCTGAGTAGCATAATTCCCATTTCTTCTCCATCCATATCCATTCATCTACCCTTCGACACCTTCCATTTTCTTCTATTTTCTTCTATTCATGAAGTCGTACAATCATGGCTTCATTCCCGCAGATGGAATTCACACATACAACAACAGTGTCAGTCAGACATACCTCCACACTTGCAATATGTATTCCCGATTACTATCAATCACCTCTAGAACCTTTCTATGATGAGAATAAATATGCATACTCTTATGGACAAGAAGCAAATCAGTTTGGTTGTTCACCAAACTATGTAGATTTTGGAGGATATACTCCTCCCGAGGATATTGGTTTACAGGAAAAAGCACAAAACATGGAGGCCAAATTGGAATGGTTAAGGGTTACATATTAGTTAAAAGCATCCAAGGTTGGATTCAGGATACCTTGCCCATGGTTTTCCCCTTTTCAAATTATCACATCCAATAGGAGAAACTTGATCTTCTCGACTGAAATGACACCAAACCTCGAGGCATGGATCCAATACATAGAGGCCTATGAGTGTAATATTAATCATTCCTATCAATGGGAAAATTCTTCATTACCATCTTGTAGTCCCCTCTATATTCTCCATCCAATTTCATTTCAACTAAAGCCATAGTTCTCAATTTTCACACATGCTTCCCCCATTATGAAACCCACTTCTCCATCTTTTACTCTTCCACCTCATCTCAGTTTCATTTCCCTTATCCCTCCCAAGAAAACATCTCCTCCACAGGATCAATAAATTAAATTTCATCTTCTACCATCAATGAAACAGACATTAGTGGAGACCCCACCCACAAATCCTCCCATCATCCTGATCCCATGTCGAAAAAAATCAAGAAACCATTCAAGAAGAACAACAAGAAGAGGAGTCGAACAAAGAGAAGATGATGAAAATCTTGGTGAATTTGGCTCTAAGGTTTAGGATCACTAAAATCCCCTTGATGGTTAAGCCTATAGAGGAAGGTGAGGTCTAGTCATAGGTGGTGTAGAATGGTCTTGCAGCTGAAACAAAGAAAGAAAAAAATGATGATGACCAACAATTTACTTGATCCGAATTGGCATTATCCTTCCAAGAATTTTTAACCCATCATAGCCACAAATTCAAAAGAAGAAATAGAGGAAAAAACAACTCATGATGTGTGATAAAAGAGGCATGTAAAAGTGAATGAAAACAAACTCCCAAATATACGCAAGGCATTGTAGTGGAATGTAACAATACCAATTTCACCTTTGCATGCCTTGAGCTTGCCTCCTTTTTCGAATATTGTATGGACATACCAAAGTCTTCATCAGTTGCAAATAATTAAAAAAAAACCTCATGTTATAGAGAAATACCTTTCAGTTTAAAAAGGATAGAAATACAAACAAGTAATGGGAAAATTTATAGCCCTCTCTTCTCCTCCATCCTTTAAAATTTTTTATTTTGAAGACAATTTTTAATTATCAGACTTCATGTTTGAAGATGAGGAAAACCATTGTGAAAAAGTGCAAATTCAAAGGCCATTTATACGCACCTAAAATTACATGTGTAAAATTGTCGAGAAAAATGGTTACAAAAGTCCCGAATGATGATTCACATCCTTTGTGAAGATGTTCAAGATCCAAAACCATTTGCATTGTATATTTGTAGCCTAGACATCCTTTCTTATCTTTTCCATGCTTTATCTAGCTTCATGCTTCATTATGTGCCTATTTTGGCCATTAGTGTCAGGACAACTCCTGCTTGGGTGGCGGTTTAGAAACCACCAACGGGAAGGGCGGTGTTCTGTCTACTTTTCTAGATTCCGGCATGTATTTTTTAACATGTGACAAATTAATTCAATTTTAGGATGCATTTGTGAACTGATTTGTCTAAAAATAGTTTTTATTGCTTGGTTCTCCCTCCCTCTTCTATTTTTGCATGTGCTTTAGTTATTTGGAATTGCCTCTTCTTGCCTTGTGCATGAAGGCACATCCGATCCCTATTCTTATATATTCCATGCTTGTGATCAAGAAAACGGTTAGAGAATTTTTTTGTATCTTGCATAGTATTGCTGCCATAATCTTGCTAGGAATTTCATAGCCAAACTCAGATATCTTGTGGTATCTCTCTTCTACTTGCATTGTAACCAAACTACCTTCAAGCTACAATTTCTCGAGTGTCTTCTTATGTTGTTGTTCTTGCATTCCCAATTCCTTGGACTCATATGAACACACAAAGAAAGAAAGTAACAAAGCGAGGGACAGAGACACGTATACAACTAGATTTTTGAAGCTCTTGCTTATCGAGGTTGGAATTACTTGTTTATTTAGTTCATTAGAAAAAATTTCAATTTTGAATCATTAGTTTTAATTGCATATCAAATAGAGTAGTAAAAATTTTCATTTCAATTGATTAGGAGATTATAAGTAGATCAAATCATTAGAAAAATTTTCTCTTTGACATTACCAGGGAAGTTGTGGGGAACAATAAATATTTTAGGGTCATGATTTGCTCTTCACCTTAGATGTAGGGTTTGAAGGGTTTTGATTAGATTAGGTTATTTCTTTTAGATTTAGATCCACATATTTGTATAACTAGCTACATTCGGCTGATTACTTGTCTTTAGTTTTTATTAGATTAGAACGCATTGTTTAAAAACTAGAAAAGATAAAAAAATATTTACATTTGTTAGGCTAGTTTGTTTTCTTTGTTTTTCTTTGATATATTGTCAAAACACCAAAAATATAGATTATATTTCCTTTGATAGTTAGTTATTTTTATCAAGATCATTTGAATACATTACGCATGAATATCAATGGCCCACAACAAGAAAAGACATACGGTTGTGATCCTTTTTGTCCACAACCCAACAGCCGAAGTTGATAATAGACATTGATACAAGTTTACATTTGAAATTCTTACGCACACTGCTACATTCTATGAGAAAAGAGAACAAATAAGCATGATAAACATAGCAACTAATTAAGCCTATGATTATTGCAATGCTCCTAGTAACAGGTTTTGATTACACACATGACCATAACAGGGCCACAACATCCACATGTTTTTAGTTTTGATCCTCAGGTCCCATAACCCAACGGGCCTGCTAACCAATTAGATATTGACATTGGTTCGTATGTATCAATATTTAGATCACCACCACTTCCACCGAGATATCATTACACAACTTTCATTATTGAACATAGCATCCGATGAGGCTAAGACCTTCTGGACTAGACCAAAAAATCATCCATAGTCCCTATGGCTTCATTATGCCTCTCATTCTTATTTCCATGACCTTGTCTGGAAATCTATATGAGGCACCCACATGTCACTTTCCACGTGTTCAACAACCAAGTGAATAGAATCTTGACAAGGCTGAATACCGACTAGATTCTCTCGAGTATCTATTACATTAGATTGATCAATCACCCCACTTCGAGTTAAGAGAGCATTATTTTCCTTAGATTAGTAGATCTTCTTATTGGATGTCAAATATATAAGGTTATCTCATTATCTTATCCACCATCACCACACGTACACATCCACTTCTATTCTATACCGGTCATCTTGGCATGACCTTGGGAAGTCGGGTGTGAAGAAGGTCACATGTTGATTTTCTTTCGTATAAAATGGTGAACCCGATGTGAAGAGCTAGTCTCCAAGCGTTTCTAATTTCTTCATCCATGCTTTATTCAAAGCAGATATTCCTATACCCAATGAATATGTTGGGATACAATGAATATGGTAGAACCATCATAGGTTATGACATGTACAACTACCAAACAAGTATACCACAACAATCACCTTCACTCTTAACATGGGCAAATAACCACTCAACTACTCAAAATCCTATTCTTCAGGGAACCAATGTTGGTTCCTATGTGTGTATTGAATAGCTTGACAAGATCACGAGATACATATCCTTACGAACAATTAAGTTCAAACATGAATTTCTTTGGGAAGCAAGTTCATCTCCTTGGGTATTGTTTCGATAACCCATTATCGTGTAATCAGACCATGTCTCGCATCTAGATGAGGAATACTTATCATGATATCTTTGGGCGTGAACAATAATTCCAGAATATGAACCAAACTTTTGATATTTTGGAAGGAAAAAGTGATTTTATTCTCCAAACAATAACATTACCCTCCACCAATCAAAAATATTACCAATGAGGGGTGGACACATAGTGCAATTAATAGTCGGATACCATACTCGTTAATAACCTCCAAGAGTTCAACAATAAGCACTTAAGAAAAACACCACCCCATTAACGGGTGATGACATATCAACATTAGTAGACAAAGTCAAATAGCTAGAGCTTACCCAAAATGCTCAAATTTAATAGGTAGGGCAATTAAGAACTTATCCATCTCCCTAGAATTATGGCCAAATACCTATTGTGTAGAATCCTCCAATTTATACGGGTGCTCCAAAACCTAGAGATTCACTGACTGGGATGGGCACCTTGGGTATGCCCCCTCATGCCACATATGGATATCTACAACAAGCACAAGCCAGAAGTGTGTTCTCAAATGCCATACCACTGGAAATGCAACTATCCCTAGCTTCATGCCTTCGATTCCATATCAAAGTAATCAACCCCCTATGTACTAATGTATTCTAAATCATGACAGGGGGATATGTACACTTTCCCAAGTCCATATGGACAGCCACGAGAAGTGCCATGCACCCGAAAAATGTTTACATTGTGCCCTTTCGAGAACCGATACAACCTTCACCCTCCCCAACAAGGGTCTTGATGGTGGAAACGTATGCAATGGGGACCTATTCAATATCTTAAGGATCTTTTGGAATCATCCATCACGGATAGTCATGCTCCCAAGACCCCTTTTCAATCATCTAAATTTTAAAGGGAAAGGTGATCCTAATGCTCACATCAAAGCTTATGCAACAAACATTCGATAGTTGCTCCCATGGGGCGCAATTGTTGTGAAAATTTTCCCTAAGATGCTAGAAGGTATTGCTCTTGATTGGTACTATAAGATACTAGAGGCTTCAATAAACTCCTTCAAGAAACTCGTATCATAATTTCTTAAGGATTTTGATATGAACAAAATTTTGAGAACAGGAATTAGAGAATTCCTTCATATCAAAAAATAGCACAACGAATCTGCAACCCACTTCATTCAAAGGTGGCGACAGGTTCTCTACTCCTTTTCACACACTCCAAATATGGATTAGATAGAAATTTGTGATTTGTTCCTCCATCCCTTCAATAGGGAGACAAAGGACAAAGTTCAAAGCTTATCGCTAAAGATCTATGAAGAGATGCTAGAGGGTGCTCTTCAAATTGACCAAACATCCATTGATAGTGGTCATAAGACTTATGGAGCAAATGGAAGGTTAATCACTCCTAACCGAAATAACCTGGTTACTCCAACAACACAAGAAATAATCAAGGGCCAAAGGTCCTTAATAAGAACCATGGGGTCATGATAGATGGTGTTACTAACTAGCCCAAGAAGCCTAATGTTGTTAGTCCTCCCAATACAAATACTACCAATAATAAAAACAATGGCCATAATCAGAGGAACAATAACTTCTCATTCTTAGTTAACATTGTAGATTTTAATCATCAATAACAAAAACCTCAAAAATCAAGACAAACAAAGATCCAAGGCCCCAATCAATACCCAGGTGGGTATCTGAACCAATTCCAAAGCCAAGGGAAAGGGTTACCAAATTTCAACTACAACAATCAACAACTGAACAATAATCATAATTTCAGACCACAAAAACATCTAAACCAAAGGTCTTGAGATTATGATAATGCTTTATATTTCATTTTCCATAGGGTTCATGGGCATGGCGCAAGAACATACCATGATTGTAACAAGTTTCTACTACATTTTCCACAGGATCAAAGACAATTATTTTTTGACATGTTTTTGGCAATCCCAACAATGCGAAATCAGAACACTTACATGGGAGAGGTATCCCCACAGAACACATGACTCGGAATCTTTAACCATCCTCTCTCCATGCATCCAAATGAAGGTAGAATAGATCCCAATGGTTCAAACAAAGCTATTAGAATAGGTACCCATGATTGCGAAGCCTCGACTTCATCAAACCCACAAGTGGCACCTCCTTTAGATGGTCTCCAACAAACAAAAATTATGGGATTGGTGGAGTTGGAAATTGAACCTCAGATTAATGCTACCACTAGAACAAAATATTATTCTTTATAGCCAATCCCAATCTACCCAACTATATCATATGACATTTTCAATGCGTTAGGCAAGCTGATAAGATCTTATGAATTAATCGAGTGATCTAACCAAGACCTTCTCTCGACATTTCTTTCTTAGATCTATTGAATAAATCCCTGTCACAAAGCTACTCTATTAGAAGCACTAGGTATTTTCCATTTGATTAACGTCGCCCTCCTCTAGAGGCATAGATAAACCACATGGAATTTGATGTCTATCCTCTGGGGCATCCTAAAATAGATGTTGGATTCATATTTGACATCAACAAGATGCCCACAAATGCTGAAATAGCTTGTAGAGGTGATCCATAATTTTTTTACAAGTGTGGAATTAAAACAACTATGTAAAGCATGTGATGATAGATAATGGGGAAATAGTTAATATATTACCCTTCTCTTTCCTTCAAAACTTAGGTTATGGAGATACCAATTTCTCTTCAACATGAAATACGTGGAGAGGTTATAATAGCCTCAAGGTAATGTCAATTGGAAATATAGTGTTTCAAGTCACCCTCAGACCTAAGATAGTTCTAACCGAGTTTTATATTATAGATCAAGAAACCAACTATAATTTGATCCTCATCCATCCATGATTCATCGCATTAAGGCAATTCCCTCCACTTTGTATCTGGAAGTCTGGTGCCTACATTTGGGGAAGGTCTTTGTCGCACAATGTGATCTAATACCCTTCGACATACATCTAGCTAACTTTAAAAAGAGTTCGGGCATCCACTCTAAGTTTGACCTTCCTAAAAATTAGTTAAATAAACCTACAAGCTCAGTGCTAGAGGAAAATATGGTTCCTATAACGGAATTAGAAGTCACGGGTTTGATCGAAGGAATTTTGGCACTCAAAGATGAAAGCTGTCATCACAAATAAAGTTTCATTATGAACCACAACAAATATTGTCAAGCTATTGGAGAAATATATACCTATTCTCCTTCCTCTTGATTCTATGGGTATGGGACATACCCTAGGCCTCATTCCTCTTCCAGCGAGATGAAGTTTGTATGGTTAAAGTAATCGAGGTAAAAGAACAGGATGGAAAGGATGATCCAACATCCATTTTTCTAGGTAACTATTGGAATCTCCATTTTGATGGAGATAAGTGACATTCATGCATGGGGAAGGTGTAATTGTTACCTCTCCGAGGGAAGGATTCTTCCTTTTTCTTTCAAGTTAAAATTTGAATGTAGGAATAACAGGGATGAATACAAAGCCTTTCTACTTGGTCTCATTGTAGCTAAAAGAATGGGTTCTCTTAATATCAAGGTGTTGGGTGATTTGTAACTTGTTGTAAATCAGACATCTGAGGTATATGAGACTAGAGCTGAATATTTACAACTCTACAAAACAAAAGTGCTAAATCTAACAAATGGGTTTGACTTCATATTGATTGAAGCAATTCCACAAGATCAAAACCTCCTCGTAGACTCAATAAAAACCTCATCTTCTCTCTTTACTCCAAGAAGTGAGTTCAAAGATAAGAACTTCATGGTTTTTGTTTGTGTTGAACCTTTGGTTTGTAAGACACCGATAACTCCAATGTTGAAATACATAGAAAATGAGAGTGAGTCTATCATTTCAGATCATGTTGACATTGACAAAGAAACTCTAGGATATCTAAAATTTCTTGAAGATTGCATCTTACTCATCACAAGGTTGATCTTTCTCTAATTCCACACTCTTCTTCCTATTTTGGAAATCCCATGATAGAATCTTCCCTAGGAAGGAACTTGAAATTTATGAGGTAGGAGAAGAGGGGGATTTAGAGTTACCTCTAGCCCCGCTTGAGTTTGAGGAAGGAAATTCCTCCTTAATCAAGGGAACAATCAATATAAACATCGGGACCGAGGAGGAACCAAATATCTTGAAACTAGGATCCTCTTTAACTCCTAAGGAAGTTGAAATACACACCCATATCCTCAAGGAGCATCAAAGAGATTTCACATTTAGCTAAAAGGAAATGACAGGAATTGCACCACACATTATAGTTCACGACCTCTTTCCCAAGCCAAATGTCAAGGCAATTAAGTAGAAGTCAAGGCCCATGACACCGAAGGTTGCCCTCATGGTGAATAAATAAATGATGAAAATCCTCCAGGTAGGGTTCATCAATCCAGTTGACTACTCACAATGGGTGTCTAATATCGTCCGTTCTCAAAAAGAATGGAAATATGTGCATCAACATAGAATTTTGAGATATCAACAAGTCTTGTCCCAAAGATGATTTCCCATTGCCATCCATTGATGTTATTGTTGACACAACAAATTTTTTCATTTGTTGTTTTTCATGGATGGATTTTTTGGGTACAATCAAATTAGAATATCTAAGGAAGATCAGGCCAAAACTAACTTCATAACTCCTTAGGGAATCTACTATTATGTTGTCATTTCATTCGGGCTT
Organism: Taxus wallichiana var. yunnanensis; assembly: GCA_018340775.1. Classification (NCBI taxonomy): domain Eukaryota; kingdom Viridiplantae; phylum Streptophyta; class Pinopsida; order Cupressales; family Taxaceae; genus Taxus; species Taxus wallichiana. The sequence continues at coordinate 412,332,368 of CM031234.1, read as the reverse complement.
AAGAATGTTTATGCCATGTACCAACGGGTGATGAATTATATATTTCATGATATTATACATAATATTGTAGAATCCTACATGGATGACCTTCTGGCTAAGGCCAGAAAATTTTGCGATCACCCAGAGGTGCTTCTTATCATCCTCTCTTGCTTAATTGAATACAGATTCATGTTGAATCCAGAAAAATGTGTGTTTGGTGTAACAGGAGGAAATATTTTATGATACATCATATCTTCACAAGGGATTTATGTAGACCCAACAAAAAAATGACTGTCTTGGAAATGACTCCACCGTGAGATGATTTTGGCATCGAGATATTTTCTAGGAAAACTCAATGCAATCCGTAGATTTATCCCTAATTTGACCTTTTCTATTCACCCAATCAAAAATTTATTGCAAAAGGATTATTGCATTGATTATACAGAAGAATGTAATGAGGCATTTGAGTCAGTTAAATAGTTCTTACTGTCTTCTCCCACACTCATGCCACCTACGTCAGATTTCCCATTGATCTTGTATTCACGAGATATAGATGTCTCATTATCATGCATGTTGGCTCAAGAAGATGATGATAAAAGATAATGTGCATTCTATTTCATTAGTCATACATTGATTTACTATGAGACATGTTATACATAAGCAGAGAAGGAATGCCTTGTTATAGTCTTTGTGACAAAACACTTAAGAAATTACATGCTAAACCAAGAAACAAGGGTTATTGTTAAATCAAATCACCTACAAATGTTTCTCACATAAGGATCCTTATCTAAGAAGGTTGGATGCTTCATAAATTTGATGGGCGAGTTTGAGTTAACATTTTTAATAAGAAATCCGTCAAAGGAAAAATCATTACGGATTGGTTGGATGACAACCCATTGGATGGAGGTGATCTAGTAAATTTAGACTTTCTTGACAAGTGTGTGTATTTTGTTGAAACTAAGCCTCCCATTTCTACGTTTCCATGGTACAATGATATCATTAATTTCATAGTGGACCATACATATTCGAAAGGGAAACCTCACAGTAAAGAAGATGGTTGCGTATAATAACCACCAAGTATGTCATCTTGGAACAAGTGCTCTATCGTAGAGCCTTTAATGGAATTTTGCTAATATGTGTTGATGAAGAAGAATCTGAAAATATTATTTATGAATCACATAGAGGAGTATGTGGAGGTCACTTTGACAGCCATGCCACTACTTGGAAGATACATCGGATGGGCTATTTTTGGCCCATGCTAGAGCATGATGCAATAGAGTTTGTGCGTAAACTCCATAGATGTCAGAGTTATCCTTGAGATCCACATATCGGCACAGAGCTTTACAACCAATTGCAACACGGTGGCCCTTTTCCACATGGGGTTTGGATTTTATAGGGAAATTCTCTCACTAATTAATAGATACTCATAACTTTATAATCATAGCCACATAGTACTTTACTAAGTTGGTATAATCCGCACATTACCACTGTACTCGAGTTAGTAATCACATAGTTCATTCTAAACCAAATTATTTATAGGTAGGGGTCCCAAAAGTCATTATCTTAGACAATGGAACATTATTAAAACACAATAAACTATGTGAAGCTGTGTGAAAAAATAAAATAAGTCACCACACGACTTCTCTCTATTATCCTCAAAGCTAATGGACAAAGCAAGGCTACAAACAAGACATTGAAGTATATTCTCCTTAAGACCATCAAGGAGAACAAATGAGATTAGAATTTAAAGATATTTCGGCCCTATGGGCTTAATGGACATCAAGTAAGAATTCCAATAGGGAAATCCAATTTTATTTGGTATTTGGTGCAGAAGCGGTTTTACCACTCGAAGTCGAGATACCTAGTCTCTATATATCATTGCAAGGAATTATGGGAGAAGAAGGCTATCGAGAAGCATGAATCTCTTAGCTAGAAAGTCTTGACGAGGCTAGACTCAACGGTGAATAAAAAAATAGTGTTTGTTTGACCGGATGGTTTGGTAATACAACAAGAAATTTTATGAGCGTGAAATATATGAGGGAGATTTGGTTCTAATAATTGACAAGCTGAATAGAAAAAATCTTTGGTGAAGAAAGGAAATTCGGACTCGAGGTGGTTGGTTCCATATCAATTAATAGGAGACTACAAAAATAGGGCATTTCACCTGTGTACACTAGAGGGTGAGGAGTTTAACGAATATGTGAACTCTCTTCACTTGAAGAGGTATTACGCATGATCCATTAGCATTTTCATTTGTACATTACTGCATCTACATTTCATTTTCATCTTCTAATTCATTTTGTAAAATTTGTGATCAAGGGAATTATTCTTATATAAATTCCTAAAAACTTCTAAAAATATTGGCAAAACATTCAAATCATACCTCTACAAATCTCCATAGTCTCATCAATTTTTTCCAAACCATTTCATCAATTCAAACAGGATAAGAAAAAGATTTGACAAAGTAACCATACCAAGGCCTACATACTTGGTTCGCTTATAGTTTTTTTCTAGGTTAGGTTTCCTTTCCTACGGTTTGTTCTAGAAGATTCATGGTGTCGTATCTATCCCATAAACATATCTTTTGAAATAATAAAATTCTACCCATTTTTCCTTGATAAATAAGTCAAATGCAAATCCACACAAAATTTTATTTTACACATTTCTTTCCCTACCATCCTTCGGTGTTTAGGTTCGCGCTCTTACTAGTGATGTAGGGTTAGGAAAGGAGAGAAATGCCCATAATTCCTAGTGGTATCATGGGGCAAGGTGTAGGGGGTCTCTTCAAAGCAAACTTGAGAGTTAGAAAGCAGTTCATTCAAATATTGTGAAATCATAAATCAAAACAAAGTGAGTTAGATGTCCAAAATTCCAAAAGAGATTAAAACCTCAAAACCAGATTTTATCAACCAAGTGGCCATCTGCAGATCTAAGTCTAGATAAACTGGAAAGCAATTCACATTCTAAATAATGAAGCAAGATTGAGTAGAGTGAGGTTGTAGTGTCCCAATTTGGTTTTGTCAAAACCTTGTCTTTCCCTCATCATTACCATTCAACAAATTTCACAAATATTTCCCTTTCGGATCTTGGTGTTGAGACCTTGTATATTACAAGTTGTGTGGGGTTAGGAGTGGGGAAGGTTCATTCACTTATCATATCACCGTATAACCAAGTTTTTCCAAAATAATATGATGTATCAAAGGTTGTTTAAAGAAACTAAATTTCAACATTACAATGTGTTTGCATTATCATATATCTGCATTATAAAATATATAAAAAATAAATCATTCTGTTATCATTCACATCCACTGCATACATTCAGAAAATCATAGAAAAGTGGAAGTTCTAAACATATAGAGTACACATGTATAATGAGCCAAAAGTAAGTCAACTTAGATACTATAAATAAGTATAAAAAAAGAGTTTGTATAGATCATGAGTCAAGTTTTTACAATTCCATCATGCACTAGGCATTGTAGAAATGATCTCAATGAGCCCAAAATATAAAAAAATCATATAACAATCGACAAAATCATGACAAAGAAATAAATGGCCCAATGTCCATTCAATCCCTCTAGGATCCCTCGGATGGTGCACGGTCACATCCGGGACTCTTGCTACGGCTATGACAATGATGGGAATGAACCGAATGGTGTGAGTGCTCATGGTGGTAGTCATTGGCTATGGTCTCTCTAGAAGAATGGATCCACCTCATCGGTCGCTTGGCTACCTCATACCTAGCCACCTAAGTACAAAGGGAGTTCATTACCTCTCATTATCTGTGTCAGATAGGTGCAAACACATCAATATATCTATCGGTTGCTTTAGTGGCTAGCCTAAATCCTCGATCGGCTCGATTTGGTCTTCCCGAGGGGGTCAAAGATCGTTGTCCATGCACACCTATCAAATAAGATCTTTCCATTCTTGTGCATTTGATGAAAAAAAAGAAAAAGAAGCGACAAGTTAGAAAATTATTAAAAAAAATAAAACGAAAAAGAAGTACTAACTAATATTTCCAACTAACACAATCGAGAGAATAGTTTCAACATACTCAGATCTTAAGGCATCCGGGTTAGATCGGTGGTTTTTATTGCTACTACTAGTGGTGTAGGGCCTCCCTAAAGCCAAAGGTGAGACATTGTCCTATCACATAATTTTCATCTCCCTCTCCATCTCAAGAAATTGGTACCTCTGAGACCAAGGTCTCTCTCTCTCTCGCACTCGTATCCTCATGTGCCACTCTCAATATATCTTGAGTATCATGCCACTTAAGATGACTCTCCTCCTCCTCCTTCATGTGGGCTTCCCCACTAGCCTCACTGCCTGACCCCTCATCCCTCGTCTCCTCTCTTCCCACATCCTCCTTGGTTTCATCTCTTTTTTACTCCTCAGAACTGGAGTCTACATCTATAGGCTCGTCCTCCTCTCCACTATGAGAGAGGAGTGGACAAAATCCGAGTAAAGGTGTTCGAGAAGCACCATATTCACATCGGATGTGGAAAACTCACCTAACAACAATAGGCACACTGTAGTAACCACATTCTAGCCATCATCCCCTATAGGTCCCTTTTGGGCCTCCTGAATAGTCTTGTATACCGGTACCACTAGAGGAAGCATAACTGCATAAGGGAGGCTGAATTGTTAAGGAACTCAATCGAATGGATGAATCTCAACTCTCCCTTCCCTGTCAACTAGTTGTCTGTGGTAGAGCAAGCTACCATTGTGGTCACCTCATGTCCCCATAACCCCGTCATGTTACGGTAGGGTGTGGAAACCATGTCTACTATAGTCAAGGAGGCCTTTGGTTGGTGTGGCATCCACACAGAAACAAAATCCCTATCCACCAGGGTGGCACCGATGGCTCTTGGATCCTACACTAATATTCCCCTTCCATAAGGGGTAATGCACTCGTAGACCTAGCTCATAACCAATGTTGTGTGGCTCGGTGACTAGCCCTACATCCCGAAAACCCTATATAGGTCATGATAAGTGGTCCTCAATATGTCTACTCCCAGGCACAGATACGATCATGTGCCTCAATCTGTGCAACAATATGAGTCTAGCAATACAGGAGTGTCCCTTTTCTCCAATAAATTGAGATGACAAGATGCCCATGATGACTATGCATATGATAGGAATAGGAGTAGTGGTAATAGATCGAGACCCTAATCATATTCTTCGAACCGAGAAGAGACCGCTCCATCCCCCATGTATGTGGCCCACTAAGTGTTCTTAGATTTAGACCCTACTGTCATCAAGGTTAATCTCCTCCCAAATATTAGGAGCCCTAAAATGTGGTATACATCCTCCAGGTGAGGGTCCACTCACCCCCGACACTGACAAACAGAAAATGTTCCATTTTGTGTCCCGTAATAAAAAAATCACACAAAGTATGTGAATAGCAAGTGTGACATGGGGCACCCATGCAATTCTCCAAATCCCCGCCTCTCAGAGAGTGTTCATCTTAGCTTGAGTTAAATTTCAAAAATCCTTGGGATCCAATCACACTCTTTCTTATGGCTCCAATGGATGTATTCCTCCTTCTGCATTCACCAAAACATAGAAAAAGAGAAATTTAGTAACGTATATCAAAAGATAAGCTCACCAAAAACATGACAAAACATCAAAAATCTAAAAAAATCCATGTTAACACAAATTTTGGTCAATTTTTCCAGAACCACCTCCTTGGTAGGGTGGTGGTCCCATGACCACCTTTGCCATACTTAGGGTGGCGATCTGAACGATTTTTGAATATGTTTATAACCCTAGAAAATGCTCAAAAACACAACAAAGACCATTTTGAATGAAATAAAAGAGTACCCCATGGGCGGGCCCTAAAGACTCATTTAAGACAATAAATTTTTAAAATAATCCCCCCTAAGTAATTTTTTTTAACATTTTTACAATTAAGGTGTTGTCCAAAATTTCCCCCCCAAGGGTAATTTTGATAACATGCATCAGATTATTCAATCGAGCAGATGGATTGATTCAAGGTAAAAAATCATGTTTTTGGGGTCCCCTCGGTTTCTCTCTAACTCTCTTGTCCAAGAAGAAAAGAGCAAGTTCTAAAAAAGGGTGAAAAAGTTGCAAAAAACAAGCTTGGGGCAGAAAAAATCATGAAAATCAGCTAAGTCCTAGTCTAGGCGGTCCTTGGGACAGTTGGGACGTCGGGGTGCGAGTGGTGAAAGGCCTCCGGGCGGTCCACGCAGCGGTTGGGACATCTAGGCCGTGAGGTACGCACGGGATGCGAAAAGCCGATTCGGTCGGAAAAGGGAAAAAATCACCTAAGTCTTTGTTTCACATAGTTGGGACGGTTGGGACAAAAGTACGCGAAATACGCGGATCGGCGGTTCGGTGCAAGTCAAGTACATTTCCAGCGGTTTGGAGAAATTTGTCCTAGGCAGATCCCAGGCAGTTGGGACAAAAGTACGCGAGGACGCGAACCGGCTGGTTCGGCCGAAAGCAGAGGACTTTCGTCAGGGACATTTAGACCAAGAGGATGCATGGGGCAAAAAGTTGAAGGATCGAGAGCCAATGGAGATGTGCCACGTGTCTTCGCCTCAAAGAGGGACGGGGAATCTGAATCGAGTAGATTGAAGAAATTTGTCCCGATTGTTTGGGACATCGGGCCAAAAATACGCGAGGGACGCGAAACACTGGAAAAGCCGCAGACGCCAATTAGGAAACGCCACGTGTCCTAAGGCGAGAAGTTCGGAGCAGGGAAAGACTTAGAAAAATTTGATAAATTCTTGGGCCAAAAGATTAAAAGACAAGGATGACCCCGCGCCCCGTCCTCCAACCAGATCATGCCACGTGTCCCAAGTGGCGGGGGCGCGGGGAAAAAATGGAAAATTTTTCAAAAGTATAAAAATGTCAAAATTTCAAAGGGAAACCCATGGGAGGTGGAGGAGAGAGAATTTCTCATCCAATCAGCGCCTGACACGTGTCATCCAAGTGGCAAAGCGTGGAAAAATTTTCAAAATCTGTTTTGGCCTATTTTGTGTCCTAAATCTTCAGATCCCCATATTTTTTGATCCAGAGCTCAGATATTCACGTTCTTTATATCAATGGAAATTTGGAAAAATTCTCTATACGATTTTGGGGTCAATCTTGCATTTTGGTTCAGTTTGGAGAGAGAAAATTAGAAAACATCTCTGGCACGTGGTAATGGCTAGAACTGACGTTTCAACAACCAGTTTTAATGCACATGGGTCGCATTCTTCTTCAAAGGCTAGAAGCCGGCGTTTCAACAACTGATTTTAATGCACATGGGTCGCATTCTTCTTCAAAGGCTAGAACTGACGTTTCAACAACCGAGTTTAATGCACATGGGTCGCATTCTTCTTCAAAGATGGCGGAGGAGATGTTTCAACCACCGATTTTAATGAAGAAGGTGTTTTGGTCAATGGTTGGACGGATTGCACATTTTCCCATGTTTCTCACTCACAGGCTCGACCCATGTATTGTAAAAAGCGATTTGGCTTATTTTTCTTGAGTTGTTCATCTTTTCTACTCTGCCCTCCCTTCTTTTCTTCTCCAGGGTTGAAAATGGAGTTCGAACCTCCTCCCTTGCTCTGTAATGGTGTTTTTGCCTTTTACTATTGAAATGATGTTCTGTGCAAACTTCTGAAGCAACAAAAACATGTTTTGTGATGCATCTATCCATCCTTGCTCGTTTTTGCTTGTTTTCTTCTTGCCTCTCTTCATTGCAGGTATTTGTGCAAGTTTGAATGTTCATTGCAGGTCTGGAGCTGTGTTCATGGAGTTTTGGGACATTTTCTGTGTGAAATCTATCCTTGGGCCTATGATGCATCTGTCCATCCTTCCCATTGCTCACCTCTCCTTGTTCCATGGCAGTTTTGATAGATGTTCAACATTCTCCTTCTCTGGTGTATCACCATTTTAGTGTAGGCTTTTGTTGTTTTTCCCTTTTCTCTCTCTCTCTCTGTCTCCTTGGCATGGTTAGATTAGGTTTAGATTAGCTTGCCTGCACTAGAATAGCTTGTGGCAGGTAGTTTAGGAGTAGGAACCAGCCTTCTCTAGAGATTCCTTTCTCATTTCTGCAAGTCCCACACTTGGAGAAAGGTTTCAATGTTATGCAATCACACTGGATGCCTGAACATCAACTTAGAAACCTGATTTGCATCCAGGGGTGCGGTGATTTTGCATCAACATAAGGTTTAAAAACATAAAGGTGAAAAACACCAACCTTAGAACACAGTGGTTGATCTCCTGCTCGTGGTGGCATGACCATGATCTTGTAACAATCATTTCGGCTCTAATCTTGTCAAAAATGGTCACCATGGGTCCATAGTTCAAAATTCAACAAATCGAATATGCGCAAATGAATAGGAAAATGAGTTTGTTTTGATATATATATGTTACTTTAACCTTGTTTTGAGTGTATGTTTTCACGAGATTAGATCTTTGGCACAAATATATCTCCATATCCTGTAAAATTGGTAAGTCCTCTTGTTGTTTTTATTTACTATTTATTTTTGATATTTTATCTATCTCGCACTTGAGTCTTCCTTCCCTCTTGCAGGTATCGGGAGCTTAGATGACAACATTTCAACACACGGGCGTGTCAAGTATAGATTTTAACTCCCCATTTCGGGAACATCATAATCAGAATCTATGTTTTACACCTTTTCATGGCTAAAATGCTTCTCAAAGGGGGCAATATATACGCACCCAAAATTGCGTGTGCTACATTGTTGGAAAAATTGTTACAAAATTCCCCACTAATGATTCACGTGTTTAAAGAAGATGTTTGAGCTCGAACCCATCGAAGTGTATATTTGTAGCCTAGACATCCTTAGCTTTTCCACACTTTTTCCATCTTATCGTTTCATTATGTGCATGCTTTTGCCATTATATCCACGACCACCAACCTATATAGGGTGGCGAGTCCTATCCACTTTTTCTAGATTTTGACATGTTTAATTTTAACATGTGAGGAATCACTTAACTTCACTTTTAGGATGTGTTTAAGAACCGATTGGTCTAAAAATAGTATTAATTTCTTTCTTCTCCTTCCCTCTTCTATTTTTACATGTGCTTTAGTTAGTTAGAAGTTCCTCTTCTTACCTTGTGCATGAAGGCACATCCCAACCCTAATTCTTATATATTCCATGCTTTTGTTCAAGTAAACTTCATGAGAATTTTTTTGTATCTTGCATAGTATTACTTCCATTATCTTGCCAAGAATTGCATAGCCAAGCTCAAATATCTTGCGATATCTCTCTTCTACTTGCATTGTAACTAGACTACCTTCAAGCTACCATTGCTCAAGCTTCTTCTTCTATTATTGTTCTTGCATTCCAAATTCCTTGGACTCATATGAACACACAAATAAAGAAAGCAACAAACTAAGGGGACAAACAAATCTATAACCGGATTTTCCAAAGCTCGTTCTTATCAAGGTTGGAATTACTTGTGTTTTTGCTGCATTGGTAAAATTCTCAATTTTTATCATTAGTTTCAATTGGATATCAAATAGATCAAGTAAAATTGTTCATTTCAATTGATTAGGCAATTACAAGTAGATCAAAGCATTATAAAAGTTTTCTCTTTGACATTACCAGGGAAGTTGTGGGGAACAATAGATATTTCAGGGTCATGATTTTTCTTCACCTATGAGGTAGGGTTTGAAGGGTTTTGATTAGATAAGGTTATTTGTTTTAGATTTAGATTCACATATTTGCATAAGTAACTAACTACATCTAGTTGATTACTTATCTTTAGTTTTCTTATTAGATTAGAACACATTGTTTAAAAACTAGAAAAGATCAAAATCATTTACTTTTATTAGATTATTTTGCTTTCTTTGTTTTTCTCTGATATATTCTGAAAACGCCAAAAATAAAGATTATATTTCCTTCGATAGTTAGTTGTTTTTATCAAGATCATTTCAATACATTCCGCATAACCATAAACAACCCACAACCAAAAAAATAGTACGGTTTTAATCCTTTGGTCCCACAACCCAATGGTCCAGATGTTATAATAGACTTTGATACAAGTTTATGTTTGACAATCTTACGCATAGCGGCTACATATTTTGAGAAAATAGAACAAGAAAACATGCTAAACATCATAGCTAATCAAGCCTACGATTATTGAAATGCTCCTGGAAATAGGGTTTTATTATGTGCATGACCGTAACAGGGCCACAACCTCCATGAGTTTTCAGTTGTGATCCTCGGGTCTTGTAATCCAATGGGCCTTATAACAAATTAGATATTGACATTAGTTTGAGTGCATCGTATTTGGATCATCACCACTTCCACTTGATATATAACGACCGATCAAGCTAAGACCTTCTAGACTAGACCAGAAGATCATCCATACTCCCTATGGCTTCATTACGTCTCTCGTTCTTATTTCCATGACCTTGTCAGGGAAATCTTTAAGAAGTCACTGCGAGGTCACTTTACGCATGTTTAATAACCAATCAATAGAATCTTGGAAAATCTCAATATTAACTAGAGTCTCTAAGAATCTATCATATCAGTTGATCAATCACCCCACATTAAGTTAGGAGAGCATTCTTTTCCTTATATTTGTAGATCACGTTATTGTGTGTTGAAGATATAATGTTACCTCATTAGCTTATCCACCATCACCACACATACACATCCATTTTTATTGTACACTAGCTATCTCGATGCACAACCTCACGAAGTCAGTGCAAATAAGGTCACGTGTTGATTTTCTTTCATACTGACCACCATGGAGAAGGAAGATCCTTGGCATTATTGGAAAACAAGTAGATTGACTACTTTTCCAATTTGGAGGATACCAGTAGTGCAATCCCATCACCTATATTTCAACATGAGAAGCTTATAGTCGAGGAAAAAATATTCAAGGAGAGCTTGCTTCTAAAAATAGCCCTCTTGAAGTTGAGGAAATTGGATCAAATTCAAAGTGCCTTGATGAATATGGAATCATTGAAGGTTTCTTACTATCAATTAAGGAGCCTAAGCTTTCCAATGAATCAACCATAATCTAGGAAGAGGATGAGAAAGAGCAAGAGCATATCATATTTTCCATACCATCAACCGAGGTAACACATCATTTGTTTTTCGATGTACAAAGAGAAGAAATTTTGAATAAAAGAAATCACCTTTTCCAAGAAATTATGCTTAAATATTTTCTTATTGAAATTCCAATTTAGAGCAAGCAAGCAGATTCAAAATTTCAGGCCATGTGCCATTAGGTATCGGCTTCTATGGAGATTTAAATAGATTCGCTACATCCATTCATGTTCACTTCCAAACATGAGGATGAGATTCATAAGTACTAATGACCAACTATGTCATCCACAATATCTCTAGGACCACCATGTGAATCATTTCAAGGAGGTGTTTTTTCTATGTTCGAGTTGATAACTTGAAGGTTCAAATGGGAAATTGGGTCCATGTAAATTTTTCATTCACTTGTACAGTCATGTCTAGTTTCAAATCAATTTCCTTGCTGCCTAATGTAAGAAAAGGGAGCTATTTTTCACTTCTAGTTGCAGGATTTGTTTGAAGTCTTCTCTCTATCTAGTTAGTGTAGGGTAGGTGTAGGATTTTTTTTCAGCATCACAAGTGCTCTTGCACACTCTGCATGTCTCACCGATCATGTATGATTTGATATTTTTACATAGTTTTTGTCTCATGTTTTCTCTAGTATAGTATATGATGTTTCATTAAGCCATGCATGTAGAAGAAGTTCATACTTGTTACTGAAAAGAGTTGCAAATATAAAAAAAAGAAAAATGTAGAGAAAATAAAATTAGGTCAAGGACTGATTTTAATGATTTTTATTCTTCAAGTCTAGTCATAGGTGAACCTCCAAGTGCCTCCGTCAAGTCAGTCGGGAAAGTAGCCTTTAGAATCATGATGAAGAGTGGAAATTTAGGAAGAAACAAAAAAATCAAATTTAATAGAGTTCTATGATGTAAGTAAATTGAAAATTTTATTATTCAAAGATCTCGCAACATGTAATACATGCCCAAAAACCATTAGTGGTGTGCTTCATACCTAGTGGAATCAATTTTTGGGACAGTCCATTTTATTTTTGCGAACGGGGTTGCGAGAGAAAAATAGGTGAAAATCTTGATCAAAACAATCTTTCACTCTCAAAAAATCTTAAGTTTAATATTTTCCCATGCAAATTGAGATTGCGAGCGGTTAAGTAGCCTCCCGGAGGGCCATTTAGGATCATAATTCCATACAGACATCCAAAAGAGAAATCAAGGAATCGGGTTTAATAGAGTTCCTTGATGTTGGAACTCAAGAAATCTTCTTGGGAAGATTGAAAATTTAGGACAGATTCAGCCCAAGCTTGGTAGTATGCAGATGGTTTCAAGTTCCAATGTTACAATTTCAAGATCAAGTTGTAGCTATATAGTGACTCCATGCCCAATGGACAACCTTAGGCTATTGTTACATAACATCTAGCAGGAATATGTCCCCTTGAGTCACCAAATTGTTGACATTTTTTTACCCCACAAGAAAAAATGGTCTACAGAGAGCCCACATCTAGTCAAACAAGTAAAAAAGGGTAATATTATGATGATGTCTAAAATTTCTCTATAATTAGTTCTAGTTTGGTCACCAACATGAGTAAAATCAAAACGAAATCCCAAGGGTGAAAAATTTTCATTTTGGACCTTTGTAGGCCATTAAGCTAAAAATGGACATGTCGAGCTCTTGGGTAAGCGGCTCGATGGTGGGAGTTGCATGAGGGTGAACCGAGTTATTTTGTAGCTCGGTTAGGATGAGCTAGCTTTAGAACTAGGTCACGGTCATAGAAAGTCTATGTTCCCCAAGCTTGGCTGGTTGAGTGCATCGGTGAGTGATGTAAAGGAGGTGAATATCTCATCACCGGACTCGAAGTGGTTGAAATCAATCTATTCACAAGTTTCAAAGCATGGGGAGCGGTGATCCATGCTCATGGGCACGTATAGGGGGATGGTTATAAAATGGAAAATCCTTTACCAATTATAGTGGATGATTCTCGATGTAATGAGGATGAGCCCAAGCCGATTTAGAAGTCCATACAAAAATGAAAGCCACATGAAGGTAGCGAGTGAAGTCGAGTTATGACGCATGTGTAGACACCAAAATTAGGTCACACTCCCCTTTGGTCCCTCGACAAATAAACACTTTCATCACATTCACCTAGCCATGGCCCCCTTCACCCCACTATAATATTAATTTAATTATTTAAATTAAATTAATTCATTATCCTCACCATATTTATTATTTAAATCTCCTAATTGGGATAATGCCCACATATCCACCTCACCTAGACACCTCATCAAGCCACCTCACCCTAAGACCTATTCTTAGTAAGTTGTCATAACTAACTAAGACCTACCCAAACCCTAAAAATCAATGCCTACATTCCCTCTAACCACATTCCCACATGTTAGAAGGAAGCTTCAAGTCTAATCCACGGTATCAACGAGATCCCGAGAAAATCAAGGAGATACACTAGTTTAGTAAACCTAATAAATCCCGCCCTAAGCGAAGATTACCCTTAATCACTGCTTTGGTTAAGTCGGAACTACCATCGAGTCACCTTTTAACCCAAAAAACAACTATATTTTGGAGGTTAGCAGATTCCTGAGAAATATCACATCTTTTGAGAACAATTTTTAAAGAGAACACACATGCAAACAAGAAGATCAAGCATTTTCTCTTGCACATACATCCAACATTCACCCAACAACCATCCAAAGCACTCACCCGACACAAATTTGATCCAATCGGGTAAGAAGAAGAGGCCATGCAGCCCATGCGAAGAGCTCCCCAACGTTTGTTGAGCCTTTACTGACATTCAAACTCTTATCAACACCTTAATTCCTCACTCATAGACATCCGAGCCAGATTCCAAGTAAGTAGAACATTTTACTCCTCTGGTTCACTCATTTCATCATTGTATTTTCATCCTTTTCTCTCCTAGCCACCTACTGACTTCCATTAACACTCACCCCTCCATATCCCTATAAAAACCTCGCCAAATCCCATCCAAACAACTTAATACCTCATTCCGACCAGCCTAGTCCTTTGTGTGATCATAAGGGAGACCTAAAGCTCATTCTGTGATATTTCCAGTATCCCATAATAACCGGCACCCGATTCTCCCAAATCGGTGTCGGTCACCCTAAGCGACATTGATATCTATATTTACCAATACAGCCCAGAATAATGACCTACCTACCTATTTTTGCATCACCCTTAATCACCTATGACCTGCTTAAGACCTCTGTCAGACTTACAGAGACCTAGAACCAGTTACTTAAGCTTCAGATCTTATTTTAACCTAGCCTATTATATTAGATATTTCTTATTGTGTTTTAAATGAGATACCTAAATCATTTTAACTACAATAGGATTTACTTTATTACCAGAATTAAATTGTTTTAAATAGTGGAATGACAACTTTCTAGGAAGTATCACACTTCCCAGATCTAGCATACACTAGGAAATTCATTGCATATATTGTTTAACTCTTTCTGGTGGTCTTGTGTTCCATTTCAGGTAGTTCCTCCTAGCCAAAAGGAAGCTCTCATGATCAAGCTGTGGATTCAAAAGTCATATGCGCACAACAACCCATCAACCAACATTTCAACAGGTATTCCTCCTATGCCCATTACCCTATTTGTTTCATCATTTTCAAAGAAACGTCTAAGAATCAGGTCAAACAACATGATGTAAGGGCTTATGGAGATTCAAATAATAGAGACAAGTTTGGTAGGTGGAGAAAGAGCTAGATTGCTCAATGAGACTCGGTCGGATGAAGCAATGATGAGTGAGCTCACGGGAAATACAACCAGCTCATCTCGGTTATGGTCCATATTTGAATAATGCAATTGAGAAATTTCACATTACACACAAGTAAGCTTGCAATGATATGACCTCATAGAATCGATCTCGACAGTGGATTTTTTTTGACCCAACTCAGCTAGGGTGGGTAAGAGGATCTAGGAATGAAGGATAACACAAGCTCGTGAGAGATCTAATTCATAGAAAAACTTTTGAGATACAATCCAACTTGAGAAGAAGATGTGGAAGGGGATCATTCGAGATGAATTGAGTGGAAGATGTTGGAGATTGATCATGGAAGGTGATATGTTTAGGCGAGTGAGCCCATTAAGCATACATGAGGAAGAAAGAGTTATCACAGAGCTCAAAAGGTTGACCTTGGGCACAACAATTAATTCAAGAAACACGCGTGAAGGTGGTGAGCTTAGTCGAGAGACCGAGCGTTGTAGTGATTTACAAAAAGGTGATGAAAGCAGGTGAGTTGGGGTGCGATAATATTCTTGGGTCAAGGAGAGAGAGCTAACCATACGGTGGGAAGATCATAGAAAGGATGAGCTATAGGAAGATATAGGCCCAACACGATTGAGCTTGTGTGAAGCCACGGCCAATTGAAAAACTCACATTTAGGTTTAATGGAGAATGGGTGTTTTGGAGAGCTTGACATGGAGCCAAGTTGATGTGGTGAGTCAAGTTAAAATGCCAAGGATTAGACATAGTTTTCCCGTAGAAAAGGAATGAAGGTTTCAGCGATCCAAGTAGTGGAGTTCAACATCGAGCTTGAAAGCAAGAAAGATGAGCCAAGATCACCATGGAAGTGAATTGGTGGATCGGCGAAGTGGAGGATATCGAGAAAAGATTAGATAGATGTCGATGAACCATGAATTTAGGTAAGTCTGAGGCTCTCTACAAATAATGAAGGATTGATTACATTGGGAGAAATCTCGGGAGTTGAGCTTGTTAGACATTAGAGGTCCTAAAGTCTAAAGTCTTACGGGCTTCGATGGTTTTGAATTTCATGGACTCGGCGAGGTTGTTTTTAAAACATAGGCGAGAGCAACGTCGAAATTAGATAAGCTGAAAACCTTAATTTTTAGGGGCCAACCCAACAATGAGTGAGCAACCTTTGGAGCTTCGGGGTGAGTTTTATTGGGAATTAATAGGTGAAGACTCTAAAAAATTATACGAGTGATGTCTGAAGTCAAAACCACCAAAATTCAAAAACATGAGATACGTTTGGTGTCGGAGGTTGTTTGGGGATTCGGGCGTGTGGCTTTGAATCAACGGGAGAGCTAAGTCTGAAAATTTGGGGTAAGAAACCCTAAAACTCACATATTTTTCCCAAACAAAATTAAAATTCCAATCCCATAAAGTCATCATTTTTTGAACTCGAGCAAGTTGATACCATGTTAGGTGGTAATGTGAGTGGGGACTATGTAGCTTATCGATAAGGAAAATAATTTTAGAGAGGTTATCATATAATCTCAGGAGTTGAGCTTAAGGATAAGTCATTTTGGACTCGTAGGTGATATGAGAGGTGGGCAGTCGGACTTATGGTGAGCCAAGAAATGGAAACCTGGTGGAGTAAAATAGGAGCTCTACGAACACAACAGAGTGACAAAATAATAACCAGGTCATAAGGGCCATCTAATGCAAGTAAAAAGAGAATCTCAATGCCTAGCTCACTGAGTAGCTCGACGAGCTACTCAGCGAGCCAACTCACTCATACAACCCTGAAAAACATAGAGTAAACATTAAAATGCCCTTCAATCAAGACCTAGAGGTGTCAAAATGGGGTAAAATTATAGGTGATGGAAATCGAGAGAGAGAGAGATATTTGCAGTGGAAGCATAATGGTGTTATAGAAGATGGATTTTTGGAGGTTTTGTAAATCCCAAAATAACGAAACCCCAGGGACTCCAAAATTACATATTTTGGGCCCTGCATGTCTGATTCTCACAAACAAGTAGTCATTGGAATCATGGAAGTGTGCTTTGCAACATAGATTTTGGAGGTTCTAGACCTCTAAAATTTGGAAGCAGAGAATAGTTCCCTTGGGTAAGTGATGTAAATTAATGGAGGTATGTGAAAACATAGGGTCATCATGAGACCTCCAGGGAGTTAGAGGCTATATTCGGGCTAGATCACAACTAATTTCTTAAAGTAAAAGGCAAAGGAATTAATGGAGAAGATATTTTACAAATATTTAGACACTCATTTCATATTAAACAATGATTTTTTATGGGTTTTTGGGAGATTTTGGGATTTCTTCCCTCTCTCTCCTCTCTCCAATTTTATTCTATAAATATTATAAGGGTTGCACATAATTTTTTTGACCACCTTCTTCTCTCAACCACCCCATTTCTTTTTGGGGCTTCAATCCTTCCTCTCAAGACATGTAATGGCTTCATGCCTCTTTCTGCTACAACAATGTATTGTGTATATCCATATGGAGCAATAAGATTATGTTTGTGTTGATCTCTTTAACCTCTCATGGTTTATCATCTTCATCTTACCTTTCATTTTGCTTGCTTAATCTGTGCATTTCCTTGGTTATTACATGATTTTGGTGTGTTGTGCTCATTTAGGAATGATGTATTAGATGTAATTTAGTTTTGGTGTAGGTCCACCCATTCTAGGTTCATCTCTTTCATTATTTTGCAGGCTAGGGGAAGTGATCAACACTCCTTTCTTGGTGTATCACCTATTTAGTGTAGGATTTACTCTCATGCATTTCCTCTATCCTGTTCCCTTGGAATCATTATTTTAGGGTTTAGTATTAGTTTGGCCTGCACTTGGAGTAGTTGTGGTATGTAAGTTAGGAGTATGAACCATCCTTCTTTGGAGAGTTTTCGATTCACAAGAACCTACACTTCACAACAACTCCATGTTTTGCAATCACACCAAATGACCCATGTCAAACTAGGAAATTCGGGGGTCTTTGTGAATTTGCATCAACAAGAAGATATAGAGAAACTTGACAAAAAGCTTCCTTTTATGTTATTTAGCATGGGGAAACCTTATGGTTGTAGATAAATCCTTGGACCATATCTAAGGAGAGATAACTATTCCTAATAAGGTTAATCTTTAAATCCATCTTTCGATGAGTTAAAACACCCTATCATCATACCTATATGTAATTAGTCTAGTTTTTGTGGAAGGTATTCTTCTTAATAAAAGGAATAAACATATTATCTTCAAGTTTCTCTTGAATCTTATCATATATAGATTAACAATCCCAATGATATTTATGGTTATATATGTGTCATGATTTCATATCAAAAATATTCATGATTTTTTCAAGAAGAATAAATTTAAACTATATTATGACTAAACTTACTACTCATAGTGTAATAGATAAGTAGAAATTTATGACGAGATCTTTAAAAAGATTTTTTTATTGTTTTCAATCCTGAAAAGGATTTTAAACACTAGTAATATCCCAATATTTTTAAATATATGACCAATATGTATAGCTTTTGGGGATGGTTTTCTCTAAGTTTCCCTTGAAATTTTCCTAGAGGGAGTGATGACCCCAGAAGAACACATAAAATATTTTCCCATAGTGTATGGTAGTATATCACATAAGGTGTTTCCTTGTATGCTAAGCCAAAGCACACCCATTTTTATTCTCCATGCTAGTTTAGGTAATAAAATGTGTGTATTTCCTTAACAATATATCATATCCTCTTATATTACATCTAATAGATATAACATTTGCATTCATTGAGCAGATATAAATATAAACTAAAATCTATGCATCTATGTGTTTATTATAGGATAACATGAAATAATTATATATTCATTCATTCACTGAAAAATCCATGTATGCTACATCTCTTCTTTCATAGATCTACCATTACATACACACCATAAAATAGATTTATTAATGCAAGTATATCAACAACATAGTTTGATCTAATTTGAATTAAATATTATTTGAGTAAACTCTTGTAAGAAATGATATGTAAGTGATTACATATAATAATGTGTAATAACTAATCATTCAATAATGTAAAACCCTAAGAAATTGAAGGGAAGAAGAAGACTCAGTTGATTCTGTGTGATCTGAGAGTGATCATGATTGTTTATCTTTTGGGACATGAAAGGAATAACGTCATAATCACTCGATGAAGATTCAAAAGTATAAAAATATGTACTACATAAGCACCCACCTGAGGACATGAGCATCTCAGGAACTAGTGTCCATTTATATGCTCAGGTTCTAATATTTTCTAGGTTGGAAAGTCTTCGCTCCAATATTCACTTTATCACTCTAACTTCACTATTATGGTTACGATCACACATGTAACCTACACAATACATGACATGATACACATGCCCATAAAATAGATAAAATATAATAGAAATATGTAGAATAGGGAGTCGAGTAACCTTGATGGTTACCCAAAGAGTGAACATATGGTGAGCAATGCACTACATCTTAGACTCCATGTATTTGTTTATGTGTGTGTGTATCTATGTCTCTTACCCAAGGTTTCCATTTTACAAATCACATGATGTTAGTAGGCTAGATATATAATCTCTCAAATATGTTGAATGTGTGTGATGGAATAAAATGAGCTTCCATCCTATCCATTGTATGTTTACCAATGCATCCCTTGTCCCTTGTATGGATGTGTTAGATGTATTCCTTGTAGTTATCTTGTGATTTTGTGCAAGCTTAGGTTGTGATAGATAATGCTTATAGTTTTTGCCCCTTATTTCAAAGAAGTAAATAATTATATATATGATTCCTTTTTTTGTATTTCGTAATTGACAACTAAAAGGCCAGCCTAAAGTGTTAAAAGGTTACCAAGAAGAGAAAAGTACCCGAGAAGAGTAATAATAATAAAGAGATGGACAAGAGAGCGTGTGTGCTTCTTTCCTAACTTGGAGTTAGTGTCCAAGGCCATCAAAAGTTAAATTAGTCAAGATCCAAATAAACTATAAGACATGTAAAGTCAATAAAGTGCAAGACTTCAAGAAAAAAATCTCAAAAGGAGTTATCAATCACTAGTTTTCTTTCTCAAGAATTATGTATACATTATTATGCTTTAGGACGTAGAAATGTACCCAAGTGCATAGATTTTATGTCTACATTTTCCCTAATTTTTATTTTTGAGTGAATACTCGATAAAATAAAGTAAATATAATATGTACACCTTGGAATCTAGAGAGGAGTGTAGCTGATAGTGTGAAAAGTGGATAATTACTCATGCAAAGTGTGAAGTGGTTGTAATGTGAAGCGTGGAAACTAGGATAGGGATGTAGACCCTAGGGGTGAATCTTATGCCCAATATCATATTTTTGGAGCTTGGGCTTGTTGATGTGAGCTTCATCTTGTTGCTTGTAAGGATGGACATGTAAAATAAGAGAAAAAGAGTATTCAAAGTCTCTTGTATGAAAAATAAAAATAATGTATGTATAAGTAACTAAAAAGTGTGTAAAAGTAGTAGCTAAGGAAAGAGTGCACCTCTTGTATGAGAGAGTTTAGGATATAAATTTTTCTTGTTTCCTTTGGCTATGATATGGATTTGAGAGTCTTTCCACCAAGATTGAGGTGTTTGGAAGATATCACGTCAAGAGTGAGTTTTTAAAGTGATTTCATGCCAAGAGTGAGTTTTTTGGGTGAGCTCATGCCAAGGATGAGTTTTCTGGGTAATCTAATGCCAAGAATGTTTTTTTGGTGATCTCATTCCAACATAAAAGGGTTGGGGAGAGAGGTTTATTTTTCTATCCTTTCGTGATCCTTCTTAAATGATAAGTGCCACTGCAGATTGACACATCCCAATTTGTAACCGAATCTGTAACCAAATTATAACTCAATTGAATCTGAATTATAACTCAATTATAATTTAATTGTAACTGAATGACTTAATTATGTAATTAAAAAAAAGGTTTAATAATGTAGATTTGTACTATAAACTATGTTGAACTGAGAAACTATCTATTTTTCCCAAAGACACAAGCGCTCGGGTGGGACACAAATGCCCATTGTTCTTGTCTATTATTGGTATTGGTGTCTGCTCTGTACTTTTAGCCCAAGTCATATTATAGAAGAATTTGTGAGTATGTGATTTTTCCAAATTATGTATTGTATTGGTATTTTCGGAGCTTTGTGCTATTATAAGGGTGATTTGTTCACCCAATAGTTTCCCCCTCATTTTGGGTGCATCTACAAAAGATGTAGGAGGAGACAACCTAAACAAGATGACCTAGGGCGATATCCATATCATAGGTTATATACCTATAGGGGATAGGGTATGTGCATGGTAGAAACCAAGGAACATGCAAACAATATAGGATACAAAATGAGTGTTAGTGTAAAATAGCTAGCATGCCACAAAATACAATGTAGAAAACAACTATGAAGGTGAGAGGTACCATAAAAATTTGGTTTCAGGACATCAATAAAAATGTCATAATATAATCAAGTCTAAAGCGTCCATGAGAAAATAATGATCAAATATGACATAGGTCATGGTCAATAAACAATAGAAAACAATACCAAATAAGAAGTGATAAATAACCATGGTTGTATAAAATCATGCAAGGAAAATGCTATGTGTGAAGCTTTTTGTTATCATGTTAGAAATATAAGAAGTGTGTCAAATCATGTATATATCGGTGAAAAGTAAGTGTTAGTGAAAATATTTAGTAATTAACGTAACAAGAGGACCTATGATGTTTGGAGTATGATAATAACAAAGGTAGATTCCCCGGGAGCCTTGGTGGGGGTGTAGTAAAGAGGGTTGTCAAACATCATGCATCATGTAAGAATATGCAACATTCCTTCTTTCATATCAAGATACCACATGAACATGCATGTGTGTATAGAAAAATATAATGACATACTAAGTATATAACTAACATAGTAAAAAGTGCAACATGTAAGTAGTATAAGCTAAGAAGAGTGACGATAACAGAGATGTGCGGATGTTTCATAAAAGTGATGGTGTGTTGCGATATGTAAGATAAATAGATGAGAGGGTCCGTGTTTCCCATAAGAAGATGTGTGTGACATGAGATTCATTTAAGAATTTTTCCCTCAATAGTCAAGTATGAACTATATAAAAGGAGTACATCATCGAGTGGAAAAGGTACTATAGGTGATTGAGACCAAATGCAAGGAAATATTGATCAAAAATCACATATTGTGAAGTGTAGTAGAAAAGATATGATTACATGATAGATATATCTAGTAGTGATGTATGGAGGGAGAAAGTGTGATGCCCCCAAGTGTGTGAGTAAGGTTCATTTAATTCCCTCATCAATCATTTGTAAACCTTAAGAACATGAGTGCATCATTGGGTGGCGAGGTAGAGTACATAGCATTAATAATGTGGTTTATATATAGGAAAAAGTAATGGTATAATAATAAAGTGAGTAGAGGGAAATACGATTCCCCCAAAGTGAGTTTATCAAGAGCTCTTGGAAAATAGATGTGATCATTGAGAAATAATAACCAAATTATATATAGTGAACAAAAGGATGTATACAATCTATATAGATATATTAGTAATTATATCATGAATAAAAGGATCCATAAGTAAACACGAGGATAAAATCATGTATGAAGTGGAATAGGAGAAGGAAGGGAACCCATAAGCATAGGTAGATGTATAAAACTTTTCTCATAGTGTAGATAAGAGAAAGTGTTTCTAAAAATATTGAATTAAAGTGCAAAGAAACAATAAAGTATATATGTGTATGTGAGTAGTATGGATAGGAAACTACTTATTAGAATGTGCAACTCGGGGAGAAATTTTTATGCCCGAAGTGTGTGAATGATGGTGATATATCCAATGATGGGAGAGAGAACATTCCATGGTGGCGGATGTGGCAATGTCTCAAGAGTATAAAATTCACCACAGTAAGATGTACCATTAATAATGAGATAAGAAATGATTTTGGTAATGGTATAGGGGAAATGATCGTAAGTACCCATGTATTCTAATAGACCATCATCAGAAGGAATGTAGCCAATTAAGGCCAAGAAAAAGAGGTGAGACCACCAATAAGATTAGGATATAATATAGGAGGATTATGAGTATGTGAAGTAGTGTAAACCTTAGGAGAAGATGTCATGGGAATAAAAGGAGCAGGTGGAGGGAGATATCTGATGTCAAGTTTGGTGGATTGTGTCGGAATGGAAAGAGGCTATGTAACTCCCTTTTCATATTTTCCTTATCCGGTGCCAATAAAACTGTAATGAAGCATATACTGATACCCAAGACCATACTTTGTGAAATTAGGAGATGTTAAATAAGTAGGCACTTTAGGTGACTAATCAATCTGTTAAAAAATTCTAATGGGGAGGGATATTTTAAGGCCTCATATAACACACCATGGTTTAGGAATTTAAGATGCACATGAAGAATTGAAGGGACTGCATGCATGACATGGATACAAGGTCATCTAAGAAGAATATTATAATTAAGATTATTAGGAATTACATGGTATGGGATGGGAAAAGTGCATGGCCCAACAAGTAATGGGAAGTTTGATTGTACCTAAGACCTTTTGAGGAATATTATTTAAGCCAAAAATACAAATGGATGAGGGAGTTAGGGAGGATTCGAGAAAGGCCAATTTTCTTAAGGAATGATAATGTATAAATGTTAATACGGGATCCATCATCAACTAAAGCTTGTGTAACCCCTATATCATGGATGCAAAATTGAATATAAAGGGTCTATAATTATCTAAAATAGATTGAGAAGACAGTTTAGTAGATGTATAGGTAATATGCATGAGTAAGATCTAGTGTTTGAATAAAGATCGAGGGGTCAATCATGAGTTGGGGTTCACAAAATGATTTAATATAATTTTAATTAAATATTATTTCAATGTAAGTTTATGTAAATAATGATATACAAGTGATTATGTACAGTAATGTGTAAGGACTAAGAATTCAATAATGTACAACCCTAAGCAAGTGAAGAAAAGAAGAAGACTCATCTTATTCTATGTCATCCGAGAGTTATCGGGACTATATATCTACTAGAACAAGATAGGAGCGATGTTGTAATGGCTTGATGAAGATTCATAAGAATAGGAATATTCAGGACAAAATCCCCCACATGAGGACAAGAGCATCCCGGGATCTAGTGGCCGATCTAGCCGTTAGTGTCGATTAGCTGCTCAAATTCTAAATTTTCTTGGTGAGAATATATTCACTCAAATATTCTCTTTATTGTTACTAATTTGATATTAGGGTTCGATCACACCTCTAACCTACAAAAATGATCACGGGATGCACATGACCATAAACTACATCAAATCTAATAAAAACATGTAGAATGGGAAGTGAGACTAACCAAGTGGTCACCTAAAGAGTGAACTTACAACTGAGTGTTGCACTCCATGTAGTTTTGTTTGTGTGTGTATCGTGTCAGTGACCTAGGTTTCCCTTGAGTAAGTTACATGATCATAATGGGCTTGATATAGATTTTCCAAAATATTGACAATTTGTGTAATGGAATAAAATGAAATCCCATCCTATGCATTGTATGAAGGCAAAGGTAGACCTTGTCCCTTGTATGAATGTGCTAGATGTATTTCTTGCAGTTTCTTGCTCTTGTTCCTTTGTGAAAGATTATGAGGTCATAAATAATCCCTATAATGTTTGTCCACTTATGTATAAGAAGTAACTAAGTATATATATGATTACCTTGTTTGAATTTTGTAATTGACAATTTGAAATGCCAACGCAAAGCAATAAAAGCTGACCAAGAAGTGAAAATGACCGAAAATATCAAGAAGAATAAAGAGATGGACATGAGTTCCTAGGAGTGATAGGAGCACCTAGGTGCTTCTATCCTAACTAGGTGCTAGTTTTGGAGGCAATTAAAAGATAAAACAATTAACTACTTATAGAACTATACGACATGTAAAGCTAGTAAAGTGCAAGAGATAAATCAATAGAAAGGCCAAAATGAGTTTTGAACCACTAGTTTTATTTCTTAGGAATCATGTATACATTATTTTTCTTTGGACCTAAAAATGTACCCAAGTGCATAGATTTTATGTTTACATAACAATAAAAGAAATTAATTAATAAAAAATTCAACCAACCATTTTTATCTTCGGCCTTTCCCATACATTTATAAATTATATATTAAATTAAAAATGAGAGTTTTATATCCTAATAAGATGTGGTCATCTTTAATTAGGAAGGTGTATCCATGTTTACATACATCGATTTCTCGGTAGACGAGAGGGTTTTGTTGTATTTTTACAAATATTTTTATATTTCAAGATAGGTAATCCTCGTTATACTCATAAAACTTGAAATTCTTCTGTTATCTTTAACATAGGTTAGATAATCCAACATGTTAGTATGTATCCCATACAATAGTGCATCTTTTCAAAGTTTCAATGTAATTTCTACACAATGATTGATACATAATTTAGGGGCCAACATCTCCTTGGAATAACTTTAATGTTGGTATTTTAAATGGACTTCATTTTATCCTCTATTTTTAAACTATTGTTTCCTACACTCTCATTTATAATGCACTACATTATAGGATTACAACCTTAATACTTTAGAAAAATATTATAACTCCCAAATATTAGGTCATTCATGCATCTTCATTTTTCATAGCTTGTTGTAATAATTTGATATTAATTGAGCAATTTTCCTTATCTTCCTTAATTTCATATTAATATTCCAAGGCCCATGGTAGGAGATTTATCAACATATCCTTTAATGTAATATTATTCTCCATCATTTAATCTCTAATTACCTTTTCCTCGATGCTTATATTTTTTTGTATCTTAACTCGTATAAAAAATTCCTTACCTTACATATCATTATTCTTATTCAAATCATTCCTAATCCATATTGCGATCACATCCTCCATATGTGGGGAAATTGAGACCACCTTATTGACCTTTTCTACATTTTATTTTAATTTGGTCATGGTTTCTTCACATGTAGTCACTTGTGCTTCCAAATTTATTTTTATGTTATGATTGGGTGTTCCTTGGGATTTCAAGTTGCATACTTATAAATATTTGGTTAAAAAAATACACTAGATGATTCATGGGGTCCTTCCCCACCAGGAGATGGTTAGACACAATAGACTTCTACATTATCATAGTGTCTAGGTTCTTTCTATGTGGATCTTGATCTTAGAACTTTTTAACATCATATTATTTTTTTCCTCATATCTCTATAAATAATCATTTCTCATTTTAATGATATTTTGATTTTGTAAGCTATGTTTCTTAACCTTTCTCTAATATTTATGATTGCATATGATTCTTTCTATTCACTTAGTAAACTAAGTATGATAAATATGATTTAATACGTATCCCAATCCCTTTTTTCATCTTGTTCTATCACCATATATTTCATCTAAAATTGGCATTCATAAATATTAGTCTCCATTTTAAATGATAATTATATATGGTTCTAACAGAAGCTCTTAAAAACCATATAAGTGTATATGTGTATAATTATGTATCCCATAATCCTTTTTAATGAAATAAGTATTCCATTTTGGTTTTTAAGCCTTAGTGGAATAATCAAATCTCTCACTAAGAATTTTCCTCCCCTTTTTGGAGTGTTGATTCTTGAGTTTTCTCCTTAAAATTTTCAAACTCCATTTCTAAGAAAAATTTATGAATTTCTATATGCACCCTAGATCATGAACACACCATCTCATCTTCTTCTTTTTGATTTAGTCTTCATCACTATTATACTTCTTTCTCTCATTTGGGGATGATTTTTTTATGAATTGTTTCTACCTATTTTTTCCACTTTATCTATGTATCCTCCTATTATGGAACATCCTTCATGATGTCATCTATATTTATTTCCCTAAACACATTTTTGGCACCCAAAAAAATTCACTTCACTTTTTCTTAATGGCACGGGATCAAGAGAAGTGTCAACAAGTCATGCCTTAAGAGTTTCAAGACTTAGCTATTTTCTCAAGTCCAAATTTTGTTTTAAACAACTAAGTTGGGAACTCATAAATTTGAATCGGGAGAGGAGAGAGTAAGGAAGGATTTTAGATTCTTAGAAATCACGAATGTCTATAATTCATTCGCGTAGTTAAGATTCCAAGTTCAACCCTAACCTAAAGAAATTATGATCAAAGCATATTATATATCCATGAGGTTATGGAATGTCATGATTTGTCCATTTATACCAATAATAACACTACATTATGTTGGAGATCAAAATAAAAGGAAGCTAAGGGATTCAGAGATCCCGAGAGTGACCATGACATCCCAAAGACACTATAGTAGGCCCAAACGTAACCAAAGTAACCCCAACCTAGGCCTAAGAGCTTGGACAAAAAAAAGGTTGACCCTAATGGAGAAATAACATATCACTCATGCTCCCAAGAAAATTGAGAACCCACGAGGTGGAGTTGAGACTCATAACGGGTGAGCTATTCATCTTAAGAACCCATATCTATTACAATGTTGACACATGGATTCAACTTACATTAATATTTATTATAATGAGGATGTGAAATATGGAATAATTATTTTTAATGTAAAATTTTATGGTCCTATAGCTATAAACTAAGTAAAAAGACATAGGTATCTTTAAATGCTAATAAATTTTGTGGGATCCACAAATTGCATAATACGGGATTTGTTAGAAAGATGTAAAGAGGGATACACAAGGGATCATATTTGGACAAACTGTTGACATATTTATATATTATTTTATGAAATAATTTATATTTTTGTTTTTCTAACATTTTCCCCCATCTTTTATTTTATTTCTCAAATTGGCTCAAGTGTGGGGCTTCATAGATGCATCATAAGCCTATTGTGTTTCTTTTAGGGTGTGCTTATAACCCTAAGATATTGAATTTTTTTATTTTCAAATGTGGAGCAATTGATGTGATTTGTACATTCTTATTATTTTTCTCTCATTAGTTCTCCACATTCTACAGTTCCCCCATTTCCAATTTTGGAATGTTCTATTATTGTATAAATTGATGAAGTGGTTACTTAATAAAATAATCTTCCATAATAACCATTTTTGTAGGATCTTTGATTCCTTTGGTTGTATAGTATGTATTTATTCATTTAAATTTTTTTAGATGTTTAGAGAAGGAATGAATGTAACCAATTATATGATATAATAAAATAAATATGGGATAGTATACATGCTCAATTTATTGATTCATGAATAAATTAATGGATTATAAAGGAAGATATAATATTAGGAAGAAGTGTATTGACCCAAATTGTTAGAGTCTTTTTTTTGGTAATTAGGTGTAAAGGCTTGATGTATAGTCACCAAATCATTTGGATGTAAAATCCTTGTGAAATTATGGCTTTATTTGTACTCAATAAAATTATCTAATACTATATATTTGATTATATGTTATAGTGCTTTGATGGTTTGTTAGATCTTAGTGTATGTAGTTTAATAAGGGTGTGAAATATGGGGACCTATAGTAATTGTGTAAATTTACGCAACTTTTTTCTTATCTATGAATCCTTCATCTTAGATTTTCATGTTTGTTCCAATGGAAAAGGCGTGTATGAAGTTGGAATGATCAACTCCCCTTTCTAACTCTTATTGTGCTACATTCCTTTAGAACTTTATTTTACTAAACATGATTAGAGGACTCTTGAATATAACAACATATTTATTAAAATATTTTTTTACAACCTTTTGCATTTTGAAGTAACATTATGATCCTCTTGCTACATAAAATTGAGTAGGTTAGATATTATATTGGTTAGGCTACTTATCTGGGTCCGTTATTCTATATTTACATTATCTATGTTATTTAATATCACTTGGGTTGTTGTACGCTCTATCCCCTAGGTTTAATAGATCCTAAAGAGCTATAAGTTAACTAGCTTCCTATTTTTAGACCTTAAATGTGCCCTTCATGGTGAATAAGCATGTAAAACTACAATAAACTATTTCACCCTTCTTCACTCATCTAACAAGATGAATAGATTAGGAGCTAATATACACCACACTCATTGTGTTACTTATATTCCTTAAATAATCAATCCATTTGGTTACGATTTTTGTGGTGGTTATATTGTGTTTGTGGAGGGGAATTTATCTATGTTGTTATGACCATAGTCATTGAAGTTTTCATTTTCATTAATTTTCAGTATCGTAAGGGATTCATTGATGCTTTAGTTATAGGATTTGAATTTTCTTATTCATTTACAAATCCCACTTATTCTTGCTAGTGGTTTGACTCCATCCACCAAAATTAGTTGGGTCTCATGGGTTATGGGATGTGTCACTTTCCCATGCCTAACTTTTTTACATATTAGACTTAAGAATGGTTTCTCCTCTTCTTCCACTTCTTCATGAAAAATCACGTGTGACACAAATATTGATTTCTACTTGGTGTTATGAGTGATTATTGATGGTGGAGGTCAATAATGCCTTTAATATTTGAGAACATATATGACCACTTGATTAGTTAGTTGGCCACCACTTTTTTATAATAGAAAATGCATTGCTCCTTGACTACATGTGAGTTTTCATTTGTGTCATTTTCATTTACCATATTTATAAATGGGTAGGTTGTTATCAGTTTTCACACTAAAGTTTCATGATCTACTTTGGATCAATGTTTTATATGAAGGATATAAGTTATCTACTACACCCTTATCTATAGCCTATATTGGATATGTAGTGTTGACTTGTGGATTACACAATCTTTATTATTGTCATATGTTAGTCATTTATGCTTTAATATGTCTACTAGTTCAGCCTTAATGTTGAACATAACATAGGATTAGTATATATGGGTGGTAGTGAGGAGTAGTTAATCATAATATTGAGCATTTTAGTCTTATTGTATCGTTTGGAGGTTGCCCCTTGAAGTCGAAAATCTATTCTACTTGCATATTGAGATCATTTATCTAACATATCATATTCTTTTGTGTTTTATTATTGCAAATATTCATATTTATACTAGTAATTTCATTACATTTTTGTAGAGAGCCGATCGCATGACTAGAGTTGTGTCAAACCCTAATTGTGAAGGTTTGGCTATATCTCAACATTAGGACATAATTTTTTTATAAATTTTTTTGGAGTGGAGAAATCCATCAAGTAATATTCTTTACAAATTTCAAACATTCTATATTTTTTTGCAAAATTTATATCAATTTTATATTTGTTCATAAATCAGCTACCTATGGTGCAATTTTTGGAATTTTGCTAAGTTTCTTATCTTTTCGAGAACGTTTCAAAACATTATCTAGGGTTACTTATTTATGATTTCATGTATTTGGCCACTATATTTACAAAACCCCAAACCCTAATTGTTTTCCTAATTTCGTCTACCCCGAGTCCCAAACCCTATATCATGACCGATACATAAAATTGAGTCAAGGCAAAGGTCAAGAAAATCAAGGAATTACCTAAAATAATGAAGATATGTATTTATGATCTTCTTGTTTTGGGGTGTTTGAGGCAATCATTCAACTTTAGGAAAGGTTAAATAATAGGATGAGTAAGGATGACCTCAATAATGAGATTCTTCTTACGAAAGGTAGCCTTAGAGGTGAACTTAAGATGGATCATGGATTTTCAATCAATGAAGCAAAAAAAATTTCTCACTCTTTCAAAAACAAATCCCAATTCTAGTCATATGGGTTCTCTAGCAATACTCACATGGGTCCAAATAAATCCAATCAAGGAGGATATTTTACACATTCAGGGGTCTCCTCACAAAAAATGGGGCATTATTCCAAAAGTGGAAATACGTAAATTTTATGGAAAGAATACGTTTAATTGGATTACCCAAATGAATAATTTCTTTGATCTCCATCATATCCCATTAGTAAAAAAGGTGACCATGGTATCCTTATATCTAGAGCCTAACCAATTTGTTTGGTATCGTTGGTTATGTGCTCAAAGGATGAATAATGGTTTGATTTTCACATGGATAATTTTCACTAAAGATATTTAATATTGTTAGTGCAAAATCACAACACCCCTGGACGTAGATCAGGCTTCTAAGTTGATCACTCAGGCATCCAGTGTGATTGCACAACATGGAAACCTCTCTCCAAGCATGGGACTTGTGAAACCGAGAGAGGAATCTCTAGAGAAGGCTGGTTCCTGCTCCTAAACTACTGCCACAAGCTATTCCAAAGTGCAAGCAAGCTAATCTAATCCTAATCTAACCATGCCAAGGAGACGAGAGAGAGAGAGAGAAGGGAAAAATAGCAGAAGCCTACACTAAAATGGTGATACACCGAGAGAAGGAGAATGTTGGACATCTATCAAAGCGCCATGGGACAAAGAGAGGTGAGCAATGGGAAGGATGGACGGATGCATCACGAGGCCCAAGGATAGATTTCGTACGAGAAAATGTCCCAAAACTCCATAAACACGGCTCCAAACCTGCAATGAAGAGAGGTAAGAAGAGAACAAGAAAAAACAAGGAAGGATGGACAGATGCATCACAAAACACGTTTTGTTGCTCCAGAAGTTTGCACAGAACATCATTCCATTAGTAAGAGGCAAAAACGCCATTACAGAGCAAGGGAGGAGGCTCGAACTCCATTTTCAACCCTAGAGAAGAAAAGAAGGGAGGGCAGAGCAGAAAAGATGAACCACCTTTTTTTTTTGAGCCAAATCTAGCTTTTTACATTGCATGGGTCGAGCCCAGGGGACAGAAATGTGGGAAAACGTGCCAGCCCATTCCTCATTGAATGCAGATGCATTAAATCAGCATGGAGGATCCTACCAACCCATACCCTGTCACTTTGAGCAATTTTGGAGGAGAATGCGACCCATGTGCATTAATTTGGCCACTGAAATGTCACTTCTGGCCGTGCTGAAGAAGAATGCGACCCATTAGCATTAAAACAGGTTGTTGAAATGTCGCCTCTGGCCATTATCACGTGTCAGAGCCGTTTCTTGATTTTCTCTCTCAAGACTGCACCAAAACTCGAGATTGATCCCAGAATCATGCAGAGAATTTCAACAACTTTCCGTTGATATACGAACGTGCAAATCCGAGGTGCGGATCAAAAGTTATGGAGGTCTAAAGTTTTAGGGCACAAAACAGGTGAAAACATGTTTTGAAAACTTTCCCACGCTCTGCCACTTGGATGACACGTGGCACACTCTGATTGGTCATGTGATTCTCTCTCCTCCACCTTTCGGCAAGCTTTCTTTTGAAATTTTGACCTTTTGATGATTTTGGGACTTTTTTCACCTTTTTTCCCGTGCTCTGTCACTTGTATGACACGTGGCATGATCTTGTTGGAGGACAAGGCACGGGGTTTCCTTTACTTTTAGCCTTTTTGGGAACTCGGCCAAATTCTCTAACTTCTCCCCGAGCTCCACACTTCCCTGCTCTATTGGACACGTGTCCAATTCCTATTGGCTCGGGCCAGCGCTTCAAACCTTGCCCCTTTGACTTTTGGACTTTTCTCTTGTGAGGACACGTGGCAGCTTCTCATTGGTTTTCGGGTTTTCGGCTCTCCACGTCCCGCGCGTCCCTTTGTCCCATTTGGCACAGTGCTCCTTGTGTTGATTTTGGCCGAACCGGCCGGTTCGCGTCTCTTTTGTCCCAGATGTCCCAAATGCTTTTGTTTTGTTGTTCCCATTTCGGCCGATCCGACCGGTTCGGGTCTTTTTGTCCCAGATGTCCCGAATGCTTAGCGGACTGACTTGACTCTTTTCACCCGGTTCGGCGGTTCACGCCTTTGTCCCAAACGTCCCGAGCAACACTTAGTTGTTTTTCTTCCTCTTTCGGCCGGATCGGCTTCTCGCGCCCGCCGCGTACTTCTGGCCCGATTGTCCCAAATGCTTAGCGGGCTGCCTGGAGGCTTTTCGGCCGATCCACGCCTTTCTGTCCCACACATCCCAAAGGTGACCTTGAGCAGGACTTAGCCAATTTTCATGATTTTTCCTGGATCAACCTACTTGCCTTTCTGCAACTTTTTCACATTTTCTCAGAGCTTGCTCCTTCCTTCTTGGCCAGGGGAGTTAGAAAAATATCTGAGGGAACCTCAGAAACATGATGTTTGCTCTGAATCAATCAATGTGCCTGGGACTTGAATATTCTGATGCATGTTATCAAAATTACCGGGGGGTGAAATTTTGACAACAGTTTTGACGACTCAGCGGGGTCACCTGCCTGCTAGGTGAAAAGACCAGTTGCCTGAAGCAATCCATTGGGCATGGAGTCATGAGTAGTATCCTGAAAACTGATCTGAACTTTGAAAACCTCCCCTCTGAGCCACTTGAAATCCACCGGACATGGAGTCATTCTCACCAAAAACCACTGAAAAGAACTGTGCAAGAGCAAAACCAGCAACACCAAAAACTATGTACAAAACTGAAAATCATACATGCCCCAAATGGAACATGCAAAGTGTGCACAAGCACTTCTTCTCGCTGAAAGCAAACCTAGCTACTCTACTCTAACTGGAAGCAAAGGCAAGCTAAACAAACCCTGCAACTGGTTGTGAGAAATAGCTTCCTTTCTTCAAAATTGGCAGCCATGCAATTGATTTGGCACTGATCATGGCTGTTTGGATGGATGGAAAATCAACAAGAAGCTGGTCTTCCACCCAAATCATCAAGGTATCAACTGAAAACAAATCCAATACCTCTTTTAGTTGCTCTGCATTTGGATTGAAGAGGTATGGCAGCTGATCCTTGGTACTTTGTAGCTCATCCTCATGCCCAGAAGTGAGCATGACCGGTTGTGGCTTCTCCTTTGGCTCCAATGAAGCCAAATACCTGATTGGGCAAGGTCTGATCCATTTGATATGCCCATTGCTGTGATTTTCAACTCCAAAAATGGAGTCTTCTTGTAGACCCTCTTGAATGGATGATGTGGAAGAAATGGTGGAATCCTTCTGTCCTTTCTCTTCCTCCAATGAAGAACATGGAAGATTTAAATCTTCCAATTTTGATTCCAAAGGGCTGCTATAAGATGCAGGCTGTTGCAAATGAAAGCTCTCCTCCATGACAGTCAGACTCTGGTGTTTGGAATGTGGATGATGAAAGAGAGAATGGTGAAAACTCAACCGGCTCTTCTCCATCAAAACAGTCCTCCAAATCTGACAGGTAAACTGCCTCATTGCTGTCCCACTGTTCATGTTCAACTTCCTCCATGGTGTCCTCTTGATCTGCAACTTGACCACCATGGTTTCCTTCACTCTCCAATATTGAGTTTGAGAGATCAAACTCCTCTTCAGTACTAGAATTTGAGAGAGATGAAGTGGAAAGAAGAACTGAAGGTTCTCCTGTAGCCTGCTTTGTGCTCAAAGCCCGTGGATCTGCACTTTTCTCCTTCACAGCTAGATTGTGCTCCTCTTCTTTTGGATTTGGAGCAGCTTCTCCTTCCTCCAATGTTTGAAGGCAATCTTGCTCTTGATTGAACTCTTCCTCCAGCATGAAGTTTGTCAAGTCAAACTCTTCAATCTGCTGCTCTAGAGGACAAGTTGGGGCTGCAAGATCTTCTTCTTCTGCTGCAACAAAATCAGTCCTGACCACCATTTGTTCTCCAACCCTAGCCTCTTCTGTAGGCTTAACCATCAAGGGGATCTTTGTTATCCCAAATTTGAGAGCCCAACTCTTCAGATTTTGAATTTCTTCATCTTTGTTTGGCCTCTCTTTTTGCTGTTGTTTTCCTTGACTGGCATTCTGATTTTCATCCTCCCAACATGGATTTGGGAATGCAAGAGGAGGGATGGGTTGAAACTCAACCGATTTTACATTTTTTTGTGGTGGTGGAGGAGGTGAAACCTCTTGTTTCTTTGGAGGAGGGGGTGTTTCTGTTAGCTCTTGTGGAGGGGATGACTGTTTGGAAGGGAAAAGGAAAGAAGAATCGAGGTGTGGTGGAAGACTGAGAGGTGGAGACATGGATTCAACACTTGGGACAGCAGATGGGGAGTTTAAATGAGATGGTGCTGCTTGAGTAGTGGAAAGAGAAAAACCAGATGATGGTGTAGAACTTACCCATTGACAAGGTTGTTCAACAACAAGTGTGTAGGCCTCTATTTCTACTGTCCATTGTGCAAGTTGGAGCAGCATCTTTATCATGAAGTCCAAACTTCTCCGAGGGATGAAGTGTCTTGGAAAAGGGCCTCCCCATGGACAATGAGTCCCGCAACCATTCGAAAGCTCTCATTTGAGCATTTGCTCTGGGATCGCACCATCCCCACCTCCATCTTTTGGATCTTCTCTAACAGACCAGCATCTTGGATCTAATGGTCTTCATTGTATGCACACCCTTGCTCTTGGAAAGCTCCATAGCCAAACTGACTTTGGCACTGCTGTTCATATGAGTATGCATGCTGATCTGGAGGATTTGTAAAACATGTTGGAGGTGGAATATACTGCTGTTATTGATATGAATTCCATGATGGAAATGAAGTCATGAT
Source organism: Taxus wallichiana var. yunnanensis (assembly GCA_018340775.1). Lineage (NCBI taxonomy): Eukaryota > Viridiplantae > Streptophyta > Pinopsida > Cupressales > Taxaceae > Taxus > Taxus wallichiana. The sequence goes on along the minus strand of CM031234.1, from coordinate 412,297,191 downwards.
TGCACAACCTCATGGAATGGAAAAGAATGAAAGGGATCGAAAGAAAGATGGATGAAAATGGATGGAAACGGGTCTGCAAGCTCAGAGAAATGAGTTGCTGATCAGATGGAGTTGCCAGATGTGTTTGCAAGTGCCTCCAAAGGCTGAAATCTTCACAGAACACACCAACCTGCAAAAGATGAAGTGGAAGACCTCAGTGTCCCACGGCATGCCTAAAACTGCTGTTAGTGCAAAATCACAAAGCACCCCCGGACACAGATCAGGCTTCTAGGTTGATCACTCGGGCATCTTGTGTGATTGCACAACATGGAAACCTCTCTCTAAGCGTGGAACTTGTGAAACCGAGAGAGAAATCTCTAGAGAAGGCTGGTTCCTACTCCTAAACTACCCGCCACAAGCTATTCCGGTGCGGTGCAAGCTAATCTAATCCTAATCTAACCATGCCAAGGAGACAAAGAGAGAGAGAGAAGGAAAAACAAGAAAAGCCTACACTAAAACGGTGATACACCGAGAGAAGGAGAATTTTGGACATCTATCAAAGCGCCATGGGACAAAGAGAGGTGAGCAATGGGAAGGATGGACGAGATGCATCACAGCCCAAGGAGAGATTTCACACGAGAAAATGTCCCAAAACTCCATGAACATAGCTCCAGGACTGCAATGAACATTCAAACATGCACAAATACTGCAATGAAGAGAGGCAAGAAAAGAACAAGTAAAAATGAGGAAGGATGGACAGATGCATCACAAAACATGTTTTGTTGCTCCAGAAGTTTACACAGAACATCATTCCATTAGTAAGAGGCAAAAACACCATTACAGAGCAAGGGAGGAGGCTCGAACTCCATTTTCAACCCTAGAGAAGAAAAGAAGGGAGGGCAGAGTAGAAAAGATGAACCACCTTTTTTTTTTTGAGCCAAATCTAGCTTTTTACATTGCATGGGTCGAGCCCAGGGGACAGAAATGTGGGAAAACGTACCAGCCCATTCCTCATTGATCGTAGATGCATTAAATCAGCATGGAGGATCCTACAAACCCATACCCTATCACTTTGAGTGATTTTGGAGGAGAATGTGACCCATGTGCATTAATTTGGCCACTGAAATGTCACTTCTGGCCGTGCTGAAGAAGAATGCGACCCATTAGCATTAAAACAGGTTGTTGAAACGTCGCCTCTGGCCATTATCACGTGTCAGATTTGTTTCTCAATTTTCTCTCTCTATACTGCACCAAAACTTGAGATTGATCCCAGAATCATGCAGAGAATTTCAACAGCTTTCCGTTGATATACAGAACGTGCAAATCCGAGCTCTGGATCAAAAGTTATGGAGGTTTGAAGTTTTAGGGCACAAAACAGGTGAAAACGTGTTTTGAAAACTTTCCCGTGCTCTGCCACTTGGATGACACATGGCACGCTCTGATTGGTCACGTGATTCTCTCTCCTCCACCTTTAGGTAGGCTTTCTTTTGAAATTTTGACCTTTTGATGATTTTGGGACTTTTTTCACCTTTTTCCAGGCGCTCTGTCACTTGTATGACACGTGGCATGATCTTGTTGGAGGACAGGGCGCGGGGCTTCCTTTACTTTTAGCCTTTTTGGGGAACTCGGCCAAATTCTCTAACTTCTCCCTGAGCTCCGCACTTCCCTGCTCTATTGGACACATGTCCAATTCCTATTGGCTTGGGCTAGTGCTTCAAACCTTGCCCATTTGACTTTGGACTTTTCTCTTATGAGGACACGTGGCAGCTTCTCATTGGTTTTCAGGCTTTTCGGCTCTCCGCGTCCCGCGCGTCCCTTTGTCCCATTTGGCACAGTGCTCCTTGTGTTGATTTCGGCCGAACCGGCCGGTTCGCGCATTTTTTGTCCCAGATGTCCCAAATGCTTTTCTGATTGTTGTTCCCATTTCGCCAATCGGCGGTTAAGGTCTTTTTGTCCCGAGATGTCCCGAATGCTTAGAAAGACCGACTTGACTCTTTTCACAGATTGGGGCCAGTTCACGCCTTTTTGTCCCAAACGTCCCGACCAACACTTAGTCGTTTTCTTCCTCTTTCGGCCGGATCGGCTTCGCGCCCGTCGCGTGCACTTTTGGCCCGATTGTCCCATATGCTTTAGCAGGTCGCTGGAGGCTTTTCGCCGATCCACGCCTTCTGTCCCACACGTCCCAAAGGTGACCTTGAGCAGGACTTAGCCAATTTTCATGATTTTTCTGGATCAACCTACTTGCCTTTCTGTAACTTTTTCGCATTTTCTCAGAGCTTGCTCCTTCCTTCTTCAGCCAGGGGAGTTAGAAAAATATCTGAGGGAACCTCAGAAACATGATGTTTGCTCTGAATCAATCAATGTGCCTGGGACTTGAATATTCTGATGCATGTTATCAAAATTACCCTGGGGGTGAAATTTTGACAACAATAGCACTATAGTTCTAGTGTGCTAGATAATTACTTCAACTAATTAGTAAAGTTACAACAAACAGGTTTAGTAAAGGAGTATGTCCATCAATTCCAAAATATTTCCTTGCATGTGGAGGATATTACAGAAGAGTATCTGAATGACCTATTTCTTAGGGGTCTTAAGGACCACATTAAACATGAGGTGCACATGTTTAATCCACTCAAGGTTTCTAATTTTATTATCATGGCACGTAGGGTAGAGGAAAAATTTCTTTCCAATAGAAGGTAAACCTTCATTATCATACAAGATCATACAACCTTGCCTCCATCATACCCTTGGCTATTTGGATTGACACCTCAACAAATTGAAGAAAAAAGAGAAAAAGGGTTATGTTTTAATTGTGACAAAAAAATATGGACTTGGTCATAAATGTGCTGAGAAAAAATATTTTACATCGAAGGGATTGGTGTTGAGGAATAATATGAGGAAACATCAAACGCGGAAGAGGAAAGTTTAGAGGAATATGAATATCCCCATTGCCCACTATCTCATGTCATGATCTATCAGTGTATTAGCACTACACAAACCCTTCATGTCATCGGTTATCTACAGAAGAAGAAGATGACAATATTCATTGATTCAATGAGTACACATAATTTCATCAATCATAAGCTGGAAATAAAGATAAATTATTTCATCTACCCAAAGCACCTAAATTTCAATTAATGATTGTAGATGATGGCATAGTCCAATATTGGGTAAAATCCATAAAATAGAAAATTATTATGGGTGACTAAACATTGGAATCTACTATGTTTACTAATCATATGGGAAGATTTGATATTGTGTTGGGTGTTCGGTGTCTCACAAATTTGGGCACCATAGAGCTAATTTTTCAAGAATTGTTCATGCACTTTCATTATGAGGGTAAATATTTTGAAATTTGTGCCTTTGTAGGAAAAAAATCCTCGGGTGGAGGGTTCTCACCAAATCTAGAATAATCTTAAAAATGTGGTTGATGGATTTGTATCAAGATTTTCTCTATAGAAGTTAAACCACGACAATGGTAGTGCATCCCGATCTTCAAAAGGTTATTAATCAACATGAAATTATCTTCGACGATCCTATATGATAACCTCCTAAAAGATATCATGAGAATTCCATTAAGTTAATTATAGGTATCTAAACCCCCAACATCAGGCCTTATAGATACCCATATGTGCAAAAGAGTGAGATCAAGAAGGTGGTGGAGGAAATGTTGGAAATGGATATTATTCATCACATTAATATTTCTTATTCTACTCTAGTAGTGATGGTGTGCCGCAAGGATAGAAGATGGCACCGACTATAGAGAAATTAACAAGTACACTATCAAAGATAAGTTTCCTATTCATGTCATTGATGATCTATTAGACAATTTGCATGGTGAAATTTATTTTACAAAACTAGATCCATGTTTTGGGTATCACCAAATTAGAGTAAAGAAACAAGATATTCATAAGAAAACATTCAGTACTCATTAAGGGCATTATGAATTTCTGGTTATGCCTTTTGATCCTACTAATGCACCATCCACACTTCATAGTTTGACGAATTAAGTATTTAGACCATTTCTATGGAATTTTTTCTTTATATTGTTTGATGATATCCTCATCTACAAAAAATCTTGGGATAAAAATTTACATCATATTGATATAATATTAGAATCCCTAGAGAAACATCAACTATATGTCAAGCCTTTGAAGTGTTGTTTTGGGGTACAATAAGTGTAATACTTGGGTCATAATGTCTCTAATGAAGGTGTCAATATGGACCCTCACAAGATCTAGGCCATAGTGGAATGGGATGTCCCAAGAACCCTCAAGCATTTAAGAGGTTTTTAGGTCTCACAAGTTACTATCGTAGATTTGTAAAAACGTTATGCAAGTATACTAGCACTACTCATAAAATAATTGAAGAAAGTCTTATTTCATTAGAATGCGGAAGCTTCTAGGGAATTTAAAAAATTGAAGGTGGAAATGTGCACCACTCTAGTATTGGAAACTACATATTTCTCCAAGACCTTCATAGTTGAATGTTATGCTTCAAGAAATGGGATCGGAGTAGTACTCATGCAATAAGGACATACCATAGCATTAGAGTTCTAGAAACTAAACGAAGGAAGTTTTGAAGCCAACCTATGAGAAGGAAATGATGGAAATATTACATGGAGTCAAACAATGGAGGCCATACTTGGTGGGTAGACATTTTAAGGTAGAAAATGATCATGATAGTTTGAAATAATTCTAGGATAAATGAATATCTTTAGAAGAGAAATAAAAATGGGTTACTAAGATGTTGGGTGTGGATTTTAGATTATTTATGAGAAAGGGAAGGAAAATTTTGTTGTTGATGCTCTATCTAGGAGGGATGAGTCCACAACATCATTGTTATGTGCCATATCTATACTAAAGGTAGATTGGGTAGATCAAGAAAGGGAAGAATGGGAAAATATGAAGCAACCCATAATCTCATTCAAAATATCCAGATAGATCCAACCATATCGAAACAACTTATATGGAAGGGTGACACATTGTGGTATAAAGTTAGGTTTATATTTTTGTAATAAATTTAAAAATAAACACCATGTTATTTCATTGCTCCAATATTCTCCATTAGGTGGTCATTTTGGGTTCTTTAAAATTTATCATAGAGTTTAACATGCTTTATTTTGGGAGGGGTTTAAAGGATATGTAAAAATTTGTGGGAGAATGTTTGGTGTGTCAATGTAATAAGAGCAAGATGATTAAGACACAAGGTCTCCTCTAACCCTTGTCTATTCCTAGTGAGAGATGGAAATATGTATTAATGGATTTCATCATAGGATTTCCTAAATCAAAAGGGAAAAGTGTCATCATGGTTGTCGTGTATAGAATTACCATGTATGCTCATTTTTGTGTCATGGCTCATCCTTTCACAACTAGTACAGTTTCCATCTCATTTATGGACACAATTCAAAATCTCCATGGCACACCAAAAATTATAGTAAGTGATCGTGATCTGATATTTACAAGAAATTTTTGGAATGATTTTTTCTCTTGTTTGGGTACCAAGTTGGCCCAAAGTTCATCTTATCATCTTGAATCAGATGGGAAAACAGAGGTTGTAAATAAATTTTTGGAGGGATATCTTTGATGTTTTACTTTAGATAAACAAGAACATTGGGTGCAATGGTTTCCACTTGTAGAATGGTGGTATAATACTTCATTTCATACCTCCTCCAAAATGTCTCCATTTCTGGAACTTTACAAGTACGATCCTCCATCAATCATCTCTAGCTTGAAGGTCAAACCAAAGGTGAGAGAAATAATTTATCACATTCAACACTAGAAAGAGGTACTCTCTAGTCTTAAAGAGAATTTTGAAATGGAAAAAAACCACTTGAATCAACTGGATGATCAACATCGTAGTGAGAGACAATTTAAAGAGGGTGAATTTTTTTATATGGTTTAACCATATAAGTAATTATCATTAAGACAAAAAAAGATAGATAATAATATTTCTCCTAAACACTTTTGTCTTTATTGAGTGTTGCAAAAATTGGTAGTGTGGCATATAAGGTGGAGCTTCCTCCAAGAAGTGAAATACATCTTGTCTTCCATGTTTCTTACTTGGAGAAAGTTATTGGGTAGAAAATTTCCACCCAATCAATGCTTCTTGAAATGGATGGTGAGCGAAGGATCGTATTTGAACATGAAGGTATTCTTTATAAATGCACCAAAATATTAAGGACTAGATTCATTACTGAGTACGTAATCAAGTGGATGGATTTGAATATTGAGGATGCATCATGGGAGGATGAAGAGTTTGTGTAACAAGATCCAAGGATTCCCAATATTAGGGACAATGTTTCTTCTAAGAGGAGGGGCATGCTACACCCTTATTCCTATAGCTTATATTGGATATGTATTGTTGACTTGTGGGTTACATAACATTTATTTTTGTTACATGTTATTCATTTATGTTTTCATATGTCTAAGTGGGTCGGCTTTGGTGTTGGCCATAACATAGGATTTATATATATAGGTTGTAGTGAGGAGTAGTTAATCATGATACTGATCATTTGATTCTTATTGTATGGTTTAGGGTTTCCCCCTTAAAGTGGCTAAGCTATTATACTTTCATATGATGACCATTTATCTACAATTTTGTGTTCTTTGGTGTTCTATTATTTTTAATATACAAATTTATACTAGTAATTTTATTACTTTACCCTTATAAGAGTACCATTAAAATATTATTTAGAAAAGTAACATGACTCCTAAAACCATAAAAACTATTCATCATCCTCTATTGAATAAAAAATCTAATAGTAGTGTTGTATTACACCATAATAAGCTCAGCCTCCATACACTAGTGGAATTTTTCTATAGATGGTTCATTCATCTCCGAAGGTCTTTATATCTGAAGCCTCATATAGATTTTCAGTCCAATAGTTTTTATTTTCTTATCAGTTCCTTGGAAAAAATATTTCTTATGTTCTCATCTAGGGGTTCCTTCCACTCCATGTTTTTGAATACATGGTCCTTTACATATGAAATCATAATATCACTAGACATAATAATAAGTTGTTTACATCAAACCTAAATGTATATCCCTCCTTGAATGTTAGTTTCACTCCTTCAATGTTATACTAGGCCATTTCCATGGTTATTTTATATTGAAATTTCTTAGTGACTATCTTGTGCATGAGATATATGAAATTTTTATTTAAATTATCTCATCTCCATGAGGATAAATATTTATATCTAAGTAGGTGCATGGATATACTTATTATTATTGAAACATGTCTTGTTGGTGTTTTCATTGATGACATATGGAATTGATGGAAAAGAGTGATTGGTAAGGTTTCAATCATTCATGGTCATGAATATTGAGTGGTAGTGCCATCTTCAAACCTCAAATGGCATGATTTGAGGGTCTTGGTGTGGTTTCCTAAGAATTCATGATGAATTCACAAATCCTAAGTGCATGGTTAGTGCCTTAGCAAGAAAATAGGTTCATGGAGGTGATTGGTGTGAACTTCACATGTTTCCTAAAGGTATTAATGGATGTTTTAAGGGTGTGAAAGGGATTAAATGATTAAAAAGAGGCCAGGGATAACGAGCCATGGTTTAAAATATCTCAATTAGGCCTAGTTCAAGGACCTAATGCAAGCTTGGATGGGTGTATGAAGAAAAATAAGCTATGATGAGCCAACCCAAACAAGAGGATTTTGGAAAAGTTTTCAAAGGTGAAAAATATTATTTCTTATCTTTAACAATCATGGTTAAGATATCTCTCATTCTTGTTTCTAAGAACAAGCCAAAAAAACTTGGACAAATAATGTTGTAGACACCAAATTTGTGTCTTACGACCCCTTGTGACCCACATCCCATTTCGCAACCTAACCTCATTACCTAAACCTTACACAATTATTTATTAATTACCTTATAATTGATAAATCCACATCACCTTACCCACCACCTCACTTTGCCACCTCATCATGACCTAGCCCTAACCCTAAACTAACCTAATTAAGGCCCGTGACTTGGTCTAGACTCACATCCATAACTAATGCCTCCTTACTCGCACCCAAAGCCGACCTTCTAGCCACTTGACCAAGCCCGCAACTGATCTCTCGGGAGAAAAGCAGGGAAGGTGGGCTATTTTACTAAAAATAGCCTACTTTTTCCTTACCGATGCCGGTTCCTACTCGACCGCCGTCGGTTACGTAACCGCCATCGGTTCCCTGTAAATGGGCTCCCCAAACCAAAACAACGGATCGGAATTTCATTTTGGAGATCAGTCGAATGATTTTGAATCAATAGAGAGCATTGCGAGCGAGAAACAGAGTCCAGATCTTCACTTAACCAAGCAGAGACGAGTGAAGAAACCAGAAGTGCTTGCAGTAGAGGATATCAACTTGCATCTTCGCCAAAACCAGTAAGTCATATCTTGCATGTCCTCTGTTATAACATTTCTTATGCTCTGTGAATTTCAGTCCTCCTAAATCCATCTCTGAATCTACTACCCAACGTGTCATTGCATCTAACTGTTATTCTTTTACTTCTAATCATCCCATTTCCTAATATCATCCATAAACCAGCCTTACAAAACACCATAGCTACCAAAAAGATCCTAGAACCCACCGGTATCGGTTATCAGTAACCGGCATCGGTTCCTCTGATCAAAAACCAGAAAACCAGCCTTTCCCCTACCCAGTTCAACGAGACAATTTAATTGATATTTTGCAGTCTTTTGTGTTAATTCATATTAGCAGGGGAACTGACCACCTTCGAAAGGAAGTTTTATATTTCCTGGGCCCAAGGCAGTTTCCTCATTTATTGTTTAATCAAAATCTTTTGGTCTTGTGTTCTTATTTGCGGGTAGTCCTTCCAAGACAAAAAGGAGTTCTTCGCGTTCGCCTGATCTTTCTCTACGGTACGCGCACACCATCTCGACATTCAACAGGTATTCCTCCTAACCCTAACCTCATCTGTTTCTAAAAGGAATGAAAGGATAGAAGCAACTCTATTCCCAGAAGCCGAAACATTCCGAGCGAAACATTTTGGCACGACTGGTGGGACCCATTTTGGGTTTCTTTCTCTTGCTTATTTTCATTTTAGGAAGCATATTTGCTGTTGCTGCTTTTGTTATATATTTCATAAAGAATTTGTCTTGCTTTCCTAGTTTCGCATTAGTGAAAGTCATCTCTCTTGCTTCATCGAACATAATTTTTGATTTGGGTTTAAAACACATGCATTGCATTCCTGCTTGTTGTTCTTCAATTCTAGTGAACATAGATTAAGTAACAGGTCGTACACGTGGGGGTGATATCCACGGTATTGACAGGAAATTAACCCTAGTTTCACTGCACAACACATACCGAATCACTTCACCATTAACACAACAGCTCAAACATCCCCCCTTTTCCGCGGTATTCCTCCACCCGATTGAGGTAACCTTATAAGCCAAAACAAACTTGACATTTCCCCTAGGTCTTGTTGTTTAGGATTCTGACATCATCTTACGTCTAAAGGCATAAGCCCACGATAACTAAAATTAACCCTAGGATTAGTCTCTGGATTTGCGTGTGCATCTTGCTTGTTTTCAAATTCTATTTTCTCTGTCATACTTTGTCTTCTGTGATCAATAAGTTGATAAATATACTCAACGTTGCTAAAAATCAAATTAGCAGCCTTTTATATCTTCTTATCCTAGACTTTTGACACCGGCATCGGTTAAGGGACCGACGTCGTTTGCTCTGTGACCGACACCGGTTAGTAAACCGATATCGGTTACTGTCTCCATCAGCCCCTGACAAACCAGCAACTTGCCAAATTCATCATTCTGAGGTTGTTTTTGTTCTTGATAGATTGAAACTTTCCTGTGTGTTCTTGTCCATGGTTGTCATCACTCGGAAGCAAGCCGCCGCCATGGTTTCACATGCACGCTTTGTGTCTTTGCTCGAATCACCCCCTTCACATTCTATAGGGAACCCCACGAACACCGGTGAGATCCCCCAAATTCCTGTAGGAGACAAGGACTTTGCCAAATTTCTGGATGCTAATCCCAGCGCTATACAATACTATTTGTCTCATGCCCCTGACCATACACCTGATGGTCAGCTCCTTATTGGCATGCCTATTAGTATAGCTGCTCATTGAGCTCCCACTCCTCCTGATAACACTGCCTTACTTCCTGCATCTCTAGCCCCGTCTCCCAATCCGACGGCTTCAGAGGTTCATACGACCCCGATTAGCTTTCCTTTTGTTAATCTTGGACCCCACGTATCGTTACCACCAACTGCCCCTACCTCATCTCTCTTTCAGACCACTCCATTCATGACTTACTCTCTGCCACCTATTCACACGAGCTTTCCTTCTCAAGCTCCGCCTACCTTTTCATTCCCATACACGTATCCAGTAACCTCAACACCTTATATGGGACATCCCTATTCTGTGGCACCATCATCTCATCCAACCACAGATTTCATCAAACAAATGATGGACAAAATGCACAACCTGGAGGCTTCTGTTTCGGGAAGTCGTAGCGCCTTGACATACGAGCAAGTTTGTCGGGAGCCCATTCACCCTTCTGTCCCCCTTCATTCATATCCTCCTCAATGGGAGTTGCCAAAATTTACTCGTTTTAACAGTAAAGAGGATCCTCAACAACACTTGCGATCATTTAGACATGCTTGTTATTTGATTGCCCATGATGACGCCTTGTTACTCCGCACCTTCCCCATGTCCTTATCAGGACCCGCCTTGGAGTGGTACGAGTTGCTTTAACCCAAAGACTCGATCTTCTCTTTTAACCAACTAGCCCAATCTTTCTTGGATCATTTCTCCATTAACATTGCAAGAAAGTATCTATCACCGACCTCTATGCCATCCGACAATTTGAAGACGAATCTATCACTGCATTTCGTTGGACGATGGCGGGCCTTATCAACCAACTTACGTATGCCTTGCCTCAAACCGAACTTATCGAACTATTTACGCGGGCCTGCGCTAAGCACATCTCCCCTACCCTCCAAATTCAAACTTTCCACACATTCGACGAGGCCTTTACCATGGCTCGGAAACTAGAAATTCGAGCCTTAGAAGAAGAGAAATTGTGGTTACGTAACAAAACCCCACCTCCGAACTCCTGATTCTACCAACAAGCCAAACACCACCACTCCTCACGTGTCCACTTCTTCTAAATCAAAAGGAGCTATCCACGCGGTAATGGTCAAATCTCAAACACCGTCCAATACTCCGCCGAAAACCACCTATAAGTACAAAGCCGAGCCCACCAATTACACTCCCTTGGGAGAAACTTATGGCGTCATCCTGGAGAAATTGCTCAAAGCTGGGGCTATCACCTTGCCCCCTGTTAAACCTCACTCTGGGTTTGACTCCACCCGCGCAATACCTTCCTGGTACAAAGAAAATGACTTTTGTAACTTTCACCACGTAAAAGGACATAGTCATGAAAACTGCAAGATGTTGAAAAACATAGTGCAGGAAATGGTTGATGCAGGGGATATAACCCTCGATAATCCTAACGCCCCTGCTAACCGAAATCTGAAAATTTTCAACAAGCCATTCCCGAATCACTCGTCCAACAGTAACGTAAACCAAGATATCTTAGCCGAGGAGAGTGTTCATGAGATCCATGCAGTCTTCGATTCTCAGCCAAAAGCCTCTATTGAAATTTTTTTGAATCAAGCCTCTCCACCAACACAGGAGTCTGAACCTCCTTCACCACCATCAAGCCAAAGTGAAATCATTCCTTTACCCATAAAAGAGTTAACTACCCGGACTTCTGTTCTCATCGACGAGTCTTCTTACACCACATCCCTACGAGACTGTGAGCAGATGTTATCTAATTTATCTATTTCCCAAACATCCCCTTCTACCACTCTTGCTGCACAAGAGGAAGGCTCGCCACTCCTTTTGACATCCTTAGACGAGAAATCTCTTACACTGACATCACCACATTCTTTAAACATGACAGATCCCCTCAAACACGCCCTCCTACCTATTAGTCCCTCATCGCCTAAATCTTTTCAACGACCGGTTGACCTCTTAACATCTATTGATACAGTGCCTCATCTACCTCCTGTGTCACACCCGCAGTGGACTGGAATTACAACCCACCTTTCTTCCGTACAAAAATTACAAATCACACCTGGAGACTGTCATTCCACAGAAGATAGACAGGCCCTATGGGAACGTTTGAGTACCCCTTTTTCTACTCAAATGCAAATGACTGATCCCGATGTCTCTACCATATACCCGAAGTGTTTACGAAGCTTAAAATGCCCCCTGTTCTCACCTTCACCCCCTCACCTCTACCAAATGCCCCGTCCGCTTCTATCAACTTAACCGAGATCTTCCCCTACGCTTGGGACCTCACCAATGCCTGGCCTAACGCACCCGCCTAAACGACTCGATCTATCCAAAAATAAATCCGCTCCGCCACCTAGGAGACAAACTCAATCCGTGCCCCTATCACAATCAAAACCATCATCGCCATACCTACCTTCCATATTGGGACCCCATCCCTCTACCTTACATCAATATATCATACCTCCTGCGTTTTCTTCAAAACAACCTACACCTTCCGCACCCATACAGAAATTCCAGGGTATAGCAACACCGTCACTCCGCGTATCCTGTCCACCTATCAACCCTAAACAAATTCCATCATCAAAAGATTTGTTTTCGGTCACTCCTATTTCCCCGTGGTTGTTTTCTGATACCACATCATCTGCGGCCTCATCATCCAACATAGCTTCTGCGCCAAAGAAATCACGTTTAGTGAAAACCACGTATCAACACCCCTCGGCTAAACCACCACCCGTGCGAACCAATCATGCCCAAACATTACCAAAACCCGCACAACCAATACCCTCATCCTCTTCCGATTTTGACCCACTCAAAGGATCTTACGCCAAAATCCTTGCTATGTTGGTGGAGAATGCGACCATTTCCCTACCTCCACTTAGACCTTATGACCCGTCTAAACCCCGACCTATGGGTTACGATGAGTCTAAAATCTGTGCTTATCACCGCACACCAGGACATGATGTGGAGGGATGCAAAGCTCTAAAAACCATCCTTCGTCAGTCACCTCTCCCGGATAGAAAGATTAAGAAAGACAACTTACGAAGGGAGAGACCTTTAGTTTCCATTCCCTCTCCTATACCATATATCCCCGCCTCACCAAGATCTATCATTATTACAACCCCACCTCTTGAAGACCATGAGTTATCCCAACCATCTTCCTCATCTCAGTCTACGAGATTAATATGATTAGTGTCGCTACTCGAGGCGAGAAAAACAATGGGAAAGCAAAAGAAAACACACTGCGGCATCTCTTTCTCCGTCAAACATCCGATTGCACCACCACCTAAAGTGGTCATTCGCGACCGCCTATCCGTCTCTAATGCCATTGCCCACCGAAATATGATTAAATAGCTTCACCAATCACCCGTAAAATGACACTTTGTATGATCTCATTCGGACTTTTGAATCTCATCGACAAGCTCTCATTGAGATCCTTCAAGGGATAGAGGTTTTACCTAATGAAACCCTGCCTGTCACCTCCATTCTAACACCCAATCACGTTGCTTCTCTCACCAAACAACCCACTGCCCCAACCACTTCTGTCTCTGTACAACAAGCTGCTGCAGTCAGTTTCTCTGAAGATGAAATTGTTGACTTTGGTACAGAAGACCCTGACCCTGCCCTTTTCATTTCCGCTTACGTCCGAGACATTCGAGTACGTCGGGTTATGATTGACGGGGGCGCTAGCCTAAACATCATCTCTTCAAAAGCCTTCCAACAAATGAATATCCCTTCTAGTTGCATGTGTGCCAACCCCATCATGTTGCGATCATTCAATGACGCTATTACTTCTACCTTAGGCACCGTGATCCTCAACATTCGGGTAGGACCACGTACTTTACCCGAACTCTTCTATGTCTTGGAGGGAGAGTTCCAATATAATATATTGCTGGGTCGTCCTTGGATCCGAGCCATGGGATGCGTTCCCTCAACATTACATAGATGCATAAAATTTGAGTACGAGGGGAAGTCCTACACCGTAAAAGCTGACCCTCCCCCCTTTAAAACCTGCAATATGTTATACCGCCCTAACGATGTGCTTATACCAATCAAGACACCCATACATTCAACCCAACCATCCTCTTCAAATGTACCTCAACCATCCACCTCAACCGCGCCTACGCCTTCAACTGATGAAACCACCATCGCAAAAACCACTTCCCTTCCCGCAGCTAACATTCCAACCTCCGACCCCTTAGTAGATGTTTTTCAGCGCCTTACGCTGGGGGAGTACCACCTATATAACGTTAGTTCTTTCCCTACCCCGCAGGAGTACGGACAATTACATGCACATCCCACCTACGACCGTCGCGTGGGGGAGGTAATCTCTTACGGACCACCCCATTGCCGCACTAACCTAACGTATGGGGGTGTTGACACATCCTCCATTACCCCTGAACCTCCTCTTGGTGTGGTTCCCTTCCAATCCGATTTTCAATACTTGACAAATCGTCGTTTCGCCCTCACCTTCTTGACTCGCTATGCGTGGAAAGGCTTTGGTTTTGGCCTTTACGAACAAGGCCGACATACACTCATTCCCGTGACTACCCGTAAACATAATGATCGTAGTGGTCTCAGTTTTCCCGAAACACCTACACAGGAGACACCTCCTGTCAGCTGTATCCTGGAAGAAGAAGACGTCGCCCCTACCAAACCATCATCACCCACTTTGCCATCATCACCCACAGAATCTATAGACCCTGAATCCATCCCTCCTAACTTTTTTTTTTTTCATAAATGCTATCTTCATAGGTCCTCTCACTTATCAACGTGATAATGAGGACCCATCTTCTCTTCCCCTTCTGTATCCAGACATGATCGAAGAGGATTCACCTTTGATTAATGTTGTTGAATGCCAGGATGATGACTCCATCCTCACTTACCTCGCACGGATGATTCTTATATTCAACGAGCCTTACCATCTGAAACCCAAACCATGCTGAATGAATCTACCATAGAAATCAACATCCACACGGAGGAGGATCCTCACATTGTGAAGATTGGACAATCCCTTAACACATCAGAACAAGCCGCCTTTACTACCTTTCTCCGTGCTCGCAATCAAACTTTCGTAGGGTAATGGATGCAGGAACGACAGAGGCCTATAGATTATGGTGGGTAGCAGAACTGCGAGGTGTACGTGAGCGCCCTGACATAGCGGTGATTACAGCAGAGAGGGATCGTCTGCAGCGTTTGGTTCAGCAGCTCCAAACGCAGGTGAATGAGACAAGAGGATTGTTAGTGGTTGCGGAGTCACGGGCGGAGAGACTAGAGGCTGGAGTTCTCCATGCGAGAGGGTGTATTCATATGTTACAGGAGAGATTGGCAGATCAGTGGGTGGTACCAATAGCCGTGGTACCTTTGAGGATAGAGAGGCCTGGCGAGAGGGGTCGACGATCACGATCATCACCTAGTTCGGGATGAGGCATGAGGGTCTAAATAAATGTTAGCAAGGTATAAGAATAAATAAGAGTACTGAGCACTGCGTGTGGGTGATAGAGAAGATGTATTTGTTTAACAAACTAAATAAAATGAGATATGTATGTTGATTTGAGTTATAATAATAAGAATGTTTTCGTTTTGACTTTCGGTGTTTTGAAAAAGGATAAAGAGGAATGTGATTAAATAGAAATACACAAAAATATTTATATTTACCACACAAACCCTTCTCAAACCCAACCCAACCCAACACCCACAACCCAACCCAAAAACTAAAAACCCAACCCTACACCAAACCCTTCTCCACTCCTAACCCGACCCCCACACAAACCCTTCTCAAACCCAACCCAACCCAACACCCACAACCCAACCCAAAAACCAAAACCCAACCCTACACCAAACCCTTCTCCACTCCTAACCCGAGCCCCACACAAACCCTTCTCAAACCCAACCCAACCCAACACCCACAACCCAACCCAAAAACCCAAAACAACCAACCCAACCCAACACCCACAACCCAACCCAAAAACCCAAAACAACCAACCCAACCCAACCCCCACTCCCACCCACAACCCAACCCAAAACCCCAAACACCCAAAAACATACAAGCCACCGACGCCGGCCGATACATGACCGACGCCGGTCACCAACAAGTCTCCCTTTCCCTAAAATTGTGCGACCGATGCCGGTCGCTTAGTGACCGACATCGGTCACTGTCCTCTCCCGGAGCCGAACCCCCGCGCGGCCCCCAAAACCCATTTTTTTACCTATTTCTACCCATCTACCCACCCAAATACCCTAAAAACTTACCCACCTACCCACCTTAGCCTATCTAGCCTATCTACCCTCTCCCTTTTTCAAATCATTTCCATTTTCTCATTATTTCCTAAAAAAGATTAATTCCTACCCAAACCCCCAATTTAGCATAATACAACCAAATCATCAAATTAAAGATTTTCGAATCTACCCGAACGACGACACGTCGTCGTGGTGGGATGGGTGGTGGCGGTCCAGCTGGTCCAGCCCCTCCAGCTCCTCCTACCTGTGCCATGGCTCCAATCCTGATCTGCTGGGTCCCCGGCCAATCAACTACTGCCTCCTCCTTAATCGGGCCCACTATCAACTCTCTCCGCCAATACAATAGCTCCACCTCACTCGATCAAGCCTCTAATCCCAACTCTCCACGTCAGACAAGTCGATTTGGTTTGCAAATAACAAAAGTGACAATGACAAGCCGTATTTTTCTTTTTATAGGTTATTCGCCTTTCACCGATATCGGTTTCATTTTGCCCTAAGGAACCGGTATCGGTCCCTTAACCGATATCGGTCAGGCAGAATCGACATCGGTTCTCTACCCAACTTTCCCCCAATTTTATTTTTTGCCCCTATTTACCATTTGCCCCTTTTTAACCACATATCGCCTATATCCACCCTTGCTGAACACCATTTGTTTCTCTATTTGGCCCGACCCAAGGCCTCAACCTACCTATTTGGCCCGACCTAAGGCCTCGCCCTAACCTATTTGGCCCGACCCAAGGCCTCAACCTACCTATTTGGCCCGACCTAAGGCCTCGCCCTAACCTATTTGGCCTGACCCAAGGCCTCAACCTACCTATTTGGCCCGACCCAAGGCCTCAACCTACCTATTTGGCCCGACCCAAGGCCTCAACCTACCCATCCGGCCCGACCCAAGGCCTCAACCTACCTATTTGGCCCGACCCAAGGCCTCAACCTACCCATCCGGCCCGACCCAAGGCCTCAACCTACCTATTTGGCCCGACCCAAGGCCTCGCCCTACCTATTTGGCCCGACCCAAGGCCTCAACCTACCTATTTGGCCCGACCCAAGGCCTCAACCTACCTATTTGGCCCGACCCAAGGCCTCAACCTACCCATCCGGCCCGACCCAAGGCCTCAACCTACCTATTTGGCCCGACCCAAGGCCTCGCCCTAACCTATTTGGCCCGACCCAAGGCCTCGCCCCAACAACTTGGCCCGACCCACGACCGCATCACTTCAATACCATACCCACAATCAACGTTTTATTTTATCCATCCATCATGTACCTTTTGTTCAATCGAGCTCACCTGTTCATGTTTTAGCATGATTAGGGTCCTTGACTTGATCTGTCGACCAACTTTGCCTAGACCTAGACCGTGACGTTTATCTCAACCAAACCAACCATTTGGTACTGCCGAACATGCCTAAACGTTCCTGTACCTCACCTGTTATATACCCTGGAGCTACTTCCTATGCCTTGGATACCAGGATTATATCACCCTTGTTTGGATAAACTATCAACCTTTGCTACACACATGCTTTGGTTTGCTTGTCAAATAATGTACCCTCGTCGTACTATTGCATTTCAACATGCGTCTGCTTCCTTGGACCTACCCCACCACCTTACCATCCTCTCTACAACATATACCCTTTATCAACCCTATCCCTGATTTCCCGTTCACTCAATCTGCGATAGATTTGAGGGGGATTACCTACATCTTTAACATGAGAAACCACTTCATATTATTGTCCGCGCAGCTTTACAGAACAAGCTACACGACAATAAGGGGCTAATGTAGACACCAAATTTGTGTCTTACGACCCCTTGTGACCCGCATCCCATTTCGCAACCTAACCTCATTACCTAAACCTTACACAATTATTTATTAATTACCTTATAATTGATAAATCCACATCACCTTACCCGCCACCTCACTTTGCCACCTCATCATGACCTAGCCCTAACCCTAAACTAACCTAATTAAGGCCCGTGACTTGGTCTAGACTCACATCCATAACTAATGCCTCCTTACTCGCACCCAAAGCCGACCTTCTAGCCACTTGACCAAGCCCGCAACTGATCTCTCGGGAGAAAAGCAGGGAAGGTGGGCTATTTTACTAAAAATAGCCTACTTTTTCCTTACCGATGCGGTTCTACTCGACCACCGTCGGTTCTACGCAACTGCCATCGGTTCCTTGTAAATGGGCTCCCCAAACCAAAACAACGGATGGGAATTTCATTTTGGAGATCAGTCGAATGATTTTGAATCAATAGAGAGCATTACGAGCAAGAAACAGAGTCCAGATCTTCACTTAACCAAGCAGAGACGAGCGAAGAAACCAGAAGTGCTTGCAGTAGAGGATATCAACTTGCATCTTCGCCAAAACCAGTAAGTCACATCTTGCATGTCCTCTGTTATAACATTTCTTATGCTCTGTGAATTTCAGTCCTCCTAAATCTGTCTCTGAATCTACTACCCAACGTGTCATTGCATCTAACTATTATTCTTTTGCTTCTAATCATCCCATTTCCTAATATCATCCATAAACCAGCCTTACAAAACACCATAGCTACCAAAAAGATCCTAGAACCCACCGGTATCGGTTATCGAGAACGGCAGACCGGTTTTCAAGAATGCACGGCCGGTTCTCGATCAAAAAACCAGAAAACCAGCCTTTCCCCTACCCAGTTCAACGAGACAATTTAATTGATATTTTGCAGTCTTTTGTGTTAATTCATATTAGCAGGGGAACTGACCACCTTCGAAAGGAAGTTTTATATTTCCTGGGCCCAAGGTAGTTTCCTCATTTATTGTTTAATCAAAATCTTGTGGTCTTGTGTTCTTATTTGCAGGTAGTCCTTCCAAGACAAAAAGGAGTTCTTCGCAGTCAGCCTGATCTTTCTCTACGGTACGCGCACACCATCTTGACATTCAACAGGTATTCCTCCTAACCCTAACCTCATCTGTTTCTAAAAGGAATGAAAGGATAGAAACAACTATATTCCCGAGTAATCCAAACATTCCGAGTGAAACAAATGTTGGTCAAGAACATACATAGATATTTATGAACAAATGAGCCTTGGGACATGTGAACGGAGTTGTTCTATTTCGTAGACTAATTTCATGTAAAAAATAAGATGATTTTTCAAGGTATGTGGTTTATAGCTCTACTGATATTTGAAAGTGCTCATTCCCTACTCTGGGGTCAAATTTAAAGTGTTTAAAAGTACACAAACCCTCTACATGGTGACTTAGATCTCTCTTCAAAGTTGGGGCCTAGAATAAAGAAATTTTAAGGTTAGAATGATGAAAAATGAGGCCCTATCATTTATGAGAAAAATTTAAGAATTCAAGTTGCTCCAAACCCTCTCAAAACTATCATTATGAAGCGATAGGAAAAATATGAAGTATTTGGTCCTCAAACTTCATGGAAATGCAAAAATGATCATCTAGAATTGTAAAGGACCTCTCCTAGTACATTTTTTCATTGGTGGTATGTTATTGGTCAATTTTAAAGTATATTTTTACCCATATTTTGAAATCATTTGATAGTATAGTCAAACATAACAAGATTCATGGTGTAATATCAAGTTTGGGAGAAACCTTAAGAGATTCTCTAATTGTCCATGAGTGAGTTAGGAAAGTTATTTAGATATTTTAGCTAGATTATTGGGGAGCTGTGGAAGTCTCTAACATATTTTAGCCAATTATGAAGTCTTAGCATTGAAGAGGGATCATCTATAACCCCACTCAAAACAATTAAAGTCCTTTCAACATTTTATGAAGAATTATTCACTTAAGAAGAATGTTACAGAGAGATTAACCCCTTTTCCTCAAGGTAGAATAATTATTTTTGTGATCAAACATATAATATGGAATTTATCTTGACCTACTTGTAAGACAATCATTTAGAGAAGGTCATAATAGACCTCGCTACAGCTTTTCAGAGCTTAAAATGAATTCTTGTTCATTTTATAGTAATTTATCTCTATCAGTGTGTAGGAAACCCTTATAGGGTTTAACAAGGGTTTGGAATTTTATGGCTTTAAAATTGAGTTATAAGGTGAAAATTTATACATATGATCTTAGAACATCCATCACACATATTTTTGTGGATTTAGGACTTTATATAAGAAAACGTTCTATTGGTTCATGACAATTGGGTTCATAGTGATGACACAGTTGGAGGAGGCCTAATAAGGACTGAAAATAATGAATTTGGAGAAATATTTCATGAATGAATAACCCCTAAAACTTTACACACAGTTTTAAAACCAAAATGGGTGCTATAAAATGTCTCTAATTTTTATGATAATATATAACCAAAGTTGCAAGAGGAAAATAACCCATACAGGGCTAGAAAGAGTCTAGACAAGACAAGAGAAGAGGTAATAGTGAAAAGATCATTTAATAAATAAAAGAGAAACCTAAATTTGAAAAACACCATCTTGAAGAAAAAACTAATTATAAGTAGTCTCAATTTTCAAGGAGGACTTACAGAATGCTCTAACCATGAAATGTCTAAGGGCCTTTGTAGTATTTAATTTTATACCAAAAATCCTAGGCGCTTAGCACTTCATCTAGATATATCTAAACACTCACTCGAAGCATACGAAGCCTCACTGGGTCCCTCTTTGTTACTATCTTTCTAGGGTGTTAGCATGAATGTTCATAATAACAATAATCAAAGTATCTATTTCGGTCAAAATAATCGATTCATGAGCTCAATTTGGAAATGCACATAATTATAAGGCATAATGATCACATAAGAATAAATACCGGATATACCATAAAATAACCATGAATTGAGACATCAATGACCAAAATCCATCCATGAAGATCCCTCATATTAATTCATCACAAAAATTATCTCTATCAATCATTAGCATGATCAAAAAGTTATGTCTCGTGAATCATACCACCAACATAAGTTTATTACAACTCAAAACAAAGCATGATACCACCTTCCTATACAAAGTGTAACTTGATACATATATATATGGGTGGGGACTTTCCCTTTACCACCCATGCACTCTTAAAATAGGTTTCATGCTCAAAAAAGCCATGTTTGCATAAAATAACTATGAAGCATGCTAGCTTCAATAATAATAGATTATATATAAATAAACCTTGACTTAATCCTATTATTAGCTCAAAATTTTCATGTCTTTTGGTCCTCCACTTGCTCCCAAAATAGCCTTTGCTTCTCTAAGAAGTATTCTTATTCTTATCCTTGTGTTCTTTGACTTCATTCTATTTTTAGCCTATGCCATGCAATAACGGAAATTTCCTAAACTTTATCTTTCTTGCGCAAAACCTCGTGGCATAAATTTGTCAACCTTCTCGCTCCTATCCACATGTCCTCTTCTCTCATGCCCCTATAATATGCACTTTTGATACTTAGGTAATATTTTACTAGACCAACATTACCCCACACTAATGTTATTTCCACCCTCGGCAAATGGTTATTCCCACATTATATGTCCAAGGAATGAAGAATAAATAATGAGTTTAAAGAAAGAATGAAATCATATAAGAATGGCTCAAAACTTAGCTCGCTATTCTTGAGAAGGTAACACTAGCTCAGGGTACTCATTCTTGATGTCTACTTCCAACTCATTCCAATCATTGAGTCCCTTTATCGCCTTTATAGGAACATCTCCAATCACTTCGTTCATTTCTTCCAATGTCATATCCTCACCATTTTCCTTCAATTCCCATATTACCCCTATTAACACTAACACCATGCTATCCATTACATCCATACATCACACTATCAACTTCCCCAAATACTTTATTTTGTAATCATGAGGGTCCCTAGCTTCCTTAAGCATAATGCAATTCTTTGCTAGTAACTTCAACCTCTCCTCACATCCCAAAGTATCATTATTTTTGGTGACAAGGACTTCCTTTTCTTATATTAGCATCCTTGTTTTTATTAATTGTTTTGTGTCTTCACACATGTTAAATGCCAAGTTTTCTAGTTTTAATTTATCCTTCAATGTTTCAAGTATGGCATCATACTATGTAATCTGACATGCTACTATTTTATTCCCTTTCTAACTCTATACTGCAACATCCTTTTGTTTCTTTGTAGCTATCTATTCTACACTCGAGACAAGCACGATGGTTCCCTTATCTAATAACAAATGCACTAAGATCCATAAATAATACAGGGCTGATGGAAAGTTTCTAGTTACCTTTTCTTCATACTTTGGTCATTACTTTATAATTTCCTCTCCAATCACCTCAGAAATTTAAAGGAAAGTATCCACCATCTTTTTCTCTCTCATTTGCTTTCTTCAAGATTTATATTTTCTCTTCATTGTATTTTTAATCCTGAATAAAATTTCCCAAAGTATCCACTTATCAACATTTTGGTATGCGACCTCTGCAACTATCTTTGTCAATGCATTTCTCACCTATTCATCGAGAGAACTCGTGGTCTTTATTTTCACACGTTTTGAATGCAGATCCTTATTCATTCATCTAGTGGCACATGAATCCTTACACACATAAAACTTGGGCTCATCCATGTGAGTCTGCATACTCCATGACAATTTTTTCCTTGTTCATACGTTTTCCATCTCAAGGTCCATTAACTCCCATCCATATAATTTTTTTATCGCAAGAGTTCTCTAGAACCTCACATGAATAATTTTTGTAGGTTCGTTGATGTACCCTAACTCATGTGTTTGCACCATATCTTATTCCTTATGTTGTTTGGCACGGTCACCTATTTTTTCCTATGTTCTAGTGCCCTCTTTATTATCCTCTCCAATTCCACCATTTGGTCAACCGGTTGGTTGTTCAACATTATCTTCCTTCTCTGTATCTCCTCCAGCGTATCTTATTCATTCTCATGTAAACTCATGTTGGGGAATTCTATATCAAACTATAGTTTCTCTTTGTTGATCCCTTCATCTTCTCGGACTTGAAGACTAGGTGTGGAAACATCATTGTGTGAAGCCCCATCTAATGACTTATCATCATCACTATATTTGTGGTACATACTTGCACCTTTTCTTTTCACCTCTTCACTTTTTCCACCGATGTCACGCATGGTGGCCTCCTCACTAGCTATGAGGTATCGAAGTAATAATCAACATTCTTTCAATTCTTGCAAAGTTGTATCTTTCCATTATCAAGTGTAGTATTATCTTCTTTCTCTACTTCCTTCCACTCAAAGACATTTTATTTGTCCTAATTTTCCTACCTTGGGAGTGTATCCTCAACCTTTATTTTTATGTCCATGGCTATTTTGTTCTTCGGTGGGCATATAAGTCATACCTCCTCACCAAAAATGTACTTCCCATATTTAAACCTTGGCCTCGATACACATATACATGTGTGGGCTCTATGTGCCCCATAGTCATGACCTCTGGAGTGACATCAATGTTATTAGAATCCATTATCTTCGCATATGCCACCTTGGTAGGGTAGACATATGTTTTACACAAAATTTGGAAGTCTATGTCTACCTTTCATCTTTAAACTACAAATTCCATGGGTTATGTAGCTGATTCACTAAATATTTAAAGCAACGAAAGCAAGAACCGAAGGGAAAATTACACTAGGGTATTTCCTCCAATATTCATGTAAAATATACCTAGACAAAAGTGTTGGTATGTTACAAACTCTAATTTTCCCTCTAATACATAGGAAAACTCCCATGGGATGCACCACTCTCATTTAAATACATTACGCATCCTCCTTTACCCCTTCTTTTCATACGCTTATAAGTGTTTGAAATCATTCCTTAACATGTGAACCTCAGGAATTTCTTCACCGATGACTTATTATCCAATGGGTACACCCATATCTTCTCATTTGGCCCATAAGGAACACCAATTTCGTCAAACACAATCAAAATTCAGATGCCACCCCAAGTTATCTTCTCCCCTTTATTAGCCTAGATACGTGCCTCTTCCACTATGTTTTCTATAATGTAGCATGTAATGTTGTAGTAAGTTTTGTTCACCATTTTATGCACTATGTACAACTAGAGCCTATTCACCTTCTTCTACCTCTCTAAGGTGCCCAACTTATAGCTAACCAGTCACTTAACTACCCTTGTAGCTCGGTATTCTATGTTTATGACATTAAACGCTTGACCTCACTTGTGATATTTGAATGTAACAACCATTTCCTCTACTCCATCATCATGTAAAGGTCTCTTGTAATTTCCTCACAATATTTTCACAATCATGTAACCTTTCCTATCATGTTTTTTGTAATTCTCATCCTTCTACCTATAAAGTAGAATTAATCCTCATGTACGTGTGACATAAGCTAATGGTACAGATTACTCTAGTTTGCTAAAGAATGAAAGATCATACAATTTTATCACCCTAAAACTCTATAACAATTTGAAGTTTGAATTATCCATTACTCTTTTCCCATCTATAGTGCTTATATTTTTCTTCAAGATGGTATCATCTCTTATCTCCTTCAGGGTTTTCTCAGTGCGGTGGTTGATGTCGCTTATCTTGCATTTTTTCAACTGGGACATCCATGACCTTTTTAACTACCTCCTCTAGGTATTGCATCTCCAAGAACCACTCTTGTGGTGCCTCATCCTGTCACGGCTTCCTTCACCACAACTATCCTAGGTACCATTGTTCTACTTAACTAACAACGTACTCTAAAACTATAATGTTTTAACTCATTACCCTTTCACCTTTGACTTCCTCTATTTCTTCAAATACTCGGTGTCGTTACATACCCTAGCTCTAAGTCTGTCACATTTAAACCTTAGCACCACGAAATTTCCTTTCGTACATGCCCAACTCACTCAAACACATTTCCACATGGAGCTCTAGTAATTTCATGTCCCTGAAATCACCCGTTTCATTTTTCAGTCACTTTCTCTTCTCAATTTGCACGTCGTTGCAGATTTTTTTACAATCCATAGCTTGAGAACTCAAAATATGCAAGGTAAGTAATAGGGTCGCACATGCTCATTTTATAGAACTTTCAAAATTGTTCATATTAATTTATCTTGTAGCATATTTCTTCTATAAGCACAAATATTTCTAAGAAGGTTAAAGTTTCAACCCATATATGTACTGTATATGACTTATACCTTCTCCTCCCCATGATAAAAATATTTTTGGTCATATTTTCATGAATCCAATGGATAGTAATCATCTACTAGCATGCAAGCATGCTTATTACAATAAATAACTAAATGAAACTAACAAAGGATAGCAATGAGGAAAGGAAACACATTAAAGGGAAATATAATATAAGTGGTAATATTACCTTATTACAAAGAAAGAAGACTTATTTATAGTAGGGCTTCTACCTACTCCCATTGAAGCAACCGGAAATAAAGTGCCATGTAGCACCCATAACTGGAAAGTGCTTGATCCCAATAACTTTTTTACTACAAAGGGTCCTAACCAATGAAATTTCAATTTCCTTGG
Organism: Taxus wallichiana var. yunnanensis; assembly: GCA_018340775.1. Lineage (NCBI taxonomy): Eukaryota > Viridiplantae > Streptophyta > Pinopsida > Cupressales > Taxaceae > Taxus > Taxus wallichiana. The sequence goes on along the minus strand of CM031234.1, from coordinate 412,271,509 downwards.
GTGGCATGAAACCTATGATTCATACACAAGAACCATATTTCCCACTTCAAACATTTTATTCCTAATATGTGTATCATGTCGCCTTCTATCTCACGTTTTTAGGTTTCAATCCACCAGAAATAACATGATGCTCATCTAATGACATCAATTTGTATATGCACTCTTCAATAGATTGTTCATCATCTAGTCCTCCTACATGCACAATACATAGGAATGTCAACATAAGCTCCATAGGTAATACAACATCCATGCCAAACACCAACTGACAAGGTGTGGCCTTATTCAACCTCTTATAGGTAGTCATATAATCCTAAAGTACAATGTATACTTTTTCATCCCAATCATTCCCTTTAACATCACATATTTTTATCAATGTGTGTCCTAGAATCATATTGAAAGCATTAGTACTTCCATTTTCCTATGGGTGATAGGGTTTTTCTTATGGTGTGCCACCATAAACTCATCCAAAATAATTTTGATGGTCTCATTTAAGTAGTGAGTGCCCCTATCACTTGTTGAAATCAATGGAAATCCATACCTATGATGATGTTCTCTCCTATAAAAATCTCATTTTTGCCATGCTTTATGCAATACTTAGTAGGTGTTTCTTCTACCCACCTTTTTAGATAGTCTATATAATTTATAATATTCTGCGCTCTAGTCCTTCATGCGGGGGGAGATAGTGCCTATAAAATTAATCACCATTTCTCAAAAGGTTCAACACTTGAAATAGGCCTCAAAGGCATCTCATCTCTAGTTTCGTGGTTCCCAAGGTGTTTGAAATGGTCACATGCCTTAACATATTATTTATTATCCTTATATAAATTTTCTTACCAAAGGCCATCCAACAATATCTTTCGCACGGTGGCATCTCCTACATAATGACCTCTTGTAATTCCACCATGAGATTCTTCTATAATGGCTTCTTGCTTATGCTCCAAAACACACCAATGTAAAACTTCATCATGACCTAGCATGTATAAATCTCCACCTATAAAATTGTAAGGTACAATGTGTATTACAAGTTGTTTCTTCTATAAGGTCTTCATTCCTCGAAACATGTATAGTGCGCAATAATACATAAATTTCCTTTAGTTCAAATAAGTGGGTGTGCGATTCAACCTAAAGAGTTGTGTATCAAGCACGAGTGTCTTAAATGCCCTGAGTGTCCTCACCTGTAATTGATTTTTGACAAATGATCGGTTCCGAGTTTCTTTTCCCTAGTTTTACAATAACTATAAACTGAAACTCCTGAAATATTAGTATCCACCTACACATGTGCCCTTGTAAAATAGGCTTGTTGACCAAATAATTAAGTTTCATATGATCTGTGAAGAAGATAAATGGTGTTTCCAACAAGTATTGTCTTAACTTGTGTAGCATGTAAATTATGTACAAGGCTTTGCACTGGGCCGGTTGTGATATAATTCTATTCATCTAGTGTCAACTTCCTTCTTGTAGAAAAAATAGGGTGGTTTACAATTCCTTATCCTAGTTGAGCTAACACTGCACCAATTTCCATCCCAAAAGCATCAACATGAATATGAGATAGTTTTTCCCACAACAAAAATGAAAAATAGGTGTAATGGTCAACCATACCTTTAGTTTTTCAAACACCTACTTTGTTGTGCATCATCCCAATAGAATTTTCCTTTCAACTTCAATAACTCCTCCGGGGGTGTGACAATCTTTGCGTAGCCTTTAATGAATTTCCTGTAATACCATATATGTCTAAGAAATCGGTGCACTTCACTTTAATTGTTAGTTTCTTCTAATCCTAAGATCAAAATAACTTTGACTGGGTCTACCAACAACCTTTCGTTACAAATAATATGCCCCAACAAAGTGCCAAAAGGTGTCGAAAGATACATTTTTGAATATTCGAGAGAGATGCTCAACTATCTGCACCTCTCAAACATAAGCCTTAAATTGTCACAATGATCCTTAACCAAACCATACGTTGTCCAATCATCTAGACAAACCTCCAACAAATTATTAATGAAGTCCTGGAAAGCATGAACAACAACAATGCGAGAACACATCTGGACGTATTTTTCAATCCAAAATGCATTATTTTGTTTGCAAAAATTCCCATTCAAGTGGTGAAAGTTATATTTTATTGATCTTCCTTTGTTATGTGCACTTGATGATAACCTAAAAACCCATTAGTAAAAGACTAGATCTCACGCCTTCCAACTCCTTTAAGGATCTCTTCTATAAATGGGGTGGGAAAAGGATCGATAACACATAAAGAATTTAAATCTTTGTATTCCACATAGATACTGATCCTCCCATCCTTTTTAATAATGATGACCATTGGACATACCCACTTAGATTCCTCAATGGGATCAATTATTCCAGACTTGATAATTTTATCAATTTCTTCCTTTACCTTAATGCATGATTAGGATTTATATTTTAAGTCCTCTTCCTAATTAGAACACACATTCTTTAAGTTTTATATGTATATCACTAGAAGAAGGGTTGATTCCTTTCAATTCATGATAGGCCCATAGAGACAAGTCTTGAAATTCAAAGATGAGCTCAATAATTTTAGCCACTTCCTACTCGACCAAAGAATTATCAATCATGGCCTCTTAAGGCTTTGCATTTGTTCCAATTTTAAGCTTATTTTCTTTTATAGGCTCATCATACGCATGCCTTCTCATATGATGTGTCTATCACCTTACACATACCTTTAGTTTGATTAAAATCCAACTTATTATCCTCATCATCATTATCATTTATTATGCACATTAGTTAAACCTTTTCCTTTGTTTTCATAAGTGTGAACCATTTATTATTATTTAGTATATTCAAGGTCAAGGTGCGTTGTATGATAGAAAAGTGACAGGTGAGCATGAGAATAAAAAGTATCCTTTTTTGTACCGACCTCCCGAGGTCGTCGAGACAGCTAGTGGAAATGAAATATATGCGGTTGTAGACAAAATAGTTGGTAAATATTATATCCACAACATGCAATAGTGAGATCTACGAGTCTAAGGCAAAGAAAGCTCTCCTAACCTAAATTGGTGTAATGGATTGTTCAGATATAATAGCTGCTTGGAGGCTCCAATCAATGTCAAGCTCTACCGAGATCCTATTTATTGGCTGTTGGATGCATGGAAAATGACTGTGGGTGCTTCATGTATATTTCCAGATAGGGTCATGAAAGTGGTAGTGAGAGGTGTAGTGGATTTATAGGAAACTATGGGTGGTTTTCTGGTCTAACCTAGAAAATATTAGCTTGATTAGCTTCTATGTTTAATATGGAAAATTGTGTTATGATATCCGATAGGAGTGGTGAGGATCTAAATACTAGCGTAGCGTATTTAAACTGCTTGTCAATATTTAACTAATTAGTAGGGACGTTGGGTTGTGGGACCTGGAGATCACAACCATGAGTTCATGGTTGTTGTGGACCTATTATGGTCATGTGAAGAATCAATCTCTTCTTCTAACTATCCAATAGTCATAAGCTTTTTCAGCTTCTATGTTTAATACTAGGAGTTGTGCGATCTTCTCAGAATACCTTATGGGTGCTCTAGCAACTTGTATGTGTAAGCCTGTGTCTATGTCAATGAGAAGGTCTCATGTGTTTGTCTGTGGAACTGATGAATCACAACCAAGTATTTTGTCTCTTTTGGGTTATTGTATGGTCATGTGGATATCCTATCAAGACAATCTATAGTTGGGTTGATTTGACCAGAATGCATATGCTTTTTTTTCTTCAATATTCAATTCTCTCAATTGCTCACTAACTGCTTGTGGGTTTGTTGTCATTTGAGAGATGTGAATTCTAAGACCTTGATCTCTATCTATTAATGTTGTGAAGATATTTGGCTGAGGTATGACCAATTCAAACACGTAATCCCTGGGCTCTCTGGGTCCCATAATTGTCATGCAAGAGATAACCAAACTTAATTGAAAGAAGTAAACTAATTATGAAAGATATATCTACACTATGCTTATATTCCTTTTTTTTGTATTTTTGAAGATATGAATTTGAACGAAATTTAAAGAGCGATTATTCTACTATATTAAAATAACGAAAAATTAATCTAATAATGGAATTAAAACAAGCAAGGTAGCCAGATGTAGCTATTTGCTTATGCATTTGTGAATTTATCCTAAATATAAATAACTAACTAATTTAATTGAAAGACCTTCTCTCTTACCTCAGAAGTGAGGAATAAATCAAAGCTTCTCAGAACCTATCATTTCCCATAGCTTCCCTGGTGATACTGAAAGCAAGCTTAATTGAAATAAAATGATTTGTTATTCTATTTGATATATTGTAACTACAACTTTGACAATTCAAACCTGGAGTTTATAGAACAATGAAAAATCCAGTTGTATTGTGACTTGTCCCCTTAGTGTGATCTCTTCATTCCTTCATGTTCTTGTGAATCCATAAAAGTGGGAATGTGACAGCGGCAGTGGGAGAAGATGTTCAAATAGTGGAAGCTTGGACGTAAGCCAAACATAATGCAAGTAGGAGAGGGATAGTGCAAGAGAATAGAGCTTGACTATGCGATTCCTAGCGGGATTATTACAGGGATATAATACAAGCACACCGAAATCTCTAGGACCTATACTTCCTATGAAAAAACAACAACCTATAATTCTAAGTAGAATCAAGATTCAAATGGACATAATCTACCACCGTAATCGTGGAGCCTTGAATTGAGAGGTGAAAGCTTTACAAAATTTAAACTTGTTGAACTTATCAAGAACTTCCAAACACACTTTGAATAATAATTCATAGAGGGAGAGGGGCCATTTGATTATAAATAAGCTTAGTACTTATAGCACTTTGACTTACCGGAGGGTAAGATTGAATTTAACTCTTCTATTATAAACAAAGAGGAATTACTATTTACCAGACGGCTAAAACTTAAATGCAAGAAAGATTGATTGAGAAATACAAGAGCCACTTGATTTTTTATGTTGACGAAAAGTGTCAGAAAGTTCTAGAAAATGTGCACATGACCACCTCCCTGTGCATGATGGTGGTTACACGACCGCTGCCCTATCTTGGGTGGTGGTCACGGGACCACCGCCCAGCAGGGTAGCGATCCTCAGAACTAAAGACCAAATGTAAAAAAAAAAGAAAAGAAACAGGTCATAACAAAGCATGCGAAGGCTAGATAAGGCATTTTAGGATGAAAATGTATACTCAGCGTGCTTTCTAGATTCCAAACACCTTGCGAAGAGATCTGAATCATCATTGGGGTTTCTATAACCTCTTTCTGACAGTATAATACATACAATTTTGGGTACGTACATATTGCCCCCTCGAAGAAGCGTTTTAGCCATGAAGGGGAATAAAATGGTGGGTCCGAGTATGGTGGTCCTGAAATGGGGAGTTAGAAGCTATACTTGACATACTCATGTGTCACAATGTCGCCATCTAGATTCCCACTATCTATAAAATGAAAAGAGGACTCAAGTGTAGATAGATAAAGAAATCAAAAAATAAATACTAAATTAAAATGAAATGAGGACTTACCATTTGTGCGGGATAAGAACTTACCTTTGTCGAGTGCTCCAACACTGTGAAAGAACATTAAAAAAGGTTAGAATGTTATATATATATAACGAGATCATTTTCCTATTCATTTGCATGTATTGATTTGGTGATTTTTGAGCTCTGGGACCCATGGTAATCATTTTTTTGATGAGAGTGCAGTCAAAATGTTTGTTGTGAGATCGTGCTCATGCCTCCGAGAGTAGGAGATCAACCTACGAAGTCTCAACTTAGTTGTTCTCAATTGATTGTTTTTAAACCTAAAACATAAAAATGTTGAAATCTTTGTGTTGGAGGGGTTATTTTCAAAAATCTTAGTGTTAAACGAGTCTCTAAGGGAGCGCCCATAGGGTAGGATTTTATTTCACTCAAAATGGTGTATTTTGCTATTTTAGGCATTTTTAGGGCTATAGGGGCATACACCAAATCGATATAGGACCGCCACCTTGCACATAGTGGTGGTCATAGGACCACCACCCTATAATGGTGGTGGTCGCAGGACCTCCACCCTTAGATGTTAGTGGTCATGGAACCGCTGCTCTCATGACAGGCGTGAGTTCAATGGGACACAAAGTGAAAACAGATGCCTTAGTTAATCGCTTTTGCATTTTTGACATTTTTCTATATTTTTGATGAGCTTATCTATTGGATTATGTTGCTAACTAGCTCTTTTTTTCCATTTTGTGTGGATGTAGTAGAAGTAGGAGTACATTAGGTGGAGCAGAGAGAAGGAGTGTGATTGGCTCCTGGTAGTGTTAGACATGCTGACCCAAGAAGAGAGAGACACTTTACATAGGGCCGGTATTTTGAGGATTTCACGGGTTCCTCATGTTGCTCCTACCAGTCACATATTATGTGACTTATTATCGTATTGGGATGCTGACTAAAATACTTTCCAATTTACAGGTGTTAGGGGTGAGTGGAATATCACCCTGGAGGACTTTTACCATATACTAGGGGTTCCGATTCTTGGTAGGTGGTTGTCTCTTAAGACACTAGGATCAAGGCCTCAGAGTGTTCAGTGGGCTACTTATATGGGAGATGTTATTTTATCCTTTGGCTTGAAGAAGGGGGTGAATTTTCAATCTATTATTGCTTCTCCTATCCCTATCATTCGTAAGGCTATTATGGGTATCTTGGCCTCACGGTTGATTGGGGATAAGGGAGGAGATACTCTCTTATACTATTGGGCTCCCATTATTGCACAGATTGAGGCCCATGGCCATACTTATGCTTGGGGAGTAGACATTCTTGGGACCACATACCATGACTTATACAGGGTGGTCAAGTTATAGGGGTAGTCCTTGAGTCATCCTACTCTAGTTATGAGTTGGGTGTATGAGCGCATCATCCCCTATGGAAGGGGTGTACTAGACTAGGATATGGGGGCTGTTAGACAAGGGAGGTGGACGGGGATGATGGCACTCATAATGCCTCATTAGCTAGTGGCCTCACCGACTACTAAAGATATGGAGGCCACTCCTTATCAGGCCATGGCAGGAGTATGTAGAGAGGAGACACATATATCGATTGCCTACTCTACTATAGGTTAGTTAGTAGAAAAGATAGAGAGGGTGGAGGTCCACCCATTTTATTGAGTCCTCAAAGTGGTTTAGCCTCCCATATGTTGATATGCTTCCTCTAGCGGGGCCAATATACGGGAATATTCATGAGGCTTGGGAGTTCCTAGTGGAGATCAAGGTTGGACCACAGCACTCCTAGAGTTCCTATTGTAATTAGGTGGGTGCTTCTGAGCCCGAGGGGAAGCTGGTGCTCCTTGAGTACCCTTACTTCATATTGAAGCCACTCCTACCTGTAAGTGGGGGAGGATGAGCCTATTGATGTGGACTCAAACTTTGAGGAGTTCATAAGGGGGATATTGGGGAGTAGATGATGGGAGAGGGAGTTGGAGGTGAGGCCGTTGGGATGACCGAAGAGGATGATAGTGATTCTGAGTGGCATGACACTCAGGATATCTTAAGGGTAGAGAGGGTGGAGGCAAGTGCAGAGAAGGAGACCTTGGTCTCGGAGGAGTTTCTTTCTTAGGACTTTGGGGAGATGATGAGTTTGTGGTAGGACGTCATTTCTTTCTCGGATTTTAGGAGGCTCTGCAATGGAAGCAATGTCGGTAGTAGGCGTAGATCCTAGAGACCATACCTAGATTCCTAGATATTCAAGTGAGTTACCACTCTTTTCTCAACCTTGTTAGTTAGTTATGTTTGGATGATATTTATTTTTGTTTCATTTGTTTTTGACTTGTTTTTGGTGATTTTCTAACTTGTTTGTTCCCTTTTATTTGCAACGAATACTCGGGGATGGCAAGATTTGATTCTTGGTGTGTGTCGACACCATGTTGCTTCCTTCAAGGAAGACCCGGCTCAACTTACCAAGGACATATGAGAGCCTTTAGCAGCCGGCCGACACACTGATGTGTTTTCCCTATCTGGAAGGTGGAAGAGTTAGTGTCCTCCCTTCATACTGAGCTAGCTAGATACAAGATTGCTGAGTGCTTGATGAGGTGGAGCCATTCTCATAGTGAGACCACATCCAATATCCATGAGCATGAGCACTCGGTTCATTAAGAGTTTTGTCATAGCAGGATCCCTAGATGCGATTGTGCACCCTCTGAGGGATCCCACTAGGGATTGAGGGGCCATTTGGTCTTTTTATAGTGATTTTGCTGGATGTTTATATGAGTTGTTTTTGTATTTTTGGGCTCATTGAGCATTTTGACCATGCCTAGTGCATGATGGCATCGTGTATGTAAAACATATATATATATATATATATATATATATATATACATATATATCTTTTTGGATCTATATCTTCTTTGTATCTAGAATGTATGCAATGGATGATAGGTGATAAAAAGTGCTTTAATAGAATGTTTCTCTTATTGTTTGTAATGTTAATATGTGATGATGCAAACATACTGTAGTACTGAACTTTTGGCTTCTTTGGGAAATGTTCATTGCTTCTTCTTGTTTTGGAAAAATGTGATGAATGTGTAGTGATAATGAGATGAACTTTCCCCACTCCTAACTCCATGTAACTAGTATGATGCGAGGGCTCAACACCGAGAGTTGGGAAGGGCGAAAATTATATGAGTTTGACTGAATGGAAATGATGAGAGAAAGACAAGGTATTGACAAAAAAAAAATTAGACCTACGTACTTACTCCTCAAAATTACTACATAGTTCAGAATGCAACTTACTTTCCAGTTTATCTAGACTTAGATCCATGGATGGAAATTTGGTTGACAAAATTTGGTTTTGAGGATTTGATCTCTTTGGAATTTGGATACTTAATTTCACTTAATACACTTTGCTTTGCATTTTTAAAATACTATGATTCATTCATTTGTGTGAATGGATCCCCTACGCCATGCCCCATGCTACTAGTAAGAAGTATAGGATTATGACCAAAGGCAGGACATAGGCAAGTAAGGGCCCTTCTTTCCTTTCTCAACCTTGCACCACCAATAAGAGATGTGGGCTCATCACCGAAGGTTGGTGGGGCAAAGATGTGTGTAAAATAAAATATTATGTTTTTTTTAGTATTTTTTATTTAATTTGCTTTTGACATTTTTGATTTGTGATTATGGAGTATCCTTGTTTCAAAGAGACATAAGAAGGATATATGTGACACCAAGAAGCTTCTAGAATAGATCGTAGGTAAGAAAACTTAAGCTAGTAGAAGAAATGAGTATGACCAAGCATGCAGGCCTTGGTATGGTTTTTGTCAAAACTTTGTCTATCGAATTGATGAGATGATTTCGAAACCATTTGATGATATTATGAAAATTGAAGAGATATGATTTGAATGCTTTCTCTAATATTTTCAGAAGCTTGTAATAAATTTCTTAAGAATAAGTTCCTTGACCACAAAAATTACAAAATGAGTGAACAAAATGAAAAAACTGAGTGACTAATGCAATGTAGGTAGATATAATATACAAATGGTGATGCTGATGACTTATGTGTAAAACCGTTTAAGATGCAAGGATTTGACAATTTCATTGAATTCCTCACCTTATAGTGTACAAAAGAGATACGCATCATTTCCATAGTATTTCATGACTCGATATGGTCCAAACCACTTGGGCTGGAATTTCCTTCCTTCACTAGTTTTCTTATCAATCTAGCTATCTAGTCTCATTGGTATCCGATTTAATCTCCTTCACAACTTGAACAACATCATGAACTTGCACAAGACACTCAAGGATAGATAGATGGTTTGTATGTCATTTGTAGCTAGGAGAACACCTATCTACTTATTTTCATTCAAGATTTGAGGGAGTGGATAGCACCTTCATAAGGGTTTTGATCTAGCCCTCACTATTTTAGGTTGTGCCTATCAACCAAGGCAAGAGAACCTATATTGCAGCCCCTATATGGTAAGGAGATGGAGATATCCTTGTGTTTTGCATGTGATGTGGAGGAGGATTTGTGAAAACATGATCAAATATCCATTATCCAAACTCAAAGGAGTTGTCACTACTAAATGATGGAAATTTTTTCAAAACAAAGCTAGAGCTGCCAAAGACATGATAGAACCCTGATCAACTTTGTGCATTTTTGTGAAAGGATTGAATTATTTTATGGACACACAATGCAGATGCAGGGGTATTGTAGGTAGGATGAGTTAGTTTAAAATGAAATTTTGATGAGAGATGTTGGGACAAGATTAGTTAGGAGTCATCACTTTCTTTGGGAAACCTTGTAAAATAATTATAACACCTAAACAACAGAGATATTTCAATGAATTTTAAGTGCTCTTTTAACCAAGATGTGTGCACATATGGATGCCCAAATATACACTGTTCCATACAAACTTTGATAGCCTGCCATAAAGTCTTGAAGCAAAATATCAATAAAGCATTCAGAAATCCTTGTTAGATCGTGACCTAAGGTACACCCAAAGGTTTACAAAACCCTCAATTTACAAGGAAGGTAAGATGAATTTAAATATGTTTATCTCCACTCAAATGAATGCTCTTCTAAATGGAAGATTGTAGATGCCTTCAAACCCTCTATAAGAAATGAGACCATGTATGACCAATAAAGATCCCAAACACAAGATTGCAACATGAGCATGAAACACAAATTGAAAACATTTGAAATACAAGTGTATGCAAGCTTTGCCAAGAGATAAAACAAGTTAATCCAAGAATTTGATCAAATATATCAGAAAGGAAATGTTATTTAGACAATATCAAAGCTTTTGATGGCTTTTACAGCTAAAACCAACTCAACATGATGAACATTTGATGTAAAATGGAATCAAAATGGCTCTCAGGAAGTTTCTCCATAAGGAAATGGACTTCTTCCAGTTTTCCCTGTGAAAATTCTTCTCTCTTTTTCCAAAATTCTCAACAGACTTACAAAATGTTTCCAAACTACATGATATACCCTATGCCAACTTGGATCCTTGCATCCCAAGCAAAGAATATGCCAAAGGGATCAAATTTGTTACAAAACCCTATCCATTTGATGAAAAATGATATAAAACTGTAAAATAGCTCGCCAAATGCTAGAGATGCACAAATATTTTAAAATATTGCATGAACTTGGATCCTTATCCATCCCAGGGTCACGTTTTTGGCATTCCACCATGCCAACATGCATTTGTAATCATTTTTCACCTTTTTCCCTCATTGTTTTTAACTCTGCAACTTTTTACTTTTACCTTTCACGTGTTTTTCACGAGTTGAGAAAAATATTTCATGAAAAACACCATAGGACATCAAATCAGCTCAAAAGAATGGTGCCATTGTTCTCAGAAGGCTGAGGGGATGCAGATTCATATAAAATTTCATGTGAATCGGTGCAAAAATGATGATTCCAAGCATCTTGGAGCCCCAATGGCACCCAAAAATGAAAATGCACAGCTGCCATTGATTAAAATCAACTTTAAAATTCTGCCCTCCATGTGTCTTGATGAGATCCTCAAATATTACCTTTTTTCCTTTACACAAGGTGGGACACGTGTCCAAACATGATTGGAGTGGGCCCCAATCCTTAAAAATGCATTTTGAACCTTTTTTCCAACCTTGGGAAAATTTTGAAAATTTTCCCCCATGAGCCCCTAGATGCGCCACATGTCCTTCTATGGGCCTTCACCAAAAGCAAGGGCCAATTTGATGCATTTTGCCACTTTTTTGAGAAAAGGAAAATTTTCTCAAAATGCTCCGTGCCCCCGAACGCCCGCTGCCGCTTCTACCACGTGGCGGTTTCCCATTCACTACGGAACCAACCCCTCCTTTTTCCTTCACTCCTCTGTGAGCACAAAATCCCTTATGGGCCCGCACTTCTTCCTTTTCCATTTGAAACATGCCATGTGTCGCCCCTTATTGGATGTGGGGCACACCTCCAAATTTTCCCACGGGCTTATTTTTCACCTTGAGATTTTTCGCTAAAATTTTGCAAAATTTTCAACTTTCTCTCTACGCTCCAAACCTCCGCCAAATTTAGGACACGTGTCCTGTTTTCATTGGACATGGGCCTATTCTTCATTTTTTACCTTGTAAACATAGAGGCAAAAATTTGCAAACTTCTCCTTCAGCCCCTTCCTCCATTTTGCCTCTTGGACACATGTCCATCCCTTATTTGTTGCGGGCCTTTGGGCAAAAATTTAATTTTAGCATTTTGAAGTTAAAACTTCAAAGTCTTTAAAACTTCCGCCTCCATTTCATCCCCGCATACGTGTCACCTTCTCATTGGGTGCGGGCCCTTGGGTCCAAATTTTCCTTGAGGTTTTGAGCCAAAAATTTGAAAAATTTCAACTCTTCGCCTCCCTGCTTGACCTCCCTGTGCCACGTGTCACTTCCCCATTGGGTGCGGGCCTTCGGGAAAAATTTGGATTTTGAGAATTTTTACAAAATGAAAGCAAGAAATCTAAGTGCGACCCACCACCTGATGATCCTCCAACCAATTATATTGTGCCACATAGGCACACCATTGTAACACTGCGGGGTGCATTCAAAATTTTTCCTTTTGCAAAAAACTCAAAAATGACAAGTTAGCAATGTTTTTCCCACATATCCCGACCAATGAGAGCCTGCCACGTCAGCATAAATGTTGCAATGATAAATTTGATGGGTAGAACATGCCCGTATGCCCGTCAAAATGTAAAAACGTAGGGGATGCCTCTGAAATCAAATTTTTTCACAAGGAAGGTGGATTTTTCAATTTTGAATCCAATGAAACATGATTTGACGATGATTTAGGCCTAGGAGTGAAATTTCACCTTCACAAAAATGGAATTTGATTAAACATGGGTTTCTTTTACATTTTGGCCAAGGAAAAATAATACAGCCGTGTAAATGAAAAATTAGGGCACAATAAAGGGGAAACTTGGATTTTGTTTCAAAAAAGGGCAGAATAACAACATTGAGGGCATTTTGAAAGCATTCAACTAGATAAAACGAGTTGCAGATCTTCAGCTCGAGCCAAAAGGACGTTTTGGAGTAAAAATGGAACATGGAGAATTAGAGTAAAGTGTTGCACCCATAAATTACACCAACATATTCTCGAACTAGATCTCCTCGTAAATTTCTCATTCATAGACCTCTTTGTTATATTTCCGACACATCCAAATCAAAGCATAAGTTCTATGTTATTGCTCGGTGTTTAACCTTGCCTCAAAGGGGCTTTCTAGTTGAGAGAGGCATGCCTCTCTATAGGCTTCTTCTCCCAAGATCCCTTGTAATGAGATACGGAGACTGGGTATTTTGACCTCAAGTGGGAGAACTAATTCTTCCCCAAATACCAATGAGAAAGGGTTGTCCCTATTGGTGTTCTTATTGATGTTCGATAGGCCCACAAGGTTGGGTATAATTTTAAATGCCAGTCCCATTTGTTCTCCTTAACTATTTTGAGGAGAATAGATTTTAATGTTTTGTTTGTGGCTTTAGCCTAGATGCATTGGCTTGTGGGTAATAAAGAGAGGCCATGTGATGGTTTATCTTGAATTTGCTGCATAACTCATGGACCTCATCATTCTTAAAGGATGTGGCATTATCTCGAGATAATGACTAGTGGGAAACCGTACTCTACAAATAATTTGATTTAAATTGAACTTAGCGATTATAGAACCTGGTACGGTGGTGAGAGGCATGGCCTCTACCCATTACTAAAATATTCTCGTGGCCATGATTATAAAGTTATTACCATCATTGATGAGGGAGAGAATTTCCCTATCAAATCTAGGCCCCACGTGGAAAATCTCCATGTTGCGATTGGTTGTAAAACCTATGTTGGCATGTGAATTTCATAGGACAACTCTTGGCATTTATGACACTTGCGCACAAACTCTCTTTGCATCATGTTCCAAAATGGGCTAGAAATAACCCATCCGATGTATTTTGTGAGCAGTGGCATGGCCACCAAAGTGGCCTCCACATATCCCATTATGGGATTCATAAAGAATCTTTTTTTATTCTTCCATGTCAACACATCTTAATAGCATTCCATCGTAGGCTCTACGATAGAGTACATGTTCTAAAATAACGTATTTAGTAGCAATAATGGGTAACCACCTTCTTTGTGGCGATGTGGCACCTTCTGGGTACGTGTGGTCCATGATAAAATTGACGATGTCAGTGTTCCAAGGACATATAGAGATGGGGGCCTAGTTTCAAAAAAATATATGCACTCATCAGAAATTCTAGATCTACCAGATCACCCCCATCCAATGGATTATCATCCCACCAAATCTGCAATGATTTGTCCCTTAAAAAATTTCTAGTTTACAAATGTTAGTTCAAACTCACCCATTAAGGTTATGAAATTTACAGCCTTTTTAGATAAAAACCCTTGTGTGAGGAATGTTCGTAAGTGATCTATCTTTACAATAACAATTGTTTCTTGATTTAACATGTAATGTTTTAAATGTTTTATTGTGAAGACTATGGCAAGGAATTCTCTTTCTACTGTGTGTAACGTGTTTCATAATCAATCAATTTCTAGCTAATGAAATAGATCTGCAGTTCCCATTTATCATTATCTTCTTGAGCCAACATGTAGGCTAGCGAGAAAATAGTAGCTTGTGAATACAAGATCAAAGGATGATCTGGTCTAGGAGGCATTAGCGTGGGAGGAGACAATAAGAAGCGTTTAACTGCTTTGAAGGCCTTGTTGCATTCTTCTGTCCAATCAATACTATAATCCTTATTTAATAAATTTTTGATTGGATGAACAAAAAATTTAATTCAAGGATGAACCTTTGAATTACACCAATTTTCCCAAGAAATGATCTGATACCAGACTCATTTTATGGTGGAATCATTTCAAGAATAGCCCAGATTTTGGCTGGGTCAACATTAATCCCTTGTGACAATATAATGTATCCTAGAAGCTTGCCTTTTGTCACACCAAATATGCATTTCTCTGGATTTAATGTGATGTCATATTCAATCAATCATGAGAGAATGATATGGATCACTTCTAGGTGATCAAAAACTTCTTTTCCTTGGCCGTAAAGTCATCTACATAGGATTCCACAATCTTATGAATAAGGTCATGGAATATGTATGTCATTTCCTACTGGTATGTAGTGTCGACGTTCTTAAGACCGAATGGCATGACAACATAACAATAAGTTCCCCAAGGAGTTATAAACGTGGTCTTGGCTTGATCCTCTTTAGATATTTTGATTTGATTATATCCCGAGAACCCATCCATGAGAGAAAAAATCTCAAATCCAGTTGTTGCATCAATAATGACGTTAATGGATGGTAATGGGAAGTCATCTTTGGGGAAAGCTTTATTAATGTCCCAAAAGTCTATGCAAATGTGTATCTTCCCATTCTTTTTTAGAATAGGGATGATATTAGATACCCATTATGAATAGTCGACTGGTTTGATGAATCCCACTTGGAGAAGTTTCATTACTTCTTCTTTCACCATGAGAGCTACTTTTGGTTTCATTGGTCTCGAATTTTGCTTTATTGGCTTTACATTTGGTTTGGTGACAAGATTGTGTACCACAATATGTGGTGCAATTCCTGTCATTTATTTGTAATTAAATGTGAAATCCTTTTGATGTTACTTGAGGAACCGGGTATGTATTTCTATCTCCTCTGGAGTTAACGAGGATACCAACATCAAAATATTTGGTTCTTCCTTCGTTCCAATATTTATGTCAATTGTTCCTTCAATTAAGGAAGTGTTTCTTTCTTCAAATTCAAAGCGGGGCCAGAGGTAGTTCCAAACTTTCTCCATTCTCTACCTCGTAGATGTTGAGATTATTTTACATGGGGAGATTCTATCATGGGATTTCATAAATAGGAAGAATAAGATGGGATTAGGGAGAAATATACTATGTGATGAGTGAGATGCAATTCCACATAGGCATTTAGATATCCAAGGTGATCCTATCACTTTGTCCAAAGTGATCTAGGATGGTAAACTCATTTTCATCTTTTATATGTGTCAAGATAGGGTTGTTGATATTTTATGCACCAATGGTTCGGTATAAAGTGATACCATGAAACTTCTAATTTCCATCTCATTGCTTGGAGTGAAACAGGGAAGGAAGTTTGAGGTTGCTATTAAATCAGCGAAAAGGTTTTGTTCTCATCAGATTGCTTTGATTCATATGAAGTGGAATCTCATGGTTAGATCTAACACCTCCGTTTTATAGAGTTGTAAGTGTTCATCTCTAGTTTCATATACCTCAGATACTTGGTTTTGTAACTAATTACGAGTCTCTTAGTACTCTAATGTTATAAAAACCCATCCTTTTGGCTATGATGAGGCCAAGGAGGAAGGATTTGTATTCATCCCTATTGTTTGTACATTTGAATTTTAACTTAAAGGAAAAGGTAGGATCTTTCCTCGGGAGAACTAAAGATCACACCTTCCCCATCGCCGAAATGACATCTAGCTCCATCGAAGTGGAGGGTCCAATATTTTCTTTGAAAAATGGATGTTGGAATATTCTTTATGTCTACTTCTTTTACCTCGGTTACTTCTACCATACAAACTTTGTCCACGGGAAGAGAGCCAATTCTAGGGTACATCCTATAACCATGGAATCAAAAGGTAGGAGAATAGGAAAATCTTTCTCTAGTAACTTGGTAATTTTTTTGGTAGTTCCTAATGATACTGTCTCTATGACATTAGTCTCATTTTGAGTGTCGAGAATACATTTGACTAGATTCGTGATTTCTAATTCTGTTGTAGGTATCAACTTTACTTATGGATTTGAATTGATAGGTTTGTAAATTTGATTTGTTGGGAGCTCAAACTCAGAGTGAACACTGGTCTTTTCTTCAAATCTGCTAGGTGTATATCAAAGGGTTTTGGGTCACCCTATGCCATAAAGTTTTTCCTAGATGTAAAAATCTTATTTCTCTGGAATAACGTGGAAGGTATTTCCTTCATGCGATGTATCCATGGTTGGACTGAGAATCATATTATAGTTGGTCTCTCAATCTATAATATAAAATTTAGCGAGGGTTTTTTGGGTCCTAAGGTGATTTGGTAACACTATAGCCCCAATTCAAGTGGCCTTAATGCTATCATAACCCTTTAGCATATTTTGTGTTGTGGAACAATTTTTTTCTCTATATCATCTAGATTTGAAGAAAAGCAAATGGGACTATGTTAAATGTTGCCCCATCATAAATCATTGCATATGCTTAAGTTAGCATATGGATTTGCACGCATGCAAATGACATGCAACAATGTGGGAACAAATTCCCTCCTCAATGAAGGTGAGGCTGCCTTTATTGAAAACCAAAACTATATTTACATCTGTACATTCAAAATTATATGTGGGGGATGTTTTGGAACATCAATGGAAAGAAAAGTGAATGAGGGAGATGGAATGGCATGAAGGAAAGGAGTGGAATGGAATGAACTGAAAGAACATGCAAGAGTTAGGTAAAAACAAAGCCTAATATTGCATAAAGAGGAAATATGAATAACCAACACAAATAAAATGGAGTTTGACTTAGCAAACAAGAATGTGTAAAAGGGAACACACATGAGCAAGTAGATAATAAGAGCTTCATCACTTTGTGAACTAGAACTCTTTTGATTAATAACATTGACAATAAGATCAAAGATAATATTTGCATGCAAGATTCAAAACACCTAACATCTAATGAACATAAGAACATCAAATGTTACAAGAGACAATGAATGAGACACAAAGTTCATATTCCTTTAACTCTAAAATTTTTTTCACAAAGGAATGCAAAGATTCTTCTTTCTTTGAAACAAAGCTTCGACAAAAGTATTTACTTCTCCTCTCTCAAAGTCACCCTTACGAATGAGCCCCTCACTTCCTTTTATAAGCCAAAAGTTGGCTACAAAGTAGTTAGGGTTTTACATGATCATTAAATAAGGCACTTAAGTGACCTTAGACTTTTCAACAACTTTATTAAAGACAACCCAAAAATAGAAATTACTTAAAATATCCATTGTTTCCCAAAAACAAATAACAACACATTTTA
Source organism: Taxus wallichiana var. yunnanensis (assembly GCA_018340775.1). Lineage (NCBI taxonomy): Eukaryota > Viridiplantae > Streptophyta > Pinopsida > Cupressales > Taxaceae > Taxus > Taxus wallichiana. Next base: position 412,253,512 of record CM031234.1, on the reverse strand, counting down.
AAATATACAATATTAACCAGTGCCTTATCCATTGAAATGGGGTCTGCCTTTCTCAAGCATATGAGAAATGGACTCTCCCACTTCGTTAGATACCAAGAAAATCAAATCCCTGCACCGCCGGTGAAATTAGGATCTGTCGCTTTTTCCAATTGAAAGGATCTAAACCTTCCCAAAGTTTCAAACATCTTTTCTTCTTCTGAAGGTTCACTTGGTCGAAGAATAGCCTCACAAAATACCTGCAATTCAAGAATTCTACTTAGCATATCATTTAAATTAACAATTTTGGATTGAGCATTCTCAAATAAGTTCTTTAATTTGATGCACCACTCCATGGAAATTGATGATAAATTGTTGGTGGGAGTATCCATGTCCTTAAACAATTGTGAAAATTGTTCTTCCACCTAATCGATGAACACCTTTGATTATGCTCATTCACGAGGTTACAAGGAATCTCACCATGAATTCTGAATCAAGGAGAGTGAAGTGAAGGCTTCATTTCACATGCTTTCATAATGGATCATAGAATCCTCGAGAAGCATTTTTCTTGGTGAGATGTAGAAACCAAAGAAAACGTGTCCCTCGATGTTCGAATTTGAGAATTCCTTCAATATCTAAAACTAAAGATTCCATACTTGTCATCTCCTCTAAAGTGGGCAATATCGCATCCAAATTTGATATAGTAGAAACAAAAGTTTCTTTGAAAGAAAGATTTGGATCTAGATACGTACTAACATCTTGATGAAGCTTAACCATGGTCTTGATCATCCCCTGGCCTAAAATGAGAATCTCTAAAAGCCAAGTTTTAGTGACATGGCCCAATGTGTTTATTTACTTTGAAAAATTGAGAGTATATTCATCTGGGTCAGCCACTGCATCAAGTCTTTGGGAAGGTGGATGATATGGGATTTATCAAATGTTGAACATATTCCACCAATTGATTATTTCCGGCCTTGAGTGAGAGATTTTGAGACTTGTATTTCTCAAGTCTCTTTAGCACGATATCAATTGAATATCGAGTCATCGCCTTGCCACTTTCTAATGTAGATCTTCCAAGTCCTAGTCCTGGAAACTTCATAGTCGGCGGGTGTCATAAGCATCGCGCTCCTTATCCACTTATGGAATGACAAGGTCTGTAAATTTGTTTCCATCATTATCCACCATTAATGAAGAAATTACCTTAGGCATCTTAGGAATGTCTTCATTCAAAAGTTTGAAAAGGGCATCAAAATCAATGTCAATTGGGTTGACAACTCTCTTCCTTTTCTTTACTTTGGAATCAACCCAAGAAGGAGTATCATTCACTATTTCAGTGTACAAAATCCTAGAGCTCGAATAAATATTCTCATTATTTCTGACATCATGAGATCCTTCTTGAATCCTATCTACGACTTCAATTTGAGGAGACACAACCTCAATATCCACTTCCTGATTATTTGGGAGATTTTGGGAAATCCCTTCATGAACTACATGCTCTGAAGTGTTTGAGATTTGAATTACCTTCACCTAGGTGGATGCTTGTTTGAAGCATGGCTGAGGATCATTTCTTTGCTACTAGCGAGCACTTTATTAACGATGTGGGTAGAAGAATCTCTACTTGAGGTAGAAAATCTGGACACCCTCTCTCTTCCTTCTTCGGGGTTAGGTTCTTTAGATCTTTCTCTTGTGACACATTACTTGGCGAAGTTGATTTTGCAACCACTCTTTTCTTGCTTGTGTGTATGATTGGATGGTAATGAGGTTGATCGAGAAGAGACTTTAGTCGAATGGAGACCCCCTCGTATTGGAAATTTTGTGATCCCAAAACATGATTTGGAATGGATTGCAATTTGGAAATTTATCTATCATACCATGATATGCTTTTTTCAATAATTGGTTGGTTTTTGCCATCAAGAGAAAATTCATATCTTTTAGTCTAGTCGATTTGAGGCAATGGGGTAAAGGAAACAACATCATATGAGGGATCGCGACATCCTCATCATCATCTATGAATGAATCGGGAGGACTTCTAATGTAGAAAGCCTTAATCTCAGCAAGTGTTAGGTGAGAGTACTCTGTCCTCTTACCTCATGTTCATCCGAACAAGCGGCCAAGAAATCTTCCATGGTATGATTATGTTGGTAATTTTCTCCCGAGAATATTTTGCATATATCCAATGATATCAAATTGGGATCTCTTCACATATGGATGGATGGTTATGAGAGTGAATGCTTTTTCCATGAGTTGTGCCTGAAAATATTTGGACATTGGTATTCCCGATTTGGATTGGGAAATGAATTCTGAGACGGTGCTTTTCACTAAGAAGGCAATGAACTTGGAATAATTTTTTTGCTAGCTCCATTAATGCCCATCTATCTTTGACGTACTTAGGAATTTTCCATGGGGTACCAGCAAAGCCACTCATGCGAATGTGGAAGAAAGATAAAAATTGAATAAACCAAGTTCCCATTGGGAAATGACACTCATGGCTTCTTTGAAATACCTTTCCTTAGTATTCAATCAGGTTATAGATCACGCGGAAGGTGAATGAATCATTGACTCTTCTAAAATGGTGAGAACTATTTTTGAAGTTGAGTGAGGTAATAATGAAAAACATTGTTTGATGGCCGTATGACCCCTCTCATTTCAAGACCCGAAAATAGCTCTCTCTTCTTGCCACCGCATAAGTCAAATATGATGTCATGTAGAAGCATCCAGTCATCTTAACTTCTATCAATTGTTTGTGAAGGGTGTTACTGATGATGGTGGCCTAATCCACAAACTCTTTCTTGGCTAGGATGATATAGATAAACTGGTACATCCATGGGTGGAAATTCCTAGCAGAAGGTAGACTAAACACTCGACTTAGGAGAGTGATCATGTCTCTGGTTTCTTCAACAAACTCAATGCGGTACATTTCTTTGGGAATCCTATCAATTCAAGGTGTCTCGGTTACTAACCAGTTGTTGTTAACCATCTTGCTCCATCTCAGGGGTTCATCATCCTAGAATTCTTGTGTTGATTAGCGAGTGATATCCACATTCTCGGGAAAGTCGGGTATGCTAAGAAATTCCTCAATGTGTTCTGGTGTGATGAAGAGGAAAGGCTCACAATTATCTTTAAAAATTCCTCATCTCTCAGGGTCCTAATGGTTCGTGCAAACAATAACCAATTCTGAACACTACACCGAGACAGGGAATGCTACTGCTTGGGGTAGGCCACTATTGTAAAGTCTATATGAGAAAATGGTTTTACCTTAAGTTTTCACCCGCTCAGCGTGTTGCACATTGATGTGACCCAGATTTATATCAGTGATGTTGTCATATGCTGACTTAATGATGTTGGTAGGAATAATTCCTTGGAATTCATATTTCAGGGCGGATTTGTTAGATTTCTCCACTGGCTTCCTCAATCTCCCCACAGATTTGGATTTTTGTCACTATGAATTTAACGAGAAAAGTGACCGGGAGGCATGCCAAACAATTCAAATGCGGTTGGGTCTCGATCTCTAAAACCCCGTTGATGCAAGAAAAATATTTTCCGTTATAATATTATTATTATTATTATTTTTAAAATAATAATAATAATTGTCCCAAATTACAATTTTTTTAAATGTCAATAAAAACACATCGAGACTAAGCTCGAGTTCCAAATCTGGCAATAACAATGATATATTTTTTAAATTAAAATCTCCTAATTTTAATATTTTATACCGATCAATTTTAATCTTTTGTTATGGCGTTTAAATCCTCCTAAGAACGCTTGGAACAAAATTGTTATTTTTCCTTGCGTGATTTTTGTTTGATTTTGGTAGTGCGTGGGGTTTGAAAACAGTTTGCTCCACAGGCGTTAGAAAAACTGATCTTCTCCTTCCTAGGTGCATGGAATTTGATTTGGTTGTTGTTCCTTTTCTTTATCCTCATGTGTGGTGATTCCTTGAGATGGATGCGGCCCGTTTTAAATTTTTTTGGACTGTTCTTGGCTTTAGCGTGTGTTGTATTGTGGGATATGACAAAATATTATGTCCTTCAGAAGAAATAAGAAGCAAAGCTTCACACGACTTTTTCAATGAGTTTGAGGGAAGAAGTTATTTAGATTAATCCAATTTCCTCTCTTCCCGAGTAGTGGGATTAAGTGCCAGTGGGGAAATGGGAAAGCAAAGGCCTATTGCCACGGGAATGGCAAAGTGGGCTAGCAATCCTTGTTTAATTTCCCCATGTGGGAAATTGGGGAATTTCTTTCTGTTAGCCAATCCATGATTTGGAAATTGGTGGAGAAAATCCACGTTTAGGAAATTTGAAGAAGATTGCGAGGAAAGGGGAAAGCCGGGTTGATAAGCCAAATTGGCATTCCCGTGATTAGAAGCATAAGCTTACTTCCCGTCAATAAAAATTTGTTGAATGAACTTTTAATTTATATTTATTTAATTAAATACTCTCAAGTTATTTAAAAGTTAATTTTATTAAACAAGGAGTGATTAATTAATTAATTTTAATGTATTTTAACACGATTTAAAGCCTGACGAGAAGAGTTCTTGCCGGAAAGGATGAAAGCGAAGACCAAAATAATCACAAAAATGAGACGATCGCAATGAGGGCAATGAACCATGCAAAGTAACAATTTTTAAAGTTTTCAAATTTTTCATATTTTTATTATTTTTAAACAATTTTGTGAAGTCAAAATTGGTCGATAACAATCGGCTCTTATTAGGGACAAGGACTTCATGGATGCAGAACAGACCCAAACTAATATATTAATGAACATGATCTCAAAATGATGGGCCAAAAAATGGGGCGACACAAGAGAGGAGACCGAAAAATAGGGAAACAAACAAACCAAAATCCTAATTACCTATGTACATATGGGGAACAACCTGTTTTCAATTTTGATAGTGCTTGAGATATTGCCCATTGTAGGGCAAAGGAAAATGAGTTCCATCAGGATATGACAAGTAATAGGTACTATCTCCATATAAATGCCTTATTTTGAATGGTCCCAACCATAGTGAGTCAAACTTCCCATGCTTTCCTTTCACTCACGTCTTTTGTCCCAGAGAAGAACTAAGTCATTGATTTGAAATTATCTCTCCCTATTTTTCCTATCAAACAATTTTTTTACCTTGGATTGATGTTCCTCAATCCTATTTTCCACTTGAATTCTTTGTTCCTAGAGCTTTCTTAGGAACATGATCCTTTTATCTAATGCATTGGTGAAGCATTCATCATCAACTGCCTGAGCTAATTTTAATGTTGGTAACTCCAGGGTGACGGGAATTTGAGCATCGGTTCCATATAAAATTTGAAATGGAGACATCCCGATTTCCCTTTTGGGAGTTATGCGGTCAGCCCATAATGCATCATATAACTTTTTGTGCCAAGTTCTTTGATTTTCTTTGACTAACTTGTACACAATAGTAATGAGGTTTTTGTTGTTGGATTCAACCTGACCATTTCCCTGAGGGTAGTAATCTAATGAATGAGACAAGGATATCCCATATCCATAACAAAAAGCTATCATCTCTGCAGAAGAAAAATTTGAGGCATTTTCTGTCACGATCTTGTGAGGAATTCCATAACAAACCAATATATTTTCTTTGATGAAATCACAGATTACCACAGTAGATGTTTGTTTCACCAGTATAGCTTCCACCCACTTTGTAAAGTAATCAGTGGCAGTGAGCACATGAGTATGATCAGTGCTAGAATTAGGATTCAAAACCCTGATGAAATCTAAACCCCATTGTTGAAAGGGTTCTTCAATGACAACTACCTTCAAAGGCAAGGCTGCCAACTTTGGTCTTCAAACAAATTGTTGACAGGATTCACATTTTGTCACCCATTTCGAGCATCAAAAACATAGTGGGCCGTAATAATGTGCTCTCGAATTTTATGGGTTGTTACTGGACCAAAGAAATGACCACCACAAGCATGATTGTGGAAAGCTTCCAGCAACCTAGGTTGTTGATCTTTATCAACACATCGAGGAACATGTCCTCAATCCCTTTCTTGACTAATGTGTTATTCCAAATGACGTACCTAGATGCTGTTAGTTTGATAGCTCATTTCTCCTTAGCTATCATATTCTATGGACACTCACTATATGTGAGGAAGTAGGCAATATCGAATACCATTCATTTGTGATGTCTTGACAAAAAACTACCAATGGTAAATTTTCTTCAACTGGTTCTTCCTTGGAGTTATCTTGTGGTTCATTCTTAATAATGAGTTGTGAGTCCTCTTCATCAAACCAACTTGGTAGGATTTATGTACAGATCATATTCTTGGATCTTGGAGACCCAATTACCTCTTTTAGATCTTGGTTTTTATTGTGTCAATATTGATTACACTACGGTGTCTAGAACCAAGGTTTTGGTATGAGAATTCAACATGTAATACGAAGTGTTTGGGCTCTTACCACCATGTACACATGTCTCTTAAGAGGAGTGTAATTAAGTTCATGTTTCTTGAATCCTGAACTCATGAATGCAATAGGAGATTTGATCCCCTCTTGATTGTGTTGAGTCAAAATGGTGGAGATTGTGTGTGGAGAAGCATAACAATAAATTATAAAATCCTTTTTAAAATCGGGACATACCAATGTAGGAGCTTTTGTAATAGCACCCTTGATTTGATCAAATGCTTCTCTACCTTCCTTTGACCATTATAAGGATTCTTTTCCTTTCATCATATCAATTATTTCTTTAGTTAGCTCAGAAAAATTTGGAACGAACCTTCTCAAAAAGTTCACCTTCTCGAAGAATGAGTGGACTCAGGCTTACTTATAGAAAAGGAAAGATTCTTTATAGCTTGAACACTTTTAGGATCAATCTTAGTTCCTTCCTTATAAACAATATGACCTAGGAGTTTCCCTTCTATAACTCCGAACACAGAATTTTTTGGATTCAGAGAAATCTTATGAAGTCTGCACCTTTGCAATGTTTTCTCCAAATCCCTTAGGTGATCTCCTCATTTCTTAGAGAACACTGTCAATTCATCTAGGTATATCACAATGAACTTGTCTTTATAATCTACAAATTCCATATCCATGGCCCTTTGAAAAGTTACGCCATCATTGATCAAGCGAAGGGCATTCATCTATATGCAAACATACCCTAGAGGGTAGTGATCACGGTTTTATGTTTATGTTCTCTAGCTACTTCAACTGATTATAGCTAGAGAAACCATCTAAGCATAGATAGAATTTCCAATCCGATTACTACCTACGAATATGGTCCATAAGCGGCGGTGGGTAGTTACCCTTCAAGGAAGCGATTAAGATTGTGGAAATCCATGCAAATCCTAATTTCTCCATTTTTCTTGCGAATCGGTACAATATTAGCTATCCAAGTCGAATGTTGAATAGGAAACACTATTTATGCATCTAGTATATTTTGAAATTCATGAAATATTGTCCTTGCAATCTTGGGATTATATTGTCTTTGCTTTTTCCTGAATGGAACTACACCAGGCTTCAAGGGTATAGCATGCTCCATTTCCTTGGGTTGGAAATACTTCAATTCTTCGTATGAATAAGCCAAAATGTCAGAATATTTGGTAAGGAGATTTATGAATTTCCTGTGCTCCTCAAGTGAGAAACACTTACCAATATTGATCAAGTGAGGTTTATCCTTGGTACCAATATTAACTTGCTTATAGTCAGCATCATTCACAGGTCTTGCCTGCGCTTTCTCTTTGATAAACTGTCATGTTTGTCGAAAAGTTATTTAAGTGAAACCAATCCTTTAGGAATTTTATTTCCTTTGATTTGAATGATGCCGTCACGGGATCTTCATTCTCAACTCCTTCTGAATGGGTGAGATAGTTGATTCGTGAAATCTTTGAATCACTTCCTTCAAAGTACTGTTTGTTAAAATTTTTTCTCTTTTCCAAAGAAGGCAATAATTTTTGATCATCATTAAATACTTGCCAATTTTTGCATTTTTAGGAACACTTGGCCTAAAAACCATTTCAATGGTGTATTTGAATTGATCAAATCTTGAATGAGGAATCATCAATGAAGTTGAGACTGCTAGAGAATCTACTTTGTCATTCTTTTCATGAGGGATAGATTTAATGGAAAAAGCATCAAATACTTGACGGCATCCCAAACTTTATTCATGTTGTGTCTCAAACGATCATTCTTTACTTGGAACTGATTTCTTACATGTTTCACGATCAATTCCGCATCTCCAAAGACTTCTAAATTTTTTATCCCTTTCTCATATGCAACTCGAAGGCCAAGGATTAACACCTCGTACTCTGTAGTGTTAATATTATTTGAAAATTCAAGTTTGTAGGAAAAAGGAAATATTTTACCATTTGGAGATATGAGCACCACTCCTGCACTAGAACCCATCGAGAAACAAATTCCATCAAACTCAAGAGTCCAGATCTCATTGGAATATTGGCAAGTGATCTCAGGGGTATGAATTTCTACAGTCATGAGATAATTACCCATACTTGATCCTTGGAAATGGATGCATGCGCGAGGATATTCGGTTTTAGTTACCGTGAACTTTGCCTAAGCTTCCGGCATAAGCTTTTCATTTCTCTATAGATAGGAATCATGGCATGAGACTAGTCCATTTGAATCTCACCACCAAAATCCCTACAAAATTTCCTTCTCAACAACATTCCATACAAGGTGGGAATATCACCAGCAACTAAAATAGTTACCTTAGCTCGCTTTTGAGGGAATTGGGCTAAAACCATTTGGGTGTCTTTAATCTTCCCGATCGAGAGGAACTTGCTTGGTTTCCATGAAGTAACATGATTCGAATGTTCTCATACAAGTCAAACCAAGAGCATGTGCTACTTTTGTTGGCATCACATTATTTGAGGCTCCAGAGTCTATAATGTAATTACTTAATTTGCATCCATTGATCAGAAAGGACACAAAGAAAGTTTCGATCTTTTCATTTGAAGGTGTAGTGGCCACCACAATATTTTGAGTTTTCCCATCTTTAGGGGTTTTCATAATTCCTTTGGAGGAATGAATAATAGAGTCACCTTTGATAAACTGGACCAATTTCTCGAGTGATCCTTGTTAGACTTCAAGTACTCTGCCTATGACATGGAAATTTTTGTTTTATTGATATGATCAATGATATCAAATTTAGGAAAAGTAATTGCACTTGAAGTCTCAGATATAATTTCTTTCAAACTTGATGATGGCACACTTTTGACCTTGGCATCAGGCTTGGTTGACACTGATGTGGAAGAAGAAGCTTTCTTCATAGTTGGTTTACCAATCGATTGATCTAACAAAGGCCCTCATTTCTTTAAGATAGTCTTGACCTTTGAAACCTCAGTCACCTTGGAATATTTAGGAGCCTCATTTGTCTTAGACTCTTTGTGAGTTTCCTTAGAAACCTCTTTATCTCTCACCTTAGCGATATCCTGCTCCTTTTTCTAAGAGCACGTGAAGACAACAAAGGATTGACTATTCATATCTTCTATAATTTCTTTGTATTCATCTTCTTCCTCTGAATGATACTCAAAGAAATGATTATTACTTTCCCCCTCAAGATCTTCAACTTTAGGTTCAAATGTCTCATAATCGGCTCTTCCTCCTCAACCTCGATGACTTCAATCTCATCATTGATTTCTTCAATTACATCGCATTTGGAATTAGTTGTGGGAGTTGCTTCAATAGCAAGCCTCGTTGGAGAACCTACAATCCTAGATTTTTTGGGAACGTATCCTTTCCTCAGGATGTCTTTGTAAGGAGTAGGTTTACTACTTTGAGCAACTTGATTTTTCAAAGCCAATACATCGTTAGCCAACTTAGTGAGTATAGTTTCTGAAGCGTTGGGGGTTTCTTGACTCTTTCCTTTAAGGGAATTTTTCTTGAATTTTCCTACCATGATTAAGTCATCTTCAATTTCAATGGCCAAAGATTGAGCAAGTTCCAATGTAGCCACCCTAGCCCTTCTCAGCTGATAACACACTTCTGGTTGTTGTGCATTAATAAAGAAACATTTTTTTCCATCAAGGTTTGGACAAATCTGGCAGAACTTTTTCACCATCTTGTTGAATTTAGCCACGAAATTCCTCATGGGTTCTGCTGGCTCTTTCTTCACTGAGATAGTTGGACAAGAAGAGCATGTTCATCTTCGTCGTCTTGAATTTATTTTCAAACTTAGTTTTCATATCATTCCAATTTGTGATACATACATTGGGCAGATGATGAAACCAATCTGCACTAACATCATGCAATGTTTTGACAAAGAGACTAATATCAACATCTTCACATTCCACTAACAAAACAACACATGTAGCAAAAAAGGCAGAAATATGGTCATCTGGTGACGTCTTCCCATCTCCATCGAACTTGGGAAGAATCTTTCTTGATCCTCATGGGAGTTCATGTCGAGTAGGTAAGGCCAATGGGCCTATGGCATTTCCCCATGGTACGTTGGTTGTCATTTGAGGAAAGGTGGTATGCAAAGGTAAAACAACATGAGTAAGGAAAAGTGCTTGACTGGTAGTGATTCCTTCCTTGCTTTCTCTTTAGATTACTTGATGCAAGGCTTGTAGATCTATGAGGTGTGATATTATTTGGAGGAGATAACTTGAAACCAAATTTTCCTTGAAAGTAAAAAGTGGGGTCGAGATCAACCTTTACCTTTTTATCCTCGCGTAAACCTCTTTCCTTCTAGTTTGGAATCTTTATGGTGAAGGGATCTTTGGCATGTTTAAACCGGCTCTAGCATTTTCTCTTTGATTTCTTTCTTGAGCTATTTATGCTGAATAACTCTGAAGCAACTCTCGCAACTTTCTCTTCTTTGTTATCTAAATCTTGATGTAGCAAGATGGAAATGATAGTTACTTATGCACTTTTCCCAAATAGCTTGCCTCAAATCTGATGATATGTCTTCTTGAGTATCTACAAAAACAAGATTAGGTTGCAAGATAGGTGGGATACCTGTAATAGTCATCAACTTATTACCTTGGTGGAAGAGGACCGTGTCGGTGAACAACGATCGACGTGTCAGGAGGTCTTCAGCCACAAGTGCGGGTGCTCTTCTCCTAAGGTCTTCGATGTAGATTTACCTGTCAATGGCTCTATCAACAACCTTAAATTTATGCAAGCTTTCACGGTTTTCCCAAGCTACTATTCGAAGGTTGGCAGAAACGTCTCCTTGGAAATCTTCATCGGGCATAAGGTTTAGTTGAAGAACCGGAGCTTGTGTAGAGGGGATAGTCATAAAGATGTAACCAAGCATTGGTTAACGATTCTGAATCCCTAGTGGAGTTGCCAAAAATTGTTAGCATATGGATTTTCATGCATGCAAATGACATGTGACAGTGTGGGAACTAAGTCCCTCCTCAATGAAGGTGAGGCTTCCTTTATTGAAAACCAAAACTGTATTTACATCTGTACATTCAAAATTGTATGTGGGGGGTGTTTTGGAACATCAATGGAAAGAAAAGTGAATGAGGGAGATGGAATGGAATGAAGGAAAGGAGTGGAATGGAATGAACTAAAACAACAGAAAGAGTTAGGTAAAAACAGAACCTAATATTGCATAAAGAGGAAAGATGAATAACCAACACAAATAAAATAGTGTTTGAGTCATCCAAACAAGAACGTGTAAAAGGGAACACACATGAGCAAGTAGATAATCAGAGTTTGATCACTTTGAACTAGAACAATTGATTAATAACGTTGATAATAAGATCAAAGATAATATTTACATGGAAGATTCAAAACACCTAACATCTAATGAACATAAGAACATCAAATGTTACAAGAGACAATGAATGAGACACAAAGTTCGTATTCCATTAACTCCAAAATGTTTTTCACAAAAGAACACAAAGTTTCTTCCTAAAACAAAGCTTACACAAAATTATTTTCTTCTCCTCTCTCAAAGTCACCCTTTACAAATGAGCCCCTCACTTCCTTTTATAACCCAAAAGTTGGTTACAAAGTAGTTAGGGTTTTACATGATCATTAAATAAGGCACTTAAGTGACCTTTGACTTTTTCAACAACTTTATTAAAGACAACCCAAAAATGGAAATTACTTAAAATATTCATTATTTCCCAAAAACAAATAACAACACCTTTTAAAATATACAATAATAACTAGTGCCTTATCCATTGAAATGGTGTCCGCCTATCTCAAGCGTATGAGAAATGGACTCTCCACATTGTTAGATACCAAGAAAACCAACTCCCCTGCCTTGCTAGTGAAATTAGGATCTGCCAATTTTTCTAGTTGAAAGGATCTAAACCTTCCCAAAGTTTCAAACTTCTTTTCTTCTTCTAGAGGTTCACTTGGTCAAAGAATAGCCTCAAAAATACCTGCGATTCAAGAATTCTACTTGGCATATCATTTAAATTAACAATTTTGGATTGATCATTCTCAAATAAGTTCTTTAATTTGATGCCTTTGCTCCATGGAAAATGATGAAAAATTGTTGGTGGGAGTATAGATGTCCTTAAAAAATTGTGAAAATTGTTCTCCCACCTACTCCTATGAACACCTTTGATTATGCTCATTCATGAGGTTACAAGAATCTTAGCCATGAATTCTGAATCAAGGAGAGTGAAGTGAAGGCTTCATTACACATCTTTGTAATAATGGATCATAGAATCCTCAAGAATTGTTTTCTCGATCGAGATGCAGACACCAAAGAAAATGTGTCCCTCGATGTTCAAATTCGAGAATTCCTTCAATAGCTAAAACTATAGATTCCATACTTGTTATCTCCTGTAAACTGGGAAATATCTCATCCAAATTTGATATAGCAGAAAAAAGTTTCTTTGAAAGAAATAATTAGATCCGGATCACGCACCGACATCTTCATGAAGCTTAACCGTGGTCTTGATCGTCCCCTTGCCTAAAACAAGAATCTCTGAAAGCCAAGTTTTAGTGACATGGCCCAATGTGTTTATTTCCTTTGACAAATTGAGAGTATCTTCATCTGGATCAGCCACTGCATTAGGTACTAGGAAGGTGGATTATATGGGATTTATCAAATGTTGAACATATTCCACCAATTGATTATTTTCGGCCTTGAGCTGAGAGTTTTGAGACTTGTATTTCTCAAGTCTCTTTAGCATGATATCAATTGAATCTCGAGCCATTGCCATGTCACTTTCTAATGTAGATTTTCCAAGTCCTAGTCTGGAAACTTCATAGTTGGTAGGTGTCATAGCATCGTGCTCCTTATCCACTTGTGGAATGGCAAGGTCTACAAATTTGTTTCCATCATTATCCACCATTATTTTAGAAAGTACCTTGGGCTTCTTAGGAATGGTGTCATTCAAAAGTTTGAAAAGGGAATCAAAATCAATGTCAATTGGGTTGACAACTCTATTCCTTTTCTTTACTTTGGAATCAACCCAGGAAGGAGTATCATTCACTATTTCAGCGTACAAAATCCTGGAGCTCAAATCAATATTCTCATTATTTCTGACATCATGAGATCCTTCTTGAATCCTATCTACGACCTCAATTTAAGGAGACACAACCTCAATATCCACTTCACGATTATTTGGGAGATATTAGGAAATCCCTTCATGAACTACATGCTCTGAAGTGTTTGATATTTGAATTACCTTTGGGTGGATGCTTGTTTGAAGCATGGTGAGGATCATTTGCTATCAGCTTCTAAGAAATGTTAATGATGTGGGTAGAAGAATCTCTACTCGAGGTAGAAAATCCAGAGACACCCATTCTCTTCCTTCTTCGGGGTTAGGATGTTTAGATCTTTCTCCTTGTGACATGTCACTTGTTAAAGTGGATTTTTGCAACCACTCTTTTCTTGTTTGTTGTGTATGATTGGATGGTAATGAGGTTGATCGAGAAGAAACTTTTGTCGAATGGAGACCCCCTCGTATTGGAAATTTTTGTGATCTCGAAACATGATTTGGAATGGATTGCAATTTGGCAAGTTCTCTATCATACCAAGATGTGCTTCTTTCAATAATTGGTTGGATTTTTCCATCAAGAGAAAATTCATCTCTTTTAGTCGATCAATTTGAGGCAATGGGGTTAAAGAAATGACATCATATTAGGGATCGGCGACATCCTCATCATCATCTATGAATGAATCGGGAGGACTCTGATGCGAGAAAGCCTTGATACGAGTAAGTGTTAGGTGATAGTACTCTGTATTCTTACCTCATGTTCATCTGAACAAGCAGCCCAAAAATCTTCCATGGTAGGATTATGTTGGTACTTTGTTCCCAGAATCTTTTGCATATATCCAACTATATCGAATTGGGATCTCTTCACATATGGATGGATGGTTATGAGAATGAACTCTTTTCCATGAGTTGTGCCTTTGAAAAAATTTGGACATTGGTATTCCTTGATTTGGATCGGGAAATGAATTCCTAAATGGTGCTTGTGACTAAGAAGGCAGTGAACTTAGAATAATTATCATGCCAGCTCCATTAATTTCCTTCTGTCCAGCGCGTACTTAGGAAGTTTCCACGGGGTACCATCAAAGCCACTCTAGTGAATGTAGGAAAAAGATGAAAATTTAATAAACCGGGTTCCCTATTAGGAAATGGCAGTCATGGCTTCTTTGGAAAAGCTTTCCTCGTATTCGATTCAAGTTCCGAGATCACATGAAGGTGAATGCATCATTGACTCTTCTAAAATGGTGAGAACTATTTTTTAAGCTAAGCTAAGGGTAATCTTGAAAAACACTATTTGTGACCCCATGACCCCTCTCATTTCAAGTCTTGAAAATAGCTTTCTTCTTGCTGCTACCGCATAAGTCAAATATGATGTCATGTAGAAGAATCCAGTCATCTTAACTTCTATTAATTGTTTTGAAGGGTGTTATTGATGATGGTGGCCCAATCCACAAAATATTTCTTGGCTAGGATGATACAAATAAATTGGTACATCCATGGGTGGAAAATCCTAGCGGAAGGTAGACCAGACACTCAACTTAGGAGAGTGATCACGTCTGTGATTTCTTCCATGAACTCAATGCGGTATAATTATTTGGGAAACCTATCAATTTGAGGTCTCTTTGTTATTAACTAGTTGTTGCTAACCATCTTGCTCCATCTCAGGGGTTCTTCGTCCCAGAATTTGTGTCTTGATTGGCAAGTGATATTCGCATTCTCGGGAAAGTCGGGTATGCCGAGAAATTTCTCAATGTGTGTTGGTGTGATTAAGAGGAAAGGCTCATGATTATCTTTAAAAATTCCTTGTCTCTTAGGGTCATAATGCTCTATGCAAGCAATAACCATTCGGACCTTTGCAGAGACAGGGAATGTTTTGCTTATGGGTAGGCCACTATGGTAAAGTCTATATGAGAAAATGGTTTTGCCTTCAGTTTTCACCCACTCACAAAACTGTTGCACGTTGATGTGACCCATATTTGTATCAATGATGTTGTCATATGCTGAATTAATGGAGTTGGGAGGGATAATTCCTTGGAATTCATATTTCAGGGTGGATTTGTTAGATTTCTCCACTGGATTACTCGATCTCCCCTCAGATTTGGATTTTTTGACCATTATGAATTTAATGAAAAAGTGACTCATGCACGCCAAACATTGCAAATGGGGCTGGGTCTCAGTCTCTAAAACCTCGTCGATGCAAGAAAAATATTTTCCGTTATAATATTATTATTATTAATTTAAAAAATAATAATAATAATTGTCGAATTACAATTTTTTTAAAATGTCAATACAAACACATCGAGACTAAGCTCGAGTTCCAAATCTGGCAATAACAATGATATTTATTTTTTAATTAAAATCTCCCGATTTTAATATTTTGCGTGGATCAATTTTAATCTTTTGCTATGGCATTTAAATCCTCCTGAGAACGCGTGGGACAAAACTGTTATTTTTCCCTGCGTGATTTTTATTTATTTTCCAATGCATGGGGTTAGAAAATAGTTTGCTCCCGGGCATTAGAAAAATTGATCTTCTCCTTCCTGGCTGCATGGAATTCTTATTTGGTTGTTGTTCCTTTTCGTTATCCTCATGCATGGAGATTCCTTCAAATGGTTGTGGCCTGTTTTAAATTTTTTTGGACTGTTCTTGGCTTTACCGTGTGTTGTATTGTGGGATATGACAAAATATTATGTCCTTCAAAAGAAATAAGAAGCAAATCTTCGCATGAATTTTTCAATGAGTTTGATAGAGGAAGTTATTTGGATTAATCCAATTTCCTCTCTTCCCAGGTAGTGGGATTAAGTGCCAGGGGGAAATGGGAAAGCAACGGCCAATTGCCAATGGGAATGGAAAAGTGGTGGCAATCCCCGTTTAATTTATCCCATGTGGGAAATTGGGAATTTCTTGTCCATTGGCCAATCCATGATTTGTCAATTGGTGGAGAAAATCCCACGTTTGGGAAATTTGGAGAAGATCACCGGGAAAGGGAAATCCAAGTTTAGGAAGCCAAATTGGCATTCCCAACAATAAAAATTTGTCGAATGAACTTTTAATATATATTTATTTAATTAAATACTCTAAAGTTATTTAAAAGTTAATTTTATTAAACAAGGAGCGATTAATTAATTAATTTTAATGTATTTTAACGCAATTTAAAGCCTAGCGGGAAGATTTCTTTCTCGAAAAGGACAAAATGAAGATCGAAATGATCACAAAAATGAGATGACTGCAATGAGGGCAATGAACCACACAAAGTAACACTTTTCAAAATTTTCAAATTTTTCATTTTTTATTATTTTTAAACAATTTTGTGAAGTCAAAATTTGGCGATAATAGCTTAACATAATTATTGGAAACCCATACCTTCAAATGCAAGGTGGGTCACCTCTAAGTGTGATTTCGGTGTATGTCGTGGCATTTTCCTTATATCAAATATAAACTCGAGTATCCCTATCTGGATTTTACGGAGGGTAGATGTCAAAGTCTACATGGTTTACTTGCATTTTAGGAGGAGTGATGTTAATTAGATGACCAATACCTAATGCTTCTAAGAGAGCAGCCACTGTGGGTGGGAGATTTTTTCAACAAATCAAAGAAGGAAATGTGAGAGAAGTTCTTTATTAGGTCATTAATTAGATCGTAAGCACCTATAGGTTTCACTAGTGTTTTTGAATATTATTTGGTGCTAATGGGTGGGTTGGAACTGGTTGAGAAGAATAATCTCGCATTCTTGTTATGGTTTCTATGTGTAGCTTGATATCTAACTCTACCAGTTAATGACTAACTTGGTTTGTGGTCGAGTTCCTAATGGGGTGCACTGCCGATGGATTTGATGAAGTTGAGGCTTCATGATCATTATTTCCTATCATAACACCCTTATTTTTCCCATTCAGATCTAACCTATTATTGTTAGAGTGATTTGGGAGAGTATCGTTGAAAATCTTGAGGCGTGTATTTTGAGGGAAATTACTCCCATATAAGTATTTGGCGTGGGTAATGCAAAATTTGTTAAAAACATATCTATAAAGAGTTTTCTTTGGTCTTCTAGAAAATTTTGCATGAATTTATTATAGTCGCAGCAATTCCTAGTATCATGGCCTTGAATCTTGTGGAAACCACAATACAAGTTGGGATTATAGTTTCGAGGTTGTTGGTTTGAAACTGTTGTGGTCCAAAACTCGATTAGGTTCTTTGGTTGTTAGAATTAAAATTTTGAGGTTTTTACCTTTGGTTTTCGTTCGATATCCGGTTGGGTTTCAGATTTGACCTTGTGTCTAGATTTTCCATTGTTGTTGTCGTGATGGACGAGAAAAATCCACCGCATTGATTATTGGAGTAAAGTTATTATTTCACTAATTGTTAATAGGTGGTGAGGTGTTCACGAAATTTTCCCTTTTAACACGGTCTCTGTGACTCCATCTATTGTAACCCCATAGTTTTTGTTAATAATATTGGGTCCTTGATTGGTATTCTTGACATTAGGATAATTCGTAGTGTTTTGATTGGGAGCGATTAATTTCCCATTCATTCTATATGTCTTACTGAACCACCGTCTATTGCCGCTTGATCGATTGAAGGAACTCACAGTACTTCATCATAAGTGCTTAGTGGGAACTTCGGACTTCTTCCTTTATCTCTCTATTAATAGAATGAAGGAATAAGTCACATAGTTCCATTTGATCCATGTTCGGAGCACTTGTTGATGAGTAGAGGACTGTATACCATCTTTGAATAAAATGAGCAGCAGATTCATTGTGCTATTGTTTAATGTGAAGGAATTCCCCGATCCCTATTCTTAAAAATTTGTTCATGTCAAAAGTTGTTATCAAAAATTCACCCCTCGAGGTAAATTTTGATAACATACATTAGATTCTTGAGTCCCGAGAAAGTAGATTGATTCAATGCCCAAAATCATGTTTTGGGCCCCCTTTGGCTTCTCTCTAACTCTCCCATCCAAGGAAAAATCCCAACAAGTTAGAAAAATTGAAAAAATGCAAAAATGAGGTTGTAGACTTGTTTTAATGCATTACGGGTCTGAAGGCTACGGGTCGTACTAGTGCAAATCGTACCAAGGTTTGTCATACCAAGTTCATGCAACCAAAATACAAAGAACTCGGCAAAGTTGAAACTTTTTGTCCCAAGTGGTCTGTGGGACAGTTGGGATGTCGAGATGTGAAAAGCCAAAATGGATGTAGGTAGTGAAAATAGTCGAAGTTTTTTTCTACGCGGGTTGGGAGCAGTAGGGACAAAAGTACATGTGGGACGTGAATCGGCTGATTTGCCGCAAGTCAGTCTATTGCGGGTGGTGCAGAGATTTTCATCCGGGGATCGGGACAAAAGTACGCATGGAATGTGAAAGGGTGAAAAGGCCAAAAAGGGGACAAGGAAGCCCAAATCAGTCGATGTGGAAGAATGTGTCAGGATGCCAAGACACGCGGACCCGATTTTGCCGCAATACCCACAACTCAAAGGAAAAGTCAACATTTGACTCCCAAAACTTCAAACGGCCATAAATTTTGACTCGAGCTCTGATTTTCACAAAATTGGACTTTCTGGAACATAAGGGTAGATATATTTAAATAAAAGAAACATATTCGGCTCCAGTTAGTTAATGCTCATTCCCGTCAAATGACAGAAAACGCCTGCTGACCCAAAATAGTTGCTCGCACTCAGAAGGCCATAACTTTTGCATTTCTCAACAAAATTGCACAAAATTGGTACCGTTGGAATCGTGGCTCCGACCCCAACACATAAAAATCAATAAATTCCAGATTTTACAAGAAATAGATGGGTATTTTTTATAAAACGTGGCCGGGTTCATGACAGTGTTTTATTTGGTAGTTGGGAATGCAATTAAGAGGCATGGTCATCATTCTTTCTCTGTTCAGCACCTGGGAAAGTATGAGGAGCCTTTTACAAGTAACATACAATCATTTCACTCCATTTAGTGCCTCTTAGAAGTGGTTAAAGGACATATTTTGGGATTTCCATTTTCTCCTTGTCTCTCTCTTCTCATTTTCCTATAAATTGGAGTGTTGGGCTCATTGTAAGAAGAGGTAGTTTTTGTAGCAAAGCTCTACCAAAATTGATTTTGAAGCCAATGTGCTGCAGGCCCTTGTTTTGGACTCCTTGCATGGTGATCCAGGCCCTTATCTTGTAACAGATTGAACTGTGCATATCATGAAGCAATAAAATAGAAGTTTTTGGATACATCTTCCCTAGCTGTGTTTTCTTGAATTCTTCTTGCCTCTTCAACCTTGATAACTATTTTATTGTGTTTATCTTTATGCTCTTGAAAGGATCCATTATTAATTTTCAGTATGAAACATTGTTGTGAATGCATTTTTCTTGATTGTGGAGAACTATTATCACCCCTTCTAGTATGCACTTTACTCTTAGTTTTCAGACATTGGAAGACTACTCTCACACCCTCCTTTTCTGGTGTATCACCGCTTTAGTGTAGGATTTTCATTTTATGCATTCTCTCTCCTTGGTCCCTTGGAAAGTTAGATTAGAAAAATTAGTTTACCTTGCATTACAGTAGATCGTGGTAGGTGGTTTAGGAGCAAGAACCAACTTTCTCTGGAGGTCTATCTCAAATAGCAAGTCCCACAACTTAGAGATAGTACCCATGTTATCCAATCACATCGTGAGTTCAAGTATATGCACTTGTGTAAACATAAGGGTGCTATGATTTAGTGATAACAAAATATTTGATAAATTCGACACAAGTTGTTTGAACGAGTGTATCGAGGCTTCAGGTATTCTATAATACCAATGAAGGGCAACACCCTCTAAGTTTTTAGGGAATATCTTAAGAACAACCGCATCCCAAGGGAACAATTATCGAATGACTATGGCATAGGTCTTGATATGCATTTGGATCTCCTCCCTCTTGAATTTAGGAAAATCGGGAAGAGGTCTTGGAAGCATGACGGTTCGTATGGTGAAATCTAGAGGTTCTTTTAAATATTCTGATTAAGTCCCTACCACATAGGTTTCAACCATCGATGGTGCCTATTGAGGGAGGAGAGGCGGAACAAGTTATTAATACGGCATAACATATGTATTTGCAGGGAAATAAGGAAACCCTTGTGGTTGAACGAACATCCTGGGAGAGGATAACATGTCTCCCTGTGGTTATTTTGAATAAGTGTTTAAGTAGGGAGGAGCATTTCTCTGATATGGGTTGTTTGGTACTAAATCGGGAGGTATCATACTTTCAACTGGAGTAGCATTTGAAAACACGGTTCTAGTTGGTGTTTTTTGTGGGTAGTTATATGAATGTTGAGGAGGCATGCCTAACGTTCCCATTCTGTGAGGAGGTCAACTTGGATGGGATGATGCGGAGGGTTGGAAGTTCCGCTTGCCTAAAATATGAATTTTGATTTGTTTGAGCAACTTCTAATCCTCTAACCTTCTCAACTAAAGCCAAGATTACCTCGATTGGTGATGACACAATGTTTTACCTTGATGGTTGTTGTATAATTTGAGGTTGTAGAGGGTATGGTACCCTGCTATGAATTGATCATTACTTTTCCAAGCTTCACCAAGATCCTTTTCCATAGGTGGAGGAATGGGGTTTTTTTCTTTGAGCGGGGTGTCGGGTTGTGTTTGCAAACTTCCTATATTTGGGTACATGTTTGGGAATCATTATTCACTTCTAGCGTAGCATGCTAAGTACACCTCATCCAAAAATGGGAGTGGATCGACTTCTTGCTACTGATTTGTGGTCGAACAAAACTTGAGGAGATGAAATGGATTCTATAGTAAATTTCATATTGTTAGAGCCTAAGGGCTCTAGTTTTTTTGTTTGTGGGAGTTGATCCGGCTCCTCAATTGAAACAAAGAACTAGAGCTAATTCTTTAAGGAGGAGTTTGTGATGAAAAGTAGTTACTTGAGTATTTTTCAGCCCATGTAGAAAGCAAGGGTGACAGATGCCTATTTGTTTGACCATAATATGCTTCAAGACCTGAGAGAGGTCTGCCATATGTGTCGTATCCTAACATATTCGGGGGGTATATAAATACCCACAAAATAATGGGAAGGATAGAAGATGGATGAAATAAATGAAAATAAAAAGGGAGAAGTTGTTGCGTTCACGTCAGTTCACCAATTTTGTACAAAAAAAGTGATAGGCAAGCATGAGAATAAAAAAATAGACTTTCTTCGTGCCGACCTATCGAGATAGTCTTGAGACAGTGGTGGAAATGAAATATATGCCGGGATGTAGACAAACTATAGTTGGGTAATCTTATATCCTCAACACAAAATAGTGGGATCTGTGAGTCTAAGGAAAATAAATCTCTCCTAACCTAATTTTCTTGTAATGGATCGTTCGGATATAATATCTACTCGAGGCTCCAATCAATATTGATCTCTGTCGAGATCCTATTTCTTCGCTATTGGATGCATGGAAAATGACCTGTAAGTTCTTCATGTATATTTCTAGATAGGGTCATGAAAGTGGTAGTGAGAGGTGTAGTTGATTTATAAGAAACTATGGGTAGTTTTTTGGTCTAATCTAGAAAATATTAGCTTGATTGGCTTCTATGTTTAATATGGAAAATTGTGTTATGATATCCGGTGGGAGTGGTAAGGATCTAAATACCAGTCATACGTAAACTAGTGTCAATATTTAACTAATTAGTAGGCCTGTTGGGTTGTGGGACCTAGGGATCACAACCATGAGTTTGTGGTTGTTGTGGACCTGTTATGGTCATGTGAAGAATCAATCTCTTCTTCGACTATCCAATAGTCATAAGTTTTTTTAGCTTTTATGTTTAATACCAGGAGTTGTGTGATCTTCTCATAATACCTTATGGGTGTTCTAGAAACTTGTATGTGTAAGCCTATGTCTATTTCAATGAGAAGGTCTCCTATGTTTGGCTGTGGAAATAATGAATCACAACCAAATATTTTCTCTCTTTCGGGTTCTTGTATAGTCATGTGGATATCCTATCAAGGAAATCTATATTTGGGTTGATTTCACCAGAATGCGTATGCTTT
Source organism: Taxus wallichiana var. yunnanensis (assembly GCA_018340775.1). Classification (NCBI taxonomy): domain Eukaryota; kingdom Viridiplantae; phylum Streptophyta; class Pinopsida; order Cupressales; family Taxaceae; genus Taxus; species Taxus wallichiana. Next base: position 412,231,147 of record CM031234.1, on the reverse strand, counting down.
GTTGTCTTCAATATTCAATTCTCTCAATTGCTCACTAACTGCATGTGGGTTTGTTGTCATTTGAAAGACATGAATTCTAATACCTTGATCTGTATCCTTTAATTTTGTGAAGACATTTGGCTGAGGTATTACCGGTTCAAACACGTAATCCCTGGGCTCTTTGGGTCCTGTAATTTTCATGCAAGAGATAACCAAACTTAATTGAAAGAAGTAAACTAATTATGAAAAATATATCTACACTATGCTTATATTCCTTTTTTATATTTTTGAAGATATGAATTTGAACGATATTTAAAGATCGATTATTCTACTATATTAATATAATGAACAATTAATCTAATAACAAAATTAAAACAAGTAAGGTAGCCAGATGTAGCTATTTTCTGTGCATTTATGAATTTATCCTAAATATAAATAACTAACTAATTTAATTGAAAGACCTTCACTCTTACCTCAAAAGTGGGGAATAAATCATTTCTTCTCAAAAGCTATCATTCCCCATAGCTTCCCTAGTAATATTGAAAGCAAGCTTAACTAAAATAAAATGATTTTCTATTCTATATTATATATTGTAACTAAAACTTTGACAATTTAAACTGTCAGAAGTTACGAACAACGGAAAATCCAGTTGTATTGTGACTTATCCCCTCAGTGTGATCTCTTCGTTCCTTCATGTTCTCGTGAATCTAGAAAAGTGGGAATGTGATGGTGGCGGTGGGAGAAGATGTTCAAACAAAGTGGCGGTTTGGACATAAGCTGAATAAAATGCAAGTAGGAGAGGGATAGTGCAAGAGAAGAGAAGAGCTTGACTATCGATTCCTAGCGGGATTGTTACTGAGGGGGATACAATACAAGCACACCTTTGAAATCTCTAGGACCTATACTTCTTGTGACAAAACTATAACCTATAACTCTAAGAAGAATCAAGATTCAAATGAACATAATCTAGAACCAGAAATGTGGAGCCTTGAATCGAGAGGCTGAAATATTTACAAAATCTAAACTTGTTGAGACTTATTGAAGAAATTTCAAAACACCTTTGAATAATAATTCGAATAGGGAGAGGGGCCATTTTCTCGTAAACAAGATTGGTATTTATAGAACTTTGATTTACCAGAGGTGCGATTGAAATGAACTCTTATATTATAAACAAAGAGGAATTAATATTTACAGTGGATAAAACTTTAATGCAAGCAAGAGTGGTTGAGAAATACGAGCTCCACTTGAGTTTTACGTTGACAAAAGTGTCGAAAGTTCTTGAAAATGCACACAGGACCTTTGTCCTACATAGGGTGGTGGTTACAGGACCACCGCCTTGTCATGGGAGGTTGTCACGAGGATTTCCTCCCGGGAAGGTCGGCGGTCCTGTGACTAAAGACCAAAATGCAAAAAAAAAAAGAGGAACAGGGTTAGAAGAAAGCATGCGAAGGCTAGATAAGGAATTTTAGGATTTAAATGTATACTCGGCGTGCTCGGATTTCAAACACCTTGCAAAGAGATCTGAATCATCATTGGGGTTTCTATAACCTCTTTCCAGGTTGTACAGTACATACAATTTTGGGTACGTACATGCACCTCTAAATATATCTCTTTAAACATGTCTAACAAAAGTTACTCACCTTCACGTAATCTCCCAAAGTAAGCTGCTTCATAATCTGTAGTGCTTCATTGACTAGGGGTTTAGTACAAAAGTAATCAAAAGTATGAATCATACATGAGATCATCCTTTTCTAATTAACTATCTCTCTTGTCAATTCTCCATGGAAATTCCATGTGCACCTGTAACCGCCTAGGGTGGCGTAGAACTTATGTACCCAAATTGATGGTGGCAAGGCCTCCTGCCCCTCAGTCCAAAGTCTCTCACATTCTCAGAAGTGGTGTAAAGAAATGGAATTAACATGGAATTTTTATATCCGAGAAGGTAAATTTCTCCTTAGAAACCTATTAGAAATGAGGATTATCACCTATTTCCATTCCAATAGGTTATCTCTATGTGTGGACCACTAGTTGGTTGTTGTCTCACCTAGGGCATAAACTAGCATATTTATTCTTTCACGCTCATCCTTCCATTGGGCTTCCATGGCACATAGAAATACATCAGGGTTCCCTTCATCAGTGTAATGAGGTACCTGGTTATAACTTAAGTGCCTAACCATGCCCACCCCGATCATGTGAGTAGATGTGTTCTTAAACTCTCACCTAACTATTTTATTCATTCCATACTCCAAGTTATCACAAGAAATACTTGTGGTATCACTAATTGACTAAGCATCATCCCACTATATCACTCCTTCCTTAAATGGCTCAGTTACCTTAGGGTCCCGATTGTGTGTGCGTATATCCTATTCAAATATTCTTCACTCAAAGGATCAACATACGAAGCAACAATTGCATTTTTCAAAGGTATAATGACGCACTCTTATTTTTCACAAATATAATGTAACCCTTGTTTAATCACAAATCTGCATTATTGACATAACATCGGGGCACCCAAGTAATGTTGTAAGGCTATTTTCTTAAACTAGCTCCAATACTTGAAGTCCCTAGTAAACTTGGTCTGCGTAAATTTTAATAGTCACATCCTTTAACACTCCAAGTTTCATGTCTCTAGTTATATTTTCCATGTATAAAATATTCAAAAAGGTTATATAGGTGGTCTCCCCATCTGATCCCATGCATCTAATGTGAGTACATTAACTTTTGTACCTATATCTATTAGAATATTACTCATAAGCCATCCATCTATGACCACATTCCTTATGATTTCCTTATCATACTCATGATTATGGGAAGGAAAATTCACATGAAGTATTTATCTCTCGCACTCATTACCCATGTAAGGTGATTTTCCCTCAACCACTCTCCTAAAAAGAGGTTTATGTTCTTGTGGTGTAACATTCAACATACCTCCTTCAAATCATTTATGTCCTTTTAAGGGATTTCAACTTTCTTAGCTCATTCTATCACGTCCGCCTCCTCCTTCAAACTCGAATCTCTCCTTGCAAAACAATAATAATTTCCATAGTTTCTTGGTAAACCTCTTTTGAAGTAAAACATCAGGGTACTTAGAATTAATCACTTCTTGTTTCTTTATATTCAGCTTGTATTTTAGAGGTTCATGAGCATGCACAGCCTCAGTGCATGTAGTGACTAATAAGGGTTGTAATTTGGAATTTATTCAAACCTTTGGTATACATTGATCTCCATCTATGTGTTGTATCTTAATCATAGCTTCTCCCTTGTCTTGCTTATGTTGCTTTCTCATATGCTCATATAAGTCTATACATTCTTCAAATTTGTTCTATTTTCCACACCATGAGCAAACGACATTCTAAGGGCACTCACACTAATAATGATCAGAAAATCCAAAAGTAAAAAAGTTCCTATAGGAAATCCTCCTCTTCCACCGCCACGACCTCGACCTCTATATCCACCATGGAATCCTCTATTTGTGTTATCCCAATTATTGCATCCTACATTATTTTGTTATCCTTGCTCCTTAGAGCCACCTTCTACACTATTCGGAGCACACCGGTTAAAATTGATTCATGGATATGATTAATCACTCATTGTCAAAAGTGTCATGAGTGTGCGTTCTACAAATCTTATAGTACATAGACAAATTCTTCTAGATTACATGCTATAAATGAGGACATATACTTGCATCATGGTCCAAATGAAAAATATCACAATCTAATAGTATGGTGTACATTGACTTATGAGGGAAACTATATTTGGTATTCCCTTCAACCTTGTAGTTTGTACACCATATTCCATTACATGTCTCATGAGCTGAATTGGCAGAGATATTCTCCAACTATTTTGTCATGGCTGTAATTTGTGCCTCTAAAAATAGACTTACCCCAGTGTACACACTCCTAAATTCCTCATAATGTAAATCTTCTTCCAAATATTCGTGTAGATCCACAAAGGTCTTATGAGATATCACACTTGTGAATGGAGTCAACAACCCACAACAAATGATTATGCATGTTGACTAGGATGTATGTCATAAGACAAGTTTGACAAGAAAGTTTTAAAATGTGCATCATATTCCTAAACACTTTCTAATCAGCCCTAATTAATGTCCTTAAGCGCACTGATAATTTTCTATTCAAACCCAAGGGTATGGAACTCAACTAGAAACATAGAGCGCAAATCATCATAATCCACCACATTCTCATTTGGGTCATAATTTTTGTATCAGCTATGTGTGCATCCTTGAAGAGTAGTAACAAAATGACTTTCCTTCCTATCTAGGAAGTGATTCCTTTTATGTGCCATAGTTTCTTGAACTTATGCACATGCTCTACAGCATCTTCAATACCTCTATATTCGGTAAGTGGAGGGACATCTCATAATAAAATTTCTCAAGGTGATGTGGGGGTTGTTAGGGATGTGGGTCATGTCCTCTAGATCCAGAACCAAAACCACCACCAATATTTCATCCACCACCAAAAGCCGCTTGATAAACTTGATCCCAACACTCTTGATCTACCTAATCCTCTAGCGGTGGGCACCGGACAGTGGATGTACTTCCTTGTGTCCCAATAATAGTACTAAACCAAACTCTCATATTCTCTAAAGTTATAATAGTTCATGATGTGTTCCCAATTTTTGCGTGCCCACACTCTTTCCTAATGATGCACCTAAAAATATTCCTCCAATCAGGCTTCCAAGTAATAAAGATGATGTTTGTTCTTCCATAGATGAATGTATTGTTTGATATAATTTTGTATTCAAAAGAAAATTATATATACTGAAAGCTACTTGGATTACCTAAAATCACTTGTTGATCAATAATTACTTGTGAAATTAGAACACTAGGTATAAGGGCTAGGTCCCTAGGATGGATTAGATGTGCACCCACGGTCCTCAATATTTCCTCCTTTAACACACTCACATCAAAATACAAAGGGGATTCTATAATTTTATTTCCTAAGTAGGGGAGACACGATGCTCTAGATCCATGTCTCCATGTGAGCCTCAAATCCTTCTTGAGTTATCATCCTCTGCTACTCCATAGACTCCTCAAGTTCTTGTTGCTTCACTAATTCCCTCTCTCATGCTTCATTATAATTAATCCACCTTTCTTCTCTCTACCTTTCTATTGCAAGGTTCACCATATTTCATCACACTAGCTCCCGCCACTACCCATGGTGGTATTTTTATCTATCCATAAGGATGCGCTCTAAACACAAAACCACCGTCAAGATATTAATTGCCAAAGGAATAACACAAATGTAAGATCCTCTAGGCTCGTGCAAAAATTAAAAATTAGAAACTTCTAGAAAATAATACATATACACAACGTACTCCAAAGTATAACGCACACAACACCAACCAACCAATGATATAAAACACACATCAAATATTCATTCACATCAAACAAATCCTAGTACTCTTCCTATGTCCAAACGCTTGATCTGTAACTCCATCTTTTCTTTGATACATAGGATGAAAACCACTCGTGCACAACTCTATTGGAAAGTACAAAAATAACATCTAATAAATCTCATGATAAAGAAGTTCTTCAACCACACACAAGTATTGAAATCAGGTCTGTGCTATATCTTTACACAAACTGATCTTGTCTGTCAATTATCCAATCTTCAACAAAATCGCAAGAGTCAACTGATACACCATCATCATGCAACAACATGGTAAACATTTTGAATAGAGGCCTTGACAACAAAACCAAAATTTAGTCTTTATTTTTATACCCAAAAGCTTAGGAAATGATGACACTTCATCTAGATAGATATGAATTCTCACCCAAAGCACGCAAAGCCTACGGTCTTTCTTTATTCACTTGTCTTACAAGGGTGTTAGCATGCATGCTCATAATAACCATAATCAAAGTATCTATTCCATCATAATAATAATATCCATGAGCTCAATTTGGAAACTCACATAATAAGAAGGCATAGTGATCACATAATATTTAATACCATATTTACTATATAATAACCATGAATAGAGACATCGATGATAAAAGTCCATTCATGAAGATCCATCATATTAATTCATCACAAACAGTAGTTGTATCCATCATTAACATCATCACAAAGTTATGCATGTGAATCATACTAGCAACATAACTCTGTTACAAATCAAAACACATCTTCATACCTCCTTCCTAAATAGTGAAAATCAATACATATATATAGGGGTGGGGACTTACACTTCACCACCCATGTGCTCTCAAAATAGGTTACATGCTAAAAATGTTCATGTGTGCATACAAAGATAACTATGAAACATAGAAGCTTCGCTAATAATAGATTATCTATAAATAAATATTGGCCTAATTTTATTATTATATTGAACTCTACGTGTCTCTTGGTCTTCCACTTGCTTCAAAAATATCCTTTTCTTCACTAATAAGTCTTCTACTTCTTATCCTTTCATACTTTATACTCCAATGTATTTTTAGCCCGTACCATGTAAAAATGGCTAAGTTTTAAAATTTGTCTTTTTGGGCATGAATCCTTACGGCACAAATTTGTCAACCTTAAATTCCTATCGACGCACTCTCTTCTCTTGCACCACTATCATATGTGCTGTTGATACTTAGGTGATATTTTAATAGACCAACAACCTTTATTCGTGTGCACTAAAGAGGTATATTTAGAAAAAGGAAATTAAATTAATCAACTCTTGAATATTTTAACCAATTTGAGGTATGTATTAGCATGATATGAGGTAGAAAAACATGATGAAAGTGTTTTCTAAAAACAAATGAACACTTAGGTTCAAAAACTACATCTTTGAAGGTTTCCTTGTTTTGAAAAATATTTTAATTTACAAGGTCTCATATCAGAATTGAGATATTTGAAAATTCTAATTGGGTTTTTTATAATCATAAGCTCTGCATCAAGCTTCAAGTTGCAATGAAGTCATAGATCAAAATTTTATCACAATCATGCAAGTAAATACATTTCCTTTATGATTTACTATGATTATTAGAAAATAAGAAATGATGCATCACGAGATCTGTATAGGAAAGATAAACTTGTCGAGCTTGTAGGCTCAATGCATGGAGAATCAAGGCTCGAGATGATGACTCAAGCTTGTTGGAATAATTACAAGAAGTAATGCAAAATTACACAGATATTTAATGAAGGGTTGCATCTCAACAATTGATTTTGAAATCTGGCTAAGATCTTAAAATTAGAGGGTATGTACTTGAGACCTATCCACGAGATGATATTATTATTGCAAGTTTATGAATAAATTGCCACAAAATTTATGAGAAAAGTTCATGAATGTTGCAAAAATGGGTGCAAGGTAATGTCAAAGCTATGAAAGTAAAGAGAAATCTTATAGCTATTAGAATAGTATTAGGGTGTTAGAACATACAGAGCATTCAACAAAATACATGAGATAGTAAACATCGAAGGAGTATAATGAGTCATTCTTGGTTGATGAGGTTGAAATTTTGGAACATAACAATGGTTTAAAACCCTCTTCAGTCACAAAGATGACAACAAAAAGGAGAAAAGAGTGTAATAGTTGAAAATGCACTATCACAGAGCACACTAAAGGTCTCAAATGATCACCTACATGCTTGAGAAGGCGAGTGAGGAAGGGAGATCAATAATGATCATCAAACATATATTTTTGGTGGAAGATAATATATTATATAGAAGATTGAGTTATGATTGCAGACATATTGATAGAAAATTAGGTTTTATGATAAAGCAAGTCCTCATTCCATACAAACAAATGTATTTTAGGTCTAAAATAGTGACCTGCAATTTAGAAAGGTATATGAGGAGAAAAAGGAGTTTGTAATGACTATATATCAATTTATTTAGATGTCAATAAGATGAAATTAGAAGGATAAATGATGTTGGAAAGTATTTTGACATGGGGAACATGTGGTGAAACCATGAAAACCACTATACTCGAGTAAATAAGGCAATAATCGGTGAAGAAATAATTAGGGACAAAGTTGATGATGTTGTTTTACCTAGACGCCATAAGATCAAGATATGATGCCAAACTCTTTCTTAATTAGTTAGATAGCGGTATAATAACTCTAGGGGAGCAACAAGGAGATATTGCATGCAATGAATGAGGCTCTTTGGATGGCCAAATTTGGACTAAAATGCACTGATAGGTTAGTTTAGGGATATAAAGTCAAAATGATGTTGGAAATCAATACAAAACATAGTTAAGATTGATTTAAGCATGATGAGCTTGGATATGCCTATTCATGAGTGAGAATAATTTTTTTCACTCAAAGAACATAATGTTGGCATGTCCAAATACTATAAAGGCATATTATAAGTGGGAGATAGTGAGTTCAATGAATGGTAAACTCCAAAATGGAGTTAAATCCAAGAGAGAAAAGAGAGATAGATTTAGTGATGAGTTTTGTGAATGTTTCCAACCAAGATGATGACCTAAATAAGCTAATAAATATGTGGACTAGGTACTACAGGACAAACACTTTGTCGTTATTCTTGTAGAAAGGGGAGAAGAATCAAAAGCGTTTTCCATCAATGAAAAAGGGAGATTCTATTGGCATGTGATTGGTGAGTTGTCATTGATGCAAAAGGCACATTAATGACAAAGTAACATGTAAAGGAAGCTTGGAGTGAGTCATACAAGGAGCACATGAAAAGGCTTAGGAACACCTAATGTAGACTTGAATTCTTAAAGAATTATTGGCTTGTATCGGTAGCATTGTGATGTGAGAGAATCTGTGAATATTTCATACATGGTCAAACATGTATATGATCGGGAGTTAAGGTCGAGAATGATAAACAAAAGAGCACATGAGTTGAATCAGTAAGACTAACTCATTCAAGCAAGCTTAGTAATCAAATAGACCTAGAATGGTGGATTGAAGGCTTGAGGATGATGGAAACAAATGGTAGAGGATTGATAAACATAATATAACATGTTTAACGGGATCTTTGGTGAAAAATTGATAGATGCGATGAGTTATGGTACAAACTAGCTAATTTAGTCCTAGTTCAAGGACCTAGTAAGGTGAGTAGTTGTTAATGAATTATGTCATTAGCATGGCATGATATTAGGTGATGTATGTAAGGATTCACAAGTGTATAAAGACATATTTTGAGAATCGATGCAAGTTTATAGTTTATGATTCCTCAAAACTAGAGACCAAATGCTTCCCTAATGAGATGGGGTTGGAATTTTTATGGTGAGATAGGAAAAAATATCCATTGGAGATCATAGAGGAGGTATTCATGAAGGCATGGAAAAAAATTTAGGACTAGGGGATGACTTTTATGCAAGAGATTGATTGTTTTCAAAATCGAGCTAAGCAAGGTATGCCTAATCAAAGTGCCTTGACTTCTTAGCGTTTGATGTAAATTAACAAACATTGTTAAGATAAACCATAATAGACATTTTTAAGAGCATAGAGAGATAGATATTATGAAAAAGTGTGAATTCAAAAGGATGAAGCATAATAAAATTGTTCTATCCATTTTTGGAACTATCTAAAACTCTCTTAAACCCTTGTTGGAAGCAAAGTATGGAGAAAATTGCTTGGTTAGGTGCCAAATTGGAACTATTTTTCCTAGGTAATGATTTGAGATTTAAGATAATTCCTTGGAGGATCTTTCCATTATGGATTATGCTCATGAAAAATAATGGGCCCCATGATAAAATAGTTATTTTTTAGAAAATTAGTTGTACAAGCATGCATAGTTGTATTTCATATTGAAATGCTCATGAGGAAGAATGTATGAGAGATAATATTGAATTCCATGCAAAGAAACAAATATGTACAATGCAAATTTTTAATGAACAATGTTAAACAAGGTCTACTACCACTAGAACCCAAACAAACCAAAACTAGTAATTGGTGTATTAGTGTTTCTTAATGAAATAGCTTGTTTTAAAGTGCCTTATGAATTTCTATAGGTTTTCTAAGTCCAATAAACTTATTTCAAGCTAATTACTTAATGAAATGAAGTGTCTTGGTGTAAAAATCCTAAAATACCAAAACTATCATTTACAGTAAGTAAAAAAGGACTCTGTTTTGAGCATGGAAAATTGACATTCATCATCCAATCCATGCTTTAGAATAAAAATCCATTGCATAGAGTTGTATCTTGAATTATTGAATGCATTGGGTCACCATGAAATTTATGTTTCATGTGTTTAGTGCAAGGCAAAGAAAGACTGGTTTTAGGAAGCCTAAAACACAGTTTGAGTGGTTTGTGAAAAGCATGTTTGTTTGAACTCTTTGACCTAAAATGAAGCAAGATATGAACATGATAAGTTGTTCAAGACATATAAACTTTAAAAAATGATACTTTAGAGTCTTTAAGAATTGATCAATCACATCATCGGGCTCACTTTTTTACACTAAATTTCTAATTTTAAAGGTAAAAATAGTTGTTCAAAGTTATAAATTAGATCTTCATGTGCTAGAAATAATATTTGAATGAGTAATCAGAAGGTCAATTAGTTTATAAATTATTTTTGGTCATCATTTGCATTAGGAGGATCTTGAAATGTCCTGAAATAGTAGCATATGTAATCGATCAATCTTAGGTGAAATTATTACACAAATGGACAATTTTTTTTGTCAACATTCATCCTTCCTTATTTGAATTGGTGAGTGTAAGTTTAAGATTTATGTTTTCTATATTTAAGGCAAAAGTATCTTTATTATTTTTTCATAAAATTATAAAAATGCTTACATTTCACTCGAAATGTTTCATTCCTTTTAGAAAGCAGATAAGGTTAGGGCTAGGAGGAATACTGTTGAGCGTCGAGATGGTGTCCGCAGTACCGTAGAGAAAGATCGGGTTTTGCGAAGAACTCCTTTTTGTCTTGGAAGGAATACCTACAAATAAGAACACAAGACCACAAGATTTTGATTACACAATAAATGAGGCTGCCTTGGGCCAGGAAATATAAAACTTCTGTTGAAGGTGGTGGTTCCCTGTCGATATGAATCAACACAAAAGAGGCGTAAAATATCAATTAAATTATTTTGTTGAAGCGGGTAGGGAGAGGCTGGTTTTTGGTTGTAGTCGGGATAACCGATGCAGTTCTTGTGTAACCGATGTCGGTAGGGTTTTAGGATCTGTAGATTGGTTGTTTTGTGGGGTGATTGTGCTGTAGGGTAGCTATGTTGTTTGTAAGGCTGGTTTTATGGGTGATATTAGGAAATGAGGTGATGAGAGGTACAAGAATGATAGTTAGATGCTGATGGCACTGGGTAGTGGATTCGGGAATGGATTTATGAGGATTGTGATTCAAAAGCATAATAAATGTTATAACGAGAGGACATGCAAGATGTGACTTCTTGGTTTTGACGAAGATGCAAGTTGATCTCCTTTGCTGCAAACTCTTCTGGTTTTTCCACTCGTCTCTGCTCGGTCAAGTGAAGATCTGGACTCTCTTGATCACTCCCAAATGATCTCTGTTGATTCAAAAATCCTTCGACCCTGATCCAAAATGAAATTCCGATCCTTTGTTTTTGGTTTGGGGAGGCCATTTACAGGGAACCGATGGCGGTTACGTAACCGACGGCGGTCGAGTAGGAACCGGCATCGGTCAGGAAAAAGTAGGCTATTTTTAGTAAAATAGCCCACCTTCCCCGCTTTTCTCAGAGAGATTAGTTGCAAGCTTGGTCACGTGACTAGAAGGTCGGTTTTGGGTGCGAGAAAGGGGTCATTAGTCATGGGTGTAGGTGTAGACCAAGTTTTAGGTCTTAATTAGGTTAGTTTAGGATTAGGGCTAGGTCATGATGAGGTGGCAAAATGAGGTGGTAGGTGAGGTGATGGGGATTTATCAATTACAAGGTAATTAATAAATAATTGTGTAAGGTTTAGGTAATGAGGTTAGGTTGCGAAATGGGATGCGGGTCACAAGGGGTCGTAAGACACGAATTTGGTGTCTACATTAGCCCCTTATTGTCGTGTAGCTTGTGTTGTAAAGCTGCGCGGACAATAATATGAAGTGGTTTCTCCTGTTAAGGATATAGGTAATCCCCCTCAAATCTATCACAGATTGAGTGAACGGGAAATCAGGGATAGGGTTGATAAAGGGTACATGTTGTAGAGAGGATGGTAAGGTGGTGGGGTAGGTCCAAGGCAGCAGACGCATGTTGAAATGCAATAGTGCGACTAGGGTACATGATTTGGCGAGCAAACCAGCAATGTATAGGCAAAGGTCGATAGTTTATCCAAACAAGGGTGATATAATCCTAGTATCAAGGCATAGGAAGTAGCTCGGGTATATAACGGGTAAGGTACAGGAATGTTTAGGCATGTTCGGCAATACCAAATGGTTGGTTTGGTTGAGATAAACGTCACGGTCTAGGTCTAGGAAAAGTTGGTCGACAGATCAAGTCAAGGACCCTAATCATGCTAAAACACAAAGCAGTGAGCTTGATGGACAAAAGGCTACATGATGGGTGGATAAAAGTCTATGTTGTTGATGTTGGGCGAGGTATCGAAGTGGTATGGCCTTGGGTCGGGCCAAGTTGTTGGTTTGTGGCCTTGGGTCGGGCCGGAAGGGTAGAGTGAGGCCTTGGGTCGGGCCAAATGGGTAGGGTGAGGCCTTGGGTCGGGTGGATAGTTAGGGCGAGGCCTTGGGTCGGGCCAAATTGTTAGGGTGAGGCCTTGGGTCGGGCCGGATAGGTAGGTTGAGGCCTTGGGTCGGGCCAAATAGGTAAGGTGAGGCCTTGGGTCAGGTCGGATTAGTTGGTTGAGGCCTTGGGTCGGGCCAAATGGTTGAGTTGCGGCCTTGGGTCGGGCCGGATTAGTTGGTTGAGGCCTTGGGTCGGGCCAAATGGTTGGTTGCGGCCTTGGGTCGGGCCGGAGTAGTTGGTTGAGGCCTTGGGTCGGGCCAAATGGTTGGTTGCGGCCTTGGGTCGGGCCGGAGTAGTTGGTTGCGGCCTTGGGTCAGGCCGGTGAAGTCAAAAACGGCTAAAGAGCAATGGAACGTATAGGCGATGTGGTAAATAGGCAATGTGGTGGGAAAGAGAAAGTAGTGAATAAGGGCAAAAAGTTGGGTAAAAAGGAAGAAACCGATATCGGTTATCTATGACCGGTACCGGTTAGATAACCGACGCCGGTTCCTTAGGGCACGCTTTGACCGGTATCGGTTCGATGTGAAAAACCTATAAAAAGAAAAATACGGCCGGTCATTGTCACTTGTCTAATTTGAAAATTGATTTGAGTTGTCTGACGTGGAGAGTGGAGATTGGAGCATTTGGTGCGTGAGGTGGCGTTATTTGAGTGGAGGAGTGAGTTGGTAGCGGGCCCGAGTGAGGAGGAGGCAGTAGTTGATTGGTTGAGGACCCAGAAGAGGACAGTTGGAGCCATGGCACAGCCAGGAGGAGCAGGAGGAGCTGGACTACCACCACCCATCCCACCACGACGACGTGTCATCGTACGGGTAGGTTCGAAACCCCTCATTGTGTTTAGTTGATGTTATTAAGCTAGATTGGGGGTTTGGGTAGGAATTTACATGTTTTAGGAAATAATTAGAAAAATGGAAATAATTCGAAAAAGGGAGAGGGTAGATAGGTGAAATAAGCCAAGGCGGCTGGGTGGGTAGATTTTTAGGGTGTTTGGGTGGGTATGTAGGTAAAAAGATGAAAAAATGGAGGTGGGGGGGCGCGCGGGGGTTCGGCTCGGGAAATTACAGCGACCGATGTCGGTCGCTAAGCGACCGGCATCGGTCGAAAAATCCAGGGAGGGGGTTCTTTGTGTTTGGCCGGTGTCGGTCGGTAGTTGACCGGCGTCGGTGGGAAGAGGGCCGTGGTCGGTTATTGGGGACCGGTACCGGTCCGTAGTGGGTTGTTTTTTTTTTTTTTTTTTTTTTGTGTTGTGTTGAATTTGTGGGGGTGGGTTAGGTGTTGTTTGGGTTGGGATGGGGTGTTTTGGGGTGGGTTGTTTTGGGTAGAAGAGGGAGGCGAATAGCGTAGAGAATAGGTGGGTAAAGGGGTGTGTTAGAGAGTCGTGGTGTGGCTAGGTGGAGAAGAAAAGTGGGTGTAGAGGGTTGTGGTGTTATTGTTGTAAAGAGTAGAGCTAATGTTGTGGGTTGGTTTTGCAGGCACGTCAGCAGTTGACGATGCGGGACAGGATGCCCCCGCTGTTGGTGCGGATGCGACCACATGTGTCCGCAGCGCATTGGGCTATCATGCGCGAGGTGGGACTCGGTGGAGTCCAGCGATATAGAGCGATCGATAGAGATCATAGCTTGATGGTTGCCCTGATCGAGAGATGGGATCCGACAACCAATGTGTTCCATCTCCGGGGAGATGACTATCACATTGGAGGATGTGTATCATATCCTTCGATTGCCGCGATCGAGGGAGAGGCGAGTCTTCGGAGTAGATTCGAGGCGGCCATGGACAACATCCTATAGGTTTTTGGAGATGCAGCTACGCTACTTACCTATCACAGCGCGAGTATCAGGTATGGTGATATGTACCATGCTTGCGACGCATGAGACACGGCTTGCCGTCTTGTGATGTCGGGATCACTGCTTCACCCTCCCGGACTCAGAGGGAGGCCGCTTTCCACGTGCATTGATGGGGGTGCTGCTTGAGATGGTGGAGGAGCACACCTGTTACGCTTGGGCACCAGTATACCTAGTGCAGTTATACAGGGAGCTATGGGGCTATCGCCGGATGAGGCGATTTGGGATTTGCTCTACATTTTTACTTCACTGTTGGGCATATGAGCACATCATATGCATCAGGCCAGTAGGGTTACCCCAGCAGCCAGGGCCACAGGTCATATACAGATACGGCTTTCAGAGGTGGTTGGGGGTCGTGGGGCAGCCACGAGCAGTGCTTGCAGGGCGGGATGTCACCTATTATAGACATTTGTTAGAGGGCCTGACAGCGGTAGATATCATATGGAGACCTTACAGAGGTCATCACACACGAGGAGGCCGAGTACGATTCTGCTGGATCCAGTACACTTTCTGGATAGCAGGACGGAGGCCGGGAGAGTACGAGAGGATACCCCTAGAGAGGGTACGCAGGCAGATGGGGCTACGACAGGATGAGCCACCTCCCTTCCCTCAGTACAGGAGGGATGATGTAGAGGCCCCACTACCTGCACCACAGCCCGTGGATCTAGATTGGGCTGCTGAGAGGCCGGCAGATGATGGTGTAGATGATGCTGGTTGTATGGGAGCATACATGGTTTGGTGGGCTGGTCAGAGAGCAGCTAGGATAGCACCGCCGGCATAACCAGACTTGGCTGCAGTGATAGTAGAGCGAGATTAGCTCAGGGGCGAGTGCGGTTATTACGAGGGCGGTTAGGCTGCATTGCACGAGCACGAATAGGTGTCCTACGAGGCAGCTAGCCTAAGCATAGAGTACGAGCACGAGCACGAGCACCACCACCAGCGGTGGCCCAGCCACCACCCCCAGCAGTGCACGAGTACGAGATACCACAGCGGTGACATAGCTAAAGCCCCGAGCATAGGGGATGCGCGGTAGGAGTCGAGGGACCGGCCCCCAGTACCTACGGTGGAGCAGGACAGAGATATATGGAGGTGAGAGCGAGAGGCCGTACTATCGAGGATGTTCTTGATAGTACCGGAGCGAAGCTATCGCCATATGCGGCACACAGCGAGAGACCTCGCATAGTCGAGATCGCGAGGAGAGTGCGGCCATGGCCCGGTGTGTCATTACGGTAGGAGGTGGGAGGCAAGAGCGGGGACCGGCGAGCAGAGACAGCGAGAGGAGGTGGAGAGAGGCGAGGGTCCCTACACATTTGTATATTGGACATGGGCACCCGGTCTGCGGAGCGGTTATGTTGATAGAGGCTGCGTGCCTACATTTATTCATTTATTGATTCATTATGACCGGCCGGCTGTGAGCGAGTCACGGGTTATGCAGTTGATTGATACCGGCTGCGAGCGAGTATATTTTGATATGAGGGACCGGCCTGCGAGCCGAGTCGAGATGCTTGATAGTTATTGCGGCCTGCGTGCCGGCTTTGTTGGATGATGAGATCACAGAGGCCCCGATGTAGGGCACATTGTATATTTGAAACTTGTATATATATATATAGATGATGTTTTGATCCACATGTAGTGTTTAAAATGTTTTTAAGTATTTCGTCAATGGTTTGTGATATAGAATGTATGATGAGTTTAATTGACATGTTGATATATGGATGATGTTGATGTCTTTTGCACGTATATATGGATGACATGTTATATGATGAAATGTTGCATGTTTTGGTGCTGGTTTTGGGACATTGTTATATATGTATCTGATGAGTTGGATCCAAATGATGTATAGATAGATAGTTTTGTTTTGTTTTGTTTTGGTATCCTTAGTTGATGGCTTGTTTGTTTTTGTAAAATAGATGATGTTAATGAAATTGTAATGATATGTGTGGTGGATGGACAAATATGGATAATGGTGATGAGATGCAGGAAAAGAGGCGGGCGCGACAAAAATTAGGTAAAAAACGAAGAAAAGAACCATGTTTCAAAAGGCGGTGTGTGCAAATCTGCGGTTAGGGAACCGATGTCGGTAGCTAATAGCCGATATCGGTCATATAACCGATACTAGGTTATTTAGGTATGACCTTTTCTAAAAATAGAAAAGCTAGGGTGGTGACTTAAGTTCTAATTTTGAGAGCCATGCAAGAAGTTAAATATGTGACGCGACACTTTTTGACAGTCGGGACAAGTATTTGAATGAGAGATTTGAGTGATAAGGAGAAAAGAGACAGGGTATTGCATGAGAGATTTAGGTGATAAGAAAAGGGACAGGGAAAGTGAATGCGATCTGAGATTCAGACGGTAGAAAGGTGAATTTGAAAAGAGTGGTGATCATGACAGAATGAGGAGAAGCATCCAGTAGGCAGGGACGAGAGGGAAGACAAGTGCCACCGCAAGCTGCTGCAACCCAAGAGGTAAACGTTTTGGTTGTGATTTGATTTCTGCATGTTTTGTGAATAAGAGGGAGATTAAGTGGGTAGATATGAGAAAGAAAACATGATAGCAAGGGTTATAGATGAGGTGAGTGTTACGGGGTAGGTAATCAGGGGTTTCAGGTATGTTTGTATGGACAGAAAGGAATAAACGAGCAATTTATTGTCGTAGGTGGTTGTTTAGGCAAGGTGTATGTAATTAACAGTGACCGATAGCGGTTAGGGATAACCGGTATCGGTTACTCAACCGGTACCGGTTAGCTGTAAACGATACCGGTTGCTGTAGGAATTTCTAGAATTTGAGAAAAAACCCGGGGTGATTTGAGGAATTGAATGGTTGTTTGTTATTTGGATGTATGCAGGCAGAGGCAGGGTTGAGGATGAATGATAGTGTACCCTGTTGTCACGAATCCGAGCGGATGTAATGCCAGCTGAATGGACATTGATAAATCATTTGGGGTTAAGTGGAATCCACTATTATTCACGAATCGCACGTAACCATGCTATGTTACAGGCGTTGATTGAGAGATGGAATCCTGAGACAAATACCTTCTATCTGCCAACAGGGGAGATGACAGTGACATTGGAAGATGTGTTCCGTATTTTGAGACTCCCGATTATAGGAACACCAGTATATCAGGCAATGCCTAGCATGCAGGGCGGGCAGCGATAACAACAGTATTTGGTCCATACGCACGAGATTTGACACAGCGAGGTTTGACATTTACGTATGGCATAATGTATGCAGCACACCCTGAGGAGACAAGGTTAGCAGTGATATTAATGATAGCGGTAGGGTATTATGCATTACCGAGGGCGGAAGGGGGAAGATTTCCAAAGGCATTGATGTGTGTTATTTGGGAGATGATAGAAAGGAACGTGACTTTTGCATGGGCACCTGCATATTTGGCGGAGCTATACAGGGGTTTATGGGCTTGTAGGTGAAATCACAGGACTACATTGGATGGTTCATACTTATTACACTGTTGGGCCTATGAGCACATTGTGTGTGTGCGACCAATAGGCCGACCCATCCAGTCAGGAGAGACCGGAGTACAGAGGTTGGGGTTGGGCGATGGGTCCCGGAGCAGAGCGAGAAGCAAGATCCAGGTGTGGACGGGTGACATTGAGTATTATAGAGGTATGGGAGAGGCGACGATTGTGGATATCTGTTGGAGGCCTTAAGGGAACTATATGGTAATAGAGAATATAGGCGAGGAGTTGAGGGGTGTAGAGCGATTGAGGTGGATCGCAGGGCACAGGCCAGGTGAGTATGAGAGGATTCCTCTAGATCGCGTGCGGCGACAATTTGGATTGGTGCAAGACATACATGAGCTTATAGACCATATATGAGGATCGGCGAGAAACATTCTCACCTCCCGGCCAACACCTCCCGAGAAGGGCCGAGAGGAGATAGCGGCCAATCGCAGTGTAATGGATGCGAGAGCAGCGAGAGGCCTATAGGTTATGGTGGGTAGCAGAACTGCGAGGTGTACGTGATCGTCCTGACATAGCTAGGATTACAGCAGAGAGAGATCGTCTGCAGAGTTTAGTGCAGCAGCTCCAAATGCAGGTGAATGAGACAAGAGGATTGTTAGTGGTTGCGGAGTCACGAGCACAGGGATTAGAGGCTGGATTCCTCCATGCGAGGGAGCGTATTCATATGTTACAGGAGAGATTAGCAGATCAGTGGGTGGTACCAATAGCCGTGGTACCGTTGAGGATAGAGAGGCCTAGTGAGCGGCGTCGTCGATCATGATCATCCCCTAGTTCGGGATGAGGCGTGAGGGTCTAAGTAAATGTTAGCAAGGTATAAGAATAAATAAGGATGCCGACCTGCGTGTCGATGATAGAGAAGATGTATGTGTTTAACATCTAAATAAAGCTGAATATGTATGTTGATTTGAGTTACGATAATAATAAGAATGTTTGTGTTTTGATTTTCGGTGTTTTGAAAAAAGGATAAAGAGGAATGTGATGAAATAGAAATACACAAAAAATGTTTATATTTACTACACATGATAGGTTATGGTAGGGGATGGTCGAGCTAACCTTGGGAGACCCCATGTCTCCTAAGTGCTGCCTACATAGCCCATTGCACAAAGCAAGGAGGGGCCTCAGACCGATGTAGTTCTCCCTTAGGATCAGGGAGAGGCGAATTCAGGCAATTTAGGTATGGTTAGGTGATTGGTTGGTTGGTAAAAGTATTGATAGTAATATTGGTAAGGTAAGGTTGATGGTGTTGGTAATGAATTGGTGATGTTGTAAAAGGTATAAGGGAAGCGAAAGTTAGCCTACCCAAGTGGTAGGGAATCATGTCCTGATTAAGATCAACACACAATCCTAGATGCAAGGCAAAGAGGAAAGAGTGCTCCGTAGGTGAACAGAGCAAAACAAACCACACAACATAGAACGAACTTGAAGCCCTAGGTACCGGTGCATAGACGAGAAGTCAATAGGTGAAAAGAGTTGTATGATCACAACATATCAGGTGTACGTCACGTCCCTTGAGTTGAAACAAATGGTGAGGTGAGGTGAATGGTATAGTTGAGGTACGGAGAACTTATTACAAAGTGAGTGTTCTGACGAAAGAGAACCTACCCTAAATAGACAAGTCCATGACCCAAAAAGTTCTTTTGAATGAGGCTTTTATTTTATTGAATATAGGCGATCGATGCGGGAAGTCTCTGAGGATATTGATTGTGCTATTCTTGAGGTCTTCACAAAGCTGATCCATGCGAGAAGCTTCGATAAAGGCTGACTATGTATAGATGTCCTTCGAGGAGCGATCTATTTATAGCTTGAGATATGATTTTAGTGCATAGCTGTCCTTCGGGGGAGCAGTCTATATATAATAGCAGCAATAATTTGGCATATAGCTGTCCTTCAAGGGAGCAGTCTATATATAATTTAGATAGCTAGATGTTCTTTTGGCGTGAAGCATCTAGTTTGGTAGGAAGTTTGACTCAAGAAAATCCCATAAGAAGGTGTTATTTTAAGACTTTAAAGTCATGGACTAGACTAAAAAGGGGAAGGCATCATTGAGGGGAGGTGAGAAGTGAGCTTGATTTTATTTGGAGATGTAGGAAACAAAGTGTATGTAGCGGTAAATGAGCTCAAGGGACGAGCAGTAGGTAGATAAGAAGTGATATAACACCAAATTCAACAGTAGAATGATCGAAGATGCAAGGCATTAAGGGGTTTAGGCTCAGGTTTACCATTAAGCGAAGCTAAACGATAAGTGCACGATCCATAAGTGTGAGTGATTATATAAGGCCCGATCGATTAGGAGCAAATTTTCCACGTTTGCTCTTTTCTAGTTTGGTTACATGTTGATTCTCTTTGAGGACAAGATCACCAACCTTAAAAGGTACGCTCATGAAGTCGCTTATCATAAGCAAGCTTGATACGTTTTTGGTAGATTTGAAGGTGATCGAGAGTTTGTAAGGCGGCGTTCGTCAAGAAGCTCCAATTGGGCTAACCGCTCTTGGCGGAAATCATCGTTGGTGAGAATATCCTAAAGAGATATTACGAGGAGGGTATTTGTATTTGAGAGGCAAGACGACCTCGGTACCATATACCAAAGAAAAGGTGTAGCATTAGTAGAGTACGAATGCTAGTATGATAAGCCCAAAGGGCAAAGGGGATGTGATCGTGCCAATTTCTTCCGGATTCATTGACAACTTTCATGAGGATTTTGGTTAGGGTTTTATTAGAAGATTCAGCTTTGACCATTTGCTTGTGGATAGTAGGGTGATGAGAAGCTAAGTTTAATACCAAAGTTGTCACAAAGGTCTTACAATAACTTATTTTTGAAAGATTTTCCATTATCTATTATCAGGCGATGAGGAACACCAAAGCGACGAGATAATGTGGTGGTTAATGAACTCTAATTTTTTCTTTTTGGTTGAAATGAGTGGAATAGCCTCCACCCATTTTGTGTAATATTCGGTTGCTGTGATAATCCATCGGTGACGTTGCGAAGAGGATGGGTGAATCTCACCAATAAGGTCTAAACCCCATTGTGAGAAAGGCCAAAGATCTCGGGCGACCTGTAGGGGGTGGCTAGGAGTATGTTGAAGGTTGGCGTGTTGTTGACACATAACACAACGCTTAACATATTCGTAGCAATCGTTATTGAGAGTAGGCCAATAATAACCAAGGCGAAGGATTCGTTTGGCCACGGCAAGGCCACTAAAGTGTCCGCCACAGATACCATCATGGACCTGTTGGATGGTATGGGTGACCTCCACGCCGGTGAGACATCGAAGGAGGATGCCATCAAAGCCACGTTTATAAAGGAGTCCCCCCATAACTACATAACGAGAAACGTTTTTAAGAAAAGCGCGTTTGCCAGTACTAGTAAGGTCAGAAGGGAGAACAGAGGTTGTAAGGTAGTCGTGAAATTGGTGGTACCAGGTATCCTGCGAGTTAGCAGACACAGTATTTATCATACAAACTACCGGGGTTGAGTAGGATGGGGCAAAAAGTTGTTGGACCAAGACGAATAATTCAGAGTCAGTTGATGAAGCTGGAATTTGTGAGGCTAAGCAAGCCATAGTATCTGCAAATTTGTTAGTGGAGCGGGGAATGGTTTGGATAGAATAGTGAGTAAATAAGGCTAGAAGTGAATCCACGTAGTGTTTGTACTTTTGAAGTTCCTCATTTTTACATTGGTAGATGCCCATAACTTGATTGACTACGATTGAGAGTTGCAAAAATATTGATAGATTTGATACCTAAGTGTAGTGACTTGGAGACCGAACAAGGGCCTCGTATTCCGCATTTGTATTATTAGTGCAAGGGAAATCGAGTCGGAATGAAAGAGGCATGGGCTCAGCGTCGAGAGGAATGAGAACAATGCCGGCTCCTCCACCACGGTGGCATTTGGATCCATCGAAGAAGAGGTCATTGGATATGACTCCTCCTTGAGGAAAGAGTAGCGATGAGTTAAATGCAGGAATGTAAAATTGGTAAATTGTTCCCAGGGTAAAGGGGCCTCCGTGAAGTTGGTCTGCAAGAGTTTGTCCTTTGATTGATTTCTGGTGGACAAACTCAAGGTCGAGGTCGGCGAGGAGCATGAGCCATCTGGCGATGCGTTGGTTTAGATGAGGTTTGGCATACATGTAATGGATGGGGTCCGTGTTGGTGATGACGAAAGTTTTGTGATTCAGAAGGTAGTGTCGGAGTTTGGTAGCCACGAATGATAGGGCTAGGCATAACTTTTCTACATGTGTATACCTAGTCTCATAGTCCACCAAAGTATGACTTATATAATAAACGGCTTGTTCTCGATTCTCGGAGTCACGATGTGCAAGCATGGCCCCTACAGCGTGGTCAGTGGCGGAAAGGTAAAGGTAGAAAGGGCGGTCGTCCTGAGGTGGGATAAGCACGGGTGGCTGCAAGAGATAAGTTTTGAGAGCTTCAAAGGCTAGGTGGCACTTTTCGCTCCATTGAAAATCAATGTCCTTTTTAAGAAGGTGATGAAAAGGTTGACATCGATCCGAGAGTTGGGAGATGAAACGTCGGATAGATTGGAGCTTACCTTGTAAACTACGCAATTGTTTGAGATTGGTAGGTGGGGGCATTTCTAGGATAGCTTTGACTTTAGATGGGTCGACCTCGATGCCACGCAAAGAGACGATAAAGCCAAGAAGTTTCCCCGAAAGGACACCAAAGACACATTTCTTTGGTTGAAGGCGGACAGAATATTGTAACAGGCGATCAAAAATAATGGTTAAAACATCGAGATGTTCACTACGATGTTTAGATTTGCCAAGAAGATCGTCGACGTAATCTTCAAGGATAGTGTGCATAATGTCATGAAAAATGTAGGTCATAGCCCGCTGATAGGTTGCACCAGCATTCTTAAGGCCAAATGGCATTACGGTATGAAGGTTCCCGAGGAGTTATGAAGGTAGTTTTATGTTGATCGGCGAGGGACCAAAATTTGGTTATATCCCGAGAAACCATCCATGAGAGAGCATCTCATGGCTGCGGTGAGATCTACAAGTTGGTCAATGCTAGGCGGGGGAAGTCATCCTTAGGGCAAGCGAGGTTAAGATCCCGAGAAATTTGTGCATATCGAAGTCCCCCGTCGCTTTAGTAGCCAGTGCGATGTTAGAAATCCATTGAGGATAGTCAATAGGCGAGAATGAAAAAAGCGAGAAAGGAGTCGTTGAAGCTCCTCTTTGACCAAGAGAGCAATGTGTGGATGCATTTTTCTCAATTTCTGTTTAATTGGTTTGGAATCAGGGTTTAGAGTGATGTTATGGACGGCAATGGTAGGATCAATTCCTGGCATGTCCGCGTAGGACCAAGCGAAAGCTTGGTTGCGGGTACGGAGAAAGGTAGTAAAGGCGGCTTGTTCTGATGTGTTAAGGGATTGTCCGATCTTCACAATGTGAGGATCCTCCTCCGTGTGGATGTTGATTTCTATAGTCGATTCATTCAACATGGTTTGAGTTTCAGACGGTAAGGTGCGTTGAATATAGGAGTCATCCGCCCCAAGGTAAGTGAGGATGGAGTCGTCATCCTGGCACTCAACAACATTAATCGAAGGCGAATCCTCTTCGATCATGTCTGGATACAGAAGGGGGATAGAAGAGGGGTCCTCATTATCGCGTTGATAATTGAGAGGACCTAGGAAGATAGCATTTATGAAAAAAAAAAGTTAGGAGGGATAGATTCGGGATCTATTGACTCTGTGGGTGACGAAGGAAAAATGGGTGATGATGGTTCGGTAGGGGTGATGTCGTTGTCTTCTAGAAGACAACTGACATGAGGTTCCTCCTGTGTAGGTGTTTCAGGAAAATCGAGACCACTGCGATCATTGTGTTTGCGTGTAGTCATGGGAATGAGTGTATGTCGGCCTTGTTCATAAAGACCAAAACCAAATCCTTTCCAAGCGCAGTGAGTCAAGAAGGCGAGGGTGAAACGACGATTTGTCAAGTATTGAAAATCGGATTG
Organism: Taxus wallichiana var. yunnanensis; assembly: GCA_018340775.1. Classification (NCBI taxonomy): domain Eukaryota; kingdom Viridiplantae; phylum Streptophyta; class Pinopsida; order Cupressales; family Taxaceae; genus Taxus; species Taxus wallichiana. Next base: position 412,207,265 of record CM031234.1, on the reverse strand, counting down.
GAAGGGAACCACACCAAGAGGGGGTTCAGGGGTAATGGAGGATGCGTCAACACCCCCATACGTTAGGTTGGTGCGGCAATGGGGTGGTCCGTAAGAGATTACTTCCCCCACATGACGGTCATAGGTAGGATGTGCATGTACCTGTCCGTATTCTGTGGGGTATGGAAAGAACTAACATTATATAGGTGATACTCCCCCAGCGTAAGGCATTGAAAAACATCTACTAAAGGGTCTGCGGTTGGGATGTTAGCTGCGGGAAGGGAAGTGGTTTTTGCGACGGTGGTTTCATCAGTTGAAGGCGTAGGTGCGGTTGAGGTGGATGGTTGAGGTACATTTGAAGAGGATGGTTGGGTTGAATGTATGGGTGTCTTGATTGGTATAAGCACATCGTTAGGGCGGTATAACATATTGCGAGGTTTTAAAGGGGAGGATCAGCTTTTTCTTGTGTAGGACTTCCCCTCGTACTCAAATTTTATGCATCTATGTAATGTTGAGGAACTCATCCCATAGCCGGATCGAGGCGACCTAGCAATATGTTATATTGGAACTCTCCTTAAGGACATAGAAGAGTTTGGGTAAAGTCGTGGTCTACCCGAATGTTGAGGATCACGGTGCCTAAGGTAGAGGTAATAGCGTCATTGAATGACCGCAACATGATGGGATTGGCACACATGTAGCTAGAGGGGATATTCATTTGTTGGAAGGCTTTTGAAGAGATGATGTTTAGGCTGGCGCCCCGTCAATCATAACACGACGTACCCAGATATCCCGAACGTATGCGTTGAGATAAAAAGAGCAGGGTCAGGATCTTCGGTACCAAAGTCGATAATTTCATCTTGAGAGCCAGCGGCATGACTTCTTGTATAGAGCCGAAGTGGTTGAGGAGATAGGTTGTTTAGTGAGTGAAGCAACATGATTGGGCGTTAGAATAGAGGTAACAGGAAAGGTTTCATTAGGTAAAACCTCTATCCCTTGAAGGATCTCAACGAGAGCTTGTCGATGAGATTCAGAAGTCTGAATGAGATCATATAGTGTCATTTTTACGGGCGATTGGTGAAGCTGTTTGATCATAGTTCGGTGGGCAATGCCATTAGAGATGGGATAGGCGGGTCCGTGAATAACCACTTTAGGTGGTGGTGTAATCGGGATGGTTGACAGAGAAAGAGATGCCGCAGGTGTGTTTTCTTTTTCTTTCCCATTGTTTTTCTGCCCTCGAGTAGTAACACTAATCATATTGATTTCATGAATATGAGAGGAGGAAGATGGTAGGGATAGGTCATGGTCTTTGAGAGGTGGGGCTGTAATGATGATAGATCTTGGTGAGGCGGGGACAAGTGATATAGGAGAGGGAATTGAAGCTAAAGGTCTCTCTCTTCGTAAGTTGTCTTTCTTAGCTTTTCTGTCTGAGAGAGGTGATGGACGAAGTATGGCTTTCAATGCTTTGCATCCCTCTACGTCATGTCCTGGTGTGCGGTGGTAAGCGCAGATTTTAGACTCATCATAACCTATAGGTCAAGGTTTAGATGGGTCATAAGGTCTAAGTGGGGGTAGGGAAATGGTCGCATTCTCCACCAACATAGGAAGGATTTTGGCGTAAGATCCTTTGAGTGGGTCAAAATCGGAGGAGGATGAGGGTATTGGTTGTGCGGGTTTTGGTAATGTTTGGGTGTGGTTGGTTCGTACGGGTGGTGGTTTAGCCGAGGGGTGTTGACACATGGTTTTCACTAAACATGGTTTCTTTGGCGCAGAAGCTATATTGGATGATGAGGTCACAGATGATGTGGTATCAAAAAACAACCACGGGGAAATAGGAGTGACCGAAAACAAATCTTTTGATGATGGAATTTGTTTAGGGTTGATAGGTGAACAGGATACGCGGGGTGACGGTGTTGCTATACCCTGGGATTGTTGTACGGGTGTAGAAGGCGTAGGTTGCTTTAAAGAAAACGCAGGAGGTATGATATATTGATGCAAGGTGGAGGGATGAGGTCCCAATATGGAAGGTAGGTGAAGATGATGGTTTTGATTGTGATGATGGTTTTGAGTTTGTCTCTGGTAGAGGCGGCTTTATTTTGGATAAATGAGTCGCTTAGGCGGGTCTCAGGCATTGGTGAGGTCCCAAGTGTAGGGGAAGATTTGGTTAAGTTAATAGAAGTGGACGGGGCATTTGGTAGAGGTGAGGGGGGTGAAGGTGAGAACATGGGTATTTTAAGCTTCTGTAAACACTTCGGGTATATGGTGGAGGCCTCAGGATTGGTCATTTGCATTTGAGTAGAATACGGCGTACTCAAACGTTCCCATAGGACCTGTCTATCTTCTGTGGAATGACAGTCCTCACGTGTGAATATGAACTTTTGTACGGAAGAAAGACGGGTTGTGATTCCAGTCCACTGTGGGTGTGATATAGGGGGTAGATGAGGCACTGTATCAATAGATGTTAAGAGGTCGACTGGTTGTTGAAAAGATTTAGGTGATGAAGGACTAATAGGTAGGAGGGCGTGTTTGAGGGGATCTGTCATGTTTAAAGAATGTGGTGATGTCGGTTCAAGAGGTTGCTCGTCTAAGGATGAGAAAAGAAGTGGCGAGCCTTCCTCTTGTACAGCAAGAATGGTAGAAGGAGACATTTGGGAAATAGATAAATTAGATAACATCCGCTCACAGTCTTGCAAGGATGTGGTGTAAGCAGACTCATTGATGAGAAGAGAAGTCTGGGCAGTTAACTCTTTTATGGGTAAAGGAATGATTTCGCTTTGGCTTGATGGTGGTGAAGGAGGTTCGGACTCCTGTGTTAGTGGAGAGGCTTGATTCAAAATTTTCTCGATAGAGGCTTTTGGCTGGGAGTCGAAGACTGCATGGATCTCATGAACACTCTCCTCGGCTAAGATATCTTGATTTAGATTACTGTTAGAAGAATGATTCGGGAATGGTTTGTTGAATATTTTCAAATTTCGGTTAGCAGGGGCGTTAGGATTATCGAGGGCTATATCCCCCGCATCAACCATTTCCTGCACTATGTTTTTCAACATCTTGCAGTTCTCATGATTGTGTCCCTTCACTGCGGTGGAGATTCTGAAGTCATTTTCTTTGTACCAGGAAGGTATGGCGCGAGTGGAATCAAACCCGGAATGAGGTTTAACAGGAGGTAAGGTAATGGCTCCTGCTTTGAGCAATTTTTCCAATATCACACCATATGTTTCTCCCAAGGGAGTGTAGTTGATGGGTTCTGCTTTATACTTATAAGTGGTTTTTGGCGGGGTATTAGACGGTGGTTGGGATTTGACCATCACCGCGTGCACGGCCCCTTTTGATTTTGAAGCGGTCGATGGGTGAGGATTGGTGGTGTTAGGTTTGTTGGTGGAATCGAAGTTCGAAATTGGGGTTTTGTTCTGTGCAACCGCAATTTCTCTTCCTCTAAGGCTCGAATTTCTAGTTTTAGAGCCATGGTAAAGGCCTCATCAAATGTGCGGAAAGTTTGAATTTGAAGAGTAGGAGAAATGTACTTAGCACATGCCGCGTGAAAAGTTTGATAAGTTGACTTTGAGGCAAGGCATATGTAAGTTGGTTGATAAGGCCCGCCATCGTCCAGCGAAATCTGCGATAGATTCGTCTTGAATTGTCGGATGGCATAAAGGTCGGTGATAGATACTTTCTTGGCAATGTTAATGGAGAAATGATCCAAGAAAGATTGGGCTAGTTGGTTAAAAGAGAAGATTGAGTCTTTGGGTTAAAGCTTTGTACCACTCAAGGCGGGTCTGATAAGGACATAGGAAAGGTGTGGAGTAAGAGGCATCATCATGAGCAATCAAATAACAAGCATGTCTAAATGATCACAAGTGTTGTTGAGGGTCCTCTTTCTTTTGTTAAAGCGGGTAAATTTTGGTAATTCCCATTGAGGAGGATACGAATGAAGGGGACAGAGAGCGGGTGAATAGGCTCAGAAAAACTTGCTCGTATGTCAGCGCTACGACTTCATGAAAGCAGAAGCCTCCAGGTTTTGCATTTTGTCCATCATTTGTTTAATGAAATCCGTGGTTGGATGAGATGATGGTGCGATTGTGGTAAGCGGAGGCAAATTGGGCCAAGGGCCTCCATTTGGACAATGGTGGGGTTAAGTGTTGATAAGGTATGGAGGATGAATATGTTGAGGCGGTAGAATAGGGATGTCCCATATAAGATGTTGAGGTCCTTTGGATACGTGTATGGGAAAGAAAAGGTAGGTGGAGCTTGAGAAGGAAAGCTAGTATGGATAGGTGGCGAGAGAGAGCAAGTCATGAAGCAGAGTAGTCTGAGAGAGATGGTAGGGCGGTCAACGGTAATGATATGTGGGGTCAAGATTAACCAACGGAAAGCCAATCGAGTCGTATGAACCTCGAAGCCGTCGGATTGGGAGACGGGGCTAGAGATGCGAGGAAGCAAGGCGGTGTTATCGGGCGGAGTGGGAGCTAAATGAGCAAGCTATACTAATAGGCATACCAACAAAGAGGCTGACCATCGGGCGTACGGTCGGGGTATGAGACAAATAGTATTATTATGCAGCGCTAGAATTAGCATCCGAGAAACTTGGCAAAGTCCTTATCTCCCACAGGAATTTTAGGAACCTCATTTGGTATCCAGTAGGATTCCCCACGAGAGTGTGAAGGGGTGATTCGGGCAAAGAAAGCAGAGCAAGCATGTGAAACCATGGCGGTGGCTTGCTTTCAGTGATAACAACCATGGACGAGGAGTTCACGGTAGGGTTTCAATCATCGGGAAGAAACAAACTCAGGTGGTGAAATTGGTAGGTTCTTTGGTTTGTCGGGAGTTGGAAAGACATTAACCGATATCGGTCTAGTAACCGATGTCGGTTATACTATACCCGAGCGCTATTTGGTCAAGTAAGCGATGTCGGTCTAAAAGTGCAGGCCAACAAGATATAAAAGGCTGCTAATTTGATTTTTAACAACATTTAGTATACTTGTCCAATTATTGATCACAGAAGACAGGATATGAAAAAGAAAACAGAACTAACAACAAGCAAGATGCACACACAAATCCAGAGACTAACCCTAGGGTTAATTTTAATTATTGTGGGCTTATGCCTTTAGACGCGGAATGATGTCAATCCTAAACAAAAGACTTAGGGGAAATGTCAAGTTGTTTTGGCTTATAAGGTTACCTCAATCGGGCGGAGGAATACCGCGGAAAAGGGGGTGTTTGAGCTGTTGTGTTAATTGTGAAGTGATTCGGTATGTGTTGTGTAGTGAAAGTAAGATTAATTTCTTGTCAATACCGTGGATATCACCCCCACGTGTATGACCTGTTACTTAATCTATGTTCACTAGAATTGAAAAACAGCAAGTAATGCAATGCACGTGTTTTAAACCCAAATCGAAAATGATATTCGATGAAGCAAAAGAGATGACTTTCACTAATGCGAGATGTAAAAGCAAAGCAAGTTCTTTTATCAAAATAATATAAAACCTTGTGAATATCTTTTAGAAGAAGAAAACAACAAGTATACTCCCTATATGAAAGCAAGCAAGAAAGAAAGAAACCCAAAATGGGTCCCACCGGGCGTGCCAAAATGTTTCACTCGAAATGTTTCATTCCTTTTAGAAACAGATAAGGTTAGGGCTAGGAGGAATACCTGTTGAACGTCGAGATGGTGTGCGCGTACCGTAGAGAAAGATCAGGTTGACTGCGAAGAACTCCTTTTTGTCTTGGAAGGACTACTGCAAATAAGAACACGAGACCACACGATTTTGATTAGACAATAAATGAGGGAACTACCTTGGGCCCAGGAAATATAAAACTTCCTTTCGAAGGTGGTCAGTTCCCCTGCTAATATGAATCAACACAAAAGACTGTAAAATATCAATTAAATTATTTTGTTGAAACGGGTAGGGAAGGTGGTTTGGTTGTAGTTAGGATAACCGATCCGATTTCTTGTAACCGATGTCGGTAGGGTTTAGGATCTGCAAATTGGTTGTTTTGTGGGGTGATTGTCTTTGTAGGGTAGCTATGTTGTTTATAAGGCTAGTTTTATGGGTGATATTAGGAATGAGGTGATGAGAGGTACAAGAATGATAGTTAGATCTGATAGCACATATTTGGGTAGTGGATTCGGGAATGGATTTATGAGGATTTGTGATTCAAAAATCATAAGAAATGTTATAACGAGAGGACATGTAAGATGTGACTTACTGGTTTTTGATGAAGATGCAAGTTGATCTCCTTTGCTGCAAACTCTTCTGGTTTTTCCACTCATCTCTGCTCGGTCAAGTGAAGATTTGGACTCTCTTGATCACTCCCAAATGATCTCTGTTGATTCAAAAATCCTTCGACCCTGATCCAAAATGAAATTCTGATCCTTTGTTTTTGGTTTGGGGAGGCCATTTCTGAGGAACCGATGGCGATTCATGTCGACGGTGGTCGAGTAGGAACCGGCATCGGTAAGGAAAAAGTAGGCTATTTTTAGTAAAATAGCCCACCTTCCCTGCTTTTCTCCCGAGAGATTAGTTGCGGGCTTGGTCAAGTGACTAGAAGGTCAGTTTTGGGTGCGAGAAAGGGGTCATTAGTCATGGGTGTAGGTGTAGACCAAGTTTTAGGTCTTAATTAGGTTAGTTTAGGATTAGGGCTAGGTCATGATGAGGTGGCAAAATGAGGTGGTAGGTGAGGTGATGGGGATTTATCAATTACAAGGTAATTAATAAATAATTGTGTAAGGTTTAGGTAATGAGGTTAGGTTGCGAAATGGGATGCGGGTCTGAGGGTCGTAAGACACGAATTTGGTGTCTGACTTCATTATAAATTATATGTTGTTTATTAAAAAGAGATCCCATCCAATATGAATACTAGTGTAACTATTAAAGGGTTATAAAGGATTAGACATGAGAATTTATTGTTGATAGTTATGTTGTTGAAGATGGATGAAAACATGAAAAAAATGGTGCATGTGAATGTCTCCATGACTGAAATTTTTGCAACAACATGTATACTTGAGAGAGGATAAGTTTGAAGGTGAGAGAAGTATGGTAACGGTGTGTGTGTGTGTGTGTGTGTGTGTGTGTGTGTGTGTGTGTGTGTGAAGCATTAAATGAAATTATCAGTAACAAAGTGAGAAGATTTATAATATGATCTAGAGATCACAACTTGTTATATTAAGACAAATAATTAAGAGTGATCAAAACATATTAGAAGACTAAATGGTGGCTTAATAGACAAGGACTTGAAGATTCATAGTAAGTTGTAGCTTACACAAGAATAAGTTAGAAGATTGATTAGAATTTTCAGAGTTGTTGTTTCCAAACAAATAATGGCTTGTAGAAGGTAAAGTGGTAGCTTGAATAAATTTTGGATTTGTATTTTCAAGTTGATTGGATACTCAACAATGAAATCATTATAACATTAATAGGACAATTTTTTCCAAGTTAGTTCATTTGTTTAAGTGGGTTTTCTCCCTTAAAGAGTTTCACACATTAAATCTTGTCTCTCTATGTGTTCTACTCTTGATTACCTATGAATGGTTTTGTGGTTTTTGTTACTACAAAATTACTACACTCCTAATTTCTTGTGAGTTTTTAGAGAGGAAATCAATGTAATTTTCTTAATATGGGATTCTCGATGTTTGGGACCTTGCAAGTAGGATAATCCTCTAGAGAAAGATGGTTCTTCTCCCTAAACTAGTGCCACAACTAACCCTAAATAAAATAAGATAAGTAATATAATCCTACCCTAATTATTTCCAAGGAGACGAGGATATAAGGATACATGAAATGTAAATTCTACATTAAGAGGGTGATACAATGAAGAAGAGGGCATTGAACAATTCTTCTGCATGAGATTGAAAACAAGTAAAATTAGAAAAGTAGTCAAGAACTAAAGATCACAAAACCTGCAAGAAAGCCACTTCCATTAATCATAATTAAATCTATACCAAAAATATATGAGGTACATACACAATATACTCATAAAATGAACAAAGGTAAGCTAAAACAAAAACACTAGACTATGATAGATAAAAAATCACAAATATGATTTTATTATTGTAAGTGATTTTATAGAATGATTCATTACATGGGAAAGAGGTAGGATTTATATTACAAATCTCAAAAATGGATGCTAGAGTTTCAAAAATCACCCTAATGTGAGAGAGAAGGTAGGGAAGATACAAGAATGTTCAACCTTTTGAAAAAATCCATCCATTACATTATATATAAGAATAAGATGAGAGAGAAGGAGAGAGGCCCAAATCCATTCTTCAACCATTCATAAAATTCATCATTACACCTCCAAGAGTGATAGGAAATCTTACAAAGCCCATTTGTTCTTGTAATTTACCTTGTGGAGGAAAAAATGACTCACATACCTTCATTTACTCCATCTCTACTCCCATGTATGGCCTCCATGGTCCTGAAGCTTCATCACAATTTTCCTCTCACTTAACCTCATAATTTCAAAAATTTAATGGTTTCATCATGTTGTTCTCTGAATTATCTTTCTAATGAGTATAATTTTGTGAGATTCTGAAAAACAATGGGAAATTTATTAAGGTTTTAGTGGAAGGTCCTCCTTATGACTCCCAACCAACTCTTTTGCCCTTGCTGAGCTCCTTTCATCCATCAAGCCACATAACTCTACTTATCTTTTTCAATTTTCACCTATTGAGTTAACTAGGCATTTGACTTGGTGACCATTGCATTTTGGGTTCGGGCTTTGATTGTGCATTTCCATTAGCATTGAGCTATGCAAGATGCACATGCATCTACGAATCCGTGTCCACTTTGATCCGTGACTCACCCATATGTCGGGCCAAATCACCCCACCGACAAGTCTGTATCCCATCCACCTTTTACATTTTTCTCAACCAAGAACCACGACATCAGCGAAACTAATGTATCCACCAACTTGTCCATTCCCTTGCATTTCAGGTGCAGAATCCAAATGTCATGTTGCATCGACCCATGAAACTATGTAACACATTGTTGCATTTGCAGACCCACTACCTCCATATACACTAAAGACACATTAAACCCTCCATGATTTTATTTCTTAGATCCTATTGAGCATACACATTTCTCTTGACCGAATCATGCATTGTGTTAAAGCACTTTCACCTCCGAACCCACCACAACCGCTTTGCCAAAAATATATTCCCATCTTGCTTGCGATCTCGCTTGCTTTGAGTCATTACTCCAACTCAGCCATGTGTGGTTCCAACCTACCTTTCACCTAAAAATATCCAATTAACCCACCTGATCCATGTTACAAGCCAATGTACCGAGCATCTAGGTGAGCTAATCCTAGCTCGGTTCCTCCTATAGTCGCCATGCATATTTTACATTTTAAAACATTTTTATTGGTTTTCTTGGATTTTTTAGGACCAAGGGGGCTAAGTGGATATAGTAGAGAATTGTAGATCAATTTTTCTCATTTTTTCCAATTTTGAGGTGGAATTTCATGAATGTGAGCCCTTGGGGTTTGGTTTTTCACTGATTTATCTCATGGGTTTCCTCAAAACCCAAAATAGGAAAAATTACAATGAATGGTCCTGATCCTTCCTAAATTCATCTTGAATTATTCATGAACCATGAAAATAAACCTGTAACCCAAATTTTACCCATGGTTTCCCTATCCATTTTCTTTTCTAGCTCTACCTAGTTGTCCATTTTTACCCAGAGGGAGGGGGTAAAAAATGGATAATAATTTGGTGACTCGCGGGGCCATCTTTATGCTAGATTTGTTGACAATTTCCTTGAATACTTCCTTAGGAATGGCGCCACTGTTGAAGCTCAAAATTTATATGAACGCTTAAAATTTTTAGTCTTGAGTCTACTCTCATGCATTGTTGAATCATGGGCTAATTTTTTAACCATCTCTCCTACAAGATTTCTAAATTAAGATTTTGTGAGAGTGGAAAATTGTCTTAATTCTATATTTTCATCTTTCCCTCTATAATTTTGATCTATGGGGTAGCATGATAAAAACCTACATTCCTTCCCAACATCGATTTTAGCTAATACTAAGGTTACACCTCGACTAATGATTTATTGTTATTTATAGCACATTGTAGAATTTTGAGCAAAACATTTGTTATTTCTAGAGATCATAAAACTCTATTAAATCCATATTTTCTCTCTTCCTCTGAATTATTCCCTAAAACACTGATATGGGGATTAAGTTGCTCATTTTCTCTAATCCAACTGGTTTATATGGGGTACCAGAAGTGCAAGTTTGATGACTGTAGGGACATGAGAATGAAAGCAATGAAAATCATCCTGTCTGATTTTAGTTTCTTTGCATTTGAAATATTTGAGATCTGCAATTGTAAGCTTCTTGTTTAACATTATTTTCTAGGAGGCATCTTGTATTTTTGCAATGATACAAACTAGAATAAACAAAACCTATGCCCAAATAACTTAGGAAATGAAACCCAAACTACAATAAGACAATGTGCATAAGAACTTGGTGGAATTTTAAAATCCTAAATTAATATGTATAAGGGTGAGAATATTCTTTTAGCAGCGAGTTTTGAGATGGATTCCATTGACTTGAATCGAAGGTCCTCTCCATCCAATGTGGATAGTTGAAAGGAATCTGCTACTCTTACATCCTATGACCATGTAAGGGCCAATCCAAATGGCCTCAAACTTGGAGTTCCTACTCCAATTAGCCCAATCCACATCCCATTTCAAAACCAAGTCCCCCTCTTGGAAGGTTATTTCTTTGGATTTCTTGTCAAATTTATTCTTGATCAAGGCTTGATCCTTCTCCATAGTTTGCATAACATGCTCTCTTATTTCTTCTAACTCCATGAGTTCCACATACCTAGTTTCCATGGGCTCAAACTCGGATAGCTATAACTACCTCGGGAGCTCTAATGCCATCAACTCAAGTGATATAGCTAACTTTGGCTTATTTCCCATGACAAGCCTATAAGGGGAGTTTTCAGTTGACACTTTTGGTGTGATTCTATCAGCACATAAGGTAGATTTGAGCTTGGTATGCCATGTCCTTTGGTTTTCATCTAGATTCCTTTTGTTGATCCTTAACAAGTTATTGTTCATGGAATCTTCGACCATTACTCGAGGGTAATAAATCAATGAGGTACTCAAATATACCCCATTCCTAACCACCCATTCATTAATATGTAGTTATGGAATAGGAAAGAAGCCTAATAAGTTTATTGATATGCAAGAAAAATCAATTACATAAGGAATGACTGCAATATTTATAGATATTGGACAATCATGTACAAACAAATAAATAAGTTGCGCAAGTGCAACCATTAAATAATACAAACAAATATATTGTTGTAACTATGCAACAATACATACATGATTACAATAATCTAAATAAAATGGTTTCAACCATATAATGAATATTACATTACAAGTTATAACAAATTACCAACAACTAAACTACCTTAGTAAAAATAAAATAACTAAGGTAAAAGTAACTATAATGCAAAATTACTATGATTACCCTAACATTCCCCCCTTAATTTTGCATTGCCTCAAGTGATGAGGAGAGGAAATCTATGAATAACTTGAACTTGTCACGTGCAAAGTGAATTTGTGAAGATATTTGCTCATTGTTCATCTGTTGGAAAAAACTAAAGCTGTATGTTGTGTTTCAAGACATGCTCACATATGAAATGAACCTATATTTTGATGTTCTTTGTTCTCTCATGAAAAATGTATTATGAACACATTTGAAAACACCTTCATTATCAACATATAAGGTGGTCCGTTTGGCTGTGGTATTCCAAGTCCTTCAAGTATGTGATGTAGCTATATTACATCGTAGATAACTTCACCTACAACATGATATTCAGCTTACATTAAACAATGATGCAGCCTAGAATTCACCGGTAGGACCCCGGGTATGCTAGCACATCACTCTACCTAGACTTAGTGCTCACTCGAAGTACACAAAGGTCTTTGGATCCCTCTATAGGGTTTTTGTTGTAGGATGTTAGCATGATGAATAATTAATACATGTAGTTCCATTATTAATACATCATTCTACAGAGCATGATCTATATCTAAGGGAGAACAAAATTAAGTATTAACCATGATGAAATCAAGAACATACTAGATCCAAATACACACAGAACTAACACTTAGATTCAGCCAATATCCTCCATTATATTAAATATGACAATTACACAGAAGCTTCTTATAGTAATGGCATTCTATGCCCATACGCACACAGATATGATACAATAGTCTAGTCTTGCACACATACATACATATATTTGTCTCTCTACTCATTATTTTTATTATATTCTACTATGCAATTCACTACATATTTATAAGGGTGGGGACTTTCCCTTCACCACTTATCCAATCCTAAAATAGGTCGCATGCTATTATTAGCTATGTGCTTTTTACAGCCATAGCCCCACATGCAAGTGTGCTAATAATAGACTTCCTTTAGTTAACTGACAATGATAAACCTATTCTTATCCCACATCCATGAAATATTATTATTATCTGATCCTCCAAAAATAGCCAATGCGTGGCACGCAAGTCTTTGCCTCATTTATGTGCTCTACACGCCATCTCTAAAAATAGATCCTTATGTGCAAAATGGCTAAGTCCCAAAATATGAACTTATCCTCCAGCGCGTGTGTTTCCCTTATCCATTCATGCCTTTGAACATGCCCTATTTTCCCATGTGGACCTTATGTATTTTCTCAACTAAGTGCCAGAGTTTGACTGATCAACATTACCCCACACTAGTTTCATTGCCACCCTGACAATGGTTGTCTCCAAAAATGAATCAAAGAATATGAATAAAGGAATAAAAATAATTTGGATGAATGAAAGAATGTCTTCAACTTGTAGTATCCTCTTCTGCAACCAGAATAATCAATTCTGGATATTCCTCTTTTATCTCCGCCTCTAAGGTTTTCAGTCATTGAGCATGGCCTCTGCTTTCTCTGGAATATCTACTGCAATTGACTCCAATTCATCCCTTGCAATCTCTCCTTTTTCATTCTGTAATACCAACACAATGTTGGACATGCTAGTCATTCTTCCTTCCAATAAGTCCATATTTTGAGCGATGAGTTTTCCAAGCTCATCCAGTCTTTCCTCGCAAGGTTCTTGAGCGGCTGTAAGGGCCTCGTGCTTTTGCTTAACAAGTGCTAAATTACACTCGCACGGCCCAATGTCTCATCCTTCATGGCCTTCAAGACCTAATTTTCTTCTAAAATGGTCTTGGTCCTTATAAAATCATCGGCGCTATACAAATATTTAGTGCTTGATACGCCTTTGTGAGTTCTTCCTAGAAGCTTTGAAGAAATCCGTCATATGATGCTATCTTTGCTACGCCCTTAACCTATTGCTTGTATTACGATATGAGTAGCGGTTTGTGGCTTACCATATCATTTTATTATATCATTTATACTTTCTTATGCTTAATAGGTTGGCACTGGGTGATGGCCATAACATATGAATAATATATATAGAGGATTGTAGGTAGTAGTTAATTATCATTTGAGCATTTGAGTATTATTATATGGTTTGGAGGTTGCCCCCTCGAACTCGGTGAAGCTATTACAATTGCATATTGTGAACATTATTATGAAATATTGTCTTATTTAGTGTTATATTGCTGCTTAGAATATGAATTATAGTAGTAATTTCGTAGACACCAAATTTGTGTCTTACGACCCCTTGTGACCCGCATCTCATCTCGCAACTTAACCTCATCACCTAAACCTTACACAATTATTTATTAATTACCTTGTAATTGATAAATCCACATCACCTTACCTGCCACCTCATTTTGCCACCTCATCATGACCTAGCCCTAACCCTAAACTAACCTAATTAAGACTTATGGCTTGGTCTAGACTCACATCCATAACTAATGCCTCCTTACTCGCACCCAAAACTCGACCTTCTAGCCACTTGACCAAGCCCGCAACTGATCTCTCGGGAGAAAAGCAGGGAAGGTGGGTTATTTTACTAAAAATAGCCTACTTTTTCCTTACCGATGCCGGTTCCTACTCGACCGCCATCGGTTACGCAACCGCCATCGGTTCCCTGTAAATGGGCTCCCCAAACCAAAAACAAAGGATCGGAATTTCATTTTTGGGATCAGGTCGAATGATTTTTGAATCAACAGAGATCATTGGGAGTGAAAAACAGAGTCCAGATCTTCACTTGACCGAGCAGAGACGAGTGGAAATACCAGAAGTGTTTACAGCAAAGGAGATCAGCTTGCATCTTCGTCAAAACCAGTAAGTCACATCTTGCATGTCCTCTGTTATAACATTTCTTATGCCTTTTGAATTACAGTCCTCATAAATCCATCCCTGAATCCACTACCCAAAGCATGCACATTAGCTCTAACTATCATTCATCTACCTCTCATCACCTTATTTCCTAATACCTTTCCACCACTAACCACGCTGTAGGGGCCATGCTTGTACATCGTGACTCTGAAAATCGAGAACAAGCCATTTATTATATAAGTCGTACTTTGGTGGATTATGAGACTAGGTATACACATGTAGAAAAGTTGTGCCTAGCCCTATCATTCGTGGCTACCAAGCTCCGACACTACCTTCTGAATCACAAAACTTTCGTCATCACCAACATAGACCCCATCCATTACATGTATGCCAAACCTCATCTAAACCAACGCATCGCCCGATGGCTCATGCTCCTCGCCGATCTTGACCTTGAGTTCGTCCACCAGAAATCAATCAAAGGACAAACCATCATGAGACCAACTTGCGGAAGCCCCTTTACCTGGGGAACAATTTACCAATTTTATATTCCCCGACGAACTCATCGCCACTCTTTCACTCGGGGAAGAGTCGTATCAAATGACCCTCTTCTTCGATGGATCTAAATGCCAACGCGGTGGAGGAGCTGGCATTGTTCTCGTTCCTCTTGACGCCGAGCCTATGCCTCTTTCATTCCGACTCGATTTCCCTTGCACTAATAATACAGCGGAATACGAGGCCCTTGTTCTGGGTCTCCAGGTTGCGCTGCACTTAGGTATCAAATCTATCAATATTTTTGGCGACTCTCAATTGGTAGTCAATCAAGTTATGGGCATCTACCAATGCAAAAATGAGGAACTTCAAAAATACAAACACTACGTGGATTCACTTCTAGCCTTATTTACTCACTATTCTATCCAAACCATTCCACGCTCTACTAACAAATTTGTGGATACTATGGCTTGCTTAGCCTCGCAAATTCCAGCCTCATCAACTGACTCTGACATTTTTGTCTTGGTCCAACAACTCTTTGCCCCATCTTATTCAGCCCCGGTTGTTTGTACGATAAATACTATGTCTGCTAACTCGCAGGATACCTGGTATCACCAATTCCATGACTAACTTACAACCTTTGTTCTCCCTTCTGACCTTACTAGTACTGGTAAACGTGCTTTTCTTAAACGCGTTTCTCATTATGTAGTTATGGGGGGAGTCCTTTATAAACGTGGCTTTGATGGCATCCTCCTTCGATGTCTCACCGGTGCGGAGATCACCCATACCATCCAACAAGTCCATGACGGTATTTGTGGTGGACATTTTAGTGGCCTTGCCGTGGCCAAACGAATCCTTCGCCTCGGTTATTATTGGCCTACTCTCAATAATGACTGCTACGAATATGTTAAGCGTTGTGTTATGTGTCAACAACATGCCAACCTTCAACATACTCCTAGCCACCCGCTCCAGGTCACTCGAGATCTTTGGCCCTTCTCACAATGGGGTTTAGACCTTATTGGTGAGATTCACCCGTCCTCTTCACAACGTCACCGATGGATTATCACAGCAACCGAATATTACACAAAATGGGTGGAGGCTATTCCACTCATTTCAACTAAAAAGGAAAAAATTGTCGAATTCATTAACCATCACATTATCTGTCATTTTGGTATTCCTCATCGCCTAATAACAGATAATGGTAAATCTTTTAAAAACAAGTTGTTACAAGACCTTTGTGACAACTTTGGTATCAAACTTAGTTTCTCATCGCCTTACTATTTGTAGGCCAATGGTCAGGCTGAATCTTCTAATAAAACCCTAACTAAAATCCTCATGAAAGTTATCAATGAATCCGGAAGAAATTGGCATGATCACATTCCCTTTGCCCTTTGGGCTTATCGTACTAGCATTCGTACCTCTACTAATGCCACACCTTTTTCTTTGGTATATGGTACCGAGGCTGTTTTGCCTCTCGAAATACAAATACCCTCCCTTAGAATATCTCTTCAGGATATTCTCACCAACGATGATTTCCGCCAAGAGCGGTTAGCCCAATTGGAGCTTCTTGACGAATGTTGTCTTACAGCTCTTGATCACCTTCAAATCTATCAAAAACGCATCAAACGTGCTTATGATAAGTGACTTCATGAGCGTACCTTTAAGGTTGGTGATCTTGTCCTCAAAGAGAATCAACATGTCACCAAACTAGAAAAGAGAAAACGTGGAAAATTTTCTCCCAATTGGATTGGGCCTTACATAATCACTCACACCTATGGATCAGGTGCTTATCGTTTAGCTTCGCTTAATGGTAAGCCTGAGCCTGAACCCCTTAATGCCTTGCATCTTCGACCATTCTACTATTGAATTTAGTGTTATATCACTTCTTATCTACCTGCCGCTCGTCCCTTGAGCTCACATACCACCACATGCACTTCGTTTCCTACACCTCATAATAAAAATCAAGCTCACATAGTTTGATTCTCACCTCACCTAAATGATGCCTTCCCCTTTTTAGTCTAGTCCATGACTTCAAAGTTTTAAAATAAGCCGTATTCTTATGGGATTTTCTTGAGTCAAACTTCCTACCAAACTAGATGCTTCACGCCAAAAGAACATCTAGCTATCTAAATTATATATAGACTGTTCCCTCGAAGGACAGCTATATGCCAAATTATTGCTGCTATTATATATAGACTGCTCCCCCGAAGGACAGCTATGCACTAAAATCATATCTGCTACTATAAATAGACTGCTCCCTCGAAGGACAGCTATACACAGTCAGCCTTTATCAGAAGCTTCTCGCATTGATCAGCTTCGTGAAGACCTCAAGAATAGCACAATCAATATCCCTTGTAGACTTCCCGCATCGATCAGTCTATATTCAGTAAAATAAAAGCCTCATTCAAAAAGAACTTTTTGGGTCATGGACTTGTCTATTTAGGGTAGGTTCTCTTTCGTCAGAACACTCACTTTGTAATAAATTCTCTGTACCTCAGCTATATCATCCACCTCACCTCACCATTTGTTTCAACTCAAGGGACGTAACGTACACCCGATATATTGTGATCATACAACTCTTTTCACCTATGGACTTCTCATCTATGCACGGTACCTAGGGCTTCAAGCTCGTTCTACGTTTGGTGGTTTGTTTAGCTCTTTTCACCTACGGAGCACTCTTTCCGCTTTGCCTCGCATCTAGGATTGTGTGTTGATCTTAATCAGGACATGGTTCCCTACCACTTGGGTAGGCTAACTTTCGCTTCCCTTATACCTTTTACAACATCACCAATTCATTTCCGACACCAACAACCTTACCTTACCAATATTAATATCAATATTCTTACCAATCAACCAATTGCCTAAACCGTACCAAATTGCCTGAATTCGCCTCTCCCTGATCCTAAGGGAGAACTACATCGGTCTGAGGCCCCTCCTTGCTTTGTGCAATGGGCTATGTAGGCAGCACTTCGGAGACATGGGGTCTCCCAAGGTTAGCTCGACCATCCCCTACCATAACCTATCATGTGTGGTAAATATAAATATTTTTGTGTATTTCTATTTAATCACATTCCTCTTTATCCTTTTTCAAAACACAAAAAGTCAAAACGAAAACATTCTTATTATTATAACTCAAATCAACATACATATTCAGTTTTATTTAGATGTTAAACAAATACATCTTCTCTATCATCGACACGCAGGTCGGTACTCTTATTTATTCTTATACCTTGCTAACATTTATTTAGACCCTCACGCCTCATCCCGAACTAGGTGATGATCGTGATCGTCGACCCCTCTCGCCAGGCCTCTCTGTCCTCAATGGTACCACGGCTATTGGTACCACCCACTGATCTGCCAATCTCTCCTGTAACATATGAATACGCCCTCTCGCATGGAGGACTCCAGCCTCTAGTCTCTCCACCCATGACTCCGCAACCACTAACGATCCTCTTGTCTCATTCACCTGCGTTTGGAGCTGCTGAACCAAACGCTGCAGATGATCCCTCTCTGCTGTAATCACCGCTATGTCAGGACGATCACGTACACCTCGCAGTTTTGCTACCCACCATAATCTATAGGCCTCTGTCGTTCTCGCATCCATTACCTGCGATCGGGCCGCTACCTCTTGAGAGCCCTTACGGAGGTGTTTACCGGGAGGTGAGAATACTACCTCTGCATCGATCCTCATATAGGGTCTATAAGCCTGGGGTATATCCTGCACAAATCCAAATTGTCGCCGCACGCGATCTAGAGGAATCCTCTCATACTCACCTGGCCTGTGCCCTGCGATCCACCTCAATCGCTCTACACCCCTCAACTCCTCAGCTATATTCTCTGTTACCATATAGTTTCCGTAAGGCCGCCAACAGATATCCGCAATCGTCACTCTCTCCCATACCTGCCTATAATACTCAAAGTCATCCGTCACGGCCTGGGATCTTGCCTCCTGTTCTGTCTGGACCCATCATTTGAATCCCAACCTCTGTACTCGGTTTCTCGATCATTGGATGGATCAGCCTACTAGTCGCACACAAACAATGTGTTCATAGGCCCAACAGTGTAATAAGTATGAACAATCCAGTGTCTTTCGTGATTTCGCCTACAAGCCCATAAACCCCTGTATAGCTCCGCCAAATATGCAGGTGCCCATGCAAACGTCACGTTCCTTTCTATCATCTCCCAAATAACACACATCAATGCCTTTGGAAATCTTCCCCCTTCTGCCCTCGGTAATGCATAATACCCTACCGCTATCATTAATATTACTGCTAACCTTGTCTCCTCAGGATGTGCTGCATACATTATCCCATACGTAAATGACAAACCTCACTGTGTTAAATCTCGTGCGTATGGACCAAATACTGCTGTTATCGCTCCCCGTGCCGCGCTAGGTAATGCCTGATATACTGGTTTTCCTGTAATTGGGAGTCTCAAAATACGGAACACATCTTCCAATGTTACTGTCATTTCCCCTGTTGGCAGATAGAAGGTATTTGTCTCAGGATTCCATCTCTCAATCAATGCCTGTAACATAGCATGGTTACGTGCGATTCGTGAATAATAGCAGATTCCACTTAACCCCAAATGATTTATCAATGTCCATTCAGCTGGCATTACATCCGCTCGGACTCGCGACAACAACGCTGGTACACTATCATTCATCCTCAACCCTGCCTCTGCCTGCATACATCCAAATAACAAAAAACCATTCAATTCCTCCAATCCCCGGGTTTTTTCTCAAATTCTGGAAATTCCTACAGCAACCGGTATCGTTTACAGCTAACCGGTACCGGTTGAGTAACCGATACCGGTTATCCCTAACCGATATCGGTCCCTGTTATGCCTAAAACAACCACCTACGACAATAAATTGCTCGTTTATTCCTCTCTGTATACACAGACATACTTGAAACCCTTGATTACCTACCATGTAACACTCACCCCATTTATAACCCTTGTTATCATCTTTTCTTTCTCATATCTACCCACATACTCTCCCCCATCTTATTCACAAAACATGCAGTAGTCAAATCACAAACAAAACGTTACCTCTTGGGTTGCAGTAGCTTGAGGTGGCCCTTGTCTTCCCTCTTGTCCCCTGCTGGATGTTTCTCCTCGTCCTGCCATTATCACCACCTTTTTCAAACCTACCTTTCTGTCTTCTGAATCTCAGATCACAATCACTTTCCCTGTCTCTTTACTCCTAATCACTCAAATCTCTCATGCAAATACCTGTCTCAGTCGTCAAAAAGTGTCGCGTTCGCGTATTTAACTCTTACATGGCTCTAAAAATAAGAATTTAAGTTACCACCCTAGCTTTTCTATTTTTAGAAAAGCTCATAACTAAATAACCGGTATCGGCCATATCGGTCTAGCGAAATTACCGACATCGGTTCGCTAACCGATATCGGTTATAGACCTATCTTTTACAACATGGTTCTTTTTCTTCATTTTCTACCTAATTTTTTTGTCACGCCCGCCCTTTTTCCTGCATAACAACACCATTATCCATATTTCTCCATCCACCACACATATCATTACAATGTCCATAACATCATCTATTTTACAAAAACAAACAAACCATCAACTAAGTCACATCTACACAAAACCAAAAACTCATCATTTGGATCCAACTCATCAGATACATATATAACAATGTCACAAAACCAGCCCAAAACATGCAACATTTCATCATATAACACATCATCCATATATCAACACGTCAAATAAACTCATCATATATTCTATACCACAAACCATTGACGAAATACTTAAACACATTTTTGAACACTGCATGTGGATCAAAACATCATCTCTATATATATATACAAATTTTCAAATATACAATGTGCCCTGCATCGGGGCCTCTGTGATCTCATCATACAACTAAGCCGGCACGCAGGCCGCAATAACTATCCAAAATCTCGACTCGGCTCGCAGGCCGGTCCCTCATATCAAAAATATACTCGGCTCGCAGGCCGGTATCAAATATACAACCCGTACTCGACTCGCAGGCCGGTATATAATGAATAAATGAATCCATACATGAATAAATGACGGCACGCAGGCCTCTATCAACATAACCGGTTCACAGACCGGTGCCCATATCCAATATACAAAATACAAAAACAATGCAGGGATCCCTCAGCTCTCCCCACCGCCCTCGGCACCTCTCCCTGCTGGTCCCTGTGGCGCCTCTCGCCTCCGCTCGTAATGCACACGCAGCCGTGGGCCGCACTCTCCTCGCGATCTCTGACTACACGAGGTATCGCTCGGTGTGCCGCATATGGCTGATACTCAGCTCCGGTACTATCAAGAACATCCTGATAGTACCGGGCCTCCGCTCTCGCCTCCATGTATCTATCCCGTGCCACTGCTTGCAGATCTGGGCTGGTCCCTCGATTCCTACCGCGCACTTTCGTGTTTGCGCTTTGGTGGTGCTGTGGTTTGTGCCACCGCTGTGATGGTATTCGTACACATGCGGGGGTGTTTGTCTTCGCTGCTGTACTACTCGCTGCTGTACTGTGCACTGCACTGTGTTTGTCTGGCACTGCTGTAATCTTGCCTGTGCATTTCATACTCGCACTTATGGCATGGGTGCTTTAGTGGTGGTGCTCGCTTTATACTGAGCTCAGCAGGCTGGGCTAGTTGCCTGTAAGACCCTATCTATTCGTGCTTCGCGCAGCAGCAAGCTGCCCCTGTAATAACTGCACCTGGCCCCTGAGCTGATCTCTCTCTGCCGTCACCGCTGCCAAGTCTGGCTGTGCGGGCTGTGCTACCCTCGCCGCTCTCTGACCAGCCCACCAAACCCTGTATGCTCCCGTGCACCCAACATCATCTACGCCATCATCTGCTGGCCTCTCTGCAACCCAATCTGGATCCAAGGGCTGTGGTGCAGGTAGTGGGGCCTCTACATCATCCCTCCTGTACTGAGGGAAGGGAGGTGGCTCGTCCTGTCGCAGCCCCATCTGCCTGCGTACCCTCTCTAGGGGTATCCTCTCGTACTCTCCCGGCCTCCGTCCTGCTATCCAGAAAGTGTACTGGATCCAGCGTAACTATACTCGGCCTCCTCTGTGCGGGTGATGACCTCTGTAAGGTCTCCATATGATGTCTACCGCTGTCAGGCCCTCTAATAAATGTCTATAATACGCCACATCTCGCCCTGCAAGAACTGCTCGTGGCTGCCCCACGACCCCCAACCACCTCTGAAAGCCATATCTGTATATGACCTGTGGCCCTGGCTGCTGGGGTAACCCTACTGGCCTGATGCATATGATGTGCTCATATGCCCAACAATGTAGCAAAAATGTCGAACAGATACCGAATCACCTCATCCAGCGATAACCCCAGAGCTCTCAGATAGCCGCCGCACTGGATACACTGGTGCGCACGCATAGCAAGTATGCTCCTCAATCATCTCAAGCAACACCCCCATCAATGCCCGTGGAAAGCGGCCTCCCTCTGAGTCCGGGAGGGTGAAGCAGGTGATCCCAATCATCATCAGCACAGCCAGCCGTGTCTCGTGTCGATGCGCATGGTACATGTCACCATACCCAATGCTCGCGCTGTGATAGGTAAGTAGCGCGGCTGCATCTCCAAAAACCTATAATATGTTGTCCATGGCAGTCTCGGAATCTACCTGGAAGACTGCCTCTCCCTCGATAGGTAGTCGAAGGATGCGATACACATCCTCCAACGTGATAGTCATCTCCCCAGTCGGGAGATGGAACACATTGGTCGCCGGATCCCATCTCTCGATGAGGGTGACCATCAGGCTGTGATCTCTCTCTATCGCTCTGTACCTCTGGACTCCACCGAGTCCCACCTCGTGCATGATCGCCAAAGTGAGCCGAGACACATGTGGTCTCATCCGCACCAACAGCGGGGGCATCCTATCCCGCATCATCAACTGCTGACGTGCCTGCAAAACCAACCCACATCCTTAGACCTACTCTTTATCACAACATCTACTTTACCCTCTAAACCCCCTTTTATCCCCCCGACCACACCCCAACTCTCTACCACCCCCCTCTAGAACCTACCTTCAACCACCCAACCCAAAACCCACCTAACCCCAACCCATACAAATCCCATACCTACCCACAACTCAACCCACCCAAACCACTACCCGACCCAAAGCCCAAAATCTACCCAAATCCAAACCCACCCAAAGCCCAAAATCTACCCAAACCCAACCCCACCCCACCCAACATCCAAACCCACCCAAAGCCCAAAATCTACCCAAACCCAACCCAACCCACCCCAACCAAACTCCACCCCAACCAAACCCCACCCCACCCAACACCCCACCCCACCCAACACCCAAACCCACCCAACCCAACCCATACCCATACAAACCCAAACCGACGCCGGCCGACATACGACCGACGCCGGTCCAGCCCAACACACCCTGTCCACACAATTTGCGACCGATGCCGGTCGCTTAGCAACCGACATCGGTCGCTGTAATTACCGGGAGCCGAACCCCCGCGCGGCCCCCACCCATATTTTTCCATTTTTATACTTATCTACCCACCCAAACACCATAAAAACCTACCCACCCAACCGACTTTCCCTATTTTACCCCTCTATCCTCTTCATTTTTCAAATTACGTCAATTTACTCATTATTTCCTAAAAAATGTAAATTCCTACCCAAACCCCCAATTTCACTTAATACCATTCAAATGCACAAAATAAAGAGTTCCGAGCCTACCCGTACGACGACACGTCATCGTGGTGGGATGGGTGGTGGTGGTCCAGCTGGTCCAGCCCCTCCTGCTCCTCCTGCCTGTGCCATGGCTCCAATTCTACTCTGCTGGGTCCCCGGCCAATCAACTGCTGCCTCCTCCTCACTCGGGCCCGCAAACAACTCACTCCTCCAGCAAAATAGCTCCACCTCACTCAATAAACCTCCAATCTCAACTCTCCACGTCAGACAAGTCAATTTGGTTTTCAAAATAACAAAGTGACAATGACAAGCCGTATTTTTCTTTTTATAGGTTTTTCACCCTTAACCGATATCGGTTTCATTTTGCCCTAATGAACCAGTATCGGTCCCTTAACCGATATCGGTCATGTAGAATCGACATCGGTTTTTCTGCCAACTTTCCCCAATTTTTGCCCTTATTTACCATTTGCCCCTTTTTTAACCACATATCACCTATATCCACCTTTGCTGAACACCATTTGTTTACCTATTCGGCCCGACCCAAGGCCTCAACCTACCTATTCGGCCCGACCCAAGGCCTCAACCTACCTATTCGGCCCGACCCAAGGCCTCAACCTACCTATTCGGCCCGACCCAAGGCCTCAACCTACCTATTTGGCCCGACCCAAGGCCTCAACCTACCTATTCGGCCCGACCCAAGGCCTCAACCTACCTATTCGGCCCGACCCAAGGCCTCAACCTACCCATTCGGCCCGACCCAAGGCCTCAACCTACCCATTTGGCCCGACCCAAGGCCTCACCCTACCCATCCGGCCCGACCCAAGGCCTCACCCTAACCATCCGGCCCGACCCAAGGCTGTAACCTAGCAACTTGGCCCGACCCACGGCCGTATCACTTCAATACCATACCCACAATCAACGTTTTATTTTATCCATCCATCCTGTACCTTTTGTTCCATCGAGCTCACCTGTTCGTGTTTTAGCATGATTAGGGTCCTTGACTTGATCTGTCGACCAACTTTGCCTAGACCTAGACCGTGACGTTTATCTCAACCAAACCAACCATTTGGCACGCCGAACATGCCTAAACGTTCTCGCACCTTACCCGTTATATACCCCGGAGCTACTTCCTATGCCTTGGATACCAGGATTATATCACCCTTGTTTGGATAAACTATCGACCTTTTTCCTATGACCGCTGGTTTGCTCACAAATCATGTACCCTAGTCGCATACTATTGCATTTTACCATGCGTCTCGCTTCTGGACCTACCCCACCATCTTACCATCCCATCTACCCCATTTACCCTTTATCAACCCTATCCCCGATTTCCCGTTCACTCAATCTCGTGATATATTTGAGGGGATTACCTATACCCTTAACAGGGAAACCACCTCATATTATTATCCGTGCAGCCTTTACAAAACAAAGCTACACGACAATAAGGGGCTAATGTAGACACCAAATTTGTGTCTTACGACCCCTTGTGACCCGCATCTCATCTCACAACTTAACCTCATCACCTAAACCTTACACAATTATTTATTAATTACCTTGTAATTGATAAATCCACATCACCTTACCTGCCACCTCATTTTGCCACCTCATCATGACCTAGCCCTAACCCTAAACTAACCTAATTAAGACTTATGGCTTGGTCTAGACTCACATCCATAACTAATGCCTCCTTACTCACACCCAAAACCGACCTTCTAGCCACTTGACCAAGCCCGCAACTGATCTCTCGGGAGAAAAGCAGGGAAGGTGGGTTATTTTACTAAAAATAGCCTACTTTTTCCTTACCGATGCCGGTTCCTACTCGACCGCCATCGGTTACGCAACCACCATCGGTTCCCTGTAAATGGGCTCCCCAAACCAAAAACAAAGGATCAGAATTTCATTTTTGGGATCAGGTCGAATGATTTTTGAATCAACAGAGATCATTGGGAGCGAAAAACAGAGTCCAGATCTTCACTTGACCGAGCAGAGACGAGTGGAAATACCAGAAGTGTTTACAGCAAAGGAGATCAGCTTGCATCTTCGTCAAAACCAGTAAGTCACATCTTGCATGTCCTCTGTTATAACATTTCTTATGCCTTTTGAATTACAGTCCTCATAAATCCATCCCTGAATCCACTACCCAGCATGCATATTACCTCTAACTATCATTCATCTACCTCTCATCACCTTATTTCCTAATACCACCTATATACAGCCTTACAAACAACACAACTACCCCACAAAGCAACTAACCTACAGATCCTAGAACCCACCGGTATCGGTTATCCAAGAATCGCATCGGTTATCGAATCGGCATCGGTTATCAAGAATCGCATCGGTTCCTCCGATCAAAACCAGAAAACCAGCCTTTCCCTACCCAGCTTCAACGAAGCAACTTAATTGATATTTTACGTCTTTTGTGTTAATTCATATTAGTAGGAAACCGACCACCTTCGCAAGGAATTTTTATATTTCTGGGCCCAAGGAAGTTTCCTCATTTATTGTCTAATCAAAATCTTGTGGTCTTGTGTTCTTATTTGTTGGTAGTCCTTCCAAGACAAAAAGGAGTTCTTCGCAATCAGCCTGATCTTTCTCTACGATACGCACACACCATCTCGACATTCTCTATGTATTCCTCCTAGCCCCTAATCTTATCTATTTCTAAAAGGAATGAATCATTCCGAGTGAAACAATTTCATTACAAGTGGTATCGTAGATGCGATTCGGGCCAAAATTAGGGCAAAACCCTAATTTTTTGTTTCCACAATATATTTTGAACCAGAGTAAATTGATGGGAGATATTTTTACCAGAGTTGTGAAACATCTCAAGTAAGGTTCCCTAAAAATTTTAGACTTTTTTGATTTAGTTTTCACAAGTTATTACAAATTTAGGTTTTTCATAAAATCGCACCCGAGGGTGCAAATTGTGGAATTTTTCAATTTCTTTACATTTTCAGAAATCTCTTAAAAAAATTGTATTAGTATCTTATCTATTTTTTTCTGTTTGGTTGAATTTGTATCAAAACCCTAAATCCCGATTCCTAAGGTTTGATATCATGGCGGGGCCTTCCACAAGAGCAAAAAAGAATCCGGTTACTCCTGGGTAAAACCCCAGATAAAGATGAGATATTGATTGAAGAGATGGATTCGAAGGGGTAAATATAGATTCCTCAACACTAGGGTTTACTTCAGTTGATCATAAGGTGAGTTAACTTGAGTATGAGCTGTGAAATGTACAATTTGAGATGGCCTCTAAAGGAGACATAGCCCAAATCAATCATCGGTTGGATGATATCATGCAACATGTAAAGGGTAAACAGTATGGCCCAAATCCATCCCATATCAACCAAGGAGGATCTTCAGTTTAAAATCATGGAAAAATAACCATGTTGGATCACTTTTCCAGCCCAATCAGAATCCAACTTAATCACAACCACAAAACATGATGCTGAAAGTGGATATGCGTAAATTTGATGGTAAAGATCCCCTGAAATGAAGAAGTCAAATGGAGAACTTCTTTGAGCTACATCAAACACCATCAAGACAAAAGGTGACATTGGCATCCCTGTATCTTGAACCAAACCAATTCGTTTGGTATCGATGGTTATGTACTCAGAGGTAGAAGAATGGTCTTGGTGTCACTTGGATAGTTTTTACTGAGGAGTTGCAATTGCACTATAGTTCTAGTGTTTCAAAGAAGTAATTTAGTCAATTAGCAAAGTTACGACAAACAGGCTCAGTCAAATATTATGTGCATCAATTCCAAAACCTATCCTTAAGGGTGGAGAATATACCATAAGAGAATTTGAATGACCTATTTCTTAGGGGTCTTAAGGACCACATCGAGCATGAGGTACGTATGTTTAATCCACTCAAGATTTCTAATTCTATTATCATGGCACGTCGAGTAGAGGAAAATGTTCTTTGTAGTAGGAGGCCACCTTTCATTAACACCAAAGACCGTAGTATCTCTTCCCCTTCATTTTTAGGCCAATTAGAATGACTCCTCAATAAATGGAAGAAAAGAGAGCAAAAGGATTATGCTTGAACTGTGATAGAAAATATGAACCGGGACACAAATGTGTTGAGAAGAAGCTGTTCTATATTGATGGAGGTAATGAGGATGATGAGGAGGCTGAAATTATAGGAGAGGCTAAGGAATGAGTAGAAGAGGAAGTAGAGGATCATTAACCTACAATTTCTTTCCATCCATTATCAGGTATTAGTACTCCTCAAACACTCAAGGTTATGGTTATCTAAAAAATAGAAGGTGACAATTTTGATTGACTGGGAGTACTCATAACTTCATAAATAGTAAGTTAGCTACCGCCTCAATTATTTTATTTACCCTCACTCGAGAAATGCAAGTTATAATTACAGAGATGCTTTGGGATAGTCAAGTGCATAGGAAAGTGCCATAGTATCAAGATTTCCATGGGATACTTCACGTTAGACTCACCTATGTTTGCTATTTCTATGGGAGGGGAAGATATTGTTTTGGTTGTCCAATGGCTCACAACCTTAGGTACTATAGAGATGAATTTCCAAGAATTGTTCATGTGATTTCATTCAAATGGAAGGAAAATACAATTGAATGGGATGGTAGCTAAGTCTCCACAAATTATTATCTCTCATCAGATGTAGAAGGTTCTCAAAAAAGGAGTAGATGGATTTATAACAAATTTATTTTCCATAGAAGTACAAAATACAGAGTCTTCAATGCCACTTGATCTTCAGAAAGATTGTTGATGCTCACTCATTTGTTTTTATGCAATTCCAAAGGGACTACCACCAATTAGGGATTATGATCATGCCATTAAATTGATTTTAGGGAGCCAAACACCTAACATCAGACCATATAGATACCCATACTCCCAGAAAAGTGAGATCGAGAAAATGGTTCAGAAATGTTCAAGGTGTATCATCGTGCCTAGTCGAGTGCCTATTCTTCCCAAAGTGGTCATGGTATGTAAGAAGGATGAAACATGGAGGATGTGTATAGATTACCAAGAACTCAACAAGTATACCATCAAAGATAAGTTTCCTATTCCAAAGTAATTGATGATTTACTTGATGAATTGTATGGTGTTATTTATTTCACAAAATTAGATCTTCATTCGGGGTACCATCAAATTAGAATAAAAGAGGAAGATGTTCATAAAATGGCTTTCAAGACTCATGAGGGCCATTATGAATTTTTGGTAATGCCTTTTGGTCTTACAAATGCGCCTTCAACCTTTCAAATCTTGATGAACACTGTTTTAAGGCCATTTTAAAGGAAATTTGTATTAGTTTTCTTTGATGACATATTGATTTACAGTAAGACATGGGAAGAACACTTACAACATGTAAATAAAGTGTTGGAAGTTTTGGAGAAACATACTCTCTATGAAAATCCATCTAAATGTTCTTTTGGTGTACAAGAGGTAGAGTACTTGGGTCACATTGTATCTCGTGAAGGCGCCAAATTTGATCCTCAGAAGATCAAAGCTATGGTGGAATGGCCAAGGCCCAAAACTCTCAAAAATCTTTGTGGGTTCCTAGGAATAACAGGGTACTACAAAAGATTTGTGTGGGGATATGGTAGAATAGAAACCCCACTCACTACATTGCTAAAGAATGATTCCTTCCATTAGACAGACTTAGCCACTAAATCCTTTGAGTAGCTAAAGGAAGCCTTGTCAGCAAAGACCCCGCTTTGGCTACTCCTAACTTCTCAAAAACCTTCATTGTTGAATGTGACGCTTCAAGATCAAGATTGTGAGTAGTTATAATGTAAGAAGGAAGACCAATTTCATTTGAGAGTCACCAATTCAAAGGAAAAGATATGCTCAAACTAAGTTACATGAGAAATAAATGATGGCTATTCTTCATGCGGTCAAGCAAATGGAGGCCCTATCTCATGGGTAGACACTTCAAGGTAACAACCTGATCATGATAGTCTCAAATACTTTTTGGAGAAAAGGTTATGATATGAGGAACAACAAAAGTGCGTAACAAAAATGTTGGGTTATGATTTTGAAATCATATACAAAAAGGGTAAAGAAAATGTAGTAGTTGATATGTTGTCAGAATGGATACATCCACAGATGCCTTACTATGTGGAATGTCCATGTTGACAACCGATTGGGTGGATGAAGCAAGATTGGAATGGGATCAAGAAGAGGATACACAATCTCTAATAAAAAATATCAAGAAAGGATCTATGACCTCTAAAAATTTGAGTAGAAAGGTAATGCCCTATGGTACAAGAAAAGGTTATACTTGAGTAAAGATTCGAGTTGAAGCATAAGATTTTTACAGAGCTACATGCCTCACCTGTTGGAGGAAACTCTAGGTTTTTTAAGACATATCATAGAATAAAAAGATAATTATTTTGGGAAGGACTCAAGGGGGATGTAAAAATTTTTATAGCAGAGTGTTTAGTGTGCCAACGTAACAAAGGGGAAACAATTAAGACACGGATTCTGTTTGCAACACTTACCGATTCCTATCCAGAGATGGGAGGAGGTCTCCTTGGATTTCATCACCGGATTACCTTGTTCAAGGGGTAAGAATTTTATTTTCGTGATTGTGGATAGGATCACAAAATATGCCCATTTTTGTGCCCTATCACATCCATTTAAAACTAGTACAGTCGTAGCTATTTTTTTGGAGACAGTTCAAAGGCTACATGGAACCCCAAAAATAATTGTAAGTGATTGTGATCCTATTTTCACAAGTAATTTTTGGATGGAATTATTTTCATGTTTGGGTACTCAGCTAGCTCATAGTTCATCTTATCATCCTCAAACTGATGGGCAAATAGAAGTGGTCAACAAATGCTTAGAGGGGTATCTATGTTGTTTTGTATCAGATAAGCAAGAAAGATGGATTAAATGGCTACCACTTGCAGAATGGTGGTATAACACATCTTTTCATACCTCTTCTCAAATGACCCCATCTTTAGCATTATATGGTTACCATCCACCTTCTATCACTTCCTCCTTGAGGGTGCAAACTAACTTTGTCAGAGATGTTGAGGAACACATTCAACATTGTTGTCCACTCAAAATTCCCCGCTCTGATAAGAGTAAAATTTTCAAAATTTTGAGTTTAAGTGTTTTTCTTTGAAATGCCTAAGTCGTGAAATTGAAAAAATCTGTGTTTTGGGTCATTTTGTGTGATTTTCGGGCCTGTCGAAACTTTTTGTCCCATCTGTCCCAAGTACGAAAGTGCATTCTGTTACCCGACCGGCCGAAATCCCCGAAGCTATCCCATTTTCGGGCCCGTCGGAGAGTTTTGTCCCAAGTGTCCCAAAACTTATTTTGCATGTTGTTCTAATTTCGGCCGAATCATCCTTCCCGCGTACTTCGCACTTTCCTGTCCCAAATGTCCCAAAGTTAAAAAGTGCGAGCTTTCCCATTTTCGGCTGATTTGCCCGAACCACGTCCTTCGCGCAATTTTGTCCCAACTGCCCCATTTTAAAAAGCGCGAGCTTTCCCAATTTCGGCCGAGCCGGTCAAGTCACGTACTTTAGAACTTTTTGTCCCTGAATGTCCCAAGTCCAAACGGGCCCTTTGTTCCAATTTCAGCTTAAACAGAATCGCGTAGTTTTCGCACATTTTCGTCCCATTTGTCCCAAATGCATTTGTGCGTCCTCTCCCTGTTTCGCCCGAACCAGCCGAGCCGCGTGTTTCGCGCATTCGCGTCTCACATGTCCCAAGCGTACCAAGTGTCATTCACACTTAGTTTTTCCCGCTCACTCCGAGTATGATGCTTTTCAAATTGGTGGTTGTGTATTCAATGCGCATTAAAGTCATTCCTCTCTCCAAACGGCTATATAATGAGCATTCCCCTTTGCATTTTTCGCATTGCTTCCATGCTATCTTTTTCTCGAACCCTTACAATTTGAAAACCTGCGCAATACCCCTCCATTTGCAAATTCCTTCCAGAAGTCTAGGTTGCAGCTCCGAGACTATCACTATGAAGATCAAGTTCCAGGGACAGGAGCAAATTTCTCCGCTTGAGTCTGCTGTTAGCAATATAGGGGACAGCGAAGCTCGTCATCTCGACTTCGGTGATTTTTGGGCAAGAATGATAGATGCAAACCCTACACCAATGGCACAGATGATTAATGATAGTGGTTTAGCTTTTGCCGGAGGATTCCCAATCTCAGTACAGTGTGCTGATACAGTGCTTTCATGTGGAGCTCACTTCGACCCCGCTTCGAGCGAATTGACAAATGTACATGGGGAACTCATTGCCAAGCTAGACGCTGCCGCCATTGGTGCTGCTCTGAGGATTCCGGAGATGGACAATGCTATAGTCATCTCCCGGGATCAAGCACAGGCTATGTTCGACCAAGACAAAGTGATAAATACAAGGCGCGAGTGGCAAAGTCTTGGTTGAAGAACCCTAAGAAAGGTGCTTCTCGCCTAACCAAAACCCTCTTCCGAGTAGATTTCAATGAGGAATTGTCAGACTTCATAATCCTGCTGGCTCGGGTTATGGGTTTTCCCTCCACCAATGAGTTCCATTTCTGGATGTGCCCGCTCATCAGCATGGTGTGCGAGGGAACACAAAACATCAACTGAGCAGAGATCATCAGCATGAATTTGGCAGAGCAAAATTATCCAACGTCCAACAAACAAAGAAGTTCTATATGACTTCATACCGATGTATACCCTAGCAAAGATCCAGCAAAGTGGTTTGGTTTCTCCTATATAGATGCACACAAAGATGATCCAGTTGTATGCCTATTGCCCGCATGACTCACCTGGAGACCAAGAACCGCAATTTGAAGGGTCAATGATGCTTTCACCATGTACGTGGTCAGATTGCTCAAGGTGATATGCAAGAAGGTTTTCGATGAAGCCATGAACCCGATATCGCAAAGATGGAGCCTATTTCATTCAATTCAGAAATTTTCCTATATCAAAGCTTCATTGCTATGAAAGCACTCCTCTACGGCTTCCCATGTTCTACAATGATAAAATGGCTTTGATTTAAATATGCAGGCAACTAGACAAGTTGCACAGAACTTGCAGAGACAAGAAGATTTCTGGCTTGCACTTTCCCATCTCTCTGGGAAACTACACATGCAAAACAGCTCTGGATGCTCAGAACATAGAAAGAGCCCTGGTCCCTATCACTGTTCATTTCTTCAAGCCAAGAACCTATTTTGACTTGAAGAAGTTCATTGAACAGAACATCAAGATAGTCTATCATCATAGGGCAGATACAGAAGACTACTGGGCTGACTGTGCAGATGATTTTGAAGCCAGAAGAAGGCATTGTGGCAGGTTCTCCCTGCATTGATCCAAGAACTCGATTCTGTACCAAGTTCCTGAAGGTCTCCAGGATGACAATTCTGATCTATACTCTTATGAGTATGAAAATGTGATTAAGCACACCCCTCTGGAGGACCTAGATTGGAACAGAAAGAGAGAGATGATCTGGCTGAGATTCTTGCTCCAGTCTTAATCAGGACTAGGGTCTGGTTCAGTAAGAAGATCCGAGAATTCAAGAGGCACTCAGGAGAATCTAGCTCCAAGGATGATTCGACACCCATAAGAGAGGCATCGGTTCAGCAGTCCGGGAACAGCAAAGTGAAAAGCCCTCCCGCCTCAAAGAACTCGGGGACTGTGGAATCTACTCCTTCTCCATCTACCCATGTATACAAGAAGAAACTCAAAGAGGTAAAGAAGGAGCCTGCAGAGAATGACCCTCCAAGAAAACAGGTAGAGTTGCCTATAGGGCCAGAGAACATCATTGTTCTCAGTGAAAGTGAAGAAAGTGAGATGCCCACTCCTGCAAATGTTCCTGAAGACCCAGCAGATAAGGACAAAGAGGTCCAGAGCACTAAACTTCCAGTGCTATTGATTCCTCTATCGCCATTGCCTCAAAGGTGCTCTACTCACGCCTCTCGAAGCTTGAGTCAACAATGACTATGCAGACCCGAGTGTCATGAGCTCCCTGTCTCTTGGTCCCCTTGCCCCTCCTGCAGATTCTTCTTCCTCTTTTGCTTGGGTGCAACCTCTGGTTGACAAAAGGAAGAGGAAATCCTCCTCTCAAAGCTTGGGACCAAATTTTGATGTTGTTGCAGCCTTGTTGGGCACCACTCCTTCTCGTGCCAAGAAAGCCAGAACTACTTCCAGAATAGTGTCTGATGCCCAAGGTCAGCAATTCTTGGAGATTGCTAAGCCTACAGTAGACAAATCAGAATCAGACTTGCTGACATCTGACTTAGAGCTTTCAAGGATCCCTATGGGAGAGTCTACTCCTGAAGGTGAAATTCACAACCTCCAGGAAACAGTCACCAGAGTCATTGGAAGGGTAGAGAAAGGGCAGCAGACTATTGAACAGCTGGAAGAACAAGCCCAAGTTCTCACAAGTTTTATCAAGTCACTTTTGTCTAAGGACAAAGTTTTGGACCCTACCCCCTTGACTGCTCTACCGCCTCCGGTGATTCTAAGCCAAGATGAAGTGCAAAGTATTAAAGATATGCACAAGTATTCTGTCTATGGCAGAGCTATTGAAGCCATGGTAGATGACATGCTTGTTGCTGGGCTAAACTTCATCGATGAAGCTTTTAAACTACATGGAAAGGTAGACAATTTGCAACAGAAGCTATCCTCTGCTATTGGGGTTATGGATAAAGAGCTTAAACTCTGGAGCAGTTGCATTGTAGACCTTCGCCTCATGGGACAGACAGATGAGAACATCTTACTGGCGAATAAGATTTTCGATGATGCCAAAGACAATCTATCAAAATCCTGGGTCTACAGCGTAGAGTGGAAAATCAAAGTCCTGGAGGAAGCTGTGGGAGAAATGAAGAACAGCTGGCAGAAGGGAGAAGCTTTCAAGACACTGGCAGCTGCTGCTTTCAAAGATATACATTGTCATCTTCAAGATGAAAACTCTGGTGTTTCCTTGTCCTTGCAAGAAATCAAAGCTCAGTTCAGAGCTTTTGTCAAAGATCATCTATTCAAGGAAAGCTCCATCTCTAAGGAAAAGATGAAGGAAATTTGTTCTCTTCAGTCTGCCATTGAAGAAGCAAACAAAGATTATCATACTCACGTCGAGTTTGATAAAGAGATGGAGAAATGTCTGGGATTTTGGACTCAGTCTGCAGCCAACACGTCAGTCCCTCGTGGCAGAGATATAGCTGAGTCATTGAAGAAATTCAGGCAGCGGATTCTGAAGACAGTGGGCCCCTCCCAGTAGCTGGCCACCTGTCTCCTTCTCCTTTCTTTTCTCTTCTTCCCATTCTTTTCGTATTCCTTGTAATTAGTTAAGGTATTGCAATGGGTGATCTTTAACTATTCTTTAATTAAAAGAAACGGTTACGGAGAGTAACTGACTTGTAAGCTATATAATGGCCTTTCCACGCCATTTTGAAAGGAGGAAGAACTTGGAATATTTGCTGAAAGTGTAAATAGATCTTAAAGAAATCAATACAAAAGGGCTTTTCATTCTCTGTTTATCTAATTCTCGTTATCTCTCGTGTTTTCCTTTAGTATTGTGGAGATCATTTTGTTTCTAACTCGTTAGTCTCTCTCGATTGCATCTGTTCATTTTTGCAAATACAGTGATCTTGTACAACCAAGAAGGAACTTTGTGTCCTTGATTAATAAATCTGAAGAAGGTTATTTATGGAACTTTGTGTCTTTAAATTTAATCTCATTCAGCCATCGTGAAATGATCTTGTCTTAAATTATTTGAAGCTTTGCATACACAAGGAATTATTCGCTATCTATAATTCTGAATGTTGTTATTCTGCTCATCTTCTTATTCCCTTTCCTCAGTCCTTGTGTAATTGATGATCCTTGTGGAAAACACTTTCATAAAATCCAAGTTTGACCATAAAACAATGTTCTGTACATTTGTAAATAAGTTCGTTTCTGAATAAGGGAACCTCTCCCATTAAAGAGGAGGGACTTCTTGTCCCCTGACTGTTGCTCTTCTAAAAAGTCCTATTTGACGACCAACAGTTTTTGGCGACTCCGCTGGGGAAAATCACATTCCAGTACTACAATTTTTCGATCATCCTTTGATCTGGCGACTCCGCATTTCACTCGAGGGAGAAGGACCCTTGGTATCGAAGATTCTCAGTTTCAGCTTTTGGAGCAACAGGGTTTTCCTTTCCCTTCAAATAGAAGAACTCGTTCGACGAGCACTCCACCTGTTCAAGATAGAAGTCCTACGGGTGGTATTCCTTCAGAACCTGCTAGTCCCAATCTACGAGCTTTGATCCTAGCTGGTGCTACAGTTCCCTTCCAAGCCGTATTTCCAAGAATGGCGGCACAATTGCCATGGGGTCAACGTGTCGGGCCCCTGGCCCTTACTCAGCCTTTGCATGAGTTACCTAGAGGTAACCGAAAGAACTTCCCCAAGTTTAGAGGAGATGGCAAAGTACACCCTGATGAACACATTGCAGCCTTCATAGTTACATGTGGAGTCTTGGGAGTTGAACATGAAGACGTCTCAGTAAGGCTGTTCATTGAGACGTTACAGGATAATGCTGCTGACTGGTTCTATCACCTTCCGGCTGGTGCCATCACCGACTGGAATACAATGAGAACTCAGTTCGAAAGCCGTTTCAAGCCGGCAGAAGATGTGCATGCCCTGCTTGCCCAAATTTCTCAGATAAAGAAAGATCCATCAGAACCCATGAGAGAATTTGTGGCTCGGTTCAACAGACTGATCAACAAAATTCCTGTAAATACTCGACCGGTTGATCAAATTCAAAAATGTTTCTTTCTAAATGCTCAAACGCCCAAAGTCAGTTATGCTCTAAGAAGGGCTAATCTTGGAACGTTAATTTTGGATCAAGAACTGGCTGTTAGTGTCGAGGACGACCTGATCATGTCAGGGAAGTTGAAGAGAGATCCTCCCAAATCTAAATCTGCTGCTTCTTCCTCCTCCACCTCTGGACCCAATACTGATCCATTAGTCCAGAAACTTGCAAATGATCTAGTAGCTATAAAGAAACAATTAGCTCAGCATGCCCCGTATGCAGATGTTCCAAGAAGAAATTTTCAGCCCAGAAACCATTTGCCTAGCTCCCCACACAAGACTGGCACTTGAAGGACCTCCTGTCAAGGTTCCTGTGAATGCAACCTGTGAAGTTGAAGAGCCAGATGATGATGTGGACGATGAAGCTCGTGAGGAGTTCCTGGAGGAATTTGATGATGAGGCGGAAGAACTCGAAGGATCTCGGGTTAATTTCTTTACCACCGAAGGCACTGATGATGGAGATGACTATGATGAAGTGGTAGCAGATATGAACAGTGAATCATTTGCTGTCATGACTCGAGAACAGACAAGGCAGAAGGAGAAAGTAACACAGCCCATGAAGAAATCTAAGGAGCAGCCGGCAACTATTCCTGTAATTGCCAGAAGAGGATCTCCTATCCCTACCTCATCTGCACCAAAGGTAAGTCCTGCCAATCCTACTAGCAAAGTTCCTTCTTTTTCTCCTAAAGTTGATAAGCCTAGAATTCCAAATGATGATGGCCCATCCACCTCTGGATCCTTTGATATTGTGGATCATCTAAAAAGGACTAAGGTTCAAATTTCAGAAGCTGAATACTACCAAACCCATCCCAAAGCTTTTGCCAAGATGATCCAATTTGTTAATTCCCATTCCAAGACCACCTCTAAAGGCCTTTTGCCCACTCCTCCTTCTACACCACAGCCTAGTCTGGTAGCTGCTGTCACCTCGCCTGGTGACAAAATCAAGCCTTTTTATGTAACACTTCTTATAGCTGGCCATAGGCTCAGTAACTGTGTCATAGATTCCGGAGCCTCAGATAATGTGATGCCTGCTAAGGTAGCTCATGCTTTAGGCTTGACCCTTACTCGTACTTATAGATCCTGCTACTCCATGGAAAGTAAGGAAGTACCTTTGGTTGGAAGGATTAAAGATGCACAAGTGGCTTTTGTTGCTTACCTGAAAAGAAAGTCTTGGCTACCATCCTAGTAGCAGACATTCCTCCTTCTTACGGAATGTTGCTAAGTCGGAACTTCTGTAAAGATGTGGGTGGAGAGATTCAAATGGATTGGTCACACGCACTCATACCTGTCAATGGACAAATGAAGAAGTTACTCCCTGAGAAGCAGTCCGAGTATATTGTGCAGAAAAGACAGATGATCCTAAGGCACAAATACTCTATGAAGACATGGGTCATGGTAATTACATGATTCTGTCCCCTGATGAAATCCAACCCTCCAAAGTATCACCTAAAGATCCCAATGGTGTTTGGATTTTAGAATTTGATGGAAGTTGTTCCTCAGCTGGTTCTGGAGCTGGTGTCTTGCTAGTGTCACCTGAAGGCTGCCTACACCCTTTTTCGTTTAAGTTGCAGTTCGAGAACACTAACAACACCGCAGAGTATGAGGCTCTCATTCTTGGACTGCAAGTGGCCAAAGAACGAGGTGTAAAAAATCTTCTGGCTCGTGGTGATGCAGAGCTGATTGTGAAGCAAGTCAGAAGTCTTTTTCAGGTAAAAATGGGAGGCTGAAGCATTATCGGAATCAGGTTTGGGATTCAATTGAATTCCTTGATGCTTTCTCTATTGAAGCAATACCTAGAGAAAAGAACAGCAGGGCTGATTCACTGGCTGTCTCAGGGTCATTATTGATTCCCCATCCTGAATTCTCTCAGGATAAGTTCACTATTGAAATGGTCCACCGGCCTAGTGTTCCTGACAATACTAATAACTGGCAAGTTTTCAACGATGACCAGCATTTGCTTTCCTTCCTGGAACTCAAGGGGAATTTCGAACAACTATATTTTGAGGGAAGTGACAACCTGCCTCGTGAGAGTGTGTCCTCTGACCAAGCTGTCACCCAAGGAGAAGAAACAGATCAGGAAGGGTGCATTAAACTCAAAGGAAACAAGATTCCCAAAGGTTTGGTGAGTTTGGAGGAGTTGTTTGATAAACATGACAGATATGTAAAATCTAAAGCTTCTACTGGACCTCAGCAATCAGCTGAGTATGATAAGATTGATATAGGGAGTTCTACTGATCCCAAGCTGGTAAATATTGGGAAATGTTGCACAACCGATGAGAGGAGAAAAGCAATTGATCTTCTAAGGAAGTATAAGGATGTTCTTGCATATTCTTATGAGGATCTAAAAGCCTTCAAGCCAAAAGACATGCAGCACTCTATCCCTCTCAAACCAGGAATCAAGCCTTTCAAGCAGAAACAAAGGCAGTATAATCCCAAAATAGCTGACACTATATTTCAGGAGATTCAGAAATTGTTGAAGGCTAAAATCATTTTTCCCATTCACCATTCAACATGGATTGCAAACATTGTGCCTGTTAGGAAGAAGAATGGTGAGATCCGCATCTGTGTTGATTTCAGGAACCTGAATCAGGCTTCTCTGAAAGATAACTACCCTCTGCCTATGATGGATCAAATATTGCAAGCAGTAACAGGATCTGAAATGTTATCTATGCTTGATGGGTTCTCGGGATACAATCAGGTAGAGGTTGATACTGCAGATCAACACAAGACAGCCTTCACCACTCCTTGGGGTACCTTTGCCTACAAGAGAATGCCTTTTGGGCTGATTAATGCTGGTGCCACTTTCCAGAGAGCTATGGATTTGGCTTTTGGAAGCTTGAAAGGGAAATGTATTGTCATATACCTTGATGATCTGACAGTGTTTTCAAAGACAAGAGCAGATCACTTCGACCACCTGGAAACAGTTCTGCAAAGATGCCGAGAGCATGGGATTTCTTTAAATCCTAAAAAATCTGTCTTCTGTGTTACAGAAGGAAAACTATTAGGGCACATTGTCTCCAAGGATGGTATTAAGATTGATCCTGAACGAGTTCAAGCCATCCAGCAAATTCCTCTCCCAACCAGTAAAAAAGGCGTGCATTCCTTTTTCGGTAAGATCAATTTTTTAAGAAGATTCATCCCTGATTTTGCTGAATTAACTTTGAACATCTCTCAGATGATGAAAGGGAAGCAAACGTTTGGTTGGTCTTCTGAAGGAAAGGAATCCTTTGAGGGTATCAAGAAAGCTATTGCTAAAACTCCAGTTTTGGCCTGTCCTGACTTCAGCAAAGATTTCATCATCTATTGCTATGCTACAGATAATACCCTAGCTGCTGTCTTAACCCAAGAAGACTCTGATGGACATGAGCTACCAATTGCCTTCATGAGCTATATCCTGAAGAATCATGAGCTGAAATACACCATGATGGAGAAGCATGCTTTTGCAGTAGTCAAAGCTGTCAAGCAGTTCCGTTTCTATATCCTCAACTCTCACTCTATGGTGCTGGTTCCAGATACAACTGTCAAGTCAATTCTTACACAGCAAGAATTTGGGTCCAAGAGAGGAAACTGGGTGGCTAAAGTCCAGGAATATGACATTGATATCAAACCAACCAAGCTGGTTTGTGGAAAGGGTCTTTGTGAGCTCATTCTTTGAAGGAACCAAACATGAGTTCTTTGGAGGAGAAAGTGACATTCCTCTTGTTCTATTCCTTAGTTCGATCGATGAATGGTATTCGACATTGCCCATTTTCTCACCTATGGGGAATGCCCCTCTCATTTAACTGCCAAGGAAAAGAGGACTGTTAAATTGAGATCAGCATAATATGTACTATGGGAAAATGCCTTGTTCAAGCATGGTTTAGATGGGAGATTTCTAAAGTGTGTGGACAAGGAGCAGCAGAGAAAATTGCTCTCAGCTTTCCATGATCAGGCATGTGGAGGGCACTATTCATCAACAGTCACAGCTCACAAGATACTCCGGGGAGGATATTACTGGCCTTCCTTGTTTAGAGATGCATCCAAGTGGGTGGATAAATGTGAAGCTTGTCAGACCTTTGTGGGAAGACCTAAATTGGCATCTTTACCTCTCAAGCCAGTTGTGATCGAGGAACCATTTCAACAGTGGGGTCTGGACTTCATTGGTGCACTCAACCCTGTTTCTAGTGCTGGTCACACTCATGTGCTAACCGCCACTGACTACTTCACCAAATGGGTGGAAGCTATTCCAGTCAAGAGCACTACTTCTGAAGTGGTATGCAACTTCATCAAAGAGAACATCTTGGTAAGGTATGGTGTACCTAACAAGATTGTAACAGATAATGCTTCGAACTTCTCCTCAACTGAGATAATGGATTTCTGCTATGGGTATGGCATCTCTCTGGCTCATTCTTCAGATTATTATCCCCAGGGAAATGGACAAGCAGAATCCACCAACAAAAATCTGGTGACTATCATAAGGAAGTTGGTCAATGAATCTCAGCGAAACTGGCATAAGAAGCTTTATGATGCTCTTTGGGCAGACAGGATCACACCTAAAAGAGCCATTGGAATGTCCCCTTTTCAAGTGGTGTATGGAGTAGAAGCTCAATTGCCAGTGACAGTGGAACTGCCAGCCTTGCACCTGATGAAGGCCATTGAAGATACTAGTTTCAGTGATGCTCTGGATAAAAGAATCATGTACCTGCACAAACTGAACGAGGATAGATTGGAGGTTGCGTTGACAGGATATCTGCTCACCAGCAGAAGGTAAAGATTCTGTTTGACAAGAAAGCTAGGTTCAGAGAGTTCCAAGTTGGAGATACCGTGCTGTTATGGGACAAAAGACATGAACCTCGTGGCAGCCATGGAAAATTTGATTCCCTGTGGCTCGGACCATTCAAGATAAGACACTTTGCTGGTA
This sequence comes from Taxus wallichiana var. yunnanensis, assembly GCA_018340775.1. Classification (NCBI taxonomy): domain Eukaryota; kingdom Viridiplantae; phylum Streptophyta; class Pinopsida; order Cupressales; family Taxaceae; genus Taxus; species Taxus wallichiana. Next base: position 412,166,197 of record CM031234.1, on the reverse strand, counting down.
AGAACTCTTTCTATCTTGATTACATGGATGGTTCCCCCTCCCACTTCCTTATAGTGGGCAGTATTTGAAGTTGTTCAAGTCATAGGTGACTAGGGAGTCCCTTTGTATATTTTGTACAGTGTTTTTGCTTTTCTGCTTTTGGTGTGTTTTCCTTCTGTTGTTGTGTGTGTTTCCCTCTGTATTGGTTTGTTTTTACTCCTTTGCCCAATGGATAAGGCACTGGTCTGCTTCACCGAGTTTGTCTAAGTTCTTGCCTTGTCTCATTCTCGAATTTATACCAAGTCATCCCCAGAAGGAGCCAGCTGTTGTCCACTCAAAATTCCCCGCTCTGATAAGAGTAAAATTTTCAAAATTTTGAGTTTAAGTGTTTTTCTCTGAAATGCCTAAGTCATGAAATTGAAAAAATCTATGTTTTGGGTCATTTTGTGTGATTTTCGGGCCTGTCGGAACTTTTTGTCCCATCTGTCCCAAGTACGAAAGTGCATTCTATTACCCGACCGGCCGAAATCCCCGAAGCTGTCCCATTTTCGGGCCCGTCGGAGAGTTTTGTCCCAAGTGTCCCAAAACTTATTTTGCATGTTGTTCCAATTTCGGCCGAATCATCCTTCCCGCGTACTTCGCACTTTCCTGTCCCAAATGTCCCAAAGTTAAAAAGTGCGAGCTTTCCCATTTTCGGCCGATTTGCCCGAACCGCGTCCTTCACGCAATTTTGTCCCAACTGCCCCATTTTAAAAAGTGCGAGCTTTCCCAATTTCGGCCGAGCCGGTCAAGTCACGTACTTCGGAACTTTTTGTCCTGAATGTCCCAAGTCCAAACGGGCCCTTTGTTCCAATTTCGGCCGAAACACCCGAATCGCGTACTTCGCACATTTTCGTCCCATTTGTCCCAAATGCATTTGTGCGTCCTCTCCCTGTTTCGCCCGAACCGGCCGAGCCGCGTGTTTCGCGCATTCGCGTCTCACATGTCCCAAGCGTACCAAGTGTCATTCACACTTAGTTTTTCCCGCTCACTCCGAGTATGATGCTTTTCAAATTGGTGGTTGTGTATTCAATGCGCATTAAAGTCATTCCTCTCTCCAAACGGCTATATAACGAGCATTCCCCTTTGCATTTTTCGCATTGCTTCCATGCTATCTTTTGCTCGAACCCTTGCAATTTGAAAACCTGCGCAATACCCCCTCCATTTGCAAATTCCTTCCAGAAGTCTAGGTTGCAGCTCCGAGACTATCACTATGAAGATCAAGTTCCAGGGACAGGAGCAAATTTCTCCGCTTGAGTCTGCTGTTAGCAATATAGGGGACAACGAAGCTCGTCATCTCGACTTCGGTGGTTTTGGGCAAGAATGACAGATGGAAACCCTACACCAATGGCACAGATGATTAATGATAGTGGTTTAGCTTTTGCCGGAGGATTCCCAATCTCAGTACAGTGTGCTGATACAGTGCTTTCATGTGGAGCTCACTTCGACCCCGCTTCGAGCGAATTGACAAATGTACATGGGGAACTCATTCCCAAGTGGGCCGCTACCACCATTGGTGCTACTCTGAGGATTTCGGAGATGGACAATGCTATAGTCGTCTCCCGGGATCAAGCACTGGCTATGTTCGACCAAGACAGTGACAAATACAAGGCGCGAGTGGCGAAGTCTTGGTTGAAGAACCCTAAGAATGGTGCTTCTTGCCTAACAAAACCCTCTTCGAGCATATTTCAATGAGGAATTGTCAGACTTCATAATCCTGCTGGCTCGGGTTATGGGTTTGCCCTCCACCAATGAGTTTCATTTCTGGATGTGCCCGCTCATCAGCATGGTGTGCGAGGGAACACAAAACATCAACTGGGCAGAGATCATCAGCATGAATTTGGCAGAGCAAGCTGTCCAACGTCCAACAAACAAAGAAGTTCTATATGACTTCATACCTGATGTATACCCTAGCAGCATCCAGGCAGTGGTTTGGTTTCTCCTATATAGATGCACACAAAGATGATCCAGTGTATGCCTATTGCCATGACTCACCTTGGAGACCCAAAGAATGCAATTTCAGAAGGGTCAATGATGCTTTCACCATGTACGTGGTCAGATTGCTCGAAGGTGATACTGCAAGAAGGTTTTCGGATGAAGCCATGAACCTGATATCACAAGTATGGAGCCTATTTCATTCAATTCAGGAAATTTTCCTATATCAAGGCTTGCTGGCTATGAAAGCACTCCTCTACGGCTTCCCATGTTCTGCAATGACAAAATGGCTTTGATTGAAATATGCAGGCAACTAGACAAGTTGCACAGAACTTGCAGAGATAAGAAGATTTCTGGCTTACACTTTCCCATCTCTCTTGGGAAACTACACACATGCAAAACAGCTCTGGATGCTCAGAACATAGAAAGAGCCCTGGTCCCTATCACTGTTCATTTCTTCAAGCCAAGAACCTATTTTGACTTGAAGAAGTTCATTGAACAGAACATCAAGATAGTCTATCATCATAGGGCAGATACAGAAGACTACTGGGCTGACTGTGCAGATGATTTTGAAGCCAGAAGAAGGCATTGTGGCAGGTTCTCCCTGTAATTGATCCAAGAACTCAGTCTGTACCAAGTTCCTGAAGGTCTCGGGATGAAAACTCGATCTATACTCTTATGAGTATGAAAATGTGATTAAGCACACCCCTCTGGAGGACCTGGATTGGAACAGGAAAGAGAGAGATGATCTGGCTGAGATTCTTGCTCCAGTCTTAATCAGGACTAGGGTCTGGTTCAGTAAGAAGATCCGAGAATTCAAGAGGCACTCAGGAGAATCTAGCTCCAAGGATGATTCGACACCCATAAGAGAGGCATCAGTTCCAGAGTCTGGAACACCAGTGAAAACCCCTCCTGCCTCAGCAACTCAGGGACCTGTGGAATCTACTCCTTCTCCATCTACCCAGGTATACAAGAAGAAACTCAAAGAGGTAAAGAAGGAGCCTGCAGAGAATGATCCTCCAAGAAAACAGGTAGAGTTGCCTATAGGGCCAGAGAACATCATTGTTCTCAGTGAAAGTGAAGAAAGTGAGATGCCCACTCCTGCAAATGTTCCTGAAGACCCAGCAGATAAGGACAAAGAGGTCCAGAGCACTGAACTTCCGGGTGCTATTGATTCTTCTACTGCCATTGCCTCCAGTGCTCTACTCACGTCTCAGCTTGAGTCAACAGCTGCGCAGACCCTGAGTGTCATGAGCTCCCTGTCTCTTGGTCCCCTTGCCCCTCCTGCAGATTCTTCTTCCTCTTTTGCTTGGGTGCAACCTCTGGTTGACAAAAGGAAGAGGAAATCCTCCTCTCAAAGCTTGGGACCAAATTTTGATGCTGTAGCAGCCTTGTTGGGCACCACTCCTTCTCGTGCCAAGAAAGCCAGAACTACTTCCAGAATAGTGTCTGATGCCCAAGGTCAGCAATTCTTGGAGATTGCTAAGCCTACGAGTAGACAATTCGAATCGAGACTTGCGACATCGACTTAGAGCTTTCAAGGATCCCTATGGGAGAGTCTACTCCTGAAGGTGAAATTCACAACCTCCAGGAAGCTTGATCCACGAGAGTCATTGGAAGGGTAGAGAAAGGGCAGAGAGACTATTGAGCATTTGGAAGAACAAGCCCAAGTTCTCACAAGTTTTATCAAGTCACTTTTTCTAAGGACAAAGTTTTGGACCCTACCCCCTTGACTGCTCTACCGCCTCCGTTGATTCTAAGCCAAGATGAAGTGCAAAGTATTAAAGATATGCACAAGTATTCTGTCTATGGCAGAGCTATTAAAGCCATGGTAGATGACATGCTTGTTGCTGGGCTAGACTTCATCGATGAAGCTTTTAAACTACATGGAAAGGTAGACAATTTGCAACAGAAGCTATCCTCTGCTATTGGGGTTATGGATAAAGAGCTTAAACTCTGGAGCAGTTGCATTGTAGACCTTCGCCTCATGGGACAGACAGATGAGAACATCTTACTGGCGAATAAGATTTTCGATGATGCCAAAGACAATCTATCAAAATCTTGGGTCTACAGCGTAGAGTGGAAAATCAAAGTCCTGGAGGAAGCTGTGGGAGAAATGAAGAACAGCTGGTAGAAGGGAGAAGCTTTCAAGACACTTGGCAGCTGCTGCTTTCAAAGATATACATTGTCATCTTCAAGATGAAAACTCTAGTGTTTCCTTGTCCTTGCAAGAAATAAAATCTCAGTTGAGCTTTTGTCAAAGATCATCTATTCAAGGAAAGCTCCATCTCTAAGGAAAAGATGAAGGAAATTTGTTCTCTTCAGTCTGCCATTGAAGAAGCAAACAAAGATTATCATACTCACGTCGAGTTTGATAAAGAGATGGAGAAATGTCTGGGATTTTGGACTCAGTCTGCAGCCAACACGTCAGTCCCTCATGGTAGAGATATAGCTGAGTCATTGAAGAAATTCAGGCAGCGGATTCTGAAGACAGTGGGCCCCTCTCGGTGGCCGGCCACCTGTCTCCTTCTCCTTTCTTTCTCTTCTTCCCATTCTTTTCGTACTTCTTGTAATTAGTTAAGGTATTGCAATGGACGATCTTTAACTATTCTTTAATTAAAAGAAATGGTTACGAAGAGTAACTGACTTGTAAGCTATATAATGGCCTTTCCACGCCATTTGAAAGGAGGAAGAACTTGGAATATTTGCTGAAAGTGTAAATAGATCTTAAAGAAATCAATACAAAAGGGCTTTTCATTCTCTGTCTATCTAATTCTTGTTATCTCTGTGTTTTCCTTTAGTATTGTGGAGATCATTTTGTTCCTAACTCGTTAGTCTCTCACGATTGCATACTGTTCGGTTTTGCAAATACAGTGATCTTGTACAACCAAGAAGGAACTTTGTGTCCTTGATTAATAAATCTGAAGAAGGTTATTTATGGAACTTTGTGTCTTTAAATTTAATCTCATTCAGCCATCGCAAATGATCTTGTCTTAAATTCTTTGAAGCTTCGCATACACGAGGAATTATTCTGCTATCTATAATTCTGAATGTTGCTATTCTGCTCATCTTCTTATTCCCTTTCCTCAGTCCTTGTGTAATTGATGATCCTTGTGGAAAACACTTTCGTAAAATCCAAGTTTGACCATAAAACAATGTTCTGTACATTTGTAAATAAGTTCGTTTCTGAATAAGGGAACCTCTCCCATTAAAGAGGAGGGACTTCTTGTCCCCTGACTGTTGCTCTTCTAAAAAGTCCTATTTGACGACCAACAAACATCAACAACAGGTTTTGGCTAGTTTGAAGGAGAATTTAGCATTAGCACAAAACAAGATGAAACAACAATCAAATCAACATCGTAGTGAAAGACATTTTGAAATTGGTGACTGGGTTTTGTACATCTCCAACCTTACAAACAAATGTCTCTAAAGCAACAGAAAAAGGACAACAAACTTTCTCCTAAATACTATGGCCCTTATCAGGTTCTATAGAAAATTGGTAGTGTTGCTTATAAACTAGAGTTGCCTCCATCTTCACACATGCACCCAGTATTCCATGTTTCATGCTTGAAGAAGGTTATTGGATAGAAATTTGAATCCTAGACAGAGTTACCAGAACTTGATGAGGAAGGAAGAATCATTTTGGAGCCAGAGAAGATTCTACAAACATGTACTAAGAGGATGAGAACTAGAGACATTAAGGAATATCTGATCAAGTGGAAGAATCGAGCATAGAAGATGCCACCTGGGAGGATGAAGGTTTTCTGCAACAACATCCAGGATTATTCAATGTTGAGGACAACATTGGTTTGAAGGGGAAGGGCATGCTACGCCCTTAACCTATTGCTTGTATTAGGATATGAGTAGCTGACTTGTGGCTTACCATATCATTTTATTATATCATTTATACTTTATCATGCTTAATAGGTCGGCCTGGGTGATGGCCATAACATATGAATAGTATATATAGAGGATTGTAGGTAGTAGTTCATTATCATTTGAGCATTTGAGTCTTATTATATGGTTTGGAGGTTGCCCCCTCAAAGTGGCGAAGCTATTACAATTGCATATTGAGATCATTATTCTGAAATATTGTGTTATTTGGTGTTATATTGCTGCTCAAAATCTGAATTATACTAGTAATTTCATTACAATATTCCACATCACTGAAGAATTTCCATGCTCTACTTCTTGTGATGGATCCTTTGGCTCGAGGCATGCACAAAGGTTCATCTTCAAGTACTAATTCCACAAACATATTGACATAATGTATATTGAAGGAAACATCTTGGGTACATTTGGCTCTAAGTGTGGCCTAGCCTTCATGACATTCTCACCAATATCCTCTGCAATGATGATAAACACACATTCTTCTTCTATGCCAAGTGTTTTTCATGTTTTAGTCATGCTTTATCCTCATCTTAGTCTCGATCTCCTCCCTTAGAACCCTAATTTTTGCAGCTTTTTCCATATTCTAATGTGCGACTTTTGTTGACACTTTCACCAAAGCATTGCTTACCTATTCATCTGACATAACAGTAGGCTTTACTATTATGTGTTTGGCCTAAGGTGTATTTTTCAACCTCCTTGACATGCATGACTCCTCACATACATCAAATTCTAGTTCATCCATGTGCATGTGCATCGACCATGATAATTTCTTCCTTGTGCACACTATTGCCATATCTTCATCCATTAATTCCTAGCCGTATAACTCCTTTTGTGCCATTGTGCTCTAGAAATGGGCATGGATAATTTTACCTATGTCCTCCACGTAGCCCATGGATGGTGGAATATACTCCCCACTCATTCTTCTTGATCTAGGCTACTTAGGAACTTGGGCTTCAAGATTGGGAACTTGTGCTACTATGTCCTGAGAAGTCTCTATTGTTGTCTCTTCTTCCCCTTTTACTTCCTCTTCTCCATCCTTCATTTCTTCATCTTTTTTCTCCTCTACGTTCTCTGGAGGTGTAGGAGAATTGGATGTCCTTTCCTCTAAATCTTTTGATTCCTCATTCAACTTTAATTTCCTTCTCCTTTTCTCAGTTGTCTCCTTCTATGGGGAGAGTTGAGGTGATCTGCACACTATTTGTGGAGTAGCACCTTGAGTCCTTGTTCACCTGAATACTCTTTTAAAGTGGCGCTCTCCTTGAACTACTTCTAGATCCTCTTCTTCTTCTTACCCATGAGTTGGCATAGTCACACGCTCTGATTCTCTTTTATCTAATGGTTACCTCCTCCTGTGCTCCAAATCACCAATTTCCTCACACTCATCCTCATCATCCTTTACTTCAATTGTCTCTATGGGATTAGGCACTGGAATGTTCTCCATGGTATGCTTACCCTTTGGCAGCCCTAGGAGCGTGAAATCATCTTCCACATACTTGTTGTTTTCTAACTTGGGCTTTAGTTGGAGGTACACAAGTTCGCTCTAATGTCTCCAATAGCCAAACTTACTAGCTTTATGCTCAACACATCTAAGATGATCCTTTCAATATATGCATTACATCTTGGATATACATACTTCTTCCTCAGTGTGTGGTAGTCATAGTCTACCTTGTCTGCATTGAATGTTAGGTAGTCTATGTTTGAGAACCTATGAACCGATGCTGAAAATACCTCGTTGTGAAGGCATATGGCAGTTTGCACCATGGGCTCCAAGCCCCATCCTTCATTACAAATCATGCGATGTAAAAATGCTGGTAAACTACAAATTATACTGCCTTACCCACCACCAAAGGAAATTCTTTGGGGATGTGCCATTCCTCTTCAAACACCACATGGATCCTATCATACCACTTCTTATCCCTCTACTTGACTGGTTCGGTCATCAATCCTTCACACAAGTACTTGCTGAATCATTCTGCAGGTGACTTGTTCTCCATGGGATACTCCCAGATCTTCTCCTTTGGTCCATCGGGCACCCCGATCTCCATGAATACCAAAGACAATAAAACAACCCCAAAATTGATCTTTCCTCCTGAACATGCTTCTTCGATGATAGTTTCTACAATGTAACCTAAAATGTTGTAGACCACTCCTTTAGACATCCTTCTAGCAATGTGCAGACCACATGGTATTCACTTGTGACCACCTCTCTTGGTCATTTAATTTTGTCACAAGGTACGCGGCTACCTGCATAATTGGGTACTTTTTTAGCTTGTCTATGTCCATGCCACATGGACCCTTGGTGTACCCTAGCTCCCTCCTAGTCTCCAGAATTGTGGCCTTGTCTGTTAAGTCCCCATTGAGGTCTTCACTTGTAGCCTTCAACCCTATCACTATGGAGATCAATGCGACTAAAATCCTTACTCTGCATCCTACAAAGTAGAAGAAGTCTTCTGTACTCTGCTCATGAGCCATTGGTACAAGGGCTCATATTTTCCAAAGTAGGGGAGCTCGTATAACTGATATACTCCAATATTTTTCAATAACTTCTCCCCAACGTCATCATAGACTGACATGTCCTCCGCCATGCGCTTATTTTTCTTCATGTTCAACAATGCATCCAACTCCTTTCTATGTGGTATGATGGTTTTACTCACTTATCTTTCTTCTCCGAATGTGGGAATCCCATTCTGGCCTACTATAACCCCCTTTGGATATTGCATCTCTGAAAAATTACTCTCAGTAGTCATTTCTTCTTCCTCCATGACCACCTTCTTCTTTCCCTTAACTCCCACTATAGCTACCTTCTTTGGTGTCATTTCTACCCTACAATCCTCTAAAAAACTAATCTTTTGACTTCTGCAACGTGCAAATCAAACCCTAGCTCAAATCTTCATGCCCTAGTGGAAATCATGTGCCCTAGCTCATTTGTAACGCATTTGCTTTCTCAAACCTTTCTCAAACCTTTCCTTCACACAAACCTCCTTTCCATGTCTGGTTTCACACTCTTCACACCTCGACATGATTTCTTATATCTTCACACTTAGCTCTTTTCAAATTCTCTTAATCGCAATGGTATGAATGAACTCGCATCCCATCCTTATAAAGATTTTCAATTTTTGATGCATTTATTTCTCCTTCACGTACCCAATGTCCTCTCATTTATTGACCTATTTTGTTCATTTCATGAGGTACATCTTCACGCCCTAGCTATAACATTTTAGCATGTCTTCCTACCCTCTGGTTACATACTTCTCTTTAGTGCACTTCCTTGCGCAGTACCTTGTCACTACACCTTCCACTGGTAGTTGTTATGGCATCTGCTTACCTCATGTTATACTATCCCTTCATTCATCTCCATCTTTGGTCACTTTTTAGAAGCAATCCTTTGACTTGAATAGCACCCGTAGTAGCTTATTCCTTTCATCGTTCAATTCCAATAGTCTTATACCTGGATATCAACAACCACCCCACACTAAAAGTATGTGCAGTCCTCTACACATAAAAATTATTCAAATAGTAATTAGCTTCATACGTGCAAACACGCTTATTACACAAGAAAAAAAACTCAATTGACAAAGCATAGCAAAAAAGAAGGAAATACATTAAGGAACTAAAAAATTGAAAACCTAATCTAAATGGCAACACTACCTTATTAAAAACACCAAGAATACTTGTTTATAGTAGGGCTTCATCCTACTCCCATTGAAGTAACTGGGTAATTGTATTCCATCATACAAGGGCCTCTAACTAAAAAGTTCCTAATTCAAGTATGTGAGTGATAACAATGGCCCTAACCAATGTACTTTGAGTTTTCCTTGATGGCGAAAAAAATTAGAATCATAAAGGAGCACCATCTGTCCTATCTCGACTTTTTACCCCGATGTGTCTTTCATGCCATGCTTTCTACGGCCTTCTCTTGTTTTTGATTCCAAATTTCTATGGCTCATCACTCATCCAGCTTGATTATCTTTTCAATCCATTCTTCTAAAGATTTCTCATCAGCTATACCTCCAATGATTACGATACGCAAATAAGGTAACATGAAGTCCATAGGAAGAAGCGATTACGCACCAAAACTAAGTGAAATGGTGTGGATTTTTTCAACCTCTTATAAGTATTCTATATGCCCAAAGTATAATAGAAACTTTATCATCCCAATCCTTTCTTCCAACATCACAAATTTTTGTCAAGGTTTGGCTCAAAATCTTGTTGAAAGCCTTAGTAATTCCATTTTCCTGAGGATGGTAAGGTGTAGTCTTATGGTGTGCAACCATAAACTCATCTAATAATATCCTGATTATCTCATTCAAAAAATGTGTGCCCCTATCACTTTTCAGACTTAGAGGACATCCATACCTTGTAAGAACATTTTCCCATAGAAACCTAGTTGTTGTAGTTTCGTACAATCCTTTGTAGGTGTTGCTTCTACCCACCTTGTGAGATAATGTGTAAGTAATGATGTAGCACGATCCAGTCCTACGTGTGGATGGTGAAATAGGTCCTACAAAGTCGATATCCCATTTATCAAATGGTTCTACACTAGAAATAGGTCTTAAAGGCATCTCATCTCTTTTCTCTAGTTTTCCTAGATGCTGAAAATGATCACACACCTTACAATACGCCTTACAATCTTTATACAGGGTCTCCCACCATAATCTAGTGAGTAGGATCTTACGTGCAGTAGCATCACCTATATAGTGTTCACCTACAATACTACTAGGAGACTCCATAATATCTGTGTGCTCATGCTCCAATACACAACAACGCAATACTTCATCTTTGCCTAACTTGTATAGGTCACCGCTGATCAACATAAAAGGTGTTGCATATATAGAAAGTTGTTTCTTTTCTAAGGCCTTCATTCCTTCTGGTGCCACACTAGTCCATAGAAAGATAGAAATGTCCTCTAATTTTGATGGTGTGCATTGTAACCTATATAACTGTGCATCTGGCATGGTTTCTTCAATTTTGGGATTCCTCTCACGAATGTATTACGGAAAAGTGGTGCAGGCGAATTACTTTTCCTAGTTTTACCAAAACTACAAAATCAAATTCTTGAAATAATACTACCCATCTGCATATGCACCCTTGTAGAAAAGATTTTTACCAAATATTTCAATTCCATGTGATCCATATAAAATATGAATCATGTAGCTAGTAAATCTTGGTGGAATTTATGTGGTGTATAGATCATTGAAAAAGCTTCGTGCTCTATAGTTTTGTAATTCTATACTGCAAGAGTCAACTTTCTACTCATAAAATAGATAGGATGATCTAAAATACCATCTCTAGGTTGATCAACACTGCGCCCATTGGTTGTGCCATAGGTGTCGACATGTACATGCAAGGGTTGGTCCATGAATGAAAACATAGAATAGGTGTGGTAGTAAGTTTTTCCTTTAACGTCTCGAATATGTGTTGCTTCTGATTTTCCCAGTAGAACATACCTTTCTCTTTCAGTTAACTCTTCCAACGGTGTGGAAATTTTGGCATATCCTTTGATAAAATTCTTGTAGTATCTCGTATGATACAAAAATCTGTGTACCTCCCTCGATTGGTAGGATCTCTTACTACTATAATGACCGTAACTTTGGTTGGATCAACCAACAAAACCTCCTTGTAGATTATGTGTCCTAACAGTATCTGAAACAGTGTATCAAATATGCACTTCTTGATGTTCAATGAGATACTCAACTGTCTACATCTTTCAAACATTAAGCACAGATTGTCATAATGATCCTTAACCAATCCATACAATGTCCAATCATCTAAATATACCTGTAAGAAGTTGTGAATAAATTCCTTGAATGCATGAACAACTATGCGCAAAAATACAACATGCACATTTTTCATAACAAAAGGCATCACAGTATAGGCGAAGCTATCTCATTTAGTAGTAAACATAGTCTTTTCCTAATCCTCCTATGTAATCCGAACACGATGATACCCATAAAACCCATTTGTAAACGAATAGATTTCGCCCCCTCTACAATTCCTTCTAGTATTTCCTCAGTGAATGGCATGGGAAAGGGATTAATCACATATGCAACATTCATCTCCCGTATTCCACGCAAATCCTAATATGTCAATCCTTCTTAATACTAATCACCATTAGACTAACCCATTTTCACTCATCAAGGGTTTGATGATTCCAGACTTCAACATTTTTTCAATTTATTATTTGAACTTTTCACGCAAGTTGGGGTTCATCCTATAGGGTTTCTTTATAAGCTGGGTGTGCACCCTCTTTATGTTTTATCTTCATCTCCCCTAACGATTCATGCACATCCACGAAGTTCATGGTACCTTTAGGGAATAAGTCCTGGTAATCCCTTAGTAACTCTATGATTTTTGCCACTTGTAGTCGACAAATAATCCCCAATTATGGCTTCATTAGGCTCAACCTCGATCTAATATTCATGTTCTTTGTCTTCACAGTGCATGATAGGTGTGCATGGTCTTATTTGCGCAAAGTGTCCAACACCTCCCGCCTACCCATTGAATGATTTACATCCAAATTTTCTACTTCTTCATCATCCACTACGTAGACCATTTTTCCTTTTTCTTTCTCAAGGCATGTGCATTGAAGTAATATTGCATCATCCACTATTTCGTCGACAATACGCACTCGTGAGTCTCCTTCATCCAATAACTCCATAAGGAGTTCTTCAACCCCGACACTAACTCCCATAGTTAAGTTCTTTATGAATTTCAATGCTTCTTCCATTGGAGGATTTGTAGAGAAGAATTCAAATGTCATGGTCATCCCTGTAATTAAATCTTGCCAATTTCTAGTCTCTCTATGGAGTTCCGCATATACATACCAAGCATGCGCGCATCCTTGTAAAGTGGAATAAAACTTGTGCACCCATAGCAAAGGTGGTAAAGCTTCCTACCCTTCTTTTCAGAGTCTCTCACACTTCTGAATGTGGTGTTGAACAGGTTGATTACCATAATAATTGCAGATTTGAGTGGGTGTATTTCTCCTGAAAAACCTAGTAGCAAGAGAAATCCTAATTTCACCCCATCCTACAAGTTTATCCTTGTGGTCCATCCACCAACGTGCTGTTGTTCCACGTAGTGTATATGCTAGCATTTTTCTTCTTTCTAGTGGGTCTATCCATTGTTCCTCCATGGCACATAGGAATACCATAGGATCTCCTTCTATGGTGTAATAAGGTATCTAGTTATTTACCTATTCTCCGATATAATGTGATTTTCTACCTCTAAGAAATATGCTCTTTAATTCACACCCTACCAACTCATAAGTGTTATGAACCCAATTATCACAAGCAACACTTATAGGATTGCTAATAGACTATGCATCCTCCCATTGAAATATTCCTTCTTTGGTTGGCTCAAGTAACTCTCGATCTAGGATGGAGCATACATAAATCCTATTCGGATCTTCTTCACTTAAAGTATCAACATAGGGCGTATAAATTCCATATGTTAAAGGGATAATAAAGCTATCCTCCTTATTTTCAAAAGTGATATAGACCTTGTTGAACCAAAGATTAGCATTATTTACATAGCACCAAGGATGCCCTAATAGAGAGCTAGGAAGCTATCCAACTCTGCTAGCGCTAAAACTTCAAAGTTTTAGTGATCTTGGCCCCTTGTATGGTAATGGATGCTTCTTTCAAAACTCCGATGGGAGTGGCCTTAGTAAGATTACCCATGAACAATACATTAGAGGATGGCTCCAATGGGGTTCTTCTCATTTATACCCATGCATCTAAGGTAAGAACATTGAATTCCGCTCTATATCAATCGGTATATTACTCAACAACCAACCGTCCACGACAAAATTTAGAGTTATTTCCTTGTCATAATCTAGGCTACGAGGGGAAGATTCACATGTAGGATCTATTGTCTAGTCTCAATACTTACGCGCAGAGTGTTTCCTTTAACCAATATCATAACGGTGGAATGATTTTTCCTAGCGCAATTGTAGACACCTAAAATTGGTTACCCAATTTAGTGTCCCCTGCATTCTTCTACCTTCTCGGGTAACCTGGGGCACCTTTATATCATCACTTTGGAGTATTAATTAAATTAAACATCTATCCTAAGTTTATTATACCCCATTGTGTTTTACCCATGGATAATTAAATATTAACTATTTAATTAAACTTTTTACATGTATCGTAACCATTTATCTACCCCATATCAATTCCTAACCTCCCATATCTATTCTATCCATCTATCCCCCCGCTATTTCTCCTTCCCCCCAAACCGTGCAGCGGGATATTTCCCGTATTTGAGTTGGAAGGATCGCTTTCATATTTCTAAAAACATCCACTTTGGCAATTTTGGGAGTCTGTTCTTTGATCGTATTTGGTGGTACTCGATCAATGCCAATTTTCATAATGGCACCGATTATACTTGGTCGGTGCGATTACAGATACAACGCTAGAATTTAGTTCTAGTTAGACGGAAAGAACGACAAAGAGTTTTGAGCATCAAGCCTAAGAATCTTCTATCAAGCGAAAGTAATTCCATCCAGATCAATCCCTGAGAGGAGTACCGTTACTCTGTTCCTACAACATCAACATAGTGAGCCCCCATCGATCTCTTGGTTACTCTGCTCCTGCATCTAGCAAAGGTGGGATGTTTTCGGTATCCCTACTGCCCCCTGCAGATCTAGTAGGCATTAACGATCTAGCTTTCACTATCCATTTCTCAATCTCCTTGCAATCTTCCCTAGTTGATGCCAACCGATCCTAATCGAAGTCGATTTAGTCAATCGACACCGATCAGCCTACAGATAGGTAAAAGAACTTAGGTAACACAAATCTAGCATTGTTTTCACAGTTTCCTATTTTCTGTTGCTTTCTGTCTCTGTTTACATTCTATCTGTCATTTTTAATCAGAAAATCTAGACATTTACTTACATCTTTTATCATGTATGCTTCTTTCTTTAATTGAAAACGTGGACTGACATCCGCCGAGGGAGCTTATCGCTTCCCAGACCCGCATTTGAGCAGTCCACCCAAATATCTTTTAACGTTGTCTTTTCAGTCAAGTATCGTGTCTCACAGGTTTCTCAGATCTACTTTGCAAGATTGTTCGTGTGCACCCGTCTTATCTACATCGGCTTTATTTTCCATCTACATCTTCAGATCTTGTCTTATCTCTCAGGTATTGATTTCATTTGAGTTTTTCAGGGTTTTTATGTTTAGTTGGGAACATTAACTTAGACAGGTAACAAGCGTGGAAATTCTTGATCTACATTCTGGCATGCCCGGTGGGACCCAACCAAAGTCCCCTATTGGTAAGTTCATTTCTTTTCCATTTTGAGATTTTGTTCTATTTCTTCACTATTTTTCATCAGTTCTCCTGAAGCATTTCCTTCCTCCATTTTGTTCTTGCTTCTTTCATTTATAATTTGTAAAGTCAAAGTTTCTTTTTTCTTGCAAATCTAAATCCCAATTTCTATTTCAAAGATTAGAAAATCTTTCACTTGATTTCAAGATTGCATTTTTGATCCATCTCTTTATGCAAAATTGTTATTTCCTTGAAAGTTTTTAGTTCCTTAAAATAGAAATTTTCATTCTACTATTATCTGGATATATCTTTCTAGATTTTTTCGTGAGTTTTCTTAACCTTTTCTTGTGGAGCACTTTTCTTGTTCGTGGGTTTGTTCGAGGGGAAGAGCTCAACAATGCACTTTTTGAAGTCCACACACCTTGGAGAGCTAAATCTACAGGTATTCCTCTTTTACGGTGTTTTCTCCTTTTTAGGAACTTAAAAATAACTTGTTTGTTTGTTTCTATCACATTCAAACATTTCAATTTTGGTGCTTAAAAAGAATTTAATCGCATTTGGGAAAGAACTTGTTTGACTTGTCTTCATTGAAATCAAACACTTCATCTTTAGTGCTTAAAAAGAACTTTTTCTTTGTCATTTCGTTGTATGTTCTTCATCTAGTTTTCTAAATAGGTTGGAAAATTGATCAAAATCGGTAGTGACACTATTTGATTTTTATTTTTCACCCTTGCACACAAAGCCAAAATCACTAGGTATTAAGCATTTAAACAAAAATTCCTTCCCTAGCCTCGCCTACTTGGAAGTGACATCTAAGAGGAAGAGCCTACGCGGTACTCGGGCGCGCTATAAATTCATAGAAGTTCTGGTATATATTGGCAAAGCACCCAACTCCCTTATCGCAGCGGTGTGTGAAGTGCGGGGGTAGGCCCCTATATCAAGCCATGTACCGATCTTTTACTGAAGTGCCTTCGGGACTCCTCACCAAAACATTCCCAAACCATCCTTAGTTTGGATATCTGAGTAATTCATGTTCTAAAAAGCCTTCCCTAATGTTTTCTTTCTTAAAAGCATGAAAAATTAAAAGGGATAATCACCCACGCTGCTTGAATTGTTTGTGCATTAGTTAGGACAATCTCCTTTTTTCTATATTTCTGCTTGTTTATGACGGTCATCACCCGGTTACAATCTAGAAAAATGGCTCAACTAGCCCCTTCTTCATCCGAGATCACCACTAATGTGGATGTTTCGGCACCCCTCGGGTCTTCCTCGGGACCACTGTTAGTTGGTTCCCCATCTTGGTCATATAATCCTTTCTATCATCCTAAAGTGATCCCATCACATCCAACTTCCCAGTCCTTCAGAGGTATCATCTTGCTTCTGATATAGAGTATGTTCCTCACGGAGATCCTAAATTTCAGGTGCTCCTTGATCACAATCTGGTAGCCCTTATGGACTATCTAGTGCATAAGTCTATTCAAATATCTGATCAGGGACCACCAATCCAACAAGTTTATGATTACTCTCATGAGCCATCTCAGGATTTTATATAACAGTTAGCATAATTTTTCTCACCTCAAACCATGGAAGAGGGTGGCACATCTATGCCTCCTTTTTCTCTGCCACCAACCATGTCGATTGGTTCCCAAATGCTCTTGCCTATCCCTAGTGCCACGAGTTACCTCAGCTACTCTGCAACCTACTTTTGAGAGGTCCTCTTCTTTAGCTATGATGGGTGCATCCGCACTCTCATAGATTGTTGTTAATTCTTCTATGTCGTCCATTGCATCTCAGGGTCAGTACCTCTTTATGAATCAACCCCCTTCTATGAGTCATTTGGTTCCTTCTTCTCATCCTCTAGTTGGTCTTTCTTCCAATGCTCCAATGATCAGTGACCTTTACCCATCCTCTGGCGTCGGCACCCTTAATAACCAATCGGTAGTCAAAAGCCTCATTCAAACTTTGTTCCCCACCATGTCCAATCAAATCAACACCCATGTTCCTCAACCCATTCTAATTCAGTCGACAAGTGTAGGAGCCACCAATCATAGGCTCCATCTTTCATTCAACCACCTTTCTCTCAACCACTTGTCATCTCACAGCCTATTTATACGCAAGCTCCTTCACAACAAATACCTCACCAGGCATCACCCAGAATGCTGGTTATTCCTCTTATCATCTGTTAATAAACAAATGAATCCCTCATTAACGCCTCAACAAAATATACCATTCACTTCTTATGCGGGACATACCAACATGCCTCCTCAATCTGATGTCGTCCAAATTATTTTCAAGAAAATCACAGACCTATAAGCCTCCACCAAAGGGGCTCGCCCTTCATACTCTTTTGAAGAAGTTTGTAATGGTCGATTCATCCATCGTGGCTTTTAAGCCTTATCCTCCCAATGGGAACTTCCTAAGTTCTCAAAATTTCATAGTCGGGAGGATCCTCAATAAGACCTCTGCGAGCATTCAAGAATGCTTACTACCTTATAGTCTAGGATCGGGAGCTTATTCTCTATACTTTACCTATGTCTCTAAGAGGCTCTGCTTTATACTCATACAATAACATTCCCAACACTCCCTATTTTCTTTCTCTCAATTAGCTCAAATGTTTGTTCAAAAATTTTCAATAAATATTGCACATAAGATCTCAATTGCGCAGATCTTTATAACATTCATCAATTTGATGACGAGTCTATTGTAGACTTTGTCACTCATTGGAGAGGTATAAAAAATCAATTGTATTTTTCCCTCCCTCAATCTCAACAGATCGAGTTGTTTACTCAATCTTATACTAATCATATTTCTTCCACTTTAAGGATCCAAACCTTTCACACATTTTAAGAATCCTTTATGATGGCACACAAACTTGAGTCCGCGCCATTGAACAAGGAAGTTAAAACTTTTCTTTAAATCTAAAATAGATTTTTCTCGGTTTTACAAAATCAAACCCTTCCGCTTCTAACAAAGACAAGAATCAGGGGTCCACCAACCCTATCATATTAAAAACATCATGAGCTGATAGCACTCTAATCAAACACCATGGAGAGACTTTTCATCTTCTCGAAAAGGACCCTCATCATCTCGATATTTTACTTCGTTGGGGGAATCATATGTGTCCATCTTAGAAAAAATGTTGGAAGTTCACATGATCAAAACTTCCCCTATTATAAATTTTGATGAGAGCCAAGAACGACCATTCTAGTATAGGGAAAATGACTTATGTCGTTATCATAGAACCAAAGGCCATGACATTGAATGATGTCAGACCTTCAAAAATCTTGTCCAAAAATTCATTGATAAAGGTGAGCTCATTCTGGATAACCCAAATGCTCCCCCAAATCAGGCACTTGATGTCTTTAAACAACCTTTTCCCAATCATTCCCTAAACAATGATAGGGTCTCAAAAACCAAACACTCATACTATCAGCTTCATCTCTACTGAAGAATCTTCTTCTAAACCTAAGCCATCTATGAACATGTTTGACTGAATCGGAACTTCCTCCTGCTATGTTAATCCACGAGATTTCACCATCTTCGGACAATCCGTCTTTAAAATTTCCTCCATTGTTAGAGATGGATTCATCTCTCTCTGATTCTTTATTTGATCTTCCATCCATGCTGGAGATAGTGTCATCCTCATTTGTCTTGTCGTCAGATATTCTTTCGATGCTTGAGGCATTTACATCCCTTCAAGTTTCCACTACGAATACATCTACTTCTATTTCTCCCATTTTTGTTGTGACTATGCCGTTGGTAAATATACCTATAATTATACCAACTTCTCTACCAATGGAAGCATCTTCGATTCTGACTCTTCCGATTCCTTTTCTACGGTAGTTACACCCATAACTCTTTGTGCAGGAAAATATCTCCCTCATAGGGAACCACTTCTTCATCATCAACTTCTTTCATCACCGACGTTGCCTTTCCTATTAAGGAAAAATCTAAAGAAATAGCATCGGCACCTACACTTTCGATTCCTAAACTTAAACTGAGACAACTAAAGTCTAACGTTGCATCATCGATCTTTGCACCATCTCTTTCCCCGAAAAGGTTACAATCACCTTATGCGGTTGAAGTTGTCACCATCCCCAAAAAAGGAAAACCAATATTTCGGACTATTAAGACTCTTGGTGCTTTTCCTCAAAAATATCTCTCCACACCTCATAGAAGATTGGATTTATCCATTGAGAAGGCATCTTCTTCTACAACACCTTCTTCACTGGTGCCTCGTAAAGTGGATTTACCCACTAGAAAGGCATCACCTCTTTTATCAGGACCATCATCTTCATCACCAAAAGCCAAGGAACCCTTTGTTCCTCCTATCAGACCTATTTTGGGAGCTCCTCCCTCATCTAAGTTAGTCTTATCTAAATCATCATTTGTTTCAACCAAGCAGCATTCTTCATCTTTGAAGACCACAACACTTGTCACATCTTTGTCTTCTTCAAAATCTATCTTAGGAGATCCTCCTCCACCAAGATCAATCTTTCCCCACTTACTTCCGTCTCAGGCACCCAGGGCTACTTCTCCTAATATCCAAAATAAAAACGATCCTAAAAATCTTTGTCAAACCAGACATGCCGATTCTTTTACCTTGATAGTCTCTGCTAAGGTGAAAGAGGCGCCTCGTCATCTCTGTCCTCATCTTTGTCTATCGGATTCTATACTGAAATTCTTCACCAAATTATTCAATCTTCATCCATATCTCTTCCTCCAATCAAACCCTATAATCCTAAAGGAGTAAAACCTTCTGATTCAACTCGATTTGATTTGTGCTTACCACCACACTCTAAGACATGACTTTGAGGGATGTAAATCCCTCCAATCTCGTGAGCGGTCTTTTGGAAGAAAGTGATCTTCTGATGGAAGAGGAGGAGGAACAAGTATCTCCTATCATCTCAACTACATCTGAGCCTAAATGGTCTACCCAGACCTCTAATTCTATTAATTCCACTCCGGGTGATCTTCCACCTTCTCAAATCGACACAATTCATATTGCCACTAGAGCACAACAGTATGATAATCTATCATCATCTACATCTCAGCCACGGGTTGTCATTTCTGCAGCCCCTGAAGGAGTTCCTCCTTCCTCATCAGCCTCGAGACCTTGGGTCTCTATTCGTGTTTCACCTCGGGCTCAGATTCTTGTATTAATTGAGGAAAGTGTTATGAAACAACTTACCCATGCTCCAGTCAAAATGTCTCTTTTTGACCTCATTCAATCATCTCCACAAAGACATCACCGAGCTCGATTGATAATCTACACCATATCACGCAGTAAATTTAGATGAGCTGACCTTACGAGATTGTTGTTGGGTTGAATAGACCTTCAATTTCCATTTCCTTTGAGGATTCTGAAATTCCTCTCCTTTCTTTGAAGGATCTAGAGGCTCCCCTCTTTATCATAGTTCAAATCAACAATACTACGTTAAAACGCACTATGATCAACAGTGGTGCTGCACTCAACATCATTTCCTCTCACACATTCGAGCAACTTAAGTTACCAAAGAACATAGTTTCACCACTTTGCCTTTTTCCCTTTGATCATTTGACGATCAGTTGGCGGTGACTTTAGGAACTGTGGTCCTGCCCATTCGGGTAGGTAAGAAACTACTTCATGAGCTTTTTTACATTGTTGAAGGGAAATTCCACTACAATATGATCCTCAGACACTCCTAGATTTGTACAATGCATTGTGTCCCATCAACCCTCCATCGATGCTTAAAATATCAGTATGAGGGCAAAATCTATACTCATCTAGGAGATCCTTTTCCTTCTGCACAATGCGACATGACCACAGGTCTACCGCTCTAAAGGAGAATGATTTTTCTCTTGAAAAGGATTCATCCTCTTCCATAAGCTGTAACAAAACTACCAAATTTACAAAATCTAGAAGAAACGTTGCAGTGTTTTTTGCTAGGAGAGCTTCCTCTTCTCTCTTTTGACGCCCATCTCAAACCTAATGAGTATGGTAGACCAGACAAACAACTTGAATATCAGCCAAGTCTTGGTCACATCGTCACCATTGGTGCGCCTAATCAAAAAAGTAACTTCATTTACGGTGGTCTTCATACACCTCACTGTTGCTCGGATTCTCTGCCTAGGGCCAAACCCTATTTAGCAAGGTTTGATTGTTTATAAAATCCCGTGTTCACAAAAAATTATTTATATCAATGCACATGGAAGGGCTTTGGCCTGGGAAAGTATGAATAGGGTATACATGACCTCACATCCATTCCAACTCTTAAACCACATCAAAAATTTGGTTTAGGATTCAAACCTCTCTCAAAATCCACCATCACCATTCTCGATGAGCCTCTCTCCATTGAGGAACCATCTTCTCCCACCAGGTTAGAAGCATCACTTGATGTGGATGACACCATTTCCATCCCGCCTAACATTTTTTTAGTCAATACCATTTCCATAGGTCCATTGACCTATAAAAATAATGGTGAATCCACTTCCATACCATTAGTCTTCCCTAAAATAATTGGAGATGACTCTCCCACTATCAACACTATCCACTGTATGGAAGATGATTTTTTCCTCATCTATCGGGTGTAGAGGATTCTTATCTTCCTAAAACCATTCCTTCGACACGTCTATGCTTCTCAGTGAAGCCCCATGTCGACCTTAATATAGGGACTTCAGAAGACCATCGCATCATTAAGGTTGGCCAATCTCTTAATCCATATGAGTTAGGAGACTTTACCACATTTCTTTCAACCATCACCAAGCTTTTGCTTGGTCATATGAAGATATGCCAGGGTGGATCTTGATATTGTGGTCCACAATATCGTTACTCTTCAGGACATCAAACCGGTTAAAAAAATTGTGTAAAATGCCCTCGTGTAGCCCTTCTTGTTAAAGAAGAGTTGCAGCACTTGCTTTCTGCTAACTTCATCCAAGCCATTGAGTATCCACAATGGGTTTCAAATGTTGTACCAGTAACCAAAACTACTGGGAAAATTCAAATTTGCACCGACTTCCGGGATCTTAATCTCACTTGTCCGAAAGATGATTTCTCTCTACCTAATATCGATCAACTCATGGATTTAACCATAGGGCAAGAGATGCTTTCTCTTATGGATGGGTTCTCTGAATATAATCAAATTCTCATCGCACTAGAGGAACAGCATAAGACTTCCTTCATAACCCCTTAGGGGACTTTTTGTTATCGTGTCATGCCTTTCAGTCTTAAGAATGCAAGAGCAACCTATCAATGAGCAATGACCTACATATTCCATGATCTCTTACACAAAACTGTGGAAGATTATGTTGATAATCTCCTTGGTAAATCCAAATGCCGTCAAGATCATCTTTTCATTCTCACACCTCTCTTTGAGAGGCTCATTTGCTTTTATCTTCACCTAAATCCATCTAAATGCGTGTTTGGCATTCTCACTAGTAAACTCTTAGGATTTATCATTTCTTATAGGGGCATTGAAGTTAATCCCACAAAAATAAAGCCTATCCTTGAGATGCCTCCCCCTTATAACTTAAAACAGCTCCGTAGTCTTCAAGGACGCCTTCAATCACTGTGTCATTTTATCTCACAACTATCAGACCATTGTCAACCTTTTCATCATCTCCTCCGTAAGAATGTTCATTTTTAATGGGACGAGCATTGTCAAAATGCCTTTAATGATCTCAAAGCTTATCTTCTTTCTCCACTTGTGCTTACACCTCCACTCAAGGGGGAGCCATTCTATCTTTATATTTCTATGACTGACCATGCTCTAGGAGCCATGATCTTGCAGCAGGATGCTAACGGTAAAGAACAAGCCATCTATTACATCAGTCAAACTC
The DNA here is from genome assembly GCA_018340775.1 of Taxus wallichiana var. yunnanensis. Taxonomy (NCBI): domain Eukaryota; kingdom Viridiplantae; phylum Streptophyta; class Pinopsida; order Cupressales; family Taxaceae; genus Taxus; species Taxus wallichiana. The sequence goes on along the minus strand of CM031234.1, from coordinate 412,143,265 downwards.
TTCATGAGTATGAAACACGCTATTCTGAAGCTAAAAAATTTTTTTGTACTCTCTTCTTTGCAACTTCTAAGCTTCATCACTACCTCCTTAATCACAAGACTTACATTGTTACGAGTGTCAATCCACTCAAGGCAATGCATGCGAAACCATATCACAATGATCATATCACTCGTTGGCTCATGATCATGTGAGTTTGATATTTAGTTAATCTCACAAAAATCTATCAAGGTTAGGTCATTGCGGATCAATTAGTCTGTTACTCCTCAGGAAACTCAAATTCCCCTTACTCAATTCCCAGATGAGTGCATTCAACAAATTGATTTTGGTCTTTCTCCATTTAAAATAAAACTCTTCTTTGACGGGTCTAAATGTCAGCAAGGGGGAGGTGTAGGTTTTGTCATGATTCCTCCTTGGGGTGCACCTATCCCTGTCACACACAAACTTAACTTTGAGTGTACCAATAATATGGCCGAATATGAAGCTCTTGTTTTAGGTCTTTAGAATGCCATTAATCTTGGTGCTTGCCATATCAACATCTTTGGTGATTCTGAGTTCATCATTAATCAAGTCATGGGTGTCTATCAATGTAGAAATGATATCCTTCAAAAATATCACGATATCATTCTCTTTGACTTCAAGCTTTTGAAAAATTTACTATCAAGCTATTCCTACACTGCTGAACTGATTCGCATATACAATGGCTTCTTTAGCCTCACTTATTCTTCCTTTTACCAAAGACTCGTGACTTTCTGTGGTTATGTAGTGTTTAGACCAGCCATCTCATCTCAAGTAGTTGACTTCAATTAACGCCGTCACAACCAACACTCAGGATGAGTGGTATCGGCACATTTTTTATTATCTATCTCATTCAGCATTTCCTTCAGATCTGACTTCTAATGGCAAAAGATATTTTATCCTATGCACTAGTCACTATAATATTCTAGGTGGAATCCTCTACAAACATGGTTTTGATGGTATTTTGCTTCGGTGCCTCAAAACCCTTGAATCATCTAAAGCCATCCGGGAATTCCATGACGGTATCGTGGTGGACATTTTAGTGACTTGGCCTTAGCTAAATGCATCTTATGTTTAGGTTATTATTGGCCTTCTCTTAATTAAGGCTATTGCGAATACACTAAGAGGTATGTCAAATGTCAATTGTATTCCAATCTTACACATATCCCTAGTCCAAAGCTTTATGACCTACAATAGATTTGTGGCCTTTTTCGCAATGGGTTCTTGATCTCATCGGTCTCATCAATCCCCACTCTTCACAGACATCATCACTCTATAATTACTACCACATAATACTTCACTAAGTGGGTGGAAGCTATTCCTCTTTCATCTGACCAAAGCTAAACCCATTGTTGATTTTGTCTATCAACACATCATTTGTCACTTTAGTGTCCCACACAAACTCATCACAGAACAATGGTAAATATTTTAAAAACATCAATTTGTAGAACCTCTGCGTGATGATTTCAATATCAAACTCAGCTTTTCTTCTCCATACTATCCCCAAGCTAACGGCTGGTGAGGCTTCAATAAAACTTTGTGTAATATTCTCGCAAAGGTAACTATTAATTTGGTAGGGATTGGCATTAACATATCCCTTTTGATCTCTGGACTTGTTGGACTAACATTCATACTCCTCTCTTGCTGCTACTCCCTTCTCTCTCATCTATGGAGTCGAGGTTGTCCTTCCTTTGGAACTCTAGATCCCATCTCTTTGTGTCTCTCTCGGAGAATTTGTCTCTTATGAGGACTATTGTCGAAATCATCTAGCGCGACTTGATTTTCTCAATGAGTAGCGTCTCCATGCTCTTGAGCATCATAAATTCTATCTTGAGCATGTCAAGCGTGCTTATAACAAGCATTTGCAGCACCGTGATTCAAAGTTGGTGATCTTGTTCTTAAAGAAAACCAAAATGTTACTACACTAGAAAGAAGTCGGCATGGTAAGTTTGCTCCTAGCTGGTTGGTCCGTACGTAGTCACTCATAAATATGGGTCTGGGGCTTATCGTCTATCTTCCATGGATGGTGTACCTGAAATGGAACCTCTTAATGCCTTGCATCTAAGGCCCTTTTATTGTTAATATCTATCTTACATGATCTTGGTCGCAAAACAGATCTTTCATCCATCTAATCCGGTCATATATTTTGTTGTGATTCGGAACTATGTGGTTCTCCACGTTATGTCTCTTCTACCTTAAAAAATGAGTACCGCGGCTCTACTCATGGAATTTTTATTATGGATATTTTCCTTCTCATGGTAAGAACACCTTAATCACTATTTCCTTTTTCCTAAGTGACTATCTTAATCAAATCTACTCGGGGCAAGAGTATGTGTTTGTATACATTTTCTTCCCTCTATCTGATCTATCTAGGTCTAAACTCAGCTTCTTTAAAAAAAAAATGCTATCCTAAAATTCCAAAAGATAGACTGATCCCTCGAAGGACAACTATCCATGCCTTATAAAAATAAATCAAAAAGTATAGACCATTCCATGAAGGATGGTTGTCATCAAATTCAAAATACTGAGACCACTCCAGTAAAGGAATTTGTTTATTTCATGGAATTTTCAAGGCTTCCCGCATTGATCAGCCTTTGCAGTAACAGACTTCCTCTTTAGCCAGTTTGTTCACTTTTTAGCATCATTGAAAGACTTCCTGTATCAATCAATCTTTCTATGTCTAGCAAACTTCCCACATTGATCAGTTTGCTCTTCTATCAAAACAACAATCATGAAGCTGAGATATAAGACCTTTTTCGATCATATGGAGACCCTATTTTCCCAATATGCGCATGTATTCTATCCTTCATATATTTTGATGAGATACACACTTACTTCTCGTTCCATCTACCTCCTCGATCTGGTTTGCGACTAGCTAGTGTCAGGTTTATTTTAACCTCATATATGGCCTTGTGTGCATCGTCTTTTCGTTTTCTATCAAGGTCTCTATTTATGGTCGGTTAGGAGCCTAACTTATCATTCTTTTTCCTATCTAGGTGTATTTCTTTTTATTTCCAATCAAGGTAATTTCATTACATCCCTTGCGGTCACAAGAACATTTCCCATTATTATTTGTTGTTCATCCAATTAAATTGACATTTAACATGTTAATTTAGTCAAATCTATCTTCTATCTATACTCATCTTATCTACTTCGTCTAAAAAGCACATCAAAGCATGTATTAAAAACACATGTGAATCCATCTATCTATTTCATTAAAATTAAATTAACATCTTACACATGTTTAGTTTATCAAATCTATCAATCACATCAAATCACATCACATCTATCTATCCTCTATCAGCATATGTCTATGTCCATCAAATCACATCACATATATCTATCCTTCAAAATTAGACTACATCTATCCATATCTATCAAAATTAAATGTATAAGTACAATCACATAACACAAAAATGATGAATATATATATACATGTGTGTTTGTACAAAAAAGAATTGATGGATTTCAATCAAGCCATCTATATCATACATAAAAAATGCCTTCAAATCAAGGCTACATTAGTACATCGATACAAAAAATAACATATCTATATCGTAAAATTAGATAGGTGGAAGTCACTATCTCCTCCACCCTCCTCTAGCCCAGGCTATTTCTCCTAGCCACCTCTTATCAAGCTAGAAGCACATGTTGTTGGAGCCCCTTGCCACCTTGATCTCTTTCGGTGTTCCCACCCTCGATGCACCACAGTGCATTTATCGTTGATCTCCTTCTCACACCATAATGAGGCACATCAGGGGCATGTTGTGCCAAGGCGTCCTCATAATATCTCACCTCGATAAGGAGATCCTGATAGGTGCTCAGAATCACCATGTCAGGTGCTCGTAATGACACTACTTCTACCGATCTTTGGTGGCCCTCCGATGCCACACCCATGACCCGGACTCAAGTGGTGCTCATCACCGTATTTGGCCACGAGGGCCTCTCTGTCTTGATGGTAGCAATCCCTCTCTTTGGATCAATGTATCTCACTCGACGTGTTGTGTATCTCTCTAATATTAGTGCATCCCTCTCCTCGAGGGCAGCTTGGTGTGTATGTGTCGGTGGAGCGTGCTCTCCCTTCGATCTCTCTAAGCACTACGGTTATGTCCTCCTCATCTGCATCTATGGATGCTGGCAGGTGTCATGGTAGCTCTATGGAGTACCATGCCACGTAGCCATCATCCACTCCTGCGTCATCATCACTATCTGTGGAAGGTGGGGCCTCCCTCAGTGGATCTTCAGGATCAAAATTGGCAGATCGGTCTCTCTGCTATCCCACCTATATGGCATGTAGGTGGTCGGGACTGTCTATACTAACCCGAACTACCTCAGTACTCGTATAAATAGGACATGCTCCCACATATCTAGCCTGCAGCCCCTAACCACCCTGCTCTGTCTCATCTCCACTAGGTGGGCATCCTGACTGGCCCATGTCGGGTAGACCCGATATGGTCTCAAAATGACCTACTCTGGTGTCAAAGTCCTGAAACACTCAAGTATACCACTCGTAAATATCACTGTAACTCCCAGGGCCATGTCTTCCTGCCATCACCAAAATCCATAATCTAGGGCCCCCTCTTCTACTAGCATCCATGGAAGCCCTAATGGCCTGATCACTGCTATATGCTCATATGCCCTACAATGGAGCACAAAGCTAACATCGATGCTTGTCTGCCTGCATGTAGTGTACATCCATAACTCATGATATATCTGTGCTACTAGGGCATTGGAAAATGCAAACACCTACCTGAACTCTAGGATGTCACACACACAGTCTAGTAACAGCAATGGAAATCTCCCACCTCCTGAATCTGGTAGAGAAAAATAAGAGATCACCATCTGAATTGGCACTATCCGTCTTCTCTTGGCGTCATCCTATATATAATGTGAGGCTATCCTCACCACCCCAAACACTATCTCTAAATCATCTGCCGTATCTCCATACAATCATCCTAGGGCCCTCTACTGCTGCTCTCGTGGAGTGATCTCAATCGGGTCCCCGGTGATCGACAACCTCAAGATCCTATATATATCCTCATGGGTGATGGTCATCTCACCCGTCCTGAACCAGAAAGTACATGTCTGTTATCCCATTGCCGTACAGTGCCATGCTTGCATCAACTCTACATCTCGAGGCACCCGTCAATAATAACGGAAGCCCCGAGATCTGGCTAGCTCTAGGTGACGCCAATCTGCGTCAGTCACATCAGGGAGAATGGTCTCTGCAGAAGCTCGGGAATACCATCCCACATATGAATAGCTCATGGACGATGTTAGCTCCTCATTTATCCAAATCCAAACATCAAAAACACATTATACTACTTTCTCAAGTCAAAACACTCCAATAAGCATCAATTGAGGTCAATCGACGTCGATCAAATTTAGTCGACGTTGATTGAAATTCCAATTGGCGCCGATTGAATCTAATCGGTGTCAATTTTTTCAATCGACGCCGATTGAAAAGCCGAGTGCCCAAAATACTCTGGCCTCTCATTTATCCAATTTTTCCTAAAAACTAGGATCCTCATACACTATTTAAATGATGAAACTATATACCAGGTTCGGGTAGATCCACTTACCTCAGGTCATGTCCTCTTTCGCTTCTGGCTGCTCCCAAAGGCTTCCATGTTGCTCAAAATCAATTTTTGACTCTCTCTAAATCAATCATCGTGGAGTAAATAAATCGTTCACATTTTCCTTTCTCTTATTTATATGGGCTCGGTACAGTCGGTGCCGATTTTTATGGTCGGTGCCGATTGGTTTAGTCAACATTGACTTTGTCTATATCGACGCCGATTGAGGCCCATCAGTCATTGATTGGTTACAATTTTGCCTTTCCACATCGCTTTCTTCCATCTCCTCATCTTTTTGCCAAAGTGTTGATGCTTGGCTTGTTTATCTGATCATTATTATCACCTAGGTGTTGCCTTTTGGCACATATTTGTGGTATTATCACCCATTTCGAGTCTGTTCCCTGCACACGGTCACTCAAATTTATGGCAGCTTAAAGACAGTGGGTCTGTAGGCACTAACGTCATCTACTTTGCATACTGTCTGGTTATCCCTACCAATGTGTCACTCTTTAAATTGCTACTATCTTGCAGCCTTCCTTCCACTCATGGGTCTATAGGTACTAACATTGTCTTATATGAAGACCGTCTAGTCATGGCCCTACTAATGTGTGTTTCTTAGGTTGCTGCCTTTTTTATTATACTCCTGTGTCATCAATAATCAGATTCCCTCCAGATATCTAGTTGGGGCATCTGCATTCTCATCTACCTTTTTCAAACTTGGGATTGGTTGGTCTTTCGGGATTCATCCCATCCCTAGTTTGAGGGGGATCACATCATCACTTTTCTTTCTTCCTTTCTTCCTAACTCCTTGTTTTTTTGTCTTGCAACTTTGCTTATCGCAAGTTACTCGACAAAAAGGGGCAGAATGTAGACACCTAAAATTGGTTACCCAATTTAGTGTCCCCGTGTTCATCTACCTTCTCAGGTAACCTGGGGCACCTTTATATTATCACTTTGGAGTGTTAATTAAATTAAACATCTATCCTAAGTTTATTACACCCCATTGTGTTTTACCCATGGATAATTAAATATTAACTATTTAATTACACTTTTTACATGTATCTTAACCACTTATCTACCCCATATCAATTCCTAACCTCCCATATCTATTCTATCCATCTATCCCCCCTATTTCTCCTTCCCTCCAAACCATGCAACGGGATATTTCCTGTATTTGAGTTAGAAGGATCGCTTTCATCTTTCCAAAAACATCCGCTTTGGAAATTTTGGGAGTCTGTTTCACGATCGGCGCCGGTGGTACTGGTCAACACCTTGATTTTCGAACAACACCGATTATACAGTCGGTGCCCGGTTAAAAATATAGGGCCATAATTTAGTTCTGGTTAGACAGAAAGAATGATAGAGAGTTTTGAGCATCAAGCTTGAGCATCTTTTATCAAGTGAAATAAATTCCATCCGAGATCAATCCCTAAGAGAAGTAGTTACTCTCTTCCTACTGACATCAACATAGTGATCCCCATCGATATCTTGGTGACTTTGCTCCTGCATCTAGAGAAGGTGGGACATTGTCAGTATCCCTACAACCCCTGCAGATCCAGCAGGTATTAACGATCTAGCTTTCACTTTGTCCATTTCTCAATCGACGCCGATTCACTCAATCGGCCGATCAGCCGTGGATAGGTAAAAGAACTCAGGTAACACAAATCCAGCATTGTTTTCACAATTTCCTATTTTTTGTTGCTTTCATCTGTCATTTTTAATTAGAAAATCTAGACATTTACTTACATATTTTATCATGTATGCTTATTTCTTTAATTGAAAACATGGAATGACATCTGCCGAGGGAGCTTATCACTTCCCAGACCCGCTTTTCGGGCTAGTCCACCCAAATATCTTTTAATGTTGTCTTTTTCTGTCAAGTATCTATGTCTTGCAGGTTTCTCGGATCTACTTTGCAGGATTGCTCATGTGCACCCGTCTTGTCTACATCGGCTTTCTTTTCCATCTACATCTTCGGATCTTGTCTTATCTATTAGGTATTGATTTCATTTGAGTTTTTCGGGGTTTTGTGTTTAGTTTGGTACATTAACTTAGACAGGTAACAAGCACGGAAATTATTGATCTACTGAGGAACATTTTACACACCTCCCTTTAATCATCTATATCATTTAAGACCATCTATAATACTTTATTTTCTCCATCTTCCATGATTTCTCTTTTAACTATTATATCTCACCCTAAAGATTCCAAAGAACTTCCGTGGTTTCTTGATAGACCTCCTTCTGATGGGCTGGATCTGGGTACCTTGCATGTATAACCTCCTCCTTAGTAATGGTAGGCTTCTACTACAATTTTTCTCGAGCTCGTGCCACCTAAGCATGGGTCATGATCTTGATTGTAACTCCTCATAATCTTCCTCCAACTTCAAGCATCCATTGATTTTCTACATTGCATTGTATCCTAACCATTTCTCAGTGCCTTTTTTTCTTGTTTATGTTGCTTACTAAGGTGCTCATATAAGTCTGGGCACTCCTCATAGATATGGTTCTTTCCACAAAATGAACATGTAATATTCTGAGGAAATTCATGCCTGTAGTGGTCAGGAGATCCACATGTATAACATGTTCCATGAGGGAACTCACTTCTTCCACTACCATGGCCTCGTCCTCCAAATCCACCGTGGTATCCTCATCCTCTACCATGACTACTTTCAATAAGCCCTTCATTCCACTCATAGTGCACATGATTATGATCATGGTCTGATGCACATTATTTCCTTATATTTATCTGAAACTCTTGTATGTCATACAATAATATCTATAACATCATGGATCTGACTAATCAGTCGGTAGTATTCTATGTCATGAGTTGTGGACCTGTAGATTTTATAGTAGCTTGAAAAGTTGTTCCTTATCATGTACTGTAACAAAGGACAGTGGCTAGCATCACAATTCAAATGGAATATATCACAATCCAACAACAACGAGCATACTGATCTACGAGGGCAACTATCCTTTGTGTGATCTTTTACTTCATAATTTATACACCAAATCCTGTGTGTGCATCTCATGTGCTGAATTTGTTAATAGTTTTTATAATCTGTTTTGTCATAGTTGCGATTTGTGCTTCTAAAAATGGGCTCACCCCAAATATCTATACTTCCATCTTTGTCGGTATGTAAAAATGCTTCAAGTTCTTTACATAGATCGAGTGTATGTATTATGTGATAATGCCCTTCTAAAGGGGTAATTAGGCCCCCAACGAACCACTTGTGTATGTTGGATTGCGTGTATATCATAAGAAAGCTTAGATAAAAACATTTTAAAATGGGCATCATACTCTATAACACTCTCAGTAATGCCTTTCTTAATGTCCTTGAGTGCACTTATACTCTTTTGCTCAAATTCTAGGATATAGAACTCTTTTAAGAAAGCATCTTTCAATGTTGCATAATCCACACAAGTTTGATTAGGGTCAAACATTTTGTACCAATTATGTGTGTGCCCTTGTAATGTAGTAGTAAATTGGCTTTCCCTATGCTAAGAATCTGTGATCCCTTTTGCACTCCATAGAATTTCACACATGTGCACATGTTCAACACATCTGTTATGCCCTTATACTCTTGAAGATGAAGAGATATCTCCATGTAAATATTCTAGGGTTGGTGCGGACCTTACCCACCTGATCTAGAACATCATGGGTTTTCCCTACCTCCAGAACCACTAGACCCACAAGAACTAGAGGTACCTATGCCTCCTGATCCCGCACCTATAGTTGGTGTCAAATCATAAGATGTGCTTCCCTATGTCCCAACATTAGAACTGAATTGTACCCCTATAGTCTATGGTGTGTTACCACTTCCAAAAGTTAGTTTAAAAATTGATGTGCCTGAGTTTTGTGTAGATGATACACCTGAAAAGGTACTCCCATATAACAATGAAGCCATTTGCGTTACCATCACTGTGCCTTTTATAAGACTCACTCCTACTCTTCCACTACTTGAATTAACTTGTTGACTACTTGTACTAGATGTTGGAAAACCAAGCGCAAGAGCAAGGTTGCCAGGTGGATTCAGATGCACACCCATGGCCTAGGTCATCTCTACTAATGCACTTCTACATGAGGCCGAGGAGGGTTCCCTATCATGTTTTCCCAAATGGGGAGTTCTTGAGGCTCAAGTTCCATGTCTTCTGCGTGAACTTAAACTCCTTCCCAAACTATCTTTCTCCACAATGCCATTTGATCTACAACCTCCCTCTCGCTTCTTTCTCTTCTTCTTGCATGCCTCATTATACTTAAGCCACCTTTTCTCTCTCTACCTTTCTTCCGCTAGGTCTGCCATCTTTCACCAAACCCACTCCTACCCCCGTGCATGCTGGGGTTTATTTAGCCATCGGTTTACTCTCCAAATTAAAAGTTACCATCTGGATCTTGATCACGAGTGGAATTTCTTACAGATAAATTCCCCTTGGATATTGTAAAAATTGTAATGCATTGGGCAGAAATAAGTTGAAATTGAGTACTCCAAGGTATAACTATTTAAAACTCCATGGAACCACGTATCCACAACTCGAGTCCAAATCAGATCAGCATCATAAAGGGCCTAAAATTCTTCCTGTGTCCAAACAAGTGCACAATACCTCCAATTCTACTTAGATGCATATGTAATCAACCACTTGTACAATTCTACTAGAAAGATAGTGAAGAGGATCTCATATAAATTTTCATACAAGTTCTGTTCCACGCACACATGTGTGTTAAACTCGAGATCTATTATTGAACCGCCATGTGTATTCTTCTTCCAGATCGTGTATCCACTCTTTAACACTTGCTAAGGTCAACTGGTATTTCTTCAATGTGAACCATCCTACAAACAACTGAAAAAGTGGTCGAGCAATGAAACCAATGATGCAACCTAAAATTCACCAGTAAGACCCCAGGCATGCTGACACATCACTCAACCTAGACTAAGCACTCACTTGAAGCACGTAAAGGTACCAATTACCTCTTTAGTGTTGTTATTACAGGATGTTAGCATGATGAAGACTTAATACATGCAGTTCCATTATTAATACATAATTCTACAGAACATGCTAGATCTATATCTAAGGGAGAACAAAATTAAGTATTAACCATGATGAAATCAAGAACATACTAGATCCAAATACACATAGAACTAACACTTAGATTCAAGCCAATATCCTCCATTATATTAAATATGAAAATTACACAAAAGCTTCTTACAAGTAATGGAATTCTATGCCCATATGCATACAAATCTGATACAATAGTCTAGTCTTGCACACATACATACATATATCTATCTCTCTCGATTCTTTTATATTATATGCTCTACTATGCAGTTCACTACATATTTATAAGGGTGGGGACTTTCCCTTCACTACTTATCCAATCCTAAAATAGGTCACATGCTATTATTAGCTACGTGCTTTTACATCCATAGCCCCACATGCAAGTGTGCTAATAATAGACTTCCTTTAGTTAACTGATAGTGATAAACCTATTCTTAGCCCACATCCATGCAAAGTTCTTTGTAGCCAATCCTCCAAAAATAGTCAATGCATGGCGTGCAAGTCTCTGTCTCATTTATGTGCTCTACATGCCATCTCTAAAAATAGATCCTTATGTGCAAAAATGGCTAAGTCCCAAAATATGAACTTATCCTCCACGCGTGTGTTTCTCTTATCCAGTCGTGCCTTTGAACATGCCCTATTTCCTGCATGGACCTTCTGTATTTTCTCAACTAAGTGTCGAGTTTGGTGATTAACAAAGAGAGAGAAACAAAGTGTTTTTTCTTACTTCCCCATGATATCAGTCTAGATCCCAAAAATAATACAAATCCTGAAGTAGATTTCCTATCATGAATGTTTCCTACATGATCTAAATCTAAATATCCATTCAAGAAGAAGTTTACATTCTTCTTGTACTCTAGACCAAGATCTATTGTTCCCTTGAGATATCTCAAGATCCGCTTTGCTTCCTTCCAATGACAAACTATGGGTTCTTGCATGAACCTAGATAGATAGCTCAATGTAAAGTGGTATACGGTCTAGTGTAGGTCGGAGTAAATGAGACTCTCAATCAACTGGCCGATAGAGAGAGTTGTATTTACTATAGGAGATGGATCTAAATGAAATAAATGCAATTTTTTCTCCATATGTGTGTAATCCATCATCTTGAATTTATCGAGCATTGTCTTGGTATATTTTAATTGAGAAATAAAGATTTGATTCTCTTTCTACCACACTTCTAGTCCAAGCTAGTAGTGAATTATCTGAGATATTTCATGTCGAATGATTGATTAAGATATTTTTCGCTCCATTGATCATCTTCACTAAGCTACCGGTGATGACAATATCATTGAAATAAACAACAATCAAAATCTCCCCTTGATTTTTGAGGTAGTGATTGGGATCATAGGGATTTACGATGAGTCCATCCCTGTATGAGATGCTCATCTATTTTGATGTATCAATCCTGGGGTGTTTGTTTAAGACCATAAAAATATTTTATGAGTCTACATACCTTTGTTTCTTCTCGAGGGTAATATATCCCTTTGGTTGAGTCATGTAGACTTCTTCTTGTAAATATTTGTTCATGAAGGAACTGTTTACATTCATCCGATGGACTTTCTAACCAAACTATGTAGCTAGAGAAAATATCATCCCGATCGTTTTCATATTATCTTTGGGAGAAAATTTCTCCTCATAATCAATGCCTTTGTTTATGTATACCCCATCACTACCAATTTTTCTTTGTAATTGTCTATAGTCCCATCGTATTTTTACTTTGTCTCGAATATCCATCTACAACCAATGGGTTTCTTCCCTAGTGGAAGATCGACAAGTTGGCATGTGTTATTTTTCATTAATGATTGATACTTAACTTCCATGTCATCTTTACAATTTTTTAAATGTAGGGCCTCCGAACTATAAAGGGCCCATAAAATTAAATAACTCTACTCATCAAAGAAAAATTTATTTCTTCTCATGCTTTACTACGAGTCCGTGGTCCAGTGGTGGATGTATCCAGAGAGCATCCAATTTTACATCTCGTATCATGTTAGTATACCACTTGGGCATGCGTTGCACTACTCCCATGGGTTATGGTTCTATCTAATCTTCACCATCATCCCCATCAACACTTTCATCTTCTGCGAAACATCAACTTATTTTTTTACAACATGCGAAATATCTACATAAGGTGAGTGCGGAGGAGGAATATCTTCTTCTTTCTTCTCAAAGAACTCAACATCTGTGCTAGTGTAGAATTTTACGGTCTTAGGATCCATCAATTAGTACCCAAGAGTCTCTTCATTATAACCAATGAAGATGAATTTATGTGACTTTATATCTAATTTCTTTCTATTTTTCTTTCGCTATGTACATGCTTGCTTTACACCAAAATACTTTGAGTTGTATAATAGATGGATTCCTCTTTGAGCATGCTTGATGTGGTGTTACTCCATTAAGAGAAACTTTAAGAATTATTTTCAACAAATAAACTATCGTATTTTTGTTACTACCCAAAATTTCCTCGCTAGTATATAATCATCAATCATACAACACACCATTTCCATGATAGTGTGGTTTCTTCTCTCAACAACACCATTTTTTTTACAATGTGTGTGGAGGAGGCATTTGTCGACGAATCCTATGAGTTTATAGATAGGATTTGAAATCATTACTGGTGAATTCCCCCCTCGATCTAAGCAGAGAGATCTAATATGATGACCAATCTCATTATCTATTGCCACTTTTGTAGTACTGTTTAAAACAACCACTTGAGACCCAAGAAATAACCTAGGGTTAGCTAAAAAAATTATGGGGTGATTGTTTTATTAGAAGTGTCTACAACCATGTTGCAAGACATACATTTTCACTAACAGGTTCCAAAACAAGACCAATGTACTACAATATATGTTCCCTTCATGGACTAACAAGTTCACAAGGTTCAAATTTTATGGTTATATGTTTTAGTTAGGTTCAGGGAGTAATTTATCCCCATCCCCACTCTCTAATAGGATCTGAGTTTCAACATGAATTTTTCATCCTTAACACTTCCAAAATTTCCTCAAACTATTTCCAATGGATAGGAAATTTTCTCACCTTTCCGATGATATAAAGAAGTCCTCCTAACTCCTTATATTTTTCAAGTTATGGGCCGACGGACTTTAGGGGAGAAATTTTCCCAAGGGATAGTCCGTAGGCCTAGGGAGAAAATTTTTTTCCCATGCGGGTCGGAGGGCGGGGAGGAACTTGGCACATTTTTCCCTTTTTGGGTGCAAAATCACAAAATGCATTCGCACGCCAACAAGCTCGGCGAGGGAGACACATGTCGCTCCCTGGTTGGTTGGGAGAAATGGCGGGCCGACGGAGCGGGTTGAGACTTTAAGTCTCTTTCGCAAAAGATTGCAAGGGACCGAAGCTGGTCTATACCCATGCCAACATCATGATGCCACATGTCACTCTAAGATTTGTACAGGGAAAACAAATGGGCGGAGGAAAGAGAGCAAAATAAAATTTTGGATTTCAAAGTGCAAAGGTGAAAGTTTCGCGCGCCTCTGCCGATTCGAAAAAAAGATGCCACGTGTCACAACCCTATTGGGTGTAGATTAGCGGGGATGTGGGAAAAATTTAGAAATTTTTCGAGGTCCAAAACTTAAAAGGTTTAAGTTCAAAAGGGGTCTATCCCTCCGTCGTGCCACATTGCAGCATCTGATTGGCTGCGGGCCGGCGGGGATGTGGGGAAAAATGGGAAAATTTTCCCAAAGTAAAATTTTCAAAAGACAAGTTTAAATTTGGTTTGCCCCTCTGTGGTGGCATGTGGCAGGTCCCAATTTGTTATCGGATGGCGGGGACCGCAGAATTTTTGTGGAAATTTTTCCAAAGTCAAAATTAAAGTTAACAGTTAGATTTATTTTATTTTTGAATGCCAAATTGAAGTAAAACTTCAAATGGCCATAACTTGAGCTAGAAAGCTCGGTTTTGGGAAAACAAGGACTTTTCGAAAATATCTCAATGCCCTCTTTGAACAGAAAACATAAAATTTACTTTTTGATGAATTTTAAGTGTTAATTTTAAAAAAATATCTGTAGGCTTTTAATTTGCAAGCTGGTAATTTCCAACTTTCATTTTTGATTAAATTCAGTTTCCTCCTTCACTCAACATGTCAAATAGACATGGAGAATTGATCTAGGGAGGGTTTAGAGTGTTTTTGGAAAGTTGATTTGTCCAATTGATTCAAGTTTGTATTTTTTTCCAACAAATGACAGAAAATGACTATTAGAGGGATTGTATTCGAATTAGCAATGGTTAAGTTGTTTTCTTGAGTTTTCTTTGTCAATTTGGGTTCATCGTGGACCAACATACTAAATTTTAACATCTCCAAGTTAATAAAAGTGTGCAGGTCTGAACTATACATTTTTATTAAAATTTACCAGTTTTAAAAGTCACAATGCCAGTGATCAAATTTTTAAAGGATCTATTTATCAATTTCATCATTTAAGTGTAACAACTTATTTCTAATCTAGTCTAATACATTCATTTGATTCTAACAATTCATTCCCAAGTTAAAATTACAAATTCTGATTTCAATTTTAATATAATTCCAAGGATGCAAAAACAATATACTTCCTTCCTACGCATTCTTCTTTTCAACAGAGATTTTAATTTACAATAGCAATTCAATTCCAATACAATCATGCAAGTATGAGAAGGTAGAGCATTCCTTTATTGATTTCCAACAACAAATTTACAATTTATCTCTTTTCCATTTGATTTCTAAATACAAAATGCAATGCATGTAACATCCTTTCACATTTCTTTTCAAAACAGAGAGTAGAATATAACTTCTTTACATTTCACATTCCAATTTCAATCTTCCATTATCAATACAAATATCTTCACATTAAAAATTTCTATACAATTCATCCACTCCAAAGTGGGAAGGATTACAATGAACTTTCTCAAAGAAGGGACTGTCAAACTATATATTCCTCTTGCTCAAAAACAGCAGCATGCTAGTTTCTTCATCTTTTCATCTTGATCACAACAAGGGGGAAAGGCAACACTCTCCACCCAACCAAGACATCCAATGAGAAGGGAGAAGCCATCCTTCCTCATTGGCCCCCAAGCCCCAACCATATTGAAATAAGAGATGTAATACAACACATGGCAACAAAGGCTTCCACAACAAACATGCAACATTTTCACATTCAAAACACATTTCAAGAAGAATGTAGTTCACAACTACATTAAACAAGTGCAAACAAAACTGAGGCTTCATCAAGCAAGCCAAAAGAGCAAGGATCTATGGGGAAGCTACTTATGCCTCCCAATTGGGAATTGGGCATCCACCTATAATCATACCACCAATATAACATATCATATCCCATAAACCTTATGCCTCCCAACCCCTCCTTATGCCCCCCCAAGAGTAAGAAATGCAAGCTATTTATTTTCCATGGTGGATCCCAATCCCAAACTCCCTCCACAATAAAAATAATGCCATTGGAATTCCCTTATGCCCCCATTTGAAATCCCATAGCCTTCTCCTACACCATGTCCTAAGCAATCTACCCAACCAGCCAACACACACAACAACATTCACCATTTCATACATGCATGCAAGAGAAAGAAAGCATTTTAAAAGGCTCAAGTTCCTACCTCTCCATAATGGAGTTTTTTCCAAGATCAACAAGCTTCCCAATGCCAAAATAACAGTCCAAAATCAGCAACACACAAGCATGCAATGGTCTCCAATCTTCTTCCACAAGCAAGACTCCAAAACAGCAAGAAATTTACCCCAAGGAAAGTATGCAAAGTTTCAACACCCTCAAACAAGCAAGGAGTTTGAATTTTAAAGGAGAGGGAAGAGAAGGATGATGTGGATCCATGTGGGATGCCACATCATTCTTCCTCAACCCCAAGATCAAAGTCAACATCATTCACCTAAACATAATAAATAAAATGACAAAATTAACTTACACACTCCAAAATAACCCATACCCCAAAAGGACTGAATTTAAAACATGTAAGAGAAGTGCAATTAAAAATTACAATTAGTCATTTCAAAATGCATTAAAAGGTATAAATTTAACCTCCAAACCATAGGTATGGTTGGTGAATAATTTTAAGAGGTGTGGGACAAGTTTAACTTGTCCCACAAGCCTCCAAATATAGCCTCCAAGGACAAATTCGAATTCCCAAGAGGATGAAGTGTTTAACACTCCAAAATCTATCTTACATATTTCTTACACATTCTTACAACATTTCTTACACACTCTTACAATATTTCATTTAAGATCAACAACTTCATTAATTACATTCTTATGACATATTGATTTATTTATTTTAACACATGATTATCCACAACATTAACACAACATATAATAACTAATGAAAAGGGTAACACATCACAAAATAAACACATGCAAACATTAATAAAGAAACCACATTAATAAATACACAAACCCATGGTCACATATAATGGAAATCCCCCCATGGGAATCCCTAACATAACACAACACACACACACACACACAAAATAGTTGCCATGGTGACCTTGTTGAATTCACCAGAATTCCAATATGGTTAGCCTAGCACCTATCCTCCCTAAACCCTTACATTTATCCAACTCATCACGTGCAGCACTTCTTCGTATGAAATGGAGGTTTAAAAATATATATAAATAAAAAATTGACTAACCTTAAAATTTTTGACATGGCTGGTGTAGGAATCCACGTGGATAAGTTGGGGAAGGGGGCAAGTGGTTTAGGGTATCTCATATAGCAGGATATGATATCCTTATGCCACCATTTTTATTGTGTATTGACTGCGTTCTCTTTGATTTCTCCTTGACCATTTCTATGTATTTTTGCAGGTTCGATGGATGGCTCGGTAACTTGGAATGGGAATTGATCCACTTTTTATATTATTCGTTGATCGACGCCATTGTTTGGTAATAACAGGGTTAAGATTGACTCACCCACAAGTATATTGAGCGACTCGTTCCACATCTCGGACAGAGATCCATTTGAATGCTTTCACCGCTTTGATATGGTTTTCTTTGGCAGGTATGATCGGCCGACTAGTGTGCTGAGCTCGATATGAGAAAATCCAATGGGCTCTTTTTTAAAAAAAATGACTCGGTCAATCGGTTGCGTTGAATGAGATGATCGAGAGAGGGTTCGACTTAATTAGATAATGCAAAGTTTTTAACTCAACACACCAAGCTTGTTTACTCGGCCTCGCCACTTTGCAACGTGACTCGGAAGGGGTGGACATGGATCGATCCATAGGTAACTAGCTCAACCTTCGAGCACCGACAATCTATTAGAGCTCGCTCGAATAGGAATGTTGCAACATATGACTCAGCTTGGTCCTTGAGAAAATGTAACAAGGGATTTGATGAAGAATGGCTCAGTGGAGTCCTTCAACTCGTCCAAGAGCTCGGTTTAAAATTCGATGGAATGCAAATGCAGAGACCTCCAAATTGAGAAAGACTGCTATATTTGGTGACCGCCGCTAATTAAAGCTCCAAAGTTCAACAGGGTTAAAAATAAATTCTATGGGGTGTATAAATCAACCAAGGCTTTGCATAACTTGCCTTCAAAACCAAATGGCCTGGTTAGGAGGGTTTCTCAACTTCGGTTGAGCTTAGTCGAGAATCCATGCAACAAGACTAGTAAAAGTAATAAATTACTAAAGGGAGTGGTTAGTGGTCTTTGATAGAAGCCTGTTTAGGTCCCGTAAGTCCACGCACAACCTGAATCCTCCATTCCTTTTCCGATGGGCACTAGATTTGCAACCCAATTTAAGTTCTTGATTTTAAATATGATGTTTTCCTCTATCAAATTATTTAGCTCTTTCTTCATAAGAGGATTAATATGAAGGTTAACAAGTATTTATTTTCGCTTGATAGGCTTAGCTTCCGGATCGAATTTGATAGTATGTTGTGCCAACTTCAGATTAAACCCTCTTAATTCTTCATAGCTCCAAACAAAGACATCTTTGAATTCTTGGCAAAGCTGTATGAAATCAGATTTCTCTTGTAGAGTACTCACCTTTCCAATTTGGAGTATTTTACCCTCTCCAATTGAAATGGCTTATGAATCCTCTCCTTTGATCTCGATGTTTTCCTTTTCTTTTTGAACTGATCATTTGGGTTAAATATTGACTCTAGAGTCACTAGCCCCTTAGGTAATTTGTTCATCCACAGTTTCACTACTTTATCCTCATATTGCTATTCTAATTTATCATGTTTCATAGTGAGAACTCAGCCCCTTCCTCCAAGAATTTGATCATTCTCAGTAACAACTATAATTTTTGTTGTCAGGATTTCTCACCTTAAAAATACCTTGATATGGGGTTGTTTTTATCTCTTGATGTTATTAATCACATAAAATATTACCCCAATTGTTGTGAGTCTATCCATGAGACTTGGTCTTCTTCCTTGGTATCGAGTCGATATTAAAATCCTCGAATTCCTAAACAAGATGCCATACGCTATTCGTGTAGCTTTTGAGGAGATTATTTTAAGCATCATTCTTCCCCTTGACTTGAGTCACAATTATTTCACTATCTCTAAATACTTGCAAGTTCTTAATTCCCTTTTTCCTTTCCCAATACAACTTTTGTGAACCAATGGCTCATACTCGGTTGCATTGTTTAAACAATCTGAATTAGAAGTGGAAAGTGAGTAGTATTTGATGTTTTATGGTGAAACAAAAATGGCACCTCCTCAAGTACCTTGTCTACTCCTTGAACCATAAAATAAAAATTCCACACTTCATTATCATCCTTTTGTTTTGTCTTGGCAATGCTATGGAGATGTGGATTCTCTTCATGTAAGAAATATATTCCTAGTTCAACTTCTTCCATCTCCTTTCAAGGATCAAAATCATGTCTCTTATTTTCCCATTCATCTAGTGTCAAATCTGAAATTCCTTCAACTTTTGTATCTTCTTCTTGAGCACTGTATAATCTTCTTGGTCAAAGGATGAGCAATTGGCATTGATTGGGCTTAGAACATGGGGCTTAATCTGAAAGTTCTAAATTGGTTTTGACTTGATTGTATCTTTGGCTCCATACCTTGTCCCGAATAACATATGAAAATAAATTGTAGACAAGTAGCCTCCGATCTTGGCGGTGAAATCCCTAGATAAGCGTAAGGCAAAGAGGGGTGGTAAATAAATGACTAAAAATATTGCGAGAGCTGTGAAATTTGGCAAAGCATGTAGTGTTAGACTCAATCCTTTGATGACTCCTATCATTCCCACTGTTGTCCCATCTAATTACACCACTCCTTTCAATATTGGATCAGATTTTAGGCCCAACTAATATGTTGTCTTCTTTGGCATTACCAATCTCTTTTCCCCTTAATCGATCATGTAATTGTGCACTAGCTTATCCCCTATAATTAGAGACACGTAGAACGGTGGAGGTTTCAAATTCTTACTTGATTGACCTCCTTCTTATTGCAATGTTTTAGTGAGGAATTTCTCCTAATTCTTAGATGTCTCATTTGAAGTGGACCAATTTTCCATGGCTGCCTACAACAAATCTCGATGCCTCGAAATTGCAAGTGATTCCCACATGGAAATACTGAAATATTTCTTCTTCATTTGATCAATAATATTAAAAGGGGATGGGTTTTCATTTTTATTCCCTTTCTTAGCACAATATTTTTCAGAACTTGAGCTACTACAATCGGTGCCTTGGGCTGATTTTGTACATTCAAAGCTATTTTTGCTACTGCTAGTGCCTTGAGTCATGGTGGGAGGCTGAGAATAAGTTTCCTATGTTGGTAGTTCTTAGACCATGGATCTTTTCTTAGCTCTCATGTTTTCTCGCTACCCCTAAGGAAGTGGTTGATTAATGCCACAACATTCTTCTACTAACTAATTTACCAACGTGGTGTTAGTTAGAGTTGTTTCTTGAGTGTTGGCTTGCTGATTTTCTTCTTCAGTTGGCTCTTTGGATACGTTGACTATTTGCATCATAAAATTTTGATTTAGTGCACCATTGAAGCATGTTTCTTGATTATGGGGTTGTCCATAAGGGAAACACCATTCATATTCTTGTGTCATGGTGTTCTATCTGGAACTAAGGCCCTGGATGTTGAAGCTGCATTCAAATTGTATGGTTGGAATGGCATGTAAGCTTAAGGTTTCTCTTGATTCTGATTACGATTAGCGGTTTCAATTTGTAGGTATTTTTGATTGATACGGAGGCCTATTTTCTTGATCTCGAGGATGATATGGTCGAAGATATGAGCTTGGTGGCTCTTGATAGTAAGAAACTCATTCCCTAAATTATGCAGCTACTTCATAACCTAATGAAGTTATTTCGAATTAGTAATATAAGTAGAGGCCTCACTATTGCTCGATTCCTTGGAGCTGGAATATTATTTAATTCGGGTGCTTGACTTGTTGTAGGGTTTGCCATTTACGGATATAGAGGCATAGGTGATCTTGGTGTAAGTTTACTAGTTTGGATAAAATAGTTCTCCACCCTAAGTAACTATGTCATAGGTCTCTCGGGAAGTGTTTTTCGTCCCATATACTATATCATTATAGCTATATCTACATTTAGATACTTCAAGAAATAGAGGAATGCACCTTGGGAAGCTGGTCTCATGGCCATCAAGATCTTATCCCATGTCCTTTGGAATTGGAAATTGAAATCGGTGGTCTGCTCATTTAGAGCCCTTTTAATTGTTTTCAATTATTCCAATAAAGATAGATTATCTTCCCTTTCTCCAAATTGATTGCAGAGAGTTGTACACAATTGATCCCAATTTTTATTGACCCATTGTTAAGCTCTAAACCAATGCAAGGATTTACCATTGAAAGATGAAGCTAATAGTATAACTACAACATCCATCTCATTCATCTCATGTATGGCAAAACCGTTTGTAATTTCTTGAATATGGTCAATAAGAGTTGTATGATTTTCTCCAGTCAAGTAGGAGATGTTCATTAATGCTGCAACTGTGATCAAATTTTGTGTATTAAGGAAAGTGCAAGACTACCGTGAAGTTGAAAAAGGGATTTTGTGGTCCTTGTGGTGGTTGTTAATTTTCCATTCGATTGCTTTGAGAACTTTGGTTGATTAAAGGAAGGGTCTACCAGGTGGAGGTGTTGACAAGGTTCTATTCAGTGGAGATAGAGACCTTTATACTCTTTTTCATATCCTACCTATACTGGTGATAATTGTAAGTACTTGAAAATACCCTCTTCGGTGTCCTTGACTGAGTTTGGATCCTTCTCATGTAATTGAGGTACTTGGTTGCTACACTACTTTGAGATATTCTCTTTTGAAGTCACTAGATGTGTTAATAATGAGCCTTGAGGGCTAGAGCTTCACCAAAACACACATCGATCTTGATACAATAGAAATATCACCATGAAGGGTACATGATTTTTTTCGAGGTTTAGTCCTTGTTTTACAATCTGCTCAAAATCTGAACTACAAGGACTAGAACTAAATCCATGTAAAAAAACCTTCAAAACCTAACATGAAGAATTTTCAAACTTTCCTCATGCAATGCACCTATGAAAATCCAAAACACTAGCTTTCGGGATGTAGGATCCGTTTTGTAACCTCTAAATCCTAGAACAATGAGATTCCAAACTTGGCACTTACTTTGCATGTAAGAAATCCTAAAACATTGTTTCCTTTATGTCAAAACTTGGGACTTGGTTTGCAATTGTGAAACCTAAATTGCACTATCGAAGTTAGGCCATGCAATGCAACCTGCAAAAATCAAAACAATAAAGTTGCTTTATATTTAATTTTTTGAAGTCTTGAGCTTACGAAATGATTGCAAGTGCCTACAAATCTGATCTTGTGATGGAACACCTAAAAATTATAATTTTTGACTTATGTGAGGTCCCACTGGGTGTGCCAAAATTGTTACTCCAAAATTATAGCGCCCTTGATTGCTTTTGATTTGTGTGAGAGGAAATCAATGTAATTTTCCAAACATGGGATTATCCTGAAGTGTGGGACCTTGCAAGTAGGATAACCCTCAAGATAAAGATGAATTTTCTTCCTAAAACAGTGCCACAATTGACCCAAAATATAAGAAGATAACTAATCTAATCTCACCCTAATGATTTCCAAGGAAACATGGATAAAAGGATACATTAAAATTAAAGTATACATTACGAGGGTGATACACCAAGAAGAGGGGTGTTGAACAATTCCTCGTACATGAGATTGAAAACAACCAAAATGAGAAGGGTGGTTGAGTTCCAGAGATCACAACACCTAAAAAATACCCACTTCCATTAAACACAATCAAATTTGGACCTGCAATAGATAAAGGACATACACAATATACCCATAAAATGAACAAAGGTAAGTTAAAACAACAACACCAGAATAGGATAGATAACAATCACAAATATGATTTTATTGCTCCAAGTGATTTTACACAATGATACATTACATGGGAAATAGATAAGATTTCTATTACAAACTCAAAAAATGGAGGCTAGAGTTTTCATAAATAACTCACAAGTGAGAGAGAAGGGAGGGAAGATACAAGAATGTCTAACCTTTTAAAAATTCCCTCCATTACATTAAATAGAAGAATGAGATGAGAGATAAGGATAAAGGCACAAATCCATGCTTGAATCAGTCCCAAAATCCATCATTAGGCCCCCAAATGTGATAGGAAAGCTTGCATAACCCTTTCCTTCTTATAATTTTCCTTGTGGAGGAAGAAATGGTTCACATACCTTCATTTACTCCATCTCTACTCCCGTGTATGGCCTCCATGGTATTATAGTTTAATCATCATATTCCTCTCACCTTCCCGCATAATTTCAAACATTTAATGGTTTTATAATGTTGGGCTTTGAATTATCTTTCCAATGAGTATAATTTTGTGGGATTTTGATAAAAATGGAAAAGTTATTTAGGTTTTAGTGGAAGGTCCTCCTTATGATTCGCAACCAACTCTTTACTTCCCACCGAGTCACCTAACTCCACCTACCACTTTTAATTTTCACCTATCGAGTCAACCCGGGTTTTACTTGGCAACCCTTGCATTTCGAGTTTTGGATTTGATTGTGCATTTGCATTGGTGATGAGCTATATAAGATGGACATGCATATCCAAACCTGTGCCAACATTGATCTTCGACTCACCCATGTGTCAAACCAACTCTCTCTACTCGGATGTTTTTACCCCATGTAACTTTTACACATTTTCCCAATTGGAACCTTGATACCGCGACACCAATGTATCCACCAACTTGTGCATTCCCTTGCATTTAGGATGCGTAACCCGAATGTCATGCCACATCGACCATTGAGCTATGCAACGTGTTATTGCATTTTCTGACTCCACTCACACCGTATGCTTCACAAACCACCACATCTACTAAAACATTGAACCCTCCATGATTTTCAAGCTTAGATGTCGTCAAGCATACATATGCCTCCCGAATGACTCGTTCATTGTGCTAATGTACTCCCCGCCTCCAAAATTTCCACAACCTGCTTCACCGACCATATCTTCCCGAGATCACTTACGAGTTTGGCTCGCCAATCCATTACTCTAACTCACCCATGTGTGACACCAACCTACCTTGCACTTGACGAGCTCTATGTAACCCACCTAAGCCATGCTATAAGTTGGCTTGCCAAGCATGTCGATGAACTAACCCTATCTCAGTTCCTCCTAAAACTCCATGCATATTTTGCATTTTAAAACATTTTTATTGGTTTTCTTGGATATTTTAGGACCAAGGGGTATGAGTGAATATAGTAGAGAATTTTAGATCAATTTTCCTCATTTTGGCCCATTGTTTGGTGAAAATTTATGAATGTGGGCCCTCGAGGGTTGGTTTTGCACTTATTGAACTCATGGGTTTCCTCATAACCCATAAGAGGAAAAATTACACTCGAATTATCTAGATCCTTCCTGAATTCATTGTGAATGCTTCGTGAACTACGAAATTATTCTCCTAAAATAAATTCTACCCATGGTGGACCTATCCAAGTGTTCGGTCTAGCTCTACCTAGTTGTCCATTTTTACCCGAGAGTAAAACATGGATAACAATTTTATCATGACAAAGTTAAACTAATTCAATTTTCTTCAAAGTTTGAATAAGAAATTGTTCACCACCTCTATGCCTAGAATTTACAATACATAATATACAAAAATAACTGATCCATATCAGTTCGATAATGACAACGGAAAAATATACGACATCTCAAAGTTGAATTAGGGTTCCATTATTCTAGATAGATGAAAAATTGACTATGATAAAGAAATAAGAATTGGTTATGTGATGAAAAATCTCTAAGATGGAAAACATGCCTTTAAATTTGATGAATAAGTGATGAAACAAGCTAGGTCTCCAAAAACAATCCAAGCTTCATATTTTCAAATATGATTGATAAGGAACTCTAACTTGCCTTCAAGATGAATTCAATATGTTCATGACAGATCATGAGAAGAAAAATACCCGCAAAATCTTGCTTGAAGTCAAATCTCAAAAATTTCTTTCTCTTGAGGAGGGGTGATAATGTATTTATAAGGTTTTCATTTTCTAGAGAGAACCATTGATTGAGATGATGGGGATGATGCCCAAATCAATGGAGAAATCCCTATTAAATGATAATTAGGGTTAGATAATGGTTTGTAGATTAGGGTTGCATAATGATTAACTAAAATAAGATTATTATAGTGTAATATAATATTATGCATAGTGAATAACAACGAAATAAATGAAGTAACCCAAACCACTAAGCAAGTAATAATATGAAACCAATAGGAAAGACATTACCCGATTCGATGATGTCAACAGACTATGTTATAGAGGAAATTGGATGAACAAAATGTAGGAAGGACCACAAAGGAGCTCTAGAAAATATAGATCTAGACTGGGCACTGGAGAGGGACTAGGAATCTAGGGCACTGGTCCGAGGTCAGGTCACCTTAGTCTATCAAGAAGCTCTACAAACCTCCTTTGAGGTGTTGTTGGATGTTCTCCTATGTTCCCTTCCTATCTTGTTGATGTCTCTATAAATCAAAGATAAAAAAGAGACTTGTAAAACCCCAAGCCAAGCATCAAATCCCTAAAAAATGAAAGATTCATATAGAGGGGTCAAACTGTCCTCAGTGGCCATAATGGTGGACTTATTAACTAAGAATTGCACTACATTTCATACCCAAATGGAGTTCTAGGTTTGTTTTTGTGTGTTTGTGAATATCATGCCCTAGGTGCTCTTGTGCTAGTTGCACTTTTTGAAGTAGAGACCAATAAATAGATGAAGAAATGTAAATACATGTTCCATGGAATAAAATAAAATTCCCTCCTATGTTGTGTGATGTAGTTGAACTAGCTTTGTCCTTTGTGATGGAGCTAGATGGGTGTAAATAGAGATCTAGATGCCTTAGATAGATGTAACCTAAGGTGGATGATAATAGTGCTTAGTGCTTTCTCCCTCATTTTGGTATCATAACTTTATACTTAAATTGTTAGCTTGATCTAATTTTGAAATTAACTCTAAAATGGTGACCACTAAAAATATAGAAATCTCAAACAATTAGAAAGTGCCCAAAAGATGAGTGCAAAGTGTAAAAATGATCAAGGAACCTTGAATATAACCAAAGTTTTTAGGGCATGCATACCGGATTTGATAGCCTAGTAAGGGATAAAATGATGCCAAATGGTAAAACTTACTAGTTGACCACATGCAGGAGGTTGGTAGTGACGACAGAAAGTAAAGTAAAATAACCAAAGGATATGGGTTAGTTAGCACTTTCTTAAATTAAAAGCCATATGGATAGCAAGATGAGATTGGGACTAAATAATTCCAAAAGTGCGTGATTTTGTGTTGACATTTGCCCCCACTTTATGTTGGTGAGTGGAACACTCGGTAACATAAATTAGATAGATATGTGTATATGATGTCCATGTCGAGTGATGTTAAAAGCATGTCGATGTACTAGAAAAAGTGTGGAGTGACAAAAACATGGAGCGTGGAGATAAAGATGCAAAATATAAAAAAGTGATGAGAGTGAACTTACGATAGAAGTGCATGTGTATAGGTCGATGTATGTGAGGTACCTGCATGTTAGTATGAGGTATGAACTATCGAATGATGTTGTTTTTTTCGTTTTTGACATGTTTTTGATTTCTTACTTCTCATACAAAAGGACCAACAAAGGAGAAGACGATCAAGTAGTCGAATACACATGAAAATGTCAAAATTGTATGCATATAGTAAAAATACTATAAATGGAAGTATGAAAAAGTAAAAGTAACACGTGCATCTGATTCATAATGAGAGAAAGGGTGTAGAAAAGGATATATTGTAACCATTAGTTAAATTCAAGTATTTTTGTTGATCTCACTCCATTGTGACAGTAGAAGTGTAGGGAGAAAGATGCATTATTCTCCAACCTATAACTACTTCCATAAGAATAGTACAAAGATATATTTATACTGCCTATTTTTTGGGTGATCTGATGTCGTTGTCCAAAGTGGTCTAGGGAGGAAAGTCCATTGTATCCTCCAACCTGTAACTACTCCCTAGATTACTAAGGACAACATCTCCAGTAAAATATGTTATGTATGGCGTTCATAGACTTGTCTGAACTCACTCCTTGTATAACCCACAATGTTAAGGATGGAAACTAAATAGAACTATACCAGTGTAGAGCATTGTATAGTGTGTAGAACACCAAATGATGCCCCCCTCTTTAGGGGTGCATGTGACATCGCGGATATCGGGATACGAACCTAAAATAGGACCGAATGCGTAGAATGTGCCCTATATGGGGAAAGGAATGTGCTTGGTAGAAACCAAGGTGCATACAAAAAAATGGAAAGAAAAAGAATGGTAGTATGAATAAGCATGCATGTAGAAGACAATTCTAAGCTACAAAACAATGTGGAAGATAGAAAACTATTAAACATGAAAGAAGTTAATCATAGACCACCAAAGAGGGTTGAAAACATGATACATCCTTCATGATGTCACATGAAACCTAAGGCCATAGCGGATGCATACAATAAACAAGTGTGCACACAAAACAAAGGGAGATAACCGTAAACAATAGAAAAAAAGACAAGAAAGAACAAACCATAGATAGCCATGGTAGCAAGTAATCCTACAAACAAATTTTGAACATGAAGCACCCGTTATCATGTTAGAAAGATAAACTATGTCAAAGTCTTGTATAACCAATAGAGTAGTGTGTTATAAAACATAATGAAACAATAACATATGTTAGAGACAAATTTGGATGCCCCCAAAGAACCTTTCGGGACTAGTAGGAGGTGAGCATCCATGTTGCGTGTAAGAGTGCTATATATGTGATCACAACTAATAAAATTCATGAATGTGCATGTGTGTATGATAAATATAATGACATATAAGACACCTATATAGCATGTTTATTAAAGTGAACATGTAATAGAAAGTGCAAGCAAGAGTACATGTAACCATAGAATGCAAAGTATGATTTGGATGGATGGAATGGAATGCAAAGTGAATTATAGAGGTCGTGTTCCCCGAGTGAGTAGAATTGTATGTAGTGAGGTTTAATTAGTATGCCCCCTCGGTGATCAAGAATGAACTTTAAATGAGATTGAATCATTGGGAAATGGTTGAAGTGTGGGTTGTGTGTAACGTGTTGTGGTGAATGTTTATGTGTGTTGATTTGATGTGACCTAGAGATGAATGCGTGATGATGTAGCCTAAAACATATATCGCAATGATATGAATAGAGGGAGTGGTGATGTATCCTAAAGAATATACCAATACAAGATGAAGGAATAGGTGACCATTTAGCCTAGAATGTATATCATTAACCTAGGAATGTCGCATGATAGAAGGTGAGTGATGAAAATGTGAGTATCATAAGTTCCATTATATTTGTAAACCATCAACAGTTGAGTATGGATTGAGGAACTAGAGTGTGTCGTAGGGTAGTGAGTTCAAAATGTAAAAGTAGATGTATGTAGTATATGTGATGATGAGAGATGACCATGTGATGTGTATGATATGCGATGTGTAATGCAATATGTGTAGATTTCCTAATAATGTAGTATATAGGATGAGTTGTATGGAACAATAGACTCGTAGACACTAGGGGTGTAACATATATGTGATGAATACTGATATGGTGTGTGGAATTTGTATGATGTGTAGATGCAAAAATTTCAAAACATGAATGTTGTAAAGTAAGATAAGGATGTAAGATGAAAAATGTCACATGTACTTTAAGATGTGTGAAGAGATGTAATGTGTAGTGCCTCTTGTGTAGTGTGTGGGGTGCATGTGTAGTATTCCCTCAAGAGTAAAGTGTGAACCAAAGCACAAGTGTGTTTCATTGGGTGATGATGATGTTGTGGTGTATGAGTTGGACATAAAAACTTAAGTGTGGCATAATGTGAATATAAGACTCGCATAAATTCTAGAGGGGGAAATAGTGTGATGCACCCAAGTTTATTATGATGATGGAGATCTATGAAATTATGAGAGATGTGTCATGCATTTGTGGGAGAGCATTCTATATGTCATGACAAGAGAGAGGGCCAACACAATGGTAGGATCAAACAACAGTAGGACCATGTGATGGTGGTGGAATTTGAGATGTGTGTCTTCCATCATTATAAGAAGTAGTTTCTTTAAAAAACGTGATGGGATTCTTAGGTGATAACGGAGTGTAACCATGAATTGGTTCATCATCATAATAAGCATCATCGTGTGGTCCTAGTCATCAACATAGGTGTGGTCTATAGTATATGGCGGAATTACAAGTTTAACTATAGGAGGTGGTTGTTGAGCATGACCTGGTGATGTCACAAATACCTTTAATGGAGGAGGTGCAAGATTAAGATAAAGAGGAGGTTGTTTAATTTGACTTGATAGCACTCTAGGTTACTAAGGAGAAGGAGGTGATGGAAGGAAAACCTTGAAAGGATATTGTGTAATTTGAGTAAAATGAATAGGTTATGGTTGACTAACCAAAGAATGCATATGAGAAGTTGTAGCGTGATGGTCATTAGATGTAGAACAAACATTATTAGGAGCTCATTTGGGTACATTATTCATAGGTGGGTGTAATAGAATGTTGTGTAGTGAATGAGATAAATCCTTGACACATAAGGTGATTGATTCTTTGTTATAATGGATATAAATAATTTTCATTATGCCCATTGATTAGATGATAATTTTAATATGGATGACCTTGATAGTTTTATAGCCGATAAGGAGGATAGTAAAGACTAGGCGGTAAAGGGATCAATTGATGACTAAGGAGATCGGTAAGGTCTCGTTACTTAGTGTTGTGATCAAATGTTAAAGGTTTTGATAATGGTATAACTTGAGGATCACTAATATGAGCACATGTAGCAGACATAGAATGAGAATGAGATATATAAGAAGAAAAACATGAGCCTAAGAAGCATCCTTAATATGTTGGATTACAGATTTAAGGGATGTAATTGTGGATTCCATAGCCTTAAATTTGTCTTGAAATAAATAATCCAAAGATTGAATTGAGTTGAACATGGATTGACATGATGAAGGATCATGAGGACTAGGATCACAAATAAGTGATTAAAAATAGGACATATTTCATGAGGTAGGGTATTTTTAGGAAGAGATATGGTGTCTAGATATTTTTTAAGAACAATTTAGTAATTAGGATGCACCTTAAGAAAATCAAACAAAGAAATTGAGGAATTTTGGAGCCATGTTAGAGGAAAATGAGGATCCTAAACATGAAAATGTCTCGATTCACCCAAATGATTAACTAAAATAATATTATTCTATTGTAATCTAATATTATGTAGATTAGTGAATAACAACTAAATAAATGAAAAAAGTAACAAAAGACACTAAGAAAGTAATAATACGTAACCCTAAAGAAAAAGAGGTTTAGGAAAGGCCTTATTTGATTTGATGATGTTAGGGAAATTTGTCCCGGAAGAAACTAGATGAAAAAATGCGGGAAGGATTACACATGAGCTCCATAAAATATAGATCTGAACTATTTGAGTGGACTCGAGTTCCTAGAGAGGGATTAGGGAACTTGGGGTACTCTAGTCCGAGGTCAAGGTTCCTTGGTCTATGAAAAATATCTTTAAAACTCATCGGAGGTGTTTTTTTGACGATTTCCTATGTTTGCTTCCTTTCGTGCTGATGTCATTGGATTATGTTGGATATCACTGCAAATTCGAGATGGAGAAAAGACCTATAAAACGCAAGCGAAGCATCAAAACCTAAAATAATATGCATACGAAGGGGTTAGATTGTCCTCGGTGGTCACAATAGTGGACTTACTAACTGAGTGCTTCACTACATTTCAGACCCAGATGTAGTTCTAGGTGTGTGTGTGTGTGTGTGTGTGTGTGTGTGTGTGTGAATATCGTGCCCTAGGTGCTCTTGTGTCAATCACACTTTATGAAGTAGATAGAAATAACTAGATGTAGAAATGTAAATATATGGTGGATGGAATAGAATAAACCTCCCTCCTATGAAATTTGATGGAGATGAATTAGCCTAGTCCCTTGTGATTGAGATATATGGAATTGGATGCAAATGAAGCTCTAAATGCCTTAGATGAATGTAGCCTTAGGTGGATGATAGTAGTGCTTCTTGTTTGGTCTTGTTATCTTCAAATCACAACACCCCCGAATTTCTTTCATGTGTGTGTGTGTAAATCAATGTTATTAGGTAACATGGAGTTATCCCAATCTGTGGGACATTAGAGTTACAATGACCCTCTAGAGAATAATGACTTTCTCTTCCTAAACTAAGCTCTAAAAACACTCCTAAATGCATAAATACATCTAATAAACATAAAGAAAAGAGGGTGCTTGAAATTATCAATTTGAAAATGGAGAAATATGAGCATCAAAAGGATAGGCAAGTATCACAACCCATATATAAAACAACACACCATTCTAATTAAGTACAACAACTTCCAAGCATGTAATGAAAAAAAAGTGCACAATATACCTTGCAAGCATAATGAGAGGTAATAGACATTAACATGAATAATTTAAGGATAGACAATTAATCAAAAATCATTATTTTCATTAATCGAGAATAGGTGTAGTACATTATTTTAGCAAGAAGAGTCATGCAATCCTCATTGCATAGCTCAGAAGGAAGGATTGAAGCCCCAAATTCGAAGAACCTAGTTGAGAAGAAGAGGGGAATAACATGGAAGAAAATGTCTAACCCTTTACAATTTTACCTCCCTTTAAAATTTATAGAATTTCTGAGGAGCTAAAATCCCTAAAATCTAGGCATGCTCACAGAAAATCATGAATGCCATACTTTTCTCATACTCTCCTACAGTCATCCATGCTTACTTACATCATACTTATCCTCCAAGAAAGCTCCCATGCCTTCATAAATTAAAAATTTTCCTTCAATTTCAAAATAATAATTTAATATTTTTTTGGAAGACACTTCATGCCTTTTTGTGGGACCCAGAGGGCCATATTTTCCTTGGAGGGGCTTGAGGAGGTTGACTATCTAACAACTTGCCAACCAGCTCGGTAAGCTGGTTGGTAAGCTTCCTTACTTGTCATGAATGACGGCCCCAAAAACAAATCTCTTGGATTTCTATTGATCTCCTCATTTTTCATCTTGTGTTGCCTTGTTATTTCTGGTTTGGCCAGCTCACCTATTTACCTAAACCACCCCACTTGTGTTAAACAGATCCCTCAAATGCCTTACATTGATTTTTCAAACTCCTCATGCCTCAACCGACAACTTGTGCATTCCCTTGCATTTAGGATGCGTAACCCGAATGTCATGCCACATCGACCATTGAGCTATGCAACGTGTTATTGCATTTTCGAGACCCACTCACACCGTATGCTTCACAAACCACCACATCTACTAAAACATTGAACCCTCCATGATTTTCAAGCTTAGATGTCGTCAAGCATACATATGCCTCCCGAATGACTCGTTCATTGTGCTAATGTACTCCTGCCTCCAAAATTTCCACAACTGCTTCACCGACCATATCTTCCCAGATCACTTACGAGTTTGGCTCGCCAATCCATTACTCTAACTCACCCATGTGTGACACCAACCTACCTTGCACTTGGCGAGCTCTATGTAACCCACCTAAGCCATGCTATAAGTTGGCTTGCCAAGCATGTCGATGAACTAACCCTATCTCGGTTCCTCCTAAAACTCCATGCATATTTTGCATTTTAAAACATTTTTATTGGTTTTCTTGGATATTTTAGGACCAAGGGGGTATGAGTGAATATAGTAGAGAATTTTAGATCAATTTTCCTCATTTTGGCCCATTGTTTGGTGAAAATTTATGAATGTGGGCCCTCGAGGGTTGGTTTTGCACTTATTGAACTCATGGGTTTCCTCATAACCCATAAGAGGAAAAATTACACTTTGAATTATCTAGATCCTTCCCGAATTCATTGTGAATGCTTCGTGAACTACGAAATTATTCTCCTAAAATAAATTCTACCCATGGTGGACCTATCCAGTTGTTCGGTCTAGCTCTACCTAGTTGTCCATTTTACCCGAGGAGTAAAACATGGATAACAATTTTATCATGACAAAGTTAAACTAATTCAATTTTCTTCAAAGTTTGAATAAGAAATTGTTCACCACCTCTATGCCTAGAATTTACAATACATAATATACAAAAATAACTGATCCATATCAGTTCGATAATGACAACGGAAAAATATACGACATCTCAAAGTTGAATTAGGGTTCCATTATTCTAGATAGATGAAAAATTGACTATGATAAAGAAATAAGAATTGGTTATGTGATGAAAAATCTCTAAGATGGAAAACATGCCTTTAAATTTGATGAATAAGTGATGAAACAAGCTAGGTCTCCAAAAACAATCCAAGCTTCATATTTTCAAATATGATTGATAAGGGCTCTAACTTGCCTTCAAGATGAATTCAATATGTTCATGACTGATCATGAGAAGAAAAAATACCTGCAAAATCTTGCTTGAAGTCAAATCTCAAAAATTTCTTTCTCTTGAGGAGGGGTGATAATGTATTTATAAGGTTTTCATTTTCTAGAGAGAACCATTGATTGAGATGATGGGGATGATGCCCAAATCAATGGAGAAATCCCTATTAAATGATAATTAGGGTTAGATAATGGTTTGTAGATTAGGGTTGCATAATGATTAACTAAAATAAGATTATTATAGTGTAATATAATATTATGCATAGTGAATAACAACGAAATAAATGAAGTAACCCAAACCACTAAGCAAGTAATAATATGAAACCAATAGGAAAGACATTACCGATTCGATGATGTCAACAGACTATGTTATAGAGGAAATTGGATGAACAAAATGTAGGAAGGACCACAAAGGAGCTCTAGAAAATATAGATCTAGACACTGGGCACTGGAGAGGGACTAGGGAATCTAGGGCACTGTCCGAGGTCGAGTCACCTTAGTCTATCAAGAAGCTCTACAAACCTCCTTTGAGGTGTTGTTGGATGTTCTCCTATGTTCCCTTCCTATCTTGTTGATGTCTCTATAAATCAAAGATAAAAAGAGACTTGTAAAACCCCAAGCCAAGCATCAAATCCCTAAAAATGAAAGATTCATATAGAGGGGTCAAAGCTGTCCTCAAAGTGGCCATAATGGTGGACTTATTAACTAAGAATTGCACTACATTTCATACCCAAATGGAGTTCTAGGTTTGTTTTTTGTGTGTTTGTGAATATCATGCCCTAGGTGCTCTTGTGCTAGTTGCACTTTTGAAGTAGAGACCAATAAATAGATGAAGAAATGTAAATACATGTTCCATGGAATAAAATAAAATTCCCTCCTATGTTGTGTGATGTAGTTGAACTAGCTTTGTCCTTTGTGATGGAGCTAGATGGGTGTAAATAGAGATCTAGATGCCTTAGATAGATGTAACCTAAGGTGGATGATAATAGTGCTTAGTGCTTTCTCCCTCATTTTGGTATCATAACTTTATACTTAAATTGTTAGCTTGATCTAATTTTGAAATTAACTCTAAAATGGCTGACCACTAAAAATATAGAAATCTCAAACAATTAGAAAGTGCCCAAAAGATGAGTGCAAAGTGTAAAAATGATCAAGGAACCTTGAATATAACCAAAGTTTTAGGGCATCTGCATCTGGATTTGATAGCCTAGTAAGGGATAAAATGATGCCAAATGGTAAAACTTACTAGTTGACCACATGCGGGAGGTTGGTAGTGACGACAGAAAGTAAAGTAAAATAACCAAAGGATATGGGTTAGTTAGCACTTTCTTAAATTAAAAGCCATATGGATAGCAGATGAGATTGGGACTAAATAATTCCAAAAGTGCGTGATTTTGTGTTGACATTTGCCCCCACTTTATGTTGGTGAGTGGAACACTCGGTAACATAAATTAGATAGATATGTGTATATGATGTCCATGTCGAGTGATGTTAAAAGCATGTCGATGTACTAGAAAAAGTGTGGAGTGACAAAAACATGGAGCGTGGAGATAAAGATGCAAAATATAAAAAAGTGATGAGAGTGAACTTACGATAGAAGTGCATGTGTATAGGTCGATGTATGTGAGGTACCTGCATGTTAGTATGAGGTATGAACTATCGAATGATGTTTTTTTCGTTTTTGACATGTTTTTGATTTCTTACTTCTCATACAAAAGGACCAACAAAGGAGAAGACGATCAAGTAGTCGAATACACATGAAAATGTCAAAATTGTATGCATATAGTAAAAATACTATAAATGGAAGTATGAAAAAGTAAAAGTAACACGTGCATCGATTCATAATGAGAGAAAGGGTGTAGAAAAGGATATATTGTAACCATTAGTTAAATTCAAGTATTTTTGTTGATCTCACTCCATTGTGACAAAGAGAAGTGTAGGGAGAAAGATGCATTATTCTCCAACCTATAACTACTTCCATAAGAATAGTACAAAGATATATTTATACCGCTATTTTTTGGGTGATCGATGTCGTTGTCCAAAGTGGTCTAGGAGGAAAGTCCATTGTATCCTCCAACCCTGTAACTACTCCCTAGATTACTAAGGACAACATCTCGATAAAATATGTTATGTATGGCGTTCATAGACTTGTCTCGAACTCACTCCTTGTATAACCCACAATGTTAAGGATGGAAACTAAATAGAACTATACCCGGTGTGTAGAGCATTGTATAGTGTGTAGAACACCAAATGATGCCCCCTCTTTAGGGGTGCATGTGACATCGCGGATATCGGGATACGAACCTAAAATAGGACCGAATGCGTAGAATGTGCCCTATATGGGGAAAGGAATGTGCTTGGTAGAAACCAAGGTGCATACAAAAAAATGGAAAGAAAAAGAATGGTAGTATGAATAAGCATGCATGTAGAAGACAATTCTAAGCTACAAAACAATGTGGAAGATAGAAAACTATTAAACATGAAAGAAGTTAATCATAGACCACCAAAGAGGTTGAAAACATGATACATCCTTCATGATGTCACATGAAACCTAAGGCCATAGCGGATGCATACAATAAACAAGTGTGCACACAAAACAAAGGAGATAACCGTAAACAATAGAAAAAAAGACAAGAAAGAACAAACCATAGATAGCCATGGTAGCAAGTAATCCTACAAACAAATTTTGAACATGAAGCACCCGTTATCATGTTAGAAAGATAAACTATGTCAAAGTCTTGTATAACCAATAGAGTAGTGTGTTATAAAACATAATGAAACAATAACATATGTTAGAGACAAATTTGGATGCCCCAAAGCAACCTTTCGGGACTAGTAGGAGGTGAGCATCCATGTTGCGTGTAAGAGTGCTATATATGTGATCACAACTAATAAAATTCATGAATGTGCATGTGTGTATGATAAATATAATGACATATAAGACACCTATATAGCATGTTTATTAAAGTGAACATGTAATAGAAAGTGCAAGCAAGAGTACATGTAACCATAGAATGCAAAGTATGATTTGGATGGATGGAATGGAATGCAAAGTGAATTATAGAGGTCGTGTTCCCCCGAGTGAGTAGAATTGTATGTAGTGAGGTTTAATTAGTATGCCCCCTCAGCAGTCAAGAATGAACTTTAAATGAGATTGAATCATTGGGAAATGGTTGAAGTGTGGGTTGTGTGTAACGTGTTGTGGTGAATGTTTATGTGTGTTGATTTGATGTGACCTAGAGATGAATGCGTGATGATGTAGCCTAAAACATATATCGCAATGATATGAATAGAGGGAGTGGTGATGTATCCTAAAGAATATACCAATACAAGATGAAGGAATAGGTGACCATTTAGCCTAGAATGTATATCATTAACCTAGGAATGTCGCATGATAGAAGGCTGAGTGATGAAAATGTGAGTATCATAAGTTCCATTATATTTGTAAACCATCAACAGAGTTGAGTATGGATTGAGGAACTAGAGTGTGTCGTAGGGTAGTGAGTTCAAAATGTAAAAGTAGATGTATGTAGTATATGTGATGATGAGAGATGACCATGTGATGTGTATGATATGCGATGTGTAATGCAATATGTGTAGATTTCCTAATAATGTAGTATATAGGATGAGTTGTATGGAACAATAGACTCGTAGACACTAGGGGTGTAACATATATGTGATGAATACTGATATGGTGTGTGGAATTTGTATGATGTGTAGATGCAAAAATTTCAAAACATGAATGTTGTAAAGTAAGATAAGGATGTAAGATGAAAAATGTCACATGTACTTTAAGATGTGTGAAGAGATGTAATGTGTAGTGCCTACTCTTTGTGTAGTGTGTGGGGTGCATGTGTAGTATTCCCTCAAGAGTAAAGTGTGAACCAAAGCACAAGTGTGTTTCATTGGGTGATGATGATGTTGTGGTGTATGAGTTGGACATAAAAACTTAAGTGTGGCATAATGTGAATATAAGACTCGCATAAATTCTAGAGGGGAAATAGTGTGATGCACCCAAGTTTATTATGATGATGGAGATCTATGAAATTATGAGAGATGTGTCATGCATTTGTGGGAGAGCATTCTATATGTCATGACAAGAGAGAGGGCCAACACAATGGTAGGATCAAACAACAAAGAGGACCATGTGATGGTGGTGGAATTTGAGATGTGTGTCTTCCATCATTATAAGAAGTAGTTTCTTTAAAAACGTGATGGGATTCTTAGGTGATAACGGAGTGTAACCATGAATTGGTTCATCATCATAATAAGCATCATCAGGGTCCTAGTCATCAACATAGGTGTGATCTATGGTAAATGGCCGAATTACAAGTTTAACTTTAGGAGGTGGTTGTTGAGCATGACCTGGTGATGTCACAAATACCTTTAATGGAGGAGGTGCAAGATTAAGATAAAGAGGAGGTTGTTTAATTTGACTTGATAGCACTCTAGGTTACTAAGGAGAAGGAGGTGATGGAAGGAAAACCTTGAAAGGATATTGTGTAATTTGAGTAAAATGAATAGGTTATGGTTGACTAACCAAAGAATGCATATGAGAAGTTGTAGCGTGATGGTCATTAGATGTAGAACAAACATTATTAGGAGCTCATTTGGGTACATTATTCATAGGTGGGTGTAATAGAATGTTGTGTAGTGAATGAGATAAATCCTCGACACATAAGGTGATTGATTCTTTGTTATAATGGATATAAATCATTTTCATTATGCCCATTGATTAGATGATAATTGTAATATGGATGACCTTGATATTTTTCTAGCTGATAAAGAGGATAGTAATGACTAGGCGGTAAAGGGATCAATTGATGACTAAGGAGATCGGTAAGGTCTCGTTACTTAGTGTTGTGATCAAATGTTAAAGGTTTTGATAATGGTATAACTTGAGGATCACTAATATGAGCACATGTAGCAGACATAGAATGAGAATGAGATATATAAGAAGAAAAAACATGAGCCTAAGAAGCATCCTTAATATGTTGGATTACAGATTTAAGGGATGTAATTGTGGATTCCATAGCCTTAAATTTGTCTTGAAATAAATAATCCAAAGATTGAATTGAGTTGAACATGGATTGACATGATGAAGGATCATGAGGACTAGGATTGTCAAATAAGTGATTAAAAATAGGACATATTTCATGAGGTAGGGTATTTTTAGGAAGAGATATGGTGTCTAGATATTTTTTAAGAACAATTTAGTAATTAGGATGCACCTTAAGAAAATCAAACAAAGAAATTGAGGAATTTTTGGAGCCATGTTAGAGGAAAAATGAGGATCCTAAACATGAAAATGTCTCGATTCACCCAAATGATTAACTAAAATAATATTATTCTATTGTAATCTAATATTATGTAGATTAGTGAATAACAACTAAATAAATGAAAAAAGTAACAAAAGACACTAAGAAAGTAATAATACAGAACCCTAAAGAAAAAGAGGTTTAGGAAAGGCCTTATTTGATTTGATGATGTTAGGGAAATTTGTCCCGAGAAGAAACTAGATGAAAAAAATGCGGGAAGGATTACACATGAGCTCCATAAAATATAGATCTGAACTATTTGAGTGGACTCGAGTTCCTAGAGAGGGATTAGGGAACTTGGGGTACTCTAGTCCGAGGTCAAGGTTCCTTGGTCTATGAAAATATCTTTAAAACTCATCGGAGGTGTTTTTTTGACGATTTCCTATGTTTGCTTCCTTTCGTGCTGATGTCATTGGATTATGTTGGATATCTTTGCAAATTCGAGATGGAGAAAAGACCTATAAAACGCAAGCGAAGCATCAAAACCTAAAATAATATGCATACGAAGGGGTTAGATTGTCCTCGGTGGTCACAATAGTGGACTTACTAACCGAGTGCTTCACTACATTTCAGACCCGGATGTAGTTCTAGGTGTGTGTGTGTGTGTGTGTGTGTGTGTGTGTGTGTGTGAATATCGTGCCCTAGGTGCTCTTGTGTCAATCACACTTTATGAAGTAGATAGAAATAACTAGATGTAGAAATGTAAATATATGGTGGATGGAATAAAATAAACCTCCCTCCTATGAAATTTGATGGAGATGAATTAGCCTAGTCCCTTGTGATTGAGATATATGGAATTGGATGCAAATGAAGCTCTAAATGCCTTAGATGAATGTAGCCTTAGGTGGATGATAGTAGTGCTTTATGTTTGGTCTTGTTATCTTCAAATCACAACACCCCCTGAATTTCTTTCATGTGTGTGTGTGTAAATCAATGTTATTAGGTAACATGGAGTTATCCCAATCTGTGGGACATTAGAGTTACAATGACCCTCTAGAGAATAATGACTTTCTCTTCCTAAACTAAGCTCTAAAAACACTCCTAAATGCATAAATACATCTAATAAACATAAAGAAAAGAGGGTGCTTGAAATTATCAATTTGAAAATGGAGAAATATGAGCATCAAAAGGATAGGCAAGTATCACAACCCATATATAAAACAACACACCATTCTAATTAAGTACAACAACTTCCAAGCATGTAATGAAAAAAAAAAAAAAAAAGTGCACAATATACTGCAAGCATAATGAGAGGTAATAGACATTAACATGAATAATTTAAGGATAGACAATTAATCAAAAATCATTATTTTCATTAATCCGAGAATAGGTGTAGTACATTATTTTAGCAAGAAGAGTCATGCGATCCTCATTGCATAGCTCGAAGGAAGGATTGAAGCCCCAAATTCAGAAGAACCTAGTTGAGAAGAAGAGGGAATAACATGGAAGAAAATGTCTAACCCTTTACAATTTTACCTCCCTTTAAAATTTATAGAATTTCGAGGAGCTAAAATCCCTAAAATCTAGGCATGCTCACGAGAAAATCATGAATGCCATACTTTTCTCATACTCTCCTACAGTCATCCATGCTTACTTACATCATACTTATCCTCCAAGAAAGCTCCCATGCCTTCATAAATTAAAAATTTTCCTTCAATTTCAAAATAATAATTTAATATTTTTTGGAAGACACTTCATGCCTTTTGTGGGACCCAGAGGGCCATATTTTCCTTGGAGGGGCTTGAGGAGGTTGACTATCTAACAACTTGCCAACCAGCTCGGTAAGTGGTTGGTAAGCTTCCTTACTGTCATGAATGACGGCCCCAAAACAAATCTCTTGGATTTCTATTGATCTCCTCATTTTTCATCTTGTGTTGCCTTGTTATTTCTGGTTTGGCCAGCTCACCTATTTACCTAAACCACCCCACTTGTGTTAAACAGATCCCTCAAATGCCTTACATTGATTTTTCAAACTCCTCATGCCTCAACCGACAACTTGGCATTCCTGCGTGATTTTCTCGTAACTTACCAACCATCTAGACAACTCAATGATTTCCTTGGTAGACTCACCTAATGACACAACCCCACACGTTGACCCGAAATCACCTCAAAAACCTATAAAATCCACCTTTGGAATTCAAACTTTGAAAGCAGCATCGGACTCCTAGCTCGCTGCAACACATAAATGATCTCCATTCCCTGAAGTGCCAAAATTCGATACAACTCAAGCGTTGACTCCCAAAGTCGCCATTGACCCCAAAATATGAGTTGGATAAAAATCGGGCTCAAGATTTTTTGACTCCTCATGTAGCACACCCTCCATCCTTTGATGTGCATGAGTTTGGAAGTCTAAATTTCAAAGTTCGGACATCGGATTTTTCCCTATTTTACATCGACTTACCGAGTTAGTCTTTGATCTACAAGGCTCAAAAATACGAAGCCAAAATCTCAGGAAGCTCCAAAATTTATCTTGTCGAGTCATTCCATAGATTGTCCATCGTTTCCTTCCATGCACACCTTGGCCCTAGCTATGAATCCTAAGCTCTTTCCTTGCGTTGTTGTGTATATCCTAACAATCTCAATCTGATCTACCTCCTACCTCGGTGAGCCTTACGCTCATACATCAACCGAGTCAGCCCTTGATCTACCTCACACCTACAAACCTAATCCTACATTCTTGTGGCATTCTACCAAACCCCTTCTAGATCATGTCGACGACCCACCGCTGATTTTCCTAACCAACTCCAAATCAACTCCACTAGGCTTAATTCTCCCGGCTCACCGAGATGAGTCCATCTACATGTGAGTCTGTGTCAAACTATCTTTCCACGAGTGGGGCTATCCTCTTTGGCCTAGCTCACTCTCACCTAATTCAACTCATTTCAACCCTATACCACACCGATTTTCCCTCTCCATGCTCCTCTTTTTGACCTAGTTAGCCAAGTCATGAGCTCCCGACATGGTTGCTTTTGTGGATCACTTCCCTAGGTCAACCTTATCTCTGAGTAGCTCAAAAACTACTTGGGTCACTACCTCACCATCATGCATTGTGCCTCTTTTCCCCAAGCTCTAAACTAGGATGATTCTATATCAACTCGTTGAGCTCCTAGAGTTAACTCGGTCAAGCTATACCATAACATGTAACCTCTCTATAAACGTAACTTGATGAGAAGCTCATCCAATAGCTCGAGTGAGTTTTGGGGATCTTATCAGCCATTTTGACCTCTTATCAAACTTTACCTTGATGTATTGACTTTCTTGGGCTCCTTCTTAGAACCAAAGGGTCACAAAAACATAGTAAGGCACCCTAAATATCAATTTACCTTTTTTTTGGCTTTTCTGTTTTGGGCCGTTAGAGCCCATTTTCTCATTTTGGGAAACTATGAGTCCTTTAAAACCCATAGGAGGATTTTTTTAAGTAAGTTTGCACCTTCCTAAAAATTTGGAAATGTTCCTAGAGCGTGAAAGTTTTCCTTTGAGCCCTAGATTCTCCCCGAATTCCCTGTTTATTGCTCGGGTTCTATCCTTTTCTTGTTATCCATTTTTACCTAGGGGTAAAACTAGGCAACAATTTTTGGTGACTCATGGGGACATATTCTGCTATATGTGGTTGATCAGTTTCCTCATGCATCCAATGGGTATGGAGTCTCTATTAATTGTTTAAAACTTTCCAAAACTTTGAATTTTGTCCCTAGAATCTTCTTGAAAAATGCTAACCATGGGCTCCCCTATTGTGTTCAAATTCTCCAATTTTCCTAATAAGTATTCTAAATTTGGTTTTTTCGATATTGGAAAATTGTTTGAATATGGATTTTTGTCATGTTCGTCAGCACGAGTGATTTCTGAGATTGAAGATGCAAACTTAAAC
Organism: Taxus wallichiana var. yunnanensis; assembly: GCA_018340775.1. Taxonomy (NCBI): domain Eukaryota; kingdom Viridiplantae; phylum Streptophyta; class Pinopsida; order Cupressales; family Taxaceae; genus Taxus; species Taxus wallichiana. The sequence continues at coordinate 412,100,544 of CM031234.1, read as the reverse complement.
CTATCCCAAAATATTATTGTTTGCTAATTATGAAGCACAAATGACTAATTGTTTCTAAAAAATTATAAAGTACTATAGATCCTTGAAATACATTTTTATTAGGAGGAAATGGGACCGCTTCTTTAAACTCATTTCCTTGATTTTAATGCTTCTAAGGAACTACCGATGGTTGGGGCATTCTTTAAATCTATAATATTTTCAACTGAAATGGACTCAAAAGGGGTTTGAGGTTGATCTTTTATTTTCAAACCTATGGGAAATTTGAATGACATGAGGAGGGATGCTCACTAAAACTAAGGATTGTCATATGTTATGAACTCTACAACTTGTAATGCAATCAACTCTCTCCTAGAATCTAGACTTATTCGATTTTCCAAGAGGAAGGAAAAGCTAAACTATGATTGATTTGAAGGTACAAGAGAAAGGAAATCATTAAAATTGGTCACTAAACCTGATTTTAGTTGCTCTAAATTTTAAATCCTTGAAAATTGTAACTATTTTGTATAATTGTGAGCTTCTTCTCACAACAATATTCCTTATCGAGAAACATGGTGTACTATATTGGAGCAAACATAATCAAAAACTATATGCAAAAGGGAAAAATCATATGTGCCCAAGTCGGACATGCAAAGTTCGCACAAGTACTTATTCTATAGAAAGAAAACCTACTCCTACCCTATACTAACTAGAGGCAAGGAAGTCTTCAAACAAAACCCAACATTGATAAGGAGAAGTAACTTCCCTTCCTCATAAAATTGGACCATATAAATGAATTTCTAATGAGCATGGTCATGTGTAAGAGTGAAAAAATGACATGAATCCGATATTCCACCTAAATCCTCTAGGTATCATTAACAAATATGACCAATACCTCTTCGTGTGATTTACATTTGATTGCTATATGTGTCGAGATGACCCCTGGCCCTTTGAAACTCATCCCCACACTTGGAAATTGTCATGTGTTGGACCTTTTTCATTGTCATGTGTTTTCATTGATGTCAAGTTATATTGATGACAAATAGGAAAGATAAATGTGAAGGTTGATTGGTAGTGTTATCCCTTAGAGGCTTTAGGATGATTACGGATACATTCAAAGGGACTTAATAAGTTTTTGTGCATGCAAGGAGTAACGAAAGTTTGGAGGAATTCAAGAATAAGAAGAAAAGTCACAAATGATTAGAATTATCTGTGGAGAACTATAAAAGCACAAGATATGATAAAATATCCTCAAACATGGAACAAATCTATAGAATACTAAAGAAGGAAGAAGACAAAGGAAGAAAGTTAGGAAACGCTACAAAATTCATGAGAAGTAAAGGAAATCCACGAGATAGCTGAAAATGCCTAAGATCAAAGGATATTGCTATGATGCAAAGGATAAAATCATATAAGATAATGAAAGACACTCGATTGAACAAATGAGGATTGAATAGGGCTTGAGAATAATCAAATCTCCTTATGCATGGTCAAATGGGACTTTGTTATCTAAAATTGATAATGATTTGATTATCTTCTTATTAAGGATATATACACAACTTGATCTCTACAAAAACTAAGAAATCTCTTGTTCTTGTTAACATTTAATGCTCTTTGACTTTGGGGAATTACAATTAAAATTATCTATGAAATTCTTTATTTCTAGGTGAAATTAAATATTAGAGAATAAAGCGTTCTCTCATCATGATCAAGTTGGAAATCTTGAAAATATGAGAAATCTATTTTAGGAATTGGCTCGTAAATTTACTGGAAAATGTACAAAAATGGTGAAGTCGGACCAAACATGGAGAAAATAAATCTGGAATATTCTACACACATTTAAATTTACAGATTTACAACCGATAGGGTGGAAGAGTGCACTAAATGCCAAGGAAGTGGAGGAAGAGTATTTATGATCTAAAATAGAAAAAGTCCATGTGAATAAGGGTGTTGATCAAGTAAGAAATCAACGCATGCGAATTAGTAGAGAAAAAAAAGGAGAAAGAGATCTCGAGTGAAAAATTAAAGATGCGAGATAAATAATAAATAGACTACATAAACTAGAGACCTAGATCATATTTGAAAGAGAAAGAAAGAGAATCCAAAGAACACTATAACAATGATGAGAGCAGAATGATACAAAAAAAGTGATCATAATATTTTTTGTAAGCAATAATGATTCGTATGATAAAATTATATTTGTAAAATAATATGTCTAAGTGGGTGCTTAGACTATTGGGCGGGTTCTCGCAAGTGGGTACTTGCTAAAATATGTTGAGTGTGTGCCTAAAGTGGTAAAGTGGGTGCTTCACTTGTTGAGTGGGTGTTGAACCGAAACCTTGTAATATTTGGAATTGGTGTTCCTAATAAATATTTTGTTTCAAAGTCGGTTTTTATTTCAAAATGGTTTCCTACCATAAATTATGTGTTTAGTGTTTTATTTTCTAGTATATGTTATACAAAATGAACATGATATAATCCGCATAAAATTAAGTAATTGTGGTAAACTATTTAATCAACACTTATTCACCCCCTCTCACCGCTTGTGATCTCTAACAATTGGTATCGTGGAAACATCCTTATAGCGGAGGCTTAACATCTTTAAGGAAATCCTCTTTTCAAAATCATGGTAGAAAATTAGGCACGAGGTGGTTTATCATTGTCAAGATCACCTCTCTTCACTGGAAAAAATTACGCATTATGGAGAATATGGATGAAAACATATCTAATGTCACTCGATTTGATATCTCGAATGTGTTGAGAAATGATTCAATCCTCCAACCATGCTAATCACTTATTTAACATAAAAGGAAGATATGAGTGTAACTTGAGAGCCATGAATGTTATCCTATGCGGCCTAACTAAAACAAAGTTTGTAAAGGTAATGCACTACACAACTATAAAGTTGATATGGAAAAAACTTCAAATAATTTATGAAGGAGATTATAACATTGAGTTAGCAAAATTACAGACTTACAAATCTTATTTTGAGAATTTGAAGATGAAAGATGGTGAGAGTATAACAGCCTACATGTAAAGAATAAATGAAGTTATCAATATGATCAAAGGCCTAGGTGAGAAACTAGAAGAATCTTTCATAGACCAAAAGGTTCTAAGATCTATGGCTGCTAAATATGATGCAAAGGTTTCATTTGTAGATGAATCCCAAGACATGAAAACTCTCACAATGGATAAATTATAGAGTATTCTTTCATCATACGATATGAGGACTATTGGATGCAAGACTACCAAGAAAAAGGTAGAATTGAAGGACAAGAAAGAAACCCAATCCAAGCAAGAAGGGGAAGAAGAAACATATTCAAAGGATGAATTAGATGATGAAAAGATTTAAGGAATGTTTGTAATAATACTTGAAAAGAGGTTCGAGTAAGTATATAGGAAAATTTCCTTTCCAATGTTTTGGATGTGGAAAAGTAGGTAACTTTGCTATTAAATGCATGAAAAAAAAAAAAACTTGGTCTGAACATGAAGAGGAGGTTCATAAAAACATCAAGAGAGATATTAGCTGCAAAAATAAAAGTAGCAAGAATATTTTTTTTAAGAACAAAAGGAACTTCTATTCAAAATAAGAGTCAAGTGAATCTAACTCAAGCAACCCAGGAAGCCTTGCAAATGAGGATGATGAAGCTCAATCTGAATATTTGTTTATGGACATGGATGATTCTAAATAATGCAACTCCAAAGGAAATAATACAGTTGAATATGAAGACTTTGATGAAGAAGAAGCATAAGTGAATCTTGAAGTTGAACTAGTATGTACTCTTGATGAACTAAAATTGTGTAGAAGAAAGAATCAAAAGATGAGTTCCACGTTAAACGATTATGAAGAATAAATCCACATCTTTGAGAAAAGACAAAATCTAAGAGAAGAAGAGACTAATGAACTCAAATATATTGATAGTCAACTAGAAAATATTTCTTAATATTATAAATCAAAGGAAGATGAGTGCATGAATCTAAACTAAGAAAGTGACCGACTAAAGGCTAAGCTAGAACAAGTGACCAACAAGCTAATAATGTATGAAAAGATGGAAATGATATCAAATGTCTTAAATAGTATCTTGAGTAGTCAAAGAGATACAAGGGACAAGTCAGGAATAGGTTTTAGTGAAGAAAGTAGATAAAAGGAGCTTACAAAACAAGAAGGAAACAAGGATGTATCAACTCCTAGCACATCATCTATCATAGATAAAGGTGTTCGTAAGTAGCTAACAAAAAGGAAAAACTCCCTAGAATTATCTATGCTATGAGGTACACACATTATTTCTATGGTTATTGTTATTCATGAAATTAGTTTGGACACAAGGTTACTAAGTGAATTTTTTTTTCTAGAGGATATAGAAGAAACTTGGCCCAACTTACACTCGGTGAATAGAACGATGTTCACTACAATTATTACAAAAAAATAAATGAAGAATCAAAAAGTAAACATGTAATGCTTAAAAATACTATTCTTTGGAAAATGGGGATATATTTTTTTAAACATACATAAAAATAGATTATGCGAGTTGCATTCATAAAGATTTATTTAATACAATTCATTAAATCAAATTGGTTCTTTTCATATACCTTATAACATCCATGTTAGCCATGTGTGGCTGAGAAGGGTGTATCCAGATCTCCACGATCTCCCTTCGTCACTACTTCGAGTGACAATGCTTACTAGCATTTTGGCTCAACCTTTTAAAGGTCATGGGAACTATGTGAAAGTCCTTGGGTCTACCATGAAGATAATTTCCCAACTTTATATTCTAGTATCTCGACCATTGTCTACCTCATGTTCAGTGTTTAACTTCCCATGATCAGGTTACAGACAATTTTTATTTTAATTAGAGGACTTAGGTGATCAGACAATGCACAATAATCAATGCATTACTTTGGCCAAAGTCTTACGCCATGTAGGTTACAACAAAAATCAAGACAACACATTAGTATTATGAGTTTAAGTCTTCTCGCCACCTCACAACTATCCCTTTCACGATTATCAACATCTTATAGTTTTTTTAATTTGTTTCCAATTTAACCTATCATGTAAGAGTTTATATTGAGATATATGCCAAAGACCAACCAGATCATCATGAGATAAATACACTCGTTACGTTGATAAGAATCTATTTCAGCATTTCACATATACTTATCCCTTAATATGCCTAATGGATCTTTTCCTCTATTTATCTTCCCATTTAGCTTCTCTTCCCAATGCTTGGTTTCTTTAACCTTAAATTACCTTTTCGAATGATACTCTTCCATTATTTATACAATAGGATTTACCATCTTAGTATATTGATACCAAGTTTACCAAAAGGCTGAATTAAATATATATTAAACATGTAGATTTAATTATTTCTTCGATTAGCTATGCCACGAAATAGCTTATTTAATTTAGAAATTAAATACAATTAATTGAACTACAATAATTGTCCAATTATCGGCTTCATACATTGAGTACTATCAAATAAATATATTTAACAATTTGTGAAAAGTAAGATTTCTCAATTCAAGTATTTATCATTTACTCATTTTGATACATTATTACACACAAAGTTAGTATCTCTTTATTAAAATCATAAATTACATATGCCGTTAAGGTGAAATATATAACCGGTATAATAACTCTCACATAGTGAGTTTTAAATATCTATAATAGGTCCAACATCCCAATAAATTCAGTCAAAATTCTAGGATTTCATCCTTCTATAAATTTAAATCCAAGTATCTCATTTTGATCCATCCTATGATAAAACTTCACAAAACATGAGTTTTTGCACATCCAAAAGTAATGGTTAATGGTTCTACAATTTGGAGTAGTGGTATGATGTTGATTCAAAATGAACTCGGCATGAATATTAACTCCATTTTCTGATTTAATTAATTAGTAAAATAAGAAAATATATACATGTTGTTTTATCAACAAGCATACGGTAATACAACTGAAAATGATTTACCCTCTAGTTCCCATAAAGATACAACTATGGATGAATACAAAGAGAACAACCAATCTCTATTTCAGCATAATCAAACCATAATCACTCAACCTCGAATTCAAATTATGACCACAAGAAAATCATACTTTATTTAGTATAGATTTTAATAGTATTTCTCTTATCTTCCAAATCAACCAAAGAACTTAACAAAACCATGTCCAAAATCATCATTACCAAAAACTAATCAAACATATTCTTTCTAGTTAATGAGCAACTCATCATATTTTCAAAGAACATCATTACCAAGGAAAATAAAACTTATTTATTTTAAGTTAATGAGAAGCTCTACAAATTAGCACAAATATCACCAAATTTACATCACTTTAATATGTTTTATTTGGTAAATGAATAGCCCCAACAAAACACTATAGAAAGCCCCCGATTACATCGTGTAAACATACTTTGTTTAGTAAAAGAAAAACTAATTACTTCTTTCATAAGATATCATTATATAAAACCCAATCATGCCACCAATTGCTTCTTTGTGGATCTGTATCAAGCTATCCCGGCTTTCATGCCCTTACCAAGACAAGCAATTTCTTTTTCATGATTTTACAAAAATCCAAGTCATATTGTTAGGCTGGAAGTTACAGGTAAAATGATTTTTTTACACATAACAATACACCCTCATTTATACATGATCTGATTTAGATGTCCATAAAGATAAAATTTCTTGAAAAACATCCCCATGCAAGAGTTTTGACATCCATAATTATCATTCAAGAGATCACAACAAGTTAACAATAAGACCCATATTTAACAACAAAAAAAAAGAAAAATAAAAACCCCAACAAGGTTACATACCCATATTGATGGAGTTACCCAAATCGATTTGTATACCCAAATCGATTCATTTATGCAAATTGATTTGTATACCCAAATCGATTTGTTTACAGAAAACACACAACTAAATTCTAGTAAACCAAAATGAAAACCCACAAGCACAAATCGATTTTAAACACACAAATTCACAAAATGTTTTTCCTTCTTCTTGTACAGGAAAAACCCAACTCTTTTCCTTTCAGGTACAATTTATCATAATGCAACGAAGGAATTTTTAACCTTTCTTCTACTTTATTTTTGTAGATCAAAACCCAAAACCCCATCTGCGTTTTTTTTAGGTTTAGTTAAAATCACACAAAGAAACTAAAAAGAATACAAAATCCATCAATTTCCTTTTCAAATTGCATCTCCAAATTCCTTGATTTCCATTAAAAACAGAATGTGTATTTCCTCATTTTTTACCAATAATGCAACAGAGAAAGGAGAAGATATTCATGCTTGAAGTAAACCTGAATCGGAAACTTTCTACTCTTCTAGCTCCAACAAGTTGAATCCTTCTTTCCTCCAAAACTCACACAGGTATTCCAGAAGGGGAGAATGAAAAATAGACCAAGGAGAAATAACAAAAAAATATAATGAAAGAGACTATAGTTGGGCGGCATATTGAAGAATTTTGGGCTTCCCAATGCTGGTACGTGTACTAGTGCATGCCACACACTTGTGCCATGTGAAGGTGTTTCACTTTTATGAAACCCATAAATTTCAATGTCTAAATAAAAACTTTTGGCTTACATGCCAAATCCCTCTAAAATATATATACTAATTAATATTTCATACACATTTTTTTACTTTAGTTGTTACCCAACTTAATGGTTAAGTAAAAATTAACCTTCATAATACAAGTCCACATATCTCCCACAATATATTACCATAATAATTATTTGAATTTCCAGGTTTATATAAAACATTCCAATAACAAAAATCACCAAGTCCGTAAATCATAATTTAAATATTCTCATAAAGTTGGCTTAATATAGCTTAGTCAAATAAAATAGAGGCAATTATCATCGCGGTCATGCAAAAGTCAAACAAAACAAAATACAACCAAACTGAATAAAATAAAGTAACCAAAATACAAATAACCGAAAGATCCACAATCATTTATGAAGCTTTTATCTACAATTAAGGCCTAATCACATTTTAGGAAGGATCATCAAGGTGGGTGCGGGGTTATTCATTCGCAATGTCATGCCACACAACAGAAGCTGTGGGTCATGACACGATGAACCAAATGAATTTTACACACAATGATGATCTTGTCTAATTCTAATTAGACTTATTTGTAGTTGATTTAACTTACAAGAAATTTTTGGGATGTTACATACTTGACCCCTTAGAATAATCATCATCTCGATGATTTCAGGATAAATAGATAAACTAACCCATTATTCATTTGTTGCATAAATATATTTCAAATCATCTTAGAATTTGTAGTAATATTATTTTAGTTGAATTATAAAGGTTACAACAACCCTTGTTCATATAGAAAATTAGTCATATAGTCTGCAGACATAACACATTCTTGCTAAACGACAAATTTTTTGGGTTTATTAACAAAAACTTCAACAATAACTATTAATCAAAAAATATCTTAGTCCCAATATTCAGTTGTAGGCTTATCTATAGGATTTTCTTATCTACCACTTTACGAAAAACTAAATTTAGTACTTTAACAAAGCATGTTCATAAAAATCAGTCAAACAGATGTGAAAAAGTAGTCTGGATATCTTCCAGATTCTCCCAAGTGGCACTTTCTTCAGAATATTGGTCCCCCTTTGGATTTTACATTGTAAAATCTCACGGTTCCTCAAGTGCAACTTTTGGGTTTCTAGTATCCTTATAGGATCAACCACGATTACCCCTGGATCCAGAACCTGTAATGAATCCCAATTAAGTACATGTGTTAAATCAGGTACATATTTCTTAAGCAAGGATACATGAAATACATTATGCAGCCTAGATAGAGTGGGAGATAGTGCTAGCTTGTAGGCTACTGGTCCAATAACCTCTAGGAATTCAAATGGTCCTACAAACCTAGGAGATAGTTTGGCTGACTTAGCAAACAAAATAGAACTCTGTTTAGGTTTGACCCTAAGAAAAACTTTATCTCCCACATTAAAATTTTTGTCAATTATTTTTAAATCTACATAACTTTTCTGTCTATTTGTTGCCTCTTTCAATCTTTCTTGGATTAATTTAACCTATTTTTTCATTTCCAAAAGCATTTATGGTCCAATCAATACTCTATCTTCAGGATTATCCCAACTTATAGGTGTTCTACACATACGACCATATAAGGCCTCAAAAGGAGCCATCTGAATGAAAGAGTGGTAAGTATTATTATAGGAAAATTTAACCAAGGGAAAATACTCTTCCCATTTGTATTGCTGATCCATGTAATATATTCTTTGCAAATATTATAACATTTGATTTACTCTTTCAGTTTGACCATCAGTTTCAGGATGGTAGGAAGAACTTATGTTCGGTTTTGTCCCTAAGGCAACGTCAAAGTCTACCAAAATCTAAAAGTTATCGTTGAGTCCCACGTCTGAAATTATTATTACGGAACTCCATGTAATCGGAAAACTTCTTGCACAAATCTTTTTCCCAGTATGGATGAATTATCCATTAAATTACCTGCTATAAAATGTGTCACTTTAGTTAACTTGTCTACAACTACAAGTATAACATCATGTTTATTTTGGGACATAGGTAGACCTTGGATAAAATCCATACTTATAACTTGCAACTTATATTCTGGCACATTGTGAGGATATAATAATCCTCTTGGATGTAAATGTTCAGCCTTTACTTGCTAACATTCTAGGCATTGTGAGACATAAATAATCACATCATTTTTCATCTTTTTCTAGAAGTATTGATTTTTGATGTCCGCCATCATCTTTATTACTCTTGGGTGTCCTGAGTAGGGAACATCATGAAATTCTCTCATGACTTTATTTTTTAGTTCTTTACCTTCTGGTACATATATTTAACTATTATAACGTAGACTCTAATATGTTTTTACCTTGAAACCGTCATAACTTTTATCCCTTGAATATTTTTCTAGAGATGTTTTAACATGATTGTAGTAGGGGTCATTGCTTAACTCATTTTTAACCTCATCTTTAAACTGGGTTCTTAATGTAATTATAGCAGTAATATGTTTTTTGTGACTTAAAGCATCAACCACTCTATTCTCTTTTCCCTTAATGAAATTTATATCAAATTCATAATTTTCTAGGAAATCCATCCATCTTCGCTGCCTTATATTTAGATTCGGCTATGTAAAAATGTACTTGAGCCCAAGATGATCTATTTTGAGTTCAAATGGTTTTCCTAGCAAATAGTGCCTCCATACCTGCAACACATGAACAATCACAACAAGCTCAAGATCATGTGGTGCATAATTTACTTCATGCACCCTCAACTTTCTACTTTCAAAAGCTACCACATGCCCATCTTGTAGTAGTACTCCACCCAAACCTTCCCTGAAGCATCAATTACCACCATGAAGTTCCCATTTGGATCTAGAATCTTCAACACTGGAGCACTTGTGAGTCTACCTTTTAACTCATTAAAGGCTTCTTCACACTTATTGTCCCAAAAAAATTTCTTACCCTTATTTTGCAAAGAAGTGATAGGTCCTGCTAACCTAGAGAAGTCCTTTACGAACTTTCGATAGTAGCCTGCTAGACCCATAAAACTTCTCACTTCATGCACATCCTTTGGTGTTGGCCATTCCATGATGGAACTGATCTTCGAGGGGTCCACCGAGATTCCTTCTTTATTTATTAAGTGGCCTAAATATTGTACTTTGTATTGATAGAAAACACACTTAGATAATTTTCCATATAATTTATGTTTTCTGAGAATTCCCAGCACAATCCTTAAATGTTCATCATGTTCTTCCTCATTCTTGAAGTATATTAATATATCATCAAGAAAGATAAGTACAAATTGGTCTAAGTATTCCCTAAACACGTTTTTCATTAAGTTCATGAAAGCGTGGTACATTTATTAGACCAAAGGAAAAACTATAAACTTGTTATTCCCATACCTTGTTCTAAAAGCAGTTTTATGGATATCTTCATCCTTGATACATAGTTGATGATAACCGGATCTAAGATCAATCTTGGAAGACAATTTTGTGCCCCCCATTTGATCAAAAATATCATCGATTCGGGGAAGTGGGTACCGATTCTTCATTTTTACCTTGTTGAGCATTTGATAATCAATACAAAGTCTGAGGGTCCCATCCTTCTTTTTCACAAAGATAACCGGTGCACCCCATGGTGATATACTTGGTCTAATCAGACCCAAGGACAAAAATTCATGTAGTTGAGCTTTCAACTCAACTAATTCAATTGTTTTCATTCTGTACGGTGCCTTAGAGATTGGTTATATTGCTAGTTTGACCTCTATGGTGAAGTCAAATTCACGCTTAGGTCAAATTTCGGGAAACTAGTTTGGAAAAACATCTCTAAATTCCCTTTAGATGGGAAATGCTTCAATTTAAGGCTCAATTTTCTGTCCTGAATTTTTTATTTTTACAACATATAGATGGCAACCCTTCCACTTTGCCTTTTTTAGCTGCATGGCATAAATCTACCTAGTGACAAACTCTCTTTTAACACCCTGAACACTTGTTGTTTTATGCAGATCATCGCAAAAGTTACACATTTTCCTAAGCAATCTAAAGTTACATTATGCTGACTTAACCAATTTATACCTATGACAATATCATAGGATCCAAGAGGTGCCACATACAAGTTTAATCTTGTCGTGAACTTAGGTAATTCTAGTGGTGCCTCAAACAAACACTGATTCACTCTATGTATAGCATTATTTCCATACTATAAAGTCCAAGTGTGTTCCATGTACCCAACTCTTATCTTGAGTTTATCAGCTACTTTAGATGAAACAAAACATTACTGTTGAACCAAAATCAAATAAAATAGAAACAGGTTCTCAAAAAGCTTACCTGAAGTTTCTATTGGAGTCGCTTGCTTTTCCGCTTGCTTATTATGGACTGCAACATAAATATTATGTTGTTGCCCCTCTTTATTTACTACAGTAAACCCCTTCTACTGATTATTCCATTGTCCTCTTTGTAGACAATTGTTAGCAAAATGATCACCACCACATTTAAAACATCCACCCAGTGGTCCTTTTCTCTCAATCTTATTCTGGCTGAAACTTGTTCCTTGCCCATTTTTATTATTATTCACAACAGTTATACCCTTTATTCCTCTTTTGTTAATAGGCTTGAACTTGTTGTTTCCTTTTTCCATGTTGGTTTACTTGCGGTTGGTGCTTGAAACTTGCTATTTTTCCTTTTGCTTTCCTCTTTAGAGGCATAAATACTTCGCAGCTTTTGTTCTTGTTTGATAGCTTTTTCAAACACTATTTCCATCGAGGTAGGTCCATGAACATCTACCTCACCACCAATAATAGGATTTAATCCCATTATAAATTTTCTCACTGTAAAACTCTCATCCTTTTGATACATAGGAACATATTTTAGCAATCGAGTGAAACGTTCCCAATATTCTATAATTGAGTACTTTCCTTGAATCAAATTTTGGAATTCTACCATCTTTTGGTCAAAATATAGCTAAGGTAGCCATCTTTGATAGAAGTAGGCCTTGAACTGCTCCCATGTGATCATACCAGAATCAATTCCTAGTTCCATTTTCTAGTTATCCCACTAGGAAGATGCTTCACGGGACAATTGGTAGGCTCCCCATACTGCTTTTGTCTCCTCAGAAAAGTCCCTAATCTCAAAATACTTTTCCATTTTAGAGAGCCAAGTTTCAACACCATCCCCAAGAGTTGTACCATCAAATTTAGGTGGGGATATTCTTTTAATGTCCCTTGCTAACTCAGTAGCTAGCCTTGCTTTCTTATTTTCCTTTCATTCAGGTGCTCGGGTTGATCATCATATTGCTCATCACCTTGATTCTCATCCCTACGATCCTCATTTTCTTCACCACCCTGACCTTGTTGTTCTAAGGCAATAACTCGATTTCGGGGTCATTCAAAAGGTTGAGGATTTCTTCTAACTTAGTAGCCATATTATTCGACACGTCATCAATATTTACCCCACTGTCACTTGCCATACTAGCTCTTGTTGCCGACCTAGCCATAGTTTCCTATTTTATAAAAGAGGATACTTTTATTAGAATGTGTGTCCCATTAATGTCCAAGTGTCTGAGCCTCTGGCTCTGATACCAAAATGTAACGCTCAAAATTACAAGAAATGAAAAATGGGGATTTCTTTTTAAACATACATAAAAATAGATTACATAGTTACATTCATACAAATTTATTTACTCAAATTCATTAAATCAAATTGGCTCTTTTGATCTATCTAGTAACATCCATGTAAGCCATGTGTGGTTGATAAGGGTGTATCCAGATCTCGATGATCTCCCTTCATCACTACTTTGAGTGATAATGATTACTAGCATTTCGGCTCAACCTTTTAAAGGTCATGAGTACTATGTGAAAGTCCTTGGGTCTACCGCATGAAGCTAATTTCTTGACTTCGTATTCTGGTATTTGACCATTTTCTACCTCATGTTCAATTTTTAACTTCCCATGATCAGGTTACAAAAAATTTTAATTTTAATTGGAGGACTTAGGCGATCAGACAATGCACAACCATCAATGCATTACTTTGGCCAAAGTTTTCCACCATGCAGGTTACAACAAAAATCAAGACAACACATTAGTCTTATGAGTTTAAGTCTTCTGCCACCTCAAAACTATCCCTTTCACAATTAGCAAGGTCTTATAGTTTGTATTTTCTTTGTTTCCAATTTAACCTATCTTGTAAGAGTTTATATCGAGATATATGCCAAAGACCAACTAGGATCATCATGAGATAAGTACACTCGTTACGCTGATATGAATCTATTTCAGCATTTTGCATATACTTATCCCTTAATATGCTTAATGGATATTTTCATCCATTTATCTTCCCATTTAGTTTCTCTTTTCCTGATGCTTGGTTTCTTTAACCTTAAATTACCTTTTACAACGATACTCTTCCATTCTTTATACAACAGGATTTACCATCTTATTATATTAATACCAAGTTTACGAAAGAATGAATTAAATATATATTAAACATGTATATTTAATTATTCCTTCGATTAGCTATGCCATAAAATAGCTTATTTAATTTAGAAATTAAAGACAATTGATTATTTGATAATTGTCCAATTATCGCTTCATACATTAATTAAATCGAATAAATATATTTAACAATTTGTGAAAAGTAAGATTTCTCAACTCAAGTATTCATCATTTACTCATTTTGAGACATTATTACACACAAAGTAATTATGTATTTATTAAAATCATAAATTACATATGCCGTTAAGGTGAAATATATAACCGGTATAATAACTCTCACATAGTGAGGTTTAAATATTTACAATGGGTCCAAGATCCCAATAAATTCAATCAAAATTCTAGGATTTCATCCTTCTACAAATTGAAATCCAAGTATCTCATTTTGATCCATGCTACGATAAAACTTCACAAAACATGAGTTTCCGCACATCCGAAAGTAACGGCTAATGGTCTTGCAAGATTGGAGTAGTGGTATGATGTCAATTCAAAATGAACTGGCATGAATATTAACTCCATTTTCTGATGCAATTAATTAGTAAAATAAGAAAGGATATACATGTTGTTTTATCAACAAGCATATGGTAATACAACTGAAAATGATTTACCCCCTGGTTCCTATAAAGATACAGCTATGGATGCATACAAATAGAACAACCAATCTCTATTTCAGCATAATCAAACCATAATCACTCAACCTCCGAATTCAAATTATGACCACAAGAAAATCATACTTTATTTGGTATAGATTTTAATACTATTTCTCTTATCTTCCAAATCAACGAGCAACTTAACAAAACTATCTAAAAATCATCATTACCAAAAACTAATGAAACATATTATTTCTATTTAATGAGCAACTAATCATATTGTCCAAGAACATCATTACCAAGGAAAATAAAACTTATTTCTTTTCAGTCAATGTGAAGCTCTACAAATTAGCACAAATATCACCAAATTTACATCACTTTAACATGTTCTATCTCGGTAAAGCAGACAACCTCAACAAAACAATACGGGAGCACCCTAATTACATCATGTAAACATACTTTGTTTAGTAAAATAAAAACTAATTACTTCTTTCTTAAGATCTCATTATATAAAACCCAATCATGCCACCAATTACTCGGTGGATGCAGGTTAAGCTTTCCGCCTTTCATGCCCTTATAAAGACAAGCAATTTATTTTTCACAGTTTTACAAAAATCTAAGTCATATTACCAGGCTCGAAGTTTCAGGTTAAATGCCTTTTTTTACACATAACAACACACCCTCATTTATACATGATTGGATTTAGATGTCCATAAAGATAAAATTTATGGAAAAACAGCCCCATAAAAGAGCTTTAACATCTATAATTATCATTCAAGAGATCACAATAAGTTAACAATTAGACCCGCATTTAACAACAAAAAAAAGAAAAATACAAAACCCCGACCGGTGACATACCCATATCGATGGAGTTACCCAAATTGATTCATTTATGCAAATTGATTTGTATACCCAAATTGATTCATTTATGCAAATCGATTTGTATACCCAAATTGATTTGTTTACAAAAAACACACAACTAAATTCCAGTAAACCAAAATGAAAACCCACAAGCACAAATCAATTTTAAACACACAAATTCACAAAACATTTTCCTTCTTCTTGTACAAGAAAAACCCAACTCTTTTCCTTTTAGGTACAATTTATCATAATGCAACGAAGGAATTTTTAACCTTTCTTCTACTTTATTTTTGTAAATCAAAACCCAAAACCCCATCTGTGTTTTTTTCTAGGTTTAGTTAAAATCACACAAAGAAACTAAAAAGAATACAAAATCCATCAATTTCCTTTTCAAACTGCATCTCCAAATGATTAAATCAAAAGCTATCCACAAATTCCTTGATTTCCATTAAAAACAAAATGTGTATTTCCTCATTTTTTACCAATAATGCAGCAGAGAAAGGAGAAGATATTCATGCCTGAAGTAAACCCAGAATCGACAACTTTCTACTCTTCCAGCTCCAACAAGTTGAATCCTTCTTTCCTCCAAAACTCACGCAGGTATTCCAGAAGGGGAGAATGAAAAATAGACCAAGGAGAAATAATAGAAAAAATATAATGAAAGAGACTATAGTTGGGCGGCATATTGAAGAATTTTGGGCTTCCCAATGCTGGTACGTGTACTAGTGCATGCCACACACTTGTGCCATGTGAAGGTGTTTCACTTTTATGAAACCCATAAATTTCAATGTCTAAATAATTTTTTTGGCTTACATGCCAAATCCCTCTAAAATATATATACTAATTAATATTTCATACACTTTTTTTACTTTAGTTGTTACCCAACTTAATGGTTAAGTAAAAATTAACCTTCATAATACAAGTCCACATATCTCCCACAATATATTACCATAATAATTAGTTGAATTTCTAGGTTTATATAAAACATTCCAATAACGAAAATCACCAAGTCCGTAAATCATAATTTAAATATTCTCATAAAGTTGGCTTAATATAGCTTAGTCAAATAAAACAGAGGTAATTATCATCGTGGTCATGCAAAATTTGAACAAAACAAAAGATGACCAAACCGAATAAAATAAAGTAACCAAAATACAAATAACCGAAAGATCCACAATCATTTATGAACCGTTTTACCTACGATTAAGGCCTAATCATGTTTTAGGAAGGATCATCAAGGTGGGTGTGGGGTTATTCATTCCACAGTGTCATGTTGTGCAGTAGAAGCTGTGGGTCATGACACGACAAACCAAATGAATTTTACACACAATGATGATCTCATCTAATCTTGATTAGAATTTTCCATAGTTAATTTAACTTATAAGAAATTTTTGGGCTGTTACAAAACAAGACTTTCCTAAACAAAAATTATGGGTGTATGATGTAAAGGAATAATCCAACAATGGAAATGAGTCTTTCTCAATAGTGCAAACTACATTTTATGTACAAGATGAAGACAAAATTTAGTATCTAGATAGTGCCTACTCCATTCATAAGACATGTGAAAAATAAAATTCAATTCTCTATCAAACAATGCATCGGGAGTTGTATTTAGTGACAAAAACTCAACAAACATAGTTGTAAAAGGAACCTTGACTCTAGATAATGGAAATACTATCACACCGAAAATTTCCTATATGTTGAATTTCTCAAGAAAAACCTATTAAGTGTAAGTAAAATGTGCAATAAAGATACTGATCTAATATTTCAAGACAAAGGTTGTGACATTATTAATGAAAAAGTAGGAAAGAAAGTTGCAAAAGCCAAAAGGACAAGAAACAAATTTTATGTTCTCAATGAAATAAATAAAGAGAAATGCTTCATAAGTAAATTTGATCATAGCTGGCTGTGACACGAGAAGATTAGGACACATGAGTTTTGAAAATTCGGTGAAATTGAGTACTAAAGGTTGTGTGAGACATATGCCAAACATTATAAAACTAGAAGATACACTTTGCAAAGCATGCCTGCATAGTAAAAAAACAGAATATCATTCAAGTCAAAGGAATACTCTACAACAATACCTTTGGAGTTCATTCATAACTTTGAAATACTCTACAACCATACCTTTGGAACTAAAAGTATACAAGGTGATGTGCATTTCATGTTACTAATAGATTATTATACCAGATTGACATGGGTAGCTTGTTTAAAACATAAATTAGAAGCCTTAGAAAGATTCAACAAATTCAAAGAACTAGTGGAGACCGAGAAGAACAAAAATATAAAATCCTTAAGATTAGATATAGGTGGAAATGTATTTTTCAAATGAGTTCGATGACTTTTTTGAAGAACACAAAATTATAAGATAATTCTCATTCTTTAGGACACCTTAGAAAAATAGATTCATTGAAAGAAAGAATAATACTATACAAGAAATGGTAAGAACTATGCTGAATGAATCTAAACTTCCAGATAGATATTGGAGTGAAGAGGTATACACAATGGTCTACATTTTAATCAAATCTCAATTGAGAGTAAACAGTGACAAGACACCTTATGAATTGTGGAAAAATAGGAATGACAATGTGAAACATATAAGAATATTTGGAATTAAATGTTACATCAAAAGAGATGAAGATAATCTAGGAAAATTTGACTCTAGATGTGATGAAGGCATATTCCTTGGTTATTCAAGTAGTCATCACAACTTAGAGATGCTCTGATAAAAGGTTGCACAATATTGTTGAAAGCAAAAATGTGAAGGTGGATAAGTCTCCAAAATTCAGCACTCAACACAATGATAGTCATGAAGAACAAGAAGATGATGAAGAAATGAACAGTTCGCATAAATACATAGATGAAGTATAAGAAATAATAGACACTATAACACCCTCAATATAATTTAATAGGGATCATCCATCGAATTATATAATTGGAAAACAATAAAGTGACATTCTAATTATAAGAAGGCTAAAAGATCAATGAGAACCATGAAGACATAGCACTCATGTCGATGATAGAGCCCACAAATGTTGCTAAAGCAAGAAATGATCAACATTGGGTAAACACAATGAATGAATAATTAGATCAAATTGAGAACAATGAAACCTAAGAGCTCGTGCAAAGACCTAAGGATAAAAATGTGATTGGAAGTAAATGGGTTTTTAAAAACAAATTGAGTGAGAAAGGAGAAGTAACAAGAAACAAGGTAAAACTTGTGTGCAAAGGATATGCACAAATTGAAGGAATTGACCTTGATGAGACATTTACACCAAGGGAAAGGATGGAAGCAATAAGAGTGTTTCGGCTTTATATAGCTTACAAGCAAATCAGTGTTCCAAATAGATGTGAAATCATCCTTCCTATATGATTTTTTGAATGAAGAGGTATATATTGAACAAAATGATGGATTTTCACTAATTGAAGATAAAATTTATGTAGGTAGGTTGAAAAGGGATTTATATGGGTTAAAGTAATCCCTTAGAGCTTAGTACAACAAGTTGGACAAATACCTAATTGATTAAGGTTTCAGAAAAGGTGTAACTAATAGTAATACCTATATCAAAGAAGAAGGTAATCATTTACTCATTGTAATTGTTTGTGTGGTTGATATCATATTTGGAGGAGATCATGATAAGATGACTCATGAGTTGTAACACCTGAACTGTTGTTATTACTTCCTCCCGAGCATACAAGTGTTGATATGTGATTTCTTTGTAAAAGGATGTGTTCCTTGATTGAGAAATCATGCTTGATATGTCTTGAATCTTCTTTACTGATTGCAGATTTTTGACCGAGTCGAATATGATTGGACTCTTTTATTTATTTCATTTTGTATACGAGTTTAATCTGATCTCGGAATGAATCATAGAGTTATCCATCTATAAGACCTAGCCTTGGATCGGTGGAATTGATCCAAGTATTGCTTTAAGTTTGTTCGTGATGAATTAAAATTACGGACCTTGAGCAGGTTGCAAGGTCTACAAGCATTGAATAAGCTAATCCGGAGTATAACTCAGGTTGATCATGTGAAATGGATTGGTTCCCAATATTGAGGTATATTTGGAAGGTCTCGATCATGGACCAGGTAATAATTCGGTTTCATACAATTTTGTAAGCCTAAAAGCAGAACAGGAGCTAACCCTGTTCAAGTATGCATGTTGTAGGTCTTTTTCTGAGTGTACGGAATGTAGACCCAACTGGAATTATTAATGTTAGTAACCTAAAACTAAACGTAACCTAGGGGTTAGTATTAATCTAACCTAGACCTAGGCTAAGAGCTAATGTCCTAAGTTAGTATCTATGTTCTATGAAGTTAGACTAGGTGTTATCCTAAATTCTAACCTAAGTTACTAACCTAACTATTGGGCAAGGATTATGGGGACCTATGGAGGGGTGTGAACCATGGGTGGCTTTTTCTATGTTATTTAATGCAAAGGATAAGTATGAAGGACAGGTATTGGCGGAGGTTTTAGAAATGGCTAACTGAGCCGACGTGGCAGGTCGCCAAAACTGAAAATGGTGTTGAAAGTCTATTTGTCTATCGCCAACTTTGGCGGTCGGTGGCAGTGGAGTTTGAGCGGGAAATTTGGAGTAAATGCAATTAATGAGCTCGGTAGTCGAGCTCGGAATTAGAAGGCATGCAAATTGGAAAGTTGTTGTTTTGTTTGGCTTATCGCGAATTTCGGTTTTCCTTCTGCCTGTTCACTGGTTCTTCGCACCAGTCTTCTTTGTGTTGCATGGCGAGTATGAGCGTATCTAGCTCTTTTCTCTGGCAAGGAAGATATATATGTCATGGAGATAGAAAAATTTTGTTGGTCGCTCTAACTTGGAAAAGGAAAAGGAAGTCCAAGCTCTTTCAGTGGTCTGCTTCGGAATTTTGAGCAAAAATCCAGGCATGTTAGGCCCTAACCTTTAAAAATCTTGTTGTCTTTCAAGTGATTTCATTAGAACAACTCTGTTCAAATGATTTATGGTAATAGAGGATTTTCTTTGGATGTCTTGTGTGATTTTGCACTGTATCTTCATGCTGGTTTGATTTTTCATTTATCCCTTGATGGGTGTTTATTAAATTCGAACTGTGGCTTTATTTCTTTGTGTTTTGCATTCTGGCTTAAATATGTGAAATTTATGAAGGGAATGTATGCTCGGCCTGCTCGGCGAGAGCCCATAAATTATTCTTGTGATGGGTACAGAGCCTTTGTTATGCTTGTCGATTTTGTAGTCGATGCATGTTGTGAATACTTGTTGGAAGGGAAGCTATTTGGACATTTGTTTGATTATTCAGTTTTAAGAGAACCTTGTAAGCTCTGCCGTGGTTATTGATGGGGTGGTTATTGATACTTGTTGAGTTTCGTTGTGTCTTTTAAAGTTGTTGGGAAGAGTTAACTATTGTGTTCAGTAGTCATTACGACCCTGTGGAAGTTGTTTTCCTTTTTATTGTGGTAATGGGATTCAACCCGTTGACAGTATACAATATGGATATAGGTATTTTATTTGAACGACTCTGTAGAGTCCTTTGAATGATTCGTATATATTGGACCACTGTGGAAGCTATAAATATAAATATATATTTGAATGTTGAAAATTGCTTTGTCTGAGTCTTGTTGGAGTAACAGGTAAGGCGACTTCTGTTATTTGGTAATGAATACTTTCGTTTTACAAGGAATTTGTGGTTCAAACTCAGTTGGGCATTTAAATATGTATTCCACTCTATGTAAGCTTGGAGCAAATATAGTTATACAGGCTCTATTGGGTTTCTTGTTACAAAATCGTTATATAGCTTTTGTATAAACCTGATTTTAAAGGCTTACCAATGTTGGCACGGATGGAGTCATTATCTTCTATGTATTTTGTTTATTGTTGTTGGGACTCAGTTGAATTCTTAATAGTTAAACAGTGTAACTGCTTCAGATTATAACTGTTGGGTTTACTTTGTTTTTGACTTGTTGGGTTCTGTGAGTATGGGAAGATATCTTGTATGTCAGCTTCTGGATAAGCTAAACTGTGAATACTGTTTATGGACTTAGTTTTAATTCCTCGAATGGTAATCTATGTCACTATTTTCCGTATAAGCCTGAGTATGAACATGTAATGTTCTTGGCTTTGTTGGTTTTCTTTATTAAGCTTGATAACATGAATTATGGCCTTTTAAGTAGGTCGTGAATACCATACCTTCAACTCTGATTGCGTTCAGGGGTGATTACGATATTCTATGTATGTTTTCCTTCTGATTACATTCCAGTTTGATGTGGCTGTGCATGCTGCTTGGATTTCGTTTAAAAATCCCTTCGCATAGTCGTAGGGAGATGTCATTGCTTAAATGATCATGAGTCTTTGGTTGACTGCGATAACAATGGATTTCTTTGATTTCGACCTTGTGTCTAAAATCCTTTCAGTGCTAATCTCCTTATCTGTCACTTTTGCGTAAGGTCATACTGAGTCCGCTTGGTAGATAGACACCGTGTTTGGAAAGAGGGTTACTGTACTATAGCTGCTTTACTTAAATTTTTAATAGAACAGAGTGCTGTTGATGGACTCAACTGATTTATTAGCATGTGTATTAAGTGAATGCCTTGCTTTTGGAAAGATGGTATAGACATGAGCTAGTTCAGAGGGAAACATGTACAATTTGTTTATTTCTTTTCTGTTGTAAATTATAAGTTGATATAATTGTTTAACTAACATCTGTAATTGATTTTACATAATGACGGTAACTGGATTGATATGATATTCCTCTTTTTAAGTTGAATATAATGACTGTCTGATGTTTGTTCAACTTGGATTTACAATGAATAATTGCTTAGGACACTTTTGTTCTTCTTGATCCCTAATATTTTGATGAAATATTTGAGAAGTATATAGGACTACTCCGTAACGAAAATTATTGTTACACGTTATAGACATGATATATTCTTAACGTATAGTCTGAGTCATGTTTATTTGATTGGTGATTTTATATCATTTAAACAGGGTGTTTAATGAAAACAATTGATGGATTGCAATTGTTTTAAAAGTTAGTGCTTATCATGCTCAGTTCATCGAACTGACTCATGTTGACTATTTTGCGAGATGGTTTTCCGTAAGTGGTAAAAGCATGCAGATCTGATAGGATAATCAGATTGATTAAATTTGATTTATAAGTGAATTACATCTTGATTTTCTAAATGTACCATATAAGGAAAGATGTTCCTTTTTCAGTTGAGTAATGTATCTGTTTGTTCAAATGAACTCTACACAAGAAATAATTTACTAATATTGTATTCAAACTCTTCCGTTCTTTCATACATTCAGAATAACATATATATAGGAGTAAGCTTTCCTATAAAAATGGAGGTTTCTCAACAACAATCCTATTCTACGTGACCACAAAACAAGAATATTGTTATGATTTGTTTATAATAACAAATCTATAACAATCCAACCATATACAGACTTACACATTACACATTTAATAATCACAAATATATATTTGCTCAAATATGTGAGAACTACGATATTAAATCCTAACATTCCCCCCCTTAGTGCGAACACGGGGAAAACACCATCTTCAACCAAGCAGCATGCCGCTCCGTAGCTTGCACATGGTCTCGATCCTCAACACTGACTGTGGGAACTACATCATCCAGGGACCGTTCAACCTATTAGATGAATACATGAATTGGGACCGTTCAACCAATTCACATCAACCATCAAATCATTCTGATCAAGAACACTTCCTGCTAATAGTATCAATGGTACAAATCATTATCATCTCGAGGGACACACAAGCTGCTTTGCCGCGCACACGAGAGCAGGGGATGCTCATCTGTTCTTATTCATCACACAAGACACAAAGATGTCACTAAAGCAGTTTGCGGCCTCTGAGGTAGTGATGAACTCGAGGACGCTGATTGTCCTCCTGCCTCCGTTGCCTCCATCCTCCAATATGAGGATATCAAAACAGATAATCTTCATCACTTGAATAATTGATAGGTTCATTGTCACTTGCAGGATTAGAATAATCATCCCAATCTTCTTCAGCAGCTAAAGCCTTTTGTTCCAACTTATCATCTAAGAGATCTTGAGCTCTTTTCTTACAATTCACAAAACCATGTCCTGGTTGTTTACAGTAATGACACAAAAGACGTGTCTTTGACGATACAAACTTTTTTTACCTTTATAGAATGATGATTTATTGTTTGCAACCATGACACTTTCTTCTTCTGGTACAGACCTTTTGTTTTTTTCTTCCTCATCAAGCAAAGAGGAAATTAAATTTTCCAAACTAGGATTGATCTTACTAAGAGTAAAAACAATACTTGAATATTCTTTTGGCAAACTATTTAGTAAGATTGCTTTAGCATCTTCTCCATCTACCTCTGCTTTTATTCCTACTAATTGATTTAAAATGGATCGAAACTTACTGATATGTTGAACCATATTGTCATTTTCACCCATCTTTAGCCCAAAAAGTTTTTGCTTAGTAGCCATTGCTGCACTACCTGCTTGAGATCCAAATAACTTGTTCAATGTCACCCAAATGTTATTAGATGACTTGGTTAGATCAATATGATGCAAATATGCATCGGAAAGACCAAGGCCGATAATTGCTATTGCTTTCCGATCCTTACTTTCCCATTTCACTGCTTCATCTGCATCATTCGGTTTTTTAATTTTTCCTTCGACAATGTCCCATAAGTCTTTATCAATCAATTGTAATTGGGTTCTTACTTGCCACGTGTGGAAGTATTTACCATCAAATCTTTCAATCACATTTATTTTTTCCATTTTGAAATTCCACAAAACTGGAAAACTTTGAACTAGACGATAATAAAATCTTTATACTAGCAGAGATACTTGGCAGATAACCGACTCACCGATATAAGCTAGTAGATGATGGGATTTAAAATACAGATCTTCAAACCAAAATTTCTTTATTCATGCATGCACTAATAATAACCACGCATTTTCATGCTGAGAATTTTTCTTAAACCTCTATATTGGAATAAACGTATTTGAACAGGAAATACGTGTGCAGTATTTGGGGTGCAGATCCGTTTTTATTGCAATTAGAGTTTTTCGACTTACCACAGCCAAATGAATATATAATGGAGGCCTGAATTTAGGAGGGAAATCCAATGCTTTGGAGACTCACATGTAGATCGAACCAGCTCCAGCGACTGTACATGCACAAAGAAAACGTGACTGCTAAACTAGTCTGCTAAACATTCCAAACTGTGAAAATGTGGAGCTCGATTGACACGTTCTTGAAAGTCTTCGAGCCTTTGAAAACTATTTGCAATGTCTCAACCCCGCAACTCCCTCAAGGATCCGCAACATAGATAGTGCTAGAGAGCACATGAAAAACCACAATCACGTCTTATATATGTGAATAGTTACTTATTCTATGCCCAACGTCCCTGATACAACACTATCTCTTAACACATATATCAATCTTCCGTGTTAAAGAAACTTGGATCATAAGCAGAATTGCAGTTGTTAAGTATCTTGATTTGTATCATGCACAATGGATATTCACCATGGAGGTCCGTCCTCCAAGATCCTCGCAAAAATACATAGATTGTGTAGCACAAAAATCTTTGCGAGAATACTGCAAATAGACGTGTGGATCTGACAAGAACCAAAGAAACGTCTCGCTAATAAGGAGAGTGACCATCACTAAGCATATGTCTGCCTCCACAGAATATTATTCTTTCATGTAACAGGCACAATATTCATATCGCTCTGGTACCAACTGTTTGTTCAGCGAACTCTACACAAGAAATAATTTACTGATATTGTATTCAAACTCTTCCGTTCTTTCATACATTCAGAATAACATATATATAGGAGTAAGCTTTCCTATAAAAATGGAGGTTGCTCAACAACACTCCTATTCTACGTGACCAAAAAACAAGAATATTGTTATGATTTTTTTATAATAACAAATCTATAAAAATCCAACCATATACAAAACTTACATATTACACATTTAATAATCACAAATATATATTTGCTCAAATATGTGAGCACTACGATATTAAATCCTAACGGTATCAAGTATGCGGAATGCATACAATGTATTTGATTAGTTACGAAGGAATGGAAATTGATATTGTTACTTATGTGTCTATATTCTTATCTTGATAGTTTGACCTTCTTGATTCAAATGATCTAAAGAGCATTGTATTATTATATAATTTGGAGACTTTTGTGATTATCAATGTAAGCTTTGCAAGAATATAAGACTGAATTCTTATGATTATTTAGCAGTTCTAGTATGTTCTATCATAAGCTAAATTGAAATTTAGGTAACTGTCTTTTTGGAAGATAGGGTTAAAATATACCTAAATAGAACGCTAAACAAACTGAATTAAATTATTAATCCCTAGTCCTGATTATGACAGGACAATATTTAATTGGATTCTGAATCATTTATATTTGATGCTAATAAGTATGATATAAATTCAGTTATGAGAACTGATATAAATCTAATGGGGTTCAGATGGCTATCTCATGTGAAATTTATGAGATATCGACCAATTCCATTGTTTTAGAATCATATATATTCTAAGAGCTCCGTGATGAGACCTTGGTCTTAATAACTCATCTGTGTAGTGGGTTTTATTGAGAAAGATCATACTTGGATGAGGAATCCCGGGTTTGGGAAAGGCTAACCTTAAGGGAACGTATTTATTGTAATTTAAACTCAACGTGCGTAACGCATTGTATTAAGTAGATCTTTTCGAGGTGGATTTAAAGGTTGACGGCACAAGTCAACTGCAGGGTTGTACCTCGAGAAGATTAGGATCTTCTTGAAGTTACAACAATGCGGGTGACTTATGACGACACCCTTTGCATTGATTGCTAAGATTTACACTTTGCTCTCATACAAGTTACTTTTGGGCCGATTAGGTATGTGGTCACATTATATGGCTGCCTAGGAGACTCGGGGTATCTTGACACACTGGTTTAATTAGGATTGACCCAGTATGTCATCTTATCCCTAGTCTTCGGGAGCATCCATATAACATGGTTACCTTACTAATCCATTCTCGAGTGATTAACTGGGATAAAAGGGACTGACAGAAGTCGGTATAAGACATTCTACATAACATGGGAATGGGGTGAAGGACATATTCCAGATTGACGAGTATGCCGTGAAGGAATACGAGACATAAGCAGTATGTTTCAAATCTTTGGCCAAAGTATCGCAAGCTGCTGATTGCGTTGTCCTAATTCACCTAGTCTAAGGGATGAGATGCCGATGAATAATGGTAACAATTATTCAGTTAGGTTCCTTGGACAGAGCATTCTGAATCCCAGAATAGGGAAGAGAACCGCAAGAGTGAAGTGTTAAATAATAACGTCAACTCTTATTACTCATAAATAGATCGAGTAGATTACCGAGTCATGGAATGAATAGATCGGAGGTACTCCGAGTCATTACAGCTGCATATGGTTATCTATTATATGAATGGTTATTTGATTTGTGAGTTCTAAATTATGTATTTAGAACCAGGACGCAATTATCAAAAAAATAAAATTGACTTGTTCTATTGTCTAAAATGAGGATGTTACATCTTGGTATCAGAGCTGAAGGTTGCAGCTCTTGGACCTATTGTGTCCATAATCTAATAAAAACCTGAATTTTCTTGTAACAGAAAATGGTTAGAATAAGGGGGAACATTGCGAATAATGCTCCACCTGAAGGAGGGGCGGCAACAACCTAGAAACTTGATGAGATCCTTGCTGCCCTGTTGGACACAAGAGATCGTTTAGCTGTACTTGAGCAGCAGGCGATGGGGAATGAGGAGGATGAAGAAGCTGGAAATGACAATCAGCCACCTCCTGAGGACAACCCCAATATGGGTGTTGATGTTAATGCTGTAAATGCACCTGTCCAACCAGAAAACAAAAAGGCCAGATTGGCAGCAGAACTCACTAATGATATAAAAAGGATAAGTCCACCTAAGTATGATGGCACCACATTAGGAGATGGAGCTGAGAACTGGCTCAGCAAAATGGAGAAGTACTTTGCAATAAGGAACTTCTCAGAGGAAACCAAAGCTATTTGGGGAGCCTATCAGCTTTCCCACGAAGCATCTTCGTGGTGGGATAGCCGTAAAGCTGAACTAAACATTGATGAGACCAATATTACTTGGGATCAATTTAAAGGCTATTTTAGGCAGCGTTGTCTACCACAACTTTTCTATGATCGAGAAAATGACGGAATTTCAGAACTTAGCTCAAGGGAAGCTAATGGTAAGCCAGATTCGGGAGCGGTTTACAAAACTCCTCAAGTATGTACCGCAGATATCAAACCCGACGAGAAGTTCGAATACTGAGAAATTCATCATGGGATTGAATCCCATGATAGGGGGAGAGGTCGATGTTCACAGTCCAACCACTATGGAAGGAGTTGTTGAAAAGGCCATAAGGCAGAACAGAAATTAAAGGCTATTTCTACTCATAAAGAGGAAGTGCGAGAAGAAGACTGCAAACCCCTCTTCAACCTCTCTTGCACCCAGAAAAGGACCATGGAAAAAGTTTGGAAACAAGAGTAAGTTTCCAGGAGATAACAATAAGAAAGCAGTAGTAAATAAGCCTGCTGGAAACGTAAGGGATAATTTTGCTAAAAATTATAACAATGGGTAGAAGCCCTATGGAGGACAATGTGACAATTACAAGG
The DNA here is from genome assembly GCA_018340775.1 of Taxus wallichiana var. yunnanensis. Taxonomy (NCBI): domain Eukaryota; kingdom Viridiplantae; phylum Streptophyta; class Pinopsida; order Cupressales; family Taxaceae; genus Taxus; species Taxus wallichiana. The sequence goes on along the minus strand of CM031234.1, from coordinate 412,072,453 downwards.
CTAGAGGCAATTCTGAGCCTAAAAAGGGACCTGTAGGAGGCTGCTACAATTGTGGCAAAGATCACTATGCAAATCAATGCCCTTTGAAGAAGGATGATCGTAATCAGCAGCATAAGATACATGTTGCAGTAGCAGACAAGCAAGCTAAAAAGCAAGTGACACCTATAGAAGTTCCGGGTAAGTTATTCGGCATACCTGTCACTATTATTTTTGATACAGGAGCTACTGAATGTTTTATATCTAATAAACTTGCTTCTAAACTTAAAAGAAAAGCTGGAAAAATGGATAAATCTTGGTATGCAGATAAAGATGGTAATAACTCTGTTCATACAGTGAGTATGTGTCTTTTTGGGGCAGTCCTTGACTTACCTAACTTTTCCACGGAAGTTGATCTCTATGTTACACCTTTAGGATCGTATGACATTATCATTGGTGTCAATTGGTTAGCTGACCATAAGGCAAAGGTAGATTGCTATGAAAAGAACATAAAGTGTTTAGATGATCAGCTGGAAACAACAGAGATTCAAGGGGTGAAACGGGAAATTTCAGTTAGAAAACTGTCAGCTATGCAGCTTAAAAAGGCTAAGAATAAAGGATGTACTCTTTATGCGGTAAAGATATCTGAATCTTCAGAAGAAGATGGTGATTACATGAAGCAAATTCCTCTGTTACAAAGTTTCAGGGATGTTTTTCCTGAAGAATTACCAGGGTTACCACCCAAGAGAGAATTTGACTTCACCATTGAAATCAAACCGGGAACTGAACCTATTTCCAAAGCACCTTATAGGATGACTACTACAGAGTTAGTCGAGCTTAAGGCACAGTTGCAAGAACTTTTGACAAAAGGTTTGATCAGACCAAGTGTTTCACCTTGGGAGCACTGTGATATTTGTGAAAAAGAAGGATGGAACACTTAGGCTATGTATTGATTATCGGATGTTGAACAAAGCAACAATCAAGAACCGATATCCACTTCCAAGGATCGACGATCTATTTGATCAGATGCGTGGAGCAGCGGTTTATTCTAAGATAGATCTTTGATCTGGTTATCATCAGTTAAGGATTAAAGAAGAAGACATTCATAAAACAGCTTTCCGAACAAGGTACGGACATTATGAATTCACGGTTCTACCCTTTGGATTAACTAATGCACCCGCAGCCTTTATGAACTTAATGAATAATATTTTTCAAGAATATCTGGACAAGTTTGTACTTGTATTCTTGGACGATATTCTCATTTATTCTAAAAGCGTTGAGGAGCACAATGAGCATTTGAGGATAGTTTTGGGAATTCTGAGAAAAAGAAAGTTGTATGGTAAGTTATCCAAATGTTCTTTCTTTGATTCAGAAGTTCACTATTTGGGTCATGTCATAAGCAAAGAAGGAATTGTTGTAGATCCTTCAAAAATAGTGGCAATAACTGAGTGGCCTGCGCCAAAGAATGTGCATGAAGTAAGAAGTTTCATGGGTCTTGCAGGTTACTATAGAAAATTTGTAAAGGATTTTTCTAAGGTAGCTGCACCAATAACTTCATTGCAGAAAAAGGATAAGAAATTCTTATGGAACGAAAGTGCGAAGTGGCTTTCAAAAGTCCGAAAGACCAGGTTGACTCTCGCACCTATATTAGTGTACATGCTGAGACCCTAATGGGAATTTTACTGTTGTAACGGATGCTTCTGGGGAAGGCCTTGGAAGTGTTTTGCTACAAAATGATCAGGTCATTGCATATGAAAGTAGAAAACTCAAGTTACATGAGCTGAACTATGCCCCTCATGATTTGGAGCTTGCTGCCATTGTTCATGCACTTCAAGTCTGGAGACACTACTTACTTGGGAAACCTTTTGAGTTGAAAACTGATCAATTAGGACTGAAATATATTTTTACTCAGCCCAATCTAAATGCCAGACAGAGAAGGTGGTTAGAATTTTTATCACAATATGACTTTGATATTAACTATATCAAAGGGAAGGAGAATAGAGTAGATGATGCTCTAAGTCATAGGAGGCACATTTCTCGCTCTTATAACATTAAGAACTCGGTTCAAGGAAGAGGTAAAGAGTTCCTTAGAATCGATAATTACTTTACTGCGAGGTAAGGGCGGCGCGCTTGCTACTGAGAACCTAATGATGCAAGGTATAAAGGTTTTCATTTTGATAATGAAGGAATCTTGCGTTATGAAAACAGGGTATATGTACCTATGTTGAATGACTTGAGGAAGAAGTTGTTAGTGGAATTTCATAATTCACCTTTCTCTGGACACCCGGGTATCACAAAGATGCTTGCTGATCTGAAACAGAAATACTTTTGGAAAGGTATGAAAAAGGATGTCATAAATTTTGTGACCCATTGTTTGGAGTGTCAGCGGGTTAAGGCAGAACATATGCACCCTGCTGGACTGTTATATCCTCATAGCATACTGCAGTACAAATGGCAAGTAATAACCATGGATTTTGTACAAGGATTACCCATGTCTAGGAATAAGCATGATGTTATCCTGGTAGTTGTAGATAAACTGACTAAGGTAGCTCATTTCATCGCTGGAAATCTAAAGGATGATTCACCAGTGCTGGCCAAAAGATTCATACACAAAATTTTCAGATTGCATGGTGTACCAGAATTGATTATATCTGACAGGGATCCAAGAATGACGTCAAGGTTTTGGCAAACACTTAATACAGCTCTTGGAACAAAACTAAACTTCAGTTCTGCATATCATCCGGAAACGGATGGACAAACTGAAAGGGTAAATCAAGTGTTGGAGGACATGTTGCGGATGTATTGCATGGATCAACAGTATAAATGGGAAGAGTATCTTCCATTAGTTGAGTTCGCATACAACAACACTTATCATTCATCTCTCAAAATGGCACCCTTTGAAGCACTTTATGGAAGAAAGTGCAGAACTCCTGTTAGTTGGGACAGTGTTGAGGATAGAGTGGTAATTGGACCAGAGATTCTCACAGAAATGGAACAGCAAGTTAAGCTGATTCGTGAAAGATTAAAGGAAGCAGCGGATAGGCAGAAGAGCTATGCTGACCTTAAGCGGGTTGATAGAAGGTTTGAGCTTGGTGAGAAGGTTTTTCTACGTGTTAAACCTAGGAAGAGTTCTATAACTTTTGGCAAGGCTGCCAAGTTGTCACCTCGATTCGTGGGACCTTTCGAAATTGTCGAAATAATCAATCTGTAGCTTATCATTTAGCATTACCACCTGCTTTATCTTGCATGCATGATGTTTTCCATATTTCTTTGCTTAAGAAATACGTTTCAGATCTGTCACATGTTTTAAATTGGAATTCCTTGCAGGTCCAAGACCCAGGAATAATCGTGGTTAAACCCACACGAGTGCTGGAAACTCACCAATTGCATTTAAGAAATCATGTAATACAACAATGTAAGGTCCAGTGGGACCAGTTTAACGAAGAAAGTGCAACTTGGGAAAATCTGGAAGAGATGAAAACTGCTTTTCCTTCTCTTTTTCAACAGAATGAAATCTGTTGACAAAACATTCTTTAATGAACTTATTTTTTTATATAAGTATTTATGAAAGCCAGATGAAGGCAAACATTATTCAGGTTGAATAAAATGTGTTGTGACATTGATTTCTGGAACTATTCAAGTTGGAAAATAGTCGCATTGATTTGTGAACTAATAAATTGATTGACCTGAAGGTTAATCGAATATGTAATCATCGGGACGATGAATCTTTTTAGGAGGGAAGCATGTAACACCCTGAACTGTTGTTACTTCCTCCTGAGCATACAAGTGTTGATATGTGATTTCTTTGTAAAAAGGATGTGTTCCTTGATTGAGAAATCATGCTTGATATGTACTGAATCTTCTTTGCAGATTGCAGATTTTTGACTGAGTCGGAATATGATTGGACTCTTTTATTTCTTTCATTTTGTATCTGAGTTTAATCTGATCTCGGAATGAATCATAGAGTTATCCATCTATAAGACCTAGCCTTGGATCAGTGGAATTGATCCAAGTATTGCTTTAAGTTTGTTCGTGATGAATTAAAATTACAGACCTTGAACAGGTTGCAAGGTCTAGAAGCATTGAATAAGCTAGTCCGGAGTATAACTCAGGTTGATCATGTGAAATGGATTGGTTCCCGATATCGAGGTATATCTGGAAGGTCTCGATCATGGACCAGGTAATAATTCGGTTTCATACAATTTTGTAAGCCTAAAAGCAGAACAGGAGCTAACCCTGTTCAAGAATGCATGTTGTAGGTCTTTTTCTGAGTGTACGGAATGTAGACCCAACTGGAATTATTAATGTTAGTAACCTAAAACTAAACTTAACCTAGGGGTTAGTATTAATCTAACCTAGACCTAGGCTAAGAGCTAATGTCCTAAGTTAGTATCTATGTTCTATGAAGTTAGACTAGGTGTTATCCTAAATTCTAACCTAAGTTACTAACCTAACTATTGGGCAAGGATTATGGGGACCTATGGAGGGGTGCGAACCATGGGCAGCTTTTTCTATGTTATTTAATGCAAAGGATAAGTATGAAGGATAGGTATTGGCGGAGGTTTTAGAAACGGCTAGCTGAGCCGACGTGGCAGGTCGCCAAAACTGAAAATGGTGTTGAAAGTCTATTTGTCTATCGCCAACTTTGGCGGTTGGTGGCAGTGGAGTTTGAGCGGGAAATTTGGAGTAAATGCAATTAATGAGCTCGGTAGTCGAGCTCGGAATTCACGAGAAGGCATGAAAATTGGAAAGTTGTTGTTTTGTTTGGCTTATCGCGAATTTCGGTTTTCCTTCTGCCTGTTCACTAGTTCTTCGCACCAGTCTTCTTTGTGTTGCATGGTGAGTATGAGCGTATCTAGCTCTTTTCTCTGGCAAGGAAGATATATATGTCATGGAGATAGCAAAATTTTGTTGGTCGCTCTAACTTGGAAAAGGAAAAGGAAGTCCAAGCTCTTTCAGTGGTCTGCTTCGGAATTTTGAGCAAAAATCCAGGCATGTTAGGCCCTAACCTTTAAAAATCTTGTTGTCTTTCAAGTGATTTCATTAGAACAACTCTGTTCAAATGATTTATGGTAATAGAGGATTTTCTTTGGATGTCTTGTGTGATTTTGGCACTGTATCTTCATGCTGGTTCGATTTTTCATTTATCCCTTGATGGGTGTTTATTAAATTCGAACTGTGGCTTTATTTCTTTGTGTTTTGCATTCTGGCTTAAATATGTGAAATTTATGAAGGGAATGTATGCTCGGCCTGCTCGGCGAGAGCCCATAAATTATTCTTGTGATGGGTACAGGCCACTGTTATGCTTGTCGATTTTGTAGTCGATGCATGTTGTGAATACTTGTTGGAAGGGAAACTGCTGGACATTTGTTTGATTATTCAGTTTTAAGAGAACCTTGTAAGCTCTGTCGTGGTTATTGATGGGGTGGTTATTGATACTTGTTGGGTTTCGTTGTGTCTTTTAAAGTTGTTGGGAAGAGGTAACTATTGTGTTCGTAGTCATTACGACCCTGTGGAAGTTGTTTTCCTTTTATTGTGGTAATGGGATTCAACCCGTTGACAGTATACAATATGGATATATGTATTTTATTTGAACGACTCTGTAGAGTCCATTGAATGATTCGTATAAATTGGGCCACTGTGGAAGCTATATATATATATATATATTTGAATGTTGGAAATTGCTTTGTCTGAGTCTTGTTGGAGTAACAGGTAAGGCGACTTCTGTTATTTGGTAATGAATACTTTCGTTTTACAAGGAATTTGTGGTTCAGACTCAGTTGGGCATTTAAATATGTATTCCACTCTATGTAAGCTTGGAGCAAATATAGTTATACGGGCTCTGTTGGGTTTCTTGTTACAAAATCATTATATAGCTTTTGTATAAACCTGATTTTAAAGGCTTGCCAATGTTGGCACGGATGGAATCATTATCTTCTATGTATTTTGTTTACTGTTGTTGGGACTCAGTTGAATTCTTGATAGTTAAACAGTGTAACTGCTTCAGATTATAACTGTTGGGTTTACTTTGTTTTTGACTTGTTGGGTTCTGTGAGTATGGGAAGATATCTTGTATGTCGGCTTCTGGATAAGCTAAACTGTGAATATTGTTTATGGACTTAGTTTTAATTCCTCGAATGGTAATCTATGTCACTGTTTTCCGTATAAGCCTGAGTATGAACATGTAATGTTCTTGGCTTTGTTGGTTTTCTTTATTAAGCTTGATAACATGAATTATGGCCTTTTAAGTAGGTCGTGAATACCATACCTTCAACTCTGATTGCGTTCAGGGGTGATTACGATATTCTATGTTATGTTTTTCTTCTGATAGATTCCAGTTTGATGTGGCTGTGCATGCTGCTTGGATTTCGTTTAAAAATCCCTTCGCATAGTCGTAGGGAGATGTCATTGCTTAAATGATCATGAGTCTTTGGTTGACTGCGATAACAATGGAGTTCTTTTGATTTCGACCTTGTGTCTAAAAGCCTTTCAGTGCTAATCTTCTTATCTGTCGCTTTTGCGTAAGGTCATACTGAGTCCGCTTGGTAGATAGACACCGTGTTTGGCAAGAGGGTTACTGTACTGTAGTTGCTTTACTTTAAGTTTTAATAGAACAGAGTGCTGTTGATGGACTCGACTGATTTATTTGCATGCGTATTAAGTGAATGCCTTGCTTTTGGAAAGATGGTATAGACATGAGCTAGTTCAGAGGGAAACATGTACAATTTGTTTATTTCTTTTCTGTTGTAAATTATAAGTTGATATAATTGTTTAACTAACATCTGTAATTGATTTTACATAATGACGGTAACTGGATTGATATGATATTCCTCTTTTTAAGTTGAATATAATGATTGTCTGATGTTTGTTCAACTTGGGATTTACAATGAATAATTGCTTAGGACACTTTTGTTCTTCTTGATCCCTAATATTTTGATGAAATATTTGAGAAGTATATAGGACTACTCCGTAACGAAAATTATTGTTACACGTTATAGACATGATATATTCTTAACGTATAGTCTGAGTCATGTTTATTTGATTGGTGATTTTATATCATTTAAACAGGGTGTTTAATGAAAACAATTGATGGATTGCAATTGTTTTAAAAGTTAGTGCTTATCATGCTCAGTTCATCGAACTGACTCATGTTGACTATTTTTGCAGATGGTTGCCGTAAGTGGTAAAAGCATGCAGATCTGATAGGATAATCAGATTGATTAAATTTGATTTATAAGTGAATTACATCTTGATTTTCTAAATGTACCATATAAGGAAAGATGTTCCTTTTTCAGTTGAGTAATGTATCAAGTATGCGGAATGCATACAATGTATTTGATTAGTTCTGAAGGAATGGAAATTGATATTGTTACTTATGTGTCTATATTCTTATCTTGATAGTTTGACCTTCTTCGGTTCAAATGATCTAAAGAGCATTGTTATTATTATATAATTTGGAGACTTTTGTGATTATCAATGTAAGCTTTGCAAGAATATAAGACTAAATTCTTATGATTATTTAGCAGTTCTGGTATGTTCTATCATAAGCTAAATTGAAATTTAGGTAACTGTCTTTTTGGAAGATAGGGTTAAAATATACCTAAACAGAATGCTAAACAAACTGAATTAAATTATTAATCCCTAGTCCTGATTATGACAGGACAACATTTAATTGAATTCTGAATCATTTATATTTGATGCTGATAAGTATGATATAAATTCAGTTACGAGAACTGATATAAATCTAATGGGGTTCAGATGGCTATCTCATGTGAAATTTATGAGATATCGACCAATTCCGTTGTTTTAGAATCATATATATTCTAAGAGCTCCATGATGAGACCTTGGTCTTAATAACTCATCTGTGTAGTGGGTTTTATTGAGAAAGATCATACTTGGATGAGGAATCCCGGGTTTGGGAAAGGCTAACCTTAAGGGAACGTCTTTATTGTAATTTAAACTCAACGTGCGTAACGCATTGTATTAAGTAGATCTTTTCGAGGCGGATTTAAAGGTTGACGGCACAAGTCAACTGCAGGGTTGTACCTCCGAGAAGATTAGGATCTTCTCGAAGTTACAACAATGCAGGTGACTTATGACGACACCCTTTGCATTGATCGCTAAGATTTACACTTTGATCTCGTACAAGTTACTTTTGGACCGATTAGGTATGTGGTCACATTATATGGCTGCCTAGGAGACTCGGGGTATCTTGACACACTGGTTTAATTAGGATTGACCCAGTATGTCATCTTATCCCTAGTCTTCGGGAGCATCCATATAACGTGGTTACCTTACTAATCCGTTCCCGAGTGATTAACTGGGATAAAAGGGACTGACAGAAGTCGGTATAAGACATTCTACATAACATGGGAATGGGGTGAAGGACGTATTCCAGATTGACGAGTATGTCATTAAGGAATACGAGACATAAGCAGTATGTTTCAAATCTTTGGCCAAAGTATCGCAAGCTGTTGATTGCGTTGTCCTAATTCACCTAGTCTAAGGGATGAGATGCCGATGAATAATGGTAACAATTATTCAGTTAGGTTCCTGGACAGAGCATTCTGAATCCCCAGAATAGGGAAGAGAACCGCAAGAGTGAAGTGTTAAATAATAACGTCAACTCTTATTACTCATGAATAGATCGGTAGATTACCGAGTCATGGAATGAATAGATTGAAGGTACTCAAGTCATTACAACTGCATATGGTTATCTCTGTTATATAAATGGTTATTTGATTTGTGAGTTCTAAATTATGTATTTAGAACGTGACGCAATTATCAAAAAAAAATTTGACTTGTTCTATTGTCTAAAATGAGGATGTTACATGAGTTTTCTAATATGATGAGAGAAGAGTTTGAAATGTCTATTCTTGGAGACCTCTCATTCTTTCTTGGTTCACAAATCAGTCAATCGGACCAAAGTATCTTCATATCCCAAACCACGTATATCAAAGAAATTCTAAAAAGGTTTAGAATGGAATATTGTAAACCTATAGGTACACTAATTGAAGTAGGATGTAAGTTGAGAAAAGAGGATAACTCATCAAAAGTAGACAAAAATATACGAGATCCATGATAGGAATTCTACTCTATTCCATGACATCAAGACATGATATCATGCGGTGGTGGGCCTAGTTGGAAGATACCAAGAGGATCCAAGGAAACACACTTAAAGGAAGTAAATAGAATTCTAAGATATATCATGGGATTACTTGAATATGCAATTTGGTATCCCCAAAGAAATGAATTCATCATAAAATCCTATACATATGTTGATTGGACATGAAATGTTGATGGCAGGAAGAGTACAAGTGTGAGAGCATTCTTTTTTGGAAATTGTCTAGTATCTTGGTTGAGAAAGAAACACTCATTAGTGGCACTCTTAATATGTGAAGAATAACATATAGTTGTCGTAATGTGTTCTACTCAGGTTCTTTGGATGAAGCAAACATTGGAGGATTATAAGGTAAAATTTGATGGCTCAATCCTCTTGTTACGTGATAGCACAAGTGCAATAAGTGTCTCCAAGAATCCTATGTTCCACACAAAGACCAAGAAAATTTCGATTATATGTCATTTTTGAGAAAACAAGTGAATGGCAAGAAAATCGGCCTTGAATATGTGTGCACAAAAGGAGCAATTGTAGATATCATGAGCAAGCCACTACCAAAATCTACATTTGAGTACTTAAGGAATGATTTGGGGGTCATTCGTGATCCCATGAGAAACTAGATAGTGTGAAGACAAGATAAGGGAGAATTATCACGTAATTTCAGCTCCTAATTACTTGTAAAACAATCTTCATGTTAGGGAAGATAGCTCATTATTGTCAAAGTATGCATCAGCTCGGGGGAACATTGTTGCAAGTATAACATGTCACATGAATATAAAAACATGAGCCTAGGGGGAGATTCGTGTGTTATGAACATGAATTATCCATCTTACTTCCATTTTTCATCATTATATGGCATAAATGGCACTTTTTTATTATTTTTAAAGTGGAAGAGAAGATTAAATCATAAACCGATTAGTAATATTCAAAAGGGGAGTGAAGATTTAATCGAAATCAGCTAAGGGAGAGATACATAGTGATATCGAAACTAGGTATGCTACAAGTATGCAAGTATTTTTTCCATCAAAGTATGTAGGTTTCTAAGGAAATTGCCATCAATGACTAAGGGATATTTTTTTGGACCTTTGTCATTGTCATATGTGTTTTCATTGATGTGAAGTTATATTGATGGAAAAAGGGGCAAGAGAAATGTGAAGGTTGATTTGTAGTGTCAGCTCTTAGAGGCTTTATGATGATTAAGGATAAGTTCAAAGGGACTCAATCAATTTTTTTGCAAGCAACAGATATGAGGAGTTAGCTTCCGAAGTCTCGAAGATGTTGTGGAGGCTTAGTGAGAGCCGCGGGTAAAGGGAAGTCACAGATGTGAAAGAAAATCCATAGGAGTAAAGAAGTTCTTGAGGAAGCCACGAACAAGAAGAAAAGTTGCAAAGGATTAGAAATAGCCACGTAAAGCTGTAAAAGCTGAGATAAAAGAAAATAGATGCGAACATGGAATAAAGCCGTGAAATACTAAAGAAGGCAATAGACAAAGGAATAAATCCATGAAACCCTGCAAAATCCACGAGAAGTAAAGGAAAGCTACGAGATAAGCGAAAATTCCACAAATCAAAAGATATTGATGTGATGCATAGGAGAAAATCATAGAAGCTAATGAAATCTATAGAATGAATAAATGAGGATCACACATGGCTCGATAAAAATAAAATCTCCTTGTACATGGTCAAATGGGACTTTGTACTTTGAAATCAATAATGATTTAGTGATTTGGTTATTGCGACTATATACACAACTTGAGCTCCACAAAAACTAAGAAATATCCAGTTCCAACTATCAACATTTAATTTTCTTTAACTTTGTGGAATTATAATTACAATTCTCTATGAAATTATTTATTTATAGGATAAATTAAATATCAGAGAAGAAAACATTCATTCATCATGATCAAATTGGAAATCCTAAAAAGATGAGAAATCTATTTTAGGAATCAGCTCATAAACTACTACGGAAAATGTACGAGAAAATAGAGAAGTCGATCAAATATGGAGAGAATAAATATAGATTTTTTTGTATGCACTTAAATTTACAGATTTGTAGTGACAGATTGGAAGAGTGCATGACACACCAAGGAAGTGGAGGAAGATTATTGGTGATCTACAAAATAAAAACTCCATGATAATAAGGGTGTTACTCAAGTAAGAAATCAACACATGCGAATTAGAAGAGTAGGAGAGGGAGAAATAGAGCTCAAGTGAAAAATGAAAGATGCGAGATAAAGAATAAATAAAGTGTATAAATCAAAGACCCATATCAGATTTGAAAGACTAAAAAAATAATGTAGAGAATGTTAAAACAATGAGAGCAGAACGATACGAAAAGTGATCATAATCTGTTGTGTAAGTAATATTGATTATGTATGATCAAATTATATTTGTAAAATAATATTTCTAAGTGGGTGCTTAGACTATATGGGTGTGTTCTCATTGCAAGTTGGTGCTTTATAAAATCTTCTTAGTGGGTGGTCAATAAATATTTGATTGGGTTCTTGAAGTAGTGAAGTGGGTGATTCACCTTTGGCCGAGTGGGTTCTCAACTGAAACCTTGTAAGCTTTGGAATTGGTGTTCCCAATAAAGCCTTGGTTTCAAATTAGTTTTTCTCCCGAAATGGGTTCCCACTATAAATTTTATGTTTAGTGTTTTATTGTCTAGTATATGTTTGAAAAAATGCACATGATATAGTCCGCACAAAATTTAAGAAATTGTGGCAAAATATGTAATCAGCATTGATTCACCTCCCCTCTCAGTGCTTGTGATCTCTAACAATGTGGCTAGTTGTGGTTTCTCCTTTGGTTTCAATGAATCCAAGTTCCGATGGGACAGTTCCATCCCACTCAATTTTCCTGCGACTCTAAATCTCAACTTCAAAAAGGAAGTCTTCTTACACACATTCCTAGAAAAGGTTATTGTGTATAAGATGATCTTGTCCTTGTGACTCATCTAAAGATAACTACTCTTTTACTTTAACATCTGATATGCAAGTGATGTCATTCTTGTTTTCCTCTTCCTCCTTGTTCAATTTATAACATGGAAGATTCAATTCCTATAATATTGATTTAAGAGGGTTGTTATGAGAAGCGGCTATTTTCTAATATTATCTTCCATGTCACTAGGTATTTTGTGTTGAAGGCTAGGTTATGGGATAACAAAAATAACAAGTTTTGTAGAATCTTCTCCATCAAGGCGGTCTTCCAAATGAAAGATAATCTTCCCTTTAATTTCTTGGATGTACCAAGGATTCAACCTTCTTCATGGTGTCCTATTTATTGGAAATGTGTTCACCATGGCCTTCTTTATCTTCTAACATAAAATTTGAAAGCTTAAAATCATCCAAAAACTCATATTTTTGAAAAATGAAGAGAGAAGTTTTGAAACCTCTTGTATGTCCTTCTCTACACACAAGACCTATGAATTTGTATGGTTCTCCTCCATGGCATGAAACTCCTATGGCTAGTTGAAACATTTGATGAGGATCTTTGTAAGCTAGTGTAACCCACCATAAGTGATGAAAGCTCTCAACATGCAAGACAACAAGGATACCAGCATTCATATGAAATACCTTGCACACTTGGCAACTTACCTTCATTCATTTACACATGTTATTATTCTTATGCATTTGGAGCTAACCCTTTCCCTTATACAATAGAATTTACAACCTATAATGGATCAAAAACCCTATGGACACAAAGTGCAAACATGCACACTACATTCCAAACAAATGGATTGTTGGTAAGCATACTCTTTTTCTTCCTTTACTATTGCCAAAAAAATTAATCTTAACACCTTGTTCTCTTTCCTCACCACCCAACTTAGCCTCTTTTGAAGGCTTGAATAGTAAAGGTATTTTATCAATTTGAAATCTTGTGGCCCAAATCTTTAAATTTTATCGGACTCCTTCTCTATGGAGATCTTTATCTTGCTTCCCTTGACTAGTTTTCGGATATTCTTATTCTTCTTCTAAAAACAGATCCAAGGAAGCAAGAGGAGGGATAGGTTGGTTTTCAAATTTTTTTATCACTTTTGGTGGAAGGGAGGGTGTATTATATCTTCCTTGTTGAGGGAAAGGATATTTAGAAGGGAAAAGGCCATAAAATTCAAGATGAGATGGGAAGGTAGAGAATGGAGAAATGAAATTCTCAATAGGGGTAGTAACTAGAAATTTAGGAAAATGAGGTTCAAGTTGAGATGACATAGGTTGAGGAAAAGGAAAAGGGTTATGAGATGGCAATGCAAGATTTTCCCATTAATAGGAATGACTAACATCATAATCATAAGCCTCCTTCTAAATCCTTTTTCCAACCTCAAGAAATGTTTTGATTATCCAATGGAGCTTCTACTAAGGATTAAACTCACATGGTATAGATTCGGTCTAGGGTATGGAAATCTGAAACCAATCTAGTCTACCTTTGTCATCTCTTTAATCATTATCTACATCATGTTCTGCTCTAATTCCCGAACCTTTATCTAAAAATAGTCCTCCTCAGTTCTAGGATAACCCCAATTTTTGCATATTTATTCCTTTCAACAACTCCATAGTTTGGTGGGTGACCAAACTAGAATGTATCTTCCTCATGTGGATATGTATACTCAAACAAATTTTCATCATAAAATTGATCTCAAGGTGGATTGTAATGACCTCAAGATGAATTTAGATAACACTATTGTTGCTGTGAATGTGAAGTCCATGATGGGAATGAAGTCATGATTTCATAACTTCATGGGTGGGAGAATAACTAAAGGTATGACAAGAAAAATGGATTTAAATCATTGGAAGAAATTTTCTACAAATCGAGAGAATGGGTTGTTTTTACCAATGGAGTCGACACTTGTGCTTGGGTATACCTCCTAATACTAGAATTTCATCAATAAAATAACTAAATGAAATGGAATGAATAGAAACATACTATAGACACCAAATTTGTGTCTTACGACAACCTGTGCCCCGCATCTCATTTCGCAACCTAACCTCACCACCTAAACCTTACACAATTATTTATTAATTACCTTATAATTAATAAATCCAAATCTCCAAACCTACCACCTCATTTTGCCACCTCATCATGACCTAGCCCTAACCCTAAATTAACCTAATTAAGACCTATAACTTGGTCTACATCTACACCCATGACTAATTACTCCTCACCCGTACCAAAACAAACCTAATAATGACTTGACCAAGCCCACAACTAATCCCTCGGAGAAAAGGAGGGAAAGTTGGCTATTTTACTAAAAATAGCCCACTTTGACTTATCCAACATCGGTTCTACTCATTGACCGCCGTCGGTTATGTAACAGCCATCGGTTCCTTGTAAATGACCTCCCCCAACCAAAAAGAAAGGATTGGAATTCATTTGAAAGATCCAGAATTCACTTGGCAGAGTAGAGACAAGTGAAGGAAAGAGAAGAGTTTGCAGAGAAGGACATCGAGCCCAAGACTGCAACTGAGTAACTAGAGCACAGTGACACTCATCCAAGCATTGGGAGAGAAGATAGCTCACTTTTGATTGTCAGATCATCCCACCTGAGCCTTGCCTTCATCATCACAGTCCTTGAACTGTATCTTCATCAGGAACTAGTAAGTGGTGTCTTGTACATTTTTAAATACCATTTCTTGAACTTCTGATTCATAGTAATTATAAGCTCACTCCTAGATCTACTACCCGATAGCACCCTACATCTAACTTTCATTCCTCTACCCTTACATTACCCCAAGAATAGCTCCCACACTCTCTAAGTCTTCTCCATCACCCTATTTCCTACCCCTAATCATTTACCAACCTTATAAACACCATAACCACCTTTACAGCCCAACCTTCATTGAAAGCCCCTAAATCATTACCCCTAGATCTTGCTTGTTTTTAGTTCTGTTTCTCTGTCATACATTGTTTAGGTGATCACTTGAAGCAGTTTTGTGGGTATACTAAGCATTGTTAATCCCAAACCAATGACTTCTTACATCTTCTCTTTGCTTTCACGGTGGATCGATACCGGTCCTATTCTACCAACATTGGTTAATCGACCGATGTTGGCTAAGTCCCGACCGACATCAGCTATTTGGTGATATCGGTTACTATTTTCTGATTCGACAAACCAAAGAACCTACCAATTCTAACATTTTTTTGTTGTTTCTATTCCTAATAGATTGAATCCTTCTTTGTGTACTCTTGTCCATGGTTGTTATCACTCGGAAACAAGCCGCAGCCATGGTTTCACATGCCTATTCCGTGCCTTTGCCTGAATCACCCCCTTCACATCCTATGGGGAATCCTACGGACACCAGTGATGTTCCCAAGATCCCTGTAGGAGATAAGGACTTTGCCAAATTTTTGGATGCTAATCCTAGTGCCGTACAGTACTATTTGTCCCATACCCCTGACCGTACGCTGATGGTCAACTTCTCGTTGGTATGCCTATTAGTATAGCTGCTCACTTAGCTCCTTCCCCACCTAATAACTCCACCTTACCTTCTTCATCCTTAGCCCCGTCTCCCAACTTAGTGGCTTCGGGGGTTCATACGACACAGATTGGCTTTCCTTTGGTTAATCTGGGGCCCCACATATCATTACCACCGACTGCTCCTACCTCGTCTCTCTCGCAGACTGCCCCTTTCATAACTTGCTCTCTGCCACCTATCCACACGAGCTTTCCTTCTCAAGCTGCCCACCTTTTCATTTCCACACACTTATCCGGTGGCTTCAACATCTTATATAGGACATCCCTATTCGGTTGCCTCAACATATTCGTCATCAATACCTTATCAACATTTAACCCCACCATTGTCTAGTAGTGGCTCTTGGCCCAATCCGCCTCCGTTTACAACAACCGCACCATCATCTTACCCAACCACTGATTTAATCAAACAAATGATGGACAAGATGTAAAATCTAGAGGCTTCTGTTTCAGGAAGCCGTAGCACCCTGACATACGAGCAAGTTTGTCGGGAGCCTATTCATCCTTTTGTCCCCCTTCATTCATATCCTCCTCAATGGGAATTACCAAAATTTACTCATTTTAATAGTAAGGAGGATCCTCAACAACACTTGCGATCATTTAGACATGCCTGCTATCTGATTTCTCATGATGATGCCTTACTACTCCGCACCTTTCCCATGTCCTTATCAGGACCCGCCTTGGAGTGGTACAGTGCTTTAACCCAACACTCAATCTTCTCTTTTAATCAATTAGCCCAATCTTTCTTGGATTATTTCTCCATTAATATTTCTAATAAAGTATCCATCACCGACCTCTATGCCATCCAACAATTTGAAGACGAATCTATCACAGATTTCATTGGACAATGGCGGGGCCTCATCAACCAACTCACTTATGCCTTACCTCGAGCTGAACTCATCGAACTATTTACGCGGGTCTGTGCTAAGCACATTTCTTCCACCCTCCAAATTCAAAATTTCTGCACCTTTGATGAGGCCTTTACTATGGCTCGAAACTAGAGATCCGAGCCTTAGAGGAAGATAAATTACGGTTGTGCAACAAAACCTAATTTCGAACCCAAGACTCCACCAACAAACCCAACACCACAAATTCTTATGCATCGACTGCTTTGAAATCAAAAGGAGCTATACACATGGTAATGGTCAAATCCCAAGCACCTTCTAGTACCCTGCCAAAAACCACCTATAAGTATAAAGCCGAGCTCGTCAATTACACTCCCTTGGGTGAAACTTATGGTATGATTTTGGACAAATTGCTCAAAGCAGGAGCTATCACCTTGCCTCCTGTTAAACCTCACTCTAGGTTTGATTCCACCCATGCTATACCTTCTTGGTACAAAGAAAATGACTTCTATAACTTCCACCGCATGAAGGGACACAGTCACAAAAATTATAAGATGTTGAAAAACATAGTGCAAGAAATGGTTGATGCAGGGGATATAACCCTCGATAATCCTAATGCCCCTGCTAACCAAAATTTGAAAATCTTCAACAAACCATTCCCAAACCACTCATCTAACAGTAACATAAACCAAGATATCTTAGCCGAGGAGAGTGTTCATGAAATCCATGCGGTCTTCAACTCCCAACCAAAAGCTTCTATCAAGGAAATTCTGAATCAAGCCTCTTCACTAACGCAGGGAGCCGCACCCCCTTCACCACCATCAAGACAAAATGATAATCTTGCCATTCCTTTACCCATAAAGGAATTAACCGCCCAGAGTTCTCTTCTCATGAATGAGTCTTCTTACACCACATCCCTGCAAGATTGTGAGCAGATGTTATCTAACTTATCTATTTCCCAAACATCTCCTTCCATCACTCTGGCTATAAAAGAAGAAGGCTCGCCACTATTTCTATCATCCTTAGAAGAGAAACCTCTCAAACCGACATCACCAAATTATTTAATCATGATGGATTCCCTCAAACATGCCCTCCTGCCTATTAGTTATTCATCTCCTAAATCTTTTTAGCGACCTAGGTTGACCTCTTAACACCCATTGATACAGTGCTTCATTTACCCCCTGTATCACGCCCACAGTGGACCAGAATCACAACCCACCTCTCTTCCATATCAAAGTTCCTATTCACATGTGAATATTGTCATCCCTCAGAAGATAGACAAGTCCTATGGGAGCGTTTGAGTACACCATGCTCTACTCAAATGCAGATGACCAATCCAGACACCTCTACCATATACCCAAGGTGTTTACAAAAGCTCAAAATGCCTATGTCCTCATCTTCACCCCCCTCATCTCTACCGAATACCTCATCCACCTCTATTAACCTAACCAAACCTTCCCCTATGCTTGGAACTTCACCAATACCCAGCCTAACACACCCACCTAAATGGTTAGATTTATCCAAAAATAAAGCCATCCATCCACCTAGGAGACAAACCCAATCTCCTCAAGTTCAATCTATGCCTCTGTCACAACTAAAACCCTCACCATCACACCTACCTTCTATATTGGGACCTCACCCCTCCACCTTGCCTCAATTCATCATACCTCCTGCGTTTTCTTTAAAACGACCTGCACCCTCTGCACCCATACAGAGATCCATGGGTGTATCAACACCATCACCCCAAGTATCCTATCCACCTATCAACCCTAAACAAACTCCATCATCAAAGGATTTGTTTGCTGACACTCCTCTTTCTCCGTGGTTGTTTCCTGCCACCATGCCATCTGTGGCCTCATCATCTAACCAGCTAAACATAACTTCTGCGCCGACGAAGCCACGTTTAGTTAAATCCAATTATCGAAACCCCTTGTCTAAACCACCACCCATTCGAACCAACCATACCCAACCATTACCAAAACCCACCCAATCAATAGCCTCATCTTCGTATGACTTTGACCCACTCAAAGGATCTTACGCCAAGATCCTTGATATGTTGGTAGAGAATGTGACCATTTCCCTACCCCCACTTAGACCCTATGATCCATCTAAACCTCGACCTATAGGTTATGATGAGTCTAAAATATGTGTTTACCACCGCACACCAAGACATGATGTAGAGGGATGCAAATATTTGAAATCCGTCCTTTGTCAGTCACCTCTCTCGGATAGAAAGGTTGAGAAAGACAACTTACGAAGGGAGAAACCTTTAGCTTCAATCCCTCTCCTATACCACCTGTCCCCACCTCACCAAGATCTATCATTATTGTAACCCCACCTCTCAAATACAATGAATTATCCCTACCATCTTCCTCCTCTCATGTTCACGAGATCAACATGATTAGTATTGCTACTCGAGGCGAAAAATAATGGGAAAGCTAAAAAAGCACACTGCAGCCTCTCTTCCTCCATATGTCATCTTGATCACACCACCACCTAAAGTGGTTATTCATGGACCTACCTACCCCGTCTCTGATGGAGTTTCCCACCATACCATGATCAAACAGCTTCACCAATCACCTATAAAAATGACACTGTATGATCTCATTCAAACCTCTGAATCTCATCGACAAGCTCTCGTTGAAATCCTTCAAGGGATAGAGGTCCTACCTAACGAAACCTTTCCCGTTGCCTCCATCTTAACACCCAACCACGTTGCTTCTCTCACCAAACAATCTACCACTTCTATCCCTGTATAGCAAGCCGCTGCTGTCAGTTTCTCCGAAGATGAAATTGTCGACTTTGGTGCAGAAGATCCTGACCCCGCTCTTTTCATCTTGGCTTACGTCGGGACATCCACGTACATCGTGTTATGATCAACGGGGTGCTAGCTTAAACATCATCTCTTCCAAATCCTTCCAACAAATGAATATCCCTTCTAGCTGCATGTGTGCCAACCCCACCATGTTGCGTTCATTCAATGATGCTATTACTTCTACCTTAGGCACCGTGATCCTTAACATTTGTGTAGGGCCACGTACTTTACCTGAAATCTTCTATGTCCTTGAGGGAGAATTCCAATACAACATGTTGTTAGGCCACCCTTGGATCCGGGCTATGGGATGCGTTCCCTCCACCTTACATAGATGCATAAAATTTGAGTATGAGGGGAAGTCCTACACCGTAAAAGCTGACGCTCCCCCCTTCAAAACCTGCAATATGTTATATCACCCTAATGATGTGCTTGTACCAGTCAAGGCACCCATTCATCTAACCCAACCATCTACTTCGACCACACCTCCACCATCCACCTTAGCCGCACCTACACCTTCAACCAATGAAACCGCCGCCGCAAATACCACTTCCTTCCCTGCAAACAACATCCCAACCTCAGATCCTTTGGTAGATGTTTTTCAATGCCTTACTGGGGGAGTATCGCCTATATAATGTTAGCACTTTCCATACCCCACAGGAGTACGGACAATTACATGCGCATCCTACCTACAACTGTCGTGTGGGGAAGTAATCCCCTACAGACCACCTAATTGCCGCACCAACCTAACGTATGGGGGTGTCGATACATCCTTTGTCACCCCTGAACCTCCCCTTGGTGTGGTTCCCTTCCAATCTGATTTTCAATATCTAACTAATCGTCATTTCACCCTCACCTTCCTGACGCGTTGTGCTTGGAAGGGATTCGATTTTGGTCTTTATGAAAAAGGCTGACATACGATCATTCCCGTGACTACACGCAAACACAAAGATCATCATGGTCTTGGATTCTCTGAACCACCTACACCGATGACACCGCATAGCCATTGTATCTAGGAAGATGATGAAGTCACCCCTTCCAAACCATCATCACCCATTTTTCCATCGTCACCCACAGAGTCGATAGACCCGGAATCTATCCCTCCTAACTTTTTTTTTTCATAAACGCTATCTTTTTGGGTCCTCTCACTTATCAACATGATAATGAAGACCCATCTTCTCTTCCCCTTCTATATCTAGACATGATTAAAGAAGACTCACCTTCAATTAATGTTGTTGAGTTCCAGGATGACGACTCCATCTTAACTTATCTTGGTGCGGACAACTCTTATATTCAACATGCCTTACCATCTGAAACTCAAACCATGTTGAATGAGTCGACTATAGAAATCAACATCCACATAGAGGATGATCCTCAAATTGTGAAGATCAGACAATCTCTTAACGCATCAGAACAAACTGTCTTCACTACCTTCCTCCGTGCCCGCAACCAAGCATTCGCTTGGTCCTACGCTGACATGTCAGGAATCGATCTTGACATTGCTGTCCATAACATTACCCTGAAACTTGACTCCAAACTAGTTGAACAAAAACTGAGAAAAATGAATCCACGCATTGCCCTCTTGGTCAAAGAAGAGCTTCAACAACTCCTTTCTGTTTCCTTCATCTTACCTATTGACTATCCTCAATGGATTTCTAACATCATACCTATTACTAAAGTAACGGGGGGACTTCAGATATGTATGGATTTTCGGGACCTTAACCTCGCTTGCCCAAAGGATGACTTCCCCCTACCAAGTATTGATCAACTTATTGATCTCACTGTGGGCCATGAGATGCTTTCTCTCATGGATGGCTTCTCGGGATATAATCAAATTTTGGTAGCCCGGTGATCAACATAAAACCACCTTCATAACTCCTTGGGGAACCTTCTACTATCGTGTCATGCCGTTTGGCCTTAAGAATGCTGGTGCGACCTATCAGCGGGCTATGAATTACATTTTTCATGACATTATGCACACTATCCTTGAGGATTATGTCGATGATCTTCTTGGCAAATCTAAACATCACAGTGAACATCTCGATGTTTTAACCATTATTTTCGATCACCTGTTACAATACTTTTGTGTTCGTCTTCAACCAAATAAATGTGTCTTTGGTGTCCTTTCGGGAAAAATCCTTGGTTTTATTATCTCTTTTCATGGCATCGAGGTCGATCCAGCTAAAGTCAAAGCTATCCTAGAAATACCCCCAACCACTAACCTCAAACAATTACGTAGTTTGCAGGGAAAACTCCAATCTATCCGGCATTTCATCTCACAACTCTCGGATTGATGTCAAACTTTCCATCCATCAACTCCTTAAAAAGGACATTGTCTTTCAATGGAGTGAAGAGTGCCACCAAGCCTTTGAGGCTCTTAAATCCTATCTCTTACAACCACCCGTGCTTATCCCACCTCAGGACGATTGCCCTTTCTCCCTTTACCTTTCCACCACCAACCATCTTTGTAGGAGCCATGCTTGCACATCGTGACTCGGGCATCGAGAACAAGCCGTTTATTACATAATTTGTACTCTTGTGGATTACGAGACTAGGTATACACATGAAGAAAAGTTGTGCTAGCTCTATCATTTGTGGCCACCAAACTCGACACTACCTCTGAATCACAAAAATTTTGTCATCACCAACGCGGACCCCATCCATTATATGTACACCAAACCTCATCTAAACCAATGCATCGCCCGATGGCTTATACTCCTCGCCGACCTCGACCTTGAATTTATACACGAAATCAGTCAAAGGACAAACTATCGTAGACAAACTCACGAAAGCCCCTTTACTCGGGGAACAATTTACCAATTTTACTTTCCTGATGAACTCATCGCCACTCTTTCACTCGGTGGGAGTCGTATCCAATGACCCTCTTCTTCGATGGATCCAAATGCCGGCGTGGCGGAGGGGCCGATGTTGTTCTCATTCCTCTAGACGCCATTTGAACCTATGCCTCTTTCATTACGGCTCGATTTCCCTGCACTAATAATATAGCGGAATATTACACTAAATGGGTGGAGGCCATTCCACTCATTTCAACCAAAAAAGAAAAAATCATAGAATTCATTAACCATCACATTATCTGTCGTTTTGGTGTTCCTCATCGCCTGATAATAGATAATGGAAAATATTTCAAAAATAAGTTGTTACAAGACCTTTGTGACAACTTTGGTATCAAACTTAGTTTCTCATCACCTTACTATCCACAAGCAAATGGTCAAGCTGAATCTTCTAACAAAACCCTAACCAAAATTCTCATGAAAGTCGTTAACGATTCTGGAAGCAATTGGCCTGATCACATCCCCTTTGCCCTTTGGGCTTATTGTACCAGCATTCATACCTCCACTAATGCCACACCATTTTCTTTGGTATATGGTACCGAGGCTGTCTTGCCTCTCGAAATACAAATACCCTCCCTAAGAATATCTCTCCAGGATATTCTCACCAATGATGATTTCCACCAAGAGTGATTAGCCCAATTGGAGCTTCTTGATGAGCGTCATCTTATAGCTCTTGACCACCTTCAAATCTATCAAAAGTGCATCAAGCGTGCTTATGATAAGCGACTTCATGAGCATACCTTTAAGGTTGGTGATCTTGTCCTCAAAGAGAATCAACATGTAACCAAACTAGAGAAGAGAAAACGTGGAAAATTTGCTCCAAATTGGATTGGGCCTTATATTATCACTCACACTTACGGATCAGGCACTTATCATTTAGCTTCACTTAATGGTAAGCCTGAGCCTAAACCCCTTAATGCCTTGCATTTCTAACCATTCTACTGTTGAATTTAGTGTTATATCACTTTTTATCTACCTTGCGCTTGTCCCTTGAGCTCATTTACCACCTCATACACTTTGTTTCATGCATCTCAAAATAGAATCAAGCTCACGTGGTTTGGTCATCACCTCCTCTTAAAGATGCCTCCCCTTTTTAGTCTGGTCCATGACTTAAAAGTATCAAAATAACACGTTCTCAATTATACAATTATGGGATATTCTTGAGTCAAACTTCCTACAAAACTAGATGCTTCATGCCAAATGGACATCTAGACCTCAAAGTTATACATATACTGCTCCCTTGAAGGATAGCTATGTGCAAAGCCACATCGCTATTGTAAGTAGAATTGCTCCCCAGAAGGACAGCTATACACAAAATCTGCATCTGCTACTTATAAATAGATCGCTCCTTGAAGGACAGCTATACAAAGTTAGCCTTTATCGAAGCTTAGGCATTGATCAAGCTTCGTGAAGATCTCAAGAACAACAAAATGCATATCCCATATGGACTTCCCGCATCGATCAGTCTATATCCAGAAAAATAAAAGCAGTATTCAAAAGTACTTTTGAGTCATGGACTTGTCTATTTTGGTTTGGTTCTCTTTTGTCAGAATAATCACTTTATAACAAGTTCTCTGCACCCCAGCTATACCATCCACCTCATCTCACCATTCTTCAAAACCACAAAACTCAAGGGACGTGATGTATATCCGATATATTGTGATTATACAACTCTTTTCACCTATCGAATTCTCACCTATGCAAGGTACCTAGGGATTCAAGTTCATCCTCCGATAATACGTGGTTTGTTTAGCTCTTTCCAACTATGGGACACTTTTCCCTCTTTTACCCGAATCTAGGATTATGTGTTGACCTTAATCAGGACACGGTTCCCTAATACTTGGGTAAGCTAACCTTTGCTTCACCTATACCTACACTAATACCGCCAATACCTTACCAACACCAACAACATTACCCTACCAATATCAATATTTTTACCAACCAACAAATTGCCTAACCACAACCAAATTACCTGAATTCACCTCTCCCTGGTCCTAAGGGAGAACTACATCGGTCTGAGGCCCCTCCTTGCTTTGAGCAATGGGCTATGTAGGTAGCACTTAGGAGACATGGGGTCTCCCAAGGTTAGCTCGACCATCCCCTACCATAACCTATCATGTGTTGTAAATATAAATATTTTTGTGTATTTCTATTTGATAACATTCATCTTTATCCTTTTTCAAAACAAACATTCAAAACACAACCATTCTTATTATTATCATAACTCAAATCAACATACATATTCAGTTTTATTTAGATGTTAAACAAATACATCTTCTCTATCATCGACGCGCAGGTCGGCATCCTTATTTATTCTTCTACCCCTATGAAATTCACTTAGACCCTTGCGCCTCATCCTGAACTAGGTGATGATCATGATCATCGACGCCTACTCGCCTGGCCTCTCCATCCTCAAAGGTGCCACTGCCCTTGGTTCCTCCCATTGATCTGCCAATATCTCCTATAAGATATGAATACGCCCTCTCGTGTGGATGAATCTCGCCTCAAGTCTCTCCACTCGTGACTCTGCAACCACTAACAATCCCGTTGTCTCATTCACCCACGTTTGAAGCTGGTGAACTAAACCCTGCAGGTGATCTCTCTCCACTGTAATCACAGTTATGTCAGGATGATCGGCCCTCTCACGTGAACCTCGCAGCTCTGCTACCCACCATAATCTATAAGCCTTTGTCACTCCTACATCCATTACCCTGCGATCGGCTGCTATCTCTTCTGGTCCTTCTGGAGGTGTTGGCCAGGGAGGCGAGAATGATGCCTCGGTGTCAATCCTCATGTATGGTCTATAAGCCATGGGTATATCCTGAACAAATCCAAATTTTCGCCACACGTGATCTAGAGGAATCCTCTCGTACTCACCTGGCCTATGCCCCGCGATCCACCTTAATCGCTCTACACCCCTCAAATCCTCAGCTATGTTCTCTATCACCATATAGTTCCCGTAAGGCCTCCAACGGATATCCGCAATCGTCACCATCTCCCACACCTACCTATAATACTCGACGTCATCTGTCACGGCTGGGATCTTGCCTCTTGCTCTGTTTGGACCCATCGCCTGAATCCCAACCTCTGCACTCCTGTCTCTCCGGACTAGATGGGTTGGCCTATTGGTCGCACACAAACAATGTGCTCATAGGCCCAACAATGTAATAAGTATGCACAATCCAGTGTCATCTTGTGATTTCACCTACAGGCCCATAAACCCCTGTATAGCTTCGCCAGATATGCAGGTGCCCATGTGAAAGTCACGCTCCTTTCTATCATTTCCCAAATAATACACATCAATGCTTTTGGAAATCTTCCCCCATCTGTCCTCGGTAATGCATAATACCCCACTGCTAACCTTGTTGCCTCAGGGTGTCCTGCAAACATTATACCATAAGTGAATGTCAAACCTCGCTGTGTCAAATCTTGTGCAGCTGGACCAAATACTACTGTTATCACTCCTCGCGTCGTGCTAGGCCCTGCCTAATAAATTGGTCTTCCTATAATTGGGAGCCTCAAAATTTGAAACACATCTTCCAATGTCACTGTCATCTCCCCTATTGGAAGATAGAAGGTATTCTTTTCTGGATTCCATCTCTCAATCAACGCCTGCAACATAGCATGATTGCATGCGATTCATGAATAATAGCGGATTCCACTTAACCCCACATAGTTTATCAATTCCCACTCAGCTGGTGTTACATCCGCTTGGACTCGTGATAACAAAGCTAGCACCCTATCATTCATCCTCAACCCTGCCTCTACTGCATACATCAAATCAACAAACAACCATTCAATAAATCAAATCCCCAAGTGTTTTTTCTCACATTCTGGAATTTCATATAGTAACCGATATCGAGTTATAGATAACCGATACCGGTTATTTAACCGATACTAGTTATCTCTAAACGATATCGGTCACTGTCAATACTACACAGCCTGCTTAAAAACACCACCTACGATAATTATTTTCTCGTTTACCCCTCTCTGTACCTACACACATACCCAAAATCCCTGCTTACCTACCCCATAACACTCATCCCACCCCAAACTCTTGCCTACTCACCTTTCTACCCATTTACCTTACCACATTCTATTTTTAACCATGCAAAATCTAATTCTAACCAAAAACAAATTATACCTCCGGGGATCCAGCAGCTTGAGGTGGAACCTGTCTATCTCCTCTCTGCCGCTGAATGCTTCTCTTTGTTCAGCCATGTTCACCACCCTCTTCAATATAACTTGCCTTTCTACCTTCTTAATCTCAGCCCACAATCACTTTACCTGTCTCTTTCCTCCTTATCACTCAATTCTACCATGCAATTACCTGTATAAGTCATCAACAACATCACATTCTCATATTTAACTTGTTGCATGACTCTAAAAATAAGAACTTAAGTTGCCTCCCAAGCTTTTCTATTTTTAGAAAAACTCGTTTTGGCATAACCGATATCGGTTACATAACCGGTATCGGTCATATAGCTACCGACATCGGTTAGCTAACCGATATCGGTTACATAACAGTATCGGTCATATAGCTACCGACATCGGTTAGCTAACCGATATCAGTCATATGTATCCTTTTTCTTAAACCTAGGCCTTTTCTTTGGTTTTTACAAAGTTTTGGTGGCACTCGCCTCTTTTCCCCTGTATCACGACATCATTATCAATATTTGTCATCGAATCCCATCAACACATATACATATCATCAAAATTTCATCAAACATTATCTATATACATTAAATTTCAATACCATCAACAAAACACATGAGAAATTTTAATATATACATCAAATCAACCATTATACACACCATGTGGATCAAACTCATCATCTATATATATATCAATGTCAAAATATACAACTTGCCCTGCATGGGGCCTCTGTGATCTAAAAAGTACAAAGCCGGCACGCAGCCGCTCTCTGTCAAAATCTCGACTTGGCTCATAGGCTGGTCTCTCATGTCAAAAATATACTCGGCTCGCAGGCCGGTATCAACTATACAAAATATACTCGGCTCGCAGGCAGTATCAACTATACAAAATGTACTTGGCTCGCAGGCCGGTATATACAACAAAAATGAATAAATAAATCCTATGTGGGCATACAGGCCTCTATATACATACTTGGTTCATAGACCGGTGTCTATATCCAATAACAAAAACCCATATCCACTCCCAGGATGTCTCAACTCTCTCCACCACCCTCGGCCCATCCCCCTACTGGTCTTTATGCTGGTACTTGCCTCCTCCCTGTAACCGACCCACCTGGCTGTGGCTGCGGACCCCTGTGATCTCTGACTCCGGGACGTCTCGGCTCTATGTGCTACATATGGCTGATAGTCGGCCCCAGTACCATCGAGCACGTCCTGATAATATCGGGCCTCCACTCTCGCCTCCATATAGCGGGCCCGTGCCACCATGGCTAGTGGGGCTAGTCCCCGACTCCTAATAGAAGTGGCCCCTACCCTGCCAATACACCATGTAACTATGGCGTGCACTGTGCCTACGCCGTGCTGCGGCGGTGCTCGTGCTGTGGCGGTGCCTACTGGTGTGCACGAGCATGTCCTCGTGCTGGGCTAAGCGCCCTGTAGCACCCCAATATGTGCCTGTGTAGTAGCAAGTTGCCCCTGTAATAGCTACACCTAGCCCAAGAGACGGTCCCTCTCGCTATAACAGCCGCCAAATCTGGCTGTGTGGGCTGTGCTCTCCTAGCTGCTCTCTGACCTGCCCACCACACCAAAAATGCACCTGTCACTCCGACATCATCCACTGTATCATCTGTCGGTCTCTACGACCCAGACTAGATCCAATGGCTGCGGAGTAGGAAGTGGTGCCTCTACATCATCCCTCCGGTACTGTGGGAAGGGAGGTGGCTCATCCTGTCGTAAGCCCAACTGACATCGTACCCTCTCTAGGGGTATCCACTCATACTCCTGGGCCTCCGTCTAGCTATCCAAAAGCTATACTGGATCCAGCGTAGCTGTGCTCGGGCTCCTCCTTGGGGCTGATGGCCTCTGTAGGGCCTCCAAATAATATCGAGTGTCGTCAGGCCCTCTAACATGTGCCGGTAGTATGCCACATCTCGCCCAGCAATCACCGCTCGTGGCTAGCCCACGACCCCCAACCACCTCTGAAATCCATACCTGTACACTATCTGTGGCCCTGGCTACTGGGGCAACCCTACTGGTCGTATACAGATGATATGCTCGTAAGCCAGTCAGTGTAACAAAAATGTCGAACAGATACCAAATCGCCTCATACGGCGATAACCCCAGAGCTCTCTTCAGAGCTGCGGATACTGCTTGGTGCCCGGGCATGCATAGCAGCTATGCTCCTCCACCATCTCATGCAAAACTCCCATCAAATCCCATGGGAAGCAGCCTCCCTCTGAGTCCGGGAGGGTGAAGCAGGTGATACCAATCATCATCAACATGGCAAGCCGTGTCTCCTGTCGGTGTGCTGTGTACATATCGCCGTAGCAATGCTCAAATCTTTGTGATAGGTAAGCAATGGGATGTATCCCCAAATACATGCAGGATGTTGTCCATCGCTATCTCTGCATCCACCTAGAACACTGCCTCACCTATGATCAACAGTCTCAGGATGCGATACACATCCTCTAATGTGATAGTCATCTCTCCAGTAGGGAGATGGAAGACATTGGTTGCCAGATCCCATCTCTCGATGAGGGAAACCATCAGGTTGTGGTCCCTATCCATATCCCTATACCTCTGGACTCCATCGATTCCAACCTCTCACATTACAGCCATTTGCATTGTAGTCACATGTGGCCGCATCTCGCCCCGATAAAGGGGAATCGATCCGCATTGTGAGCTACTGGCGTGCCTGCAAAAACAACCCACTTCATCAGGCCTACCCTTTACAAAACCAACTACCTTAACCCTCTATACCCACTTACCCACCCAACCATAACCGACTCTATAACACACATCTACACCCACCTATCTTACCCTATACATCTATGATATCCCCTTTACTTATCTCACACCCTACCAACCACCCCGATCTACTCTAGCCATCTAACTATACCCCCGCCAATTTAACACCTCCTACTCCATACACAACACATAATCTATCCTACCCGAACCAGCCCCCAACAACCCCATTCCCCCCACCCCAATCACCTTTCCTATCACCTCTACCTCCTCCCCCTTCACCCCAAAAAAAAAAAAAAATAAAAAAAATAAAACAAAACTCTAATAACGAACAAAAAACCTAACTCCTACCCATGATGACCAAGATCTTGGTCACCCTCGACCGCCATCGGTCCCCAATCGCATTATATGTATGCGATGCTGGGTCGACATTTGACCAATGCCGGTCTATAAACACGACTATTTGTACAATGTTGTTTTGTGGATCGATGTCGGTCGCCTAGTGACCGAGCATCGATCCCATCTGGCCCAGGGCCAAACCAAAACAGCCATGCAAAACCTCTTTTTACCTATTTCTACCCATTTACCCACAAGAAAGACCTAAAAACTTACCCACCCTACCGTTTTGGCCTAACTAGCATACCTACCCACTCCATTTTACAAATTACCTTCATTTATTCATTATTTTATTAAATTTTGGATTCCTACCCCAAAACCCACATTCTAGTTAAATTCATTAACTTCACATAAGTAGGGGTTCAGAGCTTACTGGTACGACTACACGTCATCATGGTGGGATAGGTGGTGGTGGTCTAGCTCCTCCAGCACCTCCTGCTCCTCGGGTTGTGCCATGGCTCCAAATCTCCTCAGTTGGGTCCTCAACCAATCAACCTCTGCCTCCTGATCATTGGGGTCTACCAATCACTCACTCCTCCACTCAACTAGTGCCAACTCAGCCCACAAACTCAACAAAATCACTTCACACCTCAGACAAGACAAAATTAGGTGCTCAAATTCACAAAGTGACAATGACATGCCGTATTTTTCTTTTTATAGGTTTTGACCTATAACCGATACTGGTCATTTGTGCCCTAGAATATCTTGGTATCGGTCTTCAGAATCGATATCGGTCACACATAACCGATATCGGTTACCTACTTCCTTCACCTAACTCCTACCTTTATCCAGCAATCTCCACTTTTTCTCGCATCACCTACCCCTAGCTTTGTTGACTAGCCTTATTTTGACTTCAATCGGCCCGACCCAAGCCCGCAATCAACCAATCCGACCCAACCCCACCTGCAACCAACCAATCCGGCCCGACCCACGGCCGCAACCAACCAATCTGGCCCAACCCGGTACCGCAGCAACCAACCGGTCGAAGCTTGCCCCAAGCCCACAACCAACCAATCTGGCCTAACCCATGGCCACAACCAACCAACCAGGCCTGACCCAAGCTCGCAACCAACCAATCTGGCCTAACCCAAGGCCGCACCCAACCAATCAGGCTAGACCAACGGCCACAACTAATCAATCGGCCCAAACCAAGGCCACACCCAACCAATCAAGCCCGACCCAAGGCCCTCACCAATCAATTGGCCCAACCCAAGGCCGCACCAATTAAGTACCTCGACCAAGACCCATAAATTACAATTTTATCCACCCATCATGTAGCCTTTTGTTCAATCGAGCTCACCTATTCGTGTTTTAGCATGATTAGGATACTTGACTTGATCAGTCGACTAACTTTGCCTAGACCGAGACCATGATGTTTATCTCAACCAAACCAACCATTTGGTACTGCCGAACATACCTAAACATTCTTGTACCTTACCCATTATATCCCCTGGAGCTACTTCCTATGCCTTGGATACCAGGATTATATCAACCTTGTTTGGATAAACTATCAACCTTTGCCTATGTATTGCTTGTTTGCTCTTCAAATTGTGTACCCTGGTCACACTACTACATTTCAATGTGCGTCTACTTCTTTGAACTTACCCCACCCATCTTACCATCATCTCATCATCATTCACCCTTTATCAACCCTATCCCTGATTTCACGTTGCCTCAATCTGTGATAGATTTGAGGGGGATTACCTATACCCTTAATGGGAGTAACCACTTCTTATTATTGTCAGTGCAACTTTATAAGACAAGCTACATGACAACAAGGGGCTAATGTAGACACCAAATTTGTGTCTTATGACACCCTGTGCCCCGCATCTCATTTCGCAACCTAACCTCACCACCTAAACCTTACACAATTATTTATTAATTACCTTATAATTAATAAATCCACATCTCCAAACCTACCACCTCATTTCACCACCTCATCATGACCTAGCCCTAACCCTAAATTAACCTAATTAAGACCTATAACTTGGTCTACATCCACACCCATGACTAATTACTCCTCACCCGCACCAAAACCAACCTAATAATGACTTGACCAAGCCATCGGTTCCCTATAAATGACCTCTCCCAACCAAAAAGAAAGGATCGGAATTCATTTGAAAGATCCGGAATTCACTTGAGAGTAAAGACAAGTGAAGGAAAGAGAAGAGTTTGCAGAGAAGGACATCGAGCCCAAGACTGCAACTGAGTAACTAGAGCACAGTGACACTCGTCCAAGCATTGGGAGAGAAGATAGCTCACTTTTGATTGTCGGATCATCCCACTTGAGCCTTGCCTTCGTCATCACAGTCCTTGAACCTGTATCTTCATCAGGAACTAGTAAGTGGTGTCTTGTACATTTTTAAATACCATTTCTTGAACTTTTAATTCATAGTAATTATAAGCTCACTCCTAGATCTACTACCCGATAGTACCCTACATCTAACTTTCATTCCTCTACCCTTACATTGCCCCAAGAATAGCTCCCACACTCTCTGAGTCTTCTCCATCACCCTATTGCCTACCCCTAATCATTTACCAACCTTATAAACACCATAACCGCCTTATAGCCAACCTTCATTGAAAGCCCTAAATCACTGCCCCTACCGATATCGGGTTAAGAATCCAGTACCGGTGAGTTATACATTGACCAACATTGGTCACTGAGACTCAAACCAAAACTAGCCTTTCCTTAATTTCCTTTTAACGAGGTAACTAAATTTTGATTTCGCAATAATTTATTTGTTAGCATTTGTGTTAATTCATATTAAAAGGGGAAATGACCACCTTCGAAAGGAAGTCTAATATTTCCTGGGCCCAAGGCAGTTCCCTCATTTATTGTCTAACTATAATCTGGTGGTCTTGCATTCTTATTCACAGGTAGTCCTTCCCAGACAAAAAGGAGTTCTTCACAATTGATCTAATCTCTCTCTACGGTACACGCACACCCTCCCAACACCCAACAGGTATTCCTCCTAGCCCTAACCTTTATCTGTTTCTCAAGGGAATGAAAGGATAGAAGTAACTCTATTCTAAGAATGGAAACATTCTGTGTGAAACATATACACACATTTGAATCATCTTGAATTTGAATTGAGGTCCCACCGAGCATGGTAGAACTGTTATCACCAAATGATAACACCCTTTGAATTGATTTTATATGTGTTTAATGCAATCGGTGTATTTGGGTAACATGGAGTTATGCCAACGTATGGGACCTTGCAATTGGGATAATCCTACAAAAAGGCCGACTTCCTCTTCCTAAACTAAGCACTAAAAATACTCTTAAATGCAAAAAAACATAAAACTAAGCCTATCCTAATAATTCTAAGTAGACAACGAGAGAGAGTGCATGAAAATGGAAACCCGATACTAAGGGGTGGTGATAACACCAAGAAAAGGGGGTGATAGACAATTCTTAATCTAAAAATGGAGAAAGATGACAATGGGAAGGATAGGAAAGGATCACAAACCATAAAACATAAAATGCACCATTCATATTAAGCACAACAACTTCCAAGGATGCAATGAAAACAAAAAAGTGCACAATATACCTACAAACATAATGAGAGGCAAGAGAAAGCAATAGAAATAATGCAAGGATATACAATTAATCACAAACATAATTTTTGTTACTCCAGAAATATGCACAATACATTATTTTAGCAAGAAGAGGAATGAACTCCTCGTTAAATAGATTAGAAGGAAGGCTTGAACCCCAAATTTATAACAACCCAACATGGAAGAAAATTTCTAACCCTTTACAATTATGCCTCCCTTTATAATTTATAAAATTTCTATGGAGGAGGAAAATCCCTAAAATATAGGAATGCTTGTAGAAAATCATGGAGGCCATACTTTTGCCATAATCTCCTATAGTCACCCATGTCTGATTATATCATACTTGTCCTTAAAGAAAATTTCCATGCCTTCATTAATTTAAAAATTTCCTTCAATTTTAAAATAATAATTTAGTATTTTTTTAAGACACTTCATGCATTTTGGTTTTACCCACATGATTGGATTTTCTTTGGGGGCTTGAGGTAGTTGAATGGATAAAAATTGCCAATCAACTTGCCTACTAAATATTCTACGCCGACAGCGAAAGCTGGTTGGCAAGATTCCTTGTGTGTCGTCCATGGCGGTCCTAAAAATAGCTCACCTAGATTTCCATTAAGATCCTCATTTCTCATCCCATGATGCCTTATTGTTTCTAGTTTGGATAGCTCACCTTCTTACCTCAATGTCTCCCTCTTGTGTTAAATATCCACCCCAAATTCCTTGCATTGATTTTGCAAAGTTTGCATAACTCGGCCTACAACATGAACTTCCCATGTGATGCGCCCCACCTTTACCTACCATCTTGAAAGCTTGGTGATTTCCTCAGAATATTCACCCAATGAAATGACCCCATGCATTGACATGATGCCACCTTGAGGACCTTTGAACTACAACTTGGGGACTCGAGCCACATCGAGAATCCTAGATCCCCACCACGAGACAAATGATTCCCAACCGGTAAAGCTTTGTAATCCTGATGTAACTTGGGAATTGACTATGGAAGTGGCCACCGACCCCGAACTCCAAGTTAGATCAGACATTGGGGTCAGAAATTTCACTCACCTCATATTGAAGCACACCCTCTGTCTACCATTGTGCACGAGTTCCAAACTCTAAATTCCGAGTTCGGATATTAGATTTTTCCCCACATTTTTAATTGACTCATTGAGTTGGTCTTTGATCTCCCTAGATCTGAAAATCCAAAACCAACATCTCCAAAGATCCAAAATTTCTTGCACTGAGTCATTCCTTGAATCATCCATCATTTCCTTCCATGCGCACCATGGCCCTAGCTCAACCTCACGATCTCCTTGCACTATTTTGTATATCCTATCAATCTCGATCCAACCTACCTCCTACCTTGGAAAACCCTATGCTCGTACCTTAGATGATTTGGCCTTGGATCCAATTCACACATGTGACCCCGAGCCTATATTCTTGATCATGCCAATGACCCACCACCGAGTTTCCGACCAAGTCCAAGTCAGCTCCATCAAGCTTAATTCTTCTAGTTCGTTGACCCAATCCCATATCCCTACAAGTCCTGTTCTAATCCATCTTTCCATGAGGTGGGATATCATGTTTGACATGGCTCACTCTCACCTAAGTTGAATCATTTCAAATTGATACCACATCGAGATACCCTCTTCATGCTATGTTTTATGACTTGGTGAGATAAGTCTTGAGCTCCCGACATGGTTACTTCTGTGGATTTCTATCCTGATCCAACCTCGACTCACCAAGTAGCTCAGTGAGCTACTCAAGTCACAACCTCACCGTTATGCCTTACACATATCTATCTTGAGCTCTAAACCGAGATGATTATATATAAACTCACTTTGAGATCCTAAATTTTACTCAACCAAAATGCACTATAACCTATAACCTCCCTGTGATATGCATCTCGATGAGAAACTCGGCAAGCTATTTGGGATCTTATTATCCATTTTCACCCCTTATCAAACTTTTCCTTGATATTTTTATTCTCCAGTGAATGCCCTATCTAGTGCTTAGGTTTAATCATTTCCCTGTTCATTTTTTCCTTGGGGTAAAAATGGGTAACAATTTTGATGATTCATGGGGACATCTTCCTACTAGATGTGGTTGACTAATTTCCTCATGCATCCATTTAGCATGAAGTATTTATTGATATTCTAAAACTAGACAAACCTTTGAATTTGATCCCAGAATCTACTTAAACACCGTTAATTAGCGTGGGCTGACTGTTGTGCTCAAATTCTCCAATTTTCCTAATAAGTCTTCCAAATTTTTTTTTAAGATACTAGAAACAATTTTGAACATGGTTTTTCATCATTTTCCTCTGTGAGTGACTTACTTGAGACTGCGGATGAAAAATTAAACCTATCGAACACAAAAGAGGTTTGAGGATAATCTTCTATTTTGAAACCTAGGTGGATTTTGAATGACATGAGGAGGAATGGTCACGAAACTAAGGACTATCACTTGCTATGAACTCGCCACATGTAATGCAACCAACTTCCTCTTCGAACCTAGAATTTTTTGATTTTGCAAGAGGAAGGATAATCTTAAGTGTGATTGATCTGAAGGGACAAGATAATCTCAAGTGTGATTGGTTTGTAAACCTAATTTTAGTTTCTTTGTATTTGAAATACTTGAAAATTGCAATTGTTCTTTGTAACTATGATCTTCTTCTCACAATAATCTTCCTTACCTAGAAAAATGGTGTACTATACTAAAGAAAAGATGAGCAAAAACTATATACACAAGGGAAAATATTATACATGCCCAAGTGATACATGTAGAGTGTACAAAAGCACTTCTCGGAAAGAAAACCTACTCCTACCCTACACTAACCGGAGGTAAGGAAGACTTAAAAAAACCTAACACTAGCAAGCAAGGACAAGTAACTTCCTTCCTCATAATCTTGGACCATGCAACTGATTTTGTAATGAGAATGGTCATGTGTATGAGTGAAAAAATAACATGGATATGATATTCCACCTAAATATTCTAGGTATCCATGGAAAATATGACCAATACCTTTTTTCGATTTATTTACATTTGATTGTTTGAGGTGCTAGAGATGGCCCCTTGTGGTTTGAAACTCATCCCCATGCTTGGAAATAAGCATGGCTAGTTGTGGATTCTCCTTTGGCTCCGATAAAGTCAAGTAACTGATGGGATAGGGTCCCATCCATTTAATTTACTCACTACTCTTAATCTCAATTTAAAAAGGAAGTTTTCTTACGGACATTTCTGGAAAAGGTAGTTGTTTATGAGTTTATCTTGTCTTTTTGGCTCATCTTTAGACAACTAATCTTCTCCTTTGACAACTGATATGAGAGTGATTTCATCCTTATTTTCCTCTTCCTCCTTGTTTGATTTAAAACATGGAAGATTTAATTCCTCCAATACCGATTCAAGATGGTTGTTATGAAAAGTAGTTTATTTCTAAAAATTTCCTTTAATGGCACTAGGTATTCCGTGTTGAAGGCTACGTGATGGGATAAAAAAAATAACAATTTTAATAGGCTCTTCTCAATCAATGAAATCCTCCGAATGTGATAGATAATATCTCCCTTCATTTCCCGGATGTTCCAAGTATTCAACTTCCTTCATGATTTCTTCTTTATTGGAAATTAGTTCACCATGGTATTCTTCATCATCTAACATAAAATTTGAAAGCTCAAATTCATGCAAAAACTCATATTTTTGAAATATTAAGAGGGAGAAGGGTTTAAAACCTCTTGTATGGTCTAGTGTACACACAAGAACTATGAATCTATATTTTTCTCCTCTATGGAATGAAACTCAATGTGGCTGGTTGAAACATTTGATGAGGCTCTTGGAAATTTGGTAACCCTCTAGAAGTGTTGTAAGCTCTCGATATGCAAGATAACAAGGATCATTGAATTAATTTGACATACCTTGCACATTTGGGAACTTCCCTTCATTAATTTTCACATTCTCTTCTTCATGTGGATTTGGAGATGAAATTTTCTCTTCTACAACTAACTTTGCAACCTATTATGGAATAATAGTGCCTATGGACACAGGCAAACATGCACACTACATTATGAACACATGGAATTTTGGTAATCATCCTCTTCTTCTTCTTTTATTACTACAAAAAAATTAGTCTTCACCACTTATTCTCTTTTCTCATGGCCCAACTCAGCCTCTGTTGAAGGATTGAATAGAAAAAGGGTTCTATCAATTCCAAATCTTGCATCCCAACTCTTTAAATTTTTGTGACTCCTTCTCTCTGTTGAAATCTTTATGTTGCTTTCATTGACTAGTTTTGAGATATTCTTATTATTCTAAAAATGGATTTAGGGAGTAAAGAGGAGGGATGGGTTAGTTTTCAACTTAAATTTTTATCACTTATGGTGTAAGGGAAATTACAATTTCTTGTCCTTATGGAGGGAATAGAGCTTCAGAAGGGAAAATGAAAGAATATTCAAGATTAGATGGGAAGGTAGAGGATGGAGAAATGAACTTCTCAATAGGGGTATCCGTTAGAAAGTTAGGAAAATGAGGTTTAGGTTGAGATGGCATAGGTTTTGGCATATGAAGAGGGCTATGAGGTAGCAATGCAAGAGTTTTCCATTGAAAAGAATAACTAACAACATAATCATAAGCCTAACTCTTCTTAATCCATTTTATAATCTCAACAAATGTTTTGATTATCTAATAGATCTTTTTCTAAGGACTAAACTCACTCAATATAGAGATAGTCCAAGGGTATGGAACTTTGAAACCAATATGGGCTGCCTTTTTCATCTCTTTAATATTTATCTGCACCATGTTATGCTCCAATTATTGAACCTTTATATGAAAATAGTCCTCCTTAGTTGTAGGATAGTCCCCAAACTATACATATTCCTACTTTTCATCGACTCCATAGTTTGGTGGGTGACCATATAAGAATTTCTCTTGCTTGTGGGGATATGCATACTCAAACTTATTTTCATCATAAAATTGATCTTGGGGTGGATTTTAATGACTGGAGATGAATTTAGATAACATTATTACTATTTCAAGTGTGACTTCCATGATGGGAATCAAGTCATGATTGTACAACTTCATGGGTGGGAGAAAAATGAAATGTATGGAAAGAAAAATGGATGGAAATGGGTGGAATAAATGGTCAAAGCAACTCAGAGAACTAGTTTAGACCAATGAAATTGCTAGTTGTGCTAGGGTATACCTCCTAAAGCTGAAATTTCATCAAGAGGACAACAACTTAATGAAACAGAATGCATACAAACATACACACATGTGAATCATATCAAATTCAAATTGAGGTCCCACCGATTGTTCCAAAACTATTATCAAAAATCAAAACACCCCTGAATTATTTTCATGTGTGTGTGAGGTAGTCATTGTGATTAGATAAAAATGGAGTTATCCCAAGGTGTGGTACCTTATAGTTGGCTTAATCCTCTAGAGACGGTCGGCTTCCTCTTCCTAAACTAAGTACTACAACTACTCCTAAATGCATAAAAACATCTAACTAATCCTATCCTAACACTTCCAAGGAGATAGGGGGAGAGAGTGCATAGATAGGGAAATCCTCCCCTAAGGGGTGGTGATAGCACTAAGAAAAGGGGGTGTTAGACAGGTTCTCAATCTGTAAATGGAGAAATATGAGCATGGGAAGAATAGATAAGTATCTCAAACCATAGAACATATAATTTACCATTACAATTAATCATAACAACTTCCAATCATGTAATGAAAACAATAAAGTGGACAATATACCTACAAGAACAATGAGAGGCAAGAGAAAGCAACATAAATAATGTAAGGATAGACAATTAATCACAAAACATCATTTTCATTTCTTTAGGAATATGCACAATAGATTATTTTAGCAAGAAGAGGCATGAAGTCCTCATTACATAAATCATAAGGAAGGCTTGAAGCCCAAAATTCACAATAACCTAGTTGAGAAAAAGAGGGGAGAAACATAGAAGAAAATGTCTAATCCTTTACAATTTTGCCTCAGTTTACAATTTATAGGATTTCTGCGGAGAAGGTGGGAAAATCCCTAAAACATAGGCATTCTTGTAGAAAATCATAGAGGTTAGTATTTTCCTATACTCTCTTGCAATCACCCATGCCTTTTTGTTTCATACTTGTCTCCAAGAAAGCCCACATGTCTTTATTAATTTAAATTTTTCCTTCAATTTCAAAATAATAATTTAATAATTTTTTTGAAGGCACCTCATGCCTTTTGGTGGAACCCAAAGGGTCCGATTTGCTTCAAAGGGGCTTGAGGAGGCTCAAAAGATAAAAAATCACCAACCAAATTGGCAAGCCTATTTGCAAGCTTCCCTATGTGCCATGCATGAAGGCCTAAAAATAACTCACCCGGATTTACGCCAAGCTCCTCATTTTTCATCCTATAATGCCTTTTTGTTGTCGGTTTGTCGACTCACTTTCTTAACTCAACGTATCCTAATTGTGTTAGATAAGACCTCTTGAAATCCTTGCATTGATTTTCTAGCTCCCCATGACTCAGCTAACAACCCGACCTTCCTAAATGACGTGCCCTACCTTCACCTACCATCCAAAAACTTGTAAATTTCCTTGGAAGATTCACCCAACGACACAACCACAAAGACCTCCAAACTCTAACTTAAGAATTGACCGTGAGCTGTATCAAACTCCTAGCTTGCCACTAGACATAATGATCCATGTTCCTTGAAGTGCTGAAATCCCAATACAACTTGGTCATTGACTCTTAAAGTGATCACTCACCCCAAACTCCAAGCTTGATTGCACATCTGGACCAAACATTTTTATCATCTTTTCATTTAGCACACCTTCCATCCTCTAATGTGCACAAGTTCCAAACACCAAATTTTAGATTTTGAACAATCAAAATTTTTCCCTTATTTTCATCAACTCACTCAATCGGTCTCCAATCATCCTAGCTCCAAAATCTGAAGCTCACATATCTAAAGTGTCGGGATTTCCCCTCCGATTCATTCCTCGGATCACCCATAATTTCATTCCACTCACACCTTGGCCCTACCTCATCATCCCGAGCTCCTTCCTTGTACCTTTGTGTACATCCTATCAAGGGTGATTCAAGATACCGCCTACCTCAACGAGCCCTACACTCATACCTCATCCGAGTCAGCCCTAGATCCACCTCACACCTATGACACGAAGCCTGCATTCCTACAACATGATGTTGAGCTCCTTCCTGATCATTCTGAGGACCTGTCATTGAGTTTCTTGACCAAATCCATATCAACTATCTCGGGATTCATTCTCCATGCTTTTTGACCCAAACCCATCTCCCTATTAGTCCCATATCAAGATATCTTTCCAAGAGCCAGGTTATCCTCTTTGGCTTGGCTTACTCTCACTTGAGTCAACTTGTTTCAACTTGATACTGCACCTCATTTCCCACTCCATGATCCACTTGCTAACCTTACGACCCAAGTCCGAGATCCCGACATGGTTACTAATATAAATCACTTCATCGAGTTGACCTGTAACATCCTCATTTTAGACAATAGAACAAGTTGATTTTTTTAATTTTTTTTGATAAATGCATTCTGGTTCTAAATACATAATTTAGAACTCACAAATCAAATAACCATTCATATAACAGACAACCATATGCAGTTGTAATGAATAGGATTACTTCCGATCTATTCATTCCATGACTTCGGTAATCTACCGATCTATTCATGAGTAATAAGAGTTGGAGTTATTACTTAACCCTTCACTCTTGTGGTTCTCTTCCTTATTCCGGGATTCAGAATGCTCTGTCCAAGGAACCTAACTGAATAATTGTTAGCATTATTCATCGGCATCTCATCCCTTAGACTAGGTGAATTAGGACAACACAATCAGCATTTGCGATACATTGGCCAAAGATTTGAAACATATCTGTTTATGTCTCGTATTCCTTAACGGCATACTCGTCAATCTAGAATACGCCCTTCACCCCATTCTTATGTTATATAGAATGTCTTACACTGACTACTGTCAGTCCTTCCTTTCACAAACGAATCACTCGGAGGTAGATTATCAAGGTGATAATGTTATATGGATGCCCATGAGGATTAGGGATATGGTGACATACTGGTTCAACCTTGCAGTTTAACCAAAGGTGTCATGATACATCGAATCTCTAGGCATCCTTATAACACGACCACGTTCATAATCGGACCCTGAGTAACTCGTGCGAGAACAAAGTGTAAATCTTAGTGATCAATGCAAAGGGTGTCGCCAGAAGTCTCCTGCATTGTTGTAACTTCGAGAAGATCCTAATCTTCTCGGAGGTACAACCCTGCAGTTGACTTGTGTCGTCAACCTTTAAATCCGCCTCGAAAATATCTACTTAACAACATGCGTTACGCACTTGAGTTTAAATTACTTTAAAGACTTTTCCCTAAGGTTAGCCTTTCCCGGTCCCTGGATTCTTCGTCTTAAGACGACCCTCCTCTATAAAACCCATTACATGGTAGAGGTATTAAGGTCAAACTCTCATCAAGGAGTCATTAGAATACACCCGTTTCTAAACAACATAGAATTGGACAATATCTCATAACCTTCACATGAGATTGCCATCCGAACTTCATTTGATTTATATCGAGTTCTCTTAAACTGAATTTATATCATACTTATTAGTATAAGGATATAAATGATTAAGAATCCAATTTAATATTGTCTGTCATACTCGGGACTAGGGATTAGTAATTTAATCCGGCTTGTTTAGCATCTCGCTTAGGTTCATTTTTAACCTATCTTTTAGAAAGACAATTATTTAAATTCAATATTGCTTTCGCTAGAACAATAAGATCTGCTAAACACT
This sequence comes from Taxus wallichiana var. yunnanensis, assembly GCA_018340775.1. Lineage (NCBI taxonomy): Eukaryota > Viridiplantae > Streptophyta > Pinopsida > Cupressales > Taxaceae > Taxus > Taxus wallichiana. Next base: position 412,030,707 of record CM031234.1, on the reverse strand, counting down.
CATATGAATTCAACCACATTTTCTTGTAAGCTTTCATTTTCAATCACAAAAGCATCCAAAATTTTACAAAGATATCATTGCCATTCTGGTATATAAACCAAAGAAGGTCAACTATCAGAAATAGAATACAACACATAAGTATCAAACACTTATTTCCATTTCTTTCAAAATTATACAATTACGTTTTATGCAAGCAGCATACTTGATACAATGCTTAACGGAAAAGAAACATCTTTCCACATACAGTACATTTATATAATCAAGTTGTAATTCATTATGAAACAAATTAAATAATCTGATCATCCTGTCAGATCTGCATTGCTTTTACCACTTACGGCAACCATCTGCAAAATAGTCAACATGAGTCAGTTCGATGAACTGAGCATGATAAGCACTAACTTTTAAAACAATTGCAATCCATCAATTGTTTTCATTAAACACCCTATTTAAATGAGATCAATTATCCAAACAAGTAAACATATTCAGACTATGCCTTTGTAATACAAAATGTCTACAAATATGTAACTTTATCATCGTTACAGAATAGTCCTAAACACTTCTCAAATATTTCATTGAATATTAAGAATCAAGGAACGAATGTGCACAAACAATCATTGAATCCAAAATCACAACATTGGATGTAACGTTTCATTCATCCAAAAGGAAAATATCATAACAATTCGTGATTCTACCAATATGTTACAAAAAAATCCCACTATTAGACAAATATCAACAAATATTAAATAACTGAAGAGAAAGAAACATATCATTTGTACTTCCTTTCACACAAGTTCACTACTGTACCGTCTCCACTTATGGAAAACATTCATCCAGTATGTATACGAACAAGTCCGACAAGCCACAGGAAGAATCACTATTTTAAATCAAGAAATAAAACACAGCAAAACTCCTGTACAGCCTAACACATCAACAATCCCATATATCAACCTTAAGCCCAATACTAGTTCCTTTTATACACAGTATGGCTTTTCGACACAAGTTGAAATCAAGGAACTTTTAGCATAACGCTGTAAACAACTGACTTCATTGCATTAAGCAATTTGAGGTTTCCTAAAGACTATGCCAAGATGACCACACAGAATAAGTCAAATAGTTGCATACGATTCCATCCGAGCCCATCAACGAAGCTTTATAAAAATCAGCAACCAAATCCGACATGAATTCAAAACAAGAAATCCGACTGTATCCTTGCCAATCTTTTACACAATTTTGCACAGATTGAAGACGTAAATATACACCTAAAGAATCTGTATCACAAAATCCCTGCGACGTGAAGGAATCTTATCAAAATAACAAAGATCGAAATACATGTTATTCCCTTAAGTCGCTGGCACAACAATTACCATCATTCAATTATATTCAACCTGAACAGTGGTTCAAATATAAATATAAATCATTCAATCGACTCCTCAGAGTCGTTCAGGTTACAACAATTATAAATCTATATATACACATTGCATACTGTTAACGGGTTTATACCCATAACCGAGGAACCCAACAACAGTGTAAGATAAAATTAGTTGATGAATCCTTCTATGCCATCTATGGCAAGCATTCAGAATGAATCAAGTGTAAGAAAATCAAATACCCATTTCATAGCAAGAAATTCAACCGAGCCTCATCAAAACTCTTAACAGAACTTACACAAAAGAAATGCAAATGCATACCAGGAGTCTATATCCATTATTTATTACAAATAACGAGAGGTCAAAAGACTCATTACTCTACAAGACTTCCACGAAATTCAATTAACAAAACTCAAGGATGAATCTATATTCTCGGCGAAGTGGATAGTAATATATGACTCATTCAGAGGACTCCATTGAGTCATTCAAATAAAATATAAATATCTCAATATTGTTTACAGTTAACGGTTAAACCCTGTTACCACAATAACAAGGAAAACAACTTCCACTGGGTCGTAAAGACTATGGTAACACAATAGTTACCTGTTCTCAAACAAAATAGAAGACAAAACGAAACCCAAAAAGTATCATTAGCCACTGTCATCAAAAACCACGACAGAGCTTCCAAAGGATCAATATAACTGATCAATCATACAATATCCATCAGTATCCCTTCATACAGTTTCCACAACAAGAAACGGCGACCAAAAATCGACAACATAGCAGTGGCCTATACCTAACACAGGTATATTCTATGGGTTCTCGCCGAACAGGCCGAGTATTCATACTTTTTATATATAAATATATCTCACATATTTAAGCCAGAATGAATACACAAAGAAATAGAGCCACATTTCGAATTTAATAAACACCCATCAAGGGGAAATTGAAAAATCGAACCAGAAGAGATACAGTACCAAAAATCAAACAAGACCTCCATAGAAAATCATCTATTTTCTCAAAACATTTGAACAGAGTTGTTCTAATGAAATCACTTGAAAGACAGCAAGATTTTTAAAGGTTAGGGCCTAACATGCCTGGATTTTTGCTCAAATTTCCGAAGCAGACCACTGGAAGAGCTCAGACTTTCTTTTCCTTTTCCAAGTTAGAGCGACCAACAAAATTTTGCTATCTCCATCACATATATATCCTCCTTGACAGAGAAAAGAGCTAGATAAGTTCATACTTGCCATGCAACACAGAGAAGACTGGTGCGAAGAACCAGTGAACAGGCAGAGAGAAACCAAAATCGCGACAAGCCAAACAAACCAACAAACTTCCTGTTTGCATGCCTTCTCGCGAGTTCCGAGCTCGACTACCGAGAATATTGAATGCAATTAAACCAACTTTCCCGCTAAAACTCCACTTCCACCGACCGCCAGAATTGGCGATAGTCAAACAAAATCCCAAGTTCATTTCCAGTTTTGGTGACCTGCCACGTCGGACTGACAGTTAGCCCCCAAAACCTCCGCCAAGACACGTCCCTCATCCTTATCCCATGCATTTAATAACATAGAAAACGCCGCCCATGGTTCGCACCCCTCCATAGGCCCCTTTATACACTTGGTCATAGTTAGGTTAGTATCTTAGGTTAGAATTTAGGATAATACTCATTCTAACCATATTACACATAGATACTAACTTAGGACATTAACACATAGCCTAGGTCTAGGTTAGATTAACACTAATCTAACCCCTAGGTTAGGTTTAGTCTTAGGTTACTAATCATTTAATAATTCCAGTTAGGTCTACATTCTGTACACTCAGAAAAGACCTACCTCTTACCTTCTTGAACAGGGTTAGCTCCTGTTCTGCTGCAGAATCGTATGTAAACGAATTATTACCTGGTCCACGATCGAGACCTTCCAGATATTCTTCGATATCGGGAACCAATCCATTTCACTTGATCAGCCTGAGTCATACTCCTGACTAGCTTATTCAATGCTGCTAAACCTTGCAACCTGTTCAAGGTCTGTGATTTTAAATCATCATGAACAAACTTAAAGCATTACTTGGATCAATTCCACTGATCCAAGACTAGATCTTATAGATGGATAACTCTATAATTTATTCCGAGATCAGATTAAACTCAGATACAAAATGAAATAGATAAAAGAGTCTAATCATATTCTGACTCAGTCAAAGATCTGCAAAGAAATACAGTACATATCAAGCATGATTTCTCAATCGAGGAACACATCCTTTTACAAGAAATCACATATCAACACTTGTATGCTCAGGAGAAAGTAACAACAGTTTAGGATGTTACATGACCTTGGCTTGCTGAGTAGCTCAATGAGCTACTTGGGTCACTACCTCGCTATCATGCCTTGCACCTCTCTACCCCAAGCTATAAACCAAGATGATTCCTATCAAGTCACCAAGATATTAGCGTTAACTTGGCCAAGCTATGCTTGAAACCCTGTAACCTACCTATAATACACAACTTGACAAGTAGCTGGCCTGATAGATCGGTGAGCTATTGGGAGATTATTAGCCACTTTGACCCCTTATCAAAATTTTCCCGAATTTTTTTACTTTCTTGGGATCCTTCTCGAACAAGAGGGTCATGGAAACATAGCTAAGGTGACATAATAATCAATTTACCAATTTTTATTTGTTTCCTATTTTTGGTGTATGTGGGCACGCTTGAGATCTCGTTTTCTCATTTTTGGGAAACTCTTATCCCTTCAAAACCTTGAAGAGGAAAAACAATTTAAATAATTCCGTACCTTCCCAAAACTATGCAAATGTTCCCAGAGAGTGAAATTTTGCTGTGAGCCCTGATTCTCCCCAAAATGCCTGTCCAGTGCTCAAGTATTATTCTTTCCATGTTTCCCATTTTTTCTTGGGTGTCAAAAGGGTAACAGTCCCTCATTATGGTCTCATAACATTATATTTATATGGTTCTCTTGATCTAATTTTTGTAATTAACCCGAAACACCCGAATACTAAAAATATGGAAATCTCAATCTACTAGAAAGCTCCTAAAAGATGATTGCAAACTATAATAAGGATCGGGGTGCCTAAATGCGACTAAAGGCGCTTAGGGCTCCCAAATCTTGGGATGGGCACTTAATTTAGGGTTAAAATGATGCCAAATGAAAAAAATAACTAGGTGAGTAGATGTGGGAGGTCGGCGGTGATGACAGAAAGTAAAGTAAAGTGGCCAAAGGACATGGGTTAGTTAGTAATTTATCTAGTTAAAAAGCAATACAAATAGTAGTATGAGACCAGGGACTAAAAATACCCAAAGTGCATGATTTTTGTCTACATTTTCCCCCACTTTATGTTTAAGAGTGAAACACTTGGTAACATAAGTTATATAGATATGCGTACCTAATGTACTAGTAGAGTGATTCCTAAATTGTGCCAATGGACTAGACAAAGCGTGGAGTGGCAAAAATATGGAGCATCGAGACTAAAGATTTAAAAGAGAAAAAGTGATGAGAGTGAACCTAGGGTGGAAGCACGCGTGTATATTTCGATGTATGTGAGGTACTTGTATGTTAGTATGAGGTAGGTTCTCTTGAATGATGTTATTGTTGTTTGTTAACACCTTTATTATAGTTTTTGTTGACTACTTGCATATGACACAAATGGACCCGCAAAGGAGAAGATGATAAAGTAGTCAAATACAATTGTATATGTAAAAATTGAATGTAGATAGTAAAAAATATAATAGGAAGTATGAAATAGTAAAAAGAACATGTGCAATCGATCTATAATGAAAGAAAGGGTGTAGAAAAGGATATCTTATAATCGTCAATGAAGTGCAAGTTTTTTGGTCAATCTCACGCCACTATGGCTGAAGATGTGAAGGGATAAATCTCCATTATTCTCCAACTTGTAAATTCTTCCCTAAGAATAGTATGAAGATATCACAAAAGTGCATGGTTTTTTTGGTGATCCGACACTCTCATGGCTGAAGTAGTGTAGGGAGGAAAGTATGTTGTATCCTCCAACCCAGAATCGCTCCCTAGAATTATAAGGACAAACTATCCTTTAAAATTTTTTTTTATGGAGTTCATAGACTGGTTTGAACTCACTCATTGTATAACCCAAAATGTTAAGGATGGAAACTGAACCAATTGTACAAGTATAGAGCATTGTGTAGTATGTAAAACCCCAAATGATGCCTCCTCTTTGGGGACACATGCAACGTCGTGGATAGGAGGATGTGGCTCCAAAAGGGAGACAACCATGTAAAATATGCCATGTAGGGGGAAGGGAATGTGCTCAGTGAAACTAAGGCACATGCGAACAAATGGATAGAAAATAAGTGTTACTATGAATAAGTATGCATGTAGAAGACAAGTGTAAGAAACCAAATAATGTGGAACGTAGAAAGCCAATAAACATGTAATAAGATAGTCATACATTGCAAAATTGGGTTACAAACATGGGACATCACTCATGATGAGCAAGATACTCAAGGCCATAATGACCGCATACAAAAAAAGGTTTACACACCAAACAAAGGAAAGGCCCAAAAATAATAACAAACAAAAACAAGTATGAAAAAACAACAAATATCCTTGGTATTAAGTAATCCTACAAACAAATGCTACACATGAAGCACATGTTACCATGTTACAAAGATAACCCATATTTCAAAAATGTGTAAGTAGTGCGCTATGAAACATAATGAAATAATAGCACTGTAATAGATGAATGTTCATGATCACAGAGAGAAGGCACGAGTGAATGTGGGATGAGTGAATAGTGAACCAAATTTTGGTGTCTATATTTTCCCCTTTTGTCCAGTTGTTTGTGTTAATCAATCCATGAAAAAAACCAAAAGTGATAGAAGATGGTTGAGTTCCCCCCTCAAATTAAGGATCGAAGTCGGAAGAAGAATCGATTACTAGGTTGATAGAGATAGGTGGAGGAAAGGAGGAAAGAGTAGAAAGAATGAAAAGGGAAGAGGAAATATGCCTCAAGTGGAGATGGATAAGACCATTTTAAGAAGGATAGGAAAAAATAAAAATAAATATGACAATAATTGTGGAAACACATCGGTAGGTAACATGGAGGAGATGTTAATGTCCTATAGACCCATGAGTTAAGAAAGATCATTGTAGTATGGATGGAATCTAATGGGAGTCCACTCAAATGGATGAGAAATTTTTTAGACCAATGGTTCAAAGGCATACATCATGAGTATGCACAAAAAGGAAAGGATGGTCGAGACAGGTGGTATGACAGAATGTTAGGAAACAAAATGGGGAAATGAGGTATGTGTAGTCCTCTGAGATACAAGTAATTGTGAAAATATGCATCGGGTGCGATGGAAAGAAAAAATTTCCACAAAGGTTGACTTCATATGAGATATGATGCCCTGAAAGGGAACACAGAGATGGATACAAAGTGAGCTTCTAGGTATTGTTAACCTTTAAATATTTCCTTGAAAATAAGATGTTAAAAGTTGTTGAAAATTTCTTGAATATTTTTACCCGAAATGTTTTAAAAATGTGTTGAAGTTCTCTAAAACTACGAAGTCCAAAATTTCAGACTTTGGATTTCAAAGGTTTTCTTTTTCAAGAGGAGACCGCTAAATCAAAAACTTTGATTCCAAATTTCGAACTCGAAAGTTTGAAAATTCATATTTTCAGACTTTCAGATTTGGAAGTCTCCTTTGGTAGTATTCAATTTTGGACATTGAAGTTTTGAATTATGAAACTCCAAAGTTCCTAAATTTCGTAACTTTGGACTTTTGGATTTGAAGTCTACGTTTCCCCTTTTAAGAAATATCTTTGCCAGAGTTCGAAGTCCTAAACTCTCGAAGTTTTGAAATTTTAGAAGTTTGGACTTTCAACATTCAGAGTATTCCATATTAATTTTGATAATTTCACCTCAGACTTTTGAAGTCCGAAACTCTGAAGTTCAAAATTTTTGGAGCATTAGACTTTTGGGTTTCGGAGTTTTCTGTCAAAATTTTTATAACTTCATCTTTCAAGTTCTAAATTCTAAAAATCTGAAGTTACAAACTTTCGAACTTCAAACTTTTAGGGTTTTGGACTTCAGAGTTCTATGGGAATTTAATTCTACCTTATTACCCATGTGTCAGCTTCTAGACATTAATTTCAAGTTTTTCTATATAAACATAATTTTTATCTATCATTTTCACCTAAATTTTTTCTCTGACACTCTGATTTTTACCAAACTCTTTGTACTTTCAAGGTTTCATTTTCAAGGTAATTTTGTTTGGGTTATTTCTTCTTGGTTTATGATTGTTTTGGGTCTTCTTCCTTTTTTAATTTTTTTTTAATTCCTTATTATTATTTGAAAATGTAACCCTCATCATCCTCCATGTTTTCCTTAAGAATATTACCTGATTTCTATTGTTGCAAAATCCAACATGTGTAGGAATCCAGTCCAGATTGCATGATAATTTCTCCTAGATCTCCACAAGTATTTGATTTTCATTCCATGCCCTTCGTGATTTCACAGTTCACAAATTACTTTTTTTGGAACCATCAATTTCAGAATTTCGATGTTTTTAGAACCATTAATTTTGGAATTTTCGATGTTTTGAACCATCAATTTTGAAGTTTCTAATGTTTTCCCTATTCAGAGTTTCTAAGGTATAACTATTTCAGAGGTTCAAGGTTTTGATTTTCAGAGTTTTAGAGGTCTCACGGAGTTTGGGTTTTTGAGAGTTTGCACTTCTGAGTTAGAGTTTTTTTCAGACTTTCAAAATTTGGAATTTCGGAGCTATTATAGTATCTATTACGAAATTTCCAAAGGTCCTCAGTCCCAATTCGAGAACTTAACGTCAACCTCATAAAAAAAGGAAAAGAAAAGATGAAATATACATTTTTAGGAGTTGCTCCTCACTCGTGTCTTTCCTTAGACTTGGGAAATATTAGAGATATCGATCTTGGGCAGTAGATTTTCCAGACTTCTGGGCAAGGTTGAGATCTCCTAACAAGAAATATTGGATGTAGGCTATATATGATAGTGGGATTGCTCTCACTTTTGGTTTTCTTACATCCATGCATTGTCTCAAATTCATCTTGGCCATAATAACCCATTTTGATGAAGATTCCAGATAAGTGAAGAATGATGATGAAAATGTTGTAATTCGATTAGACTATGATTTATTTGATGATCTGTTTAAAATTCTTGATGTTGAGGACTATTCCACAATTTCACTAAAAGTTGCAATTGAACATTGGGACAAGGAAACCAAATTGTGTGCGAGGGTCATGATGAAGAGCTACTTGGCCAAGAGTGTCACCAATTTTTCTAAGAATATGTTTCAATTAGATTTAATTCAAGAAGTTAATGATCTCGTTATGTTGTTGAGTAGAGTTTTGGTCTTACTTCTACTAAAGAGTTTTAGGAATGGATGTTCATGTATATTTCCATTATTAAAACAAACAAATAATTCATGATGGGGAGAGCATATCACAGATCTATCTATTTTCAATTGAGTAAAGTCTTTTCTTCTAAAAACTTTTACATGACTTCTTTCTTGGTCTATGCTACAAGTAGCCATGGGGAATTCAATGGGTTAAATACCAAAGGTGTTAGAAGTGCATCACAAATTTTTGATTTTTATCCTCAAATCATGATAGATGAGGGAATCAGATATTTTCATAGAGTTAATGATTCCTTCATTTCTATTATCCTTTATCATTTTAAAAATAATTTGTATAATCTAAGGATTTACGATGAAGCTTTCAAATAATCATGAGAGTGGGGAGCCATTTATCTTTAGTTTCCAACATTTACATACATTAGGATTCTCGGTATCGTAGGTTCCCGAGAAAGTTACTAAGGTTCCCTAATGATAAATGGGTTTTGTTATATTTCATTTGATAATTGTTGGATTATCACAAAATATAGAAAAAAATGGCATAAGGAGAGAGTAAAATTTCCCATTTCGATTAGAAGGAATACTTGTGCTAGTATTTATAAAGCAAAGAATTTGGATTTAGAGATGTCTGAAGTTACCTTGCAAACCTTTCATCCCAGAACCAATTTTGACTATTGGGGTAAGTTCAGTGAAACAGGTTTATCCAGTTCTCACGTGCCTCAACTAGAGGATATTTGGATTCACTATCAGGATGAGGTTATTATCAGGAAACAAGAATACGAAAGATTTACTTTAGATGAGGTTAGACAGTTTGGTCTTGTAGAGATTCCAAAGGAGATGGAGGATGAAGATGAAGTGTTGGATCTAATATACAAGGATAACAATGTTGCCAATCAACCATTTTCATGGATTGATTGGTATCAAGAGGAAAGTTTCAATACTAAGGAAAGGGCACTGGTGCCCATTTTACAAAGAACATATGATTGGTTGGCTACCTTGGTAATTTCACCCAAGGGATTGGAGAAATCCATAAGAATAGAAGCCCAACCAACAATGAGTCTTCCTACACCCACAAGAGGGAAAAGGTCTACCCAAAAGGCCAATATAATTCCTAAGAAGATTTCATTTGTTGTTGGAAGTTCCTCTCTTCCCAAGGATCCTACTTTCAAGGGTGTGTCCCTTGCAATACCGCTTTAGAATTTATCAAGGTTATTGATTCGCTAGTTGTATCACAAAAGTTTCCATCCCCTTCTTTCATGTCATTATCACTTCCTCTATTCTTAACTTATACTCCTACATTGATTTCTTCTTTTCCATTCCCATCAATGGCCTAGGTATTTTCATCCCTCACTATCCTCTCACTAGGGGAAATTATTGGGTCTCCAATTTCCACTACACTCTCTATGCCACTTTCATTACTTTCCATGTCAGCTTATAGCCTCTTCATATCCACTCCTAAGGCTATTCTCACATCCACCCCATCTATCATTATCACTTCTAGTCATTGTAAACTAATGTTACCAATGCTATTGTGTTATCTAGTACTCCACATGTTGAATCTCTCATGTCAGGTTTCATCGTGTCTGCTATACCAAAATGGCTATATCACCAAACGTGGAAGTAAAAGAAGAAGGTGCCTCTAGTAGACATAATAGATCTAAGTGTTTTGGAACCTAGTTTGAGGAGATAGGAAAAATGGATAAATATCATCTCCATTTTATCTATAAACCAATCAAGATAGAGAGTCATGGAAGTGGATACTCGCATTGAGGGTAAGAATAAAGAAACTATCACAATAGCGGACTATCAAATTTCCATATTTTCACTAGGTAAGGAAACACACAAAGGTGCCAAACAATGTGTGCAAGTGGCTCTCATGAATTTTTGGAGAAGTATGATAAATATAAAGCTTTTAAGGATGAATTGAAAAGTGAATGTTGAAAAACTCACTAATTTTCTAAGAAAAGTAACATACCCCACTTTAACCACTGATCCTTCAACTACTACTACTCTGACAATTTATTCCACTCTAGATGATATTTCATATCATGAGATTAAGAAGATAGGTCAGAAGGGAAGATCAATGAATGGATGGATGGAATGCATGCTTCAAGAAGTGAATCCTTTGATCAAAGAAGTTGTTAAATTATACAATGATTTGCAAACCAAAATAGACTCCATTCATAGGATGGATGAAGTATTCTATGAAGATAATAATAATTTGAATCTAAATTTGACACATGGGGTGAGATTAGAGAGGAGGATCCAGATCTACTTCTTCAAGAAGAAGTAATTGATGATATTTCCAAGTTGTTCAAATTTTAGAAGGCTATGGAATTTAGATCCCAGGTGTTACAAGATTTGATCAAGAAATTGGATGAAAAACACGTAGAAATAATGGATGCTCTAAATGATATCTCGAATAATTTGATAATATCAACTGCAAATTTTTCAATGAGAATATTTATGCCCTTCTAGTAGATCAAATTAAGTCAAATTTCAAAGATTTGGTGGAGAAAGATAATGAGGTAACTAGGAATTTCAATAGTGATTCAATTGACATGTTGGTTTCATGTAAAAATTTCACAAGTCAACTGAAGAAAGTGGTGAGTAAACTCAAAAGGATCCCGACTAAAGTGGCAAGAGAGATTGAAACAAAAAATGTGGTGAATCATTATGCATGTGGACCAGAAGAAGAGGAAATAAATAGAGTTATTAATTTTTTCATTGATTACAAGCATCAGATGATTGTGTGGGAGAAAGAGTAGGAGAAATTCAAAGAAGGAAAAGATGTTGCAGGACCAAGCTAAGCTAGGCGGCCATGAAAGGACAGTTCTAAGCTCTGGATCATTCTAAGTTTTAGGGTTGATTGGGTCTAATGTTTTCAAATACTTTACTATTTTTATGGGAGCAGTTTCCTAGAACTTAATTACATTCTATTTTTAGTAACTTATTAGTTAAGGTTCAGCTATAATGGCTCAACCTAAAAACTTATAAATAGTTAAATGCATAAGTTTATAGGGAGATAGATTATTGGGAAGTTACTCTTCAAGCTTGGAAGAGTTCTTTGATACTTTGGAGCCTTTCAATTATATTCATAACAATATTTTGTCATGAAATATATGATTTATTGTGTTAATAGTTGATCAATGTATGCTTTGTGGATGTGTAAGTGATTAGCTCACCTTTATTTCAAAATATCTTATTTCAATATGTGGGAGAATGATGTGATTATCTTTAAAATTAGTTGTGAAATATTATATTCCTTCTATTATAAAGTTACATTATCATTAACTATCATAGAGAGAAAGGGATGTATGACATGTGCATATCATATATTGTCATGAATTGTTGATTGTGTATTTAGAGAGATTCAATATATCATTAGGTATGTTTGGGGTCTTACAAAGGAATGTATGTTATTTTGTCTATGGTTTGTTATTTGCCCTGTCTAAATAGCATAAGGTGAATTAGATTGTGATGGTTTCTTTATCCTTTCTAAGTTAACCCTTTTTGATGTGAATATCAATAAAATTATCTAATTATACTCTCTTGGTGTATCACCATATTTTCCTTATTTTTTATTTCTAACTCTAAGCCCCGTGAATTGAGTAGATTAGATTCATTTTCATGTTTTTAAGCCTTTCCCATTGATCTAAAGCGGGTGCCCAAAGTTCCAAAGGAATTCGGCCTTCTCCGGAGGTTCATCCCAAGGAAAAAGGTCCCACACCTTGGGGATGTTCCAATATTACATGGGATATTTTAGAAATTTAACGGGTGCATGATCCAAGTAACAATATTTTTGGCACGATCGGTGGGAGAGAGAGAGAGAGAGAGAGAGAGAGAGAGAGAGTTGGTACTTCTCTTCATATTTGCATAACTCAAAGTACCTGGTGACTCCATATCTCTAGATTTTGTATCTCAGTGTGTTAACATATGCAAAGAATTCAAACAAGAGATTCTACGAGACAAGAGGAAAATTATCAGCATATTGAGTTATCTTTGTCTCCTCAAGAAGAAGATGTGTTTCAAGCTCAATAGTCACAACTTCTCCCCTGAGGGTCACTCTACTCCTCCTTATGGAAGATTCCCTCCACTCAGGAACAATCAACCTATCAAAAGAATGGAAAGGAACCAATTTTTTTCCCTTTCAATGCAAGCAGTCCTCTTTTGTTAGCTCAACGTGATCCTATACCTACTACAAAACTCAAAATTTTACCCTTCTATATTGGGAAAACTCATGTTCCTCTAGTGGAACATATTCTCGATGTAGTTAGAATTTGTGTAGTACATGATATCACAGAGGATAACATTGTGGTTAAACTTCTTGCTACTTCCTTCAAGGGAAAATTACTTCAGTGGGTTTGTAGTTTGAGGGTTGGGACTATTACCACTTGGGACGAGTTAGGAGAAAATATTTGTAAATAGTTTGAAGACAAAATTGATCACCTATCGGTTTTGGAAAAATCGCTACCATAAAGAGAGATCCCTAAGAATACATGATTGATTTCTAATTCCGATTCCATAGGACTTGGAATAGGATTCCCAAACTCATAAAGCCTTCTTCAAATAAAGCATTTTTATACTATTTATGAGCCTTAAATAGAGATGTAGCAATTATGATCCATTCCATGGGAGGGACCACACTACTTGATGCCTACAAAGTTGTCATAAGAATAGATAATTCCTTAATCCAAGATGGAAAGATAGCTCCTCAACCACCAATGCCATTGTCTCCAAATCTTATCAACAATCAACCTACCATTGCTCCTATTCTAGTAGCCTCCAAGCAACCAAATCAGTCTACCCTTCCTCTTCAAATGACCTATTTGAAGTCAAGTCACTACTACAAACTTTTGGGAATGAGCTCGTTGCACTCAAAAGGAAAAAAAAGTCAATACAATCACCCATATCAGCCACCAAATCAGCAGTATCAAGCTAACCATCCTCCCTTTCAAGGAAATAATCAGCCTCAAAACCAAGCTATAGGTCAAGCTGTGAATGTCAGGCCTCTAAATTTCAAGAATCCTCTTGCTACTAGCTCTTCTAGAAAGCTATTGTACTGTCCAAAATAATCTAGTTCAAGATTATGAATGGTATTATCCTTGTCCTCAACCAAATAATTATAACCTTTTCCCCAATAGAGTTCTTAGCCAAGACCTTATGGTTCAAAGCATATCTACCCCTTTAGAGCCAATAGAGAAATCACCTACACAGGAAATAGTAGATCAGCCATAGGCACCCGAAGAAACCACTTTGCTAAATTGGAAAGAAAAATATTTTTGTGGGGTGAATACAGATGCTTCATTCATATCACCAAATACTCATTCTAAGAATAAGGCAATGGAACTCTAATCTCCAAAATTTAAGCAATCTTCTACTTCACAACCTCGGTCATAAGTAGTGGTGATAAGGATGTGGGAAAGACATTTCCAGAGACACATGTTAACCCAACTACAAGGAAGGAAGGTTCTTTGAGCATCACGGTACCTAACAAACATTTTCTAAAAGAGGATGTCAACACACAAAGAAATATCATCATGGTACATGCAATTCCTTTCAACCTAGTGGAACAAATGAAGAAGACCAACCAGAGTGTCACTATGTGGGACACACTCTTGATTTATTCTCGAGAGAAATTTGTTGCAAGAGTATTTGAATAGTTTTTGTACATCCGATAGATCATCCGGTCATGGATCAGTAGTTACAACAATTTTGTACCAATCATAAGGAAAATTATTCCTAAGTCAAACAAACCACCACCATTATATATTTATTTGATCATTGGTGATAATTTTTTACATTACTATATGATTGATTTAAAGTGCTAGTAGCTCTGTTATGCCTAAGAAAATTACAGATGTGTTAGGAATCCAATATACACGATTCTGTTATAAAGGGATTTGTTTAGCTAGATGACACACTTGTTAATACTATTTGTGTGATCAATGGACTTAAACTTACTATCCATGCATGCCCAAGTTTGACATTCACCCAAGATGTATCAGTCATTGATCTCCCTCCTCTCTTTGCTATCTTCCTATCACAAGACTTCACTACTAAAATGGGTGGTTACCTATCAGCTGATTGGTCACATATGATTCTCAGGACTTAATAGGGAACCAAAGTAATTATAAGGGTAGAACCAATATACCATAATCGTGTACAACCCTACACAGCTAGTCCCACAAAGGGAATTATACCATCCATGATTGAGAGGAAGAAGTTGTTGATCATGAACCCACCACTCTTGTGGAAGAAGTCCCTAATACCATGTTGGATGAAGTATACAGAGACCATTAGTACAATCCATATGATAATGTTTTGGTAGAGGAAGAAGATAGTTTTATTATATTGGAAGAAATGGGATTGGGAACATATTGCATTTAGGAAGAAGAAACAATCATACCATAACTTGTCAAAACACAAAGCAATCTTAAAGGATTGTGGCCTTTCTTATTCAATTGGTCAAGGAGTAATAATGAATCTGGTGTCGAGTGTTATACTTATTTCTAAAGAAGGAGATAAATATTTCTCATCTTTCGATTGTAGTTTAGTTGCACTAACAATGTTGCAGAGTATGAGGCCCTAGTGCAAGGAATTCAACTTTCTCAGAAGAGGGGTATTAAATCCCTGGTTGTTTTTGGAGATAATGAGTTAGTAGTTCATCAAGTGATGACATGTAGTGCATCCAAAAATGATCTTTTAAGATCATACAAAAAAATGAATCTAGGATTTAATCAAAAATTCAAAGCTTTTGGGATCCATGTTGTTCCTAGGAAGAAAAATCAATATGTTGATAGGCTTGCTATGATTGGCTCGCAATACAACATACCGGTAGATATCATGAAGGAAGGGAAGAAAATGGTCAAAATGGTGGTCTAACCTACAGTTCTAGATAATTTGAGTAGCTGGAAAGTGTTTGATAGTGAATTTTTTTCCTTTTCCTACGAAGAGGTGTAATTTGCCCAAAATATCAAGATAAGATGCAAAAACATATGGTGATCAAGTCATAAAATTGCAAGGAAATAAGATACCAAAAGGATTAGTTACTCTAGAATCCATCTTCAATTCAGATGACCAAGACAAAAGACAAAACTCGAACATGGTGGTCAAAGAAGAAGATTTTGAGGAAGTCGAGGTAGCAAATGAAAAGGTTCTAAAGATTGGTAAGGTATGTACTTCAATAAAAGAAATATTTCATCAAAAATTTCAAGAGTATCATGACATTTTCACATGGAGCTACAAAGACCTGTGTGGTTTTGATCTAGGGCTAGCACAACATACTATAGAATTGGACCCTCATGCCAAGCTAGTTCATCAGAAATAGAGGCCAATTAATCCCAAAATCGAGACACTAATGAGGAAGGAGCTAACCAAACTCATTGAGGCTTGTATAATTTTTCCTATCAAACATTCATCTTGGGTAGCCAATCTGGTTCCTATATGAAAGAAAATAGAGAGATTCAATTATGTGTGGATTTCTAGAGATCTTGAACCGTGCCTCATTAAAGGATCACTATCCTCTTCCATCTATGGATCAAATTCTTCAAATAGTGGTAGGATTTTGAAGGTTCTCTTTTCTCAATGGTTATTTAGGCTATAATCGATTCTGGTTCAAGAATCCGATCAATTTAATATGTCTTTCACCAACAAGTGGGGCATGTATGCTTATAATAAAATGCCATTCGGATTGTCCAATGTTGGGGATACCTTCTAAAGATCCATGGACATGGGATTTAAGGTACTAATCAACAATATCATTTTGTTTTACCTTGATGATATAACTCTATATTCTAAACATTCGAGAAAATTAGATCACACATCTAAGAAAGGTTTTCTGAAGGTGTAGAGAATTTTGGTTTCACTTAACCCTAAGAAATTTATTTTTGGAGTGCACGAGGGAAAGTTGTTGGGGCATGTCACTTCATTGGAAGGATTATCAATCAATCCAACCAGAATTCACTCAATTTTGTCCATCTCCTCCCAAAGAACAAAAAATAACTCTTATGTTTTTTAGGCACCATAAAATTCATGTGGAGATTCATTCCATAGTTCATAGAATTGGCTAAACCACTGACAGCTATGCTGAAGAAAAATATGCCTTTCTCATGGAAAAAGAAGGGAAAGAGAGTTTCAAAGCCATCAAAATGGCCATTTCTCAGGCTCCAATGCTGGTGAACCTAGGTTTGATAAATATTTTATACGTTAAGCTTTTGCAGTCAAAAACAACATTTCGGGTATCCTTTCTTATGGAAATGATGATTTGATGGAGAAACCAATTGTTTCTTTAGTCAGTCCCTCAAAGACTATGAGCTCAAATATTCATTTTTGAAAAAAATTCTTTGCATTTATTCGAGCTCTAAAGAAATTCAAGCATATGTTGCTCAACAACAAGATTCACCTAATGGTGTCTCATCATGGTGTCAAGGACTTTATTGAACAAAGAGATGAATGAGAAGCATGCTAGATGGATCATGAAGGTGATGGAGTATGATGTACACATCAAAGTTACCAAAATTGTTAGAGGTAAAGGTTTTTTTTAGCATCTTACTGCAGACATGGAATCAAAAGGTGATGAATATGTTACACTCTTAAACACTGATAAAGATAATGATCAAGTTGATTGGTTATCCAAAATGAATAATTTCCTTTTCTCAAGAGTATATCTTATGGACATGGATAAAAATCAAAGATGGACCTTCCATCTTCATTCTATTCCAAATGTTTTGATAAATAATGTTATCTTTCGAAAGGATTTGAACGATGTTCTCCTTTCTTTGTGTGGGACCAAAACATGTAAATAAAATATTATAAGAGTTTCATAATGGTCTATCGGAGGACATTATTATGTGTGAACAATCGCTACCACAATCATGCAAGCCAATTACAATTGGCGATTTTTTCAAAGATGCCCATCTTTAGGTAATGAAATGTAAGGAATGTTCCCTTTTCACTAGAAACGTGAAGTTGACATCTCTTCCAATGTGTCCAATTCAAGTATATCAACCTTTCATTCAATGTGGGTTGGATTTTATGGGGATGATTAATCCCCCTTCCAGTAATGGACATAAATGGGTTCTTACTACACCAGACTTCTTTACTCAATGGACAAAGGCAATAACATTGACAGAAAGCAATGAGAAGACAATTCTTGATTTCTTGGAAGATATAATGAAAAGGTTTGGTATTCCATTTATGCTTATTTTAGATAATGTAATTTATTTTCTTCATCTGAAGTTGAGTGAATGGGCTGTAAAAAATGGGGTCTACCTCAAGACTTCATCCACTTACTATCTTCAAAGAAATAGATTGGTTGATTCTAGTAACAAGAACCTCATAAGGATTATCAAACACACAATGGAGACTAACAGGAGGACTTGGCATACACAACTTAAGACTACCTTATGGGCAGATTGAATCACACCTAAAAGGGAAATTGGGAAATATCCTTTCCTATTTGTATATGGAAGGGAAGAAAAACTTCGCTCTCCTTGGAGTTACCTTCTTTGGAGTTATCTCATCATCTTGAGGTTATGGAGAATGATTCCTTGATAGTAAGGTTTTCTAAACTCATGGAATTGGAAGAAGTATAAAATAGGGCTATGAAGAATTTGGAGAAACATCAAGATCAAGTTAATACTTATTTTGAAAAGAAAGTGTTCAATAGGAATTTTCAAGAGGGGGATTTAGTTCTCAAATGGAATGAAGATAGAGCTAAACCAAGAAAACATCCTACGTTTGATGCTCTCTGGAGGGGGCCATACATCATCATGAGTTACAAAGAGGTGAATTCATTTCATCTATCCCACTCAATAGAGAAGAACTCCCCATTCATGTGAATGGGATACATCTTAAATATTTCTTTGAGATTATTCCACTCCTGTATAGTGTTCATTTTGACTTTTCCTCCAAGTTCTTTACACATTGTGTGTTTTTTTTCTATTTATTTTGTTTGTGCTCTGAATGTAGTTTTATTTTAGGACTCTTTTTCCCAATAGTTTGCATAACGATAATGGCCTAAAATATTAGTAGGAAATCATTCCCTGGAGGTCGTAAAAATGTTAACCTTTAAATCTTACCTTGAAAATAAGATGTTAAAAGTTGCTTCAAAATTTCTTCTAAATATTTTTCCCAAAAGTATTTTAAAAATGTGTTGAAGTTCTCCAAAAATCTGATGTCTAAACTTTTAGAGTTCAGATTTCAAAGGTTTTATTTTTTAGGAGGAAACTGCTAAATTAAAAAATTTCATTCCAAAGTTCCGAACTTTGAATGTCCGAAAGTGTGAAAATTTAGATTTTCAGACATTCAAGATTCAGAATTCTCCATTGGATGTTTTCAATTTTTGACTTCAAAGTTTTGAAATTCGAAACTTTGAAGTTCCAAAATTTCATAACCTTGAACTTTTGGGTTTTGGAAGTCTATGTTTCCCCTTTTGAGAAATCTCTTTCCATAGTTATGAAACTCTGAAGTTTCAAAATTTGAACTTCATACTTTTGGGTTTCAAATTCTTCCATATTCATTTTGATAATTTCACCTCTAGAATTTCAAAGTTTGAAACTCTGAAGTTCTAAAATTTTGGAACATTGGACTTTCGGGTTTCAGAGTCTTCCTTCAACTTTTTATAACTTTGTCTCTCAATTTATCAATTCTAAAACTATGAAGTTCCAAACTTTCAGAACTTCAAATTTTTTGAGGTTTTGGATTTTGGAGTTCTGTGGGAATTTAATTCTCACCTATGCCCATGTCTCACTTCCGGGGATCAATTTGAGTTTTTCTATATAAACTCGGTTTTTTTATCTATCATTGTCACCGACTTTTTTCTCTAACACTCGATTTTTACTGAACTCTTTGTACTTTCGAGGTGTCTTTTTCAAGGTAATTTTATTTGGGTTATTTCTTATTCATTTATGATTTTTTTTTCTTCTTCCTTGTTTATTTTTTTATTCCTTTTTATTATTTGGAAATGGAACCCTCATCATCCGCCATGTTTTCCTTAAGAATGTTTCATGATTTCCACAACTGCAAAATCCAACATGTGTAGGCATCCAGTCCAAATTACATGATAATTTCTCCCAGATCTCCACAAGTATTTGATTTTTGTTTCATGCCCTTGGTGATTTCATAGTTCGCAGATTGATTTTTTAAAACAATCAATTTTAGAGTTTTTTTTTTTTAATTGTTCAGTGTCGAAGCACAACTCATGCAGTGTGTGCTTTGATAATCAACTATTACAATACCAGGTGTGAATGGGACTTCAATCTACCTTTCAAGAGGTGGGCCCCACACATCACATATGTGGATACAATGGGGGTTTGAACCTAGGTAGAGAGCTTGAATGCTCCATATTAAGAGCTCGGTTACCAACTCACCTAGGCCCCTTCCACAATTTTAGAGTTTTGGAGGTCTGTCAGTTTTAGAGTTTTGAAGATCTGCCAGTTTCAAGCTTTTGAAGCTTCTTCCTTTTTGGACTTTCAGAGGTTTCAATTAAAGAGATTCAAGATTTTCAAAGTTTCTAATGTTTTCCCTTTTCACAGTTTCAAAGGTATAAGGATTTTAGAGGTTCGGGGTTTTTATTTTCATAATTTCAATGGTATGCCGCTTTAGGTTATCGAGAGTTTGCACATCGGAGCTAGAGTATCATTAGAACTTTGGACTTTGGCATTTCTGAGCTTTTACAGTATTTGTTACAAAATTTCCAAAGGCCCTTGATTCTAAATTCCAAACTTAATGTTAACCTCCTCGTCAAAAGGAAAATAAAATATGAAATATAATATTTAGGAGTTTCTCCTCACTTGTGTCTTTCCTCAGACTTGGGAAATATTGGAGATATCGATCTTGGGCAGGTAGAGTTTCTAGAATTCTAGGAAAGGTTGAGAGCTCCTAACTAAAAATATTAGATGCAGGATATATATGACAGTGGGCTTCTTCTCACTCCCATTTTTCTTACATCCATGCATTGTACTTAATTCATCTTAGCTACAACAGCCCATTTTGATGAAGATACCATATTAGTGAAGAAAGATGAAGACAATGTTGTAATTTGATTGGATTCTGATTTCTCTGAAGATCTGTTTAAACTCCCTGATGTTGACGACTATGCCACAATTTCATCAGAAGCTGTAGTTGAACATTGGGACAAAGGAACCAAATTGTGTGTGTGGGACAATGCATGTTCGGGGTTGATTTGGAAGCTTTTAATTATCTACAAAGTGAAGAAGCTTCAAGTCTATTTATAGATCTGTGAAACCCTTAGGGTTTTGTAGTCTTTGTCAAGATAACCAGGTATAAATTTATAATTATCACTTAAATATTGATAAATTATTGGCTAAATAGTTTTTTACATCATGTTTGAGAAATTATTTTCTTAGATCATTATCGTCGCATCTTGTTTAGTTGTTTACAAATTAAATTTGTTGTATGTAATCTTATTTTAAGTTTTTGCACCATTTATAGTCGTTAGTGCTATTTTTAATTGTGGATCCAAAATATATCTTTAGATATAGTTAGTTAGACACATTTAAATCCAAACCAAATTACAAATCTTTTTTTTTCACTAGATCTATATTTTTGAAGCTCTGATCCAATCATTTTTTTCCATCTGGCTTTGCTTGTTCATTTTTTATTGTTGATCCTATTATTTTTGTGAAGCTTAGACCAATAAAATTACTCCAAAAATGTTCTCTATTATTTTCCTCATGTTTGCGTAAAGTCAAGTCCACTCATAGAGTGGCTAGTGGATTTGATTTTTCATCCTTTTTCTTAGATATTTAATATCTCGTGACTTTCTTACTTTGTGAAGAGCGATCCAATCTTCTCGTGCCATCTTTATTTTATTTTTCATTCTTTATTGAATTTTTTTATGCAAATTTCATTTTTGTGAAGTTTCAACCATTCATTTTTCTCCAGATAGCTTTGGTTTGTCAGGTCATTTAATTTAATCCTTCCATTTTTGCAAAGGTGAGATAATCAAAATGTTCCATCTGTCTTCACATTTTCATTCCTATTATTTATATGATTATTAGTTTCAAAACATGATGCAATAAGGAGCTTCCATGTGTCTTCGCATTGTTAGAATTGGTTTGAGATTTCCTCTGTCATTTTTGAAATCGATCCAATCAAAACTCTCAAGTCAGTTTATATTTCACATTGTTAGATCTTTTGTGCTTGCTTTATCTTGGCAAAATATGGACCAATAAAATTTATCCATATTTCTCATTGTTTGTCTCTTACATTTACAAAATTTTAGCCACAAATATTGCTCCATATTTCACTTTGTCATCCATTTTATAGCTTTGTCGGTTATTTTATAATATTTTCAGTCTTTGTGAAATACAAACCAATAAAATTGCTCCATATTTCTTATTGTTAGTCCCGTGTTATCTTTCTCTAACATTTACAAAATTTAAGACAATAATATTTCTCCAAATTTTTCTTTTTCATTAATTTAATAGCTTTATCAAGATTTTGAGAAATATGAATCAATAGATTTTATCAAATTATTTCATGTTTTCAGTCCTTTGTTTTCTTGTTTCTAACATATGTAAAGGTTGAGCCAATAGAATTTCTCTATGTGTCTTAGTATTTCATTTTTTCAGTCGGTTTTATTTGTGTCACTAGTTATCTAATAAAAATAAGCTATCTTGTTTCTTTTTTCAGTCTTTGTTAGACTTGTGAAGTGCGAGCCATTTAAAAGGCTCCACATATCTTTTTGACTTAGTCTTTGTGGTTGCACTACGAAGTATGAACCAATTGTTTATTCGACGTGTATATTAATCTTCTAGTTGTTTCTATCTTCACAAGTGTCAATATTTTCTTTGGCTTAGCCATTAAGGTTATGAAACTTGAATTATGTCCTTCGTACCTCGATTTATTTTAAAGATTGATTTTTCCTAGGGACTTTAATTCTTCCCTTTCGCAATCTCTTTAAATTTTGGTGGAAAACTACGAATTGACTATTTGATAAGTTAGTTTTTTTACAAGTGGCTCTGTTTGACTAAGAATTTTCTTTCACATTGTGTTAGAGTGTGAATAAGTGAAATAATTAATTAAAGACACGTGTATATGACCCTGCAGTCTATTTTTATTTAATTGACTTGTTTTGATGCGAAGTGTGAACTAATATAAAAGTGACACATACCTTCTAAATTTTATTTATGTTGTGGATTTTAAATTAACTTCATTCCCTATCTTTTGAAACTTTTCCTTTGCACCATAGGTCTTCTCAGTTTCCTTGTCCCGCAAATTCAAAATTTTTAATAGCTTAGATATTTTTCTCATGCACATTTTTTCTATTCCTTGCTAATATATTTGCAAGTATATAACTAAAAATATCTGCAACTAATTTTGTGTCTCTGTTTGGATTTGTTGTTTTTATTTTTATCTGTACTTGTTTCCATTCCCCTCGAGGCCAAAATGACCTGTTCTACTAGTTTTTTTATGGATAAATCTCATATTTTGAAAAGGAACAAATTATAACATCTAGAGAGTGTGTTTAAAAGCTTGTTTTATGGGTAGAAATCCCTAGTATCTTGTGATAGGTATAGAAAAACATCCTACAAGGATACAAAATACCCCTAAAAACTTAGCTTCTTCTCTCGGAGATATCGGAAGCTATGTCCATTCTTTTGTAAAGCATAAAAGATGAATTCTTAATGCATATAAGTATATGGAATCTCCGTATATTTTTGGAAGTAATTAGAAACTATGTATGAAGGCGATAGATTGTCTAAAATAATTAAGCTAGTTTTAGAGCTATTCACATCTCTTATGAAGGGGATGATAAAATAATAAGCTATTTAGACAAAATTAATAACATTAAAGCTCAATTAGATGGATGCAACCGAGAATTTTTTCAAGACAAGTTTATGTACTTTATAATTCAAACTAACATTCATTAAAAATTCTAAATATAAGAATGAGACTAATTTTCCTGATCTGGACACTTTGTATTTTCTACTAATTCAAGAAGAGAAAGTTATGGTAAATTTTGATTCAAAATAGATTGCTTCTCAAGATATGTTCTCTCATAAACACAATGCATCTAAAAACAAGTTTAATAGTAATCCTAATAATAATTCTAACATCATATCTAGATTTAAAGAAAATCCTAAGCCTAATTCTGCTAAAAAAATTAGAATTTCAAAGTCAAGTTTAATGGAACATGCAAAAATGTGGAAAATTTGGGCATAAAGAATTTGATTATAGAGTAAAAACTAACAAGTCGGTCAAGAATGATAAAACTAGTAAATTTAACAATCAAAAGAAAAATCACAATCGAAGTAGAATCATGCAAATAAAGATTAACATTCCATCACCTTGGATACTAACCTTTCAACTTCAAATGACAATGAAAGGATTCTTGATAGTGGTAAATCTAGGCACATGACTTGTACTCTGGTATCATCTTAGATGTAGTTAAGCGTGAAGAAAACATCTATTTAGAGACAATCTCATCATTAGCTATGAAGCTTGTGCTAATATTAAATTATCAAATGGTGTAATTGGGAATGTCTTGTATGTTCCTCAACTAAAAAGAATCTTTTGTCTTGTTCAGATAACTAAGAAAAACAATATAGTTTTTTTATTGCAAGATAAGTGGTATGTAAAAGATAAGTTCGGATAATATAATTTCTTATGGTAACTTGGAAAAATGGCTTATATATATTTGATAGTTTTGTATTTCAATCCTATTTTTCTTCTTATTCTAGAAATGATATTCGATTTTGGCATGAAATATTAGGTCATGTGAGTTTCAAAAGCTAGTATGAAATATCTAGACTTAATCTTGTTGTTGGTCTTCTAAAGATAAATTCAAATTGTGAAACTTGTGAAAGTTTCCTAAGTTGTCAGCAACATGCTCAACCATTTGAAAAACATCATGATCCAAATTCTTCTCAATTATTAGAATTGATTCATAGTGATGTGAAAGGTCCACTTAAGGTTCCTTGTCTCAGTGGAGATTTGTATGTTGTTTGGTTTATTGATGAATTATCTAGAATTACTTGATCTTATTTTATTAAGAAGAAGTTTGATGTCATGTCTAAGTTTCAAGAATTTAAATATTTATTTGAAAATGCTTTGAATCTTAAAATTGAGAGAATTAGGACTGATAATGGAGGTGAATATGTCATAAAAGAGTTTGATAATTTATGTGTGTCATGTGGGATTCAAAGAGAGTTGAATAATCCCTATTCCCCTCAGAAAAATGACATCGCAGAATGAAAAAATAAGATTATCTTAGAAATGGCTAGAACTATGATTCATGCTTCTAATGTGCCTAAGTTTCTATGGGATGAAGCCTTGAATAATGTTGTCTATATTATTAATAGAGTGCCTAATAAATCTCTTCATCAAGTTATTCCTCTTGAAATAAGGTCAAAGTAAAAAAACAAAGATTTCCCACCTAAAGACATTGATAGTCTTGACTCTATCTTCATTCCAAAGTTAAAAGGAAGAAGCTTCATCCAACCTCTTAAATCTTGTATTTTTATAGCTATGATTGTCAAAATAAAGGATTAAGAGTTTATTATCCCTTCTAGAATGATATTGTTCAAAATAAAAATGTTCAAGTCTTAGAAAATACATTTTGTGATGCTTCTCATGAACCCTCCTCTAATACTCCTAAGATAAAACCTAATAATATTTCTCCTAACATTATGGCAATAGAAATTCAAGAGGATGATTTTCCTAATCAAGATATGACAGATATTGAGGGGTGTCCTCTCAAAATATTGTTCATTATAGGGTTCCTAAATGGGGTCAAAGTAATTTTTAAGACTCTCATCTTGCTAATATTAGAAAATTAACTCATAGTCAACATTATTATCATGCCTTGATGAACCTATATTAGGTAGAACCACAATATTTTGAATAATTCTATCAAGATGATAGATGGATTCAGGCTATGAAATATGAATATAATGATTTGATCTAGAATAATACTTGAGAACTAGTCCCTCCTCTTTCTAAGAAAATCATTGTAGGATTTAGGTGGTTATACAAGGTCAAATATAAATCTCTAGTAGAAATTGACATGTTTAAGGCAAGGTGGTAGCTCGTGGCTTCACTCGAAGTGTGGTCTTGACTATGTTGAGACTTTTCTCCCATAGAAAGAATTGGAACTGTTATAATTATTCTTTCATTGGCTGCCCAATATGGTTGGGAGATTCACCAAATGGATGTTAAAAATGAATTTTGAATGTTGACATAAAAGAATAAATCCACATGAGACAACCTAATGTTTTGAAGAACTTTGTAAAGAACTTCATTTCTATAAGCCGAAAAATTATTTGTATGCTATTAAACAAGCCTCTAGAGCATGGTATGATAAATTTAATAGTTTCTTTTAGAAGCTTTGCTTGTCTAACTGTTGTTCTAATAATTATTTATTTGTTATGTTTGAAAAACAATCATATTATCCTTATTGTTTTATTTGTAGATGATCTTTTGATTACCAACAGTGATAAAAATTTAATTGTTATGATTAAAGAAAATTTAAAACAACATTTTGAAATGACTAATTTAGGTTCATTAAATCACTTCCTTGGCATAGTTATATTTCAAGATAATAAGTCTATTATTACATCTCAATATCAGCATGTTGTGAATTTTCTTATAATATTTAACATGAATTATTGTAAGATTATTATCATTCCTATAAAAATTTGTGTTAAATTAGATCCTAAACAAACTTGTGCTAAATTTGATCCTACTCTATATAGATAGCTAGTTGGTAGTCTAATTTATTTGAATATTACTAGACTTGATATATCTTATACACTAGTGCTTTCAATATTTATGCAAAAACCTTATGAGGATCATTGGAACATAGAAAAACTAAATTTGAAATATATTTAAGGAACAATTAATTATGGTATATTTTATTCTTCTTGTAATGATGCACAATTGTTTGGCTATTGTGATTTTGATGATGTTAGTGAAGCTGAAGATAGAAAATATACTTCTATATATGTGTTCAAGTTTAGCACAGTGCCATCACGTGGAGTAGCAATAAGAACTAACAAAGTGCCTATATCTTCTAGTGAAGTAGAGTACAAAATTTCTATGGAAGATGAAAATGAAGCTATGTGGATAAAAATTATGTTGGATTAACCTCACATGGGTGTCAAAGAGAGAACTACTCTTCTATGTGACAACAAGAGTTGTATTTCTCTTGCAGAAGAATCCAGTCCAAAATTAAAGGACTAAGCATATCAAAGTTCATATGCACTTTATTCGAGAGAAAGTCCTGAATGGTGATATTGATCTCAAGTTATGTTCAACTAAAGATCAGATGTAGATATCTTCACAAAGCCACTTTGTGTTCTATACAAATCTACAACTTTCATGCCTTCTTTTTCCTTTTAGACTTTCCCTTGAGAGGGAGTGTGCATGAAAACTCCACCTATTAATAGACTTTTTAAAACTTCCAATACTTCCTCCATTTGGTAATAAGTAAATGTGTCACCTTATGTGAAGTTATTTGTAAATCCTTGTGAAGCATTAGCTACAGGAAATCCTTGTTTTATAAAAGAGTCCATAATCTGATATAAGTCTTTATATATAAAGCACCTCTCTTAAAAATTATGTATGGGAAGATCTATATGATTTACATTGTTTTCATGCTAGCCGAGTCGCGCTGCTTATTTAGTCTTGGATCTATAAGTCCTTTTGTAGAAAAAGGTAAATCTAGCATGTCTTTTTTTTCTTCCCACTTAACATTAAGGGGGAGTGTTGGGGTGATAATGTCAAGTGAGATATCTACCATTGTAGTATGCCCCAATATTATTTTAAATTTTTTATTAAACTTTATTATGAATATCTTCCACAAATATATTATACATTTAAAGAGTGAAGCGGCTCGATTGATTCACCCACCCTATTGACTAGGGTGATCCCTCTCGAGATTGGCTATGAGAAATGTTGAGTAGAAAGAGTATGAAACTAAGGAGAGGGAACACAAAATATTCACACATAGGAGATTCACACACATTAACGAGGTGCATTTGAAGGCGTGGAAGGATATGAAAGGAAACACAAACTAGGACAATATGATTTGGGACTTATCTGTTTTCATGGTTACAAGATATTTTTGGAGATAGCGTGTGGAGTACACATCGGGATGGAGAATTTTGTGACACGCAAATGCTATTTTGTGCCTCGAGCGTCTACTAAGTGCCATGCATGAGTTTAGGATAATAATAGGATTACTACTACTAGTTAACCGTAGGAGATCTATTATTAGCACACTTGCATGTGTGCATATTATTGTAAAGGTGTAAGGTTATTTTCATCTTGTGACCTATTTTGGGAAGTGTTTAGGTGGTGAAGGGGAATTCCCAACCCCTATAAGTATGTATTAGTTTTTGTAGTTAAAGAGAGACATTGAGACACTATGTATGAGTTATTGTAGAGGTATCTTTGTTAGATTTGATGCGCGCATAAACTTATGGTTATGTTCTATGATGTAAGGATATTCTATGTTTTACAGTGATTAATATAAGGGATTATATTTGATGGATAAGGTGTTAACATGACTTTAATTTGTTCTTGTATGATCAACCTTGTCATAGTTATTATTTAATTCATGATTCCTTAAGATCTAGATCTTGTTATGCACTATTGAATGGTTATGCTCTGTGGAATGTTTGTGCTTATTATGGTTCTAAATATGCTCTATCTTCAACATGATAATGTCATGCATAAGAAAATATAAAGAGGGGATTGGTACCTTTGTGCGCTTGGTGAGTACTCGGCCTTAGGTGGGTGATAGGCTAATACATCTAGGTTGTTCATGGTAGATTCTAGGCTGCATCATTGGTTTCGTTACGAGACCTCTTTTTAGTTGTTTTTAGGTTGGTTCACAATAAAGATGCATTAGTTGACCCTAGAAATTTTTGAGAAGTGGATAAAATATATGGAAGAAGAGCATGTAAAGAGGTTTAAGAATGGATCTAAGTTTGATGCACGCATATGTGTGGAACAAAGTCCGTATGACTATTTGTATGAGATAATATTTTTATCTTCCTAGTAGAACTATACAAGTGGTTGGTTGCTTATGCATCTAAATGGAATTAGAGGTATCGCACACATGTTTGGACATATGAAGAATTTTAGGCCTTTTATGATGTTGATCTCGATTTGGGCACGGGATGTGGATACTTGGTTCTATAGTGTTTTAAACAACTATATTATAGAGTACTTGATTTCCTCTTATTCTTTCCCGAAGCTAGCTGAGTTACAATTTTAACGTTATCTTGGGGGAACTTACTTGCAAGGCATTCCACCGATGATCGAGATCTTGATGGTGACCCTAAACTTGGAAAAAAAACCAATGGCTAGCTAAACCCCACCGTGCGTGGGGGTAGGAGAAGTTTTGGTGAAAGATGGTGGACCTAGTGACAAAAAGGAAGAGAGAAGAAAGGCAACTTAAGTAAAATGTGGCATGCAAAAGGGAGATGGATAAGCAATGAGATATTACAAAGTGGATGATGTTGAGAGAGAGACGGATCGTGAAGGATTTGAAGCTCATGTAGAAGGCATGGAACCGGAGCATCTACAACTCCCCCATTCAGGAAAGCATGATAAGGAGCCTTCCTTGGCCTCACATAGGAGCATGCCAGTAGAGAAAACTTGGGCCATGGTCACACATATTAAGCTACTAGGAAACCTAGCCCTTGTGCTTGGTTTATCAAGATCTAGTACATATAATAGTTAGTAAGATAATTTGGGCAAAGTAGGCAAGCGGGAGTAACTCACATAGAAAGTATATCCATTGCATGGAAAATATATTTTTGTTGTTTAGAGGTAGCTTTTAGGCACACCATCAGCACAAAATTTGAGCGTGTAGAATTTTGGACTCACTTTCGGGAGTAGTACCACCACGAAGACTATAGAAGTTCAATTCAGTAATAATATTAGGACACATAGAAGTAAATGTTTTGGTCCACTTCGGCTACAAGTGGAGGATTAAGTGGTATAAGCGGCTTTGCTTCGGTGGTTCTAGAGGAAGAGGTAGCATAAGAGATTCTAGATCGGTGGGAAGGGTCTGCATCAACCCCAAAATATTTACATGGAGATGTCTCTCCATCTTCTAGAGTATAGGGGCATAAAATATTTTGCTGAACACATACCCATGTGAGATCTTGTGGCACGCAAAAGGGATCACAAATTTTGGGTGCAAGGAAAATCAATTTGTAACTACATTACAGGATGCACACATAATTTGTACAAGAAGTTTGAACTGACCGAACTTGCGTAGATTATGCAACATTAAAAGATTATTTCCTTAAAGAGTTTTAAATCCTTGAATTTGAGAAAAAGAGTATAAGCGTGCTCAAGGATATTAAGGAGGGAACTACTAAAGGTGTCTAGGAGTATGATGCCCATTTCAAAACAATTTTGTCAAATATTTCTTATGATATTCATGTAAGAAAACATGCACAACTATTCATTGGAGGTTTGATGACACCTTCTAGAAAGAAATTGTCACATAAGACATACATTAATCCATGAAAAGCACTTGAAGTAACTTTGAGTGTAGAATCGGTTGGAAGTATAGACACTAGAGTCAGCCCATTCTTGGAAGCACAAATTACAGCTATGGAAAAGTAGTTAGAGAAACTATCGATAAATTCAACACATGAGACATGCACTGGGATTTGGTGTACAGATTGTGAAGTGGAAGGGCACACCAAGGATAGTTGTCCCCGCAAGTCAGTGTGTTCATTATTGCTAGACTACGATATATGCTATCTAAACCATGATGTCAGTCCCTACCTATTATTACAACATGCGATAAGGAAGAATATATCTTGCTATTGTAAGATTTTCTGGTCCACGACTCATGATATAGAATATTGCAAGTTGATTTGTCAAATCCATGATGCTATAGATATTGGTGTGAGATATATAGGAGTATCATATAAATCTAAGGGTAAGGGTGAGCACTATGACCAGGATCACAATCAAGCATGTTATGATTGGAATGAGGGGTGGTATGAATGAGGACATGGTAGAGGTGGAGGATATTGTGGTGGATTCGAGGGTTAAGGTCGTGGTGGTGGAAAAGGTGAGTTTTCTCATGAACGTGCTTTACTTGCAGATCTCTTGACCACTACTGGGTGTGAATTTCCTCAAAATATTACTTGTTATTTTTGTGGTAAGATTCATAGCTATAAGGAATTCCTGGACCTATATGATCATCTTAGAAAGCAACATAAACAAGAAAAAAGGGCACATGGAAGGTTAGAATACAACACACTGTGGAAAATCACTAGACACCATGTTGGTACCCAAACTTAATCTCCTTCACAACTCAAGTAGCATCATGGATTTGCACAAGACACTCAGAGGTAGATAAATGATTTGTATGTCATTTGTAGCTGGGGAGACATCTATCTAACTTGTTAGCACTCAAGATTTTGAAGGAGTGGGTAGCACCTCAGAAGGATTTTGATCTGATCCTCACTATTTTAGGTTGTGCCTATCAACCAAGGAAAGAGAACCTATATTGCAGCCTTTGTTTGGTGAAGGAGGTGTGGATATCCTTGTATTTTGCATATTGTATGGAAGGGGCCTTGGGAAAACATGATCAATTCTCCATTATTCAAACTCAAAAGAGTTGTCACTATTAAATGATGGAAATGTTTTCAAAACAAGGTTGAGGCTGCTAGAGACATGGTATTATCCTGATTTGCTTTGTGCATGTTTGTAAATGGATTGTATTCTCTTGTTAACACATAATGCAATGCAAGGGTAGTATAGGGTAGGGTTAGTTATTGAATGAAATTTTGTTGGGAGATGTTAGACAAGACCAACTAAAGATTACCAAACTCTTTGAGGACCTTTGCAAGAAATTTGTAACACTTAAACAGTAGGAATGCTTCAAAAGGTTTACAATACCCCTTCAACCAGGATATGTGCACAAATGGAGGCCTAGATCTGCACTCTTCCACACAATCTTTGACAACCTACTACAAAATCTTGAAGCAAATATACCAAAAAAATATCTAGAAATCCCTATTTGATCATGACCTAAGGTACCCCCAAAGGTTTACAAATAATCTCAAGATTCAAGGATAGTAAAATGATTTTAAATATGTTTATCTTCTATTAGATGAAGGATCTTCTAGATATAAGATTGCATATTTCATCAAACCATCAAAAAGAAATGAGACCATGTATGATCAAAGAGATCCTAAACACAAGATTGCAACATGAGCAAGAAACACAAATTGAAAACATTTTGAAACATAAGTATATGCAAACTTTGCCAAGAGAATAAACCAGATAATCTAGAAAATGATCAAATATATCAGTAGGGGAATGTCATGAGAACAATCTCAGAGCTTGTTGATGGCTTTACAACTTGAAACCAACTCAACATGATAAAATCTGATGCAAAATAGAATTGAAAATGGCTCTCAGGTGGTTTCCTCAGAGAAATGGGCTTCTTCCAGTTTTCCCATGAAATTCTAAATTCTCTTCCTTTCAAATTCTCCAAAAATATGATATATACCCTATGCCAGCTTGGAGTCTTGCTTCCCAAGCAAAGAATATGCTTATGGGATCAAATTTGTTACAAAAACTTCATGATTTGCAGAAAGGGACAAAAATAGAAAAATGCTCGATGAATGCCAGGTGTGCCCAAAAATCTTAAATCATTACATAAATTTGGATCATTATCCATCCGTGGTCACGTTTTTACCATTCAGGCATGTCAACATGTTTTAGAAATCATTTTTCACCCTTTTACCTTTTCAATTTTACCTCTGCAACTTTTGATTTTCATTTTTCATGTTTTTTAATGGGCTTGAGCAAAAATGTATCAAAAAACATCATAAATCACTGAATTAGATCACGAAAATGGTGTCATTACACTCAGAAGGCTGAGACAATGCAAAATCATATAAGGTTCAAAGAAATTTAATGAAGAAAGCATGATTCCAAGCTTCTTGGAGCTCCCATGGTGACCAAAAGGGTAAATGCATAGTTGTCGTCAATTTTGTATTGACATTAAATGTCCTCCTTCCATGTGGTAGATGAGATCCACGAATAAGTTCAAAGATACCCTTTTGACTCTAGACAAGGTAGAACACATGTCAAAAGACGATTGGATTGGGCTCCCATCTTTTAAAAATGCATTTGCGACGTTTTGTAATTTTGGAAAATTTTACAAAATTTCCCCGCTTCTCGCCTGGATGCGCCATGTGTCCATATGTGGGCCCCATTGAAAATGTGGGCCAATTCTATCAATTTTGACACTTTTTTTTTTTTTTAAAAGGAAATTTGTCCATATAACTCTCATGGGCTCAAAACCTGATTCTTTCCTACCACATTGCATCCTCCCATTTTCCGCGGGTCCAAGCTTCTGATTCTCGCCTTCAATCCTCCTTGCCAAAATTGCAAAGTTTCAATATTCTCTCTCGAGGCTCAAACATCCACCCCCTCATACAAATTTTTTTCCATGTGGCAAGGTGGGCCAAACTTTACTTTTAAGATTTTACCTCCAAAGGAAAAAAATCTCAAATTCTCCCCAAGCCCCGCTTCTCCATTTTACCCTTTTGGGACACGTGTTGGCCCTAGATTGGAGTGACAAAACATTCACAAAATTTTCCTTCGGCCCCCTTGCTTGATTTTTTGCATTTCTGGACACATGTCCACTTCTCATTGGTCACGGACCTTTAGGTAAAAATTTAAATTTTTAAAATTTTGAAGTTAAAAACTTCAAATGCACCAAAACCTCCGCCCCCTCATATTGACTTCTTTTGGACACGTGTCCTCCTGTGGTTGGACAAGGGCTTTCGGGGAAAAAATTTACTTTGAGAATTTTGCAAAGTAAAAGCCAAATTTCTCAAGGACAACCCACCACCGCCAATCCTCCAGCCAATCATATCATGCCATGTTGCCAATGCGTTGCGATGATGAATATGACGGGAAAATGACACCTGTATGCCTATCAAAACGTCAAAAATTCATAGGATGCCCTAGAAATTGAAAATTTTGACAAGGAAGGTAGATTTCTTGATTTTAAACCAACTGAATCATTTTTGACAATATTTTCGAGATTGGGATTGGAAAAACACTTACACATAATTGGGATTCGATCAATTTCAAGTTTTTGCATGATTTGACAAAAGAAAGATGAAGAATCCCAATTTTTTGAAGAAAATAGGGCACAAAAAGGGGGCAACTTAAAATATTGTTTCAGGATAGGGCAAAATAAAAACATTATGAGCATTTTGAAGGTATTCAATTGGGGAAGATGAACTGTAGACCACCAAATCGAAAAATAAAATGTTTGTGAGTATATTTGGGCATGGAACATTAGGGAACATTATGAAAATTGAGAATTAGCACCAAAATTGGCTCTTGCTTGGGGATGGGCACTCCCAGTGAGTGCCAAAAGGAAAAAATGTAGACCAAGTGCTAAAAATCCATTGGGCAAGGAGTCAAAAACACAAGGCAGCCCAAAAACTAAACTACCACCAAAAACAGACTAAGAAAACAACTAGAATGGCTGCCAAGGACAAAAGGGCAAACCACACACCAACAAACAAAAAAAAATCAAGAACAAGGACTATACAAATGTACAATTTGTGCATACCTCACTTTGGGAATTTAATCCAAGAAATGTTTTAAATGTCTTCCATTAATAGGCAACTCTAGCAATTCCCCATCTAGATATTTGAGAAAAAAGGTATGTTCACCAATTCTGATGTCAATGGCATAAGGGCCCATCCATAATGCATCAAACTTTCCATGTTTTCCCTTGTCTTCATGCCTACTATCCCATAGCAAAACTAGATCACCAACATTGAAGGCTCTAGGAGTGACCTTCTTATTAAACAATCTCTTCAATTTCTCTCTAAATCTGACATGCCTTTGATGGGATGCTCTTCTCTCTTCATCTAACTCAATGATTTGATTAATCCTTGATTCATATGGGCCATGCTCTTGATCTTCCAACTATTGGGAAAACTGAAAAGAGGATAATTACAGGTGTAAGGGCAGCAAATCCTGAGTTCCATACACCAATTCAAATGGGATTTTACCAGTTGCTCTTTTAGGATTTATTCTATCATCCCAAACTGTAAACTTCAATTGTTCTCCCCACTTCTTCTTGTTCATTTCCAAGGTCCTTCTAATGATCTTCAAAAATTTTATTACTGGACTCAGATTATCCATTGCCTTGTGGATTGTAGTTTGAAGAATAAGTCAGATTTATCCCATATTCATTGCACATTGCCATTAAAGGTTTGGCTCTAAAGCACATGGCATTATCAGATACAATCTTAATTGGAACCCCAAATATTCATATGATATGATCCAACAAGAAATCCATTACCACTTGGTGTGTTACCTTCTTAGATGGAATTACTTCAACCCACTAAGCTTTCAGCCTTCCAGGAGAAATGTTGGCAACTATCACACTTTCTAACCAGTTGGGTTACATCTTTAAAAAGAGTAGGCCACCAATAACCAACTCTCAAAATATTATGTGCTATCACCCTCCCAGCAAAGTTTCCTCCACAAAATCCCCCATGGAAATCAGCAATTATCTTGGGAGCTTCATCTTCAGTTATGCATTTCAAGAGGACACCTTCAGGGTTCTTCCAAGCCAACCCAAGGTCTGTTATGATATACTTTTGAGAAGCCAGCTTGAGGGCTCTTTTCTTATTTTTATTCAAGTGACTAGGACAACATAGGTGCCTGAGGTAGAAGATCACATCTTTGTACCATTCAGAACTCATCAATTTCTCAAGAAGATCTGCCCTTTCTTCCTCTAGCTGATTCACTTCTACATTTTGCAAGTTGCTCTCAGCCATGAGCTTGGCAAGACCCAAACCTCTTACTAACTTTGTGGTTTGGATATCCATATCATACTCCTATAGTTTGTTGACCCACCTACATATTTTACTTGAGATCTCCATTTCTGATAAGATGTCTTTCACCATGGTGTGGGGAACATAAGCAACAAATTTTGAACTCAATATATAAGGCCTGAAAACTTTTGTTGCTTTCACCAAGGAAAATGCTTGTTTCTCCATGATTGTATACTTCAACTCAACTACTTGCAAATCCTTTCTAAAGAAGGCAATAGGCCTCTTAGCCCCATTCTCATCCTTTTGTAACAAAACAAAAGCAATGGTATATTCAGAGGCAAAGGAAAATATTTGGAAAGGTCTCTTATAGTTTGGAGCTGCTAAAATAGGTGCATCCTTGAGTGCATCCTTTATTCCTTCAAAATATTGAATGGCAGCCTTCTCCCACCTGATAAATTGGTCCTTCTTTAACATGCTTATGATTGGAAGAGTCAGCTCAACAAATTTGGAAAAAAACCTTTTAATAAAATTGATTTGACTAAAGAAAGATTGGATGCCTTTCTTGGTTCTTGGGATAGGTACTTTACCTGATTGCTTCCACTCTTTTAGGGTTTATCATAACACTATATTTATATACAACATGTCCTAGCAACTTGGCCTTTTGCACACCAAAATGACAAGTCTTTGGATTAAGATAAATTCCATGCTCCCTACATGTGATCAGCATCTTCTCCAAATGTTGCAAATGGTCACCTCGCTGCCTTGAAAACATAGTCACATCATCTTGGTAAACTGCAATGAACTCATTGATGTAACCAGAAAAAGCAACATCCATTTCCCTTTGAAAAGTGGCACCAACATTCATCAATCCAAAGGGCATCCTTACAAAAACATAAGTCCCCCATGGAGTAGTGAAGGTTGTCTTAAGTCTTTCTGATTCTTTGACAACTACTTGATTGTATCCGGAGAAACCATCCAAAGTAGAGAGCAATTCTGATCCTGTCACAAGCTGCAACATATTCTCCATGTTGGGAAAGGGGTAGTTGTCCTTCATAGAGGCCTTGTTTATATTTCTAAAATCCACACAAAGTCTGATATCTCCATTCTTCTTTCTAACTGGCACAAGGTTTGCAACCCAAGATGAATATCTAGTGGGCTGAATAATACCTCCATCTCTCAACTTCTTTAATTCCTCTTGCATTTTCATGGAGAGAAGTGGATTAATTGGCCTTTGCCTCTATCTGAATGGTTTGGCATTTTCTTCAAGAGGGATCTCATGCTGAAATAAATCTTCTCTATATGCCTTCAGCTCTGAATAGGACCAAGCAAGGCAGTCTTGATATTTTTTCAACAATTGGAGGTAGGACTATTTTTCTTCCTTGTTTAAACTACTGCCCAACCAAACCTTCCTTGGTTTTTCCTTTGTTCCCAAGTCATGCTCTTCCACATCCCTTGAAGTAGACATCTTTCTATTTATGATGCAATCAGCATTGTTAAAATTTGACTCAAGTGCAACGAGACCTCTAGGAATGGTGTTTGTTTTCAATTGGATGATATCTTTTCCAAATAAAGTTTATCTTCATTCAGTCATGCATACCATTGGCCCCCAATCAATATTATGATTTACAAACTCACCTTGGTTTTGCAAGAACCTAAGAACTTGAGTATCATTGTTAAAGACTTGCCAATGTTTCACATTATCAAGGGCAATCGGCCTATCAAAGACTTCAATGTGTATTCACAATAAAGTGAAATGGTGCAATTTTCAAATCTAAAACCAGAACTGCCAACTTATCAGCAGTAACATTAATACCTCTGTCATGGTAAACAATGTTAAAGGAATCAAACATTTCAATCAAATCCTAAAGCTGCATGCTTTATCTGTTTCATACGCTGATTTTTGTAGCATACGTTTCCTTATTTGTTTGACTACCACTCGAGTCTCCTTTTTCAAAAATATCTCTTACTCCATACTTTCATGCAATTCTTAATCCCAACAACAATGCCTCATACTCAGTAACATTGTTAGTGCATTCAAAATTAATCTTGAAGGAAAATGTATACTCTTTTAAACTAGGAGAAAGCAAAACTATACCAACACCATTTCAAAATTTGGATCAAGCTCCATCAAATACCAAGGTACAAGGAGAACCTACCATATCAACATACTTTGATTTGTCCATCTTGTGTTATTTTCCATCAGCAAAGCTAATGAAATTGTCAGCAACTACATCAGAAAATAACACCTCATAGGAAGCATTGTTGGAATCTTCAATCAAGTGCAACATTTTCTTTTCACCATAGAGTTTGACAAGGCTTCCCTTAATGCAAATGGTGGAAAAATACATGTCCATGTGAACAATACCACCAACACTTGCAACCCATTTTCTTGATAAAATCATACCCCATTTGGTAGGGCAGTCAACAATTACAACATCAAGTTTTAAGTTCCTACTTGGATAGGCTGCAAGATGCACTACTAAACCCTTCACACAACAAACAACTGGCACCTCTCTTGAATCCATGGAAGTGCACTTCCCATAGGAAAATGTCACCTTGATATCCAACTCATTCATGACTTCTAGAGGCATGGCATTACATGATGCACTGGAATCAAACATGCAATTGTGAAGTAGCCTATCTTTTATGAGAAAAGTTGTAAAGAATGGATCAAAATTCAATTGGGAATCAACCAAGGATGTCCCCAAATATACCTTAGGTTCCTCTCTAAGATCCTCCACCGCTGGTGGTGTTTCAAGGCTAGCAATGATTTGAAGAGGAGTCTCAACAACATTTACATTTCTACTTGGGGTAATGTTCTCTTCTTTCAATCCCAAGTACTCAAACGCTCTCTTCTTATGTTCAAGAATTATAAGCAAATCAATAATTGGAACACTCACTTTAATTTGGCTCAATAATTGGGCAATATCATATGGAACATTCTTTGTTAGGACAACATTGGAAGGGTCACAAATAGATTCACTAAATGGAAATGGATTCTTGCCAGATTGGG
Organism: Taxus wallichiana var. yunnanensis; assembly: GCA_018340775.1. NCBI lineage: Eukaryota > Viridiplantae > Streptophyta > Pinopsida > Cupressales > Taxaceae > Taxus > Taxus wallichiana. The sequence goes on along the minus strand of CM031234.1, from coordinate 411,992,115 downwards.
CATGAAGAGGACTGATTTTTTTACATGGGACAATAGGGTTATTAGTATATGTTTCCTTTCTCAAATTCTCTTTTGGAATGCTAGTGAGCAAGGGTGTCTTTAGCTTGGCCTGAGGACCAGATCCTCTAATAACTTCTCTTCTAGTGTTATAGCCCTTTTCTTGAGCTACAACATCATTCATCAACAATTTTCCATCTTCCTTTGAAGGGATACCACCATCATACTTCTTAATCATCAAATCTCTCAAGTATTCAAAGTCATTGTTAGGAATTTCAAAAGCTTGCACTACATCAACTTCAAGAGCATGAGGGGGGAGAAATACTTGTACCCGCTTGATGCAATCCCAAAAGGTAGCAGTAGTCCTAGCACTTATTACTTCAGTAGATGTTTCTCCTCCTTGTGAGCTTGAAGAACAACCCATCATGCAAATATCATCATCAGTTCCATCCTCATTTTCAGCCTCATCAACTTGTTGGTCCACCTCACATGGAGGATGAGGAAGAAAACATCTATCACACCAATCCATATCAGCCACTTCATCAACAATAGCAACCATAACAGTTAGAGGGTCAGGAACCAATCTATTTTCATGTGCTTGGGGTTGTCTATTTATAGATCCAATAGGCCCTTTACCCTTTTCATCAAACCTCTGCTCATTCCTATGGTGATTTCCAAATCTATCTTGTGCTTACTTGCCTAGGTTGACCTTGTGAAGTCTACCCAATTCCCTTCTCAGCTCTTGCCAACTTATATGAGATTTCTTTAATAGCCCCTGCCAAAGTCTTCACAACCTCTTCTAAATCAACACCTTTGCTAGCTTGAGGTTTTTAGGGTCTATCAATTTTACACCATCTCTCTTAAGAGGTTTCTCAACAGCCTTGATATTGTTCTCAATTTAAAGTGACATGGTGAAAGCTTGTCTTATATTGGTTGGGTTCTTGTCTCTTAGGTAATAGGCTGCCTTTTTATCAAATGCATCTACATATTTGATTAAACATGATTCATCACAAGGCCTCAAACCAATAGGCAGCATTCTAAATTCTTTGTTAAACCTTATGTTGAAGTCATGGACTGATTCATTTGGGTTCTTCTTGATATTCTCAAACTCAGACAAAAGAAATCTAGGATCAGTCCTGTCTCCATATTGCAACCTAAATGCATTTTTCATTTTAGTCCATGAATCAATAGAGTTATCAGGTAAAGCCTTGTACCAATCCCTAGCATCTTCTTCTAGTGTATGAATAAATAGCTTAATATACACATCTTCAAACTCTATTTCAAAATCTTCCATCATATAATCAAAAATTTGAGATGTTGATCACTAGTAATGACATTGTTACCTTAGAATTTTTGCAACCTATTTTCGACATCTTGTGGGATAGGATTTGGGTAACCATCCATTCCTCTAGAATTTATAGGACCAAAGGTGTTAACAACAAATGAAGGTCTAGGCTGAGCCATATTGTTTGGTGGGGGTGATATTAGAGGTGAAACAAGCTGGTGAGGAGTACAAAATCTTTGGGGCTCAATAATGTGAATCAAAAAACTGGTATCTTCTAAGTGTTGATTTTCTTGGAAATTTTGACTCGAATTAAAATACAGAGGTGCAGATTGGAAAAGGAACTTACCAGGTACAGCAAAAGGACCTTCACTAGCTGAAGCAAAAAAGTTTATGAGAGGACTGCTTGAATCGATTCACTTGAAGAAGAGTGATAATCCTCCACCAAAGGTTGATCTCTCTCACCAATGAATATATCTTTTCTTGATGTCTGACCTTTAACCACCTTCCAAACTCTTCTCCCTTCCAACTCTAAATTTCTTAAATCTAAGAACAATTTCTTAGCAAAGTCTTTAAGGAAAAGAGATCTTCTTCCCTCCAGTTTTGCAGAGATCAATAGCACAAAAATAAATGACAAAAAGCTCAAGACACTGGTATTTCTAAATTCAAATCAGCATGGAGTCGCCACTAAGGAATTTCACCTCAGTTGTGCAAGAATGCACTAAAGTAATTTTTTCAAATGTTTGCTAATACTGATAAATTTGCAGAGCCTTATAAATCAGACCTTCTTCTTCTTGAATCAACCAAACATAATGCAACAAAAAGTGTCTAAACTGTTGGGAAATGAAAAAGGGCAGGCTGAGCTTGAAACCTTTGCTTTAAAACTTGTAGATCTGAAACATAGGATGATATCTTGACAATGCAATAGCTCAAATACCTAAATACACCTCAAAAACACCAAGAAATTCCAAGAATTCCCTAGCAATGGTGCCACTCCAGTGTTGGTACCCAAACTTAATCTCCTTCACAACTCAAGCAACATCATGGATTTGCATAAGACACTCAGAGGCAAATAAATGATTTGTATGTCATTTGTAGCCAGGAGACATCTATCTGACTTGTTAGGACTCAATATTTTGAAGGAGTGGGTAGCACCTCAAAAGGATTTTGATCTGATCCTCACTATTTTAGGTTGTGCCTATCAACCGAGGCAAGAGAACCTATATTGCAACCTTTTTTTAGTGAATGAGGTGTGGATATCCTTGTATTTTGCATACTGTATGGAAGGGGCCTTGGGAAAACATGATCAATTCTCCATTATTCAAACTCAAAAGAGTTGTCACTGCTAAATGATGGAAATGTTTTCAAAATAAGTCTGAGGCTGCTAGAGACATGATATTATCCTGATTTGCTTTGTACATGTTTGTAAGTGGATTGTATTCTTTTGTTAACAAACAATGCAATGCAGGGGTAGTACAGGGTAGGGTTAATTATTTTGAATGAAATTTTTTTGGGAGATGTTTAGAAAAGACCAACTAGAAATTACCAAAATCTTTGAGGACCTTTGCAAGAAATTTGTAACACTTAAATGTAGGAATGCTTCAAAAGGTTTACAATACCCCTTCAACCAGGATATGTGCACAAATGGAGGCCCAGATCTGCACTCTTCCACACAATCTTTGACAACCTACTACAAAATCTTGAAGCAAATATACCAACAAAATATCTAGAAATCCCTATTTGATCATGACCTAAGGTACCCCCAAAGGTTTACAAATAATCTCAAGATTCAAGGATAGTAAAATGATTTTAAATTTGTTTATCTTCTATCAGATGAAGGCTCTTTTGGATATAAGATTGCAGATTTCATCAAACCATCAACAAGAAATGAGACCATGTATGATCAAAGAGATCCTAAACACAAGATTGCAACATGAGCAAGAAACACAAATTGAAAACATTCTGAAACATAAGTATATGAAAACTTTTCCAAGAGAATAAACTAGATAATCCAAAAAATGATCAAATATATCAAGTAGGGGAATGTCATGAGAACAATCTCAGAGCTTGTTGATGGCTTTACAACTTGAAACCAACTCAACATGATAAAATATGATGCAAAATAGAATTGAAAATGGCTCTCAAGTGGTTTTCTTAGAGAAATGGGCTTCTTCCAGTTTTCTGTGAAATTCTAAATTCTCTCCCTTTCAAATTCTCCAAAAATATGATATATACCCTATGCCAGCTTGGATTCTTGCTTCCCAAGAAAATAATATGCTTATGGGATCAAATTTGTTACAAAAACTTCATGATTTAAGTAAGGGATAAAAAAAAATACTCGATGAACGCCAGGTGTGCCCAAAAATCTTAAATCATTACATAAATTTGGATCATTATCCATCCCAGGGTCACATTTTTACCATTCAGGCATGCCAACATGTTTTACCAATCATTTTCACCCTTTTACCTTTTCAATTTTACCTCTGCAACTTTTGATTTTCATTTTTCACGTTTTTTAATGGGCCTAAGAAAAAATGTATCAAAAACATCATAGATCACCGAATTAGGTCATGAAAATAGTGCCATTGCACTCAGAAGGCTGAGACAATGCAAAATCATATAAGGTTTGAAGAAATTTGATGAAGAAATCATGATTCCAAGCTTCTTGGAGCTCCCATGGTAGCCAAAAGGGTGAATGCATAGTTGCCGTCGATTTTGTATCGACATTAAATGTCCTCCTTCCACGTGGTAGATGAGATCCATGAATAAGTTCAAAGATACCCTTTTTGACTCTAGACAAGGTAGGACACGTGTCAAAACACGATTGGATCGGGCTCCCATCTTTTAAAAATGCATTTGTGACCTTTTTAATTTTGGAAAATTTTGCAAAATTTCCCCGCTTCTCCCTGGACCGCCACGTGTCCATATGTGGGCCCCATTGAAAATGCAGCCAATTCTATCAATTTTGACACTTTTTTTTAAAAAAGGAAAATTTTCCATAAAACTCCCGCGGGCCCAAAAAAACCAATTATTTCTCGCCATGTGGCATCTTCCCATTTGCCACGGGTCCAAGCTTACAATTCTACCTTCAATCCTCCCTGCCAAAATTGTAAAGTTTCAAAATTCTCTCCGAAGCCCAAACCTTCGCCCCATCATACAAATTTTTCCCATGCGGCAAGGTTGACCAAATTTTACTTTTGAGATTTTACCTCCAAAGGAAAAAAATCTCAAATTCTCCCCAAGCCCCGCTTCTCCATTTTTCCCTTTGGGACACGTGTTGGCCCTGGATTGGAGCGACAAAACATTCACAAAATTTTCCTTCGCCCACTCGCTTGATTTTTTGCATTTCTAGAGACATGTCCACGTCTCATTGGTCACAGACCTTTAGGTAAAAATTTAAATTTTTAAAATTTTGAAGTTAAAAACTTCAAATGCACCAAAACCTCTGGCCCCTCATATTGACTTCTTTTGGACACGTGTCCTTCGTGGTTGGATAAGGGCTTTCGGGGAAAAAATTTACTTTGAGAATTTTGTAGAGTAAACACCAAATTTCTCAAGGACAACCCACCACACGCCAATCCTCCAGCCAATCATATCATGCCACATTTCCAATCCATTGCTATGATGAATTCGATGAGTAAATGACACCCGTATGCCCGTTAAAACGTTAAAAATTTAGAGGATGCCCTAGAAATCGAAATTTTTGACAAGGAAGGTAGATTTCTTGATTTTAAACCAACTGAATCATTTTTTGACATTATTTTCAAGCTTGGGATTGGGGAAACACTTACACATAATCGGGATTCGATCAATTTTGAGTTTTTGCATGGCTTGACAAAAGAAAGATGACATAGCCCAAAAAAATTGAAGAAACTAGGGCACAAAAGGGGGCAACTTAGAATATTGTTTCAGAATAGGGAAAAATAATAACATTATGGGCATTTTAAAGGTATTTAATTGGGGAGGACAAACTGCAGACCACCAAATCAAAAAATGAAATGTTTGTGAGTAGATTTGGGCATGGAACATTAGGGCACATTATGCAAACTGAGAATTAGCACCACCACATCAAACTTAGCACCAAAACATGAGGTATTACCTGTGATGATTACTACACACGTTGAAGCTACACATGCTAGAGAAGCGTTACAACAAAATCCTACCATCACTAAGGAGGATGTTTTGCATGCAATGTATCTGGATCCCACACACTTGAAGGAGGTTTATCAGGAGACCATGGAGGTACTTAGAAATCTTGAGTGTAAAATATAGTGTTTGAAGGATAAATCAAAAATATGGAATAGAAGAAGCAGAGATGTTCCAATCAGATATTGATGGCTTGAAGGAGGTATGCAAAATGTTGTGCTAGGAGAATATCATTCCATTAGTAGGTAATTGGTTAAAGGGAAACACTCTATGGGTAGGTATTGAGAATGGATGTTAGATCATGCATGTAAATCTTCCACCTCATAGATTAGATTACGACAAGAATATCACTTTGAATGTTGTTGTGGATGGATGTATCCTAAGTAATATATTAATTGACATAAGCATGGAGGTAAATGTGCTTACTTTATATGCATGGGTACAGATGGGGAGACCTCCATCGTAGCCATCTTCTAATGTACTATTTATAGGTAATCAAACTAAGGCAACTCCCCTGTCACATTTTTAAAAGATGCATCCATTACTATAAAAGGGGAAAGTTCACTGGGACTTTGGGGTTTTAGCACTTGCATAAGTACATAGTTTCAGCTCTACTTGGTACTGTGGTGCTACGCAAATAATTTTGATCTATGGTTAAATAAGAGATATATAAGTTTTGAGAAAAAGGAGGAAAGAGTTATTATCCCTTTAACGGATGGGAAATCTACGCCTTATGTTGAACCTTTGAGTGAGGAAGATCTAAACAATAATTATTTATGTGCCATTTAATTGATGAATTGAAGTGGTAAGGTACTTCAAACTCACAACCCTGAGCATGCGTAACTATTAGTGCATCGACGGTGGCTTATGATTTGCTGTTATAATGAGACACCTTGGAAAGATGGAAGATCTAACCTTAGTGTCCCACCGGTGTGCCAAAATGTTTATTATAGAATCACAACACCCCGAATGGCCCGGGTGTGGAGTGGGAATCCCGTTTGATTGCACAACATGGGACCATCTCTCAAGCTATGGGACTTACAAAACATGAGATGGACCTCTCGGAGAATCTCGATTCTTCCTTCCTAATCTACCCGCCACAAGCTACTATAGTGCAAGTAGAACCTATTCTATCCTAATATAACCATTCCAAGGGGACAGGGAGAGACAGAGAAAGGAAGAGCCTACACTAAGCGGTGGTACACTTGAAAAGGAAGTGGTTGAGTCACGGCACTGACTACCGAAATGGAGAGAGGTGAGCAGAAGAGAGGGTGGATAGAATGCACCATGGACCAAAGATAGATTTCACACAGAACACTAGTTCAAAACCCATTAAACATATCTACGAGGACTTGCAACAAAAATCAAAATATGCATAGTATACCCTGTAACGGTGAGAGGTAAGAAGAGAAAACAAAATAAGCCAAGGATGGATAGATGCATCACGAAACATATTTTATTGCTCCAAAAAGTTACACAAGACATAATCAGAGAGAAAGAGGCAAGAAAATGTGATTACAAAGCCATGAGAGGATTCTTAGACTCGTATTCTACCTTACAAATTAAAGAGAGAGGAGGAAGAGGAGAAATAACGATCAACCATTTGAATATGCCCCTCTTTTACAATATATAGGAAGAATAAGAGAGATAGAGGAGGGAAGAATTCAAATCCCACTTCAACCACCTTGAGATATGCATTGAATCCTAATTTGAAAGCTCAACCACTATCAATCAATTCCCCTCTCAAATCTTCCTATAATTTGTCGATTTTGGTTCCCGATGGATCAAATCAAATCCAATATGGTAGTTCAAGAAATAAGATTCTGTATTAATTACCTGGAAGATGTTTTCCCATTTTTCACCCACCAAATCCTATTAAGAATGATATTTTATGTTTATATGGTGTAGAGGGTGTTGAGAAATTTCCAAAAAGTCTTCTTCCACCCAAATCTGAGTTTCCAATCAAAATATATGGCTATTTGAAGTTCACGGATGTGGGTGTGGAATATTTGAAAGATTCTGTTTTGTACAGTCCACGTGGAAGCCTCACACACCTTGGAGATTCAGCCCCAACCTTTCACTTCTGAAATAGCACCAGTGATCGACATGTGATGGATTCCGTGGGCTTAATGGTTTCCTTTATATTCTACAAAGTCTCCTTGCCCGGTGGGGATAAAAGGTTGAACTGGACAAATGGAGGCCTAGAAACTATTTCAAACCTCGACCCAAATTTTACCTTTAAAGAAGCACCATGCTGACACTTGGCTCCTTCCACTCGCACTCTTATACTTAGTAATTTTGGGCCCATCTCTCTTTTGAATTTGAATTCTGTTAAATATTTTCCACATGAAGAACTGGCACAAGTTTTAGTCTCGCCTTGGGCTCCCATCTTGGAATTGTGCTGAGCCGACACTTAGCACCTTCCCCTGAGTTGAAGAATTTTCAACGGTCGGTGTAACTTTTGAGGCTCTGGACACATGGAGGCTTGGCACTTGTTTGAGTCTCCACTTTTGGGTTTAACCTTTGGAGGTGCATCATTTGGACACTTGGCAGCTTCCACTGTCTCCTCCATACTTAGTGTATTTTTGGGCACGCTTTGAACCATTTACGTGAGCTGAAGTCTTTGAACCTTTTCCATTTCTTTTCCTTTCATCCTCTGGTTTCTTTGACACTTTTTTTCTCTTCCCCGACACTATTATTCCATTTTAGATCCCACCTGCAACCTATTTTTGGATTTTGAAATGTGGGATTGCATGACTGAACCGCTTTCTTGAATTTCTTTGCATGGGGTCATGTTTGATCAATTTTTGAGGGGAAAATAGAGATAACAATTTGGTGACTTGCAAGGGCATATTCCTACCATATGAAGGGACCAATAGCCTTGAAGCATCCATTGGGCATAAATTCAAGAATAATATCCCAATACTAATCCTTTTGCTTTGAAAATCTAATCCCTGAGCCACTGTGAGCCCGATTGCTTGCACTTGGTGACCCCGAACTCGTGGCTGAAATATATTGTCTTGAAAACATTTTTAGTTGCTCTGCATTTGTTTTATTTTGAAATTATCAACTATTACAGAAACTATGGTTATTTCCATAGTTAATACCGAAGGTCCTAGCCTCATGCACCTTTGGAGCCATACAAACAAAAATTATGTACAAAGACAAATATCATACATGCCTTAAATGAGACATGCAAAGTGTGCACAAGAACTTCTTCTGATGAAAAAAAAGTCTACTCCTACTCCTACACTAACTAGAGAGAAAGAAAAGCTTAAACAAAGCCTGCAAATGGGAGGGAGAAGTAGCTTCCTTTCTTAAGAGGGGCCATGCAAATGATTTCACACTAAATATGGCTACTTGCATGAGTGATAAATCGACGATAAGTTGGTCCTCCACCCAAATCATCAAGGTATCTACATCAACCAAAAATACCTTGATGATTGGCATTGGACTCCTTGAGGTATTGATGATGACCCTAGGTACTTTGATACTCATCCTCATGCCTCAAGTAGGCATGAATGGTTTTGGCTTCTCTCTGGCTCTAATGAAACCAAGCACCTGATTGGGCACAGTATGATCCTTTGGATGTGCCCATTACTTTGAAATTAAAATCCAAAAATGGATTTTTTTGGAGCTTCTTAGATGGATAGTATGAGAGGAATGGTGACATCTTATTTCCTTTTATCTTCCTTCTCATGTGAAGAACATGGAAGACTCATATCTTCCAACCTTGGTTTCGTAGAACCGATATGAAGTGCGGGTTGTTGTACATAAATGTTATCCTTTATGGTAATAGGATCATATGATTGGAAGGTGGGTGATAGAGGGGTAAATGATGTAATTTACTTAGGCTCTTCTCTATCAAAGTAATCCTCCAAGTCAGATAGATAATTTATCTCCTTGTTGTCCTGTTGCATGTGCTCGACCTCCTCCATGGTGTCCTCTTGATTTGCAACTAGCTCACCATGGTTCCCTCATCCTCAAATATGAAGTTTGAAAGATCAAAATCTTCTTCAACATCAAATCTTGAAGGGGATGAAGTGAGAGGAAGATATGAAGGTTCTTTTATGACCTACTCAATACTTGGATCCTCGAAACTTGTTGAGCACAAGATAATAGTGAGTGGGGGTGAATCAAGATTATGAAATTATTTCAAAATTTAATACTTGAACTTAGATCTATAATTACGAGCAATGTGAATATATCAAATAAATAAAAGAACATGAAAATTAATGCAAGTAGACATAGATATACGTGGAAACCCTTTCGGGAGAAAACCACGGAGAAAATTCTTTCTTTATATATATTTTCAAAAAGTCAGTAGGCACCAACCTACTGGAGACACCAATCCCCAAATTACAGTTTTGTAGGCACCAACCTACAGGAGCACCCACCTCTTTTGCTAAGCACCAACTCAACAAGAGACACCGATCTCTTCGAATATGAAGGCACCAACCTTCCTTACAAAATTTTCTTTCCAATTTTGAACTTGTTTCTTCCTCAACGAATAATGGAAAATTCTTCTTCTTACTTTTAGATTTGTTGTTCTAAAATTATGCCCTTACGCTTCCTCTTCTTCTTCTTTTTCCTTAAGATATTCAACTTGAATCCATGCTTTATAAGTCTCATATGAATCTTCTTATATAGCCTTTCGTACCTTTTTGAAAGGGCATTACACCTTAAACCATCACACCCTTTCATTAACATTAGTCGGCCTTTATTTATTAATTTATTCTTTCTAAACAAATCGTTGCCCCCTTTGAATTAATTAATGCACACATAAAGACTACCCCAAATAATTTAATTATCACCTAAACATTCAATGCAACCCCTTAAGACATGAGTGCTACTCTCTAAGCAAGTAGTGGGCCCTCTTTTGTGAAAATCGTGGGCCTCTAAGGATAAATCATGGTCTTCATGAAAAAGTGTTTCTTTCTTCTCATCATGGTTATAAGGATATTCCTCTTTCTTGAATGTTGTTCACTTTACATAGATATCGCTGTATTACTCCTATAAAGGCAACCCTTTTCACATAAATAAATATCTTATTTCTGCTCTTTTTCTACTCCATATGTTACTTGTTATTTCCGTTGACATACAATTCCGTTAATAATTACATTTTTCGATAGATTTCCATTTACCGGTTCAACACCTCTTTTGACATTAATGACAATATTTCCAACAATCTCTCCCTTTTTCATTGATGGCAGCCCCAAAAAAATAATCTCCTCTTTTGCAGCTTTCTCTTGCCATAGCTCCCCCTTATTACCATTCTCCCCTTTGAAATCAATGGCAAATGGTCATCCTAGATCTGAAAAAAATTGCAAAGTTTTAGCTCCCCCTTAACCAGTGCTACCCTTGACTCTTCAATGTAAAGATGTAAAAGAAATTACTCCCAGCTTATACTGTAGATATTTAAATGTCTCCTTTGGAAGTGGCTTGGTGAAAAGATCTGCTATCTGTTTGGATGTGGTGACATACTCCAACTTTACTGCTTTCTCTCGCCACTTTCTCTCTTAAGAAGTGATATCTTATGGGAATGTGCTTTGTTCTGGAATACATAACCAGATTCTTTGAAATACTTATTACATTGGTATTATCACATAATATGGAGATGGGATGATCATAATCTACTTTGATATCCTTCAAGGTCTGCTTCATCCATAAAATTTACGTGCAACATAGTACCGTTGCTATATACTATGCTTATACTGTGGATAGGGATACATTTTTTTGCTTCGTACTTAGCCAAGATACCAGGGTATTTCCAAGAAAAAATGCTCCTTTGCTTGTACTTTTTCTATCATCTACACATCCTGCCCAATCTGAATCTGTATAAGCTATCAATGTGAAATCTTTTCCTTTTGGATACCACAACCCATATTCCATAGTTCCCTTTAGATATCTGAATATGCGTTTTACAACTTGCACATGTGTTTCTTTCAGCCCTACTTGAAAACGTGCCACCATACCCACTGCTTGCATGATATCTAGTCTGGATGTTATCACATATAATAAACTCCCAATCATTGATCTATAGAGAGATTGATCAGCATCTAGAGAGTCGTCATCTTTGCTTAACTTGGTTCTAGTGATCATCGATGTGCTGACAGGTGCACACTCCTCCATACCAAAAATTTCAACATTTCCTTCACATACTTGGTTTGGGATATAAATATTCCTTTATTAGATTGAGAAATTTTCAATCCAAGGAAAAATAATAACTCACCCAACATAGACATTTCAAATTCCTTTTGCATGTCTTATGCAAATTTTCTAGACATTTCTTCATTGTCTCCTCCAAAGATTATGTCGTCCACATATAAAACCACAATTAACTAGTGTTCATCTTTAGTTTTGATGTAAAGATTACATCACAAGCATGTCCTCTCTTGAATCCTTGGTCCTGTAGATGTTGATCGTGCCTGAGTACCATGCTCTGGGGCTTGTTTTAATCCATACAATGATTTTTTCAACCTACACACATAATATTCATTTTCTAATAATAGGAACCCTTTAGGCTGTTCTATGTAAACCTCCTATTCTAAATTCCCATTTAAAAAGGCTGTTTTGACATCCATTTGCTAGACTTTGAAATTTTTAAACACTACGAAAGCAAGGAACATTCTCGATTGCTTCTAGTCCTGAAACCAGAGCAAAAGTATCTTCAAAATAAACACCTTCCACTTGAGCATACCCTTTGCATACCAATCTTGCCTTATTTCAAGTGACTTGACCATCTTCATTTAGTTTGTTCTAAAATACCCACTTAGTGCCAATCACATTCTGACTCTTTGGTCTAGGAACCAGTTCCCAAGTTTCATTTTTCTCAATTTGATCTAACTATTCTTCCATCACCTTCAACCAATGTTTATCATGTCTTGCTTCTAAAAAGTTATTAGGTTCTATCTTAGATAGCAGAGAAAAATACCCTTGCTCAGAAGAATTTGTAATTATTTTTCTAGTTTGAACCCCGGTATCAAGTTCTCCAATAATCTGACTTTCATCATGATTTTTCTGAATGAAGCAAGATGGCATCTTGGTATCCTACCTTTTGATTTACTCCACTCTTTAATATCTTCTTCTTCCTCTTTTTCTTCTTTCACAAGACTTGGTATTTCTAAAGACTCTTCTGAATTTTCTTTTGTCTTTAGATCTAGACCCTCATCCACTCTGACACTTGCACTTTCTATGATAGTCCACAACCTCTTGTTATAACATCTAAAGGATTTACTTTTAGTGGAGTACCCAAGAAAAATCCCTTCATCAAATCTTGAATCAAATTTTCCTAAGTCCTCTTCAATTCTTTTAATGAAACATCTTCTCCCAAATACCTTAAAATATTTGACCAAGGTTGGTCTTCCTTTCCATAATTCATATGGAGTTTTGTCATGGTTAACTCTGATTTGCACTCTATCCAAAATATAAATGACAAGATTTCATCGCTTCTTTCCGTAATCTATCCGATAGCTTAGATTCATTCAAAGATTGTTCCAAACCACCTCTTGAATGGTTTTGTTCTTCCTTTCTACTACTCCATTTTGTTGTGGAGTTCTTACATCTAAGTATTTTCTTTTAATTCCATGGTCTTCACAATATTCAATAAATTCATTTGACATGAATTCACCTCCACGATATGACCTTAGACATTTTATCTTCAGCCCTGTTTCATTTTCTACTAATGCCTTCAAAGCTTTGACCTTTCCAAATGCTTCATATTTTTCTTTAAAAACGCTACCCATGTCATTCTAGTGTAGTCATCAATGAGTAACATAAAATAACTCTCACCTTGAATACTTTTTGTTCTGGTAGGTCCACACAAATCCGTGTGAATTAGCTCCAATGGTTTGGTGGATGAATACTCCTTTGTTTTGAATCTTGTTCTGGTCTGCTTCCCAAGCTGGCACTACTTGCATAGAGTACTCAAAGGCTTTGTTATTTTAGGCATGTCCCATATGGCTTGCTTATTGCTTATCTTCACAAGATTATTAAAATTTATATGTCCCATCCTTCTATGACATAGCCAGCTTTCCTCAACTTGACTTAGGCAACATTTTTCGTCTTTTATTTCTCCGAGAATATATAGATTATTTGTAGTTTGGTCGCAATCTGCAATTAGTTCTCCTGTAACTGATTTCCTTATTTCACATCCTTTGGCATAGAACTTAAGAGTGTGTCCCTGATCACACATTTGACTCACACTCAAGAGGTTATGTTTTAATCCTTCAACATACAAAACATTCTCTGTTTTTGTTTTTCCATTATCCAAACTCAGCGTACCTTTGCCAACAATCTTCGTTGTAGCATTATCACCAAATTTTATTGTACCTTCATTTACTTTCTTTAAGGAGAGAAACTTACTTTTATCACTAGTCATATGTCTTGAACATCCGCTATCAATGTACCACTGCTGTCCTTCATCTTGAGCATGAAAATTTGTTTGAACGAGCATGGATTTTTCTTTGTCTAGCCCATCTTCCTCCTGCTTCCTTGTCTAGGATTTCATAGCCTCCCTTTTCTTTGTATCTAAAGGCTTTGTCTTTTGATCTTGTCTCGAGTCAAACACACTTCTACAAAAGCGTGCTATATGTCCATAATTATTGCACTTGTAGCAGATAATGGCTTCCTCGTTATAATAGGATAGTGGAGCAAACAAATTATAGTTCATATTCAACACTCTATGAGCAGATTTTGCTTTGTTCCAAGCTTCATTATCTCTCATTCACTTTCTACACTCTATCTTGTTATGCCCATATACATTTCAATAAAAACAATAACCATGAAATGAACTTTTAAACCTGTTCATATTCCTATGTCGTGGAATAAATGGTCTTTTGGTGTCATTCTCTTTAACACCTTCCTTATGGATGGAACTGGTCTTCATAGTTTCCTCTTCCTTTCTACTTTTATTCTTCGTAGGCGTATTTAGAATTTCTTCATAACTTTTTGCCTTTTCTAAACCTTTCTTCTCCGGAAGCTCAATGGATTTTGAAGCTTTCTCTAGTTTTTCTTCTTATCTGAGTCCTGATTTGTTGGATGGTGATCTTTGAATTTCTAGAATCTCATCTAGAACCTTAGTACTCTTTTCAAATTTCAAGTTGTTCATTAGTTTGGTATTTACCTTTTCTAAGTCTTTTCTCATCACAACAATCTCTGACTCACGATTTTCACATTCTTCTTGTTTCACCTTGAGCTGACTTCTCAACCCTTCCTCAATTCTCTTTGCTTCTTCAATCTAGGTCTTTATGTCAATGATTAGATTCTTTGATTCTTTAAGACTCTAGGCTAACTTAGCTTCGAAATATTGATTTTGTTCTTTATATTTCTGGAGCTGAAGTCTTTTCTTCTGATTCCTCTTTTTGAGTGCTTTTATTTCACCCAATGCACAAATGAGTTCTTCTTCGAGGTTTACCTCACCTTCTTCTTCTATGTCCTCGATTCCTTTCAAATCAACTTTGCTAGTTGATGAACCTTCTTCTATAGCCATAAACAATGTTTCTTCATCATCACTGTCTGAATCACTTATTCTACTTTCTTCGGATGAGCTGCTACCTCTTTTTGAATATAGACTCTTATTTTACTTTTCAAATCTTTTCTTTCCTCTGCTTTGCCTGAATTCTCTTTTGAACTTGGGCTTGCTTTCTTCATCTTTGCTATCTTCCTTCTCTGGGCATTTAGCTGCAAAATGACCAATTTTACCACAGTTAAAGCATTTAAATGGTAACTTATCTTTGTATCTCCGGATCCTTTCTTTAGCTTTCAAATGAATAAAGCTTCCTTTTCATGTTATTCATTCTTTGATTCATCATTCGCTTGATTCCTTGATTTCCTTTTTCTTCGAGACTTTGAATGTGGATTCCTTATTTGCTGGTTTATTAGACTTGGTCCTCATTTCATAAGCTGTCAGTATTCCATGTAGTTTGTCCATGCTTAGTTTGTCAAGATCCTTCATTTCTTCTATGGCAGACAATTTAGCATCAAATCTTAATGGTAAAGATCTTAATACCTTCTAGATGATCACAAGTTCCTCAATCTTTTCTCCAAGCCCTCTTATGGTGTTGACAACTTCATCCACCCGCAGAAGATAAGCGTAACATCTTTCTCATCCTTAATTTTAAGGCTCTCAAATTTTCTCCTATGGGTTTCAGAAACTTAGCTTTTCTCGACCTTATCATCACCTTCATATATTGTTTGAAGTTTATCCCATATTTCCTTTGCCATGTCACATTGCATTACCTTGACAAATTCAGACTCTGACAGACCACACAAGATTGCATTCATCACCTTGGCATTATTTTCAAAATCCTTCTTACCACTTGGTCTGATGAGGGAGTTGATGGAATGGTATATCCAACCGCTACTGATTTCCAAATATCAAACCCTAGTGCCATTAGATAGGTTCTCATCCTTATGCTCCAAAATTCATAGTTTGTTCCATTAAACAACAGAGCCTTGTTCAAGGAAAATCCTTCTTGTACTTGACTAGCCATATGTGCTCCCGAGATCTACCTTCCAACTGTTAGATTGTTCTTGAAGGAACCTGCTCTGATACCAATTGTTGAGCATAAGATAATACTAAGAGGGGGGGTGAATCAATATTATGAAATTATTTCCAACTTTAATACTTGAACTTAGATCTATAATCACGAGCAATGTGAATATATCAAATCAATCAAAGAACACATAAATTAATGCAAGTAGACACAAATATACGTGGAAACCCTTTTGGGAGAAAACCATGGAGAAACTTCTTTCTTTATATATATTTCTAAAAAAATTGTAGGCACCAACCTACCGGAGACACCAATCCCCGAATTACGCTTTGTAGGCACCAACCTATAGGAGCACCCACCCCTTTTTCTAAGCACAAACTCAGCAAGAGACATCGATCTCTTTGAATAAGAAGGCACCAACCTTCCTTACATTTTTTTTTCCACTTTTGAATTATTGTTGCTTCCTCAATGAATAATGAAAAATTCTTCTTCTTACTTTCAGATTTGTTGTTCTAAAATTTTGCCCTTACGCTTCCTCTTCTTCTTCTTTTTCCTTAAGATATTCAACTTGAATCCATGCTTTATAAGTCTCATATGAATCTTCTTATATAGCCTTTTTACCTTTTCAAAAGGGCATTACACCTTAAACCATCACAACCTTTCTTTAACATTAGTCGGCCTTTATTTATTAATTTATTCTTTCTAAACAAATCGCTGCCCCCTTTGAATTAATTAATGCACACATAAAGACTGCCCCAAATAATTTAATTATCACCTAAACATTCAATGCAGCCCCTTAAGACATGAGTGCTACTCTCTAAGCAAGTCGTGGGCCCTCTTTTGTGCAAATCATGGGCCTCTAAGGATAAATCACGGTCTTCATGAAAAAGCGCTGCTTTCTTCTCATCATGGTTGTCAAGATCTTCCTCTTTCTTGAATGTTGTTCACTTTACATAGATACTGTTGTATTTATCCTATAAAGGTAACCCTTTTCACATATATAAATATCTGATTTCTACTCTTTTTGCTACTCTATATGTTGCTAGTTATTTCCGTTGACATACTCACAATTCCGTTAATAATTTCGTTACATTCCGACGACATGACCTTCTGTTTACCATTTCAGCACCTCTTTAGACATCAATGACAATATTTCCAACAAAATTGTATGATCCTCCTCCATCATGGGTTCATCAAACAAATCAGGCCCTTGAAATGAAAGAAAAAATATTCAATGATTCTTTCTTCATTGAGTGGTTTCAAATCTAATTTGATCTCTCCCATCTCGCTCCTCTTCAATGGGACTTGGAGATAATTTTTCTCCTCCTTAACTGGTTGTGCAGCTTGGATTAGATCAACATCCTTTTCAGATAGAGTGCCTTTAAGGACATTGCTTCTAGAGGAAATAGACTGTTGATCTTCTTCTTGTTGTTTCTATTCCTCTCTCGCTACAAAATCAGCCTTGGCCACCATTGGTTCTTCAACCTTAACCTCCTTTGTTTGCTTAACCATCAAGGGGATATTTGTAAACAAAAATTTAGTATCCCAACTCTTCAAATTGTCTATCATTTCTTCTCTATTGGGCTCCACTTCTTGTTGTTTTCCTTGAATGGATTCTTGAGTCTCCTCCCAACATGGACTTGGGAAATAAAGAGGAGAGCTAGGTTGGGGTTCAACTAGCTTTGGAATTGTTTTTGGTGGGGAAGGAGGTAGAAATTCTTTTTTATTTAGATGGAATGACTAATTGGGAAGGGAAAGGGGAGAAGGATTCAAATGGGGTAGAAGATCAGAGATGGAGAAAGAAACCAACACTTGGGGTAGAAACTAAGGGGGTTGACTCTTGATCATGCTGAAATGATAAAGTTTGAGGAAGAGAAAATAAGAGCTAGGAGGTAGTGGACTTACCTATTGAAAAGGTTGTCGTGCACTTTGCTCATGAGCCTCAATGTCCTCAATCCACTATGTAAGTGGAGGTAACACTTCAACCATGAATTCAAGCTTCTCCCGAGGGTTCGCAATGTCTTGAAAAAGGGCCTCCCATGGAAAAGATGCCCTACAACCATTTTTGAATGCCTTCATTTGTGATATGGCCCTAGATTGAACCATGTTAGCCTCCATTTTTTGAATCTTCTCTAGCAGATCAACATTCTCCATTTGACTATTTTCATTGTACCCATACCTTTGTTCTTGATAAGCTCTATGGCCAAACTAACTTTGACCCTACTCATATGGGTAAGCATAATGATCCTGGACCTGATTATAATGTTTATCTAGAGGAGTTGGGAAATGCATTGGAGGTGAATTGCATTACATTGTTGTAAGTGTGAGTTCCATGAAGGGAATGAATTCATGATTGCACAACTTCATGAAATGGAAGAAAAATGGGAGATACAGTAAAGAAAATTGAATGAAAATGAGTGGAAATGGATGGAAAAGGTATATAACTTAGAGAATGGGTTATTGACCAGATGGAGTCACTAGATGTGCTTTGAATGTGCCTCAAAAGGCTGAATCTCACCAAGAACACATCTATTTGATGAAATGAAGTGGTAAGGTACTTTAAAACTGTCCCACGAGGCGTTCCAAAATCGTTAGTTCGGTTATACTATGGCTTATGATTTTTGTTGTAATGATACAACTTGAAAAGATGGAAGATCTAACCTTAGTGTCCCACTAGGCATGCCAAAATTGTTAGTGTAGAATCGCAACAGCCCCAAATGGCCTAGGTGTGGAGTGGGTCATCTACTTTGGTTGCACAACATTAGACCATCTCTCAAACTGTGGGACTTTCAAAACTTGAGATGGACCTCCAGAGGAGCAGGTTCTTGCTTCCTAATCTACCTGTCACAAGCTACTCTAGTGTAGGAAAAACCTATTCTATCCTAATCCAAAAATTCCAAGGGGAAAGAGAGAGATTGAGAGATAAAGGAAGAGCCTATAGTAAGTGGTGATACACCGAAAAGGAAGCAGTTGAGTCACGATCCGACTTCCTTAAGTGAAGAGAGGTGAACATAAGAGAGAGTGGACAAAATGTACCATAGACCAGAGATAGATTTCACATAGAACACCAACTCAAAACCCATTAAAAACTACTCCCAAGAACTACAAAAAACATCAGAATATGCACAATATACCCTACAATGATGAGAGGTAAGAAGAGACAACAAAATAAGCCAAGGAAGGATAGATGCATTAGGAAATAAATTTTATTACTCCACAATGTTACATAGTACATCATTAGAGGCAAAGAGGCAAGAAAATGCCATTATAGAGAAATGGGAGGATGCTTAGACTACACATTCTACCCTAAGGAAGAAAGAGAGAGGGGGTGGAGGAGAAACAATGACCAACCATTTGAATATGCCCCTCTTTTAAAATATATAGGAAGAATAAGAGAGAGAGGAGGGAAGAATTTAAATCCTTATTTAACCACCTTAAGATATGCATTGAATCCTACTTTGAAAGCTCAAACATTATCAATCAATGCCACTCTCAAATCTACCTACAATTTGTCGATTATGTTTCCCCGACAGATCAAATCAAATCCATTCTAGTAGTTGAAGAAATTAGAATCAGATTAATGTTCGGAAGATGTTTTCCAATATTTCACCCACCAAATCCTATTAAGAATGATATTTTATGTTTCCATGGCATATAGGGTGTCGAGATGTTTCCAAAAAGTCTTCTCTTTCCCAAATCTAAGTTTCTAGTCAAAATATATGGCTATTTGAAGTTCTTGGATGTGGGAGCACAATATTTGAAAGAGTCTGTCCGTACCGGGTCCACGTGGAAACCTTACACACCTCGAGAGATTCAACCTTGTCCTTTCACTTCTAAAATAGCACCAGACTAACATGTGGAAACTTTTGCGGGCTCCACGGTTTCCTTTGTAATCTGCCCAATCCTCCTTGCCTTACGGGGCCAAAAGTTTGAACCTAGACACGTGGAGGCCAAGCGCTTGTTTGGAAACTCGCCCCAAATTTTACCTTTAAAATAGCACCGTGTTGATACTTGGTTCCTTCTACCTACACTCTTATACTTAGTCATTTTGGGCCCACTCTCTCTTTTGAAATTGACTTCTGTTGACCATTTTCCACGTGAAGGACTGGTGCAAGTTTGAGTCTCCACCTTGGGCTCCCATCTTGGAATTGTGCCGAGCTAACACTTGGCACCTTCTGCTAAGTTGAAGACTTTTCAACGTCTCAAGAAAATTTTGGACTCTAGACAAGTGGAGGCATGGTGCTTGTTTGAGTCTCTGATTTTTGGATTTAACCTTTGGAGGTGTGCCGTTTAGACACTTGGTAGCTTCCACTGTCTCCTCCATACTTAGCCAATTTTTGGGCCCGTTCCGAATGATTTGTAGAGCCCAAGACTCGAACCTTTTTTTTCTCTTTTCATTTGAGCCTTTGGTTTCTTTGGCACTTTTTCTCTTTCTCAACCTCGTCTATTCCATTTTAGAGCCCACCTACAACCTGTTTGTTGGATTTGAAATGTGGGCTCATACAACGGAACCATTTCTTGAATTTCTTCCTACATGGGGTCATGTTTGATCAATTTTATTTGGGGGAATAGAGATAAAAGAACCCACGAGGACAAAAAAATGAATGTTGGCATGAATGTTGAACCTAAAGGTAATAATTGGGGATTATTAGTCTTACTCTCAAGTGGAAAAAATCATTGATTTACTATGTGATTTTCAAGACTTATTAACTAGGGGCTACCATGAATTAAAAGGAGTGCATAAATCATTAAGAGAGATGAAGATTAAGCTTAAGTAAGGTGCATGCCTAGTTAGGAAAAGACTTTATAGAATGAACCCTAACTCGCGAATAAAAGTTAATGAAGAAATTTACAAGATGTTGAAATCGACATCATCAAGCCCTGGAAGAATTCGAATTGGTTAGCCCTATGGTCATCGTGAGAGACAGAAATATGGTTGCTTTAGGATTTGTGTGGATTATAGGGAACTGAATGTTGCATGTGTGATTGATCCCTTTCCTACACCTTTCATAGAGGAGATATTAGAAGGCATTACAGGTGCAAAATCTATTCTTTTAGAGATAGATTATCGGTTATCATCAAGTTAGGATTGCATATGAGCATTAAGAGAAAATGAATTTCACCACCGAATGGGGAAGATTTGCATATATTGTGATTCCCTTTCGTCCGAAAAATGCGCTTACTATGTTTTTGTACATATTTTTTCAAGAATTCTCGGGATTTTATTCATAGCTTCTTATAGGTTTACTTAGATGATTGGATGGTGTATGGACTTGTTAAGGATCGGTGTGACAATTTTTGGTTGATGTTTAAAAGATGTATACAAGTAAGCATCTCTTTAAACATCAAGAAGTGCGTGATTGCTACACCTTTTTCCACTTTACGAGGGCACATCATCTGCAAGGAAGGTTTGTGAGTGGATCTAGCTAAGGTTATAGTTATTGGAGGCCTATAAGAGCCTACTAGTCGAGTGAGGTGTGCAGATTCTTGGGTAACACTACGTATTATAAAAAAATTGTCAAAGGATATGCTAAGATTTTTGCACCCAAAAGTAGAATTACTAAAGGGAAAAGGGACATTTTGTTGGGGAGAACCGTAGCAGTGTGCATTTGAGGAATTCAAGAAGAAACTTACTACAACGCTTATTCTAATTTTCCCTCATGAAACTAACTGCTTCATGTACATGTGGAATCCTCCGCACAACCATTAGTGTGGTGTTAGCTCACTGCAGAAGGAATTATAGATCATCCTATCTATTTTTCTAGTAGAAAGTTGACTCCTACAGAGTAGAATTATACAACTATTGAGCATGAAGCCTTGTCAATGATCTATGCACTACATAAATTCAGACAATACCTACTAGTAACACCATTTATATTTTATACCGATCGCATTGCGTGTAAATACTTCATAAAAATCTTGTTTATTTGGGGCACATATGTCGATGGGTGCTTTTATTCCAAGAATTTGATTTGAAGGTTATGGTAAAAATAGGTAAAAGTAATTTTGGCCTAGACCATTTATAAAGAATCTTGTCGGGAGAGGACATGCAAATAATTGAAGATACAATGCCAAATGCATAGTCAGACAAAAGTTACAATGTGTGCCTTTAGAATTGGAGCATATTTTTGTCTTTCTACAAAAAGGTATGGTGTGTAAGCAATGAAATCCTTAGAGAAGAAACAACTTGAAATTTACATGGAACCTTTTATGTTTATCAGTGGTGACCTATACAAGTTAGGCCGAGATAAATTATCGTGCCCTTGTGTACTAGAGCATGAGCACACATATATCATGGAAAAGGATCATGGTGGTATTGTAAGTGGGCATCGTGCAAGTGACGCCACTATGCGTAAGATTCTACTCCTTGGATTATGATGTGAGACCCTTCGAAATATTATAAAGCATAATCTAAGGTGTGTGATCACCGTAGCGCCTTGATAAACCTGGGAAAAGAGATGAAATTCCTTTAAGACCTATTCCTAGTGTAGATCCTTTTGATAAATGGGTTATAAA
Organism: Taxus wallichiana var. yunnanensis; assembly: GCA_018340775.1. NCBI lineage: Eukaryota > Viridiplantae > Streptophyta > Pinopsida > Cupressales > Taxaceae > Taxus > Taxus wallichiana. The sequence goes on along the minus strand of CM031234.1, from coordinate 411,969,678 downwards.
CTTTGTGGGTCCTATTTCACCAACCACACATATAACTAGATCATGCTACATCATCACTTACATAGATTATCTTACAAGATGGGCAGAAGTAAGACCTACTAAGGATTATACATAAGCTACAATAGCTAGGTTTTTATGGAAAAATGTTCTTACAAGGTATGGATGCCCACCGAGATTGACAAGTGGTAGGGGCATACAATTTTTATTGAGACAATGAGGATACTATTGGATGAATTTATGATTACACATCACAATAATACACCCTATCATCCTCAAGAAAATGAGACTATTGAGGCCATCAACAAGATTTTGAGCTTGAAATTTACAAAAAATTATGATGTTAGAAGGAAATAATTGGATGGTAAAGTTTTTTCCGTGCTTTGGGCATATAGAACAACATACAAGAGGTTGAACAAGGTCACACTCTTTAAGTTAGTGTTTGGCACAAAATCAATTCTTCCTATGGAATTCATGTTACCTTCTTTACGTATTGCGAAGCGATGGAGGTATAGCCGATGAGCAAGAATTAGAAGAAATAATTGATAAATTGATACGATTGGATGAGAGGCATGCCATAACATGTTTGACGTAGAAGTAGGAAAAGTTCAGTAGAAGGCATGGCATGACAGCACATCAGGGACAAAAAGATTGAGATTAGACATATGGTTCTTCTTTATGATTCTAAGGTTCTGCGCCATCCAGAAATCTTAAAGTGCATTCATTGGGACCATATGTTATCACTCATATACTTGAATTAGGAACTTTCCAGTTAGATATGCTTGATGGAATACGGTTACCTAGTTATTTCAATAGGAGTACGATGAAGCCCTACTATAATTAAGTCTTTTTGGTGTTTGTAATAAGGTAGTGTTGCCATTTAGAATAGGTTTTTATTTCGTATTTCCTTCTTTGTCACTATGATTTGTCAATTTAGTTTGGTGTTTTGTGTAATAAGTGTGTTTACACATTGGAAGATAATTACCATATGAAGTATTTTTATGCATAGAGGACTACACATACCATTAGTGTGGGGTGGTTATTCATAACTAGGTACACATGAGAACACAATTGTTATAGGTGCTAATTAATTTTGGAAAGAATATATTGGAAAGGAGATTGCTTTTAAAAATGACCATAGATGAAGATAAATGAGGGAAAAATATACCATGAGGTAAGCAATGGACACGCAAACTACTGGGGAAGGTGTAGTGGTAAGGTACTCAGGCACATGGAAGCGCGCTGAAAAGAAGACTGTAGCTAGAAGGTAGGAAGGCATGATAGAAGGTTATAGTCAGGGCATGAAGATGTACTACGCAGAGATTTTGGAAATGGTCAAGTAATGAGAGGATTATTGGTAGGTAAAGGAGTAATAAATGCACTAAATTTTTAAAATCTATATAAGGATGTGATGCGGGTTCATTTTTACTTTTGTGATCACAAGAATTTAAGCGAGATAAGTATGACAGAGATGAGTGAATCATGTTGAGGTGTAGAGAGTTGTGAAACTAGATGTGGAGAGCATACTTTTTCATAGAAGAGGCTTGCGTACCCATTGGTGAAGGGTTTGAGCAAAGTAGAAGCGTTAAAAAGGAGCTAGGGAATGCGGTTTCAAGCTAGGGCACATAGATTCAAGCTAGGGTTTGAGTTTACTCATTACAGATGAAAAAAGGTGGGATTTTTATGATGGAACTAAAGAAAGCACCTGCAACAGGCATGAAAGGAAAGAAGAAGGTAGAAGTTGAAGTTGAAATTTCTCCTGAGAGAAATTTTTTAGAGATGCAATACCTAGAAGGAGTAATAGTCAAACAATAGTGGGATTCCCACATATGTAGATGAAAAATAAGTGACTAAAGCCACTATACCACCTGAAAAAAGGGAGAGTTAAATGTATTGCTAAATAAGAAGACCAACAAGCGTACGAGTGTAGGATATGCCAATGTATGACAACACTGGGAAAATTTATTGAAGCAGGTAGTATTTTATCAGCTATATGAGCTCCCATATTTTGGAAAATATGAACCCTTATACCAATGGTTTATGAATCGACTCCATGAGGACTTCTTTTATTTCAACAGATGAAGGGTTAGTATCACAACGGCCCCGGTTTTGACACTAAGAGGATTGAAGGACACAGGATAGAACTCATTAGTGATCCGACTAATAAAGTAACAACTATAGAAACAAGAAAGGATTTGGGGGAACTTGTTTCACCTTTGAAAAGAGTTTGCAAGAATCGAATTAGAAACGAGGCACCACGAAGTAGTTGCACTCCAATAGAATCATGATAGCTCCAGCGATAACAAGGAAAAAATGATCAGTAATGGAAGAACTTGCTCAACAAAAACAAAGCTTGCATAGAGGAAAGACAATAGAGTGTCTTGGCATGCTCATAAATGAATAGAAAAGGGGTACATATAGGGTGCTGAGTAACCCTAGTGCATGACACACATGAAACCCTAAACCTAACCCTAAACCTAACCCATGTGAGATGACCCTCCAATATGAGAGGAGGACACATAGGATAACTCACACTAACACCCCCTTCATCAAAGCTGGGGTAGCAGGCTGTGATGAGTCGATTTAAAGAGGAAGACACTCTAGACAACTAAGAAAGATGTGTCAATGGGGCCCGGCAACTAAAGGCCTGGTAAGGTGCCCATATACAAACACAATATTTCTAGAAGGAGAAGAAAAGAAGGACTACATAGCCCTAAGAAGATGGGTAGCTGCAAAATGCCTCACCCCAAGAAGAGACGTAAGTGAAGAAACTTCATCTCGGTGAAAGGCTTGGTGAATAAGTCTGCAATTTGATCACTTTACGAATGTATTGAATGTCAATGATACCATCATGAATAAGCTTCCATATGAAGTACATATGGATCTCAATGTGCTTTTTCTCGCTGATGTTGAACTAGATTTATGCAAATAGAGATTGTGCTTGTGTTATCACAGTAGATAATGGTAGGCCACCGAAAGTGGATGCCAAACTCTGTCAGAATACCCTGTAGCCAAATAGCTTCTATGGTAGCATTAACTACTCCTCTATATTCTACCTCTGTAGATGATATCGTAATTGCATTCTGCTTCTTGCTAGACCAACTAATAGGACCCAAACCAAGAGAGAAACTGTAGCCAGAAGTAGATTTCCAATGATCTAAGTCACCATCCCAATCAGAATATGTGAATCCAATCAATTCAATATCAACCCCTCCATGATAGTGTATGCCATCAAAGCATAAGTTCCATGAACATAATGAAGGATCCATTTAGCTACTTTCCAATGTAGCTCATGTGGCTCTTGCATGAATCTGGACACGATCCCAACAACATATGATAAATCCGGTTGAGTGTGAGTCAAGTAGATCAAGCTCCCAACTAATTGTCGGTAAAGAGTACCATCAACCAAGGGAGTAGAGAAATCTGAAACCAACTTAACCCCGAAAGGAAAGGAGTAGGAGAAGACTTGCAATCAGACATCTAAAACTGAGCTAGCAAATCAAGAGCATACTTAGGTTACAAAATCAAGATTCTTGAGTCATATTGTGAAATTTGGATCCCAAGAAAGTAATGAAGAAAACCTAAGTCAGTCATGGAAAACTTGTTGGCTAAGGTGATCTTCACAAAATCAATAATAGAGGAAGAGCTACCTGTGATCAGCAAGTCATAAACATATAGAACAAGAATGAGTATGGATTCATCTTGCCATAGAATATAAACATTTGGATCACGGTGACACTTAGTAAACCCCGATGTAAGTAAGAAGGAGTCCATGTTGGCATACCAAGCTCGAGGGGCTTATTTAAGGCCATAAAGGGAATTCTTTAACTTACAAACGAGGAGAAATCTTGGACATAACACGGAGGTTGTTCCATATAGATCTCTTCCTCTAGGTCACCATGAAGGAAGGCACTCTTAACATCCATTTGATGGACTTTCCATCTGCATTCGTTGTAATGTAATGGCTAGGGTCAGTCAAATAGAAGTCATCTTCACAACCGGAGCAAAGGTTTCAGTATAATCAACCCTAGCTATCTGGGAGAAACCCTTAGCTACTAATCGTGCTTTAAAATTTTTGACGTCTCCATCTACTCCATACTTTATTCAGATTACCCACTTACCCGGAATGATTTTTCTTCCTTTTGGAAGAGTGGTGAGATCCCAAGTATCATTCTTCATGAGAGAGGAATACTCCTCATCCATGGCAGAATCCCACTCAAGAATACCAAAAGCCTCCTAGAAAGACTATGGATTAGAAGCAGAGGTGAAGAAATATTGGGGTCCAATGAAATCTGAGCGAGTACGTCTCATATCCAAAGTATCTCCAACTAAATCTCCAAAGCACTTTGCAAAGTTTTCCGGCCCAAAGGGGACCATTAGGATTACGCTCGAGTCGAAGATTCTTCACTTGAGTGAGAAGGGACATAGTCCTCATCATCACTACTATTAGAATCAGAAGACTCAAAGATTTGATGGTCGGGAGGATCCGGAAGAGGAGCACGCTCAATAGTATCATCATCTGATGAGTCAGAATCTGAATTAGTGAGCTGAAGAACCTCAATAGGTGGAGAAGTAGAAGTTGAAGAAGACTCATCAAACTTAACACTTCTCTCAATATATAGCTCATGAGAAGTAGGATTCATCAATTGATATCCCTTCATGCCATCAGGATACCCTACAAAGATACAAGGTTTGGATTGTGGTTCCAAGGCCTTGCGTTTCTTCTTGGGAATTTGAGCCATAGCCTTGGATCCGAAGACTCGAAAGTGCTCAACATCAGGATTGTGTCCAAACCAGGATTCAAAGGGTGTCATCCCTCTTACTTCCTTGTGTGGAACATAGTTCTAAATGTAATTTGCACAATTCATTGCTTCAGCCCAATACTGTGGAGGAAGAGACTTCGAGTGAATCATACAAGTGGCCATCTCCTTCAGTGTACAGTTATTTCTTTCTGCGATTCTATTCTGTGAAGGGCTATAAGCAACTATATGTTACAAAGAGATCCCTTCAAAAGTATAGAAATCCATGAACCTATTGTTTACATATTCACCTCCATTGTTAGTTCGAAGAACCTTGATAGACTATTCCACCTATTTCTCAGCAAGAGCCTTAAAGTCCTGAAAATGTTCAAAGACTTCAGACTTAAGCTTAAGAAAATATACCCAAGTATATCGTGAATAGTCATCAATGAAGGTTAGCACATAAAGAGCTCTAGTAAATGAAGGAGAAGGAAATGGACCAGAAACATCGCTGTGAACAAGATCTAAGGGATGAGTGGCTCTCTAGGCTTTTCCTTTGTCAAAGTTCTTTTCAGGATGTTTTCTAAGGGTACAACCCTCACAAAGACCCTTAGAAAACTTGATGCAAGGCAACCCATTGACCATTTTGTTTTGACTCAATTGTTCAAGGTAGTGATAATTTAGATGTCCAAAACGCTCATGCCATAGCTTACTAACCTCATTTGCATGAGTGAGAAAGGAAGTGGGTGTAGAATCAGAAGTAAAGTGGGAGAAGGTGTACAACCATGAATGGTGATCTGCCTTTCCCTCAGCCACTGTAGTGTCATTGTTAAGCTCACGAATAATCATCAAGTTATGACCAAATTCCACTCGCATTCCTTCACCAAGGTGAGTAATTTGGTAAACTGATAGGAGATTGGTAGAGAGATCATGAACACTCAACACTTGGTTAAATGTCCCCCATCCATCTCTACCAATCCACTACCTGGAAATTGACACTATCGTGTCATTACCCATCATGATTTGGGACATTCCACAAGATTTTATGTTGGAAAAATCAACATGCAAAGAACCCATGGGTTGCGAGGCACCAGAATGTATAATCCATGTAAATGAAGGAACAACTTTGGCTACAAGGGTCTTTCCTTTTTTCTTATAATTTTTAGCACCTTTTACAGCAGAAGACTCAGCCTTCGGAGCACTTTTTTTTATGGATTCAGGAACACTTATTTTATTTTTCTCAAGTAAATGAGATAAGTGATCAATCTATTTCTTAATACAGTGTCGCTCGTCGTGACCAATATTTTTACAATAGGAACACAAATACTTTCTTTTCTATGCCTTAGGCTCAGAAGTCGAAGTGTTTGTGTCATTTTTAGGTTTGATCTTGGTTTCTTTCTTAGGTTGATCCTTTGTTTCTTTCTTCTTTTCAGTCTTCTTTCCTTTACTAGTACTTGCTACAAGGGCATGTGACTTGGACTTGAGAGACCCCATTTGAATGAGTTTTTCCTGTTCTCGAATGAGTTGGGACAAAAAAGTCAAAGGAGGGCATCATCCAAGTATCGCCCAAAGTAACTTTTGTAGTGTAGAAAGTTGACACGAAGATAGAATATTCGGGACCTAGCTTAGAGAGAATCAACAAGATCAGTTGAGAATCTTTCTTTTCTACTTGACATCCTTTTAACAATAATCTAATGTGGACAAATTTTGAGAAGAAGGCTTGTAGGTTTTTGAAGTAACTAGGATTTAACCCTAGTAGTTCATTTTCCAACTCATGCGCTCTCATGTCATCTAGTTGTCCAAACATCACATCCAGCATTTTCCATGTAGATGTAGGTGTTTTCAGACGCCTTAATGTGGAAGAGCAAGTCAGGAGAAACAAACATGCAAAGAAGACCTAAAGCTTCATCACTATGGTTTAACCACTTAGATTTTTTAGGTTCGTCATCTGGTTCAGTCTCAGTTCCCATGGTGATGCAGAATAACCCTTTACCCCTTAGTTTCATTATTATTTTTTATCTCCATTCAAAAAAGTTGAACGACGTAAGTAAAGGAATTGAAAGTGCATCCATAGTGAGAGAGAGAGAAAGAAATGCAGAAAAGAAACACAACCACCTAGGACAATAACAACCCCCTACTTTCAGCACTTTATAGTTTAGTGCGTTGATTACAACCAGATGCGACTGTGTTCCGAGAACCAGTTTTTCACTCACCTGGTAATTAGCGTAATAATGCGCAATGGTGGAGACAACAATCAAGGTTTGTAGGGTGCAACAGATCGACACGGTAAGCAAAAACTAGAAAGGAGGTGAAAGCCAACCCTAGTGGTGAGAAAAAATGTCTCACATTGCATGAAATAATCCCTTTGTCGTAAGACTATTGCGGACACACTCACAAGTCCACAAAAAAAGGAATAGAATAAAGCTCAAAAGAATGAGTTGAATTAAGCAATAAAAAGACACCCCCCAGAATGGGGAACTTTATAAAATTAGTGTGTTTACAAAGCTAATGATCCCATCATCTAGAGTGTGAAAAAACATGCAACTTTGACCAAAGAAGTGCTCAAAACCTAGCAACGAGTCAAAAGTTAGATAAAAAACCAATTCCCGCAATTGATGAGAAAAAGCCAATAAACTGCAAATGGATTAAAAAAGTTCCCTAAACACATGTAAAAGGTGTCATATGTATGCTCGTTGGAAATGACATGGAATTTGAGATAGGGTTTGTTTGTATTGTGAGGGGGGATTAGCCACCTGCCTATCCCGGACCTCACCCTTCGTCTTCGGCACTCGACGGAAGGTTAAAAATACAACAAGCCAAAAGACCAAATTATAATGCCAAAGAAATAGTGTTTTTTATTTTGTAAAATTAACAAAGGAAATTTTGTAGGTAACCATACCAAAATTTTGTTTTGGTTCCCCACCAAGGTCCCTTAGCATTTGGAATGGCATAAACCCCTTTCCAAAGAATCTAGTTTTTCGAACTTAGTCGTTTGGTCCCATTTTTTTGGCTGGGCATAGATTTTGTTCATGCAACATCAAATATATCTTCACCCTCTTCTATTCCTTTGGCGCACCCTCTGTCATGTCAACATAAAAAATGTTGCGCCTTCCCTTGATGTGCCCTTTAAAATTGCGCCGAGGCGCGCACCACCCTCACTGTCAAGATAAAAATGTTGCGCCCCTGATCAATGCACCAAGGTGCTAAAAAATCAATGTCGCAGTTCCAGATCTGTGCCATTGGTGCAAAAAATTTAATGTTGGCATTCATTTTTGTGCACCCTTTGAAAAAGTTGGTGGCGCATTTATTACACATTTTGCTATATATAGGCACATTTGATTTGTCATTTTCACAAATTGAAAAACACGTGAAAAACTCTTTTCTCTACACCTATCAGCGCTCCTGTCATCCCCGTGTCGCTTTATGTCACATTCGTGGACCCCACATCATTTCTTCCATTCTATATATTCCTGGTAAGTGGTCCTTGCTTTTCTTGTGGTATTTGTCTGTTGGTTTTCTGTGTTGTTTTCAGAGGTTGTGGTTGTTATAAAAAATAAACAAATGAACCTAAGAGGCTCCCCCCAAATCAGTTTCACCCTCCTCCTAGATCTACTGGCTTGGAGGGCTTTGTCTCAAAAATGATCCAAGATCCACTTTCTTTGTGTTCCCCCTCACTATCCAGATCTATGCTAAGGAGACCAAAAGAACCGTAAAAAAACCAATCAGGAGAAGAAAATCTAAAGTTGTTACAATCCAAAAGCGGTGGTTTTCCTTTGGCACAAACACCATCTCTGTTACACAAAACACAGTCACGCCAAGGGCGCCACTGTCCCTGCTTATAGCATGCACCCTCCCTGTGCTTTATAAAACTTTTAAAACCCTAACACAGCAAGCGCAACTCCAGCTACACCAGCATAAATGTCATACATACTTTCCCTACGCCGCACCAAATATAAAAATAAGGCACACCTTAACTCAATGATGCATCATTTAAACCTATGCCCCTTTGGCACACCATAACTTGTTGCAACATGTACCAGATCGCACCATTGGCACATCCTGTTGTCATGCAATGCCATAATTATCTGCACCCAATATAAACCCTTCATAAGGCACAGGCACACATCCTTTTACATAAACACTGGATGTTTTGTATAATTTTCTTGCACCCTGCACCCTTTTGCGCTATTTTTATCCATGTAATACTCTCCCTCGGTGTGCCTTACTTTTCTCATCCTGCAACCTGCAGTATACGTGCGCCCTACACCCAGAGGCTTCTAAATTGCTAACTCTACTTTCTATAAAGCTTTGATGGATAATCTAACAACTAACATGGATATTCTGCGATGGACTTCACTTCTTCTTCTTGTAAATCAGCAACTAAACTCAGATTCACACATTTCTTCATCAAGTAAGAGGCCAACAAAGTCGAAGGGTAAGACCAAACTCACAGAGGAAGAAATGAAGTAAAAATATCAAAGGGTCAAGATGCCTGAGTCCCATGCAGAGTGTGACTTAGATATCAGGGATGTTGAACTTGGCCACATCGATATGGAAGATTTTTGGGCTAGAACCAGAAGATTCATGGCAGTCCATGGATGGAAAAATTGGTTAGTAGTGGTCTACACTTCACCGGGGAATTCCGTAAGCACAATAAATAATGAATTTGTGATGGTGGTGGCCTACTACTATAATAAAGACACAAGGTGTGTCGAGAATGAGAAGGGTGAGGTTATAATACACCTCACTACCGAACACTTTTAAATCATGCTCAGGTATCCCCGACCACCATAATTTTGTGGCTATAAGCCAAGAAGACTGCGCATAAAATCATGGGATGAGAATGAGGACAAATGTATGCAAATCATGAATGGAGTATATCTAAAGAATAAGAAGGTAATAACTAGGTGGTCCCGGGTTATTCATCGCAACGACTTTTCGAGAGGAGCCGAGCGACACCATTACCTTCCCGAGCGGGGTTTTTAGGCTTCCCGATGCCCATTACTTCCACAAATGGATGCTCGGATACTTGGAGACAATGAGAAAAAATGTCCTAGATCAACATTTTGAATGGGCGAAATCATCAGCAAGCACCATCTCCGAGAAAATCCAAGAACTCTCAATAATGGGGAGATTCTACATGAACTCCTACGTGGTCTACGCCGCCACCTCGAGAGAGAGATTATCCAACACCGAGTTGATGGACATTTGGCTTGTCTATCCATAGATCTGCCCTCCCGACAAATTTTGGACCAACAGCTTTCGGTGACTCCTTTGGGGATTGAACTAGGTCTATGTGAGTGTTGTGTCGGTTAAAAGACACTAATAGTTAAAGTTGCTAAAGTAACTAAGAAAATTGATAAAGCGTAAAAATCACTACCTATTTGCAAATCTTAGTTTTTGCTTGAAATCCAATTTGTTTTGAAAAAGTGATACAAACTGAAAATTTTCTTCAGAGATCCATAGATTTGGGCTAATTAGAGATCTTTAGTTCACTGAGTTTTTACAAAAACCCGTATTTTTCCGTAGATCTGAGATTTTGACAGTTTTACAAAAAGTTTCAAACCCTTGAAAAAGTCAACTCTAAGATCCGAAAATCATCTTGCTAAGTTTAACCATCGTTTTATCCTCGTTGATCTTTGTCATTAAACTGCAATCAGTTTTCAAAAGAGGGATAAAATTAAATATTTAGAAAAGTACATGCTACTGATTTTTTTCAGAAAAATCAGAAAATCAACAAGTACAACCAAAAAGAGTTTTTAAATCTTCTCTAAAAACATTACAGATCTGCAAGATACACTGGCAGGTGAACCATTCGCTCGTAGCATGAGAGCCTGTGGAGAAGTAGATCCTATTTTTGATCTACTTCAAAGGCACAAATTTAGTATCACACCAACACACTTCTCATCACTAAGTTCAGCTGATCGGTTAGCCAGAAGTGTATCGCCTCCACGAAGGAGCCATTTTTCACAAGGAGCATCCACATCCCGCAAAGCACTTTGTTACTCGGCGAGCAGTGTTTCGGCTCGCATCCTTTTTCTAGCTTTTCAAATGGTAGTACCATGGGGAAACGGTATGGGCCCTCTTGCTTTACCACATCCTGTTCATGTACTCCCTCATGGAAACCGAAATAATTTCCCCAAATTTGATGGGAGTGGAAACTAACGACCGATTCACATATATCTGCATTCATCATGTCATGCAAGATCTGGATGTGACCATGAAGATGTGTCAGTATGCCTCTTTCTAGAGACTTTACTGGGGACCTGCAGAAGAATGGTTCCAACATTTTTCACGCCGATCTATCACTAGTTGGGCCATATTACGAACCGCATTTGAAGAAAGTTATAAACCTTTAGAAGATGTGTTTGCGCATCTTGTCGAAGAACACTCACTGAAGAAGGAAGTCAATGAAACCATGCGCGATTTTATCGCTCATTTCAATCGTTCATTAACCATGCCGCTTGCGCCACGTGTCGCTAACGCCAGAAAATCAAAAGTGTTTCTTTATGAACACCATGAGATCAAGAGTAAGTTTCTTACTCTTACAAGAACAAATTACTACCCTAGTTCTCACTCAAGCTGCTGCCATTCAGATAGAAGACAACCCGCTTATATCCGGTGAATTAAAGTGAGAGCCATCCAAGCCCAAAGTTTTAAGCGATTGTAGGCCATGCACGCAGTAGAGATGAGGGTTTTCAGGCTGTTTTTGGTGTGGGTGCCAAGGGAAGGAGTCTAGAGTCCTTTGTAAGAGAGTTAACAACCTATACATAAGATTTTACAACCCCTTCAAGCAAAAAAATGTGGCAGAGGTTAAAAAATGCATGTGAATGAAAAAAATTATAGGCAGGCCACGCCCAGTGAAAAAAGGATGGGTTGTCTTGTATTATGAACAGTTTGAATAGTTTGAACAGTCAAAAATGGTCAGAGGGACAACAGTTTGTTGATGAGCAACCATGACTGAAGAACCCAAAGATCCTACAACCACAGACAACATGCAAAGACAAATATCCTACAAAAACCAGAGATCTTAAAAAAATTTCACTTCCATTTTAATAAATTAAAAGAATCTCTATTTTGGATTTTGATACATCCAACTAAAAAAGTAGTTAAAAAAACTTGATTTCTCAAGGTATTTTGAAAAAACCTGCACATGCACAAGAAAAAAAAACAATTTTTTTTTTTCGAGAAAGCTTGTTAGAGATATTAGCAAGATAATTTCTAGAAAATAGTGATCAAAAGACTTGCATGTAGAGTAAAATAATGAAACCAAGTAAGAGTAATAGCAGCAAAAAATAAATCGAGTGCACGTTTACCCGATCTCAGCTCTAATACCAAAAAAAGATTTTTAAACAAATAAAGATTGAATGCATTTTTAGAAAGTATCTTTTAAATAAAGAAAGATTTGTTGATTTAAAATGCATACCAAAAAGAATTGTTGATTTTGTGTTTTAAAAGGAAAGCTTTTAATCAAAAACCAAGAAAACACGGCCGTTTGTTTTAAAAATTGAGGATTTTAGAGAGATTAAAAAAGGAAAGTAATTAAAAACTTGCATGTAAAGTAAAATAATGAAACCAAGTAAGAGTAATAAAGCAACAAAAACAAATCGAGTTCACGTTTACCCGATCTCAGCTCTAATACCATGAAAAGATTTTGTGAGAATCGAATAAAAATGAGGCACCATGAAGTAGTTGCACTCCAACGGAATTGTGATAGCTCTAGCGATAGCAAGGAAAAAATGATCAATAATGGAAGAACTTGCTCAACAGAAACAAAGCTTGCATAGAGGAAAGACAATGGAGTGTCTTGGCATGCTCATAAATGAATAGAAAAAGGGGTACATATAGGGTGTTGAGTAACCCTAGTGCATGGCAGACATGAAACCCTAAACCTAACCCATGTGAGATGACCCTCCAATATGAGAGGGGGACACATAGGATAACTCACACTAACAACCTTTTTCTTAGATTGTTTCTTTGAATTGTTGATGAAACAGACAGGGTAACAAGTGTCGAGGAATACCTGCTCAAATTTTGGTTGATGGGTTGTTGTGCACGTATGACTTCCAAATCCACATCCGATCGAGAGAGCTTCTTTTGGCTAGGAGGAACTACCGTAATGAAAACAAGACCACCAGAAGGAATTAAACAATATGGGAAGTGAACTACCTAGTGTAAGCTAGATCCGGGAAGTGTGATACTTCCTAGATAGTTGTCAGTCCATTGTTTTAAAAAAATTAATGTTGTAAACAAAGTAAATCCTATTGTTATTTTGAACTGATTTAGGTATCTCACTTAAAACACAATAAGAAAATAGATCTAATCTAATAGGCTAAGCTAGAATAGAATCCAAAGGTCAAATGATTGGTTCTGGGTCTTTGTAGGTCTGATAAAGGTCTTGGGTAGATCACAGGTGAGTGAGGGTGAGGTAAAATTAGGTGGGTAGGTCTGTTTAGGGCTGTGTGGGAAAAAATAGAGACCGATGTTGGTTAGGGGTGACCAACGATGGTTAGGTATAACTAGTTTTGGTTATTGTGAGATCTAGAAATGTCATAGAACAAGGTTTTGGTCTCCTTTGATATTTCACAAAGGATTTTTGTTGGTCGGGACGAGGTATTGCGTGATGGGAGTAGGCTTTGACAAGGTTTTAATGGGTCTATAGAGGTGAAGATGTTGGGCAAGGTCAATAGGGAGAAAGATAAACAAAGGGATGATAAAATAATGATAAAATGAAATAACCAGAAAGTATGAAGTTGTACTTACTTTGATTTTGTTCATGAATGCTTGTGTGTGAAGGATGGAGGTGTTGATGATGGGTTTGAAGGCTACAAGTGATCACCAAATGAAGAAGAACTTCTGCATGGGCTGCATGCACACTTCTCTTTTCTTGGTTGGATCTGATCCTGGCTGGGATGGATGTGTAGGAGAAGATGGTTAATATCCTTCCTTGGATGTGAGTTTTCACTAGAATTGGCTCTCTCGAAGATGCGTTATCTCTCCGAGATGTATTCTTTCTCGTCAAATTTCTCCCAATTTTTTTCTAACTTCCAAGTTCAAACCTTGAGAATAAGGTTTTTTTGGTTAAAAAGGGGTAACTAATGGTGGAATGACTTAAGCGGTGATGGTTAGGGGTAACCGACGTCGGTTAAGGTGGGATTTCCTAGGTTTACTAAAATTAGGGAGATCATCCTAATTTTCTTGGATCTTGTGTCCTTATCCTGCGGATTAGACTAGAAGCTTCTTGTGAGCATGTGGGAATGTGGTTAGAGGGAATGTAGGCATTGATTTTAAGGGTTTGGGTAAGTCTTAGTTAGTTATGGTAACTTACTAAGAATAGTTCTTAGGTTGAGTTAGCTTGGTGAGGTGTCTAAGTGAACTATATGTGTAGATACTATTTAAATAAGATATTTAAACAATAAATATAATGAGGATAATGCATTAATTTAATTAATTTAATTAAATTAATATTAGTGGGGTGAAGGGGGTCATTGCTAGGTAAATGTAATAAAGGGTGCTTATATATCGACCGACAAAAGGGGACTGTGACCTAATTTTAGTGTCTACATTTTGCCCCTTTTTGTTACGTAGCTTGTATTGGTAAGTGATGCTAACAAAAATAAGATGTGGTTGCCCCATGTGAGGGTGAAGGTGATCCCCCTCAAACCAGGAATTGATGAGGTAGCAGGATGAAGCGGTGAGTGGTTTGATAAAAGGTAAATGTGAAGAAAAGGTAAGTGGGTAGAAGGAAAAAGGAGTGAAAAGTCTACTTGGGAAATCTAGGTAATGGGTCAAGGTCAAAGGTAGTAATAGTCAAATGCACACACACGTATAAATTGCAGCATGCTATCGGGTTAAAGAGCAGCAAACTCTACATCGTCTAAGGTTGATAGGTTTATCCAAATAAGGTTGAAGTGAATCCGGTATCCAAGGTATAGGATAAGGTTAGGAAACACAATGTAGGTTAGGTGTAGGAACATTTAGGTATGTTCTGGTACACCAAAGGTAGGGTCAGGATAAATGGTCATGGAAATAGGCTAGGTAAGGTCATTAGGTCAATCAACACGATAACAGTGCCATAAGGTATAGAAAACACATGAGGTCAAAGGTCACTAGAAATGGCCTAGGTCTAAATATCGAGGTCGTGGCATGGGTAAGGCCAAGGTCGGGTAGAATAAGGATCCCTAAAGGAGGACACATGGAGGTAGGAAGAAGGTAAGCTAATGGGTTGGGGAAAGGTATGGGGTAAAGAACAAGGTAAAGGGTGGGGTAAAATGGCAAAGTAGTTGCAATGTGTACGTAAGGAAGGCTGACCGATGGTGGTCATGGATAACCGACATCGGTATTGGAAAACTAACGATGGTGAGGTAGGGCACGAGACCGATCTTTGGTCTAGGGAACCGATGTCTACATTAGGTCAGGTTTGGTATAAAAATAAAAATCCACGTGTTTATTATTCATTTGTGATTTGCAAAGTGAAGAAATGAAAAAAAAGAGAGAAAAGTGAGAAAAGTGTCCGGAAGAAACTAGACAATGAGCTGGCAGTGTGAGTTGACGGTGGTTAGGTTGGTGAGTAGCGGGTCCATGAGAGCTTTGCGAGGGATTTGATTGGACGAAGAGTGTGGGTAGATATTCGATGATGGCAGAGGCTGGAGAGGGCTCGTGCAAACCACCGCATAGCGGCCAAAAGTTCCACCGAGGCGGTGGTAGTGTGACAAGGTAAGTGCCTAACTCTTTAATTTTATTTAGATAGAGTCGAGCTGTAATAGTTGTTTATTTTTTTGGTTGTGTGGGCGGGAAAAAAGTTAAATCAGGTATGGGGGTAAAAATGGGCAAAAAGAGGAGGGGAGGGGTAGAAAATGGAATAGGTGAGGTGGGTAGGGGTTTGGGGTAGTGTAGGTCATCAGAGGTGGGGTAAAAGGGATAGGTGGGAGGGTTGTAGAATAAAGGGGGTTTTGGGAAGTCACGGATTTTTCCACGACAGCTGACCCGCATCAATCAAGCTTACCGACATTGGTTGGGTAGAAGCCGGGATTGGTCACCTAATAGGTGACTGATGTGGTTACGTGGTAATCGTGGTCGATCAAATTAAATCGGTCTCAATCACCAAAAAGGTGACCAATGCCGGTTTAAGGGTGACTAGAGTCGAATGGATGAACCAAAGATCGGTCAAGATTTTAGGCAAAAGGGTCCAAAAATGATGTAGGTTAGGTGGTTGAGATGGGTAAGGTAAAAATAGGTTGGTGGGTAATGATAATTGGTGAATATGGTAATGGTAAATTTAAATTAATGTTCTACTTTAGATTAGATGCGGGGTCTATCGCATTACACATGCGAGATAGGGTTCCACCACTATTGGTGACATTATGTGGTCTAATGAGCCCGTTGGAGCTGCAACATATGGAGGCAAAGTGGGCTTGAGTGGTATTCAACACTATTGACATGCTGTTTGGTAGCCTAGTTTGATGGTCGTGCTCATTGATATATGGTACTCCAGAACCAACATGTTCCACCTTTTGATGGGTGAGATGACTATCACCTTGGAGGACGTGTTCGAATTCTAAGATTACCCATATTCGAGGTCCAGTGTAATCTATATCCTCCGAGGCCTCAGAGGATTTGATCGAGACCGTATTTGGTGAGGGAGTAGGGGAGTTGAGCCCATAGCACCGATTTGAGCTATGGCGAGATGTACCTAGTCCATTTGGATGAGATGATGCTAGTAGTTTTGTTGATGGAGGCGTGTGTTACTATGAATTGCTTGATGTAGAGGGTGGATGCTTTCCCAATCACTGTGGGGGTGCTCCATGATATGATGGTGCATGAGACATGGTTCGCCTGGGCACCAACATTCTTGGTGCAGCTATACAGAGAGTTGTGGGCATATGGGCAGTTGCACAGTTCAACCTGTGCTACACATTTATACTACACTGCTGGGCCTACGAGCACATAGTCTGTGTTCGACCTATAGGGATTCCCTGAGAAGATGCATTCCCACCAAGATGTGTGTGGTTGGGATATAGGAGATGGGTGCCGGTTGCAGGAGAGCGGAGGTCAGATAGGCCGACATATGATGTGGCCCATTTTCGGTAGTTGTTAGAGGGGTTATCCAGAGTGGACATTAACTTGAGGCGATATGTGGATTCCCCTCATATAAGCACATGCATGAAGAGCTAGCTAAGATCTAGCGATAGAGGTGGATATAGGGTCACCGTCTTAGGAGGATGAGATGATCCCGGTCGACGTGGTTCGATGTCGGATTCGGGCTCATATAGGATATTCCTCTTCCCTTCCCACAAGATATCGGAGAGATGACGTGGAGAGGCCTCTCCCTCTACCACACCCACTGTACCTATAGGAGAGGAAGATCAGCCAATGGATCAGAAAATTGATGATGCTAGATGCACAGAGATAGGTATAGGTAGTTGTGGGTGGCTCATTCTGAGCCATACCACCTAGACCAGAGCAACCATATTTAATTACCATGACAAGTGTAGAGATTCCCTACATGGGCGGGTAGTGACGCCGATCACATAGATAGGTATATTGTAGACACGGTTGGAGGGTTAGAGGTCGAGGTTACAAAGCTACAGTGCAGTGGCATTCAGAGGCCCAAATGGAAGAAGGAGAGGGTGGAGGTGATTGAGGATATAGAGACAGAGATGGCTGTGTGGCATCCTTACGAGCTCGAGTGGTAGGATTACAGGGCCATTTGGCCACATCCCAAGCACAGATTGGGGTCTTATAGGCCCAAATAGAGGTACAGGGATAGGGTGCACCACCACGAGCACTAGGGGTGGGGCACCACCATAGGCACAGGAGCTGGTCCCCGATTCACAAGCGGCGTAGGGTGCGTACGGGGGTAAGACCTATGGGACCACCTCATACCATGCCTATATCTAGGCTACATGATGCCCTAGGTGAGGTGCAATACTATCAGGACCAACTCATGGCAGTCGGGATAGACTTCCTCTCATACGGAGAGTACAGCCTGGCACAACAAGCATCCAATGAGAGGACGAGATCCCACACACATAGTGTGGAAAGCATAGGAGGGCAGCGTGCTTTGAGGCCCAATCGAGGAGAGACCACCAATGCCCGATGACCGAGCTAGATGATGTGCCAACAGGGACACAAGAGGCCGAGGGTGCAAGTGATACAGAGATGGAGGACATCTGGTGAGATGTCTGATATGCAGCCACCCTGAGTTTTGATGTATAGTAGTGATTATTTTTGATATATATGCCAGCCTGTGTGCCAAAGATAGTCATATTTTTGATCACATACCAGCCTGCATGCCAAAGGTAGTGAGGATGCATGAGTTATTTTGTTGTATATTATCAGCATATACCAGCTTGTGTGTCAAGATTTTTTGTATTGATTCATTCATTTTTGTGTATATATGAGACCGAGCTGTGTGCCAATGACATTTTGTATTGTATATCGGCATGCGTGCCAAATTTTTTGAGATGATGGCCATGATGAGATAGGCATGTATTTTGAGATACACATTGATTGATTTATACGATGAGATTCATGGTATTTGGTGATGTGTTAATATGTTTATGAGATATCGGTTTTATGGCTTGTGTTAAATGAGATATGGATGTGTTATTTTAATATGGATGGAAATTAGGTGAGTTAGGCATGATGGAGTCAGGTCAGTTTAGGCATGGATCGAGTCAGGTTATAAGCATGGATTGAGTTAGGTTATAGGCATGGATTGAGTCAAGTTATAGGCATGGATCGAGTCAGGTTAGGTTATGATTCATTATTGTTTGCGATGAATGATATTATGGGTCATATGTGAAATATTTTATAATCGATGCATAGTGATGATAGAGAGATGGTAGGTGTACTAAATGTATGATGTGGTAAGCAACTTGTAATGTATGTGGCTTAGTTTCCAATTTTGTTAAAAAGGGGAAATAAGTGACATGTGGGGTAAAGGGTGAGTTAGACATGGTTGGAGAATTGTTTAGGGTAAAGAATAGCCAAGCTAACCTCCAAGGGCTCCATGCCCTTAGAGTGCTACCTACATAGTCCTGAAAAAAAGAGACCTCGGGCCAATGTAGTTCTCCCATGAGCTAGGGAAGAATATGAAAATGAGTTGGTAGGTTTGTGGGCATGTAGTGGGTTTAGGTTTAATAGGTGTGGGTAGATGATAGGTAAAATGTTACATGTGAAGGAAATTATGGTGAAAGGGGAGGATTACCCCAAAGGTAAGTGTCAAGGATTAAGTCCTGTATAAGGTAATCAAAATGTAAACAAATATGGTTAAAAGATAAGAGGGGGCAATAAAGCCACCTAATTGGGTAGGATCATACCGAGTAGATCATACCTTGAAGGGGGTGGTGAACACAAGACCCGAAAGGCATTACATGATTAATTGTTCTATAATGAAAGTAGTCACAGGATCACCAAATGTCAAAATTCCAAGATGTCCCTTGAGGCAATTTAGGAAATGAGAGTGGAAATGGTAAGGTGGGTGAAAGGTAGTTAATTGTATATGTTTTGAGTGACAGGTCTTTTGGGCAAGAGGTCCGAGGTCACAATGGGCAAGTCCATGACTAAAATGTTTTTTTTTAATAGAAAAATCGATGTGAGAAGTCTATATGGGATAAATAATATGGTACTCCTTGAGGTCTTCGTGAAGCTGATCGATGTGGGAAGCTTCAGTTTCTCTCATTTTTTTGAAAGCTTCACATAGTTGTCCTTCAAGGGAGTAGTCTATTTATAGTAGCAATTTGTTTGAGAGGAAGATGTCATTTTGAAGGATTCATCTTGTTTATTAGAAGTTTAACTCAAGGAGTTTTGTCCCATTGGAGGTATTTGAAATCATGTACAAGACCAAGGTGAAGGATAGGACTCTTGTCCAAAAGGTGAGGTGGAACGACCATGGGATCTCCTCTAAAGGTAGATGAAAAGTATCCATGAGAATCATGCTATATGTAGTGCCATGGTACACATATTCAAGAGAAGATAACAAGTGATGGGTACTCACATGATTCTTGTTTAATCATTAGGGAGGTGTATGGAGTGGATAACACTCAAGCAACGGGCCCTGTAAAGAGAAAAAGGGTGAGGTAGGTCAATGAGTCAACAATAGAATGGTCAAAGATGGAATGCATTAAGGGGTTCAGGTTCAGGTTTACCCTCAAGTGAGGACAAATGATAGGCACCCGATCCATAGGTATGAGTTACGATGTATGGTCCAAGCCAATTAGGAGTGAATTTTCCCGTTTACTTTTTTCTGCTTTGGTTACGTGTTGATTTTATTTCAAGACAAGGTCACCAAGTTGAAAGGTTCGTTCATGAACACATTTGTCATAAGCATGTTTAATACATTTTTGGTAAACTTGAAGGTGATCTAGAGTGTTAAGACGACATTCATCTAATACCTCTAGTTGTGCTAAGCATTCCTAATAAAATTCATCATCAATAAACATGTCATGGAGAGAAATGCGGAGTGAGGGGATCTGGACTTTGAGAGGCATAACAACCTCGGTACCGTAGACCAGAGAAAAGGGTGTGGCTATAATGGAAGTGTGAATTCTAGTGCGGTATGCCCATAGGGAAAAAGGAATGTGCGTATGCCAATCCCTCCTAGTATCATCAACCACTTTCATGAGAATTTTGTTGAGGGTTTTGTTAGTGGATTTGGCTTGGTTGTTGGTTTGTAAGGTAATAAGGTGATGAGAAACTAAGTTGAATACCAAAGGCATTGAAAAGTTTTTGCAGTGTTTTATTTTTGAATTGTTTTCCATTGTCAGTGATGAGGCAATGAGGAACACCAAAGTGAAAAATGATGTGATGGTTAATGAACCCACATATTTTCTCGGCTTTCGTGGAGATGAGTGGTATGAATTCCACCCATTTTGTGTAGTATTCGAAAGTGAGCTTATGATCCATTGATGACGTTGGGAGGAATGAGGATTGATTTCTCTGACAAGATCCAAACCCCATTGAGAGAAGGGCCAAAGTTCATGAGTGACCTGTAAGGCATGACTGGGTGTATGATGAAGGTTGAAATGTTGTTGACATTTCACACAGTGTTTGACATAGTCGCAACAATCATGGTTAAGGGTCAGCTAGTAATAACCGAGGTGAAGAATACACTTAGAAACAACAAGGCCATGAAAGTGATCTCCACATATGCCATCATGAACCTCCTTAATGGTATAAGGAATTTCAGAACTTGTGAGGCATCGTAAGAGAATACCATCAAAGCCATGCTTATAGAGGAGTCCCCCTAGGATAACAAAATGGGAGACCTTTTAAGGAAGGTGCATTATCTCGTTAAAGGTGAGATCAAGAGGTAAGATGGATAGGGAAAGGTAGTTGGAGTATTGTTTATACTAGAGGTCACTTAGGATAGGGGTGTCGTTTCTGATTGAGTAAACATCATGAGGTATATAAGAAGGTGAATGGAGGCATTGTACGGTGACAAATATTTTGGAATCGACAAGGGAAGTGGGTATTTGGGAAGCTAAGTAGGCCATGGTATCTACAAATTTGTTGGTTGAACATGGGATGGTTTAAAGGGTGTAACGATCAAAGGTGGTCAAAAGTATGTCTACATGACGTTTATACTTCGTAAGTATCTCGTTACGACATTGGTACATACCATTGACTTGGTTTATGACCAATTGTGAATCACCAAAGATGTGGATTGATTTGACATCTAGGGTATAGGTGGCCGGAGACCTAAGCACGAGTGCCTCGGACTCGGCAATATTGTTGGTGCATTCAAAGTCTAGTTTGAAAGAAAAGGGCATGGGTTCTCCATCTAGAACATCGAGGATAACACCAGCCCCACCCCCACACCGACACTCGGTAACTTTCAAAGAATAGTGTCATTTGGTAAGGGGGTTCATCCAAGTAAAGGGTAGCAATGGATTCATCGAGAAAGTCATGATTAGAGGATTGGTCCCCTTAACAAGTGTGTCATCCAGTTAGTCGGTGATAGCCTAGCCCTTAATGGACTTTTGGTGAATGAATTCAAGGTCAAGATTAGCTAAAAGCATAAGCCATCGTGTGGCACACTGATTTTGATAAGGTTTGGCATACATGAAGTGTAAAGGATCGATGTTGGTCACAACATAGGTTTTGTGGTTGAGTAGGTAATGGCGGAGTTTGGTGGCAACAAAAATTAAGGCTAAGAAAATCTTTTCTAGATGGTTGTATCAGGTTTCATAGTCCAAAAGAGTACAATTTATGTAATAAACCACTTGCTCCCTATGTTTTTCATCGTGATGAGCCAAAGCATGGCCCCTAAGGAATGATCGGTAGCTGATATGTATAGGTAAAAAGGTTAATCGTCTTTAGGTGGAATGAGTATGGGTGGTTGGAGAAGGTATTGTTTTAGGGCCTTGAAAGCTCTTTAACAGTCATCATCCCATTTAAAGGAGACATCCTTCCTAAGAAAATGATGAAATGGTTGACACCAATCAGATAATTATGAAATGAAACAGTGAATAGACTATAATTTACCTTGTAAGATACGAAGTTGTTTAAGGTTAGTGGGTGGAGGAATTTCCTAAATGGCCTTGACTTTAGTAGGGTCAAATTATATAAATCCCATGAGTTTTCGAGAGAACCATGAAGACACACTGTTTAGATTGAAGCGAACACAATATTTAATGAGGCAGTCAAAGATGGTTTCGAGGATGATGAGGTGCTTGGCACAACATTTAGATTTGGCCAAGAGATCATCCATGTAATATTCCAATATGTGATGCATGATATCATGGAATATGTAAGTCATAGCACACTGATATGTAGCACCAGTATTTTTAAGGCCAAAAGGCATGACTCGATAGCAAAAGGTTCCCTAAGGGGTAATGAATGCGGTCTTGTGTTGATCTTCTGGGGAAAGAAAAATTTGGTTATAACCCGAGAAGCCATCCATGAGTGATAGCATCTCATGACCAACAGTGAGGTCAACCAGTTGATCAATACCTGGGCAAGGGAAAGTCATCTTTTGGGTAGGCTAGGTTGAGGTCACGGAAGTCTATGCAAATGTGGAGTCCCCCTATTGCTTTAGTAATAGGGACAATGTTAGAAATCCAACGAGGATAATCAATGGGTAAGATGAAGGAAATAGAAAGAATGCGTTGAAGTTCTTCTTTGACAAGAAGAGCAATGCGAAGGTGCATTTTTCTCAGCTTTTGTTTGATAGGTTTAGCATCAGGAATGGTTATGAGATTATGGACCACTATGGTGGGGTCAATACTGGGCATGTCTACATAAGACCAAGTGAAAGCATGGTTATAATCTCGGAGAAAATAAGTGATGGCTTCTGCTCAAAAGAGAATCTAAAGATTATCTGATCTTTAGGATGTGCGGGTCATCCTAAGTATGAATGTTGATCTCAATAGTTGATTCATTCAACATGGTTTGCATCTCAGAGGGTAACGAATGATGAATATATGAGTCTTCTACACCAAGGTAGGTGAGTATGGATTCATCATCCTGACATTGAACAATGTTAATGGTAGGTGTTCCATCGTCAATCATCTTAGGATACAGAATGGGATATTAGAAGGGCCTCCCTTTGCGTTGATAAGTCAAACGCCCCAAGGAAATGGTGTATATGAAAAAAATACAGTTAGGAGGGATAGAGTTAGGATCCATCGACTCCGTTGGTGAGGGTGGTAATGAAGGTGGAGAAGGGCTAGGGTCCTCAATGAGTTCAATGCGGGCCTATTTGGTAGGAGGTTGAGGGAAGAAGATACCACTACGGTCATTATGTTTGCAGTGGTACATGGAATAATGGTCTAGCGGCCTTTCTTGTAAATGCCAACACCAAAACCCTTCCACTCACAGCGGTGTAAGAAGGTGTGGGCGAAATGGTGATTGGTAAGTGATTTGAAGTTAGCGGAAAATGGGTGGGGTTGTGATGGTGGTTCAGGTGTGTAAGTGGTAGTCTCAAGACCCCCATAGGTGAGACTAGTACGAAGATGAGGATGACCATAAAGAAGGCGTTCTCCTATATGGTGATCATAGTGAGGTAATTGGTGAAGGCTTCCATACTCGTGTGGAGTAAGGAATATGTTGAAACTATGTAGGTAGTATTCTCCCAGAGTGAGGTGTTGGAAAACACCTTCCAAGGGATCAATGAGTGGTATGTGAGTAGCTAATATGGATGATGTGTCGGAGCTTGATGCAGAGGTGGAGTTAATGGATTGAGAAGCTAATGGGTCAGCCGTGGAGGTTATAGTAGTGGTAGGAATAGAGGAGGTATGTGTGGTGAAAACAGTGGTTATCTTATTAGGTGGAGTTGTAGGTGAAGTGGTAGTGGTTGTGGAGGTGGATGGCTTGACGGTGTATGAGCACATCATTGGGTTGGTAATGCATGTTGCATGTTTTTAAAGGTGATGGGTCATCTGGAATGTTATAAGTGTGTCCTTCATGTTCAAACTTCACACAATAATGCAAAGTGGAAGGAACACAACCCATGACACGGATCCAGGGTCTACCAAGCAACAAGTTATATTGGAATTCCCCCTCTAAAACATAAAATAATTCTGGAATAGTGTGGGGGCCCACACAAATGTGAAGGATGATAGTGCCTAGTGTGGAGGTGATAGCGTCATTGAATGAATGCAACATGACCGGATGTTTATGCATGTAATTTTCAGGTATGTGCATTTGAGAAAATGCATGGGATGAAATGATGTTAATGCTAGCACCTCCATCAATCATCACATGGCGTACCCATATGTCATCAATGTGGACAGAGATGAAGAGGGTTGGGTTTGGGTCATCATTTTGGTGTGGTGTGATCTCCTCCTCTGAGAAGTTGAGGGAGGCCACTTGGTGAACAAGGTGAGGTGAGGATGAAGGTGGTAATTTGGTGAGAGAGGCTACATGATGGGGTGTGATAATGGAGGCTACGGGTGTAGGGTCATTGGGTAAAACCTCAATAGATTGAAGAACCTCCATGAGAGCTTGACGATGGGATTTTGAGGTTTGGATGAGGTTGTATAAGGAAATTTTGAGGGGAGATTGGTGTAGTTGTTTGAGCATGGTGCGATGTGTGACGCCATTAGAAATGGGGTATGTGGGGCTGCGGATAGTGATTTTAGGTATGGGTGTAGATGGTATGTTGGGTATAGGATTGGTTGGTGGGTCAGTTACCTTTTCTTTGCCCTTTTACACATGTGTAGTGATGTGTACCATGTTGATTCAAGGGAAGTTGGCAAATGGAGAAGGTGTAGGGTGAGTGGTATAATGACATGAAGGGTAAAAACCTACTAGAGGAGAAAATCCCTGTGAGGTCAGTTGGGCACAATGACATTTGGGTGGTAGCATGGCAAGTTCTCTGATGTGAACCATGTTCATTTCAAATCTTGAGGGTGGAGGTTGTGTTTGTTGAGTGGGCGGTGTGAGAATGGGTGTAGGTGAAGGAGGATCCTCGCCAAGAAGGTCGTTGTCATCAAAGTTGGTTTTCGTGGATATTATTGGATAAGGATGGTTTTTAAGGCCTTGTAGTTGTCCACATCATGCCCTGGAACATGATGGTATGTGAAAATTTTAGTATCATCAAACCCTTTTGGCTTGGGTTGGACGGGGTCATAAGGTCGGAGTAGTGGTAATGTGATAATGAAGTCTCGAGGAGGTTGGTTAAAATTTTGGCATAGGACCCTTCTAGTGGATCATAGTGGGAATTGAATGTGGGTTTGGGTGTAGGTGTGGTTGGTTGTTGGGGAATTGTTTTGGAAGTGAAGGAACGGGTTGAGATATGGGTTTAGGTGCCGGTGTAGTTTGAGGTATCGGTCGGGCTTGTTTGGGTAGGGATACAATAGATGGATGGGTAGGAGGGTGTGGGGTTGTTTTGACTACCTTATTGTGGGGTAGTGGGGTTTTTTTTTGGGTTGCACCTTCTTGGGTAAAGGTGATGTGGGTGTATGAGGTCTAGAAGGAAAAGCTGATGGAGGAAGAGGGCGAGTTACCCACTGGGCATAATGGGGGTGTTGTGAATGTAGATGACATGGGTCATACTTGGGGTGTGAGGGATAATGACTGAAGTGTAGTGGGTAGTGAAGCAATAACTGAAGGTATTGGAGGTATTGGTGGTAAAGAGACTGTAGGTGTGGGTATAAGTTGTGTTGTGTGCCTAGGAAGGTTAGAGGTTTGTGAGGAGGGAATGGGTTGTTGTGTTATTAGTTTATGGATGGGTGAAGGGTGCTTGACCATGTTGGGAAGCTAAGGTCTTAAGGTAGATGAGACAAGTATAGGTGTGATTGGTGTAGTCGGGGTATGAGGATGATGAGTTTGTTTCTTTGGTTTGGGTGTCAGGGTAGGTGTGGTATTGACATTGGAGGATGCCACTATATCCAATTTAATAGGTGGATGAGTAAGGCTGGTGGTCGTGGGGTGACCCCTAAAGTGGTAATAGGTTTAGTGGAGGTAAATGTTGTAGGTATGGGTTTGTGTTTAGGTATAGGACGAGTTATAGGTAAGGGTGTGGTGTGAATGCTAACGAGTATCATGGAAGGTGTTGCGATAATGAGTGGTTTTATTTGGTTTGATGGGTGGAAATGTGTTTGGGAAAATAGTGGTGTTATTGAGGGATCTCTGCATCTATGTTGAAACAGGAGTAAGAGGTTCCCCCATAGTAAAGCCCTATCTACATAATCTAGGTGATTGGTGAAATGTTAGAATGACACGTTTGTGGGTGGAGTTGGTGAGGACCTAATGGGAATTCCCATAAAATGCATCTTAGAGATGGGGAATTGGCCAGCTTCAGCTTCCATGGGTAAGAGAGCTGAAAGTAGGTTTGTTGGATGTTGGGTAGCCAATGGAGAATGCTCACAAAGAGGTAGAGGTACCTCCACTAGATCTATGATGGGTGGAAGAGATGATGGGACCTCCTCTATAAGTGAAGGAACTGATAGGTGCTCCTCTGTGGGTGGAGGAGGTAGTGGGTGCTCCCCTATGGGTGGAGGAAGTAATGGGAGCTGCTTTACGGTTAGAGGAGGTATGGTAGTTAAAGGATTTCTAAGTGGTGAAGCTAGGGGAGAGAGGGGCTTGATGTTAGTGGAAGACTCCTCTATTGGTGATGAAGGAGATGAAAGGTGCTCCTCTATTGGTGAAGGAACAATGGAGTTTGGTTCTAATGTGGAAGGAGGATTTCAGGCTAGGATTTCCTCTATGGAAGGGATATGAGGTAATTGAGAGGCAAAAGGTACTTCATTAAAGATTGTGTGAACCTCACGAGTATGGGTATCGTGAGTGGATGTCTCACCATGATCGATTGGATGAAGTGGCATGGTTGGGAAATGGTTTTTGAAGATTTGCAAATTTCGGTTATGGGTAGCGTTGGGATTATCCATAGTTAACTCACCTTTCTTGAGCATTTCTTGGAAAATAATCTTAAAATTGATGGATTTCTTTGTCACTACGACCCTTTAGCCGATGATAGTTAGAGAAATCATGTTGTTTATACCATGTGGGCATGGGCAAGATGGGTCACAACCAAAGTGTGTGGTTTTATGGGTGGAAGGGTGATGGACCCAACTTTGATAAGCTTTTCTAAGATATAAGAGTAAGATTCCCAATTAGGGTATATTTTCGCTACTCTTATTTGAATCAAAAAGCTTGAACAGGTGATAGATTAGATGAGGGTGTAGCCTGATTGGACGGATGAGTTGGGCTAACCTTGAGTACCACTGTGTTAGCGGTGCCCTTAGCCTTTGAATAATTGGTTGGTGGTTTGGAAGAAGAAGAGGTTTCATTCGACTTGAATGCCGAATTATTATTTTGTAATTAGATTTTCTTCTCTTCGATGGCCCGAATCTCTAACTTTCGTGCCATAGTGAATGCCTCATCGAATGTTCGGAAAGTTTGGACCTACAAGGTCAGGGAGATATGTTTGGTGCAAGCTCATGTGAAGAGCTCGATGAGTTTAGTTTGTGGCAGTTGGAAGGTAAGTTGATTGATTAGGCTATGCCAACGAGTGACAAAATCTGTAATAGATTCGTCCTCGTACTAACGTGTGGAATATAGATCATCATGGTGACCTTCTTGGCAATATTGATAGAGAAATGATCCAAGAAAGCTTGGGCTACCGATTGAATGAAAATATAGAGTGTTTAGGTAACCCACTATACCAATATAATCTTGGCTCGATGAGGGACATGGGAAAAGTTCTCAAAACCAAGGCATCATAATGAGTGATCAGATAACACCCGTGTTTGAATGAGAGTAAATGTTGTTGTGGGTCTTCCTTGCTATTGAAGTGGTTGAATTTAGGCATTTCCCAATGCATAGGGTATGAATGGATGGGAATGGATGGGTGAATAGGCTTGTTGCAAATCTATTCATAGGTGAGAGTGTTGTAAGAGTTGAAACCGATGCCTCTAGTGTCTGCATCTTGTCCAACATCAATTTAATTAGGTCATTGATGGGTTGTGATGATTGGATGCCTCCTATAGCATGAGGAGGTTGGTTTTGGGCATATGATGGGGGTGGCATTCTAGTGTATGGGGCTGCCATGTAAGGTGGTGGAGAAGAAGGTAATTAAATAGTGGGTACACACCGCAGAATGAATAAGATGAAACAGATGGTTGTTGGTAGTATGTATATGGGGGTGGAAAGGTTGTGGTAACCCTAGTGGTAATAGGGGCTAATGATTGTGGAATGGAAAGAACCAAGTTTTGAAATGGGGTAGGAGTCACCGACACTCGAGGTGGGAATGTAGATATAGGTATGTGTGAGACATGAGAGGTGGACGAGGTTTTGTTTGTGGTAGTCATCGATAGTATGGTGGATGTGATGGGGGATACAGAGGTAATAGAC
This sequence comes from Taxus wallichiana var. yunnanensis, assembly GCA_018340775.1. Lineage (NCBI taxonomy): Eukaryota > Viridiplantae > Streptophyta > Pinopsida > Cupressales > Taxaceae > Taxus > Taxus wallichiana. The sequence continues at coordinate 411,941,140 of CM031234.1, read as the reverse complement.
GTGGCAGTCATGGCAGGTATAGAACCTAACTATGAAATGACTGGGGGTAATGTGGATGTCGGTAGCACGGAGCCAGATGAGGCCGATGCGAAAGTGGGTGCAAGAGTCGGGGGGTAGATATGGGCATGTCATATATCAATTGACATGAGGCATCTCAAGTGGAAAAGTGGGAGAGGTAAAACTGCAAGGCGACAGGGTTCTAATCAAGAAGTAATGTGAACTCCTCATCTCTAGTAGTGATAGTAGTAGGTTGGATGGGATCCATGGCTGGTGATAAAATAGAAGGTGGTGAAGGACTAGGTGGGAGTGGTTGGCAACTAGCGTGGAACACGAGGGTGCTTTCTTGTCTTCGAGTCAGCACCATGTGAACCAATATTGATCAGGTAGGGTTGCTTCTCTATAAATGACATAGAGAACATCATGAATAGGTGAATTTGGTGATAAAAAATGGATGAAGTAACGAAAAATGGCTAGAATGTGAAACAAGCTAACCGATATTGGTTAGGAAAAACTAACATTGGTTAGGGGTAACCACTGCTGGTCACTGTAGAAAATGGACAATGAGTAAACAACGAGGAAAAAGTTAAAATGTGATAGGTATGTCAAATATGAGAATGTTTAAAATGTTAATGAGAATAATGACAGTGACAGAGACTATGGAAAGTGGAAGAAAGTGAAGTGAAATGTCCTTTTGAGTAGGTTAGTAAAGGACTCGAACCGACGTCGGTTGGGTATAACCAATGGCGGTCGAGGTAACCGATGCGATTGGTATACTTATGGAATTGAAATAGTGATGAAAGAAAGTGATTGTGAATTAAAATTTCATGTGGAAACAGACCCAAAATTCTGGGAATGATGATGATATGGCCTGCACACTCGGGTGAAGTTTGGAATACACACGCTATGATGAGGAGCGTGCAAGGATGAAAAAAAAGAGTGATGAACGTGATATTTCACCTCAAAATGTAATCCAAGAAAAAAATTAAGAAAATGCAATGCTAAGAGTGCCCTTTTCTATTATGTTTGTTTAGCTTATGTTATTTAAGGACTGACACATGAATTGTGAAATAAATTTTTGGTGAGGATGGCTTCCTACAAAGAAGGTTATCTAAAAGGTGAGGTTTCGTATGTTATGGTGGGGAAGGATTTTCTCTAAAGTATGACTCGGACAGAGCAGCGATCCGGGTTCCCACTATGTCATGATCGTGTGATCACCTACAACTTCTTCCGTAGGATGTTGTTTAAGAATGTATGTTCTTTTGAATTTTTGTGTGGTTTGGTAAGACTCAGAGAAAGAGAAAAGGATAGAAGTGCTTTTCTACAATTTGTTTGTTAACCATTAGCTGGTCATGACTTCCAGTGTATAGGTTTCCCTTAATTAATGTGAGCTAATGCAATTAAAAGAATGGAATGAAATTGTTTTAAACCCAAATTGAAAATGTGAAATTGGATGACATAATAAGATGAAGAGGAAGAGGGATGCTCTTTCACTATAATGCAAAAAACATGAAGAAATGATTCTTTTTAAATACACCAAAAGAAAAGTTTCCTTTAGAGTAAATAGAAAGAAGATGTGGATTACCAAGGAAGAAAATTAGTGTGTACACTTTTTAGAAGGGAAACAAACACACAATTTTTTTCTAGGAATGAATGAAATGCAAGGAACCCCGGATGGGTCCCACTGGGCATGCCAAAATGTTTCACCTTTTTCTTAGATTGTTTCTTTGAATTGTTGACAAAATAGATAGGGTAACGAGCGTAGGAGGAATACCTATTCAAATGTCGGTTGATGGGTTGTTACGTGTGTATGACTTCTAAATCCATAGCTGATCGTGAGAGCTTCCTTTTGGCTAGGAGGAACTACCTGTAATGAAAACAAGACCACTAGAAGGAATTAAACAATATGGGTAGTGAACTGCCTAGCGTAAGCTAGATCCGAGAAGTATGATACTTCCTAGATGGCTGTCAGTCCACTGTTTTAAACAAATTAATGTTGTAAACAAAGTAAATCCTATTGTTATTTTGAAATGATTTAGTTATATCACTTAAAGAACAATAATAAAATAGATCTAATCTAAATGTGCTAAGCTAGAATAGAATCCAAAGGTCAAATGGTTAGTTCTAGGTCTCTGCAAGTCGATAAAGGTCTCGGGTAGATCATAGGTAAGTGAGGGTGAGGTAAAATTAGGTGGGTAGGTCTCTGTTTAGGGATGTGTGGGAAAACACAGAGACTAGTGTCAGTTAGGGGTGACCGACAACGGTTAGGTATAACTGGTACCGGTTACTGTGAGATCTAGAAATGTCACAGAATAGGGTTTTGGTCTCCTTTGTGATTGCACAAAGGATTTTGGTTGGTTAGGACGAGGTATTGGGTGACAGGAGTAGGATTTTGCAAGGTTTTAATGGGTCTATAGAGGTGAAGATGTCAAGTAAGGTCAATAGGGAGTAAGATAAACAAAGGGGTGATAAAATAATGATGAAATGAAATAACCAAGAAAGTATGAAGTTGTACTTGGATTTTGTTCCTAAATGCTGTGCGTGAAGGATGGAGTTGCTGATGATGGGTTTAAAGGCTTTAAGTGATCACCAATGAAGAAAAACTTTGCATGTGCCGCATGCACACTCCTCTTTACTTGGTTGGATCGGATCATGGCTGGGATGGCTGTGTAAGAGAAGATTCTCAATCTCCTTCCTTGGATGTGAGTTTTCACTAGAATTGGCTCTCTGAAGATGCGTTATCTCTCTGAGATGTGTTCTTGCTCGTCAAATTTCTCCCAATGTTTTTCCAACTTCCAAGTTCCAACCTTGAGAATAAGGTTTTTGGGTTAAAAAGGGGTAACCGATGGCATTCCGGCTTAACCGGCGATGGTTAGGGGTAACTGACATCGGTCAAGGTGGGATTTCCTAGGTTTACTAAACTTAGGGAGATCCTCCTAATTTTCTTGGATCTCATGTCGTTATCCCACGGATTAGACTGGGAGCTTCTTGTGAGCATGTGGGAATGTGGTTAGAGGGAATGTAGGCATTGATTTTTAGGGTTTGGGTAAGTCTTAGTTAGTTATGATAACTTGCTAAGAATAGGTCTTAGGTTGAGTTAGCTTGGTGAGGTGTCTAAGTGAACTATATGTGTAGATATTATTTAAATAATTTATTTAAACAATAAATATAGTAAGGATAATGCATTAATTTAATTAAGTTAATGTTAGTGTGGTGAAGGGGGTCATGGCTAGGTAAATGTAATAAAGGGTGCTTATATGTCGAGGGACAAAAGGGGAGTGTGACCTAATTTTAGTGTCTACAATACCAAGGGTCCACATGGAATAGACATATATAAAATGAAAAAGTTTCCTATAGTTTAGGAAATCACTCATCATCTCACCAAGCCGAATGAACAAGAGAGATGGTCACAGGTAAATACCATGCAGCTTCATTTTGTAAAGAAAATGTCTCAGCAAAGAGTATACAACTTAACAAAGCTATATTCAAGAAACCATTGTTGAGGAAGTGCACACAAGAGAAAAGATAATTTTTGGTGCTATCCTACTTTCTCTTATATTTTTAGAAATTATAGTGCTCGATGGGCCAAAGAACAAGATTTGGGAGTACCCCTTAGAAAATAAGTCCCTCATGGAGAGGTTTGAAAAATATTTATGCAAAGAATCAATGAGTGGGCCATTTAAATAGAGGGAAGAAATGTGGTATGACTAAATTCGCATCCCATTTAAGGAGGAGTAATGCATTCTAAGCAACTACCTTTGGTAGTAGGTAAGGCATTATAGTTCGCAGTGTACCAACACTTCGTATCGCATGGTTTTCCATGAGGGATAGGATATGGATCCCATGGTGAAAATTGTCATACTCCTTCACAACGTGTTGATGCATGCCATATAAAATTCAACGCAGACATGATAGACTCGTGACCACCACACCCTCCGAAAGACATGGTAGACATGGTAGAGAGGCTCATTTCATATGTCATAAGTATGAAGCCGTAAGTATGGCTATTGAGTACAATGGAGCTGCACTCATATATCTTAAGCTTAAGCCTAGGTGGAGAATAAAAATTATGTGGAGAATGAGTTCATTCTTGCATGGCTTCCTAAAGGAAAACATATAGTGGATAATGTGTCAACTCCAAATCCTATATAGACTATAGAGGTAGACAAGGAGGAAGAACACAATGATAGTGAAGGCTTGGATCATAGAGGTGGAGGTAGCCCACATACAAAGTGGAGATCGAGCACGTGGATAGTCCACCTCAAGTGCAAGAAGGAGATGAGGACTTGGACATGGAAGTAATCCATGAAGAGCCACTTTTAGAGGGTATTTAGAAGAAAAAAGACCCAAGGCACAAGAAATATACATCCTATAAGAATATCACCATGACTCTCCCCTCAGAAAGAGGCAACTCGATAAGAAGACAAGAAATCTAAAGCTTAATGAGGAGGTGGAGGAGTTTACGAAAGCACACCTAAGACCCTAGTGCATCCATAATACGTGGAGGAGCCCAGAAATGAGGACATGAAGGATGAAGAGGAAGGGGTGAAGGAGACAAAAAAATAGAGCATGAGCAACCTCATGCACATGATACTACTCAGGACGTCGAAGGGCCAACTCCAAACCTTGGAGATCATGTTCATAAGGGGCCATGAACAAAGAGAAAAAGTGGAGAATATGTTGTACTAAGTATGGGCTATGTTGAGGACACATTAAAAATCATCCGTGCTAATTTTCAAAGCATTGTGGACTGAAAGAGTTATATGGGTGGAAAATGATGCACCCAGACATAGCCACTATGCATGCAAGGAAACAATTGTCCTAAATCATGCAGACTTATATGGACAAGTCAGATTTTGATGTATGTGAGGATTCTTATGTATCAAGAAGAGTGAACAATTCAACCGCAAAGAAGGCACATGAATATAAAGCTCGCTCTCATGTCCGATGAGCAGGTTAGTAATGCCTTGGTTAAGGTATCTACATAGGTGGTGCGAGAGGAATATCGATAAGACTACCACTATTAGAGTGCCACTTGAAGATAACATGGTAGAAACTACTGAAATATCACATCTAAAAGGAGAGAAGGATCTAAAGTAGAAAAAGAATGAGGCCTTCATCAACATGGTAGAATAAATTGGTTCCTATTTCTTGAAAGTAAGACCGCATCTCGAGGCTAAGTTACATGAGAAGTTTCCTTCGACTAAGCATTATGTGCACACATATGTTGATTTGGTACTCGAAGATGGACCAATTCGAATGTCAGTGCCAAAGCATTTTGAACATGAAGTAGAGAGAGTAAGGTCCTCAGTGGTTAGAAATATTTCATCTTATGAGGCATTACTCCATACTTTACATGATGAGTTGAAGAATTTTGATCAAGCTTTGAACATATGTGTAGCACAAGAAGCGTTGATCGTAAGCGGGACTATGATAAAAGATAATGAAGTTCTAAAGGAAATGAAGGATGATACTTTAGGATACGTAGAGAGATTGGTATTAGTAAAACAAAAGTGTGAATCCTTGCAGTAGCACAAAACCCACATAAGGAGAGGTTAGATGAGATTGGAAATCTCATAGCAGAAAAGATGGACCTTCTGGAGGGAAGGATATATACTATGGCCAATGTTGTCCTAGTACTACTGAGTAATGAAAAGAAAGTGATAACCCAAGATGATTTGGAAACCATCACCACCGAAGTTCCAAATAAGACAAGAACCACGCTGGAGGACCGGAAAACATTGGAGGATGAGATTGAAACAAAATATCCGAGTTGATCCTCCTAGTTGAAGCGGAGGGGTTTGTAGAATAGAATTTTATTCCTTATAAAGTGATTCTTTACATTCTTTCCATTCTTATTCTTTATTGTTTGGGACAATCAAGAGAAACCCCATTTCTAGGATGATAATGTACATTAGTATGGGATAATTTTGATAATATATAGTATAACACTAAGGAGAGGGAACGCTAAAGATTTTTGTGTGGGAATAAGGCACATTTGAAGGCACGGAAGGATAGAAAAAGAAACACGTGCTAGACAAGATGATTTGGGACATAGCCATTTTTCATGGTTACGAGCTATTTTTAAGATAGTGTGCAAAGAAAACATGGGGATGGAGACTTGTGTGACACACAAATGCTATTTTGGGGGTGAGCATCTACTAAACACCATGCATGAGTTTGGGATAATAATAGGATTACTATTTCTAGTTAATTGTAGGAGATCTATTATTAGCGCACTTACATGTGTGCATATTATTGTAAAGGCGCATGGTTATTTTCATCATGTAACCTATTTTAGGAAGTGCAAAGATGGTTAAGGTGAATTCCCCACCCCTATAAGTATTTATTAGTCTATGTAGTTAGAGAGAGACACACGACACCGTGTATGAGTATCAGAGAGTTATTTGTCGGATTTGATACATGGATAAACTTATGGTAATGTTATATGATATAATAAGCTAATATTTTTAAAAGTTTTTAATATAATGCAATATATTGGATGGATAAGGTGTTAACATGACTGTAATTGGTTCTTGTATGATCAATCATGTCATAGTTATTGTTTTATTCATGATTCCTTGAGATCTAAATTTGGTTATGCACTATTGAATGGCTATGCTCGTGGAATGTTTGTGCTTATTATAGTTTTGAATATGCTCTATCATCAACAATTTAATGTCTTGCATAAGCAACTCTAAAGAGGGGCTTAATACCTTTGTGTGCTTGGTGAGCACTCACCAAAGCTATGTGATGTGCCAAAGCATGTGTGGGTTGTTTGTGATAGATTCTACGTTGCATTACGCAATGAATATATTAGTACCAGATAGATATATAGATAGAAATATCAGACTGGAACATTATCCGATGATGATTATATTAAATGACTATGAGGAATAGCTCTAAAATATTTATGTAAGAAACCAAGGAGTAAAGTGGAAGTGTTGGGTAAAAGTTGTATAAAAAATTATTAATAACAAACAATGATTTATTTAGTGGGGTTTTTACCTTCGGTTTTCCCCACTTAAATTTGGTATTACTATCTCTATGCTCTATGTCTATTTTATTTTATCTCTTACTCATTAAGCTATGTAATTATCTATTTATTTAAGTTAATGATGTGTATTATTTAACTACACATTGCAATCTATATTCTTCAACTTTTTTGATGGAGAAAATGTAATTTTTCAATTATATTTCCCTTAGTAAATCCAACATAACGTGCATTCCTGGGTGCAGATATCCATCTTACATGTCTAAGGTGTGTTAGATGGGTGCAACAGAGGAGGACATATATGGTGGAGATGATACAATTTCCATAAGTGATGAGGAATTTTTATTGACATAGTGTTATCCTGTAAAATTTACAAGGGCAATTTTGCAGGTAACCATACCAAATTTTTGTTTTGGTTCCCCGTTGAGGTCTCTTAGCATTTGGAATGGCATAAAATCCCTTTCCGGAAAATCTAGTTTTTAGAACTTGGTCATTTTCAACCTTTTTTGGGTTGGGCACAGTTTTCATTAGCGTTACATTTACCAAAATTGTGCCCCTCCTTTCCTTTGGCACATTCTTCGAGTGTTAACACTCCAAATGGTGTGCCAAGGCATTGAAAATGCAGTGTCAACACTTCCAAAGCTATGTTATGATGCAAATCTCTTTACATCGACATCTCCCTAAGTGCGCCATAGAAAAATTTGGTGGCACATTTATTACACCTTTTGCTATATATAGGCGCGTCGACCTGTCATTTTCACAATTCAAAAAATGTGAAAAATTTATTCCTCTGTACTTGTCAAAGCATTCCTATCAGCCCTGTGTGTTGCCATTTGTCATGTTCATGGATCCCACATCATCTCCTTTATCGTTATATATTCTGGTAAGTGGTCCTTTCCCTTCTTGTGGATTTGTTGTGGTTTTTATGTTGGTTTAGGTGGTTAGGATTGTTAATAAACAATGAACCTAAGAAGATAACACAATCCCAATATATTTTGTGCAACCCACTTCAAACCGTTCTCCATCCTCCTTCCAGATCTACAAATCTAGAAGACCTCTACCATAAAACAACTCAGACTCATTTGGCCCTTATTCCCTGCTTTGCTGGGTTTTCCCCCTTGCCATCAAAATCGAGCCAAAAGAGTGAAAATCATGAAATTTTTACAAATCAAACCCACTATTTTTCCTTCAGCGCAAGATCCATTCTTGTTACACCAAAACAGTTGTGCCATAGGTGCACCTTGTCCTTCTAAAAGCATAAACATTTCCCGTGCCTTATAAAAATTATAAATTTCCCAAGGCGCAAGCGCTGGCACTAAAACAATAGCAACAACACTGCATGTTGTGCAAACCTTTCCCGCACCACACAAACTAAACCCTTAGTGCACGTCACTCTCGTGCAACATCTACCACATCCGCACTAATGGTGCATCCTGTTACCTTGCAACACCAATCATATCTTTGCCCCACTTAAAATTAATTCTAATGGTGTAAGCGCATGTCCATCGAAACCAACATTTGAAAGTTGTGTGTAGCCTTTCCCTGCCATGCGCCCTTTTGGCATTGTTTTCTCCCATGCAACACTTTCCCAAAGTGCACCTTGCTTTTCCGAGACCCCGTAGAACTGTAGTAGAACCGCGCTGCGCCTTGCACCGAGAGGCTTGTAAATTAATCAAATTTTCATTCTCGTAAGTTTTGATGGATGACTTAACAACTAAATGGATCTTCTGCGATGGACTTGCCTAATTCTTCTTATAGATCAATAGTGAACTCGACTCACACATGTCTTTATCAAGTAAGAAGCTAACTAAGTCCAAGGGTAAATCTAGGATAATATAAGAAGAAATGAAATATAAATACCAAAGGGTCAGGATGCCTAAATATCTTGTAGAATGTGATCTAGATATCAGATATTCAAAACTTGGGCACATTGACATGGAGGACTTTTGGACCAGAACCAAGAAGGTCACAGGTATCCCATGGATGGATAAATTGGTTGGCAGTGGTCTACACTTTGCTGCAGGGATCCCCGTAAGCACAATCAACAATGAGTTCATGATGTTGGTGGGCTGTTGTTATAATAAGGACACAAGATGTGTCAAAAATGAGAAGGGCGAGGTAATAATCAACCTCACTGCCCAGCATTTTGAGATCATGTTGGGTATCCCTCACCACCGACATTTTGTAGTGGTAAGCCAAGAGGACTGCATGAAGACATGGAATGAAAATGAAGACAAATGCATGCAGCTGATGAATGAGGTGTACCTCAAGAACAAGAAGGTAACAAGCAGGTGGCCATAAGTCATTCATCGCAGTGACTTTTCAGAGGAGCTGAGTGACACCATCACTTTCCTGAGCAGGGTGTTTGGGCTTCCTAATGCCCATTACTTTCACAAGTGGATGCTCAGGTATTTAGAAACCATGAGTAAAAATGTTCTTGATCAACATTTTGAATGGGGAGAGATTATCAGCACGATCTCAGAGCAACTTCAACAACTTTCAACAACTGGGAGGTTCTATATGAACTCCTATGTGGTATATGCTACTACCTCAGAGAGGTACTACCCAACATTGACTTGATATTGGGTATGGCCCCAGGTCAAAATATACGAGTACTATCCAAAGTTAAGACTGGAAAATAGCATAGCCCAATTCAGCAAAGTCAACAACATCTTCTTCTATGGCGTCATCTGTCTCTTGAGGCCCAACATGACTCACGGTCAGATGACCAAAAGCATGGTCACTACCATAGAGAAGTGGGGAGCATTATTCATGTAATTCCCCACTTTCACCTATCTCAGAGCTGTTAACTTCTTGGGAGAGCCCACCAAATTGCCAAGGTATGCGGGACCCAAGCTGATCCTGTTGGAGCTTTCTAGACAGCTCATCACGTACCACGAGAAATGTTTGAAAAGGAAGAAGGGTGGGACTCCATTCCCCCTCACAGTGGGTAGGTACACCTGCACTTCATAGAAAAAATCCCAGGAGATGTTTACAGAGCTTGAATTTCTCAATTTGAAGCATAATTTCCCAGTAAGGCCAACCTTTGATCCTCATGATTGCCTCCCAAGAGCAAAGATCGATCCAATTCATGTCCCTCAGATCGAAGATATCTACATCGATCTATATCATGAAGTTGATCTCAGATGAAAGGATCACTCATGCCTGGCCCTGACAGAGATCATTCAATATGGTGTGGCCATCATCCCAAAGGGTTTCCAAGCAACTGATCAAGAAGTTGATCAAGTTTATCTAGACATTGTTGGTTCAAAATTTGTTGGGAGGGTATATCTATGGATAGATGATCCAATAGTGTGCGAGGGCATAACCCCTCTTTGAGATAAAAAAGTGAAAATGGTTTATTTTTATTCTACTAGTAGGAATCTACGTAAGTCCTACAAAGATTCTTCCTTAAGGGATTTGGGATCTCGTCCCGGTTGGGGTATTTCCGGTGTGAGAAGAAAGGAACAAAGGGAGGAGAGGATATAGGATAGATCCGAAGGGAGAAAAGAAATGAATTCCAAAGTAGAAAGATCGAGGGTTTATATTTTGGGCTGGTAGTAAACAGAGGCAAAGCTACTTGCATAAACGAACAAAGCAATATTGATGAGCAAATGACAAAAATATAGAGACATATCTCGACAGAAAAAAACATAGATCTAACTTAAGAAATATCTAACACACAACACATTCATTGAGCACAAAGTCTTAATTTGTGTATCAATATTTTGTATTTACAAAAACTACAAAGCCTTCTCATTCTCACTTCTATTTCTTATCTAAAAAATATCCACCACTTGAATACAACAATTATCCAAGTATATATATAAGGAGAAGGAGAAAGAAGGCAAAAAGAAACCAACAACTAATTACAAAATATTTACAAAATATCTAAAAGTCAACTGTTGACTTTGGGAAATTTGGTGGATGACATCTCATGGTGCAACATGGATGATGTCATCATTTGTGCCAACAAACTTTTAAATATTACAAAAAAGGGAACAATCCTAGGAGGAAGGAGCCTATTCATCATCATCCCATGGCTGGAAAGGAGTATCCTACTTCTGCTCAGGAGAGGAAATATGAAATTGAGCACGATACTCCAAGAATTTGCTAATCATCAGTTGAAGTTGATCCTGAGAAGGACCCTTGGTGTGATCACCGATGACTTCACAAGTCTCCTGTTCATCTCTGAGTCTTTCTGGGAGCTTGAAGTATTCATTACCTACCTCCATCAGGTATCCAACAAAATCATGGTAGGCCAGAAGGTTGTTGATAGATTCTGCGTCAAAAGTGGCTTCTAACCCTAACCCTTACGACGTGATCTCCTTAAAGAGACAAATAGTGTCATCTACCTTCCTTAAGGCATATGATGGGGTGAGCAAGCCCGAAGACATCCTTAGGATGATCTGCTCCATTTGATGCATTGCATCTAAGGCTTCGTCCTTGATTTTATCAATTTTCTCAAAGATGAATTCCATCTGATCAACTTGATAGTTAAAAGTAGCAAGGACTTTGTTGGGTGCTCTCGGGTGATTGAAGACGCCAAATTTCACTAAGTCATCGATGAGCATTCTAACATCTTCTCGAAATGTCTCATGTTGTAACCTAGCATGGTCGAACTCTTTAGAGATAGGTCGCATAATTTCCTGGAGTTCCTTATTAGCCTGATCAATATTTTGATATAGCTCTGTGAACTTTACAATTACTTCCTCACTATCCTTGAGGATCTAGTCTCTCTAGGGAGATCCTGCCATACCTTGCTCACCAATCTTGGTGTACTCATTTATATTTTCCTGACTAAGGGCCTCAGGAGTTTCAAAGTGGCAGTTGTAGGAGGTGCACTACCCATTTTCTGCAAGGCTTGGAGAAGATGTCTATTCTGTTCTTTCAATATCCTCTTCTCTTCCTTTACCTCCTGAAGCTTTTTACAAAGGGAATCCACTATAGATAGGGCCTCTCTCTATAGTCTTTCAGAGGATGTTCCCATCGTGACCTGTGTCACTATATAATCTATAGGAGACAAATCCTTTTTGTCCTTTGTGGGATTAGGGTATGTGATCTCCATAACCCTTTCTCCTGAAGCACTCTGAGAGAAGCAGGTTATTGGCTTTTACTTCTTAGCTCCTTTTGTTAGGATAATGGAGAAGTTCATAGGTGGAATGGGGAATTTCCTCTTATGCTAGCTCAGGTGCTTGGAGATCCATTCTGGACTTAAGGGAGTGGGACCAAAGGGAGAAGTGGGAACAGAGGTAGAAGAAGGAGTAGCTACAGTGAACAAGGGGAAATGTGTTGAGAGACTGGCGCGGCATTGATAAAGAAGCTAAATCTCTAATGCTCATAGGAGTAGGAGTCACTGTAGGAGAGGAAACCGTGGGGGTGGAAGGAATCTGAGAGATGAGGGAAGAAATGTTGGGTGACATCTCCGCAAGGGAAGAGAAGATGGAGGAAGAGGAAGGGGGAACAATAGAAGACGGGGGAGAAGACACAACCAGAGGAGTGGTTACTTGAGTGATGCGAGGAGGGGAAGGAGGAGCGGGAGATGGGACAATGGGAACTTCAACAATTATAGCAATGGGAACATCTTGAGTGGATGTGCCTATTAGAACACTTACGGCCTATTCTTTTTCTGGGGAGACCAGGCTTACTACCTGCTCCTGGGTGGCGGAAGGAGGACTCTCGCGAGATTTCTCCTGAGCAATTCTTGACTCTCCTTCTTTGTCTTTCCCTTTGCCCTTTGGCAAGTGTTTTGGTATTGTAGGTAAATCACCCAAAGGGGACATGATGAAGTCTACCCAAAGGTAGATGAGACCGTTATACTTACACCAATGCTCTGTGTGCTGCAAAGTTCCTTTAACCCTTTCCTCAATAGTTTGAGGTGCCTTTGTTCTATCTATCTTGGAAAATGGCCAATTATCCCCGTCTGTATCTAGATAGACCTGATCAAATTCTTGATCAATCATTTGGAAACCTTTTGGGATAATGGCCACACCATATTGGATGATTTATACTAGGGCCAGAGGGGAGTGATCCTTCCTTCTGAGCTCAAATTCATGATATAGATCGATGTAGATATCCTTGATCTGTGGGATGTGGATTGGATTGAGATTTTCCCTTGGGAGGTAATTGTGTGGATCAAAGGTCGGCCTTGCTGGGAAATTGTGTTTCAAGTTAAGCAATTCCAGTTCTGCAAACATTTCCCGGGCTTTGGTGTGAGAAGTGTAGGTGTACCTACCCACTGTGAGGGGGAATGGAGTTCCACCCTTCTTTCTTTTTAGGCACTTCTCATGGTATGTGATAAGCTATCTGGATAGCTCCAATAGGATCAACTTTGGTCCCGCATACCTCGGTAACTTGGTGGGCTCCCCAAGAAGTTGGCGGCTCTAAGATAAGTGAAAGTGGGGAATTGTGTAAATAACACCCCCACTTCTCTATAGTAGTCACCGTGCTCTTGGTTATCCGACCATGAGTCATATTAGGCCTAAATAAGAAAATGATGTCATAGAAGAAGGCATCGTTGATCTTGCCGAATTGTGCTATGTTGTTTTCTAGTCTCAATTCTAGATAATATTCATATATTTTTGCTTGGGGCCACACCCTGTATCGACTTAGTGTTGGGTAGTCTCTTTCTGAGGCAACAATTTATACCATGTAGGAGTTCATGTAGAACCTCCCCATTGTTGAGAGTTATTGAAGCTGCTCAAAGATGGTGCTACTAATAATCTTCACACATTCAAAATGCTGATCGAGAACATTTTTGCTCATTGTTTCTAAATACCTGAGTATCCATTTGTGGAAGTAATGGGCATCAGGAAGCCCAAACACCCTACTCAGGAAGGTGATGGTGTCACTCAGCTCCTCTGAGAAGTCACTGTGATGAATAACCTGTGGCCACCTGGTTATCACCTTCTTGTTTTTTAGATACACTTTGTTCATCAACTGCATGCATTTTTCTTCATTTTCATCCCATGCCTTTATGCAGTCTTCTTGGATTATTGCCACAAAGTACCGGTGGTGGGGGATACCCAACATGATTTTAAAGTGCTAGGTAGTGAGGTTGATTATTACCTCACCCTTCTCATTCTCGACACATCTTGTGTCTTTATTATAGCAGCGGGCCACCACCATCATGAATTCATTATTTACCGCACTCACAGGAATTCCCCCAACGAAATGTAAACCACTACCAACCAATTTGTCCATCCATGGACTACATGTGACCTTTCTAGTTCTGGGCCATAAGTCCTCCATATCAATGTGGCTAAGCTCTGAATCACCGATGTCCAAGTCACAATCTGGAAGGGACTCGGGCATCCTGATCCTTCGGTATTTATACTTCATTTCTTCTTCTGTGAGTTTGGCCTTACCCTTAGACTTGGTTGGCCTCTTACTTGATGAAGACATATGCGAATCTAGGTTCAGCTGCTGATCTACAAGAAGGAGGGAAGTCCATCACAGAAGAGCCATGTTAGTTGTTAAATCATCCATCAAAGCTTTACATAATGAAAACTTATCAATTTACAAGCTTCTGGGTGCAAGGTGCATTTCTATTGTAGGTTGCAGGGTCAGAAAAGCAAGGCATAATGCTATAGACTTTTGCATGGAAGAAAACAACGTAAAGGGTGCAGGGTGTAGAAATATTACACAAAACACTCAAATGTCTATGTCAATATATGTGCACTGCGCCATATGAAGTGTTTAAACTGGGTGCAGATTATTTTGGTGTTGCAAGGTTTTAGGATGCACCATTGGCACAAATGTGATACATGTTGTAGAACATTATGATGTGCCAAAGGGCACAGATTTAAAGGATGCATCATTGAGGTAATGTGCGCCAGTGTTATGGATTTTGGCATGGCACGGGAAGGGTTTGCATGTCATTCAAATGTTGGTGTAGGTGGGATTGCGCTTGCGCCTATGTTAGGTTTTAAGAATTTTATAAGGTGCAAAAAGAGACATGTTGCAAGTGAAGATAGTGCACCCTTTGGCGTGACTGTGTTTTGTGCAACAATGATGGCGTTTGTGCCAAAGGAAAACCATGGTTTTGGTAATTTTCAAGGATTTTCCCTCTTTTGATCGGTTTGTGGCTTTTGGCCTCTTTCAAGATAGATTTTGACAATGAGGGGAAAAGAGTAAAGAGGATTCATTTTTGAGACAAAAGCCCTCTAGGCCAGTAGATCTGGAAGGAGGGTAAAACCGCTTGTTTTGGGGGGAGAGTTGATTTGCAAAATGGGCTAGAGGTTGTGTATTATTCTTATGTTCATTTTCTTTGTTTTTAACAACCTCTAAAAATAATACAAAAATCCCACAAACAATCACCACAAGAAGAGCAAGGACCACTTACTAGGAATATATAGGATGGGAGAAATGAAATGGGGTCCACGAACGTGACGTAAAGTGACACGGGGATGACAGGAGTGCTGATAGGTGTAGAGGAATTAAACTTTTCATGTTTTTTCAATTGTGAAAATGACAGGTCGGATGCACCTATATATAGGAAAAGGTGCAATAAATGCGCCACCAACCTTTTTGTAGGGCATACCAAAATGGATGTCAACATGAAAATTTGTGCACTATTGGCATGGATTGTGGACTCCAACATTTTCTTTTCATCACTTTGGCATACCATTCAGGGGCACAACAATTTTAATTTCGACAAGATGGTGCATGCACCTTAGCACAGGTAAGAAGGGTGCATCATGGGAAGGTGAAAAATTTGTAATGTCGACACTCCAGAGGGTGCGCCAAAGGAATAGAAGAGGGTGAAAATTCATTTGATGTTGTATGAATAAAATCTACGCCTAGCCAAAAAAGGACCAAAAGAATAAGTTTGAAAAACTAGATTCTCTTAAAAGGTATTTTATGCCATTCTGAATGCTAAGGGACCTCGGTGGGGAACCAAAACAAAATTTTGGTATGGCTACCTATAAAATTTCCCTTGTCAATTTTACAGGATAACAATTGGCTCCTTCTAAGGGCTATCTTTGAGAGAAGCTTAGGGGTAGGGAATCCCGGATCAACATGTGACTATCCATCGGGTTACGAGACTCAAAAAAACAAGGGTGATGACAAAAAGGAAAACACACAACCAACAAAAGAAAACACATGACAAAAACAAACACACAACTAAAGAAAACTGTACAAAGAAGAGAGCAAGCTCTACTTCCTGAATATTTTGAGATGCTGCCCGCTATAGGAAGCAGGAGCTCAGTTCCATCTAGATACGAGAGATATAAGCTATTCTCTCCATTGAGTTGCTTGATCTTGAAAGGCCCTCTCCATAGAGAATCAAATTTTCCGTGCATGCCCTTTGAATCTCTTCGCTTGTCCCATAAAACGATGAGATCTCCCACCTAAAAATCTCTCTGCTTGGCCTTTTTATCGAACAATCTCTTGACTTGATTTTGATGTTCAATGATCCTGTCGACCACTTTTACTCTCTTTTCTTCAAGCTCTGTTAGATACATGACCCTCTTTTCAAGAGAATTCTGGAAAGTCTCATCTTCGATCACTCGTGCCAAGTGCAGAGTAGGAAGTTCCGTAGAAATGGGAAGCTCAACATTGATTCCATATAACACTTGAAAAGGTGAAATACCGAGGGACCTCTTTGGAGTAATGAAATCTACCCATAAAGCATCATATAATGACTTGTGTCATGACCGCTGATTTTCATCAACTAGCTTCCGTATGATGGTCACTAAGTTCTTATTCTTTGGATTCTACTTGACCATTTCTATGAGGGTAATAATCGAGGCATGGGCCAAGGTTAGCCCGTATTCATAGTAAAAACTAATAACTTCCCGTGAGGAGAAGTTGGAAGAATTATCAACAACAATCTTGTGTGAAACGCCAAACCTTACAATGATACTTTCTTTGATGAAGTTACAAACAATTTCAGAGGTGGCATTCTTAACAGGTATGGCCTCCACCCATTTGGTGAAGTAATCTATTGCTCTCAAGATGTAACTATGTCATGCACTTGATTGGGGATGTAGTGTTCGATAAAGTCAATTCCCCATTGCCTGAATGGTTCGTCAATAATGACCCGAGGGGAAAAGCAACCAATTTTGGTTTTCCAACAAACTGTTGGCAGAGTTCACATTTTGCTACCCAAGTGGCTGTATCCCAAAATAGCGTTGGCCAATAGTACCTGGCCGGATGATCTTGTGTGTTGTCACAGATGAGGAGAAGTGACCACCGCAGGATGAGTCATGAAAACTTTCCAAGAACTTTACCGCTACGGCTTATCAATGCATCGCAAGAATATGCCATCAATCCCGCACTTGTATAAACCGTCATCTCATATGACATATCTGGCTACCCTAAGATTTATAGTACACTTCTCCTTTTAAGTTAGATGAGCTAGAAACTCACCGTAAGTGAGAAAGGAAGCGATATTAGAATACCATTTGACACTAGTCGCAACAAATAGAACCATAGGCAGAGAATCAGCTTTCTTTAGCTGGCCTTACATTCCATCGATGTAATCATCTTTTTCTTTAGAGACCTCTGGAATCTTTTTTTTCAGCCATAAGTGACATAGGCCCTTGCCTCTTACTAGCTTGGTTGGTTTTATGTCTAGATCATACTCTTGGACCTTTATAATCAAATTCCCTCGTAAGCTTCCTAACTCCTGTTGAGTTAGGATAGACTTAATTGCCATGTCAGGAACCAACACCATCGTATGAGAGTTTAGGATGTAGTACCGGAAATTCTTGACTGCTTTGACAACGGTGAAGGCATGTTTTTCCAACTGAGACATCTTCAATTCATGAGGCTTGAGAGGAGAGCTCATGAACGTGATTGGAGATTCAACATCCTCATAATTCTTTTGCATTAAGATGGCTGATATAGTATGCTCAGATGCATAATTGTACATGATAAAATCCTTGGAGAAGTCGGGACATACCAGGACTGGTGCATGAGCAACAAAGGCTTTTATATCCTCGAATGACATCTTTCCTTCTTCACTCCACTAGAAAGTTTACGACCCTTTCATCATATTTGATATGTGGTGAGTCTTTTCAGCAAAGTCGGGAACAAAGCATCTGAGAAAATTCACTTTTCTCGAAGGAGTGAACACCGGTCTTGCTTATGGGTAAAGTAAGGCTCTGAATAGCCTTAACCCTTTTGACATCTATCTTTGTCCCTTTTTTTCGACAACGTACCCCAAAGAACTTTCCTTCAAAGTGACCTCAAAAACATACTTTTTCAGATTTAGGGAGATCTTGTGTTCTCGACATCTAATCAATACTTGCTCCAAATGATCACAATGATCATTTCACTATTTAGAGAACACAGTTAAGTCATCTAAGCAAACTACGATAACCTTTCCCATCATACCTTTGAATGTGAAGCCCATTGCTCACTGAAAGGTGGCACTAGTGTTGGTCAAGCCAAAAGGCTTCCTATCTGTAGGTGAATGTGCCCCGGGAGTAGTGAATGTTGTTTTGAATTAGTCATTAGGTGAGACCTCAATCTGATTATAGCTTGAAAAACCATCAAGCATGGACAACATCTTTGAACTGGTTACTACCTGCAGGACTTGATCCATTATGGGTAGTGGGTAGTTGTCCTTCAAGGATGCTTGATTCAGGTTGTGGAAATCTACACATATGCGTATCTCACCATTTTTCTTTCATACTGGCATGATGTTTACGACCCAGGTACTGTGATGGATAGGAAAAATAATCCTTGCTTCAGCATCTTCTGTATTTCTGCTGGATGGTACCCAAGATCTTGGGATTGTAGTGCCTCTGTTTCTGGTGAAAAGGTTTGACATCTTCTTTCAACGGGATATCATGTTGAATGTCCTTCGGCTTGAAAGACTTTAGATCAGCATAAGACCATGCCAATACATCCATATATTTCTTTAGCAATTTGACAAACTTCCACTTTTCTTCGGGTGTGCAACATTTTCCAATGTTCACAAACTGCGGATGTTCTATAGTACCCAGATTAACCGATTCAGTCTCTGGAGAGGAGTTAGGATCATCTTGTCATTTCTTCCTGACAAAATGATCATGTTTGTCAAACAATCATTCAAAAGAGACTAAACCTTTTGGAATTTTATTTCCCTTGAGTTGACATATGCCGTCACCTTCTTCTAACTCGTTTGCTTGACCAGTGGCAGATTCGTGGCATGCAAAAGTAGATCCTTCAAAATGAAGCTCACTAAAATTTTCCACCTTCTCCAGAAAGGCAATAAGTTGATTGTCATCGTTAAATACCTGCCGGTCTTGAGAATTTTCTATCACACTTGGGCGGAAGACTACCTTAATAGTATATGTGTCTATTTTTAACCCAAGGTAAGGGAGCATGAGAGACGCTGAGATGGCCTATGAATCGGCCATGTCATTCTGAGCTCTTGGAACAGATTTTACTGAGAAGGCATCAAAGTCCTCAATGTTGTCCCATACTACGTTGTGGTAATGCTTGAGCCTTTCATTATTTACTTGGTATATTCTTTTTGTAACATCCTCATTTTTGTACATTAGAACAAGTAAATTTTTTTTTGATAAATTCTTCCCGGTTCTAAATACATAATTTATAACTCACAAATCAAAACAACCATTCTTATAATAGATAACCATATGCATTGTAATGACTCGGAGTACTTCGATCTATTCATTCCATGACTCATTAATCTACCGATCTATTCATGAGTATCAAGAGTTGGCATTTTTATTTTAACACATCACTCTTGTGGTTCTCTTCCCTAACTTGGGATTTAGAATGCTCTGTCCAAGGAACCTATCTGAATTATTGTTACCATTATTCATCGGCATCTTGTCCCTTAGACTAGGTGACATAGGACAACGCAATCGTAGCTTGCGATACTTTGGCCAAAGATTTAAAACATATTGCTTATGTCTCGTATTCCTGACAAAGATACTCGTCAACTGGAATACGTCCTTCACCCCATTTCTTTGTTATGTAGAATGTCTTATACTCACTTCTTTCAAGATCTCTTGCCCCAAGTTATTCACTCAGAAATGGATTAATAATATGGCAATGTTATAAGTATGCTCTTGAGACTAGGGATACTCTGACATACTAGGTTAACCCTATTTAACCCTGTGTGTCAAGGTACCCTGAGTCTCCAGGGGTAGCCTCATAACATGACCATGTCGGTAACCAGTCCCGGAGTAAAACTTGTTCGAGTTTAAGGAGTAAATCTTGATGATCAATGTAAAGGGTGTCGCCATAAGTCACCTGCATTGTTGTATCTTCGAGAAGATCCTAATCTTCTCGAAGGTACAACCCTACAAATGACTTGTGCCATCAACCTTCAAATCCGCCTCAATAAGATCTACTTAACTTTTAAGGTGTTACTTACGTGGAGTTTAAATTATACTCTAAGACACTCCTTTTTAGGGTAGTCTTTTCCCAACCCCTGGGTTCCTCATCTTAAAATTGCCTTTCTTATTAAGACCCATTCCACAAAGAGAAGTTTAATAAGATTGAGGTCCCAACAAGGAGATCGTTATTTCACAATAATCTTAATATACAAAATTGGGTAGTAACCCCAAGTCTTCTCATAAGATTGCTAACTTATCCCTTTGGGTTTATCCCGAGATCTTGAAACATGAAATATATCTTAATTATTAGTGTTAAGATATAGTGATTTTAAAAACATTCCGCATTACGATGTGTCTTGACTTAGATCAAAGTTAGAGAGTAATAGATTTCTCTTCCCGTTCAGCTTCACGAAAGGGTTTATTTTAATCTTAGCTTCTCAAAATCGGTGATCTAAATTATAATTAGCTTTAAATAGATCATAATAGAACTACTAAACAATCACAAGTATTCAGTCACATAACCTTGCAACGCTTACTTAGATAATCACAAACGTATCCAAGTTGTACAATAATAACAATGGTCTTAAAATCATTCGAACCGAAGAAGATCAAACCATCAAGATACGAATACATAAGTAACAAAAACCTTAGTTTAGTCATTTCAAAGCTAATCAAATACATTTTATGCATTCAACATATTTGATACAATACTCAACAGCAAAAGAACATCTTTCTTCAAGTAGTACATTTAGAGAATCAAGCTATAATTCATCATAAAACCAAATTAAACAATATGAACATCATATCACATCTGCGTGCATTTACCACTTACGGCAATCATCTACAAAAATTGTCAACACGGGTCAGTTCGGTGAACTGAGCATGATAAGCACTAATTCTTAAAACAAATGCAATCCACCAATTGTTTTCATCAAACAACCTGTTTAAATGAAATCATTTCTTCACATTGCAAACTTAAATAAAGTTATCCATCCTATATGTTAGAGACTAAGAACATATGAATATGGCATTTTTTAAGACAACAAAATTCCTACAAGATTGTTTCTACAATTTCTCATGGCAGTTAAAACATTCAACAATCCCACAGTCTTAATTCTTTTATCATCCTAACACATTTCAATGGTATTGACAAGTATACCTATTTATACAGCAGCACTCATTTTATACCAGTCTCTCCATACAATAACTCAGTTTATTCTTGTTATGCCCCTACCATAGAGATCGCAAAAAGGATGCAAGAAGAAAGCACACAAGTTTTCCTGTCTAGGAGAGAGAGGATTTTTCCTATTCCATTTACCATATATATCAACATATAAATTACAGTCAAGAAGAAAGAAACAGAGTCCATCAGAATCCTAAGTCAATAACATTCTGAACTGTACCGATTAATGCAAATACATTTACGCATGTGACTAAACAGTCGAAATTACAAGAAGAGCTACAGTTCCATCTAATTCCAAATATAAAGGTCACCTGTAGCTACTAAACAATTCGAGAGTTCACGCAACAAGCATTAATAAATAATCCAACTCCAATAGGCTCAATAAAACTTTCCATATTATTCAACAAACATGAAAAATATCCAACGCCATCGCCTGTCATGGCACAACTAAGAGCTCTTTGTTTCAGTCAAACTTGAAACAAGATCACATTAAAACAATTAACGTTTCCATATGAAATACAGTGACATTCACGCAGAGTCGAAACACAATATGCATAGCTTCATTCAACTAAGCAAATCCCTACGATTATACAACATGGGTGTAAATTAGAAGTCGTTTTCAAGAAATAATAACGTCAACAAGATCTTCATAAAAGTCATCGTCATATCATTATTTTCAACAAAGTTTCATCCAATCCGAGATAATACGAATACAGCAAGGACTCATATAGAGTCGAGTTTAAAAAGTAAACACAGCCTGGACTAGATCAGTAGTCAAATTCATACGAAAACATTCAAGGTTTCCAACTAATTCAACACCAAAATTCTTCACAACTAAACTTCTACAGAAGTCTAAATACAAGATACATATTAAGGACTCCAATAGAGCCAATATCAATAAGTATTCACAACCAAGCTTATACAAAAGTCGATACACTGGTTACATATCCAGGACTCCAACTGAGTCAATAACCATAGTATTCACAACTGAGCTTTCCACAGAAGAGAAAAACATAATATACGATTCAAGGATTCAAAAGGAGTCAAACCCATGTAGTATTCACAAATAAAATTCTACTGAAGTAGAAATACAAGATACATATTAAATTCAAGAATTCCAACTGTATCAATAACATACAGAACTCACACTGAACTCCTACAGAAGTAGAAACTTATGTTACTTTTCAAGGACTCAAAAAGGAATCGTACCCATTTAGTATTCTCAAATAAACTTCTCTTCAAGTAGAAAGATACTATCTATTTCCAAGAATTCCAACTATATCAGTTTTCAACAAGTGTAAACAAAGAAGGCTTCTACGAGAAGTTGATATCAATCAAGAAAACTTTTCATGGACTCCAACAAAGTCAAACTCGTACATTATCCTTACAAGCATTTCTACGAAATCTAACCGAAATGCAAAACACAGCAAGATAATTCAACCGAACGAAACAAAATGTACACCAAAGAAGGGTTCGATGAATAATCGAACCAAAGCATGAAGATACAAACAAACAATTCATACAATGCTACCATAAAAACCAACTGGACCAAAAATCATCTAAACAGAGTTGTTCTAATGAAATCATTTGAAGGAAAGCAAGATTTTTAAAAGTTAGGGCCTAACATGCCTGGTAATGTCACTTAAAAATCCAAAGAAGACCTCTAAAAGAGCTCGAGCCTTCTCCTCTTCTTCCACGTTAGATTCAACAACAATAATTTGTTATTTCCATGCCTTATAAACTTTCCTCGACAGAGAAAAGAGCTAGTTATTCTCATAGTTGCCATGCAACACCAAGTAGACTGGTTCGAAGAACCAGTGATCAAATAGAGAGAAAACCGGAGCGCATGGAAAACCAAACAAACAACTAGTTTTCCATTTTGCATGCCTTCCCGAGCAATCCGTGCTTGGAAATCAAGTTCCTTAATTGCATTAACTCCGAAATTCCCGCTCAATCTCCATTGCCACCGACCGCCATAGTTGGCGATGGACAAAAACAAACCAAAGACCATTTCCAGATTTGGTGACTCTGCCACGTCAGATTTCACTAGCCGTTTGAAACTTCCACCAAATCCCTCGTCCTTCATACTTATCCATCTCATTTAATGCCATAAAAACTACCGCCCATGGCTCACACCCCTTCCTAGGTCCCTTTCATCCATGATCATTAGTTAGTTTAGAAACATAGGTTAGACCTTAAGGTGATACTTAGTCTAACCTCCTTAGTGCTAGGTCACTAACCTTAGAACATTTAGCTTATAGTTTAGGGCTAGGTTAGATTAGCACTAATCCAACCCATAGGTTATAGTTTAGGTTTAGGTTATTAACCTTAATAAAACCAGTCTAGGTCTAACAAATAGAATCGTTCAGTATAAGAACCAACAGATATACATTCCCGAAATGGATTCAATCCAGCCTTGATAATAAGCTAGCAATAAATATATCAGAATTTATTACCTGGCTCAAGGTCTAGACCTTCCTGATATTACGATATCGGGAACCAATTCATTTAACACGATCAGCCTGAGTTAGACTCTGGAATTACTTATTCAACACATTCAGACCTTGCAACCTTCGTAAGGTCTATAATTTTTGTTCATCCCGAATAAACTTAAAACATCTCTTGGATCAATGCCACTGATCCAAGGCTGAGTCATATAGACGGGTAAATCCACAATTCATTCCGAAATCAGATTAAACTCAGGTGCAAAAATGAAAGAAATAAAAGAGTCCAAGCATATCCTGGCTCAGTCAAAGATCTTCAAGAGCAAAGAAGATACAATCCATATCAAGCATGACTTCACAATCAAAGGAACACGTCCTTTTTATAGAAGAAATCATATATCAACACTTGAATGCTCAGGAGGAAGTAACAATAGTTCAGAGTGTTACATGCTTCCCTCCTAAAAGATTCATCGTCCCGATGATTACATATTTGATTAACCTTCAGGTCAACCAATTTATTAGTTCACAAAACAATGTGACTATTTCCAACTTGAATAGTTCCAGAAATCAATGTCACGATACATTTTATTCAGCCTGAATAATGTTTGCCTCAATCTGGCTTTCATATCAACATGAAAAAGATAAGTTCATAAAAAAAATGTTTTGTCAACAGATTTCATTCTGTTGAAAAAGAAAAGGAAAAGCAATTTTCATTTCTTCCAGATTTTCCCAAGTTGCACTTTCTTCGTTAAACTGGTCCCCTTTGGACCTTACATTCTTTGTATTTCACGATTTCTCAAATGCAATTGGCAAGTTTCCAGCACTCGTGTGGGTTTAACCACGATTATTCCTGGGTCTTGGACCTGCAAGGAATTCCAATTTAAGACATGTGACAAATCTGAAACGTATTTCTTAAGCAAAGAAATATGGAAAACATCATGCATGCGAGACAAAGCAGTGGTAATGCTAATTGATAAGCTACATGATTTATTATTTCGACAATTTTGAAAGGTCCCATGAAACGAGGTGACAAATTGGCAGCCTTGCTAAAAGTTATAGAACTCTTCCCGGGTTTAACACGAAGAAAAACCTTCTCACCAAGCTCAAACTTTCGATCAACCCGCTTAAGTTCAAGATAGCTCTTTCGCCTTTATCCGGTACTTCCTTTAATCGTTCACGAATCAGCTTAACTTGCTGTTCCATTTCAGTGAGGATCTCTGGTCCAATTACCACTCTATCCTCAACACTATCCCAGCTAACAGGGGTTCTGCACTTCCTTCCATAAAGTGCTTCAAATGGTGCCATTTTAAGAGATGAGTGATAAGTGTTGTTGTATGCAAATTCAACTAATGGAAGATACTCTTCCCATTTATACTGTTGATCCATACAATACATTCACAACATGTCTTCCAACACTTGATTTACTCTCTTAGTTTGTCCATCCGTTTCCGGATGATATGTAGAACTGAAGTTTAGTTTCATTCCAAGAGCTGTATTAAGCATTTGCCAAAATCTTGACGTCATTCTAGGATCCCTATCAGATATAATCAATTCTGGTACACCATATAACCTGAAAATTTCGTGTACGAATCTTTTGGCCAGCACTAGTGAATCATCCTTTAGATTTCCAGCGATGAAATGAGCTACCTTAGTTAGTTTATCTACAACTACCAGGATAACATCATGTTTATTCATGGACATAGGTAACCCTTGTATAAAGTACATGCTTATTACTTGCCATTTGTATTGCGGTAAACTATGAGGATATAATAGTCTAGCAGGGTGCATGTGTTCTGCCTTAACCCGCTAACATTCTAGACAATGAGTCACAAAATCAATGACATCCTTTTTCATACCTTTCCAAAAGTATTGCTATTTCAGATCAGCAAGCATTTTTGTGATCCCCGGGTGTCCAGAGAAAGGCGAATTATGAAATTCAACTATCAACTTCTTTCTCAAATCATTCAAAGGCATAAAAATACGTATACCCTGTATTCATAACGTAAGATTCCTTCATTATCAAAATGAAAGCCCTTATATCTTTCATCATTAGGTTCTGCAGCAAGTGCTGCTTTTACTTGCTGAAAGTATACATCAGATTATGATGCACTTTTTACCTCATCCTTAAACTGAGTTCTTAATGTTATAAGAGCAGAAATGTGCCTCCTATGACTTAGAGCATCTGCTACTCTATTCTCTTTCCCTTTGATGTAGCTAATATCAAAATCATATTGGGATAAAAACTCTAACCACCTTCTCTGTCTGGCATTTAGATTAGGCTGAGTGAAAATATATTTCAGTCCTAAGTGATCAGTTTTCAACTCAAAAGGTTTCCCAAGTAAATAGTGTCTCTAGAATTGAAGCGCATGAACAATGGCAGCAAGCTCCAAATCATGAGGAGCATAATTCAGCTCATGTAACTTAAGTTTTCTACTTTCATATGCTATGACTTGATCATTTTGTAACAAAACACCTCCAAGGCCTTCCCCAGAAGCATCCGTTACAACAGTAAAGCTCCCATTAGGGTCTGGTACAGCTAATATAGGTGTGGAAGTCAACTGGCTTTTCAGACTTTTGAAATTAGTTTCACACTTATCATTCCAAATAAATTTCTTATCCCTCTTCTGCAATGAAGTTATCGGTGCAGCTACTTTAGAAAAATCCTTAACAAATTTTCTATAATAACCAGAAGACCCATGAAGCTTCTTACTTCGTGCACATTCTTTGGTGCAGGCCACTCAGTTATTGCCACTATTTTTGAAGGATCCACAATAATTCCTTCCTTGCTAATGACATGACCCAAATAGTGAACTTCTGAATCAAAGAAAGAACATTTGGATAACTTACCATACAACTTTCTTTTTCTCAAAATTCCCAAAACTATCTTCAAATGCTCATTGTGCTCTTCAACACTTTTAGAATAAATGAGAATATCGTCCAAGAATACAAGTACAAACTTGTCCAAATATTCTTGAAAGATATTATTCATTAAGTTCATAAAAGCTGCGGGTGCATTAGTTAATCCAAAGGGTAGAACCGTGAATTCATAATGTCCGTACCTTGTTCGGAAAGTTGTTTTATGAATATCTTCTTCTCTAATCCTTAATTGATGATAACCAGATCAAAGATCTATCTTAGAATAAACCACTGCCCCACGCATCTGATCAAATAGATCGTCGATCCTTGGAAGTGGGTATCTATTCTTGATTGTTGCTTTGTTCAACATCCGATAATCAATACACATCCTAAGTGTTCCATCCTTCTTTTTCACAAATATTACTGGTGCTCCCCAAGGCGAAACACTTGGTCTAATCAAACCTTTAAACAAAAGTTCTTGCAATTGTGCCTTAAGCTCGACTAACTCGTAGTAGTCATCCGATAAGGTGCTTTGGAAATAGGTTCCGCTTCGGTTTGATTTCGATGGTGAAGTCAAATTCCCTCTTGGGTGGTAACCCTGGTAATTCCTTCGGAAAAACATCTTTGAAACTTTGTACCAAAGGAAATCATTTCATGGAATCACCATCTTCTTCTGAAAATTCAGATATCTTTACTGCATAAAGGGTGCATTCTTTGTTTTTAGCCTTTTTAAGCTGCATAGCTGACAGTTTTCTAACTGATATTTCCCATTTCACCCCTTGAATCTCTGCTGATTTCAGCCAATCATCTAAACATTTTATATTATTTTCATAGCAGTCTACTTTTGCCTTATGGTCAGCTAACTAATTGACACCAATGACAATGTCATAAGATCCCAAAGGTGTAACATAGAGGTCAACTTCAGTGAAAAAGTTAGGTAAATCAAGGACTGCCCCAAAAAGACACATACTCACTGTATGAACAGAGTTATTACCATTTATTTACAGTCCAAGATTTATCCATTTTTCCAGCTTTTCTCTTAAGTTTAGAAGCAATTTTATTAGAAATAAAACATTTAGTAGGTCTGTATCAAAAAAATAGTGACGGGTATTTCAAAATAACTTACCCGGAACTTCTATAGGTGTCACCTACTTTTCAGCTTGCTTGTCTGCTACTGCAACATGTATCTTATGCTGCTGATTACGATCATCCTTCTTCAAAGGGCACTGATTTGCATAGTGGTCTTTGCCACAATTGTGACCTCCTACAGGTCCCTTTTTAGGCTCAAAATTGCCTCTAGCCTTGTAATTATCACATTGTCCTCCATAGGGCTTCTGCCCATTGTTATAATTTTTGCAAAATTATCCCTTACATTTCCAGCAGGCTTATTCACTACTGCTTTCTTACTATTATCCCCTAGAAACTTACTTCTATTTCCAAACTTTTTCCATGGTCCCTTTTTGGGTGCAAGTGAAGTTGAAGAAGGGTTTGCAATCTTCTTCCACACTTCCTCTTTATGAGTAGAAATAGCCTTTAATTTCTGTTCTTGTCTTATGGCCTTTTCAACAACTCCTTCCATAGTGGTTGGACTGTGAACATCGACCTCTCCCCCTATCATGGGATTCAGTCCCATGATGAATTTCCGTATTCTGAACTTCTCATCAGTTTGATACTGTGGTACATACTTGAGGAGTTTTGTAAACCGCTCCCATTATTCAGTTACCGTTAGCTTCCCTTGAGCTAAGTTCTGGAATTCTGTCATTTTCTGATCATAGAAAAGTTGTGGCTATCAACGTTGCCTAAAATAGCCCTTAAATTGATCCCAAGTAATATTGGTCTCATCAATATTCAGCTCGGCTTTACGACTATCCCACCACGAAGATGCTTCGTGGGAAATCTGATAGGCTCAACAAATAGCTTTGGTTTCCTTTGAGAAGTTTCTTATTGCAAAGTACTTCTCCATTCTGCATTGAGCCAGTTCAGCTCCATCACCTAATGTGGTGCCATCATATTTAGGTGGGCTTATCCTTTTTATATCATTAGTGAGTTCTGCTGCCAACCTGGCCTTTTTGTTTTCTAGTTGGACAGGTGCATTTCCAGCATTAATATCAACACCCATATTGGGGTTGTCCTCAGGAGGTTGCTGATTGTTATTACCAGCTTCATCTTCCTCCTCATTTCCCATTACTTTCTATTCAAGTACAACTAAATGATCTCTTGTGTCCAATAGGGCAGCAAGGATCTCATCAAGCTTTTGGGTTGTTGCTGCCCCTCCTTCAGGTGGAGCATTATTTGCAACGTTCCCCCTTGTTCTAACCATTTTCTGTTACAAGAAAATTCAAGTTTTTATCAGATTATGGACACAATAGGTCCAAGAGCTGCAACCTTCAGCTCTGATACCAAGATGTAAGATCCTCATTTTTGTACATTGGAACAAGTAATTTTTTTTTGATGAATTCTTCACGGTTCTAAATACATAATTTATAACTCACAAATCAAAACAACCATTCTTATAAGAGATAACCATATGCAGCTGTAATGACTCGAAGTACTTCCAATCTATTCATTCCATGACTCGGTAATCTACCAATCTATTCATGAGTATCAAGAGTTGGCATTTTTATTTTAACACATCACTCTTGCGGTTCTCTTCCCTAATCTGGGATTCAGAATGCTCTGTCCAAGGAACCTATCTGAATAATTGTTACCATTATTCATCGACATCTCGTCCCTTAGACTAGGTGACATAGGACAACGCAATCAGCAGCTTGTGATACTTTGGCCAAAGATTTGAAACATATTGCTTATGTCTCGTATTCCTTGACGGCATACTCGTCAATCTGGAATACGTCCTTCACCCCATTCCTTTGTTATGTAGAATGTCTTATACTGACTTCTATCAGTCTCTCCTGCCCCAAGTTATTCACTCAGAAATGGATTAATAATATGGCAACGTTATAAGGATGCTCTCGAGAACTAGGGATACTCTGACATACTGGGTCAACCCTAGTTAACCCTATGTGTCAAGGTACCCGAGTCTCCAAGGGCAGCCTCATAACATGACCATGTCGGTAACCATTCCGGAGTAAAACTTGTTCAAGTTTAAGGAGTAAATCTTGACAATCAACGCAAAGGGTGTCGCCATAAGTCACCTGCATTGTTGTATCTTCGAGAAGATCCTAATCTTCTCGAAGGTACAACCCTGCAAATGACTTGTGCCATCAACCTTCAAATCCGCCTCGATAAGATCTACTTAACTTTTAAGGTGTTACGTGGAGTTTAAATTATACTCTAAGACACTCCTTTTTAGGGTAGTCTTTTCCTAACCCCTGGGTTCCTCATCTTAAAATTGCCTTTCTTATTAAGACCCATTCCACAAAGAGAAGTTTAATAAGATTGAGGTCCCAACAAGGAGATCATTGTTTCACAATAATCTTAATATACGAAATTGAGTAGTAACCCCAAGTCTTCTCATAAGATTGCTAACTTATCCCTTTTGGGTTTATCACAGATCTTAAAACATGAAATATATCTTAATTATTAGTGTTAAGATATAGTGATTTTAAAAACATTGAAGACGATGTCTTGACTTAGATCAAGGTTAGAGAGTAATGATTTCTCTTCCGTTCACTTCCCGAAAGGGTTTATTTCAATCTTAGCTTCTCAAAATCAAAGTGATCTAAATTATAATTAACTTTAAATAGATCATAATTGAACTACTAAACAATCATAAGTATTCAGTCACATAACCTTGCAACGCTTACTTAGATAATCACAAACGTATCCAAGTTGTACAATAATAACAATGGTCTTAAAATCATTCGAACCGAAGAAGATCAAACCATCAAGATACAAATGCAAACACATAAGTAACAAATACCTCAGTTTATTCATTTCAAAGCTAATCAAATACATTTTATGCATTCAACATATTTGATACAATACTCAACAACAAAAGAACATCTTTCTTCAAGTAGTACATTTAGAGAATCAAGCTGTAATTCATCATAAAACCAAATTAAACAATCTGAACATCATATCAGATCTACGTGCCTTTACCACTTACGGAAATCATCTGCAAAAATTGTCAACACGGGTCAGTTCGGTGAACTGAGCATGATAAGCACTAATTCTTAAAACAAATGCAATCCACCAATTGTTTTCATCAAACAACCTGTTTAAATGAAATCATTTCTTCACATTGCAAACTTAAATCAGGCTATCCATCCTATATGTTAGAGACTAAGAACATATGAATACAGCCATTCTTAAGACAGCAAAATTCCTACAAGATTGTTTCTACAATTTCTCATGGCAGTTAAAACATTCAACAATCCCACAGTCTTAATTCTTTTATCATCCTAACACATTTCAATGGTATTGACAAGTATACCTATTTATACAGCAACACTCATTTTATACCAGTCTCTCCATACAATAACTCAGTTTATTCTTGTTATGCCCCTACCATAGAGATCGTAAAAAGGATGCAAGAAGAAAGCACACAAGTTTTCCTGTCTAGGAGAGAGAGGATTTTTCCTATTCCATTTACCATATACATCAACATATAAATTACAGTCAAGAAGAAAGAACAGAGTCCATCAGAATCCTAAATCAATAACATTCTGAACTGTACCGATTAATGCAAATACATTTACGCATGTGACTAAATAGTTGAAATTAAAAGAAGAGCTATAGTTCCATCTAATTCCAAATATAAAGGTCACCTGTAGCTACTAAATGATTCAAGAGTTCACGCGACAAGCATTAATAAATAATCCAACTCCAATAGGCTCAATAAAACTTTCCATATTATTCAACAAACATGAAAAATATCCAACGCCATCGCCTGTCATGGCACAACTAAGAGCTCTTTGTTTCATTCAAACTTGAAACAAGATCACATTAAAACAATTAACGTTTCCATATGAAATACAGTGACATTCACGCAGAGTCGAAACACAATATGCACAGCTTCATTCAACTAAGCAAATCCCTATGATTATACAACATGGGTGTAAATTAGAAGTCATTTTCAAGAAATAATAACCTCAACAAGATCTTCATAAAATTCATCATCATATCATTATTTTCAACAAAGTTTCATCCAATCCGAGATAATACGAATACAGCAAGGACTCATATAGAGTCGAGTTTAAAAAGTAAACACATCCCTGGACTAGATCAAGTGAGTCGAATTCATACGAAAACATTCAAGGTTTCCAACTAATTCAACACAACAGTCTTCACAACTAAACTTCTACAGAAGTCTAAATACAAGATACATATTAAGGACTCCAACAGAGCCAATATCAATAAGTATTCACAACCAAGCTTATACAGAAGTCGATACACTGGTTACATATCTAGGACTCCAACTGAGTCAATAACCACAATACTCACAACTGAGCTTTACACAGAAGAGAAAAATTAATATACGATTCAAGGATTCAAAAGGAGTCGAACCCATGTAGTATTCACAAATAAACTTCTATTGAAGTAGAAATACAAGATACATATTAAATTCAAGAATTCCAACTGTATCAATAACATACAGAATTCACACTGAACTCCTACAGAAGTAGAAACGTATGTTACTTTTAAAGGACTCAAAAAGGAATCGTACCCATTTAGTATTCTCAAATAAACTTCTACTGAAGTAGAAAGATACTATCTATTTCCAAGAATTCCAACAGTATCAGTTTCAACAAGTGTAAACAGCAAGGCTTCTACAGAAGTTGATATCAACCAAGAAAACTTTTCATGGACTCCAACAGAGTCGAATTCGTACATTATCCTTGCAAGCATTTCTACGAAATCTAACCGAAATGCAAAACACAGCAAGATAATTCAACCGTATGAAACAAAATGTACACCCAGCAAGGGTTCAACTGAATAATCGAACCAACATGAAGATACAAAGCAAACAATTCATACAATGCTACCATAAAAACCAACTAGACCAAAAATCATCTGAACATAGTTGTTCTAATGAAATCATTTGAAGGAAAGCAAGATTTTTAAAAGTTAGGGCCTAACATGCTTGGTAATGTCGCTTAAAAATCCAAAGAATACCTCTGAAAGAGCTCGAGCCTTCTCCTCTTCTTCCACGTTAAATTCAACAACAATAATTTGTTATTTCCATGCCTTATAAACTTTCCTTGACAGAGAAAAGAGCTAGTTATTCTCATAGTTTCCATGGAACACCAAGTAGACTGGTTCAAAGAACCAGTGATCAAACAAAGAGAAAACCGGAGCGCATGGAAAACCAAACAAACAACTAGTTTTCCATTTTGCATGCGTTCGAGCAATCCATGCTTGGAAATCGAGTTCGTTAATTGCATTAACTCCGAAATTCCCGCTCAATCTCCATTGCCACCAACCGCCATAGTTGGTGATGGAAAAAAACAAACCAAAGACCATTTCCGATTTAGCGACTCGCCATGTCGGATTTCACTAGCCGTTTGAAACTTCCACTAAATCCCTCGTCCTTCATACTTATCCATTTCATTTAATGCCATAGAAACTACCGCCCGTGGCTTGCACCCCTTCATAGGTCCCTTTCATCCATGATCATTAGTTAGGTTAGAAACATAGGTTAGACCTTAAGGTGATACTTAGTCTAACCTCCTTAGTGCTAGGTCACTAACCTTAGAACATTTAGCTTATAGTTTAGGGCTAGGTTATAGTTTAGGTTTAGGTTATTAACCTTAATAGAACCAGTCTAGGTCTAACAAATAGAATCGTTCAGTATAAGAACCAACAGATATACATTCCCGAAATGGATTCAATTTAGCCTTGATAATAAGCTAGCAACAAATATATCGAATTTGTTACCCGGCTCAAGAGTCTAGACCTTCCGATATTACTATATCGGGAACCAATTCATTTAACACGATCAGCCCTGAGTTAGACTCGGAATTACTTATTCAACACATTCGACCTTGCAACCTTCGTAAGATCTATAATTTTTGTTCATCCCGAATAAACTTAAAACATCCCTTGGATCAATGCCAGCGATCCAAGGTGAGTCATATAGATGGGTAAATCCACAATTCATTCGAAATCAGATTAAACTCAGTGCAAAAATGAAAGAAATAAAAGAGTCCAAGCATATCTGGCTCATTCAAAGATCTTCAAGAGCAAGGAAGATACAATCCATATCAAGCATGACTTCACAATTAAAGGAACACGTCCTTTTTTACGAAGAAATCATATATCAACACTTGAATGCTTAGGAGGAAGTAACAATAGTTGATTGTTACACTTTTTACTTGATTTATGACTAGCTCGGCATCGCCCTATACTTTTAGGTTCTAGATTCCCCTTTCTTTTGCAGCTTACATGCCAAGTAGCAAAGATTCATATTCAGTAGTATTATTGGTATTAGAAAACTCAAACTTGAAAGAGAGAGGAAAAATCTCCTCCTCATGAGATATTAGCACAGCTCTAGCACCGCATCCACTAGTTGCACAACTACCATCAAACTGTAATGTCCAAACCTTGTTAAGGTCCTCTTCCTAGATGAGAACATCCATTTTATCAGACTCGGTAGATAAGAATTAGTTCCCCATCCCTGATGATTTGAAGAGAATTTGGGCTTTGGGGTCGTCATAATTGGTGACCAAGTACTTCTTTTGCGATTCAGGCTCTAATGTTTGCATTACACCCTTGACAGGATTCTAGCTTTGGACCAGTCCATATAAATTTCTCCACCAACTTCTCTGCAAAAGCTTCTTCCTAGTAGAATTCCATATATTACTGGGATATCAGCAACGAGGATGGTCATCTTTACTCTTTTCTCTGGGAATGCCGCAAAGGAGAACTATGCGTCTTTGATCTGACCAATCAATGGAACTTGTTTGGTTTCTATGGAGTAACATTTGCTGAAAGGCTTGGTAAGAGTGAGTCCCAAAGCATGGGTGACCTTTACCGATATGACATTATTGGAAGCCCCAAAATCAATTATGTAGTTGCTTAGCTTGTGACCATTTATTAGGAGGAAGAGATAAAAAGGTTCAATTTTTCCCGATATGGAAGCCGAGGCCACATTTATGTGAGATGCGGGGAGGAGTGGAAAGGATTCCTTTTGGGGAGACATGGGAAGCTACAACAGATTGGATTTTGGATATATTCGGTCAATCTTATAAGTTGCTCAGTGGTTTGACTGAAGATATTCAGCCTCAAACATTTGGATCTTGGTCTTTTTAGCATGATCGATTATGTCAAATGAGACCAAGGGTTACGTTGATGAGGGGATGAATCCCTCGCTTCGTAGCGAGAGGGGTAGGATTACTGGTCTTTGTGGGAATAGGAGGAGATTTGGAGGAGAGATGGGGGAAAATATTTTTTCATAAAGGACTTAATAAGAGGTTGAGCGGGAAGAATATTACGTCTTTTAGAAATGGTTGGGCGTGTTTGACACATTGTCTTTTTGTATCTTGGCAGCAACTTCGATTCTTTTCCTTGAGAGTGGGTGAAAACAACATATGACTGTCTGCTTGCATACCCTTGGGTTCCATCTTCTTCATTAGACCCTTCATCTTCAAATTCCATGTACACGATTGTAGAGTCACTAGTCGGTTCACGGACATCTTGATCATCTTCACCTGGGGATGAAGGTTCTTTGTAATTTTCTCCTCTTCTTTGACCTCGACCGGGGCATTGACCGGAGGGACCTTAAGTACCAAACATGGAGCAGTTGTAGGAAAACGTGGCCTTTGACGGGCATTGTTGGAAGTGAAATTTCTCCTTGGGATATCCTAGTATGAAGTGTTAAGAGAAGCTTGAGTTAATTACTTCTTCAACGCGAGCAAGTCGTTCACCATCTTCTGGAATGTCGGATCGATGAAGTGGCTTGAGAAGGAGGTGAAGATTTAGGCTTGTACGGCTCTCATTTTAATTCACTAGATATAAGTAGGTTGTCCTCTATCCGAATGATAGCAACCTGAGTGAGAACCAGGGTGGTAATTTTTTCTTGTAAGAGCAAGAAACTTACTCTTGAGCTCATGAAATTCATAAAGAAACACTTTTGATTTTCTGGCGTTGGCAGCATGGTAGGCGGAACATGGTTAATTAGTGAATTGAAATGAGAAATAAAATTATGCATGGTTTCATTGACTTCCTTCTTTATGTGAGTGATCTTGGACAGTAATGCAAACACGTCTTATGAAGGCTTATACCTTTCTTCAAATGTAGTTCATAACGTGGCCCAATTAGTGATAGAGTCGGCCGGCAAATGTTGGAACCACTCTGTTGTGGGTCCTTGCAAGGTCTCTAGAAAGAGGCATACTGACACATCTTCATGGGTCACATCCAGGATACTACATGACATGATGAATGCAGATATATGTGAATCTGTGCTTTGGTTTCCACTCCCATCAATGGGAAATTCTTTCGAGATTCCATGAGGGAGTTCGTGAGCAGGATCTCGGTAATGCAAGAGGACCCATAGCATTTCCCCATGGTACTTGCCATTTGAAAAGCTGGAAAGAGGATGCGGGCTGGAAGCATGGTTCAACCGAGCAACAACGCACCTTTGCAAAGAGATGTGAAGGATCCTTGTGAAAAATGGTTCTTTTATGGAGGTGAGACACTTATGGCTGACCGATCAGCTGAACTCATTGATGAGAAGTGTGTTGGTGTAATACTAAAGTTATGCCTTTAAAGTAGATCAAAAATAGGATCAACTTCTCCATGAGCTATCTTGCTATGGGTAAATGGTTCACCTGCCAGTGTACCTTTTAGATCTGCAATGTTTTTAGAGCAGATTTAAAAACTCTTTTTTTTGCACTTGCTGATTTTCTGATTTTTTGGCAAAAATCAGCAGCATGCACTTTTCTAAATATTTAATTTTATCCCTCTTTTGAAAACTGATTGTGGTTTAATGACAAAGATCAATGAGGATAAAATGATGGTTTAAACTTAGCAAGCTGATTTTCAGATCTTAGAATTGACTTTTACAAGGGTTTGAAATTTTTGTAAAATTTTCAGAATCTCAGATCTATGGAAAGATACGATTTTTGTAAAAAAATCAGCGAACTAAAGATCTCTAACTAGCCTAGATCTATGGATCTTTGAAGAAAATTTTCAGTTTGGATCACTTTTGTAAAAAAATTGGTTTTTAAGTAAAATGTTAGATTTGTAAATAGGTAGTGATTTTTTGTAGTTTTATCAATTTTGTTAGTTACTTAAGCAACCTTAAAAGTTGTTAATATCTTTTGGCTGACATAATACTCTCATAGATCTGTTTTGATCCCCAACAGAGTCACCAAAAACTGTTGGTCCGAAAATTTGTCGGAGGGTAGATCTATGGATAGACGAGCCAACAGTGTGCAGGGCATAGCCCCTCTTTGAGACAGTAAAGTGAAACTAGTTTATTGCTATTCTACTAGTAGGAATCTGCGCAAGTCCTACAATATTCTACCTTCAGGGGTTTGGGATCTCGTCCCAGTTGGGGTATTTCCGACTGTGAGCAGAAAGGAACGAAGGGAGGAGAGGAGATAGGATAGATCCGAAGGGAGAAAAGAAATGAATTCCAAAGTAGAAAGGTCAGAGGGTTTATGTTTTGGGCTGGTAGTAAATAGAGCCAAACCTACTTGCATAAATGAACAAAGTAATACTGATGAGAAAATGACAAAAAGTAGAGATAGATCTGACAGAAAAGTAGCATAGATCTAACTTAAGAAAGATCTAATACACATAACACATCCATTGAGCACAAAGTCTTAATTTCTGTATTAATATTTTCTATTTACAAAAAGTACAAAGCCTTTTCCTTGTCACTTCAATTTCTTATCTAAAAAAGGTCCACCACCTGAATACAACAAATATCCAAGTATATATATAAGGAGAAGGAGAAAGAAGGCAAAAAGAAACCAACAACTAATTACAAAATATCTAAAAGTCAATTATTGACTTTGGGAAATTTGGTGGATGACAACATCTCATGGTGCAACATGGATGATGTCATCATTTGTGCCAAAAAACTTTTAACTATTACAAAAAAGGGAAAAATCCTAGGAGGAAGGAGCCTATTCATCATTGTCCCATGGCTAGAAAGGAGTATCCTACTTCTGCTAAAGAGAGGAAATATGAAATTGAGCACGATACTCCAAGAATTTGCTAATCATCGGTTAAAGTTGATCCTAAGTAGGACCCTTGGTGTAATTTTCGATGACTTCACAAGTCTCCAGTTCATCTCTGAGTATTTCTAGGAGCTTGAAGTATTCATTACCTACCTCCATCAGGTATCCAACAAAATCATGGCAGGCCAAAAGGTTGTTGATAGAATCTACATCAAAAGTGGCTTCTGACCCTAACCCTTGCAATGCAATCTCCTTAAAGAGCCAAATAGTGTCATCTACCTTCCTCAAGGCATATGATGGGGTGAGCAAGCCCAGAGACATCCTTAGGATGATCTACTCCATTTGATGCATTGCATCCAAGGCTTCCTCCTTGATTTTATCAATTTTCTCTAAGACGAATTCCATCTGATCAACCCGATAGTCCAAAGCAACAAGGACTTTGTTTGGTGCTCTTGGGTGATCGAAGATGCCAAATTTCACTAAGTCATGGACTGGATAGTTGAGAATCTTCTGGAATGTCTCATGTTGTAACCTAGCATGGTCCAACTCTTCAGAGATAGGTCCCGCAATCACCTGGAGTTCCTTGTTAGCCTGATCAATATTCTGATATAGCTCTGTGAACTTTACAATTACTTCCTCACTATCCTTGAGGATTTGGTCTCTCCAGGTGGATACTGCCATACCTTGCTCGCTAATCTTGGCGTACTCATTTATCTTTTCCTGACTAAGGGCCTCAGGAGTTTTAATGGCAGTTATAGGAGGTGCACTACCCATTTTCTACAGGGCTTGGAGAAGATGTCTATTTTGTTCTTTCAGTATCCTCTTCTCTTCCTTTTCCTCCTCAAGCTTTTTGCAAAGGGCATCCACTGCAGATAAGGCCTCTCCCTGTAGGATTTTAGAGGATGTTCCCATCGTGACCTGTGTCACTGTATAATCTGTAGGAGACAAATCCTTTTTATCCTTTGTGGGATCAGGGTATGCGATCTCCATAACCCTTTCACCTTAAGTTCTCTCGAGAGAAGTAGGTTATTGACTTTTATTTCTTAGCTCCTTTTGTTGGGATAATGAAGAAGTCCATAGGTGCAATGGGGACTTTCCTCTTATGCTGGCTCAGGTGCTTGGAGATCCATTCGAACTTAAGGGAGTGGGACTAGAGGGAGAAGAGGGAACGGAGGCGAAGAAGGAGTAGCTACAATGAACAAGGGAAATGTGTTGAGACACTTGGTGGTGGCATTGATAAAGAAGTTGAATCTCTAATGCTCATAGGGGTAGGAGTCACTGTAGGAGAGGAAACCATGGGGGTGGAAGGGATCTGAGAGATGAGGGAAGAAATGTTGGGGGATAGCTCCGCAAGGGAAGAGAAGATGGAGGAAGAGGAAGGGGGAATAGTAGAAGATGGGGAGAAGACACAACCAGAGGAGTGGTTGCTTGAGTGATGCGAGGAGGGGAAGGAGGAGTGGGAGATGGGATGGTGGGAACTTCAGTAGTTACAGCAGTGGCAACATCCTGAGTGGATGTGCCTGTTGGAACACTTATCACTGTTCTTTTCTAGGAGACTAGGATTACTACACCGCTCTGGACGGTAGAAGGAGGACTCTCGGGAGCTTGCTCCTGAGCAGCACTTGATTCTCCTTCTTTGTCTTTCCCTTTTCCCTTTGGCAAGTGTTTTGGTCTAGCAGGTGCATCACCCAAAGGAGACGTGGTGAAGTCTACCCCAAGGTAGATGAGACCGTTATACCTGCACCAATACTCTGTGTACTGCAAAGTGCCTTTAACCCTTTCCTCAATAGTTTGAGGTTCCTTTGTTCTATCTATCTTGGCAAATGGCCAATTTTCCTCATTCGTATCTAGATAGACCTGATCAAATTCTTGATCAGTCATTTGGAAAACTTTCAGGATAATGGCCACACCATATTGGATGATTTCTGGCCAGGCTAGGTAGGGAGCGATCCTTCCTTCTAAGCTCGACCTCATGATACATATCGATGTATATATCCTTGTTACGTGGGATGTGGATTGGATCGAGCTTTTCCTTAGGATGTAATTATGTGGATCAAAGGTCGGCCTTACCAGAAACCGTGTTTCAAGTTAAGCAATTCCAGTTCCGAAAACATTTCCAGATTTGGTGTGAGAAGTGTAGGTGTACCTACCCACTGTGAGGGAGAATGGAGTTCCACCCTTCTTTCTTTTCAGGCACTTCTCGTGGTACGTGATAAGCTGTCTGGACAACTCCAATAGGATTAACTTTGGTCTCGCATACCTCGGTAACTTAGTGGGCTCCCACAAGAAGTTGGTGGCTTTGAGATAAGTGAAAGTGGGGAATTGTGTAAATAAAAACCCCCACTTCTCTGTGGTAGTCACCATGCTCTTGGTCCTCCGACCGTGAGTCATATTGGGCCTTAATAGGAAAATGATGTCGTTGAAGAAGGCATCGTTGATCTTGGCAAATTGTGCGATGATGTTTTCCAATTTGAATTCTAGATAATATTCATATATTTTTGCTTGGGGCCACACCTCGCATTGACTTTGTGCTGGGTAGTCTCTTTCAGAGGCAGCAACATATACCACATAGGAGTTCATGTAGAACCTCCCCATTGTTGAGAGTTGTTGGAGCTACTCAGAGATGGTGCTGCTGATAATCTCCGCCATTTCAAAACGCTGATCAGGAATGTTTTTGCTCATTGTTTCTAGATACCTGAGCATCCATTTGTGGAAGTAATGGGCAACAAGAATCCCAAACACCCTACTCAGGAAGGTGATGGTGTCACTCAGCTCCTCTAAGAAAACTCGCAATGAATAACTGCGCCCACCTGGTTATCACCTTCCTGCTTTTTAGATACACTTCGCTCATCAACCGTATGCATTTGTCTTCATTTACATCCCATGCCTTTATGCAGTCTTCTTGACTTATTACCACGAAGTGCCAGTGGTGGGGGATACCCAACATGATTTCAAAGTTCCAGGTAGTGAGGTTGATTATTACCTTGCCCTTCTCATTCTCGACACATCTTATGTATTTATTGTAGTAGAAGCGGCCACCGCCATCATGAATTCATTGTTTACCACACTTACAAGAATCCCCCAACAAAATGTAAACCACTGCCGACCAATTTGTCCATCCATGGATTTCTTGTGACATTTTTGGTTCTAGCCTATAAGTCCTCCATATCAATGTGGCCAAGCTCTGAATCCCTGATGTCCAAGTCACAGTCTGCAAGGGACTTGGGCATCTTGACCCTTTGGTATTTGTACTTCATTTCTTCTTCTGTGAGTTTGGCCTTACCCTTAGACTTGGTTGGCCTCTTACTTGATGAAGACATATGTGAATCTGGGTTCAGCTACTGATCTGCAAGAAGAAGGAGGGAAGTCCATCGCAGAAGAGCCATGTTAGCTGTTAAATTGTCCATCAAAGCTTTACAGAATGAAAACTTATCAATTTACAAGATTAAGGTGCAAGGCACATTTCTATTGTAAGGTGTAGGGTTAGAAAAGTAGGTGCAATGCTGCAGAGTGTTACATGGAATAAAACATCACAAAGGGCACATAAATATTACACAAAACACTTAGAGTTTGATGTCAATGTATGTGCGTCTGCACCATATGAAGGGTTTAAACTGGGTGAATATTATTTTGGTGTTGCAAGGTTTCAGGATGCACCATTGGCGTAAATGTGATACATGTTACGTAACATTATGATACACCAAAGGGCGCATATTTAAAAGATGCATCATTGAGGCAATTTGCGCGTTGTTATGGCTTTTAGTGTGGTGTGGGAAGGGTTTGTACATCATTCGGATGTTGGTGTAGGTAGGATTACACTTTTTCCTATATTAGCTTTTAAGAATTTTATAAGGCATAGAAAAGAGGCATGTTGCAAGTGAAGACAAAGTGCGCGCCTTGGGTGTGACCGTGTGTTTTGTGTAATAGTGATGGAATTTATGTGAAAGGAAAACCATGGTTTTGATAATTTTCAAGGATTTTCCCTCTTTTAATTGGTTTGTGGCTTTTGGCCTCTTTCAAGATAGATTTTGACAAAGAGGGGAAAAGAGTAAAGAGGATTCATTTTCGAGACAAAATCCCTCCAGGCGCAAAGATCTCTGGAAGGAGGGTAAAACCATTTTTTTGGGGGCAGAGTTGATTTGCAAAATGGGCTAGAGGTTGTGTATTATCCTTATGTTCATTTTCTTTTTTTTTAACAACCTCTAAAAATAATAGAAAAATCCCACAAACAATCACCACAATAAGAGCAAGGACCACTTACCAGGAATATATAGGATGGGAGAAATGAAATGGGGTCCACGAACGCGACGTAAAGTGACACGGGGATGACAGGAGCACTGACAGGTGTAGAGGAATTAAACTTTTCATGTTTTTTCAATTGTGAAAATGACAGGTCGGATGCGTCTATTTATAGCAAAAGGTGCAATAAATGTGTCACCAACATTTTTTACAGGCACACCAAATAGATGTCAACATGAGAATTTTTCACCATTGGTGTAGATTCGGGACCATCAACATTATCTTTTCGGTGCTTTGCTACACCATTCAAGGGCACAACAATTTTAATGTCGACAAGATGGTGCATGCACCTTAGCGCAGGTGAGAAGGGCGCATCATGGGAAGGTGTAACATTTGTAATGTCGACACTCCAGAGGGTGCGCCAAAGGAATAGAAGAGGGTGAAAATTCATTTGATGTTGCATAAATAAAATCTGCGCCCAGCCAAAAAAGGACCAAAAGACTAAGTTTGAAAAACTAGATTCTCCGGAAAGGTATTTTATGCCATTCCAAATGCTAAGGGATCTCGGAGGGGAACCAAAACAAATTTTTGTATGGTTACCTAAAAATTTCCTTGTCAATTTTACAAGATAATAGACACGGATGGGGACAATTGGCCATTTGCTGAAATTGATAGAAATAAGGCACTTCAGACTATTAAGGAAAGGGTCAAAGGCACTCTTTAGTGCACTGAGCATTGGTGCAGAAAAAATGGTCTCATCTACCTTAGAGTAGACTTTACCATGTCTCCCTTGGGTAATGCACCCACCAAGCCAAAGAACTTTCCTAAAGGCAAAGGAAAAGATAAAGAGGGAGAGACAAGCACTGCTTAAGAGGAAATTCCTGAGAGCCCTCCTTCCGCTACCGAGGAGCAGGTAGTAAGCCTAATATCCCTAGGAGAAGAAGAAGCGGTAAGTGCTCCAGCAGGCACATCCACTCAGGATGTTACCACTACTACAACTGGTGAGGTTCCCACCGTCCCATCTCCCACTCCTCCTTCCCCTCCTCATGTCACTCAACCAACCACTCCTTTGGTTGTGTCTTCTCCCCCATCTTCTACCATTCCCCCTTCCTCTTCCTCCATCTTCTCTTCCCTTGTGGATTAGAACCCCAACATTTCTTCCCTCACCTCTCGATCTCTTCCACCCCCACGTTTCTCTCTCCTAGCAGTCACTCCTACCCCGTCAACATTAGAGTGTTGGCTTCTTTCTTGATGCCACCACCGAGTGTCTCAACACATTTTCCCGTGTCCATTACAATTACTCCTTCCACCCCTATTTCCTCCTCTTCCTCTGGTCCCACTCCCTTAAGTCCATAATGGATCTCTGAAAACCTAAGCCAACATAAGAGGAAAGTCCCTATTACACCTATGGACTTCTCCGTTATTCTAGCTAAAGGGCCTAAGAAGAAAAAGCTATAACCCACTTCTCTCAAAGCGCTTCAGGTGAAAGGGTTATGGAGATCACATACCCTAATCTCACAAAGAAGAAATAAGATCTATCTCCTACAGATTTTACAGTGACTCAGGTCACGATGGGAACATCATCAAAGATCCTGCAAGGAGAAGCCTTATCTGTAGTGGATGACCTTTGCAAGAAGCTTCAAGAAGTAAAGGAAGAGAAGAGAATGTTAAAAGAGAAAAATAAGCATCTTCTCTAAGCCCTGCAAAAGATGGGAAATGCCCCTCCTATGACTGTCGCCGACCCTCCTGAAGTTCTTAGTTAGGAGAAGATAAATGAGTATGCCAAGATCGGTGAGCAAGGTATAGCGGTGTCTGCTAGAGAGAGAAAATCCTCAAAGATAGTGAGGAAGTGATTACGAAGTTCATAGAGCTTTATCAAACTATAGATCAAGCTAACAAGGAACTCCAAGTAATAACATGACCTATCTCCAAAGAGTTAGACCATGCCAGGTTGCAACATGAGACATTCTAAAAGATGCTTGACTACCCAGTCGATGACTTGGTGAAATTTGGCATTTTTGATCACCCGCGAGCACCCAACAAAGTCCTTGCTGCTTTAGACTATCAGGTTGATTGGATGGAGTTTGTCTTGGAAAAAAATAGACAAAATCAAGGAGGAATCCCTAGATGCAATGCATCAAATGGAGTAGATTGTCTTAAGGATGTCTTCAGTTTTCTCAACCCATCATACACCTTGAGGAAGGCAGATGATACTA
The DNA here is from genome assembly GCA_018340775.1 of Taxus wallichiana var. yunnanensis. NCBI lineage: Eukaryota > Viridiplantae > Streptophyta > Pinopsida > Cupressales > Taxaceae > Taxus > Taxus wallichiana. Next base: position 411,896,823 of record CM031234.1, on the reverse strand, counting down.
TTCAGCTTTTCAAGGAAATTACGTCGCAGGGTTTAGCATCAGAGGCCACTTTTGATAAATAATCTATCAACAACCTTTTGGCCTACCACGACTTTGTTGGATACCTAATGGAGGCAGGTAATGAATACTTCAAACTCCCGGAAAGACTCAAAGATGAACGGAAAACTTACAAAGTCATCGAGGATCACACCAAGGGTCCAACTCAAGATCAACTTCAAGCAGTGGTCAACAAGCTCATCGAGTATCGAGCTTAGTTTCACATTTCCTCTCCTGACGAAGTAGGACACTCCTTTCCAGCCAAGCGATGATGACAAATAGGTTCTTTCCTCCTGGGATAAATCGTATTTTTGTAAAAATATTTAAAAGAATGTTGGCACAAATGATGACATCATCCATGTTGTACCATGATATGTTGTCATCCACAAAATTACCCTAAAGTCAACATTTGACTTTTAGATATTTTGTAAATAGTTGTTGGCTCCTTTTGCCTTTTTCTCCTTATCCTTCTATAAATACTTGGATACTTGTAGTATTCAGGGTAAGCAAATTTGTATGAAAAATAGAGTGAGGAGAGAAAGACTTTGACCTTTCTTGTAACAGAACATTATTAATACAAAATTGAGACTTTGTGCTGAATTCCTGTTTTACGTGTTAGATATTTCTTAAGTTAGATCTGCATGCTTATGCTATTAGATTCACGTATATTTTGTCATTTCTTTGTTAGTGTCACTTTGTTTGTTTATGTGAGTAAGTTTGGCTCTGTTTACTACTAGCCTAAAACATAAACCCTCTGACCTTTCTACTTTGGAATTCATTTCTTTTCTCCCTTCAGACCCACCTCTCTTCTATTCCTTTTTTCATTCCTTTTTGTTCTTTCCGAAACTAATTCCATTGGGATGAGATCCTAAAACCCCTGAAGGTAGAATACTGTAAGACTTGCATGCATTCCTACCGGTACAATAACAATAAACCAGGTTTCAATTTACTATCTCATAGAGGGCTATGCCCCGCACACACTGCTGCTGGCTCTGTCAATCCAAAGATCTCGCCCACCCGATAGATTTTCAAACCAACGGTTTTTGTGACTCCACCGGGAAAGAACCAGATCTCTATGAGTGTTATGTCAGCTAAAAGACACTAACAATTTTTAAAGCTCGTTGGGGTGACTAAGAAAATAGATAAAACTGTAAAAATCACTACCTGTTTGCAAATCTTAGCTCTTTGCTTAAAATCCAATTTTTTTGCAAAAGTGACCCAAACTGAAAATTTTCTTAAGAGATCCATAGATCTGGACCAGTTAGAAACCTTTAGTTCGTTGAGTTTTTATAGAAACCCGTATATTTCCGTAGATCTGAGATTCTGATAGTTTTACAAATATTTTCAAACCCTTGCAAAAAATTCAAATCTAAGATCCGAAAATCAGCTTACTAAGTTAACCATTATTTTATCCTCGTTAATCTTCATCATTAAACCACAATTGATTTTCAAAAGAGGGATAAAATTAAATATTTAGGAAAGTACATGCTGCTGATTTTTGTTAGAAAAATCAGAAAATCAGCAAGTACAAACAAAAAGAGTTTCATAAATCTGCTCTAAAAATCATTGTAGATCTAAAAAGATACACTGGCGGGTGAGCCATTTACCCATAGCAAGAGAGCTCATGGAGAAGTTGATCCTATTTTTGATCTACTTCAAAGGCACAACTTCAGTATTACACCAAAGACGCTTCTCATTCTTTGAGTTTAGCTAATCGGTCGGCTAGAAGTGCCTCGCCCCTATAAAAGAACCGGTTTTCACAAGGAGCCTCCATATCCCTTTACAGTGCTTTGTTACTCATCATAACCATAGTTTCGACTCATGTCCTCTTTCCAAATTTTCAAATGGTAGTACCATGGGGAAATGCTATGGGTCCTCTCACATTACCACATCCATTTCATGCACTCCCTCATGGAAACCGCAAGAATTTCCCAAGATTTGATGGGAGTGGAAATCAAAGCATGGATTCACATATATCTGCATTCATTATGTCATACAACATCCTAGATGTGACCCATGAAGACATGTCAGTATGCCTCTTTCTAGAGACCTTGCAAGGACCCACAACAGAGTGGTTCCAACACTTGTTGGCTAGATCTATCACCAGTTGGGCCACATTACGAACTATGTTTGAAGATAGGTATAAGCCTTCAGAGGACACATTTGCATTACTATCAAAGATCACTCACCTGAAGAAGGAAGCCAATGAAACCATGCGCAATTTTATCACCCGTTTCAATTCGTTGATTAACCGTGTGCCACCTGCCATGTTGCCAACACCAGAAAATCAAAAGTGTTTCTTCATGAATGCCATGAGCTCAAGAGTAAGTTTATTACTCTTACAAGAACAAATCACCACCTTATTCCTCACTCAAGATGCGGCCATTCGAATAGAAGACAACTTGCTTATATCTAGTGAGTTAAAACGAGAGCCATCCAAACCTAAGGCTTCAACTCCTTCTCAAGCCACTTCATCAGATCTGTCATTCCGAGAAGATAGAAAATGACTTGCTCGCATTAAAGAAGCAATTAGCTCAAGCTTCTCCTAACACTCAATACCAGGATATCCCGCAGAGAAAATTCACTCCCAATAATGCCCCACAAAGGTCATGTTTTCCTGCAGCTACTCCATGGTTGGCACTTGAGGCTCCTTCACCAATGCCCGGTCGAGATCAGAGAAGAGGAAAAATTTATGAAGAAACTTCATCACAAGGTGAAGATGATCAAGACGTTGGTGAACCGACCGTGGCGACTCTACAATCGTGTATATGGAATTTTAATATGAAGAGTCGATGAAGAAGAGGGTACTCAAGGGTATGTAAGGCAGAGTCATATATCTTGTTTTCACCCACTCCCAAGGAAAAGAAGCAGAAGCTGCTGCCAGAATACAAAAAGAGAAGGTTGTGTTGAACACGCCTCCAACCATTTCTAAAAGAGGTAATCCTCTTCCTGCTTAACCTCCTATTAAGCCTTTTACAAAGAAATATTTTCCTCCCATCTCTCCTCGAAATTGACCTTCTTCTATTTCCATAAAGACCAGTAACCCTACCCTACCGTCACGAAGTGAGGGACTCATTTCTTCATCAATGCAACCTTTGGTCACATTCGACATAGTCGATCACACTAAAAAGACCAAGATTCAAATATCAAAAGTTGAATATATTCATTCTAAACCTGAGCAACTTGTAAGATTGACCGAGTATATCCGAAGCCAAGTTTACATCCCCTCTCTGTCTCCCGAAAGGAATCCTTTCCACTCCTCTTGAATTTCACATAAATGTTGCCCGAACTTCTACATCAGAAAAATTGAACCTTTTATCTCTCCCTCCTAATCAATGGTCACAAACTAAGAAAATGCATAATTGATTATGGGGCTTCGATAATGTCATACCGAAGAAGGACACTCATGCTTTGGGCCTCACTCTTACCAAGCCTTTCGGAAGATGTTACTCCATCGAAACCAAACAAGTTTTATTAATTGGTCGATCAAAGACGCATGATTCACATTTACAAAGTGTTCCCAAAGAAAAGGGTTAAGATGACCATCCTTGTTGCTGATATCCCAACAACATATAAAATTCTACTAGGAAGAAGCTTTTGCAGAGAAGTTGGTGGAGAGATTCATATGGACTGGTCCAAAGCCAGAATCCCCATCAAGGGTGTAATGCGACATTGGAGCTTGAATCACAAAAGAAGTACCTAGTCACCAATTCTGACGACCCCAAAGCCCAAATTCTCTTCGAATCATTAGGGATGGGGAATTACTTCTTATCCACTGAGTCTGATAAAATGGATGTTCTCATCTAGGAGGAGGACCTTAACAAGATATGGACACTACAGTTTGATGGCAGTTGTGCAACAAGTGGATGTGGCGCTGGAGCCATCCTAATATCCTGAAGAAGAGATTTTCCCTCTTTCTTTCAAATTGTAGTTTTTCAATACAAACAATACCATTGAGTATGAATCTTTGTTGCTCGGCATGCAAGCTACAAAGGAAAGAGGAATCAAGAATCTAAGAGCACAGGGTGATGCCGAACTGATCATCAACCAGATAAAAGGGGTGTACTGTAAAGAATGACAGACTCAGGCACTACCACAACACAATATGGGACAACATTGAGGAATTTGATGCTTTCTCAATAAAATCCATTCCAAGAGCTTAGAATGACATGGCTAATTCATTGGCCATCTTAGTCGTAGATCAAGAATTTACGCATTTGTTACCTATCCAAGTTAATGTACCAAACTAAACATAAAAACTCGAGAAACTTAAATGAAATCGATACTTGATAGATAAGACAAGATGTAGATGGAAAAGAAGGCCGATGTAGACAAGATGGGCGCACACGAGCGATCCTGTAAGGTAGATCCAAGAAACTTGCGAGACACAGATACTTGACAGAAAAATACAACGTTAAAATATATTTGGGTGGACTACTCGAAAAACAGTCCGAGAAGCGATAAGCTCCTCGGTGGATGTTAGTCCACATTTTAAATTAAAGGAAGAAGTATACATGATAAGACAATGTAAATAAATGTCTAGATTTTCTAATCAAAAGTGACAGATAGAATGTAAACATTGGACAAAAAGCAACATAAAATAGGAAACTGTGAAAAAAATGCTAGATTTCTATTACCTGAATTCTTTTACCTGTCCGTAGGTCAATCAACGTTGATTAGGAAAATCAGCGTCGACTAAGATAGGTCAGCATCAACTAGGGAAAATTGGCGTCGACTGGGACCGGTCGACATCAACTAGGGGAAAATTACAAGAAGATTGAGAAATGGACAATGAAAGCTAGATCGTCAATGTCTGCTAGATCTGCAGGAGCCTTTGGGATGCTGACAAAGCTCCACCTTCACTAGACGCAGGAGCAGAGTCACCAAGAGATTAATGGAGGCTTGCGATGTCGATGTGGTAGGAGTAGAGTAATGGTACTCCTCTCAGGGATTGATTTGGATGGAATTAGCTTTCACTTGATAGATAATGCTCAGGCTTGATGTCTATAACTCTTTGTCATTTGTTCTATCTAACCAGAACTAAATTCTGGCCCTATATTTGTAATTGGCGCGCCGATTGTGTATAGTCGGTGTCGTTAAAAAATCGGCATTGACCGAAAGTACCGATCGGCACCGATCAAGGAACCGACTCGAAAATGGCTGAAAAAGAACCTTTTGGAAAGATGCAAGCGATCCTCTAACTCAAATATGGGAAATGTCCCACCGCACGGTTTTGGGGAGGAGAAATAGGGGCATAGATGGATAGAATTGATATGGGAGATTAGGAATTGATATGGGGTAGATAAGCGGTTAAAAAGTGTAATTAAATAGTTAATATTTAATTATCTATGGGTAAAACATAATGGGGTGAAATAAATTTAGGATAGATGTTTAAATCAAATATTTAAATAATACCCTAAGTGAAGTGGTGATATAAATGTGCTCCAAAGTTACCCGAGAAGGTAAAAGAATGTGGGGACACTAAATTGGGTAACCAATTTTAGGTGTCTACATTTTACCCCTTTTTATCGAGTAACTTACGATAAGCAAAGTTGTAAGACGAAAACAAGGATTTGGGAGAAAGGAAGAAAAGGTGATAATGTGATCCCCTCAAACTAGGGATGGGATGGGTCCCAAAGAACAACCGATCCCAAGTTTGAAAAAGATAGATGAAAATGCAGATACCCCAACTAGATGCCTAGAGTAGATCTGATCATTAATGATGCACAAAAATAATAAAAAAGGCATAGCAACCTAAGGAACTCACATTGGTAGGGAAGATTAGACGGTCTTCGCATGAGATGACGTTAATACCTACAGACCTGTGAGTGTAAAGAGGGCTACAAAATAGTAGCACCTAAAGAATGACACAGTGGTAGGGACAACCAGACGGTCTGCAAAGTAGACGACGTTAGTGCCTACAAACCTGTTATCTTTAAGCTGCCACAAATGCGAGTGCCCCATATACAGGGAAAAGACTCAAAATGGGTGATAATATCAAAAGTATGTGCCAAAAGGCAATACTCAGGTCATAATAATGACTAGATAAATAAGCCAAGCATCAACACTATGGCAAAAAGAGTAGGAGATGGAAGAAAGTGATGTGGAGAAGAAAAATTGCAACCAATCGGCAACGATGGGCCTAAATCAATGTCGACTAAACCAATCGGTGCCGACCATAAAAATTGGCACCAACCGTACCAAACACATATAAATATGAGAAAGGAAAACGTGAACGATTTATTTAGACCACGACGATTGATTTAGAGAGAGTCAAAAATTGATTTTGAGCAACATGGAAGCCTCTGGGAGCAGTAAGAAGTGGAAGAGGACACGACCTAGGTAAGTGGATCTACCCAAACTTGCTATATAGTTTTATCATGAAATAGCATATTAGGATGCTAGTTTTTAGAAAAAAACTAGATAAATGAGAGGCCAGAGCATTTTTGGGCATTTGGCCTTTCAATCGGCGTCGATTGGAAAATTTGACGCCGATTGAATTCAATCGGAGCCGATTGGTTTCAATCATCGTTAACTAAATCAGATCAACATCGATTTTATGCAATTGATGTTGATTGGAGTGTTTAGACTTAAGAAAGTGATAGAATGTGTTTTTGATGTTTGGATTTGGATAAATAAGTAGCTAACACCGTCCATGATGTTGTGTGATGCAAGAATGAGAGGCTTTACATATGCGGGATGCTATTCCCGAGCTTCTAGAGACCATTCTCCCCAATGTGACTAATGTGGATTGGCGTCACCTAGAGCTAGCCAGGCTTGGGGGCTTCCATTACTACCGACAGTGCCTCAAGATGTAGAGTTGATGCGAGCACTATACGGCGATGGGATAGCAGGACATGCACTTTCTGGTTTAGGACGGGTGAGATGACCATCACCCATGAGGATATATATAGGATCCTGAGGCTATCGATCACTGGGGACTTGATTGAGATTACTCCACAAGAGCTGAAGTAGAGGGCCCTAGGATGATTATCTGGAGACGGGGTAGGACGATTTAGAGATAGTATCCGAGGTGGTGAGGATAGCCTCACATTATAGAAAGGATGATGCCGTGGGGAGTTGTGAGATAGCGTTGATTTAGATGGTGATCTCCTATTTTGCTCTACCATATTCAGGAGGTGGGAGATTTCCATTGCTGTTACTAGACTGTGTTTGTGACATCCTGTAGTTTAGATAGGTGTTCACATTTGCTGATGCCCTGATAGCTCAGATATACTATGAGTTATGGATGTACACCACCGGTAGGTGGACAGGTATCGATGTTAGCTTTGTGCTCCATTGCTGGGCATATGAGCACATAGCAATGATCAGGCCATCCGGGCTTCCATGGATGCCAGTAGTAGAGGGGGCCCTTGATTATGGATTCGGCGATGGTGGGCCGACATGGCCCCGGGAGATACAGGGAGATCTGTAGAGTGGTATGTTGAGCGCTTTAGGATGCTGACACCAGAAAGCAGTCATTTGGAGACCATATCAGTCTACCCAACATGGGCCAGTCAGGAGGCTCACCTGGTGGAGCTGAGACGGAGTAGGGTGGTTAGGGGCCACAGGCCAGATATGTGGGAGTACATCCTATTTATATGGGTACTGAGGTAGTTTGGCTTGGTACAGATAGTTCTGACCACCTACAGCCATACAGGCGGGATAATAGAGAGACCAATCTACCGATTTTGATCCCAGCAGATCCATTGAGGGAGGCCCCACCTTCCACAAATAGTGATGATGACACAGAGTAGATGATGGCTATGTGGCATGGTATTCTATAGAGCTACCACGACACCTGCCAACATCCATAGATGCAGATGAGGAGGACATAGCTGCAGTGCTAGAGAGGCTGGAGGGAGAGCATGCTACCCTGATGTAGACACACCAGGCTACCCTCGAGGAGATTAGAGCTCTGACAAAGGAGAGGGATGCATTGATACTAGAGAGAGACATAGCTCATCAGGAGTGAGATACAACAATCTAGCAGAGGGATTGCAACCATCAGCATAGAGAGGCCCTCAGGTCCAAATACGGTGATACATGCACTATTTCAAAGTCTAGATCATAGGGTACGATAGTAGGAGGGCTACCACAAGTAGCAACAACACCATTATGAGCACTTGATATGGTGAGTTTGAGCACTTATCAGGCTCTCCTCACCGAGGTGAGATACTATGAGGATGGCCTAGCACAACATGCCCCTAATGTGCCTTGCTACGATGCGAGGAGGAGATTAGCAACAGCCGCAGCTAGTGGTACGTCAGAGGGAGGGAGCACCAAGAGAGATCGAGGTGGCGCGGGGCCCCTGACAGGTGATTTTAGCTTGATAGGTGGTGGCCAAGAGAGACAAACCTAGACTAGAGGAGGGTGGAGGAGATAGTGTCTTCTACCATCAGATTTTATGATATAGATATGTTATTTTTGTATCGATATATTGATGTAACCTCGATTTGAAGGATTTTTGATGTATGATATATATGGCTTGATTGAATCCATCCATTCTTTGTTGTACATACACTCATGTATATATATATATAGAGAGAGAGATTCATCATTTTCTATGTGATGTGATTGTACTCATGCATTTAATTTTGATAGATATGGATAGATGTAGCATAATTGTGATGGAGATAGACATATGCTGATAGAGGATAAATAGATGGGATTTGATGGACATAGACATAGAGGATAGATAGATGTGATTGATATGTTCAAGATTAATTTAATTTTGATGAAATAGATATAGATAGATGTAGTGTAAGTTTGATGGTGAGCGTGTGTTGATACATGATAGATAGATGTGATGTGGTTTGATGTGATTGATTAGATTTGATATGTTTAAGATGTTAATTTAATTTTGATGAAAATAGATATAGATAGATGTGTATTTAGACAAAGTAGATAAGATGAGTATAGATAGATGATAGATTTTGACTAAATTAACATGTTAAGTGGAAACACTCTTTGTGACAGCAAAGGATGTAATGATATTTTCTTATTTTAGAAGATAAAAAGTGATACACCTAGATAGGAAAAAGAATGATAAGTTAGGCCCCTAACTGACCAAAAATAGAGACTTTGGTAGGAAACTGAAAGACGATGCATATAAGGCCATAGATACAGATAAAATGAACCTGACACTAGTCAGTCACAAACTAGATCTAAGAGATAGATGGAACGAGAAGTAAGTATGTATCTTGTCGAAATATACGAAGGACAGAATACATGCTCATATTGGAAAATAGGGTCTCCATATGATCAAAAAAGGTCTTATATCTCAGCTTCATGATTTTTGTTTTGAGAGAAGAGCAAACTGATCAATGCGGGAAGTTTTCCAGACATAGAAAGACTGATCGATACAGAAGTCTTTCAATGATATTAACAAGTGAACAAAATTGCTGAAGAGGAAGTTTGTTACTACAAAGGTTGATCAAATGTGAGAAGCCTTGATAATTCCATGAAATAAACAACAGTCCTTCAAGGGAGCGGTTTGTATTTTGATGATAGCCATCCTTCAAGGGAATGGTCTATACTTTTTGATTTATTTGACAAGGCATGGATAGTTGTCCTTTAAGGGATCAGTCTATCTTTTTTTTTTTTTGAAAGAGGCTGAGTTTAGACCTAGATAGATCAGATAGAGGGGAAGAAAAATGTATACGAACATGTATTCTTGCCCCGAGTAGATTCGATTAAGATAGACACTTAGGATAGATGAAATAGTGATTAAGGTGTTCCTACCATGAGGAGGAACATATCCATAAGAAGAAAAATTCCATGAGTAGAGCCGCGGTACTCATATTTAAGGTAGAAAAGACATAACGTGGAGAACCACATAGTTCCGAATCACAACAAAATACATGACCGGTTATTAGATGGATGAAAGATCTGTTTTGTGACCAAGATCGTGTAAGATAGATATTAACAATAGAAGGGCCTTAGATGCAAAGCATTAAGAGGTTCCATTTCAGGTACACCATCCATGGAAGATAAACGATAAGCCCTAGACCCATATTTATGAGTGACTACGTACGGACCCATCCAGTTAGGAGCAAACTTACCACGTTGACTCCGTTCTAGTGTAGTGACATTTTGGTTTTCTTTAAGAACAAGATCACCAACTTTGAAGTCATGGTGTTGCAAGTGCTTGTTATAAGCATATTTGACATGCTCAAGATAGACCTGATGATGCTCGAGAGCATTGAGACGTCACTCGTCAAGCAATTCAAGCTGCACTAAACAATTTTGAAGATAGTCCTCATCAGAGACAAATTCTTTGAGAGAGACACAAAGATAAAGGAAGGACAACCTTAGATCCATAGATGAGAGAGAAGGGAGTAGCACCAAAAGTAGTATGAATGCTAGTCCGATAAGCCTAGAGAGTAAAAGGGATATGTAAATGTCTATCCCTACCAGTTCGACTAGTTACCTTTGCGAGGATATTACACAAAGTTTTATTAGAAGCCTTAGCCTAGCCGTTAGCTTGGGGATAGTATGGAGAAGAAAAGATGAGTTTGATATTGAAAGAATTGCAAAGGTTCTGCAAATCAATGTTTTTGAAATATTTACCATTGTCTGTGATGAGTTTGTGTGGGACACAAAAGTGACAAATGATGTGTTGATAGACAAAATCAACAATGGGCTTAGCTTTAGTCAATGAAAGAGGAATAGCTTCTACCCAATTAGTGAAGTATTTGTGTGGCGTAATGATAGAAGAATGATGACACTTTGTGAGGAGTGGGGATTGATGAGACCGATGAGATCAAGACCCCATTGTGAAAAAGGCCACAAATCCGTTGTAGGTTGCAAAGCCTGACTAGGGATATGTGTAAGATTGGAATGTTGCTGACACTTGACACATTTCTTAGTGTATTCGCAATAGTATCGATTAAGAGAAGGCCAATAATAACCTAAACGTAAGATGCATTTAGCTATGACCAAGCCACTAAAATGTCCACCACAGATACCGTCATGGACCTCCTGGATAGCTTTAGATGATTCAGGGGTTTTGAGGCACCGAAACAAAATACCATCAAAACCATGTTTGTAGAGGATTCTACCCAGAATAGTATAGCGATTAGCACATAGGATAAAAGATCTTCTGCCATTGGATGTCAGATCAGGAGGGAGCACTGAATGAGATAGATAATCAAAAATATGCGATACCACTCATCTTGAGTGTTGGTTGTGACGGCATTGATTGAAGTCAACTGCCCGAGATGAGAGGGTTGGTCTAAACACTACACAACCACAGAAAGTCATGAGTCTTCGGTAAAAGGTGGAATAAGCGAGGCTAAAGAAGCCATTGTATCTATGAATCAGTTCGTAGTGTGAGGGATAGCTTGGATAGTAAATTTATCAAAAGCTTGAAGTTGAAAGAGAATGATATCGCGATATTTTTGAAGAATATCATTTTTGCATTGATAGACACCCGTGACTTGATTAATGATGAGCTCAGAATCACCAAAGATGTCGATATGGCGAGTGCCAAGATTAATGGCATTCTGAAGACCTAAAATAAGAGCTTCATATTCAGCCATATTATTGGTACACTCAAAGTTAAGTTTGTGTGTGACAAGGATAGGTGCACCCCAAGGAGGAATCATGACAAAACCTACACCTCCCCCTTGCTAACATCTGGACCCATCAAAGAAGAGTTTCATTTTAAATGGAGAAAGACCAAAATCAATTTGTTGAATGCATTCATTTCAGAATTGAGCCAAAGGAATTTGAGTGTCTGGAAGCGGAGTATCAGCTAATTGATCTGCAATGACCTAACCCTTGATAGATTTTTGTTAGATGAACTCGAGATCAAACTCTGTCATGAGCATGAGCCAATGAGTGATACGATCATTGTGATACGGTTTCGCATGCATTGTCTTGAGTGGGTTGATACTTGTAACAATATAATTCTTGTGATTAAGGAGGTAGTGACGAAGCTTAGAAGTTGTGAAGAAGAGAGCACAACACAATTTTTCAGTTTCAGAATAGTGTGTTTCATACTCATGAAGAGTGTGACTGATGTAATATACAACTTGTTCTTTACCGTTAGTATCCCAATGCAAGATCATGGCTCCCAGAGCATGGTCAGCCACAAAAATATAAAGATAGAATGGCTTCCCCTTGCGTGGAGGTGTAAGCACAGGAGGAGAAAGAAGATAGGCTTTGAGATCATCAAAGGCCTTTTGGCAATGCTCATCCCATTCAAAATGCACATTCTTACGGAGGAGATGATGAAAAGGTTGACAATGGTCTAATAGTTGTGAGATAAAACGACATACTAATTGAAGATGTCCTTGAAGACATGAGCTATTTTAAGTTAGAAGGGGGAGGCATCTCAAGGATAGCCTTTATTTTTGTAGGATCGACTTCAATGCCCCTAATAGAAATGATAAAGCCTAAGAGTTTACCAGTGAGAATGCCAAACACGCATTTAGATGGATTTAGGTGAAGACAAAAATGAATGAGCCTCTCAAAGAGAGGTGTAAGAATGAAAAGATGATCCTAATGGCGTTTGGATTTACCGAGGAGATCATCGACATAATCCTCCACAGTTTTGTGTAAGAGATCATGGAAGATGTAGGTCATTGCTCATTGGTAGGTTGCTCCTGCATTCTTAAGACCGAAAGGCATGACACGATAACAAAAAGTCCCCCAAGGGGTTATGAAAGAAGTCTTATGCTAGTCCTCTGGTGTGATGAGAATTTGATTATATCCAGAGAAACCATCCATAAGAGAAAGCATCTCGTGACCTGCGGTTAAATCCACGAGTTGATCGATATTAGGTAGAGGGAAATCGTCTTTCGGACAAGCGAGATTAAGATCCTGGAAGTCAAGAAAATTTGAATTTTCCCAGTAGCTTTAGTTATTGGTACTACATTCGAAACCCATTGTGGATAATCAATGGGTTGGATGAAGTTAGCAGAAAGTAAGCACTGCAACTCTTCTTTGACAAGAAGGGCTATACAAGGGTGCATTTTACACAATTTCTGTTTAACCGGTTTGATGTCTGGAAGAGTAACGATATTGTGGACCACAATATCAGGATCTAGTCCTGGCATATCTTCGTATGACCAAGAAAAATCTTGGTGATGGTTGGAAAGAAATGTGGTAAAGTCTCCCAACTCCTGTGGATTAAGAGATTGGCCGACCTTAATGATGTGAGGGTCTTTAGAAGTCCCTTTATTAAGGTCAATAGTGGCTTCGTTGAGAAGGGTAGACGTATCAAAAAGAATAGTTTTAGGAAGATAGGAATCCTCTGCCCCCAGATAGGTGAGGATTGAGTCATCATCCACACAGTGGATAGTGTTGATAGTAGGAGAGTCGTCTCTAATTATTTCAAGGAATAGTAATGGTATGGAAGTGGATTTGCCATTAGCTTTATAGGTCGATGGACCTATGGAAATGGTATTGACTAAAAAAAAAAGTGTTAGGTGGGATGGAAATGGTGTCATCCACATCAAGTGATGCTTCTGACCTGGCATGAGAAGATGGTTCTTCAATGGAGAGAGGCTCATTGAGAATGGTGATGGTGGCTTTTGAGAGAGGTTTAAATCCTAAACCAAATTTTTGATGTGGTTTAAGAGTTGGAATGGATGCAAGGTCATGTATACCATGTTCATATTTTCCTAGGCCAAAGCCCTTCCACACGCATTGATATAAATAAGTTTTTACGAATGTGGGATTCTGTAAACAATCAAACCCTGCTAAATAGGGTTTGGCCCTTAGGGAGAATCCGGGTGATAGTGAGGTGTATCAAGACCATCGTAAATGAAGTTAGTCTGTTGATTGGGTAGACCAATGGTGATGATGCGACCAAGACCTGGCTGGTATTCAGGTTGTTTGTCTAGTCTACCATACTCATTAGGTTTGAGATGGGCATCAAAAGAAAGAAGAGGAAGCTCTCCTAGCAAAAAATGCTGCAATGTTTCTTCCAGATTTTGTAAATCTGGTAGTTTTGTTGCAGGTATGGAAGAAGATGAAGCCTCATCAGGAGAACCAGCATTCTCCTTTAGAGGGGTAGATCTTGTGGTCATGTCGCACTGTGCGGAAGGAAAAGGATCTCCTGGATGAGTATAGATTTTTCCCTCATGTTGATATTTTAAGCATCGATGGAGGGTTGATGGGACACAATGCATTGTATGAATCTAGGAACATTCGAGGATCATGTTGTAGTGGAATTTTCCTTCAACAATGTAAAAAATCTCGTGAAGTAGTTTCTTACCCACCCAAATGGGCAGGACCACAGTTCCTAAAGTCACCGCCAAGTGATCATTAAATGATCGAAGGGTGAAAGGCGGTGGTGACACTACATTCTTTGGTAACTTAAGTTTCTCGAAGGTGTGAGAGGAAATGATGTTGAGTGCAGCACCACTATCAATCATAGTGTGCTTTAACGTAGTATTGTTGATTTGAACTGTGATGAAGAGGGGAGCCTCTAAATCCTCAGAAGAAAGGGGAGGAATTTCATAATCCTCAAAGGAAATGGCGGTTGACGGTCTATTCAACCCAACAACCATGTCAAAAGGCTAGGGCTCATCTGAATTCACCATGATATGGCACAGATTATCAATCAGAGCCTGGCGATGTTGTGGAGATGATTGAATGAGGTCAAAAAGAGACATTTTGACCGGAGCATGGGTGAGTTGTTTCATAACACTCTCCTCAACTGACATAGGAATCTGATTCGGGGTGAAGCATGAATAGAGACCCGAGGCCTCGGGGCTAATGAGGAAGGATGAACTCCTTCAGGGGCCACAGAAATGACAATGCATGGTCGACAAGTTGTAGAAGATGATGGATTATCATACCGTTGTGCTCTAGTGGCGATATGAATTGTGTCAATTTGAGAAGGTGGAAGACCATCTGGAGTGGAATTAATAGAACTAGAGGCCTGAGTACATCATTGAGGCTCAGATGTGGTTGAGATGATAGGAGATACTTGTTCCTCCTCCTCTTCTAGTAGAAGATCACTTTCTTCCAAAAGACTACTCATGATAGATTGGAGGGATTTACATCCCTCGGTGTCATGTCTTGGAGTGTGGTGGTAAGCACAAATCAAATAAGAGTTGAACCAGGAAGGTTTTACTCCTTTAGGATTATAGGTTTTGATTGGAGGAAGAGATATGGATGAAGATTGGATAAATTGGCGAATAATTTTAGTATAGAATCTGGTAGACAAAGATGAGGATAGAGATGACGAACGTGCCTCTTTTGCCTCAAAAGAGTGCCATGGTAAAAGAATCTACATGTCTGGTTTGAAAATCTTTTTAGGGATCATTTTTCTTTTCTGGATATCGGGAGAAGCAGCCTTGGGTGCCTAAGATGGAAGTAAGTGGGGCAAGATTGATTTTGGTGGAGGAGGAGCTCCTAAGATAGATTTTGAAGAAGGTGAAGATGTGACAAGTGTTGTGGTCTTCAGAGATGAAGAATGTTGCTTGGTTGAAACAAATGATGATTTAGATAAGACTGAATTAGATGAGGGATGAGCTCCCAAAAGAGGAACAAAGGGTTCCTTGGCTTTTGGTGATGAAGATGATGGTCCTGATAAAAGAGGTGACGCCTTTCTAGTGGATAAATCCACTTTACGAGGCACTAGTGAAGAAGGTGTTGTAGAATAAGATGATGGTTTTGATGGTGTTGTATAAGAAGATTCCTTCTCAGTAGATAAATCCAATCTTCTATGAGGTATGGAGAGACATTTCTGAGGAAAAGCACCAAGAGTTTTAATAGTCTGAAATATTGGTTTTCCTTTTTTGGGATGGTGACAAATTCAACCGCATAAGGTGATTGTAACCTTTTAAGGGGAAGGAGATGGTGCAGTACTGATGATACCACGTTAGACTTTAGTTGTCTCAATTTAAGTTCAGGAACCGAAAGTGTAGGTGTCGGTGCTATTTCTTTAGATTTTTCCATAATGGTCAAGGCAGCGTCGGTGATGGAAGAAGTGGATGACGAAGAAGTGGTTCCCTGTGAGGGAGATACTTCTAGTATAGTAGTTGTAGGTGTAACTACTGTAGGAAAGGAAATGGGAAGAGTTAGAATTGAAGATGCTTCCATTGGTAGAGAAGTTGGTATGACTATAGGTATATTTACCAATGGCATAGTCGTGGCGAAAATGGGAGAAACATAAGTAGATGTATTTGTTGTGGAAATTCGAAGGGATGTAAATGTTTCCAGCATCAAAAGAATGTCTGACGACGAGATAGATGAGGATGACACTATCTCTAGCATAGATGGAAGATCAGACAAAGAGGTAGGGAGAGATGAATCCATCTCTAACAATGGAGAAATATTCAAAGACAAATTGTCTGAAGATGGTGGAATTTCAGAATTTAACGGAGTGGGAGGAAGTTCCGATTCGGTCGACGTGTTCATAGATGGCTTAGTTTTAGAGGAAGATTCTTCAGTAGAGATGAAGCTGATAGTATGAGTGTTTGGTTTTTGAGACCCTGAAATGTCATTATTTGGGGAATGATTGGGAAAAGGTTGTTTAAAGACATCAAGTGCCTGATTTGGGGGAGCATTTGGGTTATCTAGAATGAGCTCACCTTTATCAATGAATTTTTGGACAAGATTTTTAAAGGTCTAAGATCGTTCGATCTCATGAGCTTGGTTCTATGATAATGACAGAAGTCATTTTCCCTATACCAAAATGGACGTTCTTGGCTCTCATCAAAATTTCTAATAGGGGGAAGCTCGATCATGTGAACTTCCAACATTTTTTCTAAGATGGACGCATATGATTCTCCCAACGAAGTAAAAGATCGAGATGACAAGGGTCCTTTTCTAGAAGATGAAAAGTATCTCCATGGTGTTTGATTAGAAGTGTTATCAGCTCGTGGTGTTTTTAATATGATAGCGTTGGTGGATCCATGATTCTTGTCTTTGTTAGATGTGGAAGGGTTTGATTTTGTAAACCAAGAAAAATCTGGTTTAGATTTAGAGTGAAGTTTTAACTTCATTTGTTCAATGGAGCGGGACTCAAGTTTGTGTGACATCATGAAGGCTTCTTCAAATGTGTGAAAGGTTTAGATCTTTAAAGTGGAAGAAATATTATTAGCACAAGATCAGGTAAAAAACTTGATCTGTTGAGATTAAGGGAGGGAAAAAGACAATTGATTTATTATACCTCTCCACCGAGCAACAAAGTCTACAATAGACTCATCATCAAATTGACGAATGTTATAAAGATCTGTAATTGAGATATTATGTGCAATATTTATTGATAAGTTTTCAACAAACATCTGAGCTAATTGAGAGAAAGAAAATAGGGAGTGTTGAGGAATGTTATTATACCAGTCTAAAGCAGGCCCTACTAGAGACATAGGGAAAGTGTAGAGCATAAGCTCCTGATCCTGGACTATAAGGTTATAAGCATGTTTGAATGCTCACAGGTGTTGTTGAGGATCCTCCCGACTATGAAATTTTGAGAACTTAGGAAGTTCCCATTAGAGAGGACAGGCTTAAAAGCCATTGGTGATGAATTGGTTCATTACACACTTCTTCAAAAGAGTATGAAGGACGAGCCCCTTTGGTGTAGTCTTCTAGGTCTGTAATTTTCTTGAAAAGAATTTTGACTACATCAGATTGAGGGGAAGCATGTTGGTATGTCCCGCATAAGAAGCAGTGGTATATTATTTTTTTGATTGGTAAACACTTTTACGAGCTATGAACCGGTGGGGAGAGGGACCCCAACCCTACAACAAGAAGAAGAAAGGAGAAGAGGGAAGTCGGAAGGAGAGAAGGAGGTAGAAGAAAACTGAAAACGAAGGGAGGAAGAGAACGCAGAGACAAAGATGACGAACGCGCTACGAAGGGACGAGGGCTACACCAGTTAGCCTGAAGAATGACCAGACGCCGAAGAGGCCGCATGCAACAAGAAATTGAAGGCTGGAAGAGCACGATCCTTGAGAGCGTTCAACTGATCCACTGCAGAGTGAAGAGGAAAGAGGGCCGCTTCGATATCGACCACCGGAAGAAAGCGCTGGTCCAATGATGGATGGAAGTTCTGCGCGAAGGTGACTAAATCTCTGTACTGCCCGCTGAGCCAATGTATGTCCCGACCAGAGCTGATGGCCAGCTCGTCGACTTCCTCCACCCACAGCAATGGGTCCGGAAGTGTGAAATCAACAAGTTGTTCATGAAGGCCGACGCAGTGGACAGCGTAGATTTGGTCCGAGGTGACCCGTTCCACGTCCGCCGTGTTGGAGTGAAGCAACAGGCAGAAAGAGACGAAGGCGGAAGCGATGTCGGAATCAGTCCGGGGGTGACGAGCATTGAAGCGGAAGGAATCACCGAGGATGGCTTCAATGGCTTCGGCCTCAGCAGACGTAGAATATTTGAAGACCATTGCTAAACGTCACCTGTCAATGGTGGAAACATCTGCCAGTTCACGAAACTGCCCCCAAAGGGCCACAAAGGGGAAGCCGACGAATGACATGGCGCCAAGAAGAAGCCGAAGCCGAAAGAAACAAACCTGGAGAGCGGCAATGAGGGACAGGAGCATATGAAGGTGAAGAAGAAGCAACCCCGTGAGGAGAGAGCAGACAAGGGGCGCGCGGACGTGACGGAAAGGCCAGAGCCTCGAGTGGGAGTGCGGCAGGAGAAGGGAAGAGTGCCGCCGAAAGAAGGGAGAGAAGACAACACGCACGAGGGAGCTGCCAGGCGCAGTGGAGGCGCTGACAAGTTACCCGCTGGTACTCCTTCGATCTTGGGAGAGAAAGTGGGAAAGGCCATGCCACACATGTACATCACTGGAGGATATGATAGCAGAGGGATTGTCAATTGCATAGTTCAGGAAGTCCGCTGCCCGGTTAGCTTCCCGAAAATTGTGAGAAATGTTCCAGGAGTGGAATTTACCTAGCCAATAAAGAATAGGAGGAATGAGGAGGTTCAACTTCCACGACTGAGAGGCTCCACTGGAAACAGTGAAGATAAGGATTTGAGAATCCCCTTCAATACATAAATTTGAACAACCAAGATGAGCGGCCATCTTTATGCCTTCAAGAAGAGCCTGACCTTCGGTGATATTACAAGTGCCTTCTTTCGAGGAAGGAACCAGCTTTGATGAGGAGTCCTTGATCATCTCTAAGAATGCAGCCAGCCCAGATAAACCCATTACCTCTGGAAGCTCCGTCGAAGTTTAATTTCCAAGTGCCCCTTTGGAGGAGGACGCCACCTGGTATTCTTCCTTAGTAACATCTTTTCAATTTGAGAGAGCCCTTTGCGAACAATTGATCCAGGTTTGGGGATTTTTATAAGTGGCCAATGGTGAAGAATAGAGAAATCCTTGGAGGAAAGGGAGGGAAAGGAAGGACACTTAGCACTAACACATTCTGAAATGGCCACCTCGAGCTTAGAAAGGAAGGTAGGAAGCTCAACCGCTTGCTCCCGAAAGAGACGAAGGTTACGTTCCCACCAGATATGCCAGAGCAAAAAATAAGGACTGACATGCCAGATAGAGCTGAACAAGCTATTAGGGGAAAAAGACGGCCAGGAAGAAAGATTATCATCAATGCTTTGTTACAGGGGACCCAGGAGAGATTAAACTTATTGAGGAGCCATTCCCAGCAATTGGAGGCGAAGGGAGAACAGGAAGAGATGATCCAGGTCTTCCTCCGCCGCACCGCATAGAAGACATTTAGAGGGGCCAGGGAAACCCCACGCATGCCTTTTAGCATGGGTGAGAACCTTTCTGTTTAAGACTAACCATCCGAAGAAAGCTACTTTTGGGGTGATGTGAGGATGCCAGCAACCAAAAGAACTCAGAGAACCCTTGCCTGCTTGAGAGAACGAGAATGTTATAGCCTGATTTAACTGAATATGAACCAGTTCTATCGCCAACCCATAATAAGCTATCATCACTGTTGAGGAACGTGGCATGTCTATCTTCAATAGAATTAAAAAGGAGGCAGCTTCTTGGGCAGAGGCGCCAATAGACATTATATCTTTCCAAAACCAAGAAGGTGAGCCGTCAGGGTGTTGGCAACCATAGTTTGAGACAAGAGAACCCCAATGCAGTTTGGAGGAGTTCATAACACCATTGAGAGAAGGCAGCAAATTGAGGGGGGGGAACCATTCCAGCTTTCATCCCAAAATGACACTAGCTGACCATTATTTATCTTCCAAGAGACCTTCTCAGCGATGAGATTTTTGGAATTACACAGGAAATTCCAAATATGAGAGCCCTTCGGTAACTCGGAGCTGGAAAGAATTAGCTCATGCCGGTGCCCATCGAGATATTTATGAGAAAGGACCTGGAAGGCTAGTCTGCTGCCTTCAGAGATGAAGTTCCACACCAGTTTAGCACCGAGGGCCATATTTTGAATGGCGAGATCCAAGATACCCATACCGCCCAACTTCTTAGGAAGCTTGACCAGATCCCAATTAGCAAGATGGAATTTGCGTTCAGTGCTGAGTCCTTGCCATAGAAAGGTGCGAGCCACTTTTTCAATTTTGAGCAGTCAGATTTTGGAATCTGTAAAATGGAAAGCATGTAAATTGGAATTGAGAGGAGCACCGAGTTGATGAGAAGCACACGGCCAGCAAGAGAAAGCCATTTTCCTTTCCAAGAAAGAAGTTTGGAAGAAATGGAATTCAAAAGCCCGTTCCAAATGTGAGCCTTGCCCTTTCCATGAAAAAGTGGGATTCCCAAATAAGTGTGGGGAAGTTTACCCAAAGAGAAGCCGAGAATCTCTTTAATTCTGCCCTGAAGCCGGGGAGCCACGTTGAAGAAGAAAATAACAGATTTATGGAAGTTTAAAACTTGGCCGCAGCTAAAGAGTAAGAATCCAAGATAGAGGAGAGGCACCTGGCTTCAGGGACAGTCCCTTGACCGAAGAGAAAGGTGTCATCCACAAATTGCTGATGGGAAAGAGGTGGGAGGTTGGAGGTGATGTGGAGACCTTTCAGAGAACCTTCTTGTATAGCTGCCTTAATGCTGCGACTGAGAGCTTCCGCAACCAGGGTGAAAAGGAAGGAAGAGAGTGGGTCTCCCTGACGAATGCCTCTGCTACTCTGAAAGAAGCCTTCGTGGAACCATTCACAAGAACCGAAAAGCGAGGGGAGGCAATGCAATTAAAGATCCATTTACAGAAGTGAGCGCCAAAACCCATAGCTTGCAAAGATTTGAGGAGGAACCTCCAATTGACGCGATCGTAGGCCTTGCTGAAGTCAAGTTTTAACAACATTCCGGCTCTAGAAGAATTTTGGAGTGAGTGAATTAGTTCATGAGAGATAATAATACCCTCAGTAATAGACCTGCCCGGAATGAACCCACTTTGTTCCGGTGAGCAACCAATTTATGCATCAAGGGGCAAAGCCTATTGGCAATTGCTTTAGAGATAATTTTATACGTGGTATTACACAAAGAAATTGGCCTGAAGTCATCCAGCTTCTCTGCAGGGGATTTTTTAGGGAACAAGCATATGAAAGTATGATTAAGGTTCCCAAGAATCTTCCCCGAAACCCTGGATTCCTCGACCGCGTGCCAAACAGAGGGACCAACAATATCCCAAAAATCCTGGAAGAAAGAGGCAGGGAAACCATCCGGGCCGGGGCTTTATCCCGTTTCATAGAAAAAACAATTTTCCGAACCTCCTCCAGAGAGAAGGGTGAGAGAAGCATAGCATTATCAACATCCGTTATAGATAAAGGGATCTGAGATAGGAATTGTGACTGTGCGCCAATGGGGGATGCCGTATCATTCAGGAGCTTGCAAAAGAAATCCACCACTTCAATTTTGATCTGAGCTTGTGAAGTGGCGATGGTGGAGTCTTCGAGCTTGAGGGTAGAAATATAGTTGAAGTTTCTTCTAGCTTTGACTGAAGCGAAAAAAAATTTGGTGTTCTTATCCCCATCCAACAACCAGGCTTCCCTGGATTTTTGACGCCAAAAAGTTTCCTCTTTCAGAAGGAGATCCCCCAAATCCTTGAGTAGAGATTTTTCTTTCAGGTAATCCTCCTGTGACATCCCATGCACAGAATGGTCTCATTGAGGGAGCGAAGATCCTTCTCTACTCTGAGCTTTTCTTGAAAAATGTTTTTAAACTTCGAATGATTCCAGCATTGTAAGTTATCTTTTAGCAATGACAACTTTTTAGAGAGTTGAAACATCTTGGTCCCTTTGACAGCAAAAGAGTCCCACCAGCCCTTGACCAGTGACTTTAGTGAGGGGTCCTGAAGCCACATGTTCTCGAATTTGAAAGGGGAGCGACGCGGAGGGAGGTCGAAATCGAGAACCACGGAAATTGGAAAGTGGTCTGAACCGGAAAGAGGGAGAACCGAGCTTTTAAGAAGGAATTTTGGTGCAGCCAATGCTCGGAAACCAGGAAGCGATCAAGATGCACTGCAAGGGAGCTGAACCCAGATCTCCTATTGTTCCAAGTAAACCAGCCCTTACAAGGCTCTAAATCAATCAAGTGAGCAGAGGAAACGAAAGAAGAAAAATCCACCTGCGAGCGAGGTTGCCAAAGAAGACCTCCACGCTTATCGCGATCAGAAAGGGTAGCATTGAAGTCACCAGCGACGATGATTTTTGCGGCAGAGTCGGTAGACAAAAGCTGACTGAGGCTACTCCAGAGAGCTCTTTTCCTGATAGGAGAAGAGGGACCATAAATATTGCAAAGGAAAAAGAAATCCTCAGAGTGTTTAATCGAAACTTTACACCAAATGAAATTAGGGTCGATTACAAGGGGTTCAATCATGCAACTGCTAGTTTTCCAGAGAATGCCCAAACCGCCCGAGGCCCCAACGGAGTTCGAGAAGCTGCCTTCCCAGCCTTTCCATTTTCTGAACCAACTGCTTTTACAACCATCTGCCGACATTTTTGTTTCCTGAATCAAACAAATATCCACAGCCTCATCCAAGGCGTAGCGTCTTAACAGACGCTGTTTGTTAGGGGCATTTAGACCCCTAACATTCCAGGAGAATAGGATCATAATTGCTTCAGAGAGGACTCGCCTCTCCTACTCGAAGACGGGAAGAAAGAACGAAGTTGAAGTTGCTTCCCATGCGCAACTTCGTTGAGAGAAAGCTTACTTTTGTTGGGACGACCAAGAATGCTTTTTGGTCCGAAATCCACGTTGAGAAGAGGTGGAGTGGGAAGAAGGTCCCAACGACTGATTGGGAGGGGAATGAAGCTCTGCAGTTGCTTCATGGTCTTCTGGAGGGGTCACCATCTTTTGACTGGAGAAAATCCTCTTTTCCATAATCCATTTCTCAAGGGAGGTTGAGCTACCTCCCATACCTATGGAGATGCCCTCGTGGAACAGGGATAGGATCCTAGAAGAGTCCTTAACAATGCCGTCATTTCTTTAACGAGGGAGAGAGTATCAGGATCCAAAGCAAGAGGTTCAAGAACGGGAGGGGGTAAGTGAGGGATGATGGGAAAAGGTGACGAAGGAAGAGCTCGGGGGAGGAAGGTGGGCGAGGAGCAGGGGAGGTGTGGGAAACTTTCCACCATTGCATGGCACCAGAGGGGGAGCTTTTGCAGAATTTACGGGAATGACCGGGCTTCAAGCATTTGAAACAGAGATTAGAAAGACCTTCGTAAGCAACTTTCTGTTTCCAACTACCCGAGGGGGAGTTGATAAGAATAACTTCCTTTAGCTTAAGAGCGGGATTGACAGAAATGCAAACTCTGGCAAAGGAAGAGAGAGTACCATTCAAAGTAACAGGATCAATGCGAATAACACGACCCAGACAAGAGCAGATTTTTGTAAGAATGGGAGCCGACCAAAATTCACTGGGCAGGGAGTAGAGTCTGATCCACACTTGGTGACCATCCGCATCCACTTTGTTACAATCAAAGAGAGGTTCCCAATCGCGGATCACAAGACCAGAGTCGGAGAGGAGAAATTTTTTTCTTTCCATTGTGTCATTTTTCTGAGCAGTGCTACGAAAGAGCACAAGGAAAAAACCTTTTTCCAGGGAACGAATACTCAGGCCGCTGCCCCACTGAGTTTCGCACCAATTTCTGATGCCCGAAAATGAGAGTCTTCTCCCAATAAACTTAGCAAAAATAGCCCTCGAATATAAACACTTGGTATGTGCAGCGAAAGCAGCGTCCTCGACCAGGGACACGGAGGGAATGTCGTCTGCAGAGCATGCGAGTCACTATCGACGGGGTGAATCGACTAAGACCTGTGGGGCCCAATCATTTTGCATAGCTTTCGACAAGCCCTGGCCCACCAGGTGCACCATTGTAGCACCCCGGAGGGGCGAGTCCAGAGGACCGTTGCCGGAACGAGATTTCAAAAATTATGACCATTCTGAATCACCCCGCCATTCAAGATCGCTCATTATGCTTTGTTAATTTAGTTGGTGTTTTGTGTAAGCAAGTGGTATATTTTATTGAGGTGTTAACGGGGGATTTATTTACTGATTAACAGGATGATAAGAGGAATAACCATGCATTCTAGGTGACGCCTGGTGAGGCACTTGTTGTGAAGGAGCCTGCATATGAGTAGGCTATGAGATGACAAGTGGTTGAGAGAAAGGTGGTTGAATGAAAGATGGAGCCTGTGGTTGGTGGGCTCCTACACTTGTCGACTGAATCGGAATGGATTGAGGAGCATGGGTGTTGATTTGATTGGACCTGGTGGGGAACAAAGTCTAAATGAGGCTCTTGACTACATTGGTTATTAAGGGCACCGATGCCAGAGGATGGGTAAAGGTCACTGTCACTGGAGCATTGGAAGAAAGACCAACTGGAGGATGAGAAGAAGGAACCAACTGACTCGTAGAAGGAGGTTGATTCATAAAGAGGTACTAACCCTGAGATGCAATGGATGACATAGAAGAATTAACAACAATCCGTGAGAGCGTAGATGCACCCATCATAGCTAAAGAAGAGGACCTCTCAAAAATAGGTTGCGGGGTAGCTGAGGTAGCCGTGGCACTAGGGATAGGCACGACCATTTGGGAACCAGTCGACATGGTTGGTGGCAGAGAAAAAGGAGGCATAGATGTGCCACCCTCTTCCGTGGTTCGAGGTGAGAAAAAGTATGCTAACTGTTCTATAAAATCCTGAGATGGTTCATGAGAATAGTCGTAAACTTATTGGATTGGTGGTCCCTAATCAGATATTCAAATAGAATTATGCACTAGATAGTCCATAAGGGCTACCGAATTGTGATCAAGGAGTGCCTGAAATTTAGGATCTCCATGAGGAACATACTCTATATCAGAAGCTAGATGATACCTCTGAAGGACTAGGGAAGCTGGACATGATGGGATCGCTTTAGGATGATAGAAAGGATTATATGACCAAGATGGGGAACCAACTAACAGTGGTCCCAAGGAAGACCCGAGGGGTGCCAAAACATCCACATTAGTGGTGGTCTCGGATGAAGAAGGGGCCAGTTGAGCCATTTTTCTAGATTGTAACCGGGTGATGACCGTCATAAACAAACAGAAATATAGAAAAAAGGAGATTGTCCTAACTAATGCACAGACAATTCAAGCAGCGTAGGTGATTATCTCTTTTAAGTTTTCATTCTTTTAAGAAACAAAATATTAGGGAAGACTTTTTAGAATAGGAAGTACTCAGATAGTCAAACTAAGGATGGTATGGTGAATGTTTTGGTGAGGAGTCTCGAAGGCACTTCAGTAAAAGACTGATATGTGGCTTGATATAGGGGCCTACCCCTGCACTTCACACACTGCTAGAATAAGGGAGTTGGGTGCTTTGCAAAAATATACCAGAACATCCGTGAATTTATAGTGTGGCTCGAGTACCGTGTAGGCTCTTCCTCTTAGATGTCACTTCCAAGTAGGCAAGGCCAGGGAAGGAATTTTTGTTTAAATGCTTAATACCTAGTGATTTTGGCTTTGTGTGCAAGGGTGAAAAATAAAAATCAAATAGTGTCACTACCGATTTTGATCAATTTTCTAGCCTATTTAGAAAACTAGATGAAGAACATACAACATAAATGACAAAGAAAAAGTTCTTTTTAAGCACTAAAGATGAAGTGTTTGATTTCGATGAAGACAAGTCAAACAAGTTCTTTCCCAAATGTGATTAAATTCCTTTTAAGCACCAAAATTGAAATGTTTGAATGTGATAGAAAACAAACAAACAAGTTCTTTTTAAGTTCCTAAAAAGGAGAAAACATCGTAAAAGAGGAATACATTTAGATTTAGTTCTCTAAGGTGTGTGGACTTCAAAAGCACATTGTTGAGCTCTTCCTCTCGGGAAATCCCATGAAAAAGCAAAGTGCTCCACAAAAATGGTTAAGGAAACACACAAACAAACCCAAGAAGATATATCCAGATAATAGTAGAATGAAAATTTCTATTTTAAGGAACTAAAAAACTTTCAAGAAGATAACAATTTTGCATAAAGAGATGGATCAAAAATGCAATCTTGCAATCAAATGAAAGATTTATTAATCTTTGAAATAGGAATTGGAATTTAGTTTTGCAAGAAAGAAGAAACTTTAACTTTGCAAATTATAAATGAAAAAGAAAGACCAAAATGAAGGAAGGAAATGCTTAAGGAGAACTGACAAAAATGTAGTGAAGAAACAGAACAAAAGCTCAAAAATAGAAAAGAAATGAACTTACCAATAAGGGACTTTGGTTGGGTCCCACCGAGCATGCTAGAATGTAGATCAAGAATTTCCACGCTTGTTACCTATCCAAGTTAATGTACCAAACTAAACACAAAAACCCTGAAAAAATCAAATGAAATTGATACCTGATAGATAAGACAAGATGTAGATGGAAAAGAAGGCCGATGTAGACAAGACGGGCGCACACAAGTGATCCTGTAAGGTAGATCTGAGAAACCTATGAGACACAGATACTTGACAGAAAAAGAAAACGTTAAAAGATATTTGGGTGGACTGCCCAAAAATGGGTCCAAGAAGCGATAAGCTCCCTCGGCGGATGTCAGTCCATGTTTTCAATTAAAGGAAGAAGCATACATGATAAGAGAATGTAAATAAATGTCTAGATTTTCTGATCAAAAGTGATAGATCAGAATGTAAACAATGGATAGAAAGTAACAAAAATAGGAAACTGTGAAAACAATGCTGGATTTGTGTTACCTAAATTCTTTTACCTATCCGCAGGTGATTAGCGTCGATTAGGAAAATCAGCGTCGACTGAGATAGGTCGGCATTGACTAGGGAAAATCAGCATCGACTAGGACCGGTCAGCGTTGACTAGGGGAAAATTGTAGGAAGATTGAGAAATGGACAATGAAAGCTAGATCATCAATGTTTGTTGGATCTACAGGAGCCTTTGGGATGCTGAAAAAGCTCCACCTTCGCTAGACATAGGAGCAGAGTCACCAAGATATTAATGGAGGCTTGCGATGTCGATGTGGTAGGAGCAGAGTAACGGTACTCCTCTCAAGGATTGATTTGGATGGAATTAGCTTTCGCTTGATAGATAATGCTCAGGCTTGATGTCCAAAACTCTCTGTCATTCTTTCTGTCTAACTGAACTAAATTCTAGCCCTATATTTGTAATTGGTCTTTGAGTGTGTATAGTCGGCGCCATTCGAAAAATCGGCATTGACCAAGTACGATCGGCACCAATTAGGGAACCGACTCGAAATGGCTAAAAAGAACCTTTTTGGAAGGATGCAAGTGATCCCTCCGACTCAAATACAAGAAATATCCCACTACGCTGTTTGGGGGAGGAGAAATATGGGGGATAGATGGATAGAATTGATATGGGAGGTTAGGAATTGATATGGGGTAGATAAGTGGTTAAAAAAGTGTAATTAAATAGTTAATATTTAATTATCTATGGGTAAAACATAATGGGGTGAAATAAATTTAGGATAGACGTTTAAATCAAATATTTAAATAATACCCTAAGGGGGAAGTGGTGATATAAGCGTGCCCCAGGTTACCGAGAAGGTAAACGAATGTGGGGAAAACTAAATTGGGTAACCAATTTTAGGTGTCTACATCAGCATCTCTTATCCTCCCTCACCCAAGGTTGGAAAAAAACATATATAGCATTGAAGTAGTCTTTCGCCCAAGTGTGCCAGACAATTCTCAAGACTTGGTAGATATTCAATGATGACAATCAACTTGTTGCTTTTCTACGTAGAAAATAGATAACTTTAATAAACTTCATTTTGAGGGATCTACTTCTACATGCCATGAATCTGTTACTGGTCAAACAAACGAATCAAAATAAGCCGATGGCATATGTCATCTCAAGGGAAATAAAATCCTGAAGGGTTTAGTCTCTTTGGAGTGATTGTTTGATAAACATGATCATTTTCTCAAGAAGAAACGACAAGATGAACCTAACTCCTCTCCGAAGACCAAATCGGTCAACACAGTACTTGTGGAACATCTGCAGTTTGTGAACATCAAGAAATGTTGTACACTCAAGGAAAAGTAGAAGTTTTTCAAATTGCTGAAGAAATATATGGATGTATTGGCATGGTCTTATGCCGATCTGAAGTCTTTCAAGCCTAAGGATGTTCAACATGACATCCGTTAAAAGATGATGTCAAACCCTTTCACCAGAAACAAAGGCACTATAACCCCAAGATCTTGGGTACCATCCAGGAGGAAATATAGAAGATGCTGGATGTGAGGATTATCTTTCCTATCCATCATAGTACTTGGGTCACAAACATTGTACCAGTACGAAAGAAGAATGGTGAGATACACATATGCATAGATTTTCACAATCTGAATCAGGTGTCCTTGAAGGACAACTACTTGCTACCCATAATGGATTAAGTTCTACAGGAAGTAATCGATTCAAAGATGTTGTCCATGCTTGATGGTTTTTCAGGCTATAATCAGATTGAGGTCTCACCTGAAGACCAATTCAAAATAGCATTCACTACTCCCTGGGGCACATTCACCTACAGCAGGATGCCTTTTGGCTTGACCAACACTGGTGCCACCTTTTAGCGAGCAATGGACTTCACATTCAAAGGTATGATGGGAAAGGTCATTGTAGTTTATTTAGATGACTTAACTGTGTTCTCTAAAAATCAAAGTGATCACTATGATCATTTGGAGCAAGTATTGATTAGATGCTGAGAACATGGGATTTCCCTAAATCCAAAAAAGTTTGTTTTTGGGGTCACTGAAGGAAAGTTGCTGGGACACATTTTCAGCAAGGAAGGAACAAAGATAGATGTCAAAAGGGTTAAGGCTATTTACAGCCTTACCTTACCCACAAGAAAGACCAGTTTTCAATCCTTTGGAAAGGTGAATTTTCTCAGACGCTTTGTTCGACTTCACTGAAAAGACTCGTCACATATCAAATATGATGAAAGGGTCACAAAATTTCTGGTGGAGCAAAGAAGGAAAGGCGTCATTTGAGGATATAAAAGCCTCTATTGCTCATACACCTATCCTGGTATGTCTTGACTTCTCCAAGGATTTTATCATGTATAGTTATGCATATGCGCATACTGTATCAGCCATCTTAATGCAAAAGAACTCTGAGGATGTTGAATCTCCAATCACTTTCATGAGCTCCCCTCTCAAGCTTCATGAATTGAAGATGTCTTAGTTAGAAAAACATGCCTTTACAGTAGTCAAAGCAGTCAAGAACTTCCGATACTACATCCTAAACTCTCATACGGTAGTGTTGGTTCCTAACACGACAGTTAAGTCTATCCTAACTCAATAGGAGTTAGGAAAATTACGAGGGAATTGGATCGCAAAGGTCTAAGAGAATGATCTAGAAATAAAACCAACCAAGATGGTAAGAGGCAAGGGCCTATTTCATCTTATGGCTGAAAACAAAGATTCAGAGGTCCCCAAAGAGAAAGATGATTGCATTGACAGAGCGCAGGGTAAATTGAAGAAAGTTTATTCTCTACCTATGGTTCTATTTTTTGCAAAAACGATGAGTGGTATTCGATATCACTTTATTTTTCACTTACGGTGAGTTTCCAGCTCATCTAACTTCAAAATAGTAGTGGACTGTAAATCTCAGGGCAGCTAGATATGTCATATGGGATGATGGTTTATACAAGCATGGTATTGATGGCATCTTCTTGTGATGCGTTGTTAAACCGCAAGCAGATCAAATTTCTTGAAAATTTTCATGACTCGATTTGTGGCGGTCACTTCTCCTCATCCCTAACAAAGCACATAAGATCATCCGGGCTAGGTACTAGTAGCCAACACTATTTCAGGATACAGCCACCTAGGTAGCAAAATGTGAGCTCTGCTAACAGTTTGTCGGCAAGCCAAAATTTGTTTCTTTTCCCCTCAGGCCCATCATTATTGACGAGCCATTCAGGCAATGGGGAATTGACTTTATTAGAGCACTACATCCCCAATCAAGTGCCAGACATAGTTATGTCCTAACAACAATAGATTACTTCACCAAATGGGTGGAGGCCATACCTGTCAAGAATGCCACCTCTGAAGTTGTTTGCAACTTCATCAAAGAAAATATCATCATGAGATTTGGCATCCCACACAAGATAGTTGTTGATAATGGTTCCAACTTCTCATCACAGAAGTTATCAATTTTTGCTATGAATACAGGATAACCTTGGCCCATGCCTCAGATTATTACCCCCAGGGAAATGGTCAGGCAGAATCCAGTAATAAGAACCTAGTGACCATCATACGGAAGCTAGTCGATGAGAATCAGTGGTCCTGGCACAAGTCATTATATGATGCTTTGTGGGCAGACCGTATTACTCCAAAGAGGTCTCTGTATGTCACCTTTTCAAGTATTATATGGAATCGACATTGAGCTTCCCATTTCCGTGGAATTCCCTGCTCTACGCTTAGCACGAGCGATCAAAGATGAGACTTTCCAGAATTCTCTTGAAAAGAGGATCATGTATCTAATAGAACTTGAATAAAAGATAGTAAGAGTGGTCGACAAGATCACTGAACATCAAAATCAAGTAAAGAGACTGTTTGATAAAAATGCTAAGCAGAGAGATTTTTCAGATGGGAGATCTTGTCCTTTTATGGGACAAACAAAGAGAGCCAGAGGGCATGCATGGGAAATTTGACTCTCTTTGGAGAGGGCCTTTCAAGATCAAGCAACTCAACAAAGAGAATAACTTCTATCTCTCATATCTGGATGGAACCGAGCTCCCACTCCCCTATAACATGCAACATCTCAAAATATTCAAGAAGTAGAGCTTGCTCTCTTCTTTGTACAGTTTGCTTTAGTTGTGTGTTGTTTCTTGGAATGTGTTTGCTTCTTGTTGGTTGTGTTTTTTCCTTTTTTTTTTCGTCACCCTTGTTTTTGACTCTGTAACCCAATGGATAGGCACATGTTGATCTAGGATTCTCTCCCCTTAAAATTTGCTCAAAGATAGTCCCCAGAAAGAGCCAGTTGTTATCCTGTAAAATTGACAAGGGAAATTTCATAGGTAACCATACCAAAATTTCCATTTTGGTTCCCTGTTGAGGTCTCTTAGCATTCGGAATGGCATAAAATCCCTTTTGAAAAATCTAGTTTTTAGAACTTGGTCATTTTCAACCTTTTTTGGGTTGGGCACAATTTTCATTAGCATTACATTTACCAAAACTACACCCCTCCTTTCCTTTGGCACATTCTTCGGAGTGTTAACACTCCAAATGTTGTGCCCCTCAATGGTGCGCCAAGGCACTGAAAATGTAGTGTCGACACTTCCAAAGCTGTGCTATGGCACAAATCTCTTCGTGTTGACATCTCCCTAAGTGCGCCATAGAAAAATTTGGTGGTGCATTTATTACACCTTTTTTATATATAGGCGCGTCGACTGCTATTTTCAAAATTCAAAAAATATGAAAAAGTTATTCCTCTATACTTGTCAGCATTCCTGTTTGCCCTGCGTGTTGCCATTTTTCACGTTCATGGATCCCACATCATCTCCTTTATCATTATATATTCCTGGTAAGTGGTCCTTTCCCTTCTTGTGGATTTGTTGTGGTTTCTATGTTGGTTTAGGTGGTTAGGATTGTTAATAAACAATGAACCTAAGAAGATAACACAATCCCAATATATTTTGTGCAACCCACAACAAACCATTATCCATCCTCCTTCCAAATGAACAAATCGGAAGAGCTCGCCATGAAACAACTCAAAGTCATTTGGCCCTTATTCTCTTCTTTTCGGGGTTTTCCCCCTTGTCATCAAAATCGAGCCAAAAGAGTGAAAATCATGAAATTTTTACAAATCAAACCCACTATTTTTCCTTCAATGCAAGATCCATTCTTGTTACACCAAACACAGTCATGCCACAAGCACACTATCCTTCCAGGTAGCATAAACATTTCCGTGCCTTATAAAAATTATAAATTTCCCAAGGTGCAAGTGCTGGCGCTAAAACAATAGCAACAACACTGCATGTTGTGTAAACCTTTCCCACGCCACACAAACTAAACCCTTGGCGCACCTCACTCTCATGCAACATCTACCACATCTGCACCAATGGTGCATCCTGGGACCTTGCAACACCAACCATATATATGCCCCACTTAAAAGGACTTCTAATGGTGCAGTGCACGTCCCTCGACACCAACATTTGAATGTTGTGTGTAGCCTTTCCCCACCCTGCACCCCTTTTGGCACTATTTTCTCCCATGCAACACTTTCCCAAAGTGCGCCTTGCTTTCGAGACCCAAAGAACCTATACTAGAAATGCACCTTTGTGCCACAGAGGCTTGTAAATTGATAACTTTTCATTTTGTAAGCTTTGATGGATGACTTAATAGCTAACATGGCTCTTCTACGATGGACTTCCCTGATTCTTCTTGTAGATCAACAGCTGAACTCAGATCCACACATGTCTTCATTGAGTAAGAAGCCAACTAAGTCCAAGGGTAAAGCCAGGCTAACAGAAGAAGAAATGAAATATAAATACCAAAGGGTCAGGATGCCTGAATCTCTTGCAGAATGTGATCTAGATATCAAAGATTCAGAACTTGGGCACATTGACATGGAGGACTTCTAGGCCAGAACCAAGAAGGTCACAGGTAGCCCATGGATGGATAAATTGGTTGGCAGTGGTCTGCACTTTGTTGTAGGGATCCCCGTAAGCACAATCAACAATGAGTTCATGATGTTAGTGGGTTGTTCTTAAAAGAAGGACACAATATGTGTCGAAAATGAGAAGTGTGAGGTAATAATCAACCTCACTGCCTGACATTTTGAGATCATGTTGGGTATCCTCATAACCAACATTTTGTAGCAGTAAGCCAAGAGGACTGCATGAAGACATGGAATGAAAATGAAGAAAAATGCATGCAGCTGATGAATGAGGTGTACCTCAAGAATAAGAAGGTAACAAGTAGGTGGCCACAAGTCATTCATCGTAGTGAATTTTCAGAGGAGCTGAGTGACACCATCACTTTCCTGAGTAGGGTGTTTGGGCTTCCCAATGCCCATTACTTTCACAAGTGGATGCTCAGGTATTTAGAAACCATGAGTAAAAATGTTCCTGATCAACGTTTCGAATGGGGAGAGATTATCAAGTAGTACGATCTTAGAGTAGCTTCAACAAATTTCAACAACTGGGAGGTTCTATATGAACTCCTATGTGGTATATGTTGCTACCTCAGAGAGGGACTACCCAACATTGAATCGATATGGGGTATGGCCCCAGGTCAAAATATATGAGTACTATCCAGAGTTAAGACTAGAAAATAGCATAGCCCAATTCAACAAAGTCAACGACGTCTTCTTCTATGGCGTCATCTATCTCTTGCGACCCAACATGACTCACGGTTAGACGAAAAAAGCATGGTCACTACCACAGAGAAGTGGGGAGTGTTATTCACGCAATTCCCCACTTTCACCTATCTCAGAGCCATTAACTTCTTGGGAGAGCCCACCAAATTACCAAGGTATGTGGGACCCAAGCTGATCCTGTTGGAGCTTTCTAGATAGCTCATCACGTACCATGAGAAATGTTTGAAAAGGAAGAAGGGTGGGACTCCATTCCCCCTCATAGTGGGTAGGTACACCTACACTTCACAGAGCAAAGACCGGGAGATGTTTATAGAGCTTGAATTGCTCAATTTGAAGCATAATTTCCCAGCAAGGCCAACCTTTGATCCTTGTGATTGCCTCCCAAGAGCAAAGATCAATCCAATTCATGTCCCTCAGATCAAAGATATCTACATCGATCTATATCACGAAGTTGA
This sequence comes from Taxus wallichiana var. yunnanensis, assembly GCA_018340775.1. Taxonomy (NCBI): domain Eukaryota; kingdom Viridiplantae; phylum Streptophyta; class Pinopsida; order Cupressales; family Taxaceae; genus Taxus; species Taxus wallichiana. The sequence goes on along the minus strand of CM031234.1, from coordinate 411,862,685 downwards.
GCTCGAGAAAAAGGATCACTCCCACCCAAATGCTGGCGAAATCATTCAATATGGTGTGGCCATCATCCCAAAGGGTTTCCAAGTAACTGATCAAGAAGTTGATCAGGTTTATCTAGACACAGATGGGGACAATTGGCGTTTGCTGAAATTGATAGAAATACAACACCTCAGACTATTGAGGAAAGGGTCAAAGGCACTCTGCAGTGCACTGAGCATTGGTGCAAGAAAAATGGTCTCATCTACCTTGGAGTAGACTTTACCATGTCTCCCTTGGGTAATGCACCCACCAAGCTGAAGCACTTGCCTAAAGGCAAAGGAAAAGATAAAGAGGGAGAGACAAGCACTACTCAAGAGGAAATTCCTGAGAGCCCTCCTTCCACCACCGAGGAGCAGGTAGTAAGCCTAATATCCCCAGGAGAAGAAGAAGTGGTAAGTGTTCCAATGGGCACATCCACTCAGGATGTTGCCACTACTATAACTGGTGAGGTTCCCACCATCCCATCTCCTGCTCCTCCTTCCCCTCCTCATGTCACTCAACCAACCACTCCTTTGGTTGTGTCTTCTCCCCCATCTTCTATTGTTCCCCCTTCCTCTTCCTCCATCTTCTCTTCCGTCAAAAATATGTCCCCTAGCATTTCCTCCATGATCTCTCAAATCCCTTCTACCCCCATGGTTTCCTCTCCTATGAGTCACTCCTACCCCCATGAGCATTGGAGTGTTGGCTTCTTTCTCGATGCCGCCACCAAGTGTCTCGACACATTTCCCCATGTCCACTGCAGTTGCTCCTTCTTCCACCCCTATTTCCTCCTCTTCCTCTGGTCCCACTCCCTTAAGTCCAGAATGGATCTCCGAACACCTGAGCCAACACAAGAGGAAAGTCCCTATTACACCTATGGACTTCTCTATTATTCCGGCTAAAGGGCCTAAGAAGAAAAAATCTATAACCCACTTCTCTCAAAGTGCTTCAAGTGAAAGGGTTATGGAGATCGCATACCTTGATCTCACAAAGAAGAAAGAAGATCTGTCTCCTACAGATTTTATAGTGACTTAGGTCACGATGGGAACATCATCAGAGATCCTGTAAGGAGAAGCCTTATCCGTAGTGGATGCCCTTTGCAAGAAGCTTCAAGAAGTAAAGGAAGAAAAGAGAATGTTAAAAGAGCAAAACAAACATCTTCTCCAAGCCCTTCAAAATATGGGAAATGCCCCTCCTATGACTGTCACCAACCCTCCTAAAGTTCTTAGTCAGAGAAGATAAATGAGTACGCCAAGATCGGTAAGCAAGGTATAGCGGTGTCCACTGGAGAGAGCAGATCCTCAAAGATAGTGAGGAAGTGATTACAAAGTTCATAGAGCTTTATCAAAATATAGATCAAGCTAAAAAGGAAATCTAGGCAATAGTAGGACCTATCTCCAAAGATTTGGACCATGCCAGGTTGCAACACAAGACATTCCAGAAGATGCTTGATTGTTCGGTTGATGACTTAGTGAAATTTGGGATTTTGATCACCCACGAGCACCCAACAAAGTCCTTGCTACTTTAGACTATCGGGTTGACCAGATGGAGTTTGTCTTGGAAAAAATAGACAAAATCAAGGAGGAAGCCCTAGATGTAATGCATCAAATGGAGCAGATCATCTTAAGGATGTCTCCAGGTTTTCTCAGCCCATCATACGCCTTGAGGAAGGTAGATGATACTATTCAGCTTTTCAAGGAAATCATGTCGCAGGGTTTAGCATCAGAGGCCACTTTTGATAAAGAATCTATCAACAACCTTCTGGCCTGCCACGACTTTGTTGGATACCTGATGGAGGTAGGTAATGAATACTTCAAACTCCTGGAAAGACTCAGAGATGAATGGGAAACTTGTGAAGTCATCGGGGATCACACCAAGGGTCCAGCTCAAGATCAACTTCAAGTAATGGTCAACAAGTTCATGGAGTATCGAGCTCAGTTTCACATTTCCTCTCCTGAGCAGAAGTAGGACACTCCTTTCCAGCCAAGGGATGACGACGAATAGGTTCCTTCCTCCTAGGATAAATCCCATTTTTGTAAAAATATTTAAAAGAATGTTGGCACAAATGATGACATCATCCATGTTGCACCATGAGATGTTGTCATCCACAAAATTGCCCTAAAGTCAACATTTGACTTTTAGATATTTTGTAAATAGTTGTTGGCTCCTTTTTTCCTTCTTTCTCCTTCAAGGTGAGAAAATTTGTATGAAAAATAGAGTGAGGAGAGAAAGACTTTGAGCTTTCTTGTAACAGAACATTATTAATACAAAATTGAGACTTTGTGCTGAATTCCTGTGTTACATGTTAGATCTTTCTTAAGTTAGATCTGCATGCTTATTCTATTGGATTCACATATATTTTGTCATTTGTTTATCAGTGTTGCTTTGTTTGTTTATGTGAGTAAGTTTGGCTCTGTTTACTACCAGCCTAAAACATAAACCCTCTGACCTTTCTACTTTGGAACTCATTTCTTTTCTCCCTTTATATCAACCTCTCTTCTATTAATTTTTTCATTCCTTTTTGTTCTTTGCCGGAACTAATTCCACCGAGATGAGATCGTAAAACCCCCTGAAGGCAGAATATTGTAAGACTTGAACATATTCCTACTGGTAGAATAGCAATAAACCAGTTTCACTTTGTTGTCTCAAAGAGGGGCTATGCCCTACACACTATTGGCCTGTCTATCCATAGATCTACCCACCCAAAAAAAAATTGGACCAACACATAAACAAAGTGCCTAGGGAGTCGATAAGATACATGCGTCATGAGACAGTGGGACTTACCCTATCCAATGATGGAAAATCCATTAGTGTAGGTGGTGGAGCCAAAGAATCTAGATGAAGATGATGGGGGTATAGAGTGATACATATAATGGATTACCTAATTGTTGGTAGCCCATGGCACATAAGAGCTAGCACATGTGGCGGGGAGATGATGAATTTCAAGGAGATAGGGAGGAAAATTAGAGAGGTAAGGAGGGATGTAGGATTGGAAATTGAGATAACATAGTTTCAAGAAGATTTGGATACATCTTGTCAAGAGCATGATGCAAACACTAGAGAGAGACCTGACTATTTAGTAAAGAGATAAATATTATGGGAAAAGAGAGGCCTTGTAAGGGAGATATGAAGATCTAGGCACTTTGTTAAGTGTGACAAAGGGAGTGACGTAGGGAGCTAGAGAGGTAGTAGGACAAATGGATCTACCTAGTTTTTGAAAATGGATCAATATTAGGCTCTAGGGAGGAGACATGTTATTATGAGTGTATAGTGATAATGAGACTTCTTGACATACCATGATATGTAGCAAATGTGGCGATTGAGAGGAGATCGGGATATTGAGTTGCCTCACATATTTTAGTAATTGTAGCACAACCTAAGTACATTTTCATTTGAGATGGTGGGCATGGATGAGGACAAGGAAGAGGGAAGGGTCTTTCCTTGGGAGAAAGAACCTCGAATTTTGTGTTCACTTAGTATTGGTTCGACATCATATATGTATAGATTTTTCTATAGATAGAACCTAGTTAAGGCCTATCACCGATGTATAGAAATTTGAAGGATATGTATATATATACATATATATGATTTTGTTGTGTCTTATATGTGTTGTGATATATAGATGATTAGATTAGATTTATGTGTTGGATTATTATTATGTTGATGAAAATGATTAATGGATAAATATGTTGATTTAGGTATTAATAATGTGTATTGATTAATTTATATGATGTGAAATGTATGTGATGGATTTAGACTAGACATATTTATATTATATATTGTGTTGATTTATATTAGATGTGGATATATGTGTTAATTAAATTGGATATGAGATGAGATTATGTAATTAGATTGGATTGAATGTAATAGATTAGAACATAGATTAGAATGGAAATCCATGTTCAATGTGAGTGAGTGTGATATGATGGGATGGTTAGATTGAAAGGTATGAATAGAACATGACCTTATTAAGGTGACCCAAATATATGAAGTGCTATTACATCCAATTAAGGTGTTAATGTATGATATATGCTTTTAGATTGGATTGGAGGTAAAACATGAGAAGGAACACAAATAAATAAACATACTTACAACCATATGGATGGTGTTAAGACATAACTAAAAATAGTTAGTCACATGACGATCATGAGGGGAAGATAAATGTGTGATTATATACCTAATGTAGACATGACAAGGGGTTTATGTGTAGATTATAGGGGGAAATCGTTATTCTTTATGTGTTTGTCCTAGGTATATGCCCCAGGTCTTAGCAATATTGCACAAACTAATCAATGCGAGAAATTTTATCGCTATGGGAAGCTTTCTTAGAATGCGTATTTTTGAATGGATGGATTTTTATTTTGATATTATGAAGAATGATCAATTCATGAATCTTTTAATGCCATGATAGAATAGAGTATCCATCCTTTGAGGGATTGGCCTATAATTTTGGATTTCTGATTTCAATTTTTGGCTTTTGATTTTAGATGGCAGTATAAAACATGTGATAGCTATCCTTCAAAGAATCAATCTATACTTTTGACAAAATTTACTTTTTTATTATTTTTCCTTTGAGGGAGAAGTCAATATTTGTGATAATATAGCTTTGTATGAGCATACATAATTTTTTTTAATTTTACAAAGGAGCTAAGGATAGCCTCGTAAACCACTTGGGAAGTGAAAATAATGTGTACAAGTTAGACATGTTGACCATTATAATTCTAGTAGGTAGATAATAAGGAGATGAATGTAATGATTATGGGGTTCCCACCGAAAAGGAGGAACGTTTTCATAAGGAATATTCTATGAAAAGAGCCATGTTGCCCATATTCAAGGTCACATATAGGATAGTGATAGAAGACCACATGTTTCCAAATCATTATGATGGAAAATGGAGGAGGTTAATTATGGAAATGAGATCCTTAATGTGACTAATGGAATGTTAGTAGGTGTGGTCACAATAGAAAATCCACAAGTGTAAGGCATTAATAGGTTTCTTTTCTTATTTACCATCAAGGGAGGATAAGCGATAGGTCACAGACCCATACTTATGAGTGATAATGTATGGTATAATCTAGTTTGGAGAAACATTCCAACATTGGATCCTTTCTAGAGTAGTGACATTCTAATTTTTTTTTAAGACAATATCATCAATGTTAAAATTGTGTTCTTTGATATGTTTATGTAAGCACGTTTGATATGTTCTTGATAGATGTGGTGATGCTAGAGGCAAATTAAGCAACGTTCGTCTAATATTTCAATTTTTTTAATATGTTGATGATATTCCTCAAATCGAGGCGACATCGCGAAGAGAAATACACAAAGATGGGATTTGAATTTGAACAGGGAAGACAACTTCAAATCTGTAGAAAAGAAAGAAGGCAGTAGTACCTATATGGGTATAGATGCCAGTCCAATAGGCCCAAAGAGTGAAGGGGATATGAAGATTTAAATCTCAAATTTTATTATTGACAACTTTGAAAAGAATGTTACGAGAGAGTTTTAGTACTAGATTCAGGTTGGCCAATAGCTTGTGGATAGTATAGAGAAGAGAAGCTAAGCCTAATATTGAATATGTCATAAAGATTCTTAATTAATTTATTTTTATTGAATTTATATTATTAGCGAGGGTTTTGTGAGGAATGCCAAAGTGATGAGACGATATGTTAATATAAAAAGTTGATGATTTCTTTTGAAATGGTTAATGTGATTCAAATGGCTTCCACCAATTTAGTGAAATACTTGGTATTGGTGAGGATGGAATGATGAAATTGAGAAGAATGCAGGCTATTAAGACCAATGAGGTTGAGTCCCCATTGTGAAGAAGGTCATAGATCTTGAGGCGGTTGTAAATCCACGGATAGGGATATGGGTGAGATTAGAATGCTACGGCTATTGACACACTTTTTAACATACTCATAGTAGTATTTATTGAGGATTGACCAATATTAATCTATCCAAAGAATTTTTTTGGCGATGGTCAAAAAGCTAATGTGTCCACCGAGAGATGTCATCGTGGAATTCTTGGATGGATTATATAACATCATGGGTTTTAAGGTATTGTAGTAGAATAACGTCAAGCCCACATTTTTAGAGGATACCGCTTAGGGATAACATATTATTTTTCTCATTGAAGGAAAGAAATCATACCATTTTGGATGGGTAAAAGGAAAATTTGGATTGAGAGATATAATCGAAGAATTTGGTAGATCGAGAGAGATCGGTTTAATGAGTTTTGATTAGATTGATACGAGGAAGCTCATTAGTAAGGGATGGTGACTAATGCGATGGATAATAAATAATAGTTTGGATTCTTCCATTATAAAATGAATGAGTTATATAAGTGATTTTATGGTGTTTGTAAAGTATTTAGATGAACTAGGAATGGTTTGGATAGTGAACTAATCAAAGGATTCAAGGAGTAAATTGATGACATCCTTGTATTTTTGGAGGACTTAGTTTCTACATTGGTAAAATCCCCTTGATTTGATTGATGGTAAGTTGGGAATCACCAAATATGTTTAGGATTTGAATACCTACCATGATAGCGGTTTGGAGGCTTAATATAAGGGCTTCATACTCAACCATGTTATTGGTACATTCAAATTTGAGCTTATAGGTGATGGGGATAAGAGTCCCCAAGGAGGAATAATGATGATATCGGAACATCCCCCTTGTCAATTATATTGATGAATTCATTAGGAAATTACTCATGGTGAAGTTTATTATCTAGAAGAGGCACTTTAGCAATTTTATTAGTGATATCATGATCCATAGAGTGAAATAGAGAGCACAACATAATATTTTAGCTTCGAGTGTATCAAGTTTTGTAGTCATGAAGAGTACGAATGATATAATAGACAACATGTTCCCTTCCCTTCTCACCATGGTGTACCAAGATGGCACCTAGAGCATGGTTGGTGGAAGAGATGTAGAGATAGAATGGATCCCCCTCTCACTGAGAGGTGTGACAATAGGTTATGATAGAAGATAATGCTTGAGTTCATAAAAATACTTTTGACAATTTCTATACCACATGAAGTGGTTGTCTTTTTGGTGGAGATGATGAAAAGGTTGGAAATGATTGGAAATTTGTGAGATGAAATAGTGGATAGATTAAATTTTTCCTTCAATACTATGAAATTAATTTAGATTGATAGGATTATGCATCTCAAAGATGGCCTTGATCTTGGTAGGGTAAACTTCATCACCCTTGATGGATATGATGAAACCAAGGAGTTTTCTAGTTAGAACTTTGAATACACACTTAGATTGATTGAGGTGAAGGAATCATATAATAAGGCATGGAAATAAGATTTTAAGTATGGTAAGATGGTCATATCAATGCTTGTATTCACCCAAGAGGAGTTCGATATAATACTTTACGATTTTGTGGATGAGACTATGGAGGATATAATTCATGAACAATTGATAAATGGCCCTAAAAGTTTCAAACCAAAAGGAATAATGCAAGATACTAGAAGGTTACGTAAGGGGTGATGAAGGATGTATAATGTTGGTCTTTTCGTACTACAAGGATTTGGTTGTAACAAGAAATATTATCTATAAAAGAAAGAATTTCATGGCCGGTGGTTAGGTTGACATTTTGATTGATGTTAGGAAGGGGTAAGTCATCCTTGGGACAAGTGACATATAAGTTTCAATAATATGTGAAATTTCAAAGCTTTCTATAGGCTTTAGCAATGGGAACGATGTTAGAAACCAATTGAGGACAATCAATGGGTTGGATGAAGTTAGCCAAAATAAGACACTAGAATTCCTCTTTAACAAACACAACTATCCCGGGATGCATATGTCATAGCTTCTTCTGATTTGGATTGGCATTTTCGATGGTGATGATATTATAGTTGATGATAGTAGGGTAAAGACCTTGCATGTCAGTCTATGACCATGTGAAATCCTAGATATGCTTAGAGATGAAAGAGGTGAATGCTTCTAGCTCTCTTGGATCAAGATATTCATTTACTTTGAGGATCTAAGGCTCTTGCAAAGTCCCTATTTTGATATCAATGGTGGATTTGTTGAAAAGGGTGGATGTGTCATGAGGTAAGGCATTATGAAGATGATAATATTACACCCCCATATAGGAAAGGATAGATTTATATTCAATGCATTGAAGAATTTTTACCATAGGGGATTCCTCCTCTACCATGTTGGGGAATATGAGAGGAAGGGAGCTAATTTCACCTTCACCCTTATAGGTGACTGTTCCAACGATGATTTTGGATATTAATAAAACATTGGGGTGAAGGGGAAAAAATTCATTGATATCCATGGGGTCATTGGATGACTAAGGGGCATGAGAGAGTCAACAAGGGTGTTCTTTGAATCCCAATCCATACTTCTCGTGGGGTTTCCGGTATTGGTCAAGGAAAAAATCATGCATGCCTTGTTTATAGCATCCAACACCAAATCATTTATGTGTAGAGTGGTGGAGATAGGTGAAGGTAAAATACTTGCTATATAGGAAATTAAATCCATTGGTGTATCGCTTGGAATGGGGTTGATTGTCAACATGGGAAGATGGGCAATCAATTCCATCGTAACCATGTTTGTTTTTCAACTAAGGTGGGCTAAAGGAAATGATATCCTTGATGTTAGGTTGATATGTGGGAGCATTTTCAGGTCTTTTGAACTAATTGGGTGTGGGGAGATCATTAAGAGTGAGGAGTTGATACTCATCGCTTATATATGCTGCATCAAATTTTGGAGAGATTAATCATTAGGTAGATTAGATGCATGTATAGATGAACTATTAAATGCTTTGGAAGATGATTTTTCTTAGGGATAAGTACATCATTTGACCTATAGGTCATATGAAATTATTTGAAAGGAGGAATATCAGTGTGGAGTGTGTGAATTTTCCCCTTATGTTAATACTTAAGACAAATATTAAGGGTTGATGGGATGCAACAGATAGCATGGATCTATCGGTGTCTAAGCAAGACATTGTATTGGAATTTTCCTTCTACAATGTAATAGAGTTAATGAAGGATTTTATCACTAACGTGGAAAGGAAGAATGACCATCCCAATACGGGGCAATAACATAGTGTCGGGAATATTGAGTTGATTGAATCTCTACGGAATGAAATAATGTAAATGCTAAAACCATTATCGATAGATCATCAAATAAAGGTGTCATTTATGAAAATAGTGATGAAGAGGGAAGGTTATGTTATTTAGGTAAAATTTCATAGATTTTAGAATCATTGAAGGAAATGGTGGTGGAAGTTTTAAGATCTCCAACGAGTGCTAAAAAAGGTTGAGGTTCATCAGTTTTGATTGGGATGCATTGTAAATATTCAATGAGAGCTTTTTGATAGTGATGGGAACTTTGGATAATCTCATAAAGAAACATTTTGGCATGATCCTAATGATTTTGTTTCACGATGATGTTTTATATAGGAGTAGGATTTTTTGTTAGTGGAGCGACTAGAATAGATACCTTATAGTTTCATCAATGATAACTCTTGGTTTATTTTGGATGGATGGTTGAGAGTCATGGGGTCGAGAGTGAGTGGTAAAAAAGGAATTTATGAAAATAGGGGAAACCCTTCATAAGGGGTAGAATTTGGTGGTGGGGTTATGACATTAGGTGTGGATGGAGGGATAGATTTGAAGGCCTTGAGAGTTGTGGATTTGGTTTGAGTGTTGTGGTTGGATGTAGATGATATATTAGATGGAAAGGGATGGTATTCTTTGATGATAAGATAAATTTCTTCTCGACGTTGTTGATGAGTGTTTGGAGATCTTTGAATTGCTATGTTTCATGTATAGGGACACAATGATAAGCACAAATGGAATTATAATTAAACCATGTTGGCTTCCACCCACATTGGTTGAAGGACTTGATAGGGGGAATGGTAATTAAAAATTATTTGATAAGGAAATGAAGTATTTTGGTGTCTCATGGATTGTGGATTGATTTGATTTATGAGAGGAGGATGAAGGAAAAGAGGCATCTTACTCTTATCGGGTTTTTTAAGAGGCCTTGAATTCTGATTTTTATTTCAGGATAGGAATAGATGGTTTTGATTCGGGTTTGATAATGTTGGGGGACATGGATTAAGGATGTAGTCCTAAAATAGATGGTTGAGGTCCTAAGTTTTATGATTGAATAATAGGTTATTTGGGTTGATGGGGCTTCAAAGCGGGAAGATCTAATTTCTTGTGTGGATGAAAAATGGATCTTTAGAGGGGGAGCCAAGGTTTTTAGATGTATTTTGTGAATCTATACCTTTGGTAGGGATAGAAATGATCGCAAGAGTGGGGTTGTATTTATAAGTGGGATCTAATGGTTTGGATGTAGGTTGTTCTCTAGATGTGATGGTTGGTGATGGGGATAATGTTTGAGTAGCATAGTCGGTAGAATTAAAAGGAGATGTGGATTTTGTTGAATTTGGGGTGTTGATATAGGAGTGTTGGTACTTGTTTGTAAATGAGGATGGGATTGAGATATAATTTTTGATAGAATCGGGAGGAGATGTTTTTTTGTAGGGGTCTTAAGAGGTGATGTATATGTTGATGTCAATATAGGTATAGATGTGGCTATAGATGTGGGTAAGGATGAGGATGTAGGTATGGGTGTAGATGTAGGTGTATAGGTAGATATGGGTATAGGTATAGATGTAGGTGTGGGAGTAGATGCGGGTGCAAATGTAGGCATAGAGGTATATGTGGGTGGAGATGTAGGCATAGGGGTAGCTATGGGTGGATATTTTAAGGCCCTAGTCAAGGTTTTGATCATGTGGGTACTAAGAGCTTGAAATGTGATAAGGTTGGCTTGGTTTTTGGTGGATGATTTTGAAATGGTTACTTAAATAAATCCAATGGTTGATTAGGAGGAGCATTTGGATTGTCTAGTTGAGGTCCCCACAATTGATAAGTTTTTGTGCTACGTGCGTGAAGGTACCACATTTATCAATGTCATGCCCACAAACATGATTTTTTTGCAATAATGGTCCTCACAATACCATGCATGGTTGGAATATGAATCATTAATAGGTTGGATGAGAGGAAGACAGATAAGGCATGAAACCATGAGCTTATAAAATATGGAGTTGTATTACATGTGGATGTGGAGGAAGTTTTAGTGAAAATGGTGTTTGTTGCATTCTTGGAATTTTTGTTGTGGGTAGATGGTTTGGTAAATCCAGTATTGTTTTTCCAAGATCGAATCATAACATGGCCTTTCTCATGTGTGTGTAGTTATAACTTGTAATGCATAGTAAAAGATTCCTCAAAGGTCTTAAAGGGATTAATTTGGAGGGTAGATGAAATGTGTTTGGCACTTGATCTAGAGAAGATCTTAATGAGTTTAGTTTGATGTGATTTTAGGACATTGTGTGTATTCTTTTCATTAATGTCAATTCCATTGATGGAAAAAGGTTTCATGGGGTCATGTAAGTATCCATGAGGTGTCATACATACAGTGTCAAGCATGAAGCTTATGTAGTGAATGAGTATGGTGGTGTTTTAGGAGATCTCAGAGCTTGGTTGAGTAGGCATAGTCATGGCTTGTGATTTCATAATTTGGTTAAAGTTTGATATGAGGTCACTCATAGTCCATGAAGTGTGTCACAATTTTCTAAGAGTATGAATGATGCCAGCAAGGTCATTTCATGTGATGTATTGGTTGATTCAAGTTATTCCAAGGCTATTCCTAACCTTGGAACATGCATAATGAGATGGAGGTGTGAGATTTTGAAATTACCAGTCTTTTTAGAGCATGCTAGTAACATGGTGGTAGTGTACAGGAGAGGTGTATGGTGAGTTTAAAGTTAGTAATAAGTGGTTTAATGCATTTATGAGGTCCTCGGGAAGAAAATAAGGAGAAATGGGAAGGTAAACATGGGTAAGTCACTATGGATAGAGAGTTTTAGAGCTACATGGGATATGAAATGAGTTTAAACAGTTAGAGGATGTTTTCATTATGTTTCATGACAAGTTTCAGGTAAAAGTGAAGAAGATTTTTTAAGTTATGCAAGTTTTGGTTGAACCGGGTAAGTTTCAATTTGTTTTTGAAGTAAATGTTGACTTTCAAATGTTCATTTTTGGATGTATGTTTTTCAAGGGACCTAGAGCTCTTGGAGGATTTACTTCCATGGAAATAAGAAGGTTTAGCAAAAATAATGATGTGGTTTAATCTTCATGTTTTTATGAATGATCGTTAAGAAGATAAAGTGCTTTCAAACCATGGATAAGAGAAGATTGAAGAAAACTGAGTATATAGATTATGTTTTGATTCATTTTAAAAAATTAATGATTGGATGTTGTAGAGGGATCTTCCATATTTGCAAAAAGGTATATTAGATTTTGTGATAGTATGTACACCCCACTTAAAATTACTTGTTTTTAAGAAGTTTTGTTTAAGGTAATATTGTCCAAAGGAGTTACATATTAAATTGACATTACTCTTATCACCTAAGTTCCTTTAGATGTCTAAGAATATTTCAAGTCATGGTGATGCCATAAAAGTTGAAATTTTTCCTTATTTATGAATCGATTTTGGGCGAGTTTGGATCAACTTTGTTTTATAATCGACATTACTGAAGTAACATGAGGATCTAGGAGATGATTCAATATTTTTTATATTGGTTTAGAGGGATTTCAATGGTGTATAAACCTGTATATTTTGACATGGTATGCAAAAATTATGAAATTATCTTTGAGGGTTAAGTTTAAAGGATGTTTGTTCTAACATGGTGTCGAAATGATTTCATGAGGTAAAGTGATGATTATGAGTTTTTCATGCTTGGTGAAGGTTTATAAGTGCTTAGAAATAATTTATAAGTATTTTCAATGGTTTTGTAAAGTGTGTAAGTGTGACTTTTGGTGATGGAGTGAATTGGGTTCATAGTCATTTTTGAGTCTGGAAGGCATTTACGAGATATTGTCTTGGTTGAAGGCCTTCCACTTAGATTTGGAAGGATTTATAATATGTTATGGAAATAGGATTTAGATATATTTATATTTATATATTTATTGGAACATTATATGGTAATTTGATATGTATTTAAGGTCAATTTGTGAGAAGGAAGGTAATTAGATTTTAAGGAAAGGTGTGTTTTTACTTAAAGATTAAGTTGTTTGAGGCATGAAATGGTTGATTTGATGTCTACTATCACCTAATAGTTAACATAGATTAATTTTTTTCATATTAAAAGCCTTTGGAGGTCATTAAATTGGAAAAAGTGTCTTAACCAACCGCATTTGCAAAACTTGTTTTTGGGCTGCTTAATTTAGTAAAGATGAAAGTTACTTTGGTTTTCACCGGTGGATGTTTAAAGAAGTATAACATGCTTACAAGTGTTCTAAATGTCCCAAGGTTTCAATATAGTGGTCACATACCATATTTGAGTTGTTATTGGCTAATCTTGAGGCCCAAAGGTGAAGCAAGGTGTTGAAAACAATTGTTTTGAGAAGGATATGTGTGTTTTGGCTTATATTATGAATTATTTATTTTTTCCAAGAAAATGTGTGACCAGGATTGATTATTATATGTTATATTACACATGTATCTTAAATTTGGAAGCTTTACTAACCATTTTATTTTGGCTTTTGGTTTTAGCACATCCTATTGATGGGGTTTTGAGCCTTTTTGGTGCAAGAAAGAGTTGTTTGAGCATAGATGACCTATATGGGTCATATCTAACTTTTTGGGAATGTAATGCAATTTTATTATGATTAATTTTTGAAAGTATGATGTAGGAATGACCTCATTTTAATATAAATTAAGAGAATCATATAAAAGCATGTTTTTGGGTCATATGTGAATTAGTGCTCTTGGAGGGAAGCATGTGACCCAATGAAGTGTTGTTCAGGTTTGAAGGAATTATTTGAGAGATGGTAAGATGTTTTACAGGTTGAGGAAGGTTTAAAATCATATGTGCAATATTTTAGAGCCAAGACAAGTGCAAAAGCACCTAGAGAGAGGGAGTTGAAGAAGGTTTTATTTAGAGAGGGTTTGAAAGAGTTTGGGGCTGAATTTTTGGATCATTTATCGGCTATGGTATCAACATGTTTTTAGTGGACATACTTCATCAAAATATATTATGATGATTTATATTCATAGGAGTCTCTTGTTGTGAGTGATATCAAAAAGGGTTTAGGGGTTGGTGCTCCTTGTGGAGTTTGTACCTCACTAAAGAAATATCATGTGATTTGTGATATTCACTTGATTATTTGTTATCGTGTGATTTGTGATATTCACTTGATTATTTGTTATATGTAATATAAAACAATGTATAGTTTTTTTCTTCCCCTATATGGTTTCCCACTTACATATGGTGTTCTTGTGTTGTGTACTTTGTTTCATGCTCTTGTGATTGATGTTGTATATCTTAATAAGCATGTAATGGTTTATGGATATTGAATGGATAGTTAATGTGATGTATGAAAGTTAAGTTGAATGAAGTAAATGTTTTGAAGGATTGATTAACCCACCCAATCCATTGTGCTTCCCATAATTTTTATCGAGTAGGTCCTTTGAAGAAATATTAGTAAATTGAAGTATATCCTTTGAAGCAAAAGGAATGGGTAAGTCTTCAGATGTTGAAGCTGCATTAAGGAAGAGGAATGAAGTAGCTCAGTTAGGGATTGATTTCTTATAATAAAAGATCAATGATATGGAGATAAAGCATGGTCAAGCTATCAAGGGTTTCGAATCTCAAGTAGAGCTTATGTCTAAATCTATAAAATAGAAAGAAGAAATTTATTCCAGGTATGAAAAGAGGGTGAAAAAATTAGAATCTAATGTAGAGGATGCTTCTAAAGGTTCAAGGTGTATAGCAAGTTGGATAAGAGTTCTGAAACACTTGAGGGGATCTTGGACAAAAAAATAATGGCTAATGACAAAACAAGAATATGGTTTTAAGGATAATATGTGAAGAATGATGTTGTTTCTAGACCAAGTATTAAAATAAATGGGAAGGTTAATTTGAGAAGGTATAACTATGTTAGACAACCTACTTCTATGAGGTATAATTCTTCATTTAATTTTAATTGCCATATATGTCATGATTTTTATCATAGATCTAGAGATTACAAGATGAGGTCTCTAGGGATGTGATAGGTTTATTTTAAGGTGAAATATTTTGATGTTTTTATTATGGTCATAGGTCCAAGGTTAGTCGTTGGAATCGTAGTTTTTATGAGATGATAAGAAAGATGAGTGTTATTTGTTTCAATTGTCAAATAGTAGGTCACATAGCAAGCCTATGTACAAGAAAGAGGAGGTTCATTAAAATGTATGATTCAAAATAAGTGGTCAAAATACCTAATCGTGGAGGTAAATCTAAGGAGGCTAGAAAATTTGAGGATTGAAGTAAGAAGACTTATCATATGGAAGTTTCGAGGAAGAGTCTAGCCCAATCAATATGGGAAACAAGTTCCTCATGCCCAAGTCAAGTTAGGAAGCATATTTTCTTTGGTTAAAGAAGAAAAAAATGAATAACATAACATGTTTCTATCTTCGATTCACTCTTCTACACATGAGATGTTGAGAAGATTAGGATTTTGGGAAACTTAAAGAGTGATTAGATATGTGTGTAGACTCCAAATTTGTGTCTTACGACCCCTTGTGACCCGCATCTCATCTCGCAATATAACCTCATCACCTAAACCTTACACAATTATTTATTAATTACCTTGTAATGGATAAATCCACATCACCTTACGCCACCTCATTTTCCACTTCATCATGACCTAGCCCTAACCCTAAACTATCATAATTAAGACCCATAACTTGGTCCACCTACACCCATAACTAATGACCCCTTTCTCGCACCCAAAACCGACCTTCTAGTCATTTTACCAAGCCCATGACTGATCTCTCGAGAGAAAAGCGGGGAAGGTGGGCTATTTTACTAAAAATAGCATACTTTTTCCTTACAATGCTGGTTCTACTCGACCGCCGTCGGTTACATAACCGCCATCGGCTCCCCTGTAAATGGGCTCCCGAACCAAAATCAAGGCGTGGAAGGATTTTGAATCAATAGAGATCATTGGGAGCGATCAACAGAGTCCAGATCTTCACCTGACCGAGTAGAGACAAGTGAAGAAACCAGAAGCGTTTACAGCAAAGGAGATCAACTTGCATCTTCGTCAAAACCAGTAAGTCACATCTTGCATGTCTTCTGTTATAACATTTCTTATGCCTTTTGAATCACAGTCCTCATAAATCCATCCCTGAAGCCACTACCCAGCGTGCATATTACATCTAACTATCATTCATCACCTTATCTCCTAATATCACCCATATACAGCCTTACAAATAACACAGCTACCAAATAACACAAACACCCCACAAAACAACCAACCTTCAGATCTTAGACTCTACCGATATCGGTCATCAGTAACCGCCATCGGTTATCAGTAACCGGCATCGGTTATACTGACTATAACCAATAACCAGCCTTTCCCCTACCCAGTTCAACAAAGCAATTTAATTGATATCTTATAGTCTTTTGTGTTAATTCATATTAGCAAGGGAACTGACCACCTTCGAAAGGAAGTTTTATATTTCCTGGGCCCAAGGCAGTTTCCTCATTTATTGTCTAATTAAAATCTTGTGGTCTTGTGTTCTTATTTGCAGGTAGTCCTTCCAAGACAAAAAGGAGTTCTTCGCAGTCAGCCTGATCTTTCTCTACGGTACGCGCACACCATCTCGACATTCTACAGGTATTCCTCCTAGCCCCAACCCTTATCTGTTTCTAAAAGGAATGAAACATTCCGAGTGAAACATTTTGGCACGCCCGGTGGGACCCATTTTGGGTTTCTTTATTTCTTGCTTGCTCTCATATAGGGAGCATACTTGCTGTTTTCTTCTTCTAAAGATATTCATAAGGTTTTGTATTATTTTGGTAAAAGAACTTGCTTTGTTTTTACATCTTGCATTAGTGAAAGTCATCTCTTTTGCTTCATCGAATATCATTGTCGATTTGGGTTTAAAACACGTGCATTGCATCCTTTCTTGCTGTTTTCAATTCTAGTGAACATAGATTAAGTAACAGGTCGTACACGTGGGGGTGATATCCATGGTATTGACAAGAAATTAATCTTACATTCACTGCACAACACATACCGAATCACTTCACAATTAACACAACAGCTCAAACATCCCCCTTTTTCCACGGTATTCCTCCGCCCGATTGAGGTAACCTTATAAGCCAAAACAACTTGACATTTCCCCTAAGTCTCTTGTTTAGGATTCTGACATCATTCTACGTCTAAAGGCATAAGCCCCCATGATAGTTAAAATTAACCCTAGGGTTAATCTCGGATTTGCGTGTGCATCTTGCTTGTTTTTAGTTGTTTTCTTTCTCATACTGCCTTCTTCGTGATCAATAATTGGACAAGTATACTAAACGTTGTTAAAAATGAAATTAGCAGCCCTTTTATATCTTGTTAGCCTGAGACTTATTACACCGACATCGGTTACGACCCGGCGTCGGCTGCCTATAGTATAACCGACATCGGTTCTTAGACCGATATCGATTCTTGTCTTTTCCGATTCGACAAACCAAAGAACCTACCAATTTTACCGGTCTGAGTTTGTTTCTATTCCTGACTGATTGAAACCCTACTGTGAACTCCTGTCCATGGTTGTTATCACTCGAAAGCAAGCCGCCACCATGGTTTCACATGCTTGCTCTGTTTCTTTGCCTGAATCACCCCCTTCACATTCTGTGGGGAATCCTATGGATACCTAAACGAGATCCCCAAAATTCTGTGGGAGATAAGGAATTTGCCAAATTCTGGATGCTAATCCTAGCGCTGTACAATACTATTTGTCTCATGCCCCTGACCGTACGCCTGATGGTCAGCTCCTTGTTGGCATGCCTATTAGTATAGCTGCTCATTTAGCTCCCACTCCACCTGATAATACCACCTTGCTTCCTGCATCTCTAGCCCCGTCTCCCAATTCGACGGCTTCAGAGGTTCATACGAATTAGATTGGCTTTGGTTAACCTCGGACCCCACATATCATTACCGCCAACTGCCCCTACCTCATCTCTCTTGCAGACTGCTCCATTCATGACTTGCTCTCTGCCACCTATCCACACGAGCTTTCCTTCTCAAGCTCCACCTACCTTTTCATTCCCATACACGTATCCAGTGACCTCAACATCCTATATGGGACATCCCTATTCGGTTGCCTCAACATATTCATCCTCCACACCTTATCAACACTTAACCCCACCAGGGTCTAGCGGTGGTCCTTGGCCCAATTTGCCTCCGTTTACCACAACCGCACCATCATCTCATCCAACCACAGATTTCATCAAACAAATGATGGACAAAATGCAAAACCTGGAGGCTTCTGTTTCAGGAAGTCGTAGCGCCTTGACATACGAGCAAGTTTTTCGGGAGCCCATTCACCCTTCTGTCCCCCTTCATTCATATCCTCCTCAATGGGAGTTACCAAAATTTACCCGTTTTAACAGTAAAGAGGACCCTCAACAACACTTGCGATCATTTAGACATGCTTGTTATTTGATTGCTCATGATGATGCCTTGTTACTCCGCACCTTTCCCATGTCCTTATCAGGACCCGCCTTGGAGTGGTACAGTGCTTTAACCCAGCACTCAATCTTCTCTTTTAACCAACTAGCCCAATCTTTCTTGGATCATTTCTCCATTAACATTGCCAAGAAAGTATCTATCACCGACCTCTATGCCATCCGACAATTTGAAGACGAATCTATCACAGATTTCGTTGGACGATGGCGGGGCCTTATCAACCAACTTACGTATGCCTTGCCTCAAACCGAACTTATCGAACTGTTTACGCGGGCCTGCGCTAAGCACATCTCCCCTACCCTCCAAATTCAAACTTTCCGTACATTCGATGAAGCCTTTACTATGGCTCGAAAACTAGAGATTCGAGCCTTAGAGGAAGAGAAATTGCGGTTGCGTAACAAAACTCCACTTTCCGAACCCAAGATTCCACCAACAAACCTAACACCACTAATTCTCACCCATCGACCGCTTCGAAATCAAAAGGAGCTGTCCACACGGTGATGGTCAAATCTCAAGCGCCGTCTAATACCCCGCCAAAAACCACTTATAAGTATAAAGCAGAACCCATCAACTACACTCCCTTGGGAGAAACATATGGTGTGATATTGGAAAAATTGCTCAAAGTAGGAGCCATTACATTACCTCCTGTTAAACCTCATTCCGGGTTTGATTCCACTCATGCCATACCTTCCAGTACAAAGAAAATGACTTCTATAACTTTCATAGTGTAAAAGGACATAGTCATGAAAACTGCAAGATTTTGAAAAACATAGTGCAGGAAATGGTTGACGCATGGGATATAACCCTTGATAATCCTAATGCCCCTGCCAACTGAAATTTGAAAATCTTCAACAAACCATTCCCGAATCACTCTCCCATCATAACACAAACCAGGATATCTTAGCCGAGGAGAGTGTTCATGAGATCCATGCAGTCTTCGATACCCAGCCAAAAGCCTCTATCGAGAAAATTTTGAATCAAGCCTCTTCACTAACACAGGAGCCCGAACCTCCTTTACCACCATCAAGCCAAAGTGAAATCATTCCTTTCCCCATAAAGGAGTTAACTGCCCAGACTTCTCTTCCCATCGATGAGTCTTCTTATACCACATCCCTACAAGACTGCGAACAGATGTTATCTAATCTATCTATTTCCCAAACTTCTCCTTCTACCACTCTTGCTGCACAAGAGGAGGGTACGCCACTCCTTTTGACATCCTTAGACGAGAAATCTCTTGCACCGACATCACCAAATTCTTTAACCATGACAGACCCTCTCAAACATGCCCTCCTGCCTATTAGTCCTTCATCACCTAAATCTTTTCAACAACCGGTCGACCTCTTAATATCTATTGATACAGTACCTCATCTACCCCCTGTATCACACCCACAGTGGACTGGAATCACAACCCACCTTTCTTCCGTACCAAATTTACAATTCAAACCTGAAGACTGTCATTCTCCAGAAGATAGACGAATCCTATGGGAATTTTTGAGTACCCCTTATTCTACTCAAATGCAGATGACCGATCCCGACACCTCTACCATATATCCTAAATGTTTACAGAAACTCAAAATGCCTATGTCCTCATTCTCACCCCCCGTATCTATATCAAGTATCCCATCCACCTCTATTAACCTAACCAAACCTTCCCCTACACTTGGGACCTCACCCATACCCAGTCTAACACACCCGCCTAAGTGACTAGATTTATCCAAGAATAAAGCCACCCCGCCACCTAGAAGACAAGCTCAATCTATGCCTCTATCACAATCAAAACCATCATCGTCACACCTACCTTCCATATTGGGACCTCATCCTTCCACCTTGCATCAATATATCATACCTCCTGCGTTTTCTTCAAAGCGACCTACACCTTCGCGCCCATACGAGGATCAAAGGGTATATCAACATTATCACCCCACGCATCCGGTCCACCAATCAACCCTAAACAAACTCCATCATCAAAGGATTTATTCTCTCTACTCCCCTTTCTCCGTGGTTATGTCCCACTACCACGTCATCGTAGCTTTATCATCTAACCAATGAATGTAGCTTCGCACCAAAGACACCACATTTAGTGAAAACCGTGTGTCAACACCCCTTGGCTAAACCACAACCGCCCGCACCAACCAACCATATCCAAACATTATCGAAACCCAGACAATCAATACCCTCATCCTCTTCTGATTTTGACCCACTCAAAGGATCTTATGCCAAAATCCTTGCTATGTTAGTAGAGAATGCGACCATTTCCCTACCCCCACTTAGACCTTATGACCCGTCTAAACCTCGACCTATAGGTTATGATGAGTCTAAGATCTGCGCTTATCACCGCACACCGGGACATGATGTGGAGGGATGCAAAGCTTTAAAAACCATCCTTCGTCAGTCACCTCTCCCGGATACAAAGGTTAAGAAAGACAACTTACGAAGGGAGAGACCTTTAGCTCCAATTCCCTCTACTATACCATCTGTCCCCGCCTCACCAAAATCTATCATTATTACAACCCCACCTCTTGAAGACCATGACTTATCCCAACCATCTTCCTCATCTCAGGTCTACATGAGATTAATATGATTAGTGTCACTACTCGAGGGCAGAAAAACAATGAGAAAGTGAAAGAAAGCACACTGCCTCCTCTCCTTCTCCGTCCAAGCACCCGATTGCACCACCACCCAAAGTGGTTATTTGTGGACCCGCTTACCCCGTCTCTAATGGAGCTGCCCATCGAGCCATGATCAAACAGCTTCACCAATCACCTGTAAAAATGACACTATATGATCTCATTCAGACTTCTGAATCTCATCGACAAGCTCTCGTTGAAATTCTTCAGGGGATCGAGGTCTTACCTAATGAAACCCTTCCCGTTGCCTCCATTCTGACACCCAATCATGTTGCCTCTCTCACCAAACAACCCACCGCCCCAACCACTTCCATCTCTGTACCACAAGCTGCTGCAGTCAGTTTCTCTGAAGATGAAATTGTTGACTTTGGTACAGAGGACCCTGACCCTACACTTTTCATCTCCGCTTACGTCCGAGACATTCGGGTACGTCGTGTTATGATTGAAGGGGGCACTAGCCTAAACATCATCTCTTCAAAAGCCTTCCAACAAATGAATATCCCTTCTAGCTACATGTGTGCCAACCCCATCATGTTGCGGTCATTTAATGACGCTATTACCTCTACCTTAGGCACCGTGATCCTCAACATTCGGGTAGGACCATGTACTTTACCCGAACTCTTCTATGTCCTTGAGGGAGAGTTCCAATATAATATATTGCTGGGTCATCCTTGGATCTGGGCCATGGGATGCATTCCCTCAACATTACATAGATGCATAAAATTTGAGTACGAGGGGAAGTCCTACACCGTAAAAGCTGATCCCCCCCTTTAAAACCTGTAATATGTTATACCGCCCAAACGATGTGCTTGTACCAATCAAGACACCCGTTCACTCAACCCAACCATCTTCTTCAACTGTGCCTCAAACATCCACCTCAACCACACCTATGCCTTCAACTGATGAAACCACCGTCGCAAAAACCACTTCCCTTCCCGCAGCTAACATCCCAACCTCCGACCCCTTAGTAGATGTTTTTCAACGCCTTACGCTGGGGGAGTATCGCCTATATAACATTAGTTCTTTCCATACCCCACAGGAGTACGGACAGGTACATGCACATCCTAACTATGACCGTCATGTGGGGAAGTAATCTCCTACGGACCACCTCACTGCCGCACTAACCTAACATATGGGGGTGTCGACGCGTCTTCCGTTGCCCCTGAGCCTCCTCTTGGTGTGGTTCCTTTCCAATCTGATTTTCAATACCTGACAAATCATCGCTTCGCCCTCACCTTCTTGACTCGCTGTGCTTGGAAAGGCTTTGGTTTTGGTCTTTATGAACAAGGCCGACATACGCTCATCCCCATCACCACACGCAAACATAATGATCGTAGTGGTCTCAGATTTCTGGAAACACTTACATCGACAAAACCTCGTGACAGTTGCCTTCTGGAAGAAGACGACGTCACCCCTACCAAACCATCATCACCCACTTTGCCATCATCACCCACAGAATCTATAGACCCTGAATCTATCCCTCCTAACTTTTTTTTTTCATAAATGCTATCTTCATAGGTCCTCTCACTTATCAACGCGATAATGAGGACCCATCTTCTCTTCCCCTTCTGTATCCAGACATGATCGAAGAGGATTCGCCTTTGATTAATGTTGTTGAGTGCCAGGATGATGACTCCATCCTCACTTACCTTGGGGCGGACGACTCCTATCTTCAACGTGCCTTACCATCTGAAACTCAAACCATGTTGAATGAATCAACTATAGAAATCAACATCCACATGGAGGAGGATCCTCACATTGTGAAGATCGGACAATCCCTTAACACATTAGAACAAGCCGCCTTTACTACCTTTCTCCGTACCCGCAACCAAGCTTTCACTTGGTCCTACACGGACATGCCAGGAATTGATCCTACCATTGCCGTCCATAACATCACTCTAAACCCCGATTCCAAACCAGTCAAACAAAAACTGAGAAAAATGCATCCACGCATTGCCCTCTTGGTCAAAGAAGAGCTTCAACGACTTCTTTTTGTTTCCTTCATCTTGCCTATTGACTATCCTCAATGGATTTCTAACATCGTACCTGTCACTAAAGCGACGGGGGACTTCGGATATGCATGGATTTCGAGACCTTAACCTCGCTTGCCCCAAGGATGACTTCCCCCTCCCAAGTATTGATCAACTTGTTGATCTCACTGCGGGTCATGAAATGCTTTCTCTCATGGATGGCTTTTCAGGATACAACCAAATTTTGGTTGCCCCTGCTGATCAACACAAAACTGCCTTCATAACTCCTTGGGGAACCTTCTGTTATCGTGTCATGCCGTTTGGCCTTAAGAATGCTGGTGCTACCTATCAGTGGGCTATGACTTACATTTTTCATGACATTATGCACACTATCCTTGAGGATTATGTCGATGATCTTCTGGGAAAATCTAAACATCGCAGTGAACATCTCGATGTTTTAACCATTATTTTCGATCGCCTGTTGCAATATTCTGTTCGTCTTCAACCAAAGAAATGTGTCTTTGGTGTTCTTTCGGGAAAAATTCTTGGCTTTATCGTCTCTTTGCGTGGCATTGAGGTTGATCCATCTAAAGTAAAAGCTATCCTAGAAATGCCCCCACCCAAAAACCTCAAACAATTGCGTAGTTTGTAGGGTAAACTTCAATCCATCCGGCGTTTCATCTCCCAACTCTCGGATCGATGTCACCCTTTTCATCACCTTCTTAAAAAGGACGTTGCCTTTCAATGGAGTGAGGAGTGTCACCAAGCCTTCGAAGCTCTCAAATCCTATCTCTTGCAGCCACCCGTGCTTATCCCACCCTAGGACGACCGCCCTTTCTACCTTTATCTTTCTGCCACTGACCATGCTATAGGAGCTATGCTCGCACATCGGGACTCGGCACGTCGAGAACAGGCTGTTTATTATATAAGTCGTACCCTCGTGGATTACGAGACTAGGTATACACATGTAGAAAAATTGTGCCTAGCCCTATCATTCGTAGCCACCAAACTCCGACATTACCTCCTGAATCACAAAACTTTTGTCATCACCAACACGGACCCCATTCATTATATGTACGCCAAACCACATCTAAACCAACACATCAATCGATGGCTTATGCTCCTCGCTGACCTCGACCTTGAGTTTATACAACAGAAGTCAATCAAAGGACAAACTCTTGCAGACCAACTTGCGGAGGCCCCTTTACCTGGGGAACAATTCACCAATTTTAATTTCCCTGACGAACTCATCGCCACTCTTTCACTCGGGGAAGAGTCGTATCAAATGACCCTCTTCTTTGACGGATCTAAATGCCGGTAGCGGTGGAGGAGCCGGCATTGTTCTCATCCCTCTTGACACTGAACCTATGCCTCTTTCATTCCGGCTTGGTTTCCCCTGCACTAATAATACAACGGAATACGAGGACCTTGTTCTGGGTCTCCAAGTTGCGATACACTTAGGTATCAAATCTATCAATATTTTTGGTGACTCTCAATTGGTAGTCAATCAAGTTATGGGCATCTACCAATGTAAAAATGAGGAACTTCAAAAGTACAAATACTACGTGGACTCACTTCTAGCCTTATTTACTCACTATTCTATCCAAACCATTCCCCGCTCCACTAACAAATTTGTGGATACTATGGCTTGCTTAGCCTCACAAATTCTAGCTTCATCAACTGACTCTGAATTATTCGTCGTGGTCCAACAACTTTTTGCCCCATCCTACTCAACCCCGGTAGTTTGTATGATAAATACTGTGTCTACTAATTCGCAGGATACCTGGTACCACCAATTTCACGACTATCTTACAATCTCTATTCTCCCACCTGACCTTACTAGTAACGGAAAACGTGCTTTTCTTAAAAGTGTTTCACGTTATGTTGTCATGGGGGGACTCCTCTATAAACGTGGCTTTGATGGTATCCTCCTTCGCTGTCTAACCGGCGCGGAGGTCACCTATACCATCCAACAAGTCCATGATGGGATTTGTGGTGGACATTTTAGTGGCCTTGCCATGGCTAAACGAATCCTTCGCCTAGGTTATTATTGGCCTACTCTCAATAACGACTGCTACGAATATGTTAAGCGTTGTGTTATGTGTCAACAACATGCTAACCTTCAACATACTCCTAGCCATCCGCTGCAGGTCGCACGAGATCTTTGGCCTTTCTCACAATGGGGTTTAGACCTTATTGGTGAGATTCACCCGTCCTCTTCACAACGTCACCGATGGATAATCACAGCCACCGAATATTACACAAAATGGGTGGAGGCCATTCCACTCGTTTCGATCAAAAAGGAAAAAATTGTCGAATTCATTAACCATCACATTATCTGTCGTTTTGGTATTCCTCATCGCCTAATAACAGATAATGGTAAATCTTTTAAAAACAAGTTGTTACAAGACCTTTGTGACAACTTTGGTATCAAACTTAGTTTCTCATCACCTTACTATCCGCAGGCCAATGGTCAGGCTGAATCTTCTAATAAAACCCTAACCAAAATCCTCATGAAAGTTGTCAATGAATCCGGAAGAAATTGGCACGATCACATTCCCTTTGCCCTTTGGGCTTATCGTACTAGCATTCGTACCTCCACTAATGCCACACCTTTTTCTTTGGTATATGGTACCGAGGCTGTCCTGCCTCTCGAAGTACAAATACCCTCCCTTAGAATATCTCTTCAGGATATTCTCACCAACGATGATTTCCACCAAGAGCGGTTAGCCCAATTGGAGCTTCTTGACGAGCGTCGTCTTACAGCACTTGATCACCTCCAAATCTATCAAAAACATATCAAGCGTGCTTATGATAAGCGACTTCATGAGCGCACCTTTAAGGTTGGTGATCTTGTCCTCAAAGAGAATCAACATGTAACCAAACTAGAAAAGAGCAAACGTGGAAAATTTGCTCCTAATTGGATTGGGCCTTATATAATCACTCACACTTATGGATCAGGCACTTATCGTTTAGCTTCGCTTAATGGTAAACCTGAGCCTGAACCCCTTAATGCCTTGCATCTTCGACCATTCTACTATTGAATTTAGTGTTATATCACTTCTTATCTACCTACTGCTCATCCCTTGAGCTCATTTACCGCTACATACATTTTGTTTCCTACATCTCCAAATAAAATCAAGCTCACTTCTCACCTCCCCTCAAACGATGCCTTCCCCTTTTTAGTCTAGTCCATGACTTCAAAGTATTAAAATACCACCTTCTTATGGGATTTTCTTGAGTCAAACTTCCTACCAAACTAGATGCTTCACACCAAAAGAACATCTAGCTATCTAAATTATATATAGACTGTTCCCTCGAAGGACAGCTATATGCCAAATTATTGCTGCTATTCTATATAGAATGCTCCCCCGAAGGATAGCTATGCACTAAAATCATATCTGCTACTATAAATAGACTGCTCCCTCAAAGGACAGCTATACACAGTCAGCCTTTATCAGAAGCTTCTCGCATTGATCAGCTTTGCGAAGACCTCAAGAATAGTACAATCAATATCCCTTGTAGACTTCCCACATCGATCAGTCTATATTCAGTCAAATAAAAGCCTCATTCAAAAGAACTTTTTGGGTCATGGACTTGTCTATTTAGGGTAGGTTCTCTTTCGTCAGAACACTCACTTTGTAACAAGTTCTCTGTACCTCAGCTATATCATCCACCTCACCTCACCATTTGTTTCAACTCAAGGGACGTAACGTACACCCGATATATTGTGATCATACAACTCTTTTCACCGATTGACTTCTCGTCTACGTACGGTACCTAGGGCTTCAAGATCGTTCTACATTGTGTGGTTTG
This sequence comes from Taxus wallichiana var. yunnanensis, assembly GCA_018340775.1. Classification (NCBI taxonomy): domain Eukaryota; kingdom Viridiplantae; phylum Streptophyta; class Pinopsida; order Cupressales; family Taxaceae; genus Taxus; species Taxus wallichiana. The sequence continues at coordinate 411,835,711 of CM031234.1, read as the reverse complement.
TTTAGCTCTTTTCACCTACAGAGCACTCTTTCCACTTTGCCTCACATCTAGGATTGTGTGTTGATCTTAATCAGGACATGGTTCCCTTCCACTCGGGTAGGCTAACTTTCACTTCTCTTGTACCTTTTACAATGTCACCAATTCGTTACCAACACCATCAACCTTACCTTACCAATATTACTATCAATACCTTTACCAACCAACCAATCACCTAACCATACCTAAATTGCCTGAATTCACCTCTCCCTGGTCCTAAGGGAGAACTACATCGGTCTGAGGCCCTTCCTTGCTTTGTGTAATGGGCTATGTAGGCAGCACTTAGGAGACATGGGGTCTCCCAAGGTTAGCTCGACCATCCCCTACCATAACCTATCATGTGTGGTAAATATAAATATTTTTGTGTATTTATATTTAATCACATTAAATCTTTATCCTTTTTCAAAACACCGAAAGTCAAAACGAAAACATTCTTATTATTATAACTCAAATCAACATACATATCTCGTTTTATTTAGATGTTAAACAAATACATCTTCTCTATCATCGACACGCAGGTCGGTACTCTTATTTATTCTTATACCTTGCTAACATTTATTTAGACCCTCACGCCTCATCCCGAACCCGGTGATGATCGTGATTGTCGACGCCTTTCGCCAGGCCTCTCTGTCCTCAAAGGTACCATGGCTATTGGTACCACCCACTGATCTGCCAATCTCTCCTGTAACATATGAATACACTCCCTCGCATGGAGATCTCTCGTCTCTAGTCCTTGTGCTCGTGACTCCGCAACCACTAACAATCTTCTTGCCTCATTCACCTGCGTTTGGAGCTGCTGAACTAAACTCTGTAGACGATCTCTCTCTGCTGTAATCACAGCTATGTCAGGACGATCACGTATACCTCGCAGCTCCGCTACCCACCATAATCTATAGGCCTCTGTCGTTCCTGCATCCATTACCCTGCGATCGGCGGCTATTTCCTCTGGCCCTTCTGGAGGTGTTGGCCGGGGAGGTGAGAATGCTGCCTCGGCATCGATCCTCATATATGGTCTATAAGCCTGGGGTATATCCTGCACAAATCCAAATTGTCGCCGCACGCGATCTAGAGGAATCCTCTCATACTCACGGCCTGTGCCCTGCGATCCACCTCAATCGCTCTACACCCCTCAACTCCTCAGCTATGTTCTCTGTTACCATATAGTTTCCGTATGGCCTCCAACAGATATCCGCAATCGTCACCATCTCCCATACCTACCTATAATACTCAATGTCACCCGTCACAGCCTGGGATCTTGCCTCTTGTTCTGTTTGGACCCATCGTCTGAATCCCAACCTTTGTACTCCGGTCTCTCCTGACTGGATGGGTCGGCCTATTGGTCACACACAAACAATGTGCTCATAGGCCCAACAGTGTAATAAGTATGAACAATCCAGTGTCGTCCTATGATTTCGCCTACAAGCCCATAAACCCCTGTATAACTCCGCCAAATATGCAGGTGCCCATGTAAAAGTCACGTTCCTTTCTATCATCTCCCAGATAACACACATCAATGCCTTTGGAAATCTTCCCCTACGCCTCGGTAATGCATAATACCCTACCGCTATCATTAATATTCTCGCTAACCTTGTCTCCTCGGGATGTGCCTGCATACATTATCCCATACGTAAATGATAAACCTCATTGTGTCAAATCTCGTGCGTATGAGCCAAATATTGTTTCATTATCATCCCTCGCGCCGTACTAGGTAATGCTGATATCTTGGTTCTCTGTAATAGGAGTCTCAAAATACGGAACACATCTTCCAATGTTACTGTCATCTCCCCTATTGGCAGATAGAAGGTATTTGTCTCAGGATTCCATCTCTCAATCAACGCCTGTAACATAGCATGGTTACGTGTGATTCGTGAATAATAGCAGATTCCACTTAACCCCAAATGATTTATCAATGTCCATTCAGCTGGCGTTACATCCGCTCGGATTCGTGACAACAGCGCTGGTACACTATCATTCATCCTCAACCCTGCCTCTGCCTGCATACATCCAAATAACAAACAACCATTCAATTCCTCAAATCCCCGGGTTTTTTCTCAAATTCTGGAAATTCCTACAGCAACCGGTATCATTTACAGCTAACCGGTACCGGTTGAGTAACCGATACCGGTTATCCCTAACCGATATCGGTCACTGTTACTTTCATACACCTTGCCTAAACAACCACCTACGACAATAAATTGCTCGTTTATTCCTCTCTGTATACACAGACATACCCGAAACCCTTGATTACCTACCACGTAACACTCACCTCATTTATAACCCTTGTTATCATCTTTTCTTTCTCATATCTACCCACATACTCTCCCCCATCTTATTCACAAAACATGCAGAAATCAAATCACAACCAAAACGTTTACCTCTGGAGTTGCAGCAGCTTGAGGTGGCCCTTGTCTTCCCTCTCGTCCCTGCCTGCTGGATGCTTCTCCTCGTTCTGCCATGATCACCACCCTTTTCAAATTCACCTTTCTGCCTTCTGAATCTCAGAACACATTCACTTTCCCTGTCTCTTTTCTCCTTATCACTCAAATTTCTCATGCAATTACCTGTCTCAGTCGTCAAAAAGCGTCGCGTTCACGTATTTAACTTCTTGCATGGCTCTCAAAATTAGAACTTAAGTTGCCACCCTAGCTTTTTTATTTTTAGAAAAGCTCATACCTAAATAACCGGTATCGGTTATGTAACCGATATCGTCTACTAACTACCGCCGTCGGTTATCTAACCGATATCGGTTATACACCTGCCTTTTTGAAACATGGTTCTTTTCTTCATTTTTACCTAATTTTTGTCGCGCCCGCCTCTTTTCCTGCATCTCATCACCATTATCCATATTTGTCCATCCACCACACATATCATTACAATTTCATTAACATCATCTATTTTACAAAAACAAACAAGTCATCAACTAAGGATACCAAAACAAAACAAAAAACTATCTATCTATACATCATTTGGATCCAACTCATCAGATACATATATAACAATGTCCCAAAACCAGCACCAAAACATGCAACATTTCATCATATAACACATCATCCATATATCAACATGTCAATTAAACTCATCATACATTCTATATACCACAAACCATTGACGAAATACTTAAAAACATTTTGAACACCGCATATGGATCAAAACATCATCTCTATATATATATACAAGTTTTCAAATATACACTGTGCCCTGCATCGGGGCCTCTGTGATCTCATAATCCAACAAAGCCGGCACGCAGGCCGCAATAACTATCAATAATCTCGACTCGGCTCGCAGGCCGGTCCCTCATATCAAAAATATACTCGGCTCGCAGGCCGGTACCAACTGTACAACCCGTACTCGGCTCGCAGGCCGGTATACAATAAATGAATGAATGAATAAATGAGTAATATGTAGGCACGCAGGCCTCTATAAACATAACCGGTTCGCAGACCGGTGCCCATATCCAATATACAAATACAAAAACCATGCCGGGCTCCCTCAGCTCTCCCCACCGCCCTCAGCACCTCTCCCCGCTGGTCCCTGTGGTGCCTCTCGCCTCCTGCCTGTCACAGACACGCCGGCTGTGGCTGCACCTCCCTGAGATCTCTGGCTGTGAGAGGTCTCTGCTCTATGAGCTGCATAAGGCTGATACTCAACTCCGGTACCATCAAGAATATCCTGATAGTATCGGGCCTCCGCTCTAACCTCCATATAGCGCTCTCGAGCCACTGAAGGAGCTGGGGCTGGTCCCCTGGCACCTAATACTAATGCCCCCGAGCTGTCTTTGGTGCCGCTGTGCTTTGGTGCCTATGGCCACGGTGGTGCGTGTACTGTCTTGCTGTGGTATTGCTACTTTACTGCACTGCACTACACACTGTGGGTGTCTTCTTGGTGGTGGTGTCGCTTGTGTCTCACACTGAGCCTGGGCTAGCTGCCCCTGTAAGACCCCTATCTCGTGCTGCAAGGCAAAGCAAAGTTGCCCACGTAAGAGCTGCACTCGACCCCGAGTTGATCTCTCTGCTGCCACATTTGCCAAGTCGGGTACAGGCGGGGTCTTACCCTCGCCGCTCTCTGACCAGCCCACCACACCATGTATGCTCCTGTACAACCAGCATCATCTACTGTGTCATCTGCTGGCCTCTCAGCAACCCAATCTGGATCCAAGGGCTGTGGTGCAGGCAGTGGGGCCTCTACATCATCCCTCCTGTACTGAGGGAAGGGAGGTGGCTCGTCCTGTCGCAGCCCCATCTGCCTGCGTACCCTCTCTAGGGGTATCCTCTCGTACTCTCCCGGCCTCCGTCCTGCTATCCAGAATGTGTACTGGATCAGACGCAACTGTAAGCGGGCTCCTCCGCGAGGGTGATGACCTCTGTAAGGTCTCCATACAATATCTACCACTGTCAGGCCCTCTAATAAATGTCTATAATATGCCACATCCTCGACTGTAAGGCTGCTTGTGGCTGGCCCACGACCCCCAACCATCTCTGAAAACCATATATGTATATGACCTATGGCCCCCAGGCTTGGGGTAACCCCTCTTTGGTTTGATGATGCATATGATGTGCTCATATGCCCAACAGTGAAGTAAAAAAGTCGAACAAATACCAAATCGCCGCATCCGGCGATAACCCCAGAGCTCTCTGTATAGCTGCACCAGATACACTGGTGCCCACGCATAGCAAGTATGCTCCTCCACCATCTCAAGCAAACCCCCATCAATGCTCATGGAAAGCGGCCTCCCTCTGAGTCCGGGAGGGCGAAGCAGGTGATCCCAATCATCATCAGCACAGCCAGCTGTGTCTCGTGTCGGTGCGCACGGTACATGTCACCATACCGATACTCGCGCTGTGATAGGTAAGTCGCGGCTGCATCTCCAAAAACCTGCAGGATGCTGTCCATCGCTGTCTCTGAATCTACCTGGAAGACTACCTCTCCCTCGATCGGCAGTCGAAGGATGCGATACACATCCTCCAATGTGATGGTCATCTCTCCGGTCGGGAGATGGAACACATTGGTCGCCGGATCCCATCTCTCGATGAGGGCGACCATCAGGCTGTGATCTCTATCAATAGCTCTGTATCGCTGGACTCCGCCGAGTCCCACCTCGCGCATGATCGCCCAATGAGCCACAGATACGTGTGGCCGCATCCGCACCAACAGCGGGGGCATCCTATCCCGCATCGTCAACTGCTGACGTGCCTGCAAAACCAACCCACATCCTTAGACCTACTCTTTATCACAACATCTACTTTACCCTCTAAACCCCCTTTTATCCCCCCGACCACACCCCAACTCTATACCACCCCCCTCTAGCAACCTACCTTCAACCACCCAACCCAAAACCCACCCAACCCCAACCCATACAAATCCCATATCTACCCACAACTCAACCCACCCAAACCCCTACCCGACCCAAAGCCCAAAATCTACCCAAAACCCAACCCAACCCCAACCCATACAACTCCCATACCCATACAAACCCACCCAACCCAAAACCAAACTCAACCCACCCAAACCCCTACCCGACCCAAAGCCCAAAATCTACCCAAAACCCAACCCAACCCCAACCCATACAACTCCCATACCCATACAAACCCACCCAACCCAAAACCAAACCCACCCCACCCAAAACCAAACCCACCCCACCCAAAACAAACCCCACCCACACCCCAAAACACACCAACACAAAACAAGCCCAACCCAAACCCAAACCCACCCAACCCCAAAACAAAACAAACCCACACAAACCCAACCCGACGCCGGCCGATATACGACCGACGCCGGTCCATCCCAATGCACCCTGTCCACACAATTTGTGACCGATGCCGGTCGCTTAGCAACCGACATCGGTCGCTGTATTTTACCGGAGCCGAACCCCCGCGGCCCCCACCCACATTTTTGCATTTTTCTACTTATCTACCCACCCAAACACCCTAAAAACCTACCCACCCAGCCGCCTTGCCCTATTTTACCCATCTATCCTCTTCGTTTTTCAAATTACGTCCATTTACTCATTATTTCCTAAAACATGTAAATTCCTACCCAAACCCCCAATTTAGCTTAATACCATTCAAATGCACAAAATAAAGAGTTCGAACCTACCCGAACGACGACACGTCATCATGGTGGGATGGGTGGTGGTGGTCCAGCTGGTCCAGCCCCTCCTGCTCCTCCTGCCTGTGCCATAGCTCCAATTCTGATCTGCTGGGTCCCCGGCCAATCAACTGCTGCCTCCTCCTCACTCGGGCCCGCAAACAACTCACTCCTCTAGCAAAATAGCTCCACCTCACTCAATAAAACCTCCAATCTCAACTCTCCATGTCAGACAAATCAATTTGGTTTTCAAATAACACAAGTGACAATGACAAGCCGTATTTTTCTTTTTATAGGTTTTTCGCCCTTAACCGATATCGGTTTCATTTTGCCCTAATGAACCGGTATCGGTCCCTTAACCGATATCGGTCATGTAGAATCGACATCGGTTTTTCTTCCAACTTTCCCCAATTTTTTGCCCTTATTTACCATTTTCCCTTTTTAACCACATATCGCCTATATCCACCTTTGTTGAACACCATTTGTTTACCTATTCGGCCCGACCCAAGGCCTCAACCTACCTATTCGGCCCGACCCAAGGCCTCAACCTACCTATTCGGCCCGACCCAAGGCCTCAACCTACCTATTCGGCCCGACCCAAGGCCTCAACCTACCTATTCGGCCCGACCCAAGGCCTCAACCTACCTATTCGGCCCGACCCAAGGCCTCAACCTACCTATTCGGCCCGACCCAAGGCCTCAACCTACCTATTCGGCCCGACCCAAGGCCTCAACCTACCTAACCGGCCCGACCCAAGGCCTCAACCTACCTATTCGGCCCGACCCACGGCCTCACCCTAACCATTTGGCCCGACCCAAAGCCTCAACCTACCCCCCCGGCCCGAGCCAAGGCCGCAACCCAACAACCTGGCCCGACCCATGGCCGTACCACCTCAATACCTTACCTAAAATCAACACCATACACTTTTATCCACCCATCCTGTAGTTTTTTGTTCAATCGAGCTCACCTGTTTGTGTTTTAGCATGATTAGGGTCCTTGACTTGATCTGTCGACCAACTTTGCCTAGACCTAGACCGTGACATTTATCTCAACCAAACCAACCATTTGGTACTGCCGAACATGCCTAAACGTTCCTGTACCTTACCTGTTATATACCCTGGAGCTACTTCCTATGCCTTGGATACCAGGATTATATCACCCTTGTTTGGATAAACTATCGACCTTTGCCTATGCACTGCTGGTTTGCTCGTCAAATCATGTACCCTAGTCATACGATTGCATTTCAACATGCGTCTGCTTCCTTGGACCTACCCCACCACCTTACCATCCCCTCTACACCATTTACCCTTTATCAACCCTATCCCTGATTTCACATTCTCTCAATCTGTGATAGATTTGAGGGGGATTACCTATACCCTTAACAACGGAAACCACTTCATATTATTGTCCGTGCAGCTTTACAAAACAAGCTACACGACAATAAGGGGCTAATGTAGACACCAAATTTGTGTCTTACGACCCCTTGTGACCCGCATCTCATCTCGCAATATAACCTCATCACCTAAACCTTACACAATTATTTATTAATTACCTTGTAATGGATAAATCCACATCACCTTACCTGCCACCTCATTTTTCCACTTCATCATGACCTAGCCCTAACCCTAAACTAACCTAATTAAGACCCATAACTTGGTCCACACCTACACCCATAACTAATGACCCCTTTCTCGCACCCAAAACCGACCTTCTAGTCATTTGACCAAGCCCGCAACTGATCTCTCGGGAGAAAAGTAGGGAAGGTGGGCTATTTTACTAAAAATAGCCTACTTTTTCCTTACCGATGTTGGTTCCTACTCGACCGCCGTCGGTTACGTAACCACCATCGGCTCCCTGTAAATGGGCTCCCCGAACCAAAATCAAGGCGTGGAAGGATTTTGAATCAATAGAGATCATTGGGAGCGATCAACAGAGTCCAGATCTTCACCTGACCGAGCAGAGACAAGTGAAGAAACCAGAAGCGTTTACATCAAAGGAGATCAACTTGCATCTTTGTCAAAACCAGTAAGTCACATCTTGCATGTCTTCTGTTATAACATTTCTTATGCCTTTTGAATCACAGTCCTCATAAATCCATCCCTGAAGCCACTACCCAGTGTGCATATTACATCTAACTATCATTCATCACCTTATCTCCTAATATCACCATATATACACTTCTTACAAATAACACACAACTACCAAATAACACCACCACCCCACAAAACAACTAACCTTCAGATCCTAGACTCTACCGATATCGGTCATCAGTAACCGCCATCGGTTATCAGTAACCGGCATCGGTTATACTGACTATAACCAATAACCAGCCTTTCCCCTACCCAGTTCAACAAAGTAATTTAATTGATATCTTACAGTCTTTTGTGTTAATTCATATTAGCAGGGAACTGACCACCTTCGAAAGGAAGTTTTATATTTCCTGGGCCCAAGGCAGTTTCCTCATTTATTGTCTAATTAAAATCTTGTGGTCTTGTGTTCTTATTTGCAGGTAGTCCTTCCAAGACAAAAAGGAGTTCTTCGCAGATCAACCTAATCTTTCTCTACTGATGACGTGCACACCATCTCAACATTCTACGGTGTATTCCTCCTAGCCCCAACCCTTATCTCTGTTTCTAAAAGGAACGAAACATTCTCGAGTGAAACAATGTGAGTTGATCTATCCATGAGTTTTTTAGTCCTTGTCATTAGTAGGTGTTTGAGTTGTGAAAATATGCATGATCATGGTCTAGGTTATTGTCAAGCAGTGTTTCAAGGAATGTACTTTTAGTCAAAAGTATGAGATTGTTGAGGTCTAAGTTTAAGGTCATGTCTTTTCTCAATATATCTATTTTTAATCTCTATCAAGAGAATTCTGAGTTTGTTATTTTGTGTGTGTGAGTCAAATTCTTACTACAAGTGGTGATGGTATCCATTATGTAATCATGGTAATGAGTTTCATTAGGTAGTAAATGTGTTATTAGTCCTTTACAATTCCATTTTATGTGTCAAATTATGAATATCAGTCTCTAAATGTTGGAAGTTATGAAATTATTATGTTGAAGTATGAGTATGACAAGAAGTCAAGTAGTGATTTTCAAAAGTTTCCTTAGGACTGAAATCAAAATCTTAAGTCTAATACTCATGCCATAAGTATTTTTTTCGAGTTTCCAGTTTGTAAAGAGTATAGGTCTTTAAATCAAGGTTTTATTAAAGTATCATGCACAACTAAGGAAGTGTGAAGGTCCTTATCATGAATTAAATATGGTTTAAACACTAATAGTGCACTAATATAAATGAAATGGTGTAAAGTATAGTAGAAAATCAGAAATAGCATCTACCATGTATATATGAGTCTATGAAGGAGAAAGCATGTGATCTTCATGATGTCATGTGGACTACAGGCCTGAAAGAGGTGAAGTTACCATGGAATGGATAAATTTAGTTGTGTTAAGATCAAGGTGTGTTTTGAATTGTTAAGAGTTCTAATGTTGTGTTGACCTCAAATAAGGTCTTCAAGTAGCATGATTCTTCAAGTCAATTTGAGTATGATTGAATATGGTCCTAGAGTTGATCTAGGAACCTATGATTCCTATTTATGTATTTGATTTCATGAATTTATGAGTTTATGCACGTGTTAATGCTCATGAGACAAATTGCATAAAGTATGGACTGTGTAAAGTATGGGTTTTAGATATTCTCTCCATGTGGTTAAAGGTATGAACATGTGTTAACTATTCTTACAAGTGTTTATGATGATCCAAGAAGTGTTTCATATTGTTTTTACTTCATAAGTGAAGGAAGTTAATTAATTTCAGTAGGGTGCCCTTGCTCTCGCTATTACATTTTTCTAACATTGTGTTAATTTTTTGCTATAATTTTGTGATTTTTAACAAGTTACAAAACTAGGTTTCTAGGTTTATGTTAAATCTCTTTATCCTGCATGTTATTTTTGGAGGTCTTAGTATGATGAAATAGTTTGAAGGGGAGTTGGTTTCACTCTTCCAACAAGCCATAGGGGTATATGAAGAGCTATTTCTCTTAAGATGTGAAGAAGGCTTATTAGAAAAAAATTTAATGATGATTTCATGCAAAGATTTCCAATTACAAGGGTAGAATAAATGATAAAGAAGAGAAAAAGGTAACCTATGGGTTTTAGGTGGTTTTTAAGGAAGGGGAGAAATTTTTGTGTTTAAAATCATGAGAAAGATACAATGAAAAGTGCTTCGACATAGTTAAGAGTAATTCAAAAACTACTTGGTTGATTATTTACTTCTAGTGTGTTAGATTGTTTCTTAATAAGATGTTGCAGGATCATGGTAGTCAAAAAATGGTATGCTACAAGTTTTATTAGCTCACTAAGACAAGGGGAGCTTGATTTTCTTCTCTAGTAGAAGTTTCATATGTCTAGAAGGTATGTAAGGCAAGGTGATTGATGAAATTCAAGTCCATTCCAAAGGTATATGGTTTCTTGACTTAAGAAGTTCAAGGTAGCATGTTTTTGAGGTTGAAAGGACTAAGAAAGTGCTTTAGGAAGAGTTAAATAGTTGAGTCATCTTTATGACTCATATGCAAGGTAAGTGGTCCTAATTTTGTGTTTTTAGTTAGAGAAGGATAGTATGGTTCCATGGGGAGCTATAAGGAGTGGATTCATGTTATGTATTGGTTTTCATGGTTGGAAAACATTGGTCTAAATTTCTTTGAAGATGTGGTTTAGGGACAATGGTCCTAAAGGAGGTTTTGCAAGTATTAGAGGTAGATTTTGTGATTTCTTGCATGGTTCAGACCTAGATGGAGATGTTTAGCATGAATGAAGACAAAGTGAAGGATATATCTATTAAAAGCACAATGGACTAAAAAGGGGGTGAATCATTCCTACAAATTTATTACTTCATTTACCATTAGATTAATCAAGTAATATAATCCATCCATTCATACACATTCAACCATATAATTATAAGTGTGCACAATATCAACAAAGAACGACATAAAGTGCATGCAAAAGAGCTCATACACACAAGATTTAAGTGGGAAACCCTCATGGGGAAGAAAAACCACTAAAACATAAAAATTATATTTTCATGATTCAAATTTAGTAAGGATCCAACCCCACAAGGAGCACCCCTAGTATAGTAGAGCACCAACCGTACAAGGAACACCAACCCCTAATTTAGTGAAGCACCGTAATATCTCACTAATTAATCCTTTTAATTTGAAATTTAATTATTCAAATAAATATGAATATTGATGAAAATATATGTTCATTTGAATAGTTAAATATTTCCTTTTACTATTACTAAATGTTGTTTGAAAGTTTTGCGGTGTTTTGTATGTTAGTTCAGATTTTGTTGTTTGGAGTCAAGATGATTTTGATGACACTGTCCTTAGTTCCCATATGGAGTAAGGGTGATGTCGTTCCTAAGCCTACTTGCAAATTGCATTCGATATTGTGACATGGAAGGAATTGTATCACCGTGGTAATTATTTTGTGGTTGCATAAATAGTCTTTAAGTTGGCATAAAATGGTAAAAATATTTAAGTCGTATAATCCTTGTTGAATTTATATGTAACAATAAATTTGTGACTTTATTATTTTAAACTAATAATAGGATGGAGGCATAGTGCTGCACCATGGAATGGTTAAACTTAATGATGGATGATTTTAAATTACTAAAAAATTATGGTGATAACACCATAATGCATGGAAGGATTGAAAGTTTTAATTGTTTTTGGGATTATATTTTAAAAAAGGTTAATGATAACCAAAATATACATGGAAAAGTTTTTAATTATTATTAAATCCACAAAGGTGGACATTCACGTATATGTGAAAATAAGGTAATTATTTGTTTCCATATTCAAATTATACTTGGAGACCACCCCTCCAATTTTGGCTTTAGAATCCAAAAATAATCCACTTAGCAAATGGAATATGTAAATCAATAGGGTTTTTGGGGATGCATGGAGAGAATGGGGGAAATGAAGTGGAGTTGGGTTTTCTTGGCATTCATTCGACTTCAGTTAGCTCCACTCATGGATAAACTCTGGAAAAAAATTATGCATGTGGGTGAAATATTTTTTTGGATAACCCTTTATTTATTACAGAGAATACAATGTGATGAAATTTTTGTTGGCTAAGATATAATTTTGGCATTTAGGAAAACAAATTTTAGGCTAGGGTTGAGTTGAATCGAAGAAAAATGTTTGAAGAAAGGGGTTTTTCACCTTGTTTCTTTGGTTTTTTATTTTTAAACGGATTGTCTTTTTTTTTAGTGTTGTGAATGAGATATGAAAAATATACCTTGAATCTAGTTCTACATTGATTTCTTTTAAATAAAAAAAATGTTGGCGAGTTATGGATCTTGGAAAATGGTAGAGGAGTTCAAGGGTATTTAAATAGAGTTCATACATGAAATTTATAACTATTTTCTCATCAGAATCAGTATTGCGAATGCTTTGCAAGAAAAATGGGTTTAAGTAATGTATAGAATAAATTATCTCTGTGGAATATTAATATGATTTTTGTGGGTATTTGTGAAAACGCATAACCCTAGGGTTTATGTCATTTATCTTATGATGTATTGTGGTTTTTTGAATTATACATTTGATATCAAGTTGTATGGCTTTCGGGAATGGAAAATAATCCAATAAATACTTGAGGGTTTTCCTATATGAGTTCATTCCTTAACATATATGGTTGTACCTATGTTCATTTTGAATAGAAATAATACCCAGTGGCGTGGGTTCAAAATTTGCATGGTCATTTCTTCTTTCCCTAACAATATATTTTAAATGGATAGAATAATTTTTGAAACTTATAGCTTTGATTGTTTATAATCCTAGGGTTTCTGAAGCTAAAATTTGTAATGGAATCTATTTTTTTGGGAGTTCAATCTCTTGTTCTTGCAAGCATGGATAGGGTATCTAACTATGACCCCACAACTAATTTTGATCTTGTTCTTTCCTGAATGAACTATTATTACTTATGTTAATATTTTGTTTTAGTGAATACCGATTGGTTGGTCTTATTGCTTGAACCTGATATTGAGTGAAATGTTTACTTTTCTATGTAATATGAGCGGATTAGTAAACTAACCTTGGTATGGAAAAAGTAGAAATTGGAAATGTCATCCTTGCTTTAGTTATAGATGCTTGAAACGTTTTGGCATGTACATTTGGAAATGTATAAAAAATAGAATTTTGATGGTACAATTGGGTAAGATAACTTTATTATTTTTATTTTTTACTATCCCGAGATCCTCTAACTCAAAGGGTTGGATCAATTGATCCATACCTTTTTATTTGAAGAATTTATTTCACTATGTGATTTAATATAGTTTATATTGATTTATGGAAAATTTTAAAAGTGGAAAATACAAGGGGAAACTCGGAATTGTTTTTCCAAAATTCTATACATAGTCAATTTTATGGTTTAAAATTATGTGGTTGACTCTTATGGCATGTAAATTATTCTACGATAATGAATGATGCAAAACATATGTATTTTTCCTAGATTTTTAGTTCATTTATTTTCATTAATTGGATTGATCCTTGAGTGCAATGATAATGGATCTGACACAGTTTGTGATCTTAAATCATCCATCAATCGCATGACTTGTCATTGAATAATAGTGATGAATATATGCGGAGAGGTCCCTCAGGAATGCTTCACATATATTTCCCACACTTCTTCCATCGCAACTTGACTATGGGATTGATGCAAGATTCCAACTCCCTAACTGTAGAGGAAGCATTACCATTGTAAAGTGGATGAGCTAGGTTGTAATGACTAACTTACTATATTTGTGAAAAACTTAGTTAAGAAAGTAGATTAACTTCTTTCAAGTTTTATGAACTAACACCCCAAAACAAAACAATGTTGTAGGATTAGTAATGATGAGCGGACATTATTTCTCTTTCTTGTGAAGATCGATGTTAGAATGGATTATTTATATTACGAGATCTTGTATCATATTGCACTTTTACTTATTATTAAATAAACTTACTTTGGGAAAATTGTATTTTGTAAGAGTCTAATAATGGACATGACTCGTGATATATAAATATGATGGTTGATTTGTATATGTATAAGTACATTGTTGTGTTATGGGCTTGGGTAACTAAATAAAATATTTGATTAAGTTAAGGTTATCATATGTATCTGTCCTAAGCTTATGATAGGCATGGTTCAAGATGAAAAATATATACCTCACACCTAATTGTTCCCCATTGTAGTAAGAAGGTTATTATGGCTAAATGAAAAGAATATCAAGTGAAATATGAAACTGTAATTGAAGGAAAAAATACATGAAGTTAGTCTTAACTTTGAAAAGAAATATAAATCAGATTTTGGATATACATTGGTCCAATCAAAGGGTTGTTAATTAGGTATATATTTGAAAAAATTTCAGTCAAGAATTATTGTTCTTATTCAAAGACAATCATTAAATATAAAAAGGAATAAAATCTTATTTTATAGGCATGTTAGATCAAACAAGGAAAAGGGTTGTACATAAAATAAAGGACTAAAAGTTAATAATCTATTCAGGAATTTAATTGAATGATTCAATGCTAGTAATAAAGTTTAAAAAAATAAATATTTTTAGTGAATTATGGGATTAATCATAAAGTGATAAGCAACTAGTCCTTAAAGGATACTAGCCTTGTCAATCTTAAACGAATGAACTTTAAAGATAAGTAGGATAAACACATCCCAAACAGTTAGTGACTACTTATAAGACGTAAGATCATATAAGAGAAGTCATCATACTTCAAAATGTAAAAGAAGTTTACCTAAAGCGGGTATTACCTCTAACATAAAATAAGATGAATATATGAGTTCAGTCCTAACTAATGTAGACATAACCTTAATTAGGGGAATTAAAATATAGATAAAATATGGTATGACTATTTAGGAATAGTAATTTTTCTGCTTTTTAACAAGTTATAGAACTAGGTTTCTAGGTTGATGTTCAATCTATCTATCCTACATATGAGTGTTGGAGGTCTTAGTATGATGACATAGGTTGAAGGGGAGTTGGTGTCACTCTTCCATCAAGCCATAAGGGTATATGAAGACCTATTTCTCTTAAGATGTGAAGAAGGCTTCTTAGAGATTTTTTTAATGATGATTTCATACAAAGATTGCTAATTACTACAGAAGAATGATTGATTAAGAGGATAAAAAGGTAACCTATAGGTTTTTAGGTGTTTTTAAGGCAAGGAGAAAAATTTTGTGCTCAAGATCATGAGCAAGGTGACATGAAAAGTGCTTGGGCAGAGTTAAGAGTAATGCAAGATCTACTTGGTTGATTATTTTCTTCTAGTGTGTTGGATTGTTTCTTGATAAGATGTTGCAGGTTCATGGTAGTCAAAAGATGGTATGCTACAGGTTTGATTAGCTCACCAAGATACAAAGGAAATTGATTTTCTTCTCTAGTAGAATTTTAAAATGTCTAGATTGTATGCAAGGCAATGTGATTGCTAAAATTCAAGTCCATTCCAAAGTTATATGGTTTATTGACTTAAGAAGTTAAAGGTACCATGTTTTTAGGTTGAAAGGACTAAGAAAGTGCTTTAGGGAAGAGTCAATATGGTTGAGTCATCTCTATGACTCATATGCAAGGTAAGTGGTCCTAATTTTATGTTTTTAGTTAGAGAATGATAATATCATTCCAGGGGGATCTATAAGGAGTGGATTCATGTTACACATTATTTTTCATGGTGTGAAAACGTTGGTTTGAATTTTTCTGAAGATATGGTTAAGGAATATTGGTCCTAAAGGATATTTTGCAAGTATTAGAGGCTGATTTTGTGATTTCTTGCATGGTTCAAACCTAGATGGAGATTATTAGAATGAATGAAGACAAAGTGAAGGGGATATCTATTAGAAGCACAATGGACTAAGAGGGGGTGTGAATTAGTACTACAAAATTTATTACTTCATTTACCATTTGATTAATCATGTAATATAATCCATCCATTCATACACATTCAACCATATCATTATAAGTGTGCACAATATCAAAAAGAACCATACCACATGCAAAAGAGCTCATAGACACAAGATTTAAGTGGAAAACCCTCATGGGAAAGAAAACCCACTTTGAAACATAAATATTATATTTTCAAGCTTCAAATTTAATGAAGATCCAACCCCACAAGGATCACCCTAGTTTAGGTCCTGGTACCAGTCCTATTAATGGATGGGGACAAGCCTATACCCATTCCCATCCTCGCCCCCCCTATCAAACCCGCCCCTCCCCTCTATATAGATTCTATCAAGGAATGCATCTTGGGGGTCTCATCGAGAGATCGGAGAGGGTGTGGGGCTTTCCTACAAGGAACACCAACCCCTAATTTAGTGAAGCACCCTATAATATCTCACTAATTAATCCTTTTAATTTGAAATTTAATTATTCAAATAAATATGAATAATGATGAAAATGTATGTTCATTTGAATAATTAAATATTTCATTTACTATTATTAAATGTAGTTTGAAAATTTTGTGTTGTTTTGTATGTTAGTTTAGATTTTGTTGTTTGGTGTCAAGACGATTTTGATGACACCATCCTTAATCGATATGGTCATCACACAATGTTATGTTACCGTAGTGCACATATGGACTAAGGGTGATGTCGCTCCTAATCTAACTTGTGCATTGTGTTTGATATTGTGACATGGAAGGAATTGTCTCACTATGGTAAATATTTTGTGGTTATGTAAATACTCTTTGAGTTGGCATAAAATGCTAAAAATATTTAAGGTGTATAAGCCTAGTTGAATTTCTATATAACAATAAATTTGTGACCTTATTATTATTTTAAAATAATCATAGGATGGAGGCATAGTGCTACACCATAGAATGGTTAAACTTAATGATGGATGCTTTTGAATTACTAAAAATTGGTGATAACACCATAATTGCATGGAAGGATCGTAAGTTTTTTTTTTTTTTTGGGATTCTATTTTTTTTTTAAAGGTTAATGATAACCAAAATCTACATGGAAAAGTTTTTAATTATTATTAAATTCACAAAGGTGAACATTCATGTATATGTGAAAATAAGGTAATTATTTGTTTGCATATTCAAATTTGACTTGGAGACCACCCCTCCAATTTTGGCTTTGGACTCCACAAGTCATACACTTGGAAAAAGGAAAATGTAAATCAATAGGGTTTTGGGGGATGCATGGAGAGAATGGGGTAAAAGAAGTGGAGTTGGGTTTTCTTGGCGGTCATTTGACTTTAGTTAGCTCCACTCATGGAGAAACTCTGGAAAATTTTTCTGCATGTGGGTGAAATAATTTTTGTTGGATAACCCTTTATTTATTATGGAGAATACAATGTGATGAAAGTTTTTGTTGGCTAAGCTAGAATTGTGGAACTCGGGAAAATCGATTTTAGGCTAGGGTTGAGTTGAATCGAAGAAAAAAATTTAGGAAAGGGGTTTTTCACCTTGTTTCTTTGGTTTTTGATTTTAAAGGGATTGTATTTTTTTCCAGTTTAGTTTTGTGAATGAGATATGAAAAATCTACCTTGAATATAGATTTGCATTGATTTCTTTTAAATAAAAAAAATGTAGAATCTAGTTATGGATCTTGGAAAATGGTAGAGGAATTCAAGGGTATTAAAATAGAGATCATAAATGAAATTTATGACTATTTTCTTACTATAAACTCGCATTGCGAATGCTTCTCTAGAAAATTGGGTTTAAGTAATGTATAGAATAAATTATCTCTATGGAATATTAATATGATTTTTGTGGGTATTTGTGAAAACGTACAACCCTAGGGTTTCTGTCATTTATCTTGTGATGTCTTGTGGTTTTTAGAATTATACATTTGATATCAAGTTGTATGGATTTGGGGAATGAAAAATAATCCAAGAAATACTTGAGGGTTTTCCTATATGAGTTCATTCCTTAAAATATATGGTTTTACCTATGTTCATTTGAATAGAAATAATACTAGTGATGTGGGTTCAAAATTTGCATGGTATTTTCTTCTTGCCATAACAACATATTTTAAATGGATAGAATAATTCTTGAAAGTTATAGCTTTGATTTTTATAATCTTAGTGTTTTTGAAGTTAAAATTTGTAATGGAATCTATTTATTTAGGTGTTTAATCTCTTGTCCTTGAAAGCATGGATATGGTCTCTAACTATGACCCCAAAACTAATTTTGATCTTGTTCTCTCCCCAATGAAATATTATTACTTATGCTGATTTTTGGGTTTAGTAAATCTTGTTGGTTGGTCTTATTGCTTAAACCTAATATTGATTGAAATGTTTAATTTCTATGTAATATGAACTGATTAGTAAACTAACCCTAGCATGGAAAAAGTAGAAATTGAAAATGTCATTCTTGTTTTAGTTATAGATGCTTGAAACGTTTTTGCATGTACATTTGGAAATGTATACAAAAATAGAATGTTGATGGTACAACTAGGTAAGATTACTTTTTTTCTTTATTTTTTTTACTATCCCGAGATCCTCTAACTCAAAGGGTTGGATCACTTGATCCATACCTTTTCATTTGAAGAATTTATTTCACTATGTGATTTAATTTAGTTTATACCGATTTCTGGAAAATTTTAAAAGTGGAAAATACAAGGGGAAACTCTGGAATTGTTATTCCAAAATTCTATACATAGTCAATTTTATGGTATAAAATTATGTGGTTGACTCTTATGGCATGTAAATTATTCTACAATATTGAATGATGAAAAACAAATGTATTTTTCCTAGGATTTTATTTCTCTTATATTCATTAATTGGATTGATCCTTGAGTGCAATGATAATGGATCTGATGCAGTTTGGGATCTCGAATCCTCTGTCAATTACATGAATTACGATTGAATAATCATGAGGAATTTATGCAGAGTGGTCCCTTGGGAATGATTCACACATATCACCCACACTTCTTCCATTTCCAGATATGGAATTGCTACAAGATTCCAACTTTGTAATCGTAGCAGAAGCATTACCATTGCAAGGTGGATGAGCTAGGTTGTAATGACTAATTTACTATATCTATGAAAAAGTTAATTAAGAAAGTAGATTAGCTTCTTTCAATTTTTTTGAACTAACACCTCCAAACAAAACAATTTCATAGGATTAGTAATGATGAGTGGACATTATTTCTCCATTTTGTGAAGATCGGCATGAGAATGGATGATTTATATTACAGATATTATATCCTATTATACTTTTACATAAAATTACATTGGGAAAATTATAATTTGTAAGAGTACAATAATGGACATGAATCGTGATATATAAATATGATGGTTGATTTGTATATGTATAACTACATTGTTGGTAAATAAATAGAATATCAGATTAAGTTAAGGTTATCCTATGTTTTGTCCTAAGCTTATGATAGGAATTTGTTCAAGATGAAAAATATATACCTCACACCTAATTGTTACCCATTGTAGTAAGAAGGTTATTATGGCTAAATAAAAATAATATTAAGTAAAATATGATACTCTAGTTGAAGGAAAAGATACATGAAGTTAGTCTTAACTTTGAAAAGAATTATAAATCAGATTTTGGATATTCATTGGTCCAATTAAAGGGTTGTTAATTAGGTATATATTTGAAAAATTTCAGTCAAGAATTATTGTTCTTATTCAAAGACAATCATTAAATATAAAAAGGAATAAAATCTTATTTTATAGGCATGCTAGATCAAACAAGGAAAAGGGTTGTACATAAAATAAAGGAATAAAAGTTAATAATCTATTTAGGAATTTAATTGAACGATTCAATGCTAATAATGAATTTAAAAAGATAAAAATTTGTTTTAGTGAATTATGGGATTAATCATAAAGTGATAAGCAAATAGTCATTAAATGATATTAGCCTTGTCAATCTTAAATGGATGAACTTTAAAGATAAGTATGATAAACACATCCTAAAAGTTAGGTACTACTTATAAGATGTAAGATCATATAAAAGAAGTCATCATAATTAAAAATGTAAAAGAAGTTTACCTTAAGCGGGTATTACCTCTAACTTAAAATAAGATGAAGATATGAGTTCAATCCTAACTAATGTAGATATAACCTTGATTAGTGGGATTAAAATATAGATAAAATATGGTATGACTATTTAGGACTACTAATTCCTAATGGGAATCTTCACTAAGGAATTAATAGAAAAGGTTTAGGATGTATGAAGGGGCAGTAGAGGTGATAATCACTTCATGAACTTAACCTTTATGTGAAGAAAATAAATGCATAAGATGTATGTTGTTAATTATTTTTCCGAAATAGGATAGTTTAGAAGCGAGTAGGAACAACGTAAACAATGCATGTTGAAGGTTATCTATGAGTATCCTATCAACTAATTAATTTGGTAGCATATTAAGCAACGGATTGGACTCAATAGCTAACCAATTACAGGCATTGGGGGTTCCTTGAAATTTCATCATTGAACTTGTTAGGAAGTAAGGGATTCCTAATAAGTTCACCTACTTAAGTTTAGTGAATCTAAATAATTGTGATGATACAATGGTGAGGTGATGGGAAGAAAATTTTAGACGTGTTGTGCACTCGTCTATAAAAAGCATACATTGTATATTTAGGAAATTTTTTCCAAAGTAAGGTGTTTTTGGGTACATTATCTAATCACCGTGATTCCTCAATCTCGAAGTGTAGGATACAAGATGGTGTGTACTAAGTGGACTCTAAGTAGACACTAGAGGATCAGTCATAAGTTCTCACTACCACGTAGTGTGGTAAAACTAGTGAGGCTAAGTATGAACATTCAAATGAATTTTAAGAGTGATCATGGAGATCAGGTATATTTAACCCTTACAAATGCATAAGGTTTATCACTATGTTATATGATGGATTAAATTACTAAGAAATGATGCATAAACTATTTTTAGCTAGTTACCTAATTTAATTATGTAGAGGAATGTCTACTCATTTCTAAATTAATTTGACTTGTTGCATTAACTAGATATAGCTAGTAATTTTATTTGTAAATGCAGAGGAATGTCTAAATGTTGTTATAAAAAAATCCTACTAATTTGGGTGTCAAATTTGAGGTTGTTACATTTGGTATCAGAGCTGTAGGTTTTCAGCTCTTGGACCTTATAGGTATGCTTTGCTAATATAAATTTATTTTACCTTTATCAAGGATAGATGACCCTAAGAGGAAAAGGAACTATTACAGGGAAGCCTCAAGAAATGTTGAAGGTCCTCCACCTACTAAATAGTTACAAGAAATTCTTGAACTCCTTTGAGACACATGGGACCGTATGGTTGTATTAGAACAATATGTTATCAAAGTGAACGAGATCCTTTTGAAGAGGAACTAATTATAGAAGATGAATATCATGATGAAGATGAACATCATGAGAACAAAAATGCATGGATGGTAAAATAACTATCCCATGATAATAAAAGGATAACTCTGCCAAAGTTTTAAGTAACAAACTTGGAAGATGGGGCTGAATCATGGCTGAGTGAAATGGAGAAGTATTTCAAAACAAGAGTCTTCTCAAAGGAGACTAAAACAGTTTGAGGAGCTTTTCATCTTTCTCGACAATTATCATCATGGTGGGATAACAAGAAGCTTGAAATATGACATGATACTACTTCCATTTAATGGGAAAAATTTATGATTTACTTTCATCAATGTTGACTTCCCGAGATCTACTTTGATAAAGAAATGACTTAATTAAAAAAATTAACACAAGTGAAGCTTAGCGTAATAGAAAATTATGAATGGTTTACAAGACCACTGAAGTACGTTCCCCAATGTTAAAAATATAAGAAATTTATAATTAGGAAGTTCATTATGACACTCAACCCAATCATAGGTGGTGAAGTGGATGTACACAACCCATCTACTATGGAGGAAATATTTGAGAAGGCTATTAGGCAAGAACAAATGCTAAAATCTATCTCTAGTAATATAGAGGAAAACATAAATAAATTTATTAAAACTCCTTCAAATGGTTTTGTTTAAAAGCCATGGGTAAAGAGAGAGGACAACAATCCAAGGTTTTTCCAAAGGAATGCAAAAATAAATTTGTTGTAAATAAAAATTTAGGGAAGTTTAAGGTTCTAAATAACACTCATAAATATGAAGGAAAAGGGCCCATGGGTGGTTTTTTCAATTGTGGGGATCTACACTATGGAAATTGCTTCCCACAAAAGAAACAAAGAGCTTGTTTTCAGTAGCAAAATAATGTATATAAGAAGATTCATGTAGTTATAGGCAATTGTGAGGATGAAAAGGAAGATGTACTAGTAGAAGTACCAGGTAAGTTTTATGGTCATTCTATAAAAATTTAATTGATATCGAAGTAATAAAATGCTTCATTTCTAAAGTTTTAGCAGCAAAATTGTGTAGAAAATCTATTCATATGGAAAACTCATGGACAATATAGTTTGGAAACAATGCTTTCCTATGGCTGCACTAGAATTACTAGAATTAAAAACTTTACAACTGAAGTGAACCTCTATGTAGCTCCATTAGGGTCTTATGACATAATAATTGGAGTTAATTGGTTGTACGAACATCAAGTTGTTGTGGAATACGAGAAAAATATGTAAAATGCCTAGATGATGAGCTGAAACTAACCATCATTCAAGGATTAAAAAGGGGTTTTTGAGTAAGGAAAATTTCAGCCATGTCGATGAAAAAGGAAAAGAGAAAGGTTTGTACAGTCTTTTTTATAAAAATATATGATTTATAGGAAACTAATAAGTCACCCTTGGCTAATTTTCCATGTTTGCAAGTGCTTTAGTGATGTATTTCCAAAGGAGTTACTGAAATACCTCCAAAAATGGAATTTGACTTCATAATCGACATCAAATTTGCAAGTGCGAGCCTATGTCAAAATAACCTTATCACATGACAACAATAGAGCTAATTGAGTTAAAGGATCAAATGCATGAGGTCATCTCTAAGGGTTTGATAAGACCTAGTTTATCACCATGGGGTGCATCAAGTAATTTTGTGAAGAAGAAGGACGAAACCCTTTTTTTTGGATAGACTATAGGATGTTAAACAAGGAGACAATTAAGAAAAAATATCCTTTTCGTGGATTTACAATCACTTCAATCATATGAGAGGTGTCATAGTATTTCATAAAATAGATCTAAGGTCAGGATACCACCAATTGAGAATCAAAGAGGAATAAAATGACAAAATAACGTTCATAACATTCTACGGGCATTATGAGTTCATGGTTATGCTATTCGAACTCACTAATGATGTGAAAAGCATTTGTGAACCTCATGAACAATATATTTCACTAGTATCTCAACAAGTTTGTACTCATGTTCCTAGATGATATACTCATCTACTCTAAGAATGAACAAGAGCACAACACACATTTGGAAATCGTGTTGGAGATTTTGAGACGGAACAAGCTTTATGTTAATTCAGCCAAGTGTGCAAAAAGAGATACATTATTTGGGTTATGTAATTAATGAGGATGGAATCTCCATGGACCATGCAAATATAAGTGTAGACTGGCCAAAACAAAAGGATGTGCACGAGGTAAGAAGTTTCATGGGTTTGGTAGGGTATTACCAAAACTTCATGAAGGAATTTTCGAGATTGGATGGTACAATAATGTCACTTTAGAAGAAGGAATTTTTTTATGTGGACTGATAAATGTGGACAAGAATTTAATCAATTAAAGGAGCATTTGACAACAACTCCAATGCTAATCATTCCTGATCTAAAAAAATTTCATAGTTATTATTGATGCATCTAGGGAAGGATTAGGAAGATTTCTACTCTAGTATGAACATGTTTTGGATTATAAGGGAAGAAAAATAAAATTTATGAGTATAATTATGCCCCTCATGATTTGGAATTGGCTGCAATAGTTCATTCATTATAGGTTTGGAGGAACTATTTGGGTATATTGTTTGAACTAAAAACCGACCACTTGGGGCTGAAGTATATCTTAATACAACCCAATTTAAATGCAGGGAGTGTAGATGATTGGAATTTCTATCACAATATAAATTAGATATCAGTTTTATCAAATCCAAGGAAAATAGGGTAGTGGATGCCTTGAGCCATAGGAAGTACATGGTAGTTATTATAACCCTATTAACAAAATTCAAGGAAGAAGTCATGAACAATTCAACTGAAGATTTGTAATATTTACAAGTACACGTAGCTTTAGAATTTTATCCTAAGGATAAGAGATATGTTGGTTTTAGTTTTGATAGTGATAAAATTCTGTGTTTTGAAAACAAAATTTATGTTCTGAAGGGAATGAGCTTAGAACAAAATTGTTGTGGGAATTCCATGATGCACCATACTCTAGTCATCCTAGAATAACCAAAATGATAGCAGATGTAAAACAACAATATTTCTAGAAAGGAATGAAAAAGAGCATCACAACTTATGTTTCAAGTTATTTAGAATGTCAAAGGGTAAAATTGGAGCATGCACACACACCTTGCTCGAATGTTGTATTCGCATAGTGTTCCGCACCAAAAATGGCAATTCATTAGCATGGACTTTTTCCAGGGGTTTCCCATGACTAAAAAAATGACATGATATGATTTTGGTTGTAGTGGAAAAGTTAACAAAGGTAGCTCACTTTATACCTGGGAACCTTATTGATGATTCCTTGGTTCTTGCTAAAAGGTTTGTGCATGAGATCTTTCAATTATAGATGTTCTAGAAATAATCATTTTAGATAGAGATCCAAGGATGACATCTCGATTGGAAAACATTAAATTCAGGTTTGGGTGCTAAAATGAGTTTTAGTTAAGCTTATCATATGGAAACAAATTGTCAAACTAAGTGTGTAACTCAAGTGTTGGAAGAAATGCTTTACATGTATGACATGGATCAACGAGTACAAGTGGTAATAATACATGCTAGTAGTTGAGTTTACATACAATAAATCATATCACTCTTAGATGAAAATAACACCACTTGAAGTGTTATATAGAATAAAGTGATGTACACTAGTGAGTTAGGATAACGTAAAGGATAAAGGCAGAAATGCTAATTGAAATGGAAAAACAAATTAAGAAAATCCTAGAACACTTGAAAGAAGTATGAGATATTCAAAAGAGTTATGACGTCTACTTAGGAAAGAATTATTATTTAAAAAGGGAGACAAATTGTTTCTTCGTGTTAAGCCTAAAAATATTTCAATAACATTTGGGAAGGTTGTCAAGCTTTCCCCACACTATGTTGGACCATTCAAAGTTCTTGAAGTTCTTAGTTTGGTTGCATACTGACTAACATTTCCTCCTTCACTGTCAAAGTTGCATGATGTTTTCCATGTTTCATTATTAAAGAAGTATGTTGCAGATTTATCACATGTACTTAATTGGGACTCAATGTAGGTTCCGAATGTGAAATTTTCTCCATAGAGCCCATTAGAGTTCTAGAAACATGTAAGTTGCAGCTGAGAAATAGATAAATTTTGCAATGCAAGGTCCAATGGGACCAATATTATGAGGACAACACAACTTGGGAGAATCTGGATGAATTTAAAATTGTTTTTCCATATTTATTCATTTAGAATTTTTTGATGAAACTATATTATTTGCAAAAATACTGGTTTTTACTTTTAAACATTTGGGAAATTTTGATTTATCAATGTGGAGGGTGTTAAAATTTTTATATTTTACTGATTATTAAGGTTGTGTCACCATGCTTTTACTTTTTTTTAAAGTTTGATTCCGAATTTGGGATATTAAATGAAGGTTTTATTTGGTAAAAATTTCAACAACATTACTATTTATGTTTATGTACAAATAGTAATTAATTCATCGAGGATGATGAATAATTTTTAAAGGGAGGAATGTAACATCCAACTAATTAATCCTTTTCATTTGACATTTAATTATTCAAATAAATATGAATAATTAGGAAAATGTATGTTCATTCGAATAATTAAATACCACATTTCTTGTTATCAAATGGAGTATAAAATTTTTATCTTTGTTATGTATGTTGATTTTGATTTTGTTGTTTAGCGTCAAGATGATTAGGACATACCGTCCTTAATTGATATGATTTCCACACAACGTTATGTTGCATTAGCGCCCATATGGACTAAGGGAGACATCACTCCTAAGTCAACTTGTGCATTTTGTTCTATAGTGCGGCATGGAAGGAATTGTGTCACTGTGGTAACTATTTTGTGGTTGCGTAAATCATCTTTGAGTTGGCATAAAATGGTAAAAACTTTAGATGTATAAGCCTGGTTGAATTTCTATGTAACATTAAATTTGTGACCTTAGTATAAATTTTATTATTTTTAAATAATAATAAGATGGGGGAATAATGCCACACCATTGAATTGGTAAACTTAATGATGAATGTTTTTGACTTAATAAAAATGTTGATAACACCATACTTGCATTGAAGGATCTAAATTTTTAATTGTGTTTGGGATTCTATTTTTTAATTTTTATTTTTAAAAGGTTAATGATAACCAAACTCTGCATGGAAAAGTTTTTAATTATTATTAAATCCAAAAAGGTGGACATTCACATATATCGGAAAAGAAGGTAATTATTTGCTTGCATAGTCAAATATGACTGGATACCACCCCTCCAATGTTGGATTTGGACTCCACAAATCATCCACTTAGAAAATGGAAAATTTAAATAAATAAGGTTTTGGGGGATGCATGGAGAGAATGGGTGAAAATAAGTGGAGTTGGGTTTTCTTGGCATTCATTTGACTTCAGTTAGCTCCACTCATGGAGACACTCTAGAAATTTTTTATGGATGTGGGTGAAATAACTTTTTGGATAACCCTTTATTTATTACAGAGAATAAAATGTAATGGAAGTTTTTTTGGCTAAGATAGAATTGTGGAACTCTTGTAAATCGATTTCTAGCTAGGGTTGAGCTCAGCCAGATAAAAATGTTTCAGGAAAGGGGCTTTTTACCTTTCTTCTCTAGTTTTTGAATTTTAAAGGGATTGTCTTATTTATTTTTGTTTGGTTTATTTTTTGAATGAGATATGAAGAATATTCCTCGAATTTGATTATGCATTGAATTATTTTAAATAAAAAATATTTGGCGAGTTATGAGTCTTGGGAAATGGTAGAGGAATTCATGGGTATTCAAATAGAGTTCTTAAATAAAATTTATGATGGTTTTCTTCTTTGTAAATTATCTTGTGAATGCTTTGATGAATAATTGGGTTTAATTAATGTATACAATAAATTAGGTCTATGGAATATTGTTCTTATTTTTGTGTGTATTTGTGAAAACATACTGCCCTATGGTTTGTGTAATTTATCTAGTGATTTCTTGTGGTTTTTCAAATTGTACATTTGATAGGAAGTTGTATGGCTTCGAGGTATGGCAAATAATCCAAGAAATACTTGAGGGTTTTCCTATTTGAGTTCATTCCTTAAAATATATTGTTGTACCTTTGTTCATTTTGAATAGAAATCATACCAGTGATGTGAGTTCAAAATTTACGTGGTATTTTTTCTTTCCCTAACAGTATATTTTAAATGGATAGATTAATACTTGAAAGTTATAGCTTTGATTGTTTATAATCCTATGTTGTTGAAGTTAATATTGGTAATGGAATCTATTTATCTGGGTGTTCAATCTCTTGTTCTTGCAAGCATGGATAGGGTCTCTAACTATGACCCCATAACAAATTTTAATCTGCTCTCTCCCTAATGAAATATTATTACTTATACTTGATTTGTTGTTTCAATGAATACTGATTGGTTGGTCTTATTGCTTGAACTTGATATTGATTGAAATGTTTTTTTATGTGTAATACGAACTAAGTAGTGAACTAACCTTGGCATGAAAAAAATTAGAAATTGGAATGGCGTCCTTGCATTAGTTATAGATGTTTGAAACCTTCTTGCATGGACATTTGGAAATGTATAAAAAAATAATAGAATGTTGATGTTACAGGTGGGTAAGACTACTTCTTTTCTTTATTTTTTTACTATCCCGAGATCCTTTGACTCGGAGGGTTGGATCACTTGATCTATACGTTTCCATATGAATCATTTATTTCATGATTTGATTTAAATTAGTTTATACTGATTTATGGAAAATTTTAAAAGTGGAAAATACAAGGGGAAACTTTGGGAAAAAAATTCTATAATTCTATACTTAGTCATTTTTATGGTTTAAAATTATGTGAATTACTCTTATGGCATGTAAATTACTCTGTGATAATGAATGAAGAAAAACCAATTTATTTTTCCTTGATTGTTAGTTCTCTTATATTCGTTTATTAGATTGATTATAGTGTGTAATGATAATAGATAAGACGGAGTTCGGGATCCAAAATCCTTTGTCAATTACATGAATTATTATTGAAGAAGAGGGAGGAATATATGTAGAGTTTTCCCTTAGGAATGCTTCACATATATCCCCCATGCTTCTTCCATTGCCAGCTATGGGATTTTGGAAGATTTCAACTCCCTAAGTGTTGCAAAATCATTACCATTGCAAGGTAGATGAGCTAGGTTATAATGACTAATATATTTTATCTATCAAAAACTTAGTTAAGCAAGTAGATTAACGTCTTCGCAATTCTATGAATTTACATCTTCAAACAAAATAGTGTCACATGTTTAGTAACCACGAGTGGACATTCTTTCTTTGGTTTGTGAAGACCAGAGTTAAAAGGAAAAATTTATATTATGGATCTTGGATCCTATTGTACTTGTACTTATGATTAAATAAAATTTCCTTGGGCAAATTTTAATTTGTAATAGTCCATTGATGGACATGACTTGTGATATATAAATATGATGGTTGATTTGTATATGTATAAGTACATTGTTGTGTTACAAGCTCGAGCAACTAGATGGAATATATGATTAAGTTAACGTTATCATATATATATTTTGTAAGTATATGATAGACATGGTTCAAGATGACAAATATATACCTCACACCTAATTTTTTCCCATTGTATTAAGAAGGTTATTATGGCTAAATGAAAAGAATATCAAGTAAAATATGAAACTGTAGTTGAAGGGAAAAATACATGAAGTTAGTCTTAACTTTGAAAAGAATTATAAATTAGATTTGGGATATACATTGGTCCAATCAAGGGGTTGTTCATTATGTATATATTTTACAAATTATCAGTTGAGAATTATTGGTATAATTCAATGTCAAGTGTTAACTATAAAAAGGAATAAAATATGATTTTATAGGCATGTTGGATCAAACAAGGAAAAGGGGTGTACATACAATAAAGGAATAAAAGTTAATAAGCTATTCAGGAATTTAATTGAATGATTCAATTTTAATCATAACGATGAAAATATAAATATATTCCTTTATAAATTATGGGTTCAATCATAAAGTGATAAGAAATTAGTCATTAAATGATACTAGCCTAGTCAATCTTAGTTGAAGGAATTTCAAAGAGAAGTATGATAAATACATCCTAAAAATTTAGCTACTACTTATAAGATGTAAGATCATATAAAAGAATTCATCATACTTCAAAATGGAAAAGAAGTTTACCTTAAGTGGGTATTACCTCTAGCTTAAAACAAGATGAAGATATGAGTTCAATCCTAAATAATGTAGATATAACCTTGCTTAGTGGGAATAAAATCTAGACAAACTATGGTACAACTATTTAGGACTAATAAGTTCTAATGGGAATCTTGAATAAGGAATTAATACACTTTTTCTAACAAAAATTTTAGGACATATGATCAAGGAAGTCAGGTGATAATAAATTTTGAACTTGCCCTACTATCTAAAGCAAATAAATGTTTATGTTGTATGTTGCTAATTAGTTGGCCTAAAAAATAAGGTTTAGAAGCTGAGCATGAACAACATAAACAATGCGCATTATAGAATTCCTACGAGTAGTCCATCTACTCCTTAATATGGAAGCATATTAAGAATTATATTTTCCTCCCATAGATAACCAATAGTGGGCATTGGGGGTTCCTCGAACTTGCGTAGTTGAACTCATTAGGAAATAAGTGAGTCTTAATAGGTTCACCTACTTAATTTTAATGAATCCAGATAATTGTGATGAGATGATGGTGAGGTGATGGGAAGAAAATTTTAGACGTGTTGTGCACTTGTCTATACTAAGCGTACATAGTACTTATAATTTTTTTGCCAAAGTAATGTGTTGGTTGATTACATTTTCTAATCATTGTGATTCCTCAATCTGAAGTTTAGGATACATGATGGAGTTTACTAAGTGGACTCTAGGTAAATAGTAGATGATCAATCAATCATAAGTTATCACTAGCGTAGTGTGGTAAAACCAGCGAGGCTAAGTATAAATATTCAAATGAATGTTAAGGGTGATTGTGGAGATCAGTGATTCTTAACCCTTACAGTTGGACAATGTTTATCCCTATGTTCGGATGGATTAAATTACTAAGATATGATGCATAAACTAGTTTTATATAGTTATGTAATTTAATTATGCAAAGGAATGTCTTCCCATTACTAAATTAACTTGACTTATTGCATTAACTAGTTGTATCTAGTAATCTAATTTGTAAATGAAAAGGAATGTCTAAATGTTGTTATAAAAATTCCTACTAATTTAGGAGTAAAAATTTAGGTGGTTAAATTTTGTATCAGAGCTATAGGTTTTCAAATCTTGGACCTTATAGGTTTTCTTTGCTAATATAAATTTATTTTACCTCTATTAGGGAAAAAGAGCACTAAGAGGAATGAACTGTTGTAAGGGAATCCTTAGGAAATGTTGAAGATCATACACCTATTAAACAGTTACAAAAAATTCTTGAACTCTTCTGAGGCACACGAGGTCATATGTCTATCTTAGAACAATAGGTTTCTAGTGAAGGAGAGCTTTATTGAAGAGGATCTTGTTATGGAGGATGAACATCATGAGGAACATCATGATGAAGAGGAATATCATGAGAATAAAATGACATAGGTGGCAAAAAAGCTGTCCCATGGTATTAAAAGAGGAACTCCACCAAAGTTTGATGGAACAACCTTGGGTTATGGGGCTGAATTATGGCTTAGTGAAATGGAGAATTATTTCAAAAAAACAAAACTTATTAGAGGAGAATAAAATATTTTAGGGAGCTTTTCAAATTTCCCAATAAGCATCATCATGTTGGGATAAAAAAAAGATTTAACTTGGACTAGATACTACTTCCATTTCATGGGAGTAATTTATAATTTACTTTCGTTAATGTTGGCTTCCCCAGCTCTACTTTCATCAAAAAATTATTGAGTTCCAAAACTTTACACAAGGGAAGCTTAGTGTAATAGAATATTTGGAATGGTTTACAATATTGTTGAAGTACATTCCTAATATAAAAAATAAGAGAAGTTGATAATTACGAAGATCAATATGGGACTCAACCCAATCATAGGTGGTGAAGTGGATGTGTACATACCATTTTCTATGGAAGAAATATTTGAGAATTCTATTAGGCAAGAACAAAAATGAAATATATCTCTACTAATAGAGAGGAAAACAGAAATAAATTTAATACTCCTTCAATTGGTTTTGTTAATAATCCATGGGTTAAGAGAGAGGAAGAAAGCCCGAGTTTTTCCAAAGGAATACAAAAATAAATCTTCTGTAAACATAAATTTATGGCCTTGAAACATCCATAATCTAGTTATAATCCTTGAAACATCCATCACTTCAAATCCCAACCACTTTTGTCTTCACCAAATCAACTCCGCCAAAAATGTTGTTTCCAAGCGTTAGCTCATAAAATCAACTATACATGTATTCAAGACCTCCAAATGGGTTCATTAGATGTCAAATTCATCCCTCTTCACTTTCCAAGTTATTGTAAGCATCAAAAAATTTATCCCATTCTTAAAACAACATCAAACTTCCACAAAGAAAGATCATGTCTTAAACTACCAAAAACATTATTTCTGAAATAATGCCCTAGAAACTAGTAAAAATGACCTCATTATGATTAAATCCATATATAAATGGAAATATCACTAAATATAACTTCCAACACAACTTGAATCACCTAAAAACTCCACTTGTAGCTCAAGTTATGGCCAAAACACTGGACCCTGCTATTTGAGATCCCAAAACTACCCTTTGACCAGTCAACCTGTTTGGACCTCAAAACATCATGAACCTACATGAACATTTCCTGAAACATCCATTTACATCAATAAAAACTCCCATACATCATGCAAAATCAATTTTTCATGCTACACCTTTGGACCATCTTGTCCCTAAACCTTCTTCTCCAAAAATTTCTATTTTTAGGTGGGGCCCACATATCATCAACACCTCAAACATACATTTATGGAAATCTTGAGGATTTATATATAACAAAAAATTGTCACTTTTTCACTATAAATAAAAACTAGGTCGGTATACTTAACTTTCGCCAACTACTCCTAGCTAGAGTTTAACTAGGGTTTTAGACCTCTTTATCTTCTTAACATTCATTCATAAAAATGTGATAATACAATAAATTAATTTTTTTTAAAACCTTATAAACTCACCTTAGAATCATCCCTTAAATCTATAAGGTCCCATGAAAATCCAATTGTTCATAATGAGCATCGAAGTTCACATTTGAGCTTTATTTTCAACTGTTCTTGACCATGTCTCACATAAACTGTTATATCTTGCAAAATACTCATAATGGGTATCTGAAATATTTTTGAGAGAAATATGACACATAAAAATAAAATATCCAATAATCATAATGTAAAAACCATGAATAAATCTCTCTATATAATCTCATTTGCATAGCCTTACCGTAGGAATTCTCATTGTAGAAGATAATATCAACTAAAATAGTGCAATAAATCAACATGAAACATCTAAAAAGACCCAAACATACCTCATATGACATGATATACATTTTTTCATTCTTATATGATCTCAAAAGGATCCAATACATTTTTTCATAGCTTCAAGAAAGCATACCTACTCCCAATGAGCACATGTAACCAAGTAAACCACTTGTACTTGTACTATGCCACTATTGTGAGTGCACAAGCACCCTAAAATCATGTTATCCAACATGAAAAAATTCTTACCAAGCATCGAATAAGCTCACACTAATAAGCTTCACCTCATAGGCACTGCAGACGGGCTTACTAGAGTAAGCATACATTCTGAATCCCAGCAAGCGGTTGATGGACATCGAACCAATATGTTAGCACCACAAACAACATCATGAAATTATCATAAAACATTAAATTTTTCATTATGTTTTTTTCATCAATGAAAACAGCTATTAGGATACCATGCCAACAATATCTTCTCGGGAGGATTTTTTTCGAGCTCATTACATGTCCTTGGATCATTCATTGTTGTTGTTGAGGTCATATAAAATAAATTACAGTCAAGTGGGGAGTCTTTTGAGAAATTAAGTTGATTTTTTCATTTTTTCCATTGTGGCATGTTGTGTGGTGTCATTTTCCATGTCTTTTATCATTTTAGCCTTTTCCATATATGTCAAAGAGGGAAAGAAGAACTAGAAACATGGAAATGAGGTCATGTAGGTGTTGGTCTTCTTGGTTGCCATCAATGACAAAGGGAGATATTGTTGGCAATTGTATGTTTTTTTTTCATTGATGTTAATTACATTGATGTAAAATGGTTTCATAAGGTCATGTGAGTCTTCATGATGTGTCATTCAGTGTCAATCATGAAGGTTGATTGGTAATGACCTAATTTGGTGGTGTTCTAAGATGTCCTGGAGCTTGGTTGAGTAGGAATAGTCATAGTTTGTGATTTATTAAGTTGGTAAAAGGTTGGCATGAGGTCATTCATGGTCCAATAGGTGTGTTATAGGTGTTTAATATTTTCATGAAGTTATTAAAGTCAGTACATCCTAAGTCTTTCTTGAGTGAGGTCATTTTAGGCATTTTCCTAACCCTAGAACATGCAAAATGAGATGGAATTGTGAGTTTTGAGCTAATAAGTATTGTTGGAGGATGGTAGTAGCATGGTGGTAGTTTACCTAAGGTATATGGTGAGTTTAATGTTATTATTCTGTGGTTTGATGCATTTATGAGGCCATTAGGAAGAAAATAATGAGAAACAAGCGAGGTAATCATAGGTAAGTCACCTTTGTGGATGGAGAGTTTCAAAGCCATTTGGGCTATGAGGAGAGTTTGTAAATATAGATGATGTTTTCATGATTCTTCATGACAAGTTTCAAGTCAAAGTGAATAATATTTTTGAAGTTATGAAAGGTTTGGTGAAACTAGGTAAGTTTCAAGTGTGTTTTTGAAGCAAATGTTGACTTTCGATGTTCAATGTGGGCTATACGTTTTCATGGGACAAAGAGATCTTGGGGATGATTTTTCATGGAACTAAAAAAGGTTTAGCAAAATTAATGAGATGGTTTGATTGTCTTGTTTTTATGAAAAATTATTTAGAGGATAAAGTGCTTTGAAATCCTAGGTAAACCCTAGCTAAGAGAATATTAAAGAAAAGTGAGTATACAAAGTCTATTTTTATTTATTTTAAAAATTTGATTATTTTATTTTTTAGAGGACTCTTCTAAATTTCTAGAAAGGTATATTAGAGCCTGTGACAATATGTGGGCCCTACTTGAAATTGCTTATTTGCGAAGTTTTGTTTAAGGTTAGATTGTACAAAGGAGTTAAAGATTAAATTGACATATTTTTAATCCCTTTAGTTTATATATATGTATACGAAGGTTTAAAGTCATGGTGATGCTAAAAATTATAGCGTGCCCTATTCATGAAGACATGTTTTGGGGTAGTTTGGAGCATCCTGTGGAATAAATTGACATTATTAGAGCTTAATGAGGAATTGGGATGTTATCCGAGTTTTGTTATGATATTATTTAAGAGGTATTTGTAATGGTGTATCAAACTTGAGATTTGGATATGGTATGCAAAAGTTATGAGATGATCTTTTAGGGTTAAGTTTCGAGGATGCTTGTTCTAGTAGGATGTCAAATGACTTCATGAGGTAAAGTGATTGTTTTGATTTTTTCATGATTGGTGAAGGTTTATGAGTGTTGAAACATGACATATAAGTGTCTTACATTATTATTTAAAGTTTGGAAGTGTGTTTTTTGTGATGGAGTGAGTTGGGTTCATATTCGAGTTCTTGAGGCCTAGAAGGTTTAAGAAAACGCGTTTGAGATATTGGCTTTGTTGAAGGCCTTCCACTTAGATTTGGAAGGGATTACAATATGTTATGTAAAGAGGATTCAAATATATTTCTAGTGAAATATGTATTTTATCATGATGACATGATTTTATGGGGCTTTAGGTCAGTTTTTGAGAAAAAAATGTAATTGGATTTTACGGAGATGTTTGTCTTGCTAAAAGATTAAGTTGTTTGTGGCATGAAATGGTTTCATTGATTATTTATATAACCTATAAAGTTAATAGGGATGAATTTTGTTCCTATTTCAGACCTCTTTAGGTCTTGAAAGTGGCAGAAATTTTATTAATCAAATGAGTTTGCAAAACTAGTTTTTGGGACGTTTGATTTGGTAAAGAAGAACGTTGCTATTTTTTTAACACGAGGATGTTTTAGAAGGTATAGCATGATTGGAATTTTTATAAAAGTATATAGGTTTCCATATAGTGTTCACATTCCATAATTAAGTTGTTATTGGGTGATATTGAGGCCCAAAGGTAAATATAGGGTCTTAGAAACAATTGTTTTGATAAGGATATGAGCCTTTTTCCTTATATTATGAATTATTTGATTAGTAAAAGAAAATTTGTGACCATAATTTATTATTATATGTTATATTACACATGTATGGTGAATTTGGAATATTAAATAAGTATGATTTTGTGGTTTGTGTGTTTAGCTCATCCTAGTGATGGGGTTTTGAGCCTTTTTGGTGAAAGATTTTTGGTTTTGGGCATGAACAACCTATATGGGTCATATCTGACATTTTTTTAATATAATGGAATTTATTATGATGCATTGGTCAAAATTATTATTTAGGAACGACCTCCTTTGAATTTAAATCAAGAGATGCATATAAAAACATGGTTTTTGGGTTATTTGTGAACTAGTACTCTTGGAGGGAAACATGTGACCCAAGTGGATGTGTTTTCAAAGTTTGAGGGAATGATTTGAGAGATTATAATGTGTGTTACATTTTGAGGAATTTTTATAGCATTTGTGCTAGATTTTAGATCCAAGAAAATTCCAAGAAGACCTAAAGAGAGGGATTTGGAGAAGGTGTGCTTGAGAGAGGGTTTGAGAGAATTTGGAGCTGAATTTTTGGATCACTATCAGCTTTGGTATCAAAAAAATTTTAGTGGTCATAATTCATAAAAATATATTATGATGAATCATATTCATAGGAGTATCTTATTTTTAGTAATATCAACAAGGGTTTAGGGGTTGCTTCTCCTTGTGGGGTTCGTGCCTAACTAAAGAAATATATTGTGATGTGTAATATTCAATCAAGTTTTTGTTGTGTGTAATATGAGAAAAATTTCAGTGGTTTTTCTTCCACTTTATATTTTCTCACTTACATATGGTGTTCTTGTGTTGAGTACTTTGTTCCATGATCTTGTGATTGATGTTGCATATCTTAATAAACACATAATGTTTTATGGATATTTAATGAATGGTTAATGTGATGTATGAATGTTAAGTTGAATGAAGTAAAAATTTTCAAGGACTTACTCACCCCCTCTCTAAATCCATTGTGCTCCCAACAGTAATGAGAAGGATATTTTTTAATAATGTTACATCATTTAGCAACAAAATCAACAATTGATTCATCCTCAAACTACTTAATGGCATAAACATCAATGATGGTTATGTTCCATGCAATATTGATGGATTTTGTTTCAAGGAAATGTTGTGAAAGTTACGTAAAATAGAATAGATATTGTTGAGGAATGCCATTGTACAAGTCTAGAGTAGGCCATGTCAATGACATGAAAAAGGTTTGAAGCATAAGATCTTAATCATGGGAAATAAGGTAGAATGAGTTCCTAAATTCACATAGATGTTGTTGGGAATTTTATTTTCTATTGAATTTAGAGAATAGAAGATGCTCCCAATGTGGGGAATATGGATTAATAGGTATGGATGGACTGATAGGTTCATTACATATTTTCTCGTAAGTGAATGTGCTCTTGGGACCCAAGGTAACACTTTAAGGTTGGAAATTCTACTCAACAAGGCTTACATGTGATCATTTGATGTATGAAGATGGGGAACTTATTGATGTTGTTATAGGTTGTAAGAGGTATATGGATTATATTGTGGGTAATATTGATGTCCTTGGGAGTAGTTAGGAGTTTATGGTCGTGGTTTGTAGGGAGGAACATAATTCATAGTTTGGAATTAGAGGGGTCGCGAAATAGGATGTTATAAAGGGATATAGTTGTATGAGTAATATTGAGAAGGTTTTTTTGGTGATAGGAGGATTGGATTGAACTTGCGTTGGCTAAGTTTGGGTATCCACGTGAAGTAGATGGGATATTTGAAGGGATTGATTAGGAAACTTATGCTGAAAGATGATTTGGAATGGGTGTTGATTAGTGTGAGTCAACTCGAAAGGAGAGGTTGTGAGATAGAGAAATTCATATGGACATAGGATGTGAAAAGAGGTACCAAGATTTTCAAATGTTTCTGAGATGGTGGATGATGTATTATGGAGTCTTCGATATTTTGAGTGGGAGGGTTGATGATAACATTAGATGAAGAAGGAATATGAATAGAGGATGTGCAATGAATTTGTTACATGGTATATTATTTACAATAGGAACCACCAATTTTGTGGATTGATGGGTTTTGGGAACCATGGTAGAGGAATCATGAGGGAAATGTTTGTTATTGGCCAATTCCATCTCATTCATGGCCCTCGAGAAAATACAAGTTGAGATGTGAGGACCTCGATAGATTTTGATTATAAGGGATAGTTATAAAGATATTGAAGAGGGGGTAAATAAATATGGAGGTTGGTTTATTTGCAAAGTAGATATTCATGGAGAGTGACAAGGTTACCATTAAGGAGTTCTTGAAATTCCAAGCATCCATGCGGGATAGTGGTAGGTTTGAGTACTCCTAAGGAAGTAGCATCGGGAGGTGTAGCTATTCTAGATGGGATGGAGTGATGGTAGACAAAGGGATTACTTTTGATATTTGAATTTATGTGAACCATATGAGGATCATGGGGAGGAATCATTGAATAATTGGTTGGGAGACCAAAGATGAGGTGATCAAAGATGTGGAAGAAATAAGATCGAGTGTTGATGTTTTTGTAAAGGGTTGGTTAAGTTGGGGATTTCATTAGAAGCGAGTTGATTGTTCCATTTTCTTATCTTGGGAATGAGTAAAAATGGGCATGAAATAAACAAGAAAAATCCTATGCAAACCATAAAGAAACAAGAAATTCAAGTAGAAGAATTTATTTTATCTTGTTTATTTATAGAAATGTGAAGAGGGAAAGAGGCTCAAAGGGAACCTAAAGAAATGGTCATTCTATGGATGGTTTCAGGTATGTTTAAGGATGGAGTCCTCAATATACCTAAAGGTACATGAGGCAAAAGTATTTGATTATGTTATTATGTGGTATGATAAAGGGGCCTACCCTACACATCACACACCTTAGTAATAAGGGTATCAAAACTTATCCGATATACCAATAGTAAAAAAATTGGTACGCGGCTATAACACCGTGGAAAATTCCTTTTCAAGTTATGAAATTGCAGTACCTTCACTTGGTAGGGATTATTTAGATTTGTAAATATTGTGCATGTTGTTTGGTTCTATATGAAGAGACCGTGAATGCAAAGTGTTACCACCTAATTAAGTTATGTGATCAAGAAGATATCAAAGGGGTTATTTTTAGATCCAAAGCCTAAATATGACGTTGGATGTGGACAAGAAAGAAAAGGAAGGGAAAATTTATGTAATAAAATAAATATAAGAATCAAAAGAGGAATACCTAGATAAAATTTTATATTTTTCAAATTGTGTATGTATTGTTGAGAAAGCAAACAGATTCCCAAGCACACAAGTGAAGAACTCCAACCTTCATAGTTAATGAAAATGAAAAATAGAATATAGAATAAGAATTGAATATGAATAAGGAATTTACAAAGTAGTAGGTCCCATTGAGCATTCCATAATGATTCATGAGATTTCCACTCGTATTCCTATTTAATGAAATGGGATGCTTGAAAATAAGTAACTCGAAATATGGGAGGGCTTAAGGCTACCTCGATGTGTGATAAAGATGAATATGAAATACGGGCACACTAAATATTTCTACAATGATATTGATAACCAACACAACATGAAATGATAGCTAGAGAAAAAATAATTAGGATATTATGTGTTGGGCTGCCTAACCAAAGAAAATACCAAAAAGGTGATGAAATTCCTAGGAAAGATGTCATCCCACTTGTTTTGATTGTTGATTGAAAATGAGGAATGTATATCATGCAAAAAAATTAGAACAAATATATTCAGATATATGATAAAAATAGAAACTATACGATGTAAATTGAGATAAAGGGATGCAAACAAGATATGGATTGACTACGACCTAGGATAGTTGACCAATACTATGAAAAGATAAGATAAAGATGCTAGAAACACGAGATCAGAAACAAATTTTTGGATGTTGAAGGTGTCCTCACTCAGAACAAAGGCATAAAAATATAAAGGTCATAGAAAGTATGTAGATGTTGTTATGGTAGAGAGGGTCAACATAAATTAGAGGTATACTGAGGCGTTGAGAACAAATGTGGAATAAATTAAGATCTTAGGGTGTTGGATAGGACAAACAAAAAAATTGTAGGATATAGGTGTTGTGGAGACTAGGAAATAGATAGTAATGACAAGGGAAAAATGTAATGCCCCATTCACCATTGTTCTTTTTCTTCTTCAACGACCGTGTTGCTAAGCATTTAACGTTGTGGTGCTCTTGTTGATATTTTTTTGGCTTCGCCCTTGTCACAGAGAACAATTGGAATTCTCCCACTTCATCATGTCTTCTCATGTTGTGTTGATGTTTTCTATGGTTGGCCCCACCTCGTCCATTATGTTTTCCTCCTATTAAAGGAAAACTATGTGCTCGATTTATCAAGCTCATGTAAGTTGGTTCTTGTTAATACGATTAATAAGTATTAATAAGTGGTAATAATAATAATAGTAATAATAATAATATTATTATTATTTTATTTATCGATCGACGATAACCTCGTTATCTGATCGTCGATTTGTTATCAACCTTGTTGTTAATTTTTGATAAGTGATTTTATTGTTTTGGATTGGTCACTTCACGGATCGAGCCTTGATTCGCGCAAGGGAAGCTTGTTCGTGGGTGGTGCCATCGTCAAGGATGTAGTGTTCTTGTTTAAGGTTCAAAGTTTTTATCCTTGGCCATCTAGGTGCCCTTGTATGCTTTGTAAATGTTTGGGTAAATGCCTTCAACCACAATTTCTTCTTTTCCCCTTGTCAGAAAACTGGTCCATGTATGCCAAGTTAGATAATTATCAAGTTAGTGGTGAATTTGATTTACTCAACCACCAGCCTACCACTCTCTATTGATTATTAATGAACCAACTTGGCATACGTTCTGAAGGATTTCACATCAGTTTTGAAGATGGCCGCATGAGGAATTAATGGCTTGTCATTTCTGCACCTTCCTGTAATGGGAAAACGTGTTGGATTTTACCTAGGATCTGGGGAAGCGTGGTTGAACTCTCATTGGGTATTGCATGCTTTTGGGATTCGTGATTTGTAATGGCTTGCTCGCCATGTTTTGGTATCTACATGCTTAATGTCTTGTGGGTCGCGCACCTTCGTGGAAGCTCACATTTGTGGGTTTATTACAACATTCCCTTTTGCTGCATGGATTATTGCTGAGTGTGCAGAAATTTTGGATGCCTTTTTCCCTGCTGGCCACGTGGAGATTTCTAGTGTGGAGCCTTGTGTGGTTTAGTGTGTAAATACTCTTGAAGTTAGCTGCGTGAATCTTGTGGAGAAGTTGTTGGTCACTCATGGATTATCTGGGTCATTGTTTTTGTTGGCCTCGAAGTGCATAGTCTGTAGTTGTGTCATTTCAAAACCATATTTCTTTCTAGCTAATTTTTCAGGCAGTTCATTCTCCCACATTTTGCTTACAGACCAAGGTGCTACAATTGAAGGGTGAAATGATAAGGTTTGTAACCATTTTGGCTTGTCATTTATGGTGGAATCTGGGTCTTAGATCAGTTCATTTTATGCACAGACCTCTTTCCTAGCATCCTTGAGACCGTGTGTTCTTTCAAGGTACTGTTGATCTTTGTTTTGAGGACTCCATACCCTGGCTATAGCTTTTCGGTGGCCATTTGGTGTATGTGACATCTTCTATTTCCCTGGGGACAGACATTGTTCAGTGCACACTCTGCTAGGCCACAGTGACCAATGAGATTAATGAGGCATGGGCTTCCACTACAGCCTATCTATTGGGTGTCGTAGGGTTCTTTCTTCCACATACCATGACCGCGTTTAATGCATTACAAATAAAAAAATCTAAATAAGTGCATCGGCTCTATTTCGAGAGATATTGAAGCACAGATATTGTTTTGAGCCTACCCTCTTGCACAAAGAATATGACATAACTACAACAGAGAGCTCCTTCTTACTAAGTGAGGTAAGGGATTGCAGTTTTAACGTGACACAATATGTTTCCTGGTAAGTTCATATCCATTTTCTTGGAATCATTGAACACTAACTATTATGAGTTTTTAAAATCTCTAGTAAACTTGTTTAAACTAATACTGTATTTTCTTCACATTTTTGTTGAAACGCAATGAACGGACTTCTATCTTGTGGGTTCTATACAATTTTTTGTTTTACAGTCCACCAGTTGAGTACTCGTTATAGACGACATACAATTTTGGGTGAATAATGTAGATTGTAAGAAGAGGTGTCTAGTGGAGTTCAGGATTGAGAGGAATGTTGGTGCCTTGCATGCTGCGGATGAAGATTCAACTAGAGGGTTGCTGTTGCTGGACCTTGGGGTGTTTGGATGCCTCGTCAAAGCTGGAGGAGTAGGCAAGATAATTATACACTTTGCTACTATTGCTATCTTTTTTTTTAATATATCATGAAATCAAACCACCATTTCCTTGTATTGATTTGTCAATTGGATGCCTTACTAGGAGATCTCTCCTTTCTGCTTGTTCTATTCTTGTTTTCACTTTTATCACTATCAGTGTGTTAGTGGAAAGCACGCATGTGTCCTCTTCTCTGGGTGTTATGTTTTCCTTGCTCGAGTGATTGACCTTCATCTTTTCGTTTATGTATATCTTCTTCTCTACGATTGAGTTTTAAGTTATTATGTTGTCCCAACTAGTATTTTCATTGTCGTTAAAATAAGTTTACGATAACTATGTAGCTCCTCCCTATCATCTGAGTTTGTTTTATTTTTCTTTGTATTTCATCGAATGTTGTTAAATATCTTCCTCAAACCCCTTTGATAATCTTCTTGACATTGGGAAAGACAGGTTGTAGAATTGGAGTGATCAACGCTTGGGCTATCTGGGTTGGAGTTTCGGTATTAAAAATTTTAGAATGAAAATTTTTGTGTGCAATGCATTTCAGATCTCACGTGTTTAGACTCTTGTATTATCTTTCATCTTGTTCCTAGGATTTTAAGGCCATCCTTAGGAAGTACCTTGACCATCCCTATCAACTTGAACCATAACTAGCTTTTCAGATTAGCAAAGCTCAAGGTTTCAATCGCACAAATCCAGATTACCTCGTTAACACTAGAATAGATTTGGTCTAATCCCCCTCTCTGAATTATTGTTGATGGAATTTTTTTTCTATTTTCCTAACTTTAATTCTTTCTCTTTTATAATTTTAATGCTATTAATTAATATTGGTCAGTTTTTATGCACATAATCACCTTAATATTTTGTGATGGAAATTACCTTAAACATTATTAATCTTCGGGAAAACTCATATTACATTTGATAGTGTTATGGATTCATAGCAGGAGGTTTTGTTTTGTTAATGTCACTTAGTAATTTATGTTTGTATCTATGTGTGACGGTTGGTTGTGTTATCAAGGGTTGCCTTAAATTATTGTTGATATGGAAAAGAGATAATTTCTTTTACCTTAACCAGATTTTAGAATTATTGTGGAGGTTTGTAAATCCTTAGAGATATAAATTTGGATGATGTTTTGTATACTCTTGTTTGACGGAACCCCCTTCTTCTCTCACGTGTTGTTATTGGCCTATAAGGGTATTGACCCTTCTTGAATGATTGGGGAATCTTTGGGAGTTAAGGGTCAAGTCTAATATACTTTTCCTTCGCTTCGAAACTTAGGTTGTGTCATGTCCGTGTATTTAATTTCACTCATATACTCTAAGTGATTATAGGGTTGAAAATTTTAGCATGCTTGGCTTTTCATGTTGATCTTTGAACACCATGATTTCCTCGTTGGGCTGATCAATTCTTGTCTTTTAGAAATATAACATTAAAGCCTATGCTCTTGGTATCTTTTGATAATTCTAGATGGATGGCATGTATATCAAACTCCAATCTTGTAATTATTTAATTGTTTGATGGGAATCTTGTTTCTTATAGATTGTTTATTTCTTCATATAGGGCCAAGGACCCTTCTCGTTTGATTGTTATACTTTCATTTCTTTTGTTCATAACTAAAGTACAAGGTCTTTCTTCTTTGATTGACATGGTTGAGACTGTATTTTAAATTGAGGTGGTTTTTTTAGTGTTGAGAGAATTGACCCAATTCTTGTAATAAAGTTTTTCCTTTCATGGTATTGTTAGATAATAGTTATG
This sequence comes from Taxus wallichiana var. yunnanensis, assembly GCA_018340775.1. Lineage (NCBI taxonomy): Eukaryota > Viridiplantae > Streptophyta > Pinopsida > Cupressales > Taxaceae > Taxus > Taxus wallichiana. Next base: position 411,791,851 of record CM031234.1, on the reverse strand, counting down.
GTGGCTTTGTGTAGCCTTATCTTGCTCAGTTCTTGCGAACTGACTCTTGTGGAAAATTTTTTGCAGATGGCTTATGCGAGTAGATGAGGGATAGACTTGTATATTTTTGCATCAACCTCTATTGAGAAGTTCTTTTGCTCGAATCCTTTTTATGTTGTTCAACTATTCATAAGGTCCAGTGGAAATTTTAGAAGAGGGTTAGTGTCTTAGTATAATGTATTGTGGTTTTTGTCATCTTAACTTTGGAAACCTTGGATTGTTTGACTATCATGGAAAATATAAGAAAATTGGTTTACCTCTTTGTTGAGAGACCTTAATGGATTATCGGTATTCTAAGAATAGTTTAGCATTCCTTGGTCAATGTTATTACTCTCTTGTTCCCTATGCATGGTTCCTTAGAGTTGGTATGTCCCTTTGGGTTGTGTATTGTGCTGGAAAGAATTGATGTAACCTGGTGTTGTTTTCGTAAATGAGAATTGTTAAACTTTACCCTTGAGAATAAATGTTGAGTTAAATCTTGCTATGACTTAGTAATAATGTGCTATAAGTAAAGTAAAATGGGTTGGTTAATCCTTATAGAAGTTAAACTAAAATTTATATGAAAATAAATTAATGTAGAGGTGACCTAATGGAGAACAGGTAATTCCATAAGTGATCTAAGATGAAACTATCCTTTGTAAGTTAAAGAAAAATTATATAACTTGCTATCCCTAGCAAAACTAGTGAACACTATCCTTTTTATGGTGAATTCTTACATGAGCTTAAGGGAAAACAATGGTTAGTTCTGTAAGATAATAAGATTTAATAAGTAGGAGAAAACAATTTAGAAACCACGCAATCTATCTCTCCACCATTTGGAAGGTAAATTGTTTTCTTTTGTAATACTCATTCAGTGAAGCCTAAGTAAAATCTTTGATAATTCTAGATAAATTCTCAAGCCTCAATTAAATCCTGGTAATAACTAATGAGGTCTTAAAGATGAATTCAACTTGACCTTCTTCCTAACTTTTTCCAAGGTGCTTTGTATTTCTTCTCTTAAGTGTGTTGAACGCGAACCCAGGTTGTCATAAGGGTATGAACGAGTTCTAGTAGCGTAAGTGTGAACAGATGGCCTTGTGGAAATAAATATCCCCCTTTTTACTAAATAAACGAATTAAACAAATAAAGGTCATAATAGAGAAGACTTAAAGCAAAATTCTCTTCAGAGTAAAAGAAAGAAACTTAGCGTTGTAAGAGGAATTGTGTGAATCATATCCTGAGTCCTGGAAAACTTAAGTTAAGGATTGAAGGATGTTTTATCAAAATAAATAACCTTCAATAATTTCTCACTGTGGCTTGCCCTAACTGTAAGTGTGTTATGTGGTGGTTTCCTATGTTGTCTTGTCAAAAAGAAAAGTGAATTATCCTTGATGGGTGTGAACATTTCCGTGTTACCTTTGTGGTCATCCTTGTATCGAGTTATTCATAGAGTTAGTTGTAACCTTGGTGGTGACATGTTGTGTCGTGTTATGTGTCAATCAAGTCAAAAAAAAATTATCCTATTTTTTTACTATGTTGTTAGCGTGTGTGAAATTTTTGGGTCGTTACAAAAAATCAATGGTGACCAAGGATAAATTATGGTTTGATGAATATTGATAGATAAAAAATAAACTATGATAAAGAAAGAAGGATGGATGATGTGATAGTAGATATCCAAGATGATGAAAATGCCTTCAAATCTGGTGAAGAATTGATGAAACAAGCAAGGTATTTAATTTACCTCCAAGTGTACATCTTCCAATATTATTAATAAGGGATCCAAAATGGCTTCAATATTACTTCAAGATGTTTATGACATCTCAAAAAAGACAAAAGACTTGCAAAATCAAGCTACAATTCAGATCTCCAAAATTTCATCCTCTTGAAAAGGAGAGTGATTATGCATTTATAGGGCCATAAAGAACCGATAGGGTTGTCATCGATAACAGAGAACTATTTATTTCGCTGATGGGGATGATACAACAATTGAGGAATGAAAACATATTAAGTTTTGATTAGGGTTAAAGAAAAATTTATTAGATTAGGGTTGCATAGGAATAAGAAAAAGTGGTTGGAGGGTTGAAAACATTAAATGAGAGTAGATAGAGAGTCTAGAATGGATAAATGGGATGTGATTAAGGTGAGAATCATGTTTATGGATGATTAAATGTGATTAGTGTTGATTATGAGAGATGAAATAATGTTGGGATGGAAATAGGAAATTAGGAAATAAGAGAAAATATATTTTTATTAGGATGGATACAAGATTTCAGATAGGATATGGGTGCGAGCGTGCATGATGATGATGAAGCGAAATTGAATGCGGGATGAGGGGCTAGAAACCATATTTTTATATCTACACCATGCTCATCATTCAACACAACCTTTTTGCTTCATATTCTTCTTTCTTAGATCATATTCACTAAGTGAGTCATGTTGTAAAATTTCAAGGAATTTACCTAAAGATGTATAGACATCATTAAGTAAACAATTAAGTTTAAGATCTGAAATTTTTACCTTATCTTCATACAATGTATGCATATCTTTTTCATCTTGTTAAACATGTTGTACTATCTCATTTTGATATTTCATCTACATTATTGGACTAAATTCCTTCTCGTTTGTAATGTGGATTGAATATGTCTTCAATAACAATTATTTATTCCTCTAACATGAGTTCATTTAGTGTTCTTTTATCTTCATCAACAATAATATTTGTAATTATGAATTCTTCTTCACCGTGTTTACCCTCAAAAAAAGAAACTTGTTTCCCGTAGATAACCTTGTTCAAATACATCACTAGCATGCTAAAATTTTACAATAATTTTTTTTAATTCATTAGCTTTAACTAAATCATAAATTTCTTCAAACATTTCACCTTCTTCAGGGTAGCAATAAACTACAACTTCTTCACTAAAATCTTATTTTTTCAACATAGTGTCATTGGTTTTTTCATTTAAGTCAAGTTATATTGATGGAAAAGGGTGTCCATGTGGCATAGGATTCAACACGAGGTTTCAATCATCAAGAATCATGAAATTTTACATTGGTTCGACATGCATGGACTAGTGAGTGAGCTTTAGAGGTTATATGAAGCTTATATAATATATGAAGATTATATAAGATATGAAGGTTCTATAAGGTCTAGAAGATGTAAAGTGAGGTGGTAAAGGTCCTATACAACTTGAATGGTGGTTACAAGATAATTTTACTTAAGGCATGAGTTGGTACAAGTGTAACTAGACCTAGTCCAAGGCCTAGTGTAAGAAAATGGTATGGTAGCACGAGGTATGAATAAGAAAAGTCCACGGTAAGTCGGTGTAAGCATGTGAGGAGTATTGACATATTTCATATCATGTGTGGAAGGTGTACAAGGTCATGGTTCAGGTGTTTATTCATATTAAATGTTTTTAGAAGAAATATTTATAAGACACGACAAATAACGAATGGGAAAACTATATAGCATGGTGAGTTTCATAGGTGAGAAAGTAGGAATGAGCATTGAAAATTATGGAGGACATAATTCATGAGGTTTATTCAAAGTTTTAGGTCATAAGTTAAAGGAAGAACCATGAAACATTGTTTTGAGCTCTATCAAGCTCTCAAAACTATATTTTGCAGCTTGATGGTAATTTTTGAATGATTTCCCACATATTTAAACTCTGCATGGGGACTTGATCCATTCATCAATGTTGAGGAATAAATTTAGGATTATTTTTAATTAGAATGAGGTAAATTTATGCTCTATCCTTTATGAATGATGGTTAAGAAGGAAAGTGGGTTTAAGCCCTTGTAAAACCCTAGTTTCATATTGATGGAAATAATATTAAGGGTTAGTATCTGTATGGAATGGGATGGATGGTATGATAGTTTATGCATGTATATAAAGCTTCAAAGCTTAGTTTTATGGTGGTGTCATGCTCCAGGTGTAATGGTAAGATACTTAAAATCCTCTATTTTGTGAAGATTTTTATGTATAGGTATGTGTTGCAGGGTTCGTGAAGTGAAACCAATTGTTTCCTCAAGCTTAGGATGTAATATAAGTTCTCATGAAAATATCCGTATATGTTCTTTTTGTAATAAATGATGAAAAATTTCCCCAAATTTTCCTTCCGCTAAAGGTGTAAAAGTGCAAAACCAATCTTGGATGTTCAAGAGGTTTATGGTAGAAATAAATGGTCTAAATGTCAAATATTTACATGGATAGCTTAGTGAGGTCTCATATGATGTTTTTGAGTTATTAATTTGATCACAAATTATGTATTTTAAATTAAGATATAATGGCCTAATCATCCCAATCATGCTTTCCAATAAGGTAGTAGGAATATGTATGCAAGTGTGAAATTATGAGTATGTGTTAATATCAGTTCATGAACATGTTTGTGAAGTTTCTAGTGAATGTTTCCAAGTGGTGGAAGCATCTGGAAGTTTCCTAGAAATGGTAGAGGTCAGATAGCTCAAGACTTGTTTTTATTCCTAAATGCAGATTTGAGTAGTTTAAAAGATGGAATTTCTTTAGGGTATCGTGTCAAAATTTTCAGATTGTTATTGGTTGTACGAGCTTCCTAGGGATGAGATATTTCCATTGATGAAACACATGTGTCTTGAAGAGGTGATTTTATATATGAACCAAATTGTTTTTGAAGAAATTTTCTTGAATATTATCAACATGCTTAAGAGAGGCAAGAGAGATGGAAGATTTGAGGCCTTATTTTTTAGTTTATAGTTTCTCCTAAATTTGGAGAGTGTGATAGGATCATGTTGAATCATTACATGTTCCCAAGAAATATTAACATATTTTGTTATGAGAACCAATTTTCTTTCGAGAGTGTATAATTAGGTGCTTGAGACTTAATTGATGGAGCTTGTCTTATTGGGTAATCCATGTTAAATATGGAGGTTATAGAGTTACCTGTGTTTTTGATGGTTATGTGAGGATGGTTCTAAAATGTCCATAGCTGATGGATTCTTGGTGGAGATTCCTTATGTCATTGAAGTTAAAAAGTTTCCCATTAGAAGTGTTGACCTAACTATTAGGCCTAGTTGAGGAAGATTGTATAGTAAAGCTTATGAAAACCTATATGGTCCCCTTATGTAACTTGTTTGAATGTGTAAAGTGTCTATTCATGTTTTATATGACCAAATTTTCATGGTAATATGGTCTTTTATGACCTAGAGTGGTTTGTGGAATGATTCGTGTATATAATCAAAAGTGTAAAGATCATCTTATATAGTGAGAGTAATAGAGGTTTGAGGAGCAAGAGGAATTGTGTGAACAAGTGAGATGGAACTAGAGTAGAGTAGAGAAGAGGCATAAGAAGTTGAAAAGAGAAGAGGGGTATATTTTCAAGGTAATATGACCTAATCAATGTATTTGTGTGTATACATGAGTGAAGAAGGAGAGAGAGCGGTTTAGATGGTTTCAAGTCAAGAGGGCTGAAAAGTAATCACATTCACTTGGGTCAGCAACAAGGAGATTAATTGATATTCATATCATGTGGCTAAGTGGATGCTTGATGATCGCAGGAATTTTAGCCTCTTTATGAAGTTGTTTGTCTACTAAATAAGGGTTGGTGCTCCTTTTGGGGTTGGTGCCTCACTAATGTTGTAGGGGTTGATTCTCCTTGTGAAGTGGGTGTTACACTATAGAAATATCTTGTGTTGTGTAATATACACAAGATTCCTTTGTGTTGAGTAATATATGTAGAGGTTCAATGTGTTTTCTTCCCCATGATGGTTTATCACATATATATTGTTTAATTTTTTCATTTTATTATTTTCATGTTTGAATGTTGTTGTCTAATGTTTTTTCATGGGAAAAATTCACTAGAAAACAAGAAAACCATACCATAGTGTCAAAAATTTCAGTGTTATACCTTTCTAAGACACCCCTGGATATGCCTATTCACTATAACATTCCTATCCTGTTATTCAAATTTTCCACAAGTGACTATCATCCATTCCCCCAGGTGATTTAGGAAGAAAACTTCATTCAAGGTACTGTCAGAATAGTCTCTCTAAAAGTGGAGTTTCAAGCAATCTTAAAAGGGGCTATCATTAGCCTTCCTAAGACTAGTTCATGACCCCTAGAGCTGAGTAAAAGGCATAATTTCATCATGGAGAAGTATTAAATATCCAAGAACATTATGGAACCTATTTTAGAATATCATAGAAATTTTCAGAGGTTTAGGAGCTAGTTCACTGAAAGCGGGTTTTTGAGGCCAAAGGAGCTTGCACCGTGGAAGAGTACCTAAGCTTCAAGAGGTGATTTTAGGAGCTCCAAAATGAATTGTGTTCCAAAAATATATCATTGGAAATAATTTTAACCCTCTACATGGTGGAAAAAATAAATCAACTTCAAACCCCATGCATTTTTCTAGGCAACTCATTCTTTCTATGTACCACGGAAATACCGATAAAAGGAAGTGTTTGGAGGTTTTAAAAGAATAATAAATAAATGGGACCACTCCCATTATTGTCAAAAGGTATTTTTCATGGAAAATGATGTAAATAAGTGTCCAAAACCTCATTCGGGAGCTCATGATAAGGTGTTTCTAAGTCACCCTCTAAGGTATGCTATTCAATACTAAGTCAAATTTGCAAAGGGACCCATGATAATAACGAGGCTCCAGAAAAACATTTATGTTCTTATTTTCTCTAAAATAAAATGAAAATAGGTGTTAAATATTGCACTCTCCCAAAATTTAGCACTATGGTCAGTCATATGACCCGACATCACATGTTAAGCTTCTTTAACCAAGTTGGATTGCTCCTCTACCTACCTCCACATGCATGCCAATTGTCAAGTTAGGCATTAGCAAAATTTTATTGCACCTATTTTCCCCAAACCAAAGGGAAAATGGGGAAACAATTGTGCCTTACCCCCTCTCTTCACATTCCAAAGCTAAAAAGGTGGGAGTTAGTCATTTTTTGAATTCAAACCCCACATTCTCCTCGTGTTGTCGAAACTTTGCTTGATTTTTCCTAAAATATTGCATCCTCCATTTTCATCCTTCATTGTTTTTATCCATGCTTCCATGATTTGGGAACAAAAACATGAATAAATCCAAATTTGTGACAAACGTAAATGAGATGTTTTAACATAAAAAATTCAAAACTCGTAAAGAATATTTGTTCATATCTCACAAACCAATGAATGGATTGACATGCCATTTTTTTAAAACTTCAATTTTTCTAGGTGCCTTGAATCCCCAAGAGGAATTTCTCACATAAATAGTATGGATTTTTTTACGGTGAAGAAACCCCATATTTCCTATGAAGAAAATTTAAAAATTTAAAATCTCTCAATCTATTAACCGGGTAGACTTGAAATTTTAGAGGTGCACTAAAGAGAAAAAACCCATATAAAAATGTTTGTTTCATTCAGAACCAAGGTCCCAAAAAATACATTCCAAAAATATAATTCTCTTGCACGGGTACTTGCTAATTTTCGTAAGTCCCCATCAACATAATTGTTGGTTAAAGTAGTGTACACCAAGGACACCGGAAGATAAGAGAAAGTGATAAGAGTTGGAAATGGGTAAATTTGTCACTTACTAAAAATAGTAAATTCCCCTTTTCCAAACATAGTAAAGTGTTCAGGGATCCAAAAAATTCAATTTATGAGTTTTTCATGGTCTCATTATCTGAACAATTGCTTCAAAGGAATGATGGTTTTTCATGTTGTAGAATCAACATTATTCAATTTGGTCAATGTTGTATTCATTTGTGTTTATTGGTGGAACGTGGTAGTGTCACATACAATCATCCCAAGTATTTCCCACTAGCCATCTAGAATCCCCATCTTGAGATCTCAATAGTGTCTTTTGACACTCATCTTATGATCCATATTGTCTATGTATCATGTCTGAGGTGGAGTTTATGATCATCATCGTCAAACTATCCATGGTGATTTTCATCTAAATGTTTAATTTAGCATGTCGGTTTGGCCATGTTGTAAAGGTTTAATGCAGGGTTTGGTGTTCATTCTCAGCTCTTTCAGAGTGGACCTCTATAAGAAATTCCCAGAGTCATGAAGAGTATCTTTCAACGTGGTGTTTCTAAACAATCAATTTAGGGTTCTCGTACATTGTACAAAGAGGAAATCATGAATCATCATGGGAAAGGGGAAACATGTTTAAAGGTATTTAAAGGAGGGAAATTTTTCACAAATCATTTGGGAATATTTTTCTCATGGTTGAAAGGTTCACAATTCATTTTCATATTGGGGAAATTCACCGATTCACCAAGAAGGTATACCTACACTAGAGGCAGAGTGATGATCATCCACACTTTAGAACATATATTTACCTCAACTTCTATCTATCTCCCTCTTCATTCTCTCTACTTTCTAATTATTCCATTGGTTTCATCATTGCATTTTGAATTATTCACTCAAGTTATATATTTTTAGAAAAATAAGTATTTTCTCAAAATTATAAGAGAAATAGTTATATGGAAAATGAAAAGTCATAAGTGGAATATTGAACACAAAGAGTCATTCTTGATCAAAATTTATCATTCCCATTTAAATTAGTGAAGTATATACTAAAGAAATATAAAAACTCCAAAATGCAAGGGTTTAAGGTACCTTGATGTATAATGGATGTGAATTGATTGGTGCAAAGTAAATGACCTCGCCATAAATATGATGAACCTACGAAACATAGGAAAAATAAATAGAAAATGGATTAGATGGTAGATGAGGGGACTACCTAAATAATTTTGTTCCAAGAAGTGTTAAATTTCTTATGTTGATGTAAACCCCCATGTTTGATAAAAGAGGATGGAAGCAATAATAAGAACAAGATAATATGTAGAATCTGAAGCACATAGAAACTGAAAATGCAGAAATGTAAGGTACATATAAATTTGATCAAGATGAATATAAAATAAAGTATACTGATTGGATCAACGGAAACCCGAATGCGGGGACAAGTCTATAGTTTCTCAAACAGGACAAAATCTGTATAACTTTATTAGTGTGAAATCAATTAACCATTACAATATTTATACATATTGGACAACAATATACAAAAAAATAAATGGGTTGATAGTACAACAAAAATCACAACAACTTCCAAAATACATCTAGGAAGCAACAATAATTAAATACAAAGAAATGAGAATTGTTACAACTACGTAACAATATAACCTATGTAATAATATGAAAAATATTGTTATAAAACTTTATAACAATCTATAAACTAATTACCTTATTAAATAATTAATTACTTAAGGTAATATAATGTGTAAATTAACCTAACAAGGTCAACGGCGACTGAGCAGATGGATCTGGAAAATAAGATAGAAATGTAGATCTAGAATGGTCTCGAATGAAAATAAGGTGATCATAGAGGCCTGGGAACACTGATAGTAAACCTGTAGAAGAAGATATGAAACACTTGAAATAGAGAGGATGTAAGAAAACAAAGATTGGGATGGATTGGATGGAAACAAGACTCGATTCAATGGTGACGGGGCTGAGTTAGTGGAAATTGAAGACAAACAGAGAAAAATTGGAGTGACAGAGAAGCCAAATAAAAGAGATGAGAAATAGAATCGAATGAGTAGAAACAAACACCAATGCTGATCTACAAACAAAATGGATGAAACACGAGAGGTGAGTCGATAATTACATAGGTGGAGTGACGGAGAGTTGAGAAGTACTAAATAAAGATAAGGATGAATGGGCTGAAAAAATAACTTGAAGACAAAATCACTTAAAGAGGATACTAAAGATGAGGCCACGATGGTATCTCGAACTCTGTAAAATGTTAGTACCTAAAAGATAATAACAATAATAGTATATGATATCATGAATTATCATGAAATCAAAGTAAACCCCAAAGTCTCCACAAGTGAAGCAAGAAAATCTCAAATGGACTCCAAAAACGTCAAAATAGATGCAAGGATATTCAAGCTCAAAAAAAAATTTGCACAGTGTAAAAAAATTTGATTATGCCTCATTTTAAAAGGGGTAAAACTAGATTTATAGGATCACCATGGCGACCGGGTAGTCACTTTTGCCAAATACTTAGAACCATCCCTTTGGATGGTGGATGGGTGATTTATTCGATATATGGGGATTTTATTGATTAGGAAAATTGTTTTTAAATCGTGTAGGTGGGTTAGGGTTTCCTACGTGAAGTGTCATGGGTAAGTGGGAGATAAAGATGGATTAAATAAAAGATAGAGAAAGCATACAAATATGGAACTAGGTTGTTAGGTATGATAAATAACCTAGGGAGGAAAAATGAAAGATAAATATTGGTAAATAACTAGTGAGATGAGGATTAGAAAATGATTAAGGGCATATGCACAAAGATGGGGGCCAAAAAGTAGACACAAATCTATTTTTGGCCATTTTGGCCATAACGCGCTTGCATTATGGCTCGGTCACGCTATAACATGAAAAGGGAAAATATAGGTCATGTTATAACGTGATCACGTTACATCTCGGGTTTACCAAGAAGAAACATGCTTGTTATAAATCACTCATGTTATAATGTGCTCACATTATAATCTACTTTCCTTATTGTTTTCTATGTGTTTTTCGTCGTGTTATCCCTCCCAAATGGACATATTCGGCATCGAAACAGAACGTGAGCTTGAGCGCAATATAATTCTAACACATTATAATGTGCTCACATTTCATCCTTTTTCGGTTTGGAATATCCAATCCAAATGCTTGGATTTACAAACAAGAGGTTTGGACTATGTATTGAATGATTAAATCCATGTTTGACCAAAAAACATAAAAAATTCATGTGTGCATCCCAATATCTCATGCATTATAACATAATATTCAAAAAAAATTATACTACGATGTCAAGCTCATTTTTACCTTGATGACAATATAATTCTTTCTAAAATTTGATTTGTTTAAGGCTTTCATCAATAATTTCTTTTACTAGTTCCTTTTTTTCTTGTAAAAACCTATGCATACGTTTTGGTACACTATTTACAATTTTCTCATCCAAATTTTAAAAAATGAGGTTTTTCTAAACACCATTCTAAACACACTTAAAATAACTAAAAATGATTTTTTTCTCAAAGTTATGGGGATGCACACACAAATATTTCATTTTTGGGATATGTGCACTTTGAAAATTAATAAAAATTATATATTCATCCAAAAATTCTAAAAATTTAGTGGGACCTCGTAAATAGTCTTAGATAACATTGTAAAAAGATATTTGAGAAAAAATATTCAAATCAAAATATGGGGGCGGGGGAGCATAGACAATAGGTTCTTATATTTTTACAAAAAAATAGACATACTTTGTGTGCACACAACATTTGAGACTCTTAATCTCAACCATTATCATAAAACAATTAGTAGTTTAGAAACTAGATTCCGATCTCTATGGTACTTATTCTTATCAATTCGTCAAATTTTGAGCATAGGCATGTTGAATTATTCGATGAAGTTCAGGTTTCACAAATTTTTAAAAAAAGGTGTCCCTTTTCTACCGCATTTTGACCCCCCATATTTGTGCACTTACCCTTAAATGAATATTAATCAAAATTGAAGTGTATAGTATAATGGATATGAATGGCGATAATTAAAATATGAATTAGGATTAAAATAAAGAGGGGCTAGATAAGACCATAGTGAAATAAGCATACGTAGGTAACAAGGGTAGCAATAAAAAAATTTGGTGTCTACATTTTCCCCTTTTTGTTGAGTGGTTTGCGCAAGGTGCCATGAGACAAAAATGATGAGAAATAGTGAGTAAGATAGATGATGATGAAGGACTAATGATGAGATCCCCTCAAATGAGGGAATGATGATACAATGGGGAATCGATCACAAATTTGAAAAGGATAGATGAAGAAGGGTATGTGGGGAAGAAGAATAGATAAAATGAGAGTGCAAGGGGATATTCCCAAACAATAAGGATTTGAATCAATAAAATTTAAAATATGGCAGTTATTTTAGGAGTCACATTGGCAGGAAACAAAGGTTAGGGTCTTGGGGAGATGATGGAAATTCCCTATAGGCTTGTGAGTCGAAAAATCACCGTGAAATGGAGGGAGTCCAATGGGATACCACTCAAATGGATGCAAGCCGTGGGGACCAATGGGTCATGAATATGCATTAAACTATAAATTACCAAATGTGAAAATAATGTGAAATCTTTCATGTGTGAGGAATCAATTTCAAAAGGTATTCATCTATAAAGGACAAATATGGGAGTAATGATGCCCTTGAAAAGGGCATAAAAACTCCTAAGAGGAAAAATATAAAATTGATGAAATAAAATGCCCCAAGGGGAATAAATATGGACACAAAGGTGGAATTTGAGACCGAATAAGGATAAATAAATGATGTCATAAATAAGGACATAACAATGGAGTTGGGAAAGCTGAAACAAGGGTTTCCAAGGTGAGTCACGTTAAAGGATGAGATCTATATAAGCCCTAATGTAAGCCAAAAATTCACATTTGGATGCTGTAAGTGAGGATTGAGAGTGGGATCTATAAAAGGTGAAAAATAGATGGACGCTAAAGGAGCAACAAGAAATTATAGAGGTGTACGAGATGGTGAGTAGTGAAACCCACACTAGTTTTTAATTTATGTTAGGTTTTGTTTATTATTTTTACATTTTTAAAAAATAATGGATGATGTCAAGGAGGTCATCGGTGACTTAGAAGGTTCGCTATCAACTCAGCCATAGAAGGTAGCAATCAGCCCCTAGATGTGTCGATCCAACCTTGATCACCATTGATTTAGCATGATGGGATAAATAGATAAATTATTTTGATGTTAGATTGTGTTTAAGGGTGAAAATTATCTAATATTTAATTTTTGTTATTGGTGATTACAGCACGAGATACTCTATACCGGAGATACCAAGTCCCATATTTTTTTATTAGAGGAGAGGGGTGTGGCATATGCTTGAGTGGGATCACTTAGTAGTTGTGGGGCTTTAGATATTATGAGTGGATCCCTCGAGATGTGGTGTTGATTATTACACTAGTTGAGAGGTGGTATATACATACCGAAACCTTCGAGGTTTAGGATGGGTGAGATGAAAATCACCCTATAAGATGTTTCTTTGCATCCTTATCTTACCTATTGAGGGGATTAGATTATCTCCATTACAATTGATAGTAGGCTTAATGTATTGACATGGTTATTTAGAGCTAATGTGCCCCACATCAGATTCTTTTCGGTGTATTTTCTATATGATTTGAGGTATGAGGATGGGGTACCATATAAATTCTATTGATTTATTTGATCATGATAACAATTTCTTATTATGAATTGTCGACTGGGGAAAGACAAGGTCTTATGGACTTTAGCAGGTGTTGTATCAAATATAGTTAAGCATCGACAATATTTTCATTTAACATGACTTTGATAGAATAGGTATATCATGAGCTAGCCATGTACATAGTAGGGAGGAGATCAAGATTGGATGTAGGCTTCTTGCTACACTACCAAAAATACCAACACATTGTATTTATTCAGCCACTAGGGATACCATGGGTCATTGGGGACAAGATAAAGCTTGTAGTGGGGTTTTGAGATGGAGATCCGATCGGGTTTGAAATATAGGATTGAGAGATGCGAATTGGTATATATATATAAGCTTGCAGAGATTGATGGTGAGTAGATTAGATGACATCCTTATAGAGACTTCCTTGCATGGGCTAGGGGGCAGATATCGAGTTAGTGGGTATGAGGAGGATGATATGGGTGTAGGGTAGATGGCTAGAGATGATCAAGGTCATATGGGTTGATAGAGTATGACAATAGTTTGGTGTTTTTCATAGCATACCCAGGATCTAATCTCATATAAGAGAGAGGATATTGATAGGAGTTGTCGGTTCCTAAGATGGAAGATCCATTAGAGGAGGAACTAATGACTTGGGATGAAGACGATGATGTAGGAGTTGGAATACGGTTTTCGATTAGATGACTTCATCTTGGGCATCTCGAGTTGATGGAGAGAGAGGAGATGAGGAGGAGATGGAGGTATAGGTAAGGGGAGCTCCAGGAGGTGGCAAATATGGAGATAGAGGAGAGTCCATAGATATGACATGATTACATGAGTATTTAGAGAAGATGCAATTTGAGAGAGACATAACTATATAACAGAGATATGCAGTCACACAAGAGAGGGACCGAGTCACCCGGGACAAGGACTAGTATAATAGGTAGAGGGAGGCTTATAGCTTCCATTTTGGAGATCTGGTGATGATCATAGATTCCAAGGCTTTGGGTGGCACACAGAAGCATCATAGAGAGGAGGAGAGATGGAATATTGAAAAATCATTTACATGGATTGATACATAGCCTTAGCCATAGAAACTAAGTATTATGAGGGGATTTTGAGTTGGAAGCTATCATAGACACTACGATATTGGAAGTGTTTGTAGAGGTGAGCAACAACTAGAGCGAGGACATCTAGGAGAACAATGAGTGTGGCTCAGCCACATCGAGGAGAGGGCCAAGGTAGATGCAACAAGGTTGAGAGAGAGATGGAGGAAGTTTCCTTACAAAATAAATATTTTAGGCTCTCAAGTGAACGTTACTAGTTTTAATGACATATCTTCTTTGATAGAAGACCCTCAAAGGTTGATGATGTACTAATACACTTTATTTTTGTGATATATATGTGTGTGTGTGTGTGTGTGTGTGTGTGTGTGTGTGAGTGTGAGATATGATTTTGTTGTGGATTAGCATGTGTTTACATGATGTGATGTGAATATGGATGACATGATGATTGATTATATGTTTTACTTTATATTTCATGATGATGGTAAACATATGAGGAGTGTTGGATGGTTAATGTATAATATATGATGTTTAAAAATAGATGTGATAGATGATATACATAGATGATGATGGATAGGAATATACAATTAAATTTGATATGGTTGGAAGATAGTATGTAGATAAGTTAGATAGAGTGAATGTTATGATAATAAGACAAAGAGGAAATAAATATAGATAGGGTGAACTAGAATAGAATCACAACTTGATGATTGGTGACCTATAGCCACAATCAAAGCTAAGCCATATGATGGAGGATTGTGAAGAAATAATTACTCTATGTGCATTAAAGGTAAATAAGAAGGAATTTGTGTAATGCAAGGAACATGTGACAAAGATAGATGTTAGCATATAACCAATGATAGTTAGTAATATCAAAGATCATGAGATAAAAATTGATGGAATGGACTCATAAACTTAATGTTAACATGAAAAATGGATTTTTGATGTAACTTATACGTAGGAAGAGGGTTTTTATATGTGGTGTTCCTTAAATCTATGCCCCGATTAGGTAGGGGAAATAGAAAACTGATCAATGTGGGAAGTTTTCTATAAGAAGGTTAACTAATTTGGGAATCCTTTGATAGATGCTGATAGAATGGAAGTGTGATTGATGTAGGAAGCCTTCAATTCCATGATAAAATATAGTAGTCATCCTTCGAGGGTATGGTCTAATTTATACATATATGATATATATGGCTAGAATGATACACATGATAGCCATCCTTCGAGGGATCAGTCTATTGAGTTTAATTATATTTTTTTACATGAAAAAATGTCCTTCGACAGAGCATTCACTTATTGATATATTTGAATTTTGATAAGAGAATGCTTGAATTCTTATTTTTACATGGGGAAGAGATGGGAATAGTTATGTAGATCACCTAGAAGGGGACAATGAATTTACATGGGACACATGTGAACCCTTATTGTGGTTGCAATAATCAAAGAAGAAGTTGATGGATGTAATGATTGTGGAGTCCTCACCAAGAAGGAGAACCTATACATAAGGAAAATACTATGAACATAGTCGTGGTGCCAATATTTAAGATCATGTCTAGGAAAGTGGTCAGAGAGCACAAAATTCCAAATCATCACAATGATAGATGGAAGAGGATAATGATGGAGAAATGATTTAAGGATATGACTAAAAGCTCACTAGTAGATAGAATAACAATAGAATGGTCATAAGTGCAATGCATTAAGTGGTTCAACTTCCAATTTACCATCAAGGGAGGCAAAATGATAGGCTCTTGACCCATACTTATGTGTGATAATGTATGGTCTAATCCAATTGGGGGAAAAATTTCCATGTTGGCTCCTTTCTAGAGTAGTAACGTTCTGATTTTCTTTAAGAACGAGGTCACCAACATTAAAGTCATAATGGGATAGACTAATATCTAGAAAAATATGGGATATGATGAGATAGATGAGCAAAGATACAAAGCAAAGATATAAGTTGTGCATTATCCTTAAGGAAGTGAAGAAAATATGCATCTCTAACGAGACAAATTTATTACCACAAAAGTGGAATTTGCATGATAAGTGGGATAGAGGATTGAGTAAGATGATATGATTAGAGGATATGGAAACTATGTGCTACCTTTAAAAAGTAAAGAATTGAGAAAAATATGCATCCCTAATGGGACAAATATGGCCAAAAAGTGGAATATGGATGAAAAGGGTGGTTCCCAAGAGAGGCAAAAATATGGCTATGAAGTGGAATTAGGATGAGAAAGATGGTCCCCTAAAAAAGGCACAAATATGGCCACAAAGGTGGACTTTGGATGAAAAAATGATGCCCCAAGAGAGGCACAAATATCACCACAAATGAGTACTTTGGATCAAAATATGGTGCCCTAAGAGAGGCATGAATATGGCCACAAAGGTGGTCTTTGGATGAAAAGATGGTTCCCAAAAAGAGGTATGAATATGGCCACAAAGGTGGACTTACGATGAGATGGGATGATAGATAGACTAGCTCACTAAGATGAGACAATAAACTAGAGATGATCGGATGAGGTAAGTAAGACAATTTCAAGAATGAAGAGGAATTAACCTGATGGTACACCAATCCTAGAGTGAAGTCCTTGGCATCAAGGAATGGTTTAGATGAATACGTGGATGAATTTATGTGGATAATATGTGTGGATGAGGAAAAATATGCAAGAGGGAAATAACAAAGGGAATATGCTCCCGAACAAAAGAGATTTGGACAACTTATATGTAGAGGAGCTAGTGGATGTTGAAGGAGATTGGATGGGATCCGAGAAGGAAAAGATCAATTATATATTTAGATTTGGATTGGATATATGGTTAGGTATTTTTATCTCCAAATCACATCACCCTAATGTTTGTAAAAGTGTGTGTTCTTGAGCTCATAGTGTGATTGGATAACATGGGTACTATCTTCAAATTGTGGGACTTGCTTCTTGAGATAAAACTCAGAGAAAGTTGGTTCTTGCTCCTAAAATACCTACCATAATCTACTCTAATGCAAGATAAATTATCTATCCTAATCTAACTATCCAACAGACCAAGGAGAGAGAGTGCATGAAAAAAATTCCTACAATAAAGTGGTGATACACTAGAAAAGGAGAGTGTGAGAGTAGTCTTCCAATGTGTGAAAAGTAGAAGAAAAATGCAAACTAGAAGGGGTGATAATAGTTCTCCACAATCTAGAAACTGCATTCAAAATAATATTTCATGCACACTCAATGATAATTTATCCCTACATTATCATAAGATAGACACAATATATACGCAATGATATTGAAAGGGCGAGAGGAATGCAAACAAACACAACAAGGGAAGATACATCCACAAAATTGCATCTATTGCTTCATAAGTATACAGATTCAATCTATTATAAGATAAGGGCTTGAATCACCACACAAGGAGTCCACTAATAGGGCATAGTATATTGGATTCACAAAGAAATTTTAATAGAGTTTTTCTACTTAAAAACTATCTCCTTTTACAATGAGCCCAACACTCTAATTTATAGAATTTTTAGAAAAGAGAGAGAGAGGGAAAATGAGAATCCCGAAATATGTCCTTCAACCACTTGCAAGATGTATTAAATGAAGTGAAATGATTTTTTTTTTTCTTGCAAAATCCCTCCCATATTGTCCCATAACTTGCAACAATGAGAAATGTCATCCCATGCTTTATTGAATGCATCCCAACTACCAAATAAAATCATTGTCCTGAATTGGGAACATTTTCTACAAAACCAACATCAATTACTCACCAAATTTTGAATTTATTGATTTTTTTACATTGGGATCAGAAACACGATTCCAATGGTAGCAATTTTGTGCATTTTTTTATAAATGCAAAATTTATGGCCTTCTGAGTGTGGGTAACTATTTTGGGTTGCATTTCTATCATTTAATGGGACTAAGCATTTACTTTTTTGGAGATGAATATGTTTCTTTTATTTTTATATATCTAACCTCATCAAAATTAATAAATACAATTTCTATGGTGTAGAGGACGTCATTCTCATTCTAGAAAGTCAAATTTTGTGAAATTCGGAGCTCGGGGTCAAAAGTTATGGCCATTTAAAGTTTGGGGTTTGATTCACAATGTTTTCCTTTACATGTAGCTATATCGGGTATTTGTAACCTGGTTTCCTATATGTCCCTTGTGCAAATTGGGTAGAAAACCTCCACTTTACCTACATCACACCTAAGCCACCTTGTAAATCAGGAAACTCATCCTTTTGGGGAACTCATGTCTCACACGTACCTATTGATTGGGTCGTGAGGGCCGTTCACTCCCACTCTACCCACATATCTCTTGTAGTCAGCTATTTTGGCCTTTCAGAGCTCGCGTGTACCTATTTCCTAGCTGTCCTATGGACTGCGTGAGAGACAAAACTTCTTACTTTTCTCGATTTTCTCTTGGATGCGGCCTTTTTGGATTTTGGGTCCCAACTGTCTCCCGCGTGTACCCATGCGGCCTGGGCCAAAAATACTTGATTTACCCACAATACAATGTTTGAAGCCTATTTTTGGATTTTCTCAAATTTTCCTAACTCCTTGAACTTTTCATTGGATGGAGGGGTTAGAAAATATCCAAAGGGTGCTCCAAAACCTAAATTTTTCCCTTGAGCCATTTCAACCTTCTTGATCCGAAGAATCATGTAAGTTATCCATTTTATATTGAGGGGCGAATTTGGGATAACAAGTCATAGAGATGTTTGGAAGGAAAAATGGTATCAATGAACAAGGGAGGACCCTCTCTAGGAGGAATGAAATGAGGAGGAGAGATGACAATGAAGGATTTGGATGAAGGAGAAGACTTAGAAAATTCAATGGATGAGGATGTAGAAATAGGAATTGGATTGGTTGTGGAGAATAGAGAAGGAAGATCCTCCTAGATGTAGAGGTCATATTCCTTAATAAGGTCATGGATGATATTTTGGGGGGCCTTATAATTCTTAATGTCATGACTTTGGGTATGATGATAGGAGAAAATGAGATTGGGTTCAAACCATGATGGTTTCTTGTTGTGTGGACAAAAACCTTTGATAGGAGGAAGAGTGATGGCAAAAATTTGAAGCAAGTGTTGAAGGATATCCACATGTAATTCAACTAAAGTGTTATGAGATACATTGTCTTTATGATATGTCTTCGATTTAGAAGAAGAGGTGGATGTTTTAGATTTGGATATGTGAGATGACTTGGATGTTGAAGGTTGAATCCTATTATTTTTATGTTTTTATGTATTTTATGTTGGTTTAGTGATGGTTGGTGTTCTAGAAAAAGAAGTGTTACATGATTTTGGTTTGGGTTGATTGATTAGTTGTGATGTTTTGGATGAAGAAGATGGACCTAGAGAGATGGATTTGGTCCTAAGATAGATGATGTGGCATTGGATTGTTTTATATTAGGTATAAGAATGTTTATCTTCTTATGTGGATGTGAAAGATATCTTTGAGGAAAGGTGTCAAGGGTATTAGATCTGTCTTATGAAGAATCATTCTTGGGAGGAATGACAACAATATTAATTGTAGGATCTGAAGGTTGTGTGGTTGGTATTGGTGGAGGAATTAATTAATGTTTGATGATATCTAAGGAAGGTGAATATTGGTTTGATGTGGAGATGTTTGATTTTGTGGATGAGATAGGAGGATGACTCAAATTTATTGGAAGTTAAAGTGATTTCACAAACTCTTCAAATGATGAGAATGATGTGGGAGGACTAGATGGTGTAGATGTGGTCATAATTGTTTATGTGGTTAGTGTGGGTAAAAGTGTAGAAAGAGGAACTGGGATTGATGCTAAGGATGGTATAATGGGTAAAGGTGGAATAAATGTGGGTAAAGGTGGAATTGATGCTAAGGATGGTATAATGGGAAAAGGTGGAATAAATGTGGAGTAATGTGTATGATCAAATCCGATGGAGTATATATGACAAGTGGAAAAGTAAATGAAGGTGTAATATCAATGGTGGGTATATATGTACATATTGATGGAGAAAGAGGTATTTGAATGATACGATTGGTGAGTTCTATATGTGTAGTTTTTATATTAGTTAATGTGGAAATAGTTGGTTTTGTAGAGTAAACATGAACATACTTTGTGTTTGTCTTAGGTGAGGGTATTTTTTTCATAAATGTATCAAGGGGTATTATTTATATGTTTGCAAATCCAGATGATGTGACTAGTGTGGTGGTAGGTATAGATGAGGAAATGGTAGATGTTGAAGGATTAAGTGTGGAAGATTGGAATAAAATAGGTGGATATATGTGATGAAGACATCATAAGTGAATTTGTTGATGAAGAAGATATAGGGGAGTTGGATTTTATGGAGAGATGTGTAAAATTAGGATGGTTAGGGATGTAAGTGATGTAGTGATAGGTGTTTTTAATGTAGATGTGGATAAAGGGTTAAATATGATAGGTTATGGCATGATAGATGTAGACAATGTGGATGTGGTGAAGGTGGGAATAGATGTAGGACAAGTGATAGAAGTTAATGTGATGGGTGTAATAGTCATGGATATAGTTAATGTGGGTATGGGGGTAGATATTTAAGATGTTGTGGGCACAACATCTAAGGTGGGAGTAAATTGTAGACACTTAAATTTGGTATATATACCCTCATCGTTTGCATACACATATTTTATTCTATTCATCACCGTTATTTAATAAAATTCCCTCTTCAAATTTAATTAATCCATCCTTAATAATTAATTAAATTCCCATCATCATTAAGTTATATTTAATCAACATCAATTAATTAATCATGCCCTAAATAACTTTCCATTTTGGAATGTTTTCATTATAAATCTACACCTATGATTTTAACTATGCTTTCAACCTATCTCCACTACCAAATCACCTACACCTCATCCCTAAACAACCCCTTCTCACCTAATGCTTTAAATCATTTGGCTAACTCCTAAAAAAACAAGAAATCATGCCAAAAATAGAAAAAATCATCCCATTGGGGAAACTTTCCCCACAATCATTGGTGACTCAGCCTAGCCACCATTGACCCTAAAAAGTTATGTGATTTATTTATATTCTCCATTAAATGCATGTAAATCCTTAATCTCTCTTGTATCCTGTGGATAATCTCTCATTCTTAAGAATTCTAGAAGTGATTACAGACCTATCATACCTCCTTGTAGCATGCATGTGTCAATCGTGATCTGATTTTTTGTAAAATTGTCATCATTTTACATTAATTTAATCAAATTTTGTAATATTATATTGGTATTTATTCTATCTAATATTTTACAATTTCAAATAATCAATAACAACACTCACAAGTTTGCCATTAGCCTCCTTTCACAAATCTATATTTGTAGGTTGCTGATTTGGCTTACATTTTCCTCATCTTTATCCAACCTTGTCATAGCCACCATTAACCATGCTAGGTCACCATCGAATCGGCCTCAACAACCCTTTCTTTCTTCTCTAGAACCTTTTCCCATCCTTGTCTAAGCTTTGTGACCTTTCCTTTTTGCTCCAACCCTCATCCAATTCATATGTTACGATAAAATCATCCCTGTTTACACCCTAATCAACACATACTAGGGTCTTGGTTTCAATATTTCCTTTTAATCCTTGATTTATGTTTTTTTCCTAATTTTTGTTCCTTCAAACCTCCTCTATAGGTTTATTCCAACATCCCCAAACTTCCGTAACATCCAGATTACTTTCAGATCCTGCATGGTCTACATATTCCTCCCATGTTCCCAATCCAGTCTCCTAGGGTGCCGTCTACCTACCTCACGCACAGTCTAGGTCACCATTGAAACAAACCGGTATATTTATCTTGCAGTTTTTTTAATCGATCGATATAGAAATTAATAAATAGAGATTTTCGATTTTGTATTCTTTACGCCTTTTCATATTATAAGTATACAATTTCTCTATTTACATTTCTTTTGTTTAATAATGGGGGTTGACATCCACCGAGGAAGTTAACGCTTCTCAGCTCTTCCGTATTAGGAAACCCCTGTCCAAATCATCTAATCAAAATCATTTTCAATATTACTTGTATATTTCATTTGACCTACAATAGTAGTGACCCATCATCCATCATGTGCATGTATCATCGTACATCCGATGTAACATAAACCCTCCAACATTTATTAGTTGTGTAGCTTCTTTAGTAGCTAGCTCATTAATTTGATAACAAACAAGAAAATACAACAACATAGATGAAGAAGTGGATGAGATAGGTAAAGATGAAGATATTTGATGTATAGTATGAATTATATGAGGATGAAATTTATAATGTGTGGAAGATGAAAATTTATTTTTGGTGGTGAATTAGGAAATGGTTGTTTGAAGATGTTAAGGGGTGGAGATTGCATTGGTTGGGGGAATGTATGATGTTGGGAAGTAGGAACATAATAATATGGTTGGGATTGGATGGGAATATTTGATTGTTGAGGCACATGAGAAGTAGGAATAGATTGCAATGGTTCGATAAGTATGATAGTGATAACATCGAGATGAATTGGGAATGGTGTTTACGTGACATGGTGGGGGTGTAACGGGATATATGAATTGAATGGATTAGTACGATTGAGAGATTGTGGGAGATCCTGCAAAATAGGAAGTCATGTATGGGGATAGAATGAGGGTAGAGAGTCCCTGAAGGAGTAGGAGATGGAGGTGTAGGTGGTCTAAAAGGGATGGAATGATGATATAAGAAAGGATTAGTTTTCTCATATGTGGTGGTTTGAACACAAGTTCTTTGATGAGGGACATTGATGATCAAAGGTTGGGTGAAAATATGTGAGGTAACCAAGGGTATGGGTGAGATAATGGAAAAAATAGAAGCTGATTGAGATGGTATGATAGGATTTCTTGATCCAATTTTATGTTCTATTTTCTTATCTAAAGAGTTTGTGATAATGGGAATGAAACAAAACAAGAAAATGATAACAATGCTAATTATGGAAAAAAGTCAAGAACACGATATTTTTAATCGTTTTGATTATTATTTTAGAAAGTGTGAAACAAAAAAGGGAAAGGATAATGAAAGTACCTTAGAAATTAAAATATAGGTTTCATTTTAGGTAGTTATCACTCACGAAATCCTTGATATAACTAAAGGTATGTGAGGCCTGAGTTTGTAACAAATTTATAACTTACCCAAAACACCGTGCTAGTTTTCATGTTGGGTGATGAAATCCCAATCAGTTCCACTTGTAAGAAATGCCTAGATGTTTGAATTTATTTGTGAGTTTGATTGTGTGTAGTGGAATGTGAAATGTTACCACTTAAACCCCTATTTATCTAGATGAACAAGGAAGGATACAAAAGGTTTGTTTTAAGACAAATCCAAATGTGAAAGTTTGATGAGGACAAACACACAAGAAAGGGAAAATGTGATGTAAAAAAGAGAAAATATGACAAAAAGAAGAATACCTGGAGAATGATTTTATTTTTTATCTAATATTTAAAGAAAGCGAAGAATGATCCAAGAAAATCAGAAAGCCCAAAACAAGTAAGAAAAAGAAAAAAACTTCTACCACAATGTTAGTGGAAAATAGGAAAATGCAAGAAAATTCAAGAGACTCACTTAAAAGGGTCATCCCACTGGCATGCCGAATGTTAATCAAAATTTCTCATTCCTATCAGTTATTAGTGGAATATATACTAAAGAAATCAAAAACTCAAATATGTAAGGGTTTAAGGTACCTTGATGTATGATGAATGCAAATGGATAGGCACAAAGTAGATGACCTCATTACAAATTTGATTAACCTACAAAAAAAAAAAGTAAACTAAAAAGAAAATGGATTATATGGTAGATGAGGGGGCTTCCCAAAAAAGTCAGTTCCAAGAAGTGTTATCTTCCTTATGCATATGTCAAACCCCATGTTTGATAAAATATTTTGGAAGCAAAAGTAAGAAAAAGTTAATATGTAGAATCGAGGCACATAGAAATTGAAAATATAGAAATGTAAAGCACATAAAAAATTGATCTAGATTAATATAAAATAAAGTAGACTTGGTGGGTCGATGGTGGTTTGAGACTATAGAGGACACATCACTTTGGCAGCCTAAGAAAATGGATCTGAACAACAAGCTAGAAATGTAGATATATAATTGTCTCGAATGAAAATAAGGTGATCATAAAGGCACGAGAACAATGATAGTAACTTCCGTGAGGAAGATCTAAAACACAGAAACATAAAGGATGCAAGAAAATAGAGATTGGGATGGATTGGATGGAAATAGGACTCAGATTGATGGAAAATGGGATAATTTGGTAGTGAATGGGGATAAAAATAGAAATTTTGGAGTAACAGAGAAGCCAAATAATAAATCCGAGAACTAGAAACACTAACATAAAGTAGAAGCAGCTTACAACGATGAGGATTTGGAAACAAAATGTATGAAACACAGAGCTAGGTTGATGGTGACACTGAGTGGAGCGATGATGACACAGGTAGCACTAAATAATGATGAGGATGGGTGGGTGGGATGGACAACCTACGAGACATAATCACCGAAAGAGAAAGCGAGAGATGAGGCCATGATGACGAAAAAACCTGCAAAACATTATTCCCTAAAAGATATTAACAATAATAGCATATGATAACATGAATCAACATGAAATCAAAGTAAACCTCCTAAATTATTTACAAGGTATGTAAGACAAGTTCAAATGGACTCCAAAAAGGTCGAAATAGCTATAAGGATGCTCAAGCTCAAAGATAAGCTCACACAGCGTAAGAAAACTCTAATTATTCCTCATTTTGAAGGGAGTGAAACAAACTTTATAGGGTGTATGGTGACTGGGTGGTCACCTCTAACTATGGGGAACCATCTTTTTGGATAGAAGATGTCTAATTTATTTGAGATATGAGCATTTTATGGATTAGGATGCATTTTTTAAAGCCTATAGGTGGGTTAGGGTTACCTAGGGAAGTGTCACGGGTAAGTTGAAGATAAAGATGAATTAAATGAAATATAGAGAAAGCATAGGGATATGGAACTAGGTTTTTAAGGATGATAAACAACCTAGGGAGGAGAAATGAAAGCTAATTAGGGGTAATTAGCTACGATGAGAATTAGAAAATGAAAAATGAATATTAATTAAAATTAAAGTTGATATGTTAATGAATAAGAAAGGTGAGAATTAAAATATAAATTAGGATTAATATAAAGGGGGCTAGATAAGACCATGATGAAAGAAGAAGATGATACGGGAAACAATTGTAGCGATACAAAATTTTGGTGTCAAAAATCATGGTAGGGAGATAAAAGAGCAATTCAAATTGTTATAAATTGGGATGACTTCTCCATTTTAAAGGATCCTATATTTTGAAGACCTTCACACTATAGAAATTATGGATTGTAATTGTTGAACTTTGTGTCAATGCATAAGAAATAAGAGCTACATTTCTTCTATTTCCCTTTCACAAAGTTTATTATATTTCTCTCACTATACAACTTCGTGAATGTCAATGAATAGGAAAATACTTTATTGCTATTCTTGATAAGGAGATTTTTGAAACTTTGTGTTCATGATCTCATCATGTCATGATGTCTGTAACAAGGTTATTATTCTTCTATATTGAATGTTTAACTAATCTATTTATTGTGTGTGAACTTTGAAATTGGTCTACTCACGATTGCAAATTTCCTTCACTAATTTCTCTCTTTCTCCCTACAACACCGTAATTTACTCCCTTGTACCCGCGTACAAGCATTTTTCCATAGGTTCAGTGGAGTTTTCTTATAAAATCCCCAACCTTTTGTGCCAACCCACAACAACAGTATATAGGATTATATTAGTTTTCATTTAATAATGAGAGCTACAACATTCAATGTAGAGGGGTGTGGCCCCATGAAAATTGATGGACACACTTAATATTCCATATCAAAAAATTGTCTCACGAATAATTTTTGGTGGCTCGCTTAGTAGAGATTTTCCCAAGCCCACTCAAAAAATATCTCTGCCCAAAAATAAAATAAATACACAACTATATATATTCAAAAGACAAAATAAATCAAACTTCAAAGAAGAATATTTTTTTGAAGGAAACTTTGTTAAAGAATGAACCCCTGTAACATTCATTTCTTGCATCACAATGAAGAATTTTCTAGATTGGACTGAAGTACCAACAAGTGAAAAGGAAGAAGAAGAAGAAGACATTGGCTAAGAAATACAGATTGTTGATCAACCATGGTTCTATACCATCCCTCGCAAAGAGGAGAATTCAAGAATTGTAAAATTATATCCCACTTCAAGAAATAATCTACAGTTGATAGAGGAAATAAAAAATTACCTACCGAGGAAGACGAAGATAAGAAAGGTTTGAAAGAAGCATGAAGAAGATACAAGATGTTGTGTAAAGCCAAAGAAGAACAAGCATCTGAAGGAAATACTATAAATTGTGCATGCAAACTGAATGAAAGTATTGGAGCCATGTCTTTCATCACCCTCCCTTGGGATGATTTCCTTGCTTATATAAATCATGAAATGGAATCGTCAAAAATTGAATATATGGAAATAATCATGAGCTATATGAAGGAAATTCCAACCCCAAAATATATCACAAAATTTTTAAATATGTTGAATATTTGCAAGATATGTATGAAAAAATTGAAGCAATCCCTAGTGAAGAGGAATAAAAGGAGATTTTTCATATGGAGGAAGATCCTAAAGATCACTTTTACTATAGGGTGTTGAATGCTACTGAATAAAATCCTATCATTGAGCCTTAGAAGAAAATAAAATCAGCAACATGGACAATGAAGAAAGATCTAATGAAGAATATTTTTACAACCTTACACAACTCACTATAAAATCAATAAAATTGACTTTATTTTTCCATTCTCTAGATGACTTCCTTTTATATGGTGATGAAGAAATTGACATATTGAAAAGAGAATATGTGGAAAGGATCTAGAGCATAATAGAAGGAAACTCTGATCCTAAATCCTATCATGAAATTTGGAGGTATGATTTAGCTCTGTAAAGAAGGTATGAACACCTTGAATCACTTCGTGTTGTTAAGGATGAAGAGATTTAAGAAGATATTGATGATTATCTATGCTACGGGCTGTTTTTACCCAAAATATTCTCAAATGTTCCTAAAGAATATCTCTTCCTTGAACCCTCCATTGAAAATCAAAGAAACACATTTGAAGATGATGAAAAATACATGGAGGTGGAACCACCATTCATCAATTCATTTTGGCTCAGGGTAAAACCCATTAGAGGAACAATGGATTCAAGAGAGGATCCTTGTTTCATGATGAATGATTCAATTCTTTCTAAAAAACTCCACTAATAATGAAAAAGTACAAAATGACAAGTTTAAGTTAATAAGATAATCTCTTTTCAAATTTTTATCGTTCGATTAATGATGAAATGGATATATGTGAATAAGTACAAAAATCTATCCTTCCCCTTGGACTCAAGTTGATGAATTCAAAATGATCATGGAAAAAATTTATTCCTATTTTGATCCTTCAAAATATGTAGAAATGTTCAATGAAGAAATGGAGACGGTAAAAGAATGAAATTTCCTTCTCGATTCAATCATGGATGAACAAATGGGAGAGGCCAATTTAATTTTTGAATCTAAGGAGAATGATCAACTCAAGAATAACCTCCTCAATAAATCAGCTCCATTATTCTCACTTGAGGAATGTTGCATTGGTCATCATGTTAAATACAAAATATTTCATATTCCATATGAGCACGGAGATTCAAAAATTGATGATCGGGATAGAGTTAAAAGGCCTTCCCATATTTCTTCCCCAACATGGTCCCATTCCTCCCATCAAGAGTATGATATGGATTTATAACTAAAAGGATTTCCCTTGCCAAGAAGCATGGACCTCTTCTCCTTGTTACAAGGTTGAATTAATCAAATATGCTCGTGCTTGTAAGAAAATGAATCTAGGGAAACAAAAAGCATGGAAGAGGTGAACAAGGATGGGCATGGATGTATATTATTTTCAATCATCTTCAGGAGGCGCAACACAAATATTATTCACATGAGGGCCAAGATGAGTATTTGACAAGCTTAGAAGATTTATTTATACAAGACTTATTGAAGTTTGCGGAAGAGGTTGAATACCAATGACTTAGTCTCAAGTTCCTAACTCGGGGTATGGATATGCAATACATGTATGAAACATTTTATGTTCCTCATTTTTATACACGCATGTTTGATGTTGAGATGGAATAAAGGGATGAACTTGGTGAATTTCCAAATGCCTTTGTTGGTGAAAGATGATATGAATACATGTATTTCCTTTTTGTGAAGAAGTTTGTGAGTTTAAAAGAAGGAAGGTTGTGGAATATTCTTTGAATATTTTCAATCTTGCAACTGAAATATCTATCGGGAGGAAGATAGAAGGAAATTGTTTAGTTGAGCTGCATTAAAGAGAGTTATTTAGAAATAAGTGAAAATTTGCAAGATTCTTGGGAGTGTGTTTAAAATCATCTTCTTTCCACCAATTCGGAATGCTCCACTTTCCACCATTGTAGAACAAAATTTCATATGGAAAATTCCACTTGAGGGTAAGGAATTATTCTATGAAAAAAATTAGGTTACAACTTTGTAAATGATACCAAGATGGACTTTGAGTGGGTGGATATCAACAACAATTGTTCCAAACAACAAAGTGAAAATGTGCATGATTCTTGTGAAAAGATTCAAAATTAGATTGCACTCATCATTTCCCAAGATCCAATGTATCTTGAACATATCTCCATGATGTAACATTTTCTTGAGGAAGATGAAGGCCTCTAATTTAATGATGTAACCTCTATCTTGGAAAGTAATTATTCAAAGCAGGAAAATGAGATGTCTCAAGAGGTTGTCAGATGGGATGAATATAAGTTTGTTCTCACCACCTCTAAGTTCCTATATAATTCAATAGTTATCCCCATGTTATGATTCAAGGATGAAGAATGTTCCCATACGAAATAAACCATCCCACTACCGAGGACATGGATAAATGGTGTCTCATGATCATAAGACATCAAGAGGAAGCCTCAAGATGAAAAAGTTTTGAGATAGTGATAAATTTCTCAATGGATGCAAGATTTTTTTCGGTGGAGTATGAGTACAAAAATGGAATCATGGTTGGTCTTATTTTTCTCAAGCCATGAAAATCCATCACTGGAGCATGGTTGAGGAGGTAATAGAATTTTCACTTCTTAGATCATATTTCATTCCATTATTCCATGATGGCATGTACTTTTCCCAACCCATTGTTGGGTATGAGTATATTCTCTCCCTGCCTCTATAAATACCCCTCCCATGTAACATAGTTTCCCTTTTCCATTATGTGTTTTTTCTATTTTAGTTTATTTTCCTTCTATTCGGTCATGTGTGTGTGTCTGTGTGTGTTTAGAAGAAATGACTCCATAAATCCCAATGGACAAGGCCCTATTACATAAAGTAAATTGATATTTTGGGACACTCATGCCATTTCCTTATTGTTCTCAAACTTTGACATGTCCCCAAGCTAGATCCAATTTTTTTATTGTGATTTTCCATGGGATAAACTCAATAGGAAATAGGAAAACCATACCAAAGTGTTGAAATTTTTGATGTTATAAATTTCCAAGACACCATCGGGTCATCGTATTCCCTGTACCACTCATATTCTCTTATTAAAATGGTCGAAAAGTGAGTTTCATCCTTTCCCCTAGGTGATTTAGGAATAAAAAGTCGTTCAAGAAACTTTCAGGAGTTCTAAAAGTGGAGTTTCAAGAAATCTTAGGAGGGGCTATCATCATCATTCCTAAGAATAGTTTATGAACCGTAGATATGATTAAAATGAAAAAATTCATCATGGAGAGGTAAAAAATATCCATCCACATTAAGGAACATATTTTAGAAGATTCTAGAATGTTTCAAATTTTTAGGAGCCAGTTCACTGAAAATGAGTTTTTGAGGTCGAAGGAGCTTACATCGAGGAAGAGCACCTGAGCTTCGGGAGGTTATTTCAGGAGATACAAAAATAGTTTTGAGATAAACAAGATACAAGTGGAAATAATTTTTAACCCTTTACATCGTGGAAAAAACAGATTAACTTCAAACTCCATGCATTTTTCCAAAAACCTCATTCTTTCCATGAAATTCTTGAAATCCCAAGAAAAAAGGAGGTTTTGGAGGTGTTGTGAGTAGAATAAAGAAATATGACCCATCCCATTCTTCTGAAAATGTCTTACCCATGTAAAATCATATAAATAAGAATCAAAAAATCATCGATGACTCGGGATATGGTATTTCTAAGCCACCCTGCAAGGTATGTTATTTGATACTTAGTCAAATTTGCAAAGGGACATGTGGCAACCTGAGACCGAGGAACATTATAATTTCCTTATTTTCCCCAAAAAAATTGATAATAGGTGAAACAACTTTCACCCTCCCCCTTTATCATTATGGTAACTCATATGACTACGACGACACATGTTAAGCTCCTTTAACCAAGTTGAATTGGTCCTCCACCTACCTTCTCATGCATGGAACTAGTCAAGTGGGGATCAGGAAAATTTTATTGTACCTATTGTCCCCAAACCAAAGGGTCAATGGGGAAAAAAATTCACCCGCCCTCTGTCTTTACATTCCAAAGCTATAAAAGGCGGGAGTTAGTCATTTTTCACATTTAAACCCCACATTCTCCCCATGTTACCGAAGAGTTTTTGGTTTTTTCCTAAAACATAGCATCCTCCATTTTCATCCTTCAATTTTTTCATCCATGCTACCATGATATGAGAAAAAACATGAAGAAATCTAGATTTATGAAGAATGAAAACAATATCTTTTCCCAGATAAACTTTGAAACTCGTGAAGAATATTTATTCATATCTCACAAACAGTGAGAAGACTGATGTGTTGTATTTTAAAAAATTCAAGTTTCCTAGGTTCCTTGAATCTCCCATGTAGATTTCTCGTACTAATTGTATGAATTTTTTTCGGTGAGGAAACCCCGGGTTTCTTGCAGTGAAAATTTTAAAAATTTAAAATCTATCAATCTATCAACTAGGTAGACTTGAAATTTCAAAGATGCACTTAAGAGAAAACATCCATATAAGAAAATTTGTTTTATTCATGAACCAAGGTCTAGAAACCTAATTTAAAAAAATAGTAATCATGCTACATGGGCACTTGTTATTTTGGGTAATTCACCATCAAGAGGAATTTTTGGTAAAAGGAATTTGCATCGAGGATACCCAGAAGATCGAGAGAAAGTGATCGGAGTCAAAAAGGATTAAATTTGTCACTTAATAAAAATAGTAACCCCCTTTTACAAGTGTAGTAAAGTGTCCTAAGAGCTCAGAAATTCAAGTTACAAGATTTTCATGGTCTCATTTTTTGAATAGTTTCTTGAAAGTAATGATTATTTTTTGTGTTAAAGAATGGACATTATTCAATTTGGTCAATGGTGTATTCATCTCGTGCTTGTCAAAGGAATGTCACGGTGTCGAGAGAGGATCATCCCACATATTTTCCATAGGCCATTTGGAATCCACAACATGATATCTCAAAAGTGTATTACGAAATTCATATTACAATCCAGTTATGTGTGTATCATGTGCGAGGTGGAGTTTGTGATCATCATTGTAAAGCTGTCTATGGTGGTTTTCATCGAATGTTCGAGTTCAACATAACAATGTGGCTTTGTTACAAAGGTTCATTATGGGGTCGAGTGTTCATTTTCATCTTCTTGAGTGAACCTCTGTGAGAAATTCCTATATTCATGAGGATTATATTTCATTATTGTTTTGAAAACTAATTTCAAGGTACCCATCCATCGTATAAAGAGGAAATCATCAATCATGGCGTAAGGGGTAACGATTTCAAAGGTATTCAAAGGAGTGAACCTTTTCATATATCATTTAGGAATATTTTTCTCATGGTTCAATGGTTAACATTCATCGTCGCATTGGAGCATTTAACCAATTCACCAATGGAGTTGACCTACACTTGAGGCAAAGTGTTTCTCATCCATGCTTAAGAAAATCTCTTTCCCTCTCCTTATCTATTTCTCCCTCTTCCATATCTCTCCTTTCTAATTCTTCATTAGACTTTATCATTGTATTTTTTCTTATTCACTTAAGTGACATATTTTTAAAAATGTAAAAGTATTTTCTAAAAATTATATGAGAAATAATTAAATGGAAAATGAACAATCACAAGTGGCATATGGAACATGAAGATTCATGTGAGGGAGATGAAAGATAAATTCACATTTCTATAAATTGGTATTGCTTCTCCATTCAAAAGGATACTATATTTTGAATAACCCCATTATGTAGCAATTATGGATTGTATTTTTTGAACTTTGTGTCAATGCACAAGAAATAAGAGATAAATTTCTTCTATTTCCCTTTCTCATATTTTCTTCTATTTTTCTCATTATACAACTTTGTGAATATCAATGAATAGGAAAATACTTTGTCTCTTTTCTTGATAAGTAGATTTATGAAACTTTTTGTTCATTATTTCTAAAAGTTTGTTATTCTTCTCTATTGAATGTTGAACTAATCTAGTTATTGGGTCTTAACTCTACAATTGGTCTACTCACAATAATAAATTTCCTTCCATAGTTCCTCTCTTTCTACCTACATTTCTGTAATTTCCTCCCTTGTACCTCCATACAAGCATTTTTTTACAAGTTCAATGGAATGTCCCTATGTGATTCCTAACCTTTTGGTCTAACCCACAATAGTATAAAGGATTATATTAGTTTTCATTCAATAGTGGGAGCTGCACCATCCAATTCGAGAGGGTGTATCCCCATGAACATTTTTTAGAGACACTTAAATATCCATACCACAAAATTTTTTAAGCAAAAAATGTTCATGTTCTAATCATATTAATGCTTTAAGGTTTATAATTGTGCATGGTTAAACAAATGAAATTTTTAAAGGACTCATTCACCTCCGTCTCATTCTTTTTGCTTCCAACATCCGTCACTTTTCTCTTCACATTCCTCTTCACTAGCAATTTATCTTCTTCTTCCAAGGTGGCCTCTTCATATTTATATCCTTCCTCTATAGCTTCCTCTATCTCTAATTCTATCATTTTGGTTATTTTCAAAAATTTCTACCTCATCTATGTAAGTTATTATTTAGGGTTCAATTCCTATCCCATCTCTATTTTCCATTCCTCTATTACTAATCTCTCATCCATGCCTTTCAAAAATTTCATGATCTCTACTAATTGGTCCTCTTTCATGCCAATTACAATAATGTATCTTTTATCCAATTTATTTTCCCCAAACAAGTATTTTTACCTTGTTGGGATTTGATCTCTTTCACCCCTGGAGGATTTTTTAGATCTTTTAATAATATATTCTTGAAAATTTTGTCTACACTCCTTGGACTCACCAAGATTCTATTTGTTCTCTTCACTTATTACCTTACAACTACGAGCTTCCTTTTCCTTATCCTCCTTTACCTTCGTACATCTTGACCACCTGTAAAACTCTGCATACACTCATACATTTTCTTATTAGAGTATAAAATTTCTCTTCTAAATATATTACAGAATCTACTACCAAAATTATTAAAATCCTATAGGAAATCAATCAATCCAAAAAGTTAATAAAAATAAAAACACTCCAACTATCCTATAAGACCTACAAGAGGATACAATTTTCATAGCCTAAATGTCTCAAAACAAGAGTATTTTTATCCTTTATAGTATTATGACACTTATTATCAATGAAACCTATTGCGTATGCCTAATTAAATGTTATATTAACCTTCAAGATGATCAAAACAAAATAAAACTTCAAATTCCTTTACCTTTCCAAAAACTATCCTCTCTAGCACTCAAGAACAATTCCAAAGGTACAAATTGGTTAGGTGAAAAATATAAGGTATCTAATCAAAGTGAGACTAGTTTTGAGTTCCCTTTAGGGCACATTTTCTTTACAAAAATATTATTATTCAATTCTCAAGACAACCCCATCAACCACCACCCACTCTTTTCAATTAGGCCTTAACTCCTAGTAACATTGTCTTAATGATTTTTAGCATATGTATTGTTCCAGGAAGTTTATAAAAAAATAGTTTTTGCATCACCCATTATCTGTTTAAGACCCTGTAAAGTTTTAATGACAAAGTCCAAACACATATCACTTTTCCACTAGCTTGTTTATCTCAAATAGGTCTCCTCAATAAAGCGAGTCCTTTAGGAAGAAAAATTGTCATGGATAACAAGCATGTGGAATTATTTGACTTCCTAAACATTTAATATTATACTAATATAACCATTTAAGAATACATATTTCAATAATTTTACACCAAATCCACTTGTTGGACCTTTAATGAAGAAAATGATCCTAAAACCTAGTGAGGCTTTCTTTGAAACCTAAATAGAGTAAAAATGTTATACAATAAACCAAACATATTATAAAATCCTATAATTTCATTATAAGGTATATAATGACCCTTTCCACATTCCTATCTTGACGGTGAAGCTCCATCAATCAAGAAATTTCAAAAATTACGCAATATTCACCCATACAAGAATGTAGAATACTAGATATAAGCATACATACCACTTCCTCATCAAAACAAAATTTATACCTTTATATACTCATATAGTTTCCTTTAATATATTTTATATCATTACCTTTATGTGTATTCCACAATGACTATATCATAAAAACCATCCATAAGATATCACATAATATCTTCATCCATGAACTGATCGGGCAGTCATTTTCATTCCAAAATACGGTAATTTCCTCTCTTTTCTTTATTTAAGCCTTCTCCCTTTATACATTGCTCTAAGAGATCATGTCATAATGATATAACTAACTATCACTTTAAATCCTCTATCCTTTTTCCATACATATATTCAACATCCTAATTTTTTTGATGATGTATCATCATACAACATTAGGAAAATGTATTTTTACACCTTTAAATCATTTATCTCATTCACTTTCACCCTAGTGACTAATTAAAACTTTCCTAGACACCTATCACACACGCTTTCTAACCATCAAGACTCCTTACACTTACTTAACAAACCAAAATGTCTACTAACCATATTTGAAAATTAAAATTTCCCATTTGGGTAGGAAAACACAAAATAGAGTTAAATTAAATTTTTTAACACTTTTACACCTAGCAAGAAATCCTAAAACTCTATGACCACCTCTAGTTAGAATTCTTCACAAAAAATTGATTACGATTAGTAAAAATAGGGATTCCCATGCAACAAATTTACTTTAAGCATGTAAGTTTTCATTTCATACTTAAATTGGAGGAAATGTAGAAACTCAAATCTTACAATTTATCCTTTGACACTATTGATATTAACATTACACAACCTGTATAGAACACTTCTCTCTCTTATCTTTTCGAGAAAACACAGATAGAACCTCAAGAACTTTCTTATCTTTGAACACCTCTTTGTCAAAAGTTTCTAAATCCTAATCACATAAAATACATCTAGATACATCCATGCTTATTCTTATATATTCAAAATGTGTTTTTCTCCCTCCTACCAAAAATGACAGTGCGATAAGGTTCATAAAATTAGATATCGACCCAACTATATGGTTTTGAATGACATGTTGTACATTAATTATATAAATTCCATTAACTTCAAATAAATAAGCATACCCCTTTGGTCAGCCCTTTATTTCATAATAACCTTAAAAATAATATAAAAGATTAAAACACACCTCATTTAAGAGAGCAAGTAGATTATGACCACCTCATGCAAAACATAGCACTAAAGGCACCCAAATCTCCCTAAAAAGTGAAATAAATCATAAAATTCCATTAAGTAAACACTCTCTACTGGTCTAAACTCTCTTTCTAGGTTCAGGATTATCCATTTTCATTATATAAGTATTTAAATACCCTTCTTAAGAATTTGAGAACGTGTGAAACTCAAGAAAGATATTATCAAAACACGGTTATAAAATTTTGATTATACTATAGTAGATATAAAATGATAGGAGAATGACCTATGGTTTATTTATAGGAGACGCCTCTTCAATTTTTTTATCCCTTGATTACTAATATTATGAATCCTAGAAGGATGACTATCTTTATCTAATATATAGGACTCATAAACTTATAACTATCCTAGGTTTAAAGTTACTATCTTATAGAATTATGACATTACCACTCCTTGATAACCTTTGCATCTGTATTCTATCATTAGAAATATATTGGATCCCACATTTGAGATCCTAATAGGAACCTATATTTTTCCCATCATGCAATATTTTCAACTCAACGCGACAATTACTCTTCCCTAAATTGGGTACTTGATTAACTCTATATTTTTTATTTTTCCTAATTTTTCTACGTCATTGGCCCTTATGTATAACCTTACCACATGAGTGATGTTATATGAAATCTACTTAGACTCTTTAGACACCATTAAACCTTATGTAACTTTATTACATGATTGATCCTATTCTAAATTCCCTTTTGTCACAAATAGAAGTCATTAAACACAATAATCCATTTTGAAATATTTGTACATTATCAATCCCATAAAAAATTCCACAAGTAATATTTTAGGAATTTCTATTTCACTATAGATTATTTTCTTTTTACTCCACTACATACTCTAATAAGCCATCTCTGTGAGACCTTAATATCTCTCAAGATGATTGTTTTCCAAAGTTGGTTCCTCATTACATTGACTACTTTTTAAAAAGATGATAGCAAGGGGGAAAGAAACTCCACAAAAAACTATGTAAAAATGTTTTCAAAGAAAAGTGAGCCCAAAATTACCTTCAAGAATTGTGAAAAGGTCAATTTTTCTTGTTTGTTCAGTGTTTCCAACCTTCTCATACCAAGTTTGATCTCTTATAGCATTTCAAATCCTTACTAAAAATTATAAATTAGGTTAGATAACATATCATTTAGCTTTTATTAAGAATCAAGCCTCTACTTAGTCCTTTGAACCTGATTTTACTTCATGGTCACTATTTTCTAATGTTTCTACAACCCATAATCACCTATCTTTCCAACATGCATATCAATACTTGAAACATACCACCATGTTTTACAAGTGAAATTAGATTTATTTCTCTTTCAAATCCTTCTTAATTATCCTCAAATACTTCCCTCTATGTTTCTTATAAATGAACAACTAATTTTTAATAGTTTCTTCCTTTCAAACTATATGCTCTTTTCTTCCTTTTATTCCTTACTATTGCCACATCATTTCAACTTTTAATCTAACCTTTTTAGGTCTAAGTCATATGTACCATGTATCAATCCTTCTAATAATGTAGTCTCAAGAATTTATATTAAATGTTCCAACTTCCTACTTCATCTTCCAATACCTTATATTTATTTGAATAACATGGTTTATTGCTTGGTATAGGCCTATCATGGTCTATACACAAATTTGTGGATTAGTTATTCTTATGCTTCTATGACAATACCATATCTAACACTAGTATTTTATTTCATAACATTGTTGATGCTTGACACCTAATCCAATCAAGATTGGAAGCTCACCCAAAGCATGCAAATCCACGAGTTCCCTCTTTTTATTTTCTTATCAAGATGTTATAATGCATGTTTGTAATTATACTAATGCAAATAGAAAGCTACCTCATAGTATGAATTAATGTAAACACATATAACACATAAACTGAGTTAGCATGAAGAATAATTATCAAGATCTAAATTCCCATAATACCATACTTAGCCTGGTCAATTTAGCAACAAAAATAAAATTATCCATTTCTAAATATAATAAATTACATAACAGAGAAGTTGAAGACATCATAGCTCAATACATCATTTCACATAACTTTGTGTGTTTGTTAATAGGGTTCTTCATATTATGAAGTTACTTTTACTATGTTTACAAGATTTATATGAACATCATAATATATTTTGGAAGCCAAAAACATATTAAAATTATAATAATGAAGAATATATAATAGTTTGCAAAAGAAAATGCATAAATACCATGATTTATATATGAATATCCACTAATTAGTAGTTATTAATGTAAATAAGTGTTAACCAATGGCTACCACGAGACATTATGAGCGAAAATACATAAATTTTTCCTTTTAAAGGATATATAATGATATAAAATGAGGGGAAAGAGAATATCAAGAAAATGAGTGAGAATAGTTAATATAATCATGAAGAATAAAGAGAGAAATCAATGTAAGAAGTGAGGGATATGAATATAATTGATTTAAACATATATTTCTGAATTTTATGTCAATATGATCAATATATATGTGATATTTATGGTTTAAAGCATTAATGTGTTGAGTACTATGTTTATTCATGTTTAATAAATGATAAATACTTATTTTATAATAGATTTTTAACCTTTTTGCGATGTTAGCTCTAGCTAGGTTAAACAAACTATTGAACCCTCAAATTAGCATTGAAGCCTCGAATTAGCATTGAAGCTTAAGTTCAACATCTCAATGTCGAGACCAATTCCATCTAGCTAATATATATATATATATATATATAAGAGGGTAGTAAGAGAAAGAAGATAATTCCAAAAGGAGGAAAAAGGAATAAAAAACATCTATATTATTTGTGGGGAAAATATTGACATGAAGATTTGTCTCACCCTTTTTTAGAGGGGTTTAGCACCCATCGGTTTGTGGGCGAAAAAGTGGGGATCCAAAGGAACATAAATTTCAAAATAATAACTATGGTATTGTGGTTGGGGAGTGAATAGGAAATAAAATAAAATAAAATATAGATTAAGAGAAGAGATAACGGGAATAAAATAAGGAAAATTAGAGATTGGAGAAGTAAGTTGAAATGAAGTTAATTATTTCTTAGTTGTGGGAATAATAGTGCATTAGGAAGTGATTATTCTCCCCCAACCACAAGTGATTATTTAGGCAATGAACCCTTTGTAAATATGTCATCTCCTATGCTATTAGAAAGTGTTAGAACAATTACGGACTTACTTCAAAATGAATGAGAGACAATTAAAGAATTAGATCAAAGATTCAAGAATTTAGTACAGAAACTAGACGAACCACTAAATGAGAGAAAGAGAATTGATTTTTTTATTGCATAATTGTTACCCTATATAAGATTTTTAATTGAGGGAAAATATTTCATAACATTCATCGAAGTGGTGGAAATGGCATCAAAACTAGAGGTGGAACCATGGAGGAGAGAGAGGATGAAATGGTTTTATAATTGGAGAAGCTGCATAATGAATTAAGGAAACTAAGACAACAAATTGATCAAAGTAATGAAAAAGGATACCTTAAGAGATATGAAAGAGAATGAATATCACAAGGGATATCAAGGAGAAATGAATATCATGAGGGATATCAAGGAGGTAATGGGAGAGGATACTACTAGGGATATTAAAGAGATAATGAAAGGGTATACTACAAAGGATACCATGGGAGGTATGGAGGAAATAACTATAATAGAGGAAATTGTCATCATTATTATGGAGGAAATAACTACAATAAAGGATGGTATGGAAAATATCAAAAATATAGAGAAAATGGTCAATGGAGAAGGTCAATAACATGTCATTTGTGTGGAAAAAATTGACATATACTATGGAATTGTGAGAAGAAGATACATATTGAAAAGAAATTTTAGAGAGAGGAAGGGACACGAGATAGAGAAAGAGACTAAACTAATAGAAAATTTTCAAAAATCTACATCCATAAAATTGGTTGGACCATAATATGAAAAATCATGGCAAGTAAATAATAATCATATGGAAGATAAACTAGAAAACCAAGAAAGTGATAAAGAAGAAAAGATGAGGAAGTCATGTATTAAAGGAGAAAATGAAATTATTATATTGTGTAAGGATGTTGTAGAACAAAGGAGTGAAAATGTAAAGAAAGGAAAAGAAAGAAAAAATAACCAAAACCATGAGGAAATAAAAAGAAAATAAAAGATGATAAATGAGAAGAAAAAAACTATAGTCAGGTAAAAAAATGTATGATATAAAATGAACAAGATGGAAGGAAAATTTTTGATGATTTTGATGGAGAATTACAAGAAAGATGTGTTGGATAGTTGATAAGGGTACCACTAAATGATGATGAAGAAAATGATTGATTTATTTTCCCAAAGGAATAAAAATTATACCATAATAGAGGGACCAAGAAAAATCCTTGGGGAATGAAGGAAATATTAAATTACAACTTATGAAGACTTTGCAAAATAATGATTATGAAGATGAATCAGATGTAGATCCTGTTGAATTTATATTCAAGAGAAAATAAAAGGTGTGCATCATCTAAACTTGGAAACATAGGTGATTTATTCATCAAAACTTGTGTTCAAGCTAAGAGACAATGTTTATATTTCTAAACAAGTTTCTTGATCATTTATTTTTCTTGAGGAAGAGATAATGTTTGAAATGTGGGGATGATGTTGACAGGGATATTCATATTATAAAGTTCCTTTTCTTTGTGGAATCCAAAAACATATTAAAATGATAATAATGAAGAATATATAATAGTTTACATAAGGAAAATGCATAAATACCATGATATATATGTAAATATCTACTAATTAGTAGTTAATAATGTAAATAAGTGTTAACCAATGGTTACCATGAGTCATTATGAGTGAAATATATATATATATATATATATATATATATATATATATATATATTTGATAGATAATAATTGGAAATAAGGCTCCAAGGGCCTATTACATAAGAGATATTACAATAAAGATCCACTAAAACAAAAAGTATCTATAAAAAACCCTAACAAAAACAGCCCAAGTCAAAAAGAGATTGACCCAAACAAAGCGACCAAAACAAAAAAACAACAAAAACAAAATACAACACCAGTCAGCAAAAATTCAGCAACCTGGCCTTAAACACACTTTTCCCTAGTCCTCAAGCTCAGACCAACACCATCCACATGGAAATCTTCCTCATCAGAACTACTGATATCAAGCTGCCTCTTCTTTCCTTTTTCCTCTGCAACCTTCCCCTAGAGGGTATCAGAACTTTTATCTCGACATTCAACCTATGTAAACCCCATAACAAATCTTGATTCTATGCTTTAACTTGACTAAATGTATCCTCCAAAGCTTCAATTTTACTTACAAAGAAGTGAAAAACAATGTTTCCTTCCACCAACCATTCTTTAGGCATATAGTTTTCATCTTTCCTAGCAAGGTTTTGTTATGTTGTCACAACATTTTCCTCCTTCACAACTATCTCTTTCATTTTCTTAATTTTAATCCTATCGGCTAAAGAAATATGATATTCCCTGTCATCCCCCAATATTATATCATCCCCCTAGTTTACAAATTTGGCTTACCTAATTTAACCAAAGAAAAGGAAGAATCCTTGATGAAGAAGGACCTCCTTGTTTTCCTCCTTAAAACTCTTAGCAAAAAATTGTAGAGATTTAAACAAGTAAAATGGAATAATCATCCTCCTACCTCTATGAAAATGGTTTAGAAGCATTAAATGTTGGGAATATAGCTTCTGGTACTTCCCATCCAAAGTAATATACTTCATAATATAGAAACAAACTTCAGCGCACCTCTCCAAAAAAATATTTACAAGTAATGCCATCCTCCATGAAACAAATTTTCGCATCATTATCAAGAAAAATAAGGAATCCCTCTTGGAGCCTTTTCCTATCCTTAAACACTTTACAACCCCCACAATCCATCTTAATAACACTTCCAATGAACTCCTCAGAAACCAGGAAACTTACACCCCTCAGAGTAACAAACCCATTATCCCAAGCCATTGCAAATTCCTTGAGATATTTTCATCAAACCTCCTTAAACTCTAAATAAAATGAGTGAAAATACATAAATTTTTCCTTTTAAAGGCTATATAATGATGTAAAATGAGGGGGAAGATAACATCACGAAAATTAGTGAGAAGAGTTAATATAATCATGAAGAATAAAGAGAGAAATCAATGTAAGAAGTGAGGGATATGAATATAATTGATTTAAACATATATTTATAAATTTTATGTCAATGTGATCAATATATACATGATATTGGTGGTTTGAACCATTGATGTGATGAGTATTATTTCTATTCATTTTTAATAAATGATGAATACTTATTTTATAAGAGAGATTTACCCTTTTATGTGATGTTATCTCTAGCTGGGTTAAACAAACTAATTAACCCTCACATTAGCATTGAGGCTTAAGGTCAACAATGTCCTTATGCAGAATCAAAGATAACCATGATATCCCAACCATAATATGCTAGCACATGCTCTAAATTGCCATACAAAAATTTGTCTAATAATTGATATGTAGTACATATATAAAAGGGTGGAGACTTACCCTTCATCGCTTCATGAACTCATCTAAATAATAGGTGTGCATACAAAATAACATGTATTCTTTTACATCTCCTAATAAAAATATATTACTCTAAATATAAAACATATAGTACATGTAATAATCCTATTATTATCTTGATCCATGTATGATCTTCATCTGTGCCCTACATGTGCTTTTTCAAATTTTAATTCCTTTGTGTGTATCCCAAGCTATTATACTTTTGTCTTTTTATAAACATTTCTTGGATGTCACTCCATCTCTAATTTTCTATTTTTAGTCTTGTCCTTGAAAAATAAGCTAATTCCCAAACACTATCTAATCATGCATGAACCTTCGTGCATTCATCATTTTTGTATGCGCACGCCCCTTCACACACCTCTTGCACATGGTTCCTAACCTCTCGCACATGGTTAGTAATTATCCATTTTCGTCCCACAACATTACTTCACACTATATTTATTTCTTGCCCTTGGTAATGTTTCTTCTTACTTATCATTCCAATAAA
This sequence comes from Taxus wallichiana var. yunnanensis, assembly GCA_018340775.1. Taxonomy (NCBI): domain Eukaryota; kingdom Viridiplantae; phylum Streptophyta; class Pinopsida; order Cupressales; family Taxaceae; genus Taxus; species Taxus wallichiana. Next base: position 411,748,776 of record CM031234.1, on the reverse strand, counting down.
TGAGTGAATCAAAGAATGCTAAAGAATAAAGAATAAGGGAAAAAACCACCATGAATCAAAGAATAATAACTTACACACTTTTACGCAGAAAATCTCAAGCTACAGGTGGGTAGAGTAGCTCTAGGAAGTTTGTGCTCAATGCATCCTCTAACTTCTTCTACTTTGTAATTTCCTTTGTGGCTTTCCCTGACACTACCCTCACCAATTATTGATATCTAGTTAGATTCCAACTCATCTAATTTCTCCTTAATATCCTTGATAATAAAATTTATCTCTATTGTCAATCCTTACATAACATACATTCATTCCATGACCTAAACTTGGATCTATTTGACTAGAAATTCTAGTATCTCCTTCATGGCCTTAATGAGATCCCTTTGTGCTAATGTTTCTATCTTGACCTTGGCTTTCTCAAGTTTATTATGTGGTTTCTTCTCCTGAATTTCCTTCATCTCAACCTTTTCCTTCACAACTTGCGTGCTCGGAATGGAGTCATATTTCTTGAACCTATCAAATGATCAGTCATATTTGCTTCTTTCCTCCTTGATCCTTGTGATTAAGGCCTCATACTCAGCCATCTTGGCCTCCATGGCATCTTTATTCATTTTCTTCTCCTTGGCCACTTCTTACGTTGATGGCCAAGTGTCACATTTGATATTAAGGAGAAAAATTCCAACCAAATCCTGTAGATACTCCATCTCATTATTGTAACATGATACGTCCGATTCACTAGTGTGGCAAATGCACCTAAAATATACTTTACATGGACTCGGACCTATTATAATATTCCTTCATCTACTACTGCTCTCCTTTTATACCATTCTTTAGATTCTCAATCTTGTGATCCTTATTCTTCTTATCTTCTACCATGAGTCTCATGGTATCCCCCTTGTCCAGGAGTTCCTACGTGTGACCTCAGCTATTATCTTATTCAACACATTACACACCTGTTCATCAATTAACCTCTTAGGGTTGACAATCTTGGACTCCTTTCCCAGCTCTTTTGTTAGTGTCGAGTGGAGTAGGACCTATTTCTAATCTCAAATTTTGGATCTTTTGCATGCTTTTACATGTCGTATGGAAAAATCTTGTTTGTGTGTGAGAGCCCTCTTCTTTCATCTAATAGGTCCCAGCCATACAATTTATCCTTGGTAACCATACTCTATAACTTGGCTCATAGAAAATTTGTAGTATCATTGATATAATTCATATGTGGTGACTATACAAGTTATTTCCTATTTACTACCTTGGCCTTTGTGTGCTTCTTCATGGGTATGAATTGAGTTTCACATGTTTCCCCACCTCTTATGCCCTTATCTCTCTTGATAACATATGTATCATCACCTTATCCATTTTTTCTTAGGAATTATCCTCCTGTGTGTCATTCTTCTACTCCTCTTCCACCGGTACTTCCTCGCTAAATGATATTTTATGTTACTCTCACTCATAACCTTTCTCCAACCTTGGCTTCACATCTATCGGTTTCTCCTTTTCTACTTCCCGCATAGACTATTAACATGCCAATTCCTCTCGCCACTTCCTCCTCCATGTCTTCCTCATACTCATACATAACTTGAGATCTCTTGAGCCTTTTTTTCCTTATTGGACTCACCTTGGCAGAAAAGAATATCCTACACCATCTCTTTCCTTCCTCCTCTTATATTGCATCTCTTTCTTGTGACTTTGATTTAGCACAACATATTCTTCTTATTCATCCTCGATGGGGCTTCTTCTTGACATCTCTTCAAGACATTCACTATATTATATTTTGGTCATAGAATATGAGAGTCACATACCTTAAATTTTCTCCTATCTTGCATCTTCGGCCCTAAGATGAAGAAAACTCTACAAATCATGTTATCGATTGTTACACTCATGATGGGACTTAAATATAGGTTGTTGGGATCTAAAGTCACCAAGTATGTCATCCTAGACACATATCCATAGGTCTTACATAGGGTTTATGTATCTAAATCCACCTTCTCAAGATCGAACATCATATTTTGTGCATATTATATTTTATTTACCATGCATTTTAAATACTTAATAGTAAATGTAAACAAAAGTTTGCACCATGGCCCCATCTCACCATTGGCCATCATGAACTTGGAAAGGCTGAAGTGTTCCATAAATTAAACTTTTCCTACTAGTCTACTTCTCTCGGCAGATCCCTTGGCATGTGTCAATCATTATTAAAGGTTACGGATATATTTTTATACCACTTGTCCAATCTTTCCTTGTACAAACTGTTGATTACACCCTCATATGTGAAATTTGCAAATTTTACCTCGTGGGAATTGTTCTTCGTTGGGTGATTCCATATGTTATATTTTAGTGTATCAAGGAAACTAATCTCCTATAATAATATTAGTAGAAATATATACTTGATATGTTTTATTTTCTCCTCTCTTAGTCTACGCCTTGGATTTTTCAATAATCCCATAAGTGATGAATTACGCAATATTGTATTGTGTCTTGTGCACCATATTATGCATGATGTATAGGAATTTATTGTTAGCCTCTCCCCATCTTTACGAAGTGCCAAGATTGTAACTCACTAGTCAAGCCACTACCAAAGTTTCGGGGTCTTCTAGTTTGTCAACATTCATGACTTTGTGCCTCGATCATATTGAAACTTTGTGGTGAACACAACAATATTTGTCTCATCACGTAAATATAGGTCTATGTCTTCTCTTCCCATAGTATTGTTATTCATTTAATAAAATGAGATGTGATCCTCATGTATTATCCCATGAAGTAGAATTAATCTTCATGTACCCTTCACAAAAGAACAAAAATTTGAATAATTAGAGGACTCTTACCTTTTCGATAGTCTTTCTCACCGAGTCGTTAACCATGATTGATTCTCTATGGTCCTTATAAGAAATTCCCATAGATTATCCTTGTTTAAAGTGGCCACATTACCTATTTCCCTATGGTTATACTCGCTAATCTTGCATTTTGCAAGATGCAAGGTCTATTTCTATGTTATAGATACCTCTTGCGGGTATTGCATTTTTAAGAACAATTCTTCTGGTTCATCCTCTACATGAGGCTTTCTATATTTTCCTTTAACCTTTCCTTTTCCTTTCCCTTTAGGTTATAAAGTAGGTTCCTTCTTCGGTTCCATCATTCACATCCAAATTCATATTGCGATCTATTACCTAGGTTCTCAAATTTTTGACGTTCCTTTACGTACCTGCTCTAGTGATCTAGTAGTCTAATCATCTAGCTTCGTAAGCTCTAACTATGTGACAACCATGCTCCTAAAAACCCTAGATATTCAACCTCCAACTCTATAAACCCTATTTCACTCATGCCCTCACCTTTTTCTCAAACTTCTATGTTCTCTATCGAAGGATCTTCACACTAAAATATTCTACACTCTACTCCGGTTTTCTCTCTTCTTCATTTGCCTTGTTACACTTTGTATGCTAGTTTCTCAATCACTTAAATCAATTAATCACTTGAATGCAAGGTAAAAAAATTACCTTGAATTCCCACTATTTATAGCTTTCTGAATTACTTTTTAGCTTTAAAACATTGTTTACCTTCTTTTATATCTTTAAAATGATTTGGCATTTTAAAACACCTTTTTCTATCTTAAAGGAAATTCTTACTTTCCTCCATGATTTTATTCCATGTGTGGAAGTTATAACCTTATGGCGTGCAACAATTTCTAATATCGTATTCATCTTTGCATGCACTTCCCTACGCCACAACCCATCTTCCTCTACGACACATATCAAGTAGTAGATCCTGATGTTGCCTCCCTTGCATTACACTGTACATAATTTTACTCGTATGGCTAGAAATTTTGATAATTTCATTTTTTTCAAGAATCTGCAACATCTCTCTTTACTTCCACACACCCTAAACATGTGTCCATCAAACACCCTTATTTAATATATGTCTTGCGTACACATGTAATCTAACTCAAGGAAAGTACCACAATCCCAATATTTCTGTTGCATCGTGAAATCATATTTTTTCCACCCCATGCTAAAATTCGTGTGGTCCTTTGCTCATGTAATAAATAAATAGTAATCATTTACAACATGTGAACATGATTATTACAAGAAAAAAATCAAATAAAAAATAAAACATGAAAAGGAAATCTAATCTACGTGGTAGTGCTTCCTTATTACAAACATAAAGGAAGATAATTTATAGTAGGGCTTTAGCCTACTCCCATTGAAATAAACATGTAACACGGCTCCATCTAGAGCTTGCAATTGAAATGTGCCTGATTCTAATATCTTGGTTACCCTAAAGGGTTCCAACCAAGTTAATTTCAAATTTCCTATATGGCGCACAAACTTAGATTCATACAAAAATACTATAATTCCCACCGCAAAAGACTTATTTTTGATGTGCCTATCATGCCAAGCCTTATGTCATGAATTTTATATCTTCTAACTCTAATGTGTAATGCATGATGTTCATATAACTACATCAACTTGTCAATGCGCTCATCCACAACTTGTTTATCATCCAATCTAATTATGTGCACAATATGCAAGGATGGTAAAATGAATTCAACAGTATTAATGCCTCCTTGCAAAACACCAACTGAAATTTTGTGGCCTTGTTCAACTGCTTATAGGTTTTTATATACCTAAATAATGGTTTATACCTTGCCATCACAATCCTTTCGTCAACATCACATATGTTTGTTAATGTTTTTCTTAATATATTGTTAAAAAATTCAGCAATGTCATTAGGCTGGGGGTGATAAGAAGTAGTATTATGTTGTGCCACATAAAATATGCCAATAAAATATTGATGGTCTTATTCAAGAGAAGATTTCATCTATCACTTGTCAAGCTTAATAGAAATCCATACCTGCTAAGTATATTTTCCCAAAAGAATGTTGTAGTCATTACTGTTGTGCAATTTTTATAGGTGCATCCTCTGCCAACCTTGTCATATAATCAATTCATGTGATGATATAGTACTCCATAGTATTACGAAGTGGTGTAATAGGGCCTAAAAATACATTTCCCATTTCTCAAAAAGTTTCACACTTGCTATAGGCCTTAATGGAGTGTCGGATCGATTCCCAGGATTTCCAATTTTTGGAAGTGATCACATGGTTTAAAAAAATATTTGGTATCTTCATATAATGTCTCCCATAATAAAATATTTAAAATAATATTGTTAACAATGGCATCACCTACATAATGGTCTCTTGTTATCTCTCCATGAGCCTCCTCCACGATGGCTTCACTCTCATGTTCAAGAACACATCTTTGAAATACCTCATCTCTACCCATTTGTACAACTATCTTCCAATGAGTTGATATGGAACAACACATATAGAAAGCTTCTTCTTTAATTTTTTATTCCTTATGACATCATTCTAGTATGTAAAAATACTTCTATGTCTTCCAAATTAGTTGTACCATAATTTAACCTAAATAAATGTGCATCAAGATAGTATCTTAAATTCTTTGTGTGTCCTCTCAAGAATTGATGCTTGATAAGTGATCTGTTACAAGGTTAATCTTTACTCAATTTACCACAACTATAAAATAAAATTCTTGGAACAATATTATCCACTGAAAAAGGACCTCTTCTAAAACAAGTTTGTTGACCAAGCAATACAATTTCGTATGATCTCGTATACAAAATAAACGGTGTGGTATATAAGTACTGTCAAAATTTATGAAGTGTGTAAATAATAGGTAATGCCTTGCACTCTATAGTAGTTTAGTTTTTTTGTGTTTGTTTCAACTTCCCAAATACAAATCATATGCGATGATCAACATTACCCTCTCTCCTGGTTGCACCAAGATTGCACAAATTTTCATGCCAAAAGCATCAACATTTACAAGAAAGGTTTGTTCCAAAAATGGAAACACAAGATATGTGTAGTGGTAATCTTCTCCTTCAATGACTCAAATGCACGTTGTTGCGTGACACCCCAATAAAAATTTCCTATAACCTTGAGCAAATCCTCTGGGGTGCATCAATATTTGCATATCATTTGATAAAATAATAATAGTTGGTATGCCCCAAGAATCCATGCACTTAACTTAGATTGGTATCTTGTTCTAGTCCCAAAATCACATAAATCTTAGTTGGGTCTATGAACAATCCTTCCTTGCAAATAATGAGCCTAAGGGTGTAGCTAAAATACTCTTATTAATATTGAGAGAGATGCTTAATCTGCGTTCATATTTTAAAAATGAGTTTGCAATTATCACTTTAATCTTTTACTAGCCCATAAATAGTCCAATCATCTAGGAAAACCTATAAAATGTTATAAATAAAGTTATGAAATACCTACACAACTATGCATGAAAATATTGTTGGCACATTCCTCAATCCAAAGGGCATATCAGTTTATGTAAAAATTCCCCATTTAGTGGTGAAGGTGGTCTTTTCGTGATCCTCACACATAATGTGCACCTAGTGATATCCTGAAAATCCAATCATAAAATGAATAGATCTAACACCATGCATTTTCCTAAAGGATGTCTTATGTTAGTGGCATAGGAAAAGGATATTTGATGCATGAGTGTTGAGTTCCCTGTAATAAAAAAATCCTTATCGACCATCCTTCTTGATATTGATCACCATGGGGCTAACCCACTCTAATTCATCAATTGGTTAAATGATCCCTATTTTAAGGATCTTAGTAATATCTTCCTTGACCTTCACACATAGGTTCGGGTTCATCCTATAAGGCCTCTTTTGGACTAGACATGCATCCTCTTTCACTTAATATTCATGTCCACAATGAGGGATACACACCTTTGAGGAAAGAGGTCCCATAAGTAGTGCAACATGTCAATGATATTTTCTACATATTCTTCTAACTAGTAGTGGCCAATGATAGCTTCTTTAGGCATATCCTCAATGCCAATGTTTACCTTATTAGTTTTCATATGAACATGGTATGAGCATGTCTCGATCATATAAAGAGTACATTATTTCATGTGTACCCTCTGTATGGATGATATCCATGTTATCTACTTCCTCGTCATCAATTAGGTATACCATTTTCCCTTTTCCTTTTCTTTCCACGTGCATCCTAGCTGGATATCATCTTTGTCCACTTTGTGTCCTCACGCACCTCGGTTCTATGCTCTACCAAAATATGAGCCATGAGTTCTTTAAAAAAATTTATCTCCTAGTGTGATGCACTTTGTTATCTACAAGGCCTCATGTATTATTGGATTATTAGAAAAATAATCAAAAGTATGATCCACACCTTCATTCATGTAGCCCCAACTTGTAGTATCTTGTTTGAGCTTAGAATGCACATACTATGCATATACGCATCCATGTATAGTAGAGTAAAAATTTTGCACCCATAGATATGATGGTAAAGCCTCATGATATTGTGCACATTATCTCTTGCATTTATGGATGTGTACCAAAGTTGGAATATTTCCATCATACTCAAGGATAAGAGAATGGGTATTTCTATGAGTAAACCTTGTCCAAAAGGATACTCTCACCTCACACCAGCCTAAGAGGTTCTATGTGTGTGTTTTTCAGCAGCTTGTTGATGTGCCACGTAAGGTATGAACCATCATATTCCATCTTTCTCCCTCATTCTTCCAATGTTCTTCAATAGAGCACAAAAAAGAGTCAGGTCTTTCCTAACTAGTATATATGGGTAACTAAGTCTTTCCAAAGCACCTAATCATGTCTGAAATGATCATTAGAGTGAATCTTCCCTTAACCTTGCACTTGAACATTTCATATGTGCCATGCACCAAATTATCACAAGAAATACTAGTAGTTTCACGATATATTATTCATCTTCCCACTTTGAATTACAAATTCCTTTCATGGTCCCATGTTCTCAAGGTCACACAATGTATGTGCATAAATCCTATTAAGCTCCTCTTCACACACATGTTCAATGTCGGGCACAACATTCACATCATACAAAGGTATGGCCATATTATTTTTCTTATTATCAAAATTGATGTACCTTTAATGAAGCTTAAGTCTACATTGTTTGGATTACACCAAGGATGACCAAAAGTCTTGGGAAATTTTTTACCTCAGCAAGCTCCAATACTCTAAAATCATCTCTAAACTTGGCTCCGTGAATAGAAACTGAAACATATTTCAACTCTCCAATAGGAATGGCCCTCATCTTATTTTTCATTTATACAACATTAAAAATATGGTTACAACTGTGATATCAAGCATCTTGTTCCAAGCATCCAAAGTTAGAATATTCACCTTAACACATGTGTCAATCATAATATTACTCACAAGCCAACCAGTAATCACTACATCTACTATAGTCTCCTTGTCATACTTATGGTTATGAGGTGGTAAATTATCATGTAGGATCTAGTGCTCATAATCAAATCCAAGTGCATAGTAATTTTGTGTGCAACCATTCTCCTAGTAATGGGATGACCTTCTCCTTCCTTGGCATCCTCCATACCTCCTTCAAATCATCTACATCCTTTGGTGGAATTTTAGTTTTCTTGGTGTTCCTTCTCCCACACCTACTCATTTAGACATTAAATTTTTCCTTCCAAATATCCAATCACTCCCATGGTTTCTTGGTATACATCATTTTGATTGGTAACATTTGGGTATTTAACATGGATAATATCCTCCCTACTAATGAGAATTTTTTCTATAAGAGGTTCACACACACATTTATTTTGCACTTGTAGAAACTAATATAGGATGAATCTCTAGATCAATCATCTTCTTAGGAACCCAAAACTCATTCTTCGTGTGCTATAACTTAATCATCCTGCACCTTTATATTTATTTTTTCCTCTTTCACATACGCTTATAGAGGTCAAGGAACTCTTCAACCTTATGATCCTTTCCATAGAATGTGCATGCTTGACTCTTGGGTCAATCTTGTGGGTAAAGATCTTGGGACCCACAAGTATAAAAATTCCCATGAGTGAACCTTCCTCTACCAAGAAGCAATGTACTCCTATATCCACCTCAGAACCCACCATCTCCATTGTTATGCCCTTCATTAGGATGAGCTTCCCACGTCTTAGAGATAATTTCCACAGTGGTATGTCACAATCCAATCTCACATGCCTCATGAGTTTTATCAATCAATCAATAATCAATTGTATCATCGGTATGTGCATTAAAAATATTTTAGTATATTGAGACATTAGTCATTTCCACATGATTCAAAAGAGTGCATGTTTAGACACCGTAATATTTTGGAAAATCACATAATCTGTAATAGAGTGTGCACATTCCTATTCATATAACTATACTTAGTATCTGTAATTGCAAATCAGCAACACCCTAAATGCTGATCAGGCTTCTAATTTGATCATTCTAAGCATCCGGTGTGATTGCATAGCATTGAATCCTCTTCCCAAGTGTGGGACTTGAAAAATGGAAGAGGAATATCTAGATTAGAGGCTAGTTCCTCAACTCCTCTGATCAGCTAATTCACTTGCACAATTGCAGAGGTTTAAACTCCTAAATCTACTCTAAATTCCAAGGAGACAGAGATAGAGAATGCAAAAAAAAAAAAAAAGAACTAATGCTAATAGGTGATGCACCAAAGGAGTGGTGAGCATTTTTTACTTCTGCAAATTGACACAGTTCATAAAATGTAACAAAAACAACATGCACAAACTGATAGTTGTAATGAAGTGTTAGAAATTAGGAAAACAACACCAGCAGAGGATAAAAACTAATCATAGGGCCTGTATTGTTATTTTAACATCAAAATCACTTGCATTCAAACACCTGAAAGGCAAAAATACAGTTGTAGTTTCTAGAAAAGGTCTTTTATTCCACTAAATCACTTCCAAGGTGAAAAAGGGAGCTTGCCATACACAAAAATGTTCAACCCTTTGAAAATGAGCCAAATCTGGCTTTTACATTGCAAGGGACGCGCCCAGGAGAGAGAAACATGGGAAAAACATGAAAGGGATTCAACCATTGACCAAAACACATTCAAAACAGCATGGGCATCCTTACAGGACCCATCCCCTGACATTTTTAGCCATGCTGGGAGAGAATGTGAGCCATTCTTCATTAAAAATGGTGGTTGAAACGTCATTTCTGTCCATGACCATGTGCTAGAGGTGTTTTTCAATTTTATCTCTCCAAACTACATAAAAATGCAAAAAAGACCCTAGAATCTTATAGATAATTTTACCAGCTTTCTGTTGATATAAAGAACACGAAAAACCAAGCTCTGGATCGAAAGATATGGCGATTTGAAGTTTTAGGTCAAAACAGGACCAAATCGGGTCGGTGGGAAAATTTGAATTTTTGCACCTTTTTGGTCATTTGGAAAATTTTCCAAAATTTCCCCACACTCTACCACTCTAGGTGCCACGTGGTGGCATCTCATTGGCCGTGGGCCTTTCAGGGGAAAAGTTTTCCAAAAAACTCCACCGAGCCATAACTTCAAAAATACATGGAGTTAGGAGGAAAACTTTACCTTTCTGGAAAGCTGAGAAAGAGCTCTATCCAATGGTGCCACTTCCAAAAGGTTTTGAGTGCCTGAAAAGAAAAATATTATGTCTAAGGCACAAGAGAAGGAAAGATGAAAGGGAGTTAGCCACAAAATGAGCAGGGGGCACATTTTTGATAATGATATCCCTTCCACATCAAAATTAGTGCACCATAAATAACTACACATCTCATGCACTAAATTTATAGAGAGATTCTCTAGTTTCTTAGCCATAGCTTCTATTTGTTGCATAATAAAAGGGCTCACCCTAGTGTCTACATTAAAAATTTCTTTAGCACACGAGATGCTTCTAAATCCTTCCATGGATCGGGTAATTTTTAATATGATAAGGCCCTTAGAAATGGAGTCAACAAGCCTCCAACAATCCATTCTACATGTCGATCTGATAAATATCATAAGATAGATTAGATAATAGATTTTTAAACTCCACATCATACTCCCTCACACTTTTAGACAATACGTGTTTGATTTCCTCGAGTGCTATGGTACTACGATGCTAAAACTTCGGAGTGTGAAACTTGGCCAAAAATAAGTTCATAATCAATAATAATCTATGAAAGATTTGTATGCATCATACTTTCTATATGAGTTGTGTGAACACCCTTGAAGTGTGGTGTAAAACCGACTTTCCTTTCTATCGGAAGAATTTATGCCCTTATATCTACATATCAATTCAAAATTGTGCACACACTCATCCACATCCTCCACACCTCTATACTTTGTAAATTGAAAAGACAACTCAATGAAAACTTAGGGTGTCTACTATTATGATTTTTGCATTTGTAATGGTTACCGGGCTGGTTGTTATGGAGGTAGGACCTTCACTAGGTTAGGAGCAGATCTAGAACATAATTCTCCACTAGGATTCCCACAATGTGGTGGTTGTCTTGATCCACTTGACCCTCCTACCGCGACCTATGGTCCAATCGATGAACTTCCTTATGTCCTATTTGTTGTGTTGAACTAGACACCAATTATCTATTCTATACTAGCACCTATAGGATTTATTTTAACGTTGTGTGGTCCAACAATTTTTTTCTTTATTATAGACCCAATAAAATACCCCCAAATTTATTTATCCCAAACATGGGTTCCTATTGCGCTGCCATGTGTGCATCCCTAATATTTTTCACTTCTTGAGATGAAACTAAAATATTCCTTCGTGTATCTCCTTCCCAATGCTTAGATCCTAATTTCTCACCTTCAAAATGATGCTTTTCCAAAACTACCTATGGATCTCAAACACTTTACACAAGGTTTAGGTTTCTAGGCTGCATTAGATGTGTACTCATGGTCCTCATTATTTCCTAGAATGTTCTCTCCTCAAAAGCTGATGAGGTATCTCTCATACACTTTCCCAATGTTGAGAGGACATGATATTGTGACTCCTCATCATCCATGGGATCTTCTCACTCCTTTCGGTCATCATTCTTCTTGACCTCAATGTTTCATCAACTACCATCTTTTATGCATCATTCTACTTGAGTCATCACTCTTCTCTCTGTCTTTACTCTTCCATGACAACTTCCATCCTTCCCAAGCATGCTTCCTACCTTTACAGATAGTGGGGTTTTTTCTCTCCATAGGTAAGTTCACCATTACCAGTTCTACCATCATGATCTTAATAGGTAAGGTTATTGTGCATAGATAAGATCCTCTTATCTCATGTGAGAACCAAAAATATTCTTCCTATGGGTAAGAATAAGTTGAAAATGTGTATTACTAGGTATAGCTGCAAAGTACACCTTCCCACCAATGATCTACAACCTAATATTCTTCTTCCCTTCAAACTTTCTTTCCCGCCCGACACCTCTATTCATTACATAAGATGCCAAAAACTAGTACAACTCTACTTGGGAAGAAACTAAATAATGTCTCATACAAGAAGTCATATATATTTTCTTCCACCCACTTTCACAAATTAAAATCAGGTATAGTGTTTCATCTCTATGCAAAAATCATCTTGGTCATCTTCTATCTAGCTCCCAATGTTTTCCAAAGATAGTCAAAACACCATCTTCATACAACATCCAAGTATAAAAATTGAAATGATTTGTTAACAATGGAACGAAAATGTAGTATTTTATTTTCTAACATGAGTTATATTCATTGGAACCTCATCTAGTCAAGCCTTGAATCTCACCTAAATCACACATAACCACTAGGTCCCTCCATTACTTTGCTTATTAAGATATTAGCATGCAATTTCAGAATTATAATCATTCACATAGAAAGATACCTCATAATATGTATTAATGAAAACATATATAATAAATAAACTCAATCAACAAAAATAATGATTAACAAGAACTCAATTCCCATAATACTATACTTATACATAGTCAATTTAGCAACCCAAAATATAATTATCCATTACAAAACATAATCAAGTACATAATAAAGAAGTTGAATACATCATAGATTCTAGATAATCACACATAACTTGTTTGTTCTTATGCAGAATCAAAGACAACCATTATCTCCAAACCCTAACAAGCTAGCACATGCTCTGAATATCCATACAAAAATCTATCTCATAATAGATATTGACTACCTATATATAACAAAGTGGGGACTTTCCCTTTGCCACTTCATGCACTCGCCTAAATAATAGGTGTGTGTACAAAATATCATGCATATTTTTACATCTCATGATAAAAATAGATTACTCTAAATATACAATGATATTACATGCACTAATCCTCTTATTAGCTTGATCCATCTGTGATCTTCATCTCTACCTTGCATGTTATTTTTCCAATTATATATCCTTTTTATCCATCCCAATCCATCCTACTTTTTTCTATTTATAAACCTTACTTGAATGTCACTCCATCTCTTCTTTTTCTATTTTTAGCCATGTGCCCGGAAAATCACCTATGTCCGTAAAACTTTCATCTCATGTGCTAACCTTTGCACGTCGATCCTTCCGTATGTACAAGACACTTTGTGCACCCCTTATGCATGATTCCTAACCTCCACGCATGGTTAGTATTTAGAGATTTTCTTCACTCAACACTAATTTTAGATTGTTTCTTTATGTCACTTCTTTGTTTTGGTGGTCTAACTTAACTTTTTTTTCTTGATATGTCCATATCCTTTAACTATGATATTATTACATCATGTTTCATGATTTCTCTAGTATGTTTACAATTATTCACATGACTTAGTAACCTTTCTACATTTAAATAATTCATTACATTCTTTTGGTAATTTGCACAAAAATATTATCACATTCCTAATCATAAAATGTTTCTAAATCCTCGCGTACATGACTTATGTCCGGACCTCATTCAAGTACTTCAAACACTTTCATTCTACCATACAAAAGTTACTTGTTTGTTCCTAAAATATAATCATCTTGGAAAACATAATGATATTTCTCTCAATTATTCTTCCTACTTGAAATCCTCCTATATAGTTTCTAACATTGTGTAACAAGAGATATGCTAATAATTTGTTGTGTACACATTATCTTACAAAACAAAGAGCATTTTCAGGAACCCATTAAGCCTATTGAAATAATCAACCCTTAAAATATTTTGATAAGGTAAACATACCAGTTTTAAAATAATCCTACAAATTAGGTCTTCGAACATTCAATCAAGAATTCCAGAGAAAATATTAACGATAAAAGAATATGTTAGAAATCTAGGCACTGAGAGAAGGGGGTGAATCAATTCTTTTTTAAAAAATTCACAATTTAAAATTGATCGATCATCTAATGTAAATTACCTTAATCAAGTTAATGATGCATATTCAACTACGAGATAGAAAATAAACAAGCATTCATGAACACATGTAGAGACCAAATTTAATATGGGATACCCATAAGGGACAAAAACGCACCTGAAATCCGAACTAGGCTTAGGAAAGAAATATCTTGCAAATGTTGCATGATTTCATGGTGGAGCTTCAACTCAACTTGGAGATACAACTCTAAAATTTAGTTAAGATAATAATTGACCTTTAACATGCTTCAACTCCCAAAAATTTTCCCAACCACAACTGATCTTTTGTAAGATGAAACTTACAAGGAAGCTTTGATTCCCTAATCTCTAAGTATTCAACTTAGAATTGTTTACAAAAATTCTTATCACTTTACTTTTTGTCTTCCATAGCTGATTATGACCAATGTTTTAGTTGACTTGTCTTTTCTTCTCCTTTCTTAATTTTCCATGGCTTCACTACATTCACACATTTCTCACTTACTCAAAAAAATGCACTCATTTCTACACTCTTTCAGCAACAATTTACATGTTAAAAATGAGCTTAAATACAAATATATAAATCCTTGAGATGACCCCCGACCTTTAACTTGCATCAACTTTTCTACCGACTCACTATACATATATACAAAGGATTTTTTTCTTCTAGAATGTCTATTCATATACTTATAGTTTGTTTTATTTTCATATTTCGTACAAAGAGAATGAAACAACCTTTCTAAAAATTCCAATATTGTCAAATTTGGATATCCGGGTGAAAATATAGCTATGCGGGTTTGGAGGGTATGTGGGCAACACGGGTTCCAAATCAGTATGTATAGTCTGTAATCTATTCATATTCCCTTTTATAATCTATATATTTTACTCTTTTTCATTCATTTAAAGCTGGGGTTTTGGGAACTTGCATTACTAAGAAACTAGGTCCATTTACTCTTGGTTCTTCCACACCTATTGACGTGGGCTGTTTCACATCAACTCCATTTTATAGACTTCCTAATTATCCACAATATAATATGTTTTGGATCGATATGAATTGTGGGGAACTCGTCCCACAAGTAATTATTCTGCAATAACCCTTTGTTCCCATATCAATCTTTAGGAAAGCAATGCACTATCTCCTTCACGTTTGGGCATTGATGTTCCTTGAGATCTTGTTCTTCTGCACTCTTTTTCCCACATCACTCTACAAGCCTATAATACTGGGCCCTTTTTCCACCGGTTCCAAAACCCATGTGGGGAACTTTAGTTCCAAAGGAACTAGTTTGATACACACAGCAAAAGTCCTTACTACACTAGAAAATCTTGTTTTCTTAAACTTATCCATTTTTTCTAAGATATTGAATGTTTAGCTTACACAAAGCATCACAATATTTCATGCAGTAGATAGGAGAACTCTGAATTCACTTCACATTTTCTCACATACTTGGTGTAATGGAATTTGTGAGCACTTGGGTAACAACAAAATTCATGAATTCTTGGCACCATTGTACACCACTAACAAAAACTTATTTGTAAGACATTTCAATCCTCATTTGCCGTTAATTCCATGTGAAAAAAATGAAAACACCAACCAATGCAACAAGGTTCAACAACCTCCCATTTGTCATTGATGACAATAAGATCATAAAATTTGATGGCAAGTCAATGCACCAATAACTTCAAATATGCAATCCACTTAAATATTGTTCATGTGACACATTCTCTCCATATTTAACATCTATGAAAAATGTGAACACACACAACACCATGAGTAACATGAAATAAAAACATAATACATCATGTTCTTACCTCAAGATTCTTACCTTGGAAATATGTTACTCTTTTGCATGATAAAAATCAATCAACTACAAAATTTTCTTCATTAAACATATGCAATACTCCTCTTGAGCTTATTTTCTTAGATATTCAATCTTTTCACTTTCTACACATGCCTTTAATGAAGTTCTTCACTTGTGTCTTAGGTTAGAGAATAAAATCCCCATATCTAGACTCAACATAAGCCTTCTTAGAGAAACTTTGACCATTGAGCTTAAACTCCTATCATTCAAAGATCTTTAGTGACTGCTAGGGGCTGATCCTACCCCCAATTTCTACCTAAAATATTCAAAAACTACCCATAGAAAAGGTTTAGTCATTATATCAGCTACTTCTTCCTTTGTAGACACATGTTCAAGCCTAATTCTTTTCTTATTGACTTTTTCTCTCATAAAATGATACTTGATGGGTATTTTTCTTCATAGAATGCAAAACTTGATTCTTTGATACACTTATAGCACTTGTGTTATCACAGTATAAAGGAATAGGACCTTCACCCTCAATTTTTTAGTCTTCAAGAGTTTTCTTCATCCACATTACTTGTTTACAAAAATGGTTGCTAAAACATACTCATCATCACAAGTAGAAAGATCTACAAGAATTTTTTTTACGCAACCATGATTCAAGACACTTACCTATAAAGAAGGCTCCACCAGTTGTGTTTTTCCTATCATCAATGCTTCCTTCCCAATCTGCATCTGTGAAATATTTTATATGAAATTCATTGCATTTTGGATACCACAGAACATATTCCAATGTCCCCATGAGATACCTAAAGATTATTTTGACTATTTGGAGATGAAAAATTCTTGGGTCTTCTTGAAATCTTCCTACTAAACTAAATGCATCCATGATATCAAGTATAGATGTTTTTGAATACAAAATAATTCCTATCATGGATCTATATAGGGTCTAATTTACCTTTAGTGAGATATTTTCCCTTTTGATTTTACACCCTACGCTCATGTGAGTGCTTACTTTGGTTTATAATATTACATCTAAAACCTTTTGATAATTTCTTTGATGTACTTTATTTTTAGATGAAGATTCCTTCTTTGTATTGAAGAATTTCCGATCCTCGAAGAATGAGAGTTCACCTAAAATTTACATTTCAACCTCATTTTTAATTACCTCTAAAAAACCATGTGAAATTCTCTCATTATTTCTCCCAAAAATTATGTCATCCAAATAGACAACAACAATCAACAAGTGTTCCTCTTCTTCTTTTATGTACAAATTACTATGAGGTACAACTTTTATGAATCCTTTCTCAATTAGGTACCTGTATAACCTATTATAGTAGGGTGTAGGTTCTTTTTGATCTCATAAAGTTCCTTCTTCATCCTGCACACATAATCCATGTCCTCAATAATAAAAATCCATCTGGTTTGCTCAATGAAAACTTCCTCATTCAATTGTCGATTGACAAATGTTTATTTCACATCCATTTGATATAATTTGAATACTTTGTGTGCTGCATATGCTAAGAATAGCCTAATGGATTATATTCTAGCCAAAAGGGAAAAATTTTCATCAAAATCTACTTCTTCCACACGATCATATCTGTTAAAAACAAGCCTTTCCTTATTTCTAGTAACTTCACCTTTTTCATTCAATTTTTTTCTAAACACCCACTTGGTTCAAGTAATGTTCTTGTCCTTTTATCTAGGTACTAGTTCCCATGTTTCATTCTTTAAAATTTGGTCCATCTCTTTGTTCATTTCATTAACCCAATTCTGATCCTTGCTAGCCTCTGCAATATTCTTTGGTTCTATTTTAGATAGGAGAGCAAGATTTTCTTAATTTTGAGCAATTTTTCAGACTTCTTCTTGTTTGGATGATTTCTTAATATTTTTCTATAATTTGACTTGGATTATGGTATTTTTAAAGCTTCCATGAAGGCACATTCGTATCATCTCTCTCTACTTCTTCATGTTCTTCAAGTTCAATTTTTGAAATTTCTTCATCATCCTAATTTGTAACAGTTTGTGGAGTCTTATTTGTCTGATTTATGACCTTATTTTGATAGGATGCATCAATTTTTACATTAGCACTCTTAACTATATTTTTTGGCTCTTATTGTACCATCTATATGATGAACTAACAACTGAGTAGCCTAAGAAAATGCCTTCATCACACCTTGAATGAAATTTACCCAGATTATCATCATCTCTCTTGATGTAACACTTTCATCCAAAGACTCTTAGGTGTTTAACACTTCCTATCTAAATCTCATATGGTTTATTTTTGTGATTAAAGAATGTTTTATCTTTCTTTAGAATGTATATTGTTTTACCCACTACTTCTCTCTAGTATCCATTAGATAATTTTGATTCATTAAGCATAGCTCTAGCCATTTCTTGTACAATCTTGTTACTACTACCACATTTTTTGAGTTTTCCTTGCAGATGATAATTTTCTTATTATTCCACAAGTCTTAAAAAATTATTAAAATTAATATGACCAAAACTCTCATCCTCTGTCAGACCTTAAACTATTTATTTTTATATTCTTTTAATTTTCCACTAGTGCTTTGAATGCTTTAAATATTTCTAGCACTTCATAATTTTCTTTGAGGAAGGAAACCCATGTCATCCTTATTAAATCACTAATTGGAAACATGAAATAGATATCTCCTTGAATTCTTTTAGTTATGGTTGGTATGAGAAGATCAATGTCTATTGAATCTAGAGGCTTTGTAGGGGAGTATTATTTTTATTTGAAACTTCTCTTAGTTTGTTTCCCATGAAAGCATGCTTAAAAAATATTATCAGCTTGATCTTAAGAATGTTCCTTACAAATCCCATGAAGATAATTATGAGAAGGTTATCAAAATTTATTTGTCCCAATCTCCTATGCCAAATCCAAATCTCATCCACTTTACTAGTGAAGCATTTTTCTCGTGTTTACCTCCTTTCAAACATACATATTATTTTTTGTTCTCTTTGTCTTTCCAACCACCTTACCTAATTTTTATCTCTTTATGCTATATCCCTTTTCATGAAACAATACTCTATATCCTTGTTTACACATTTGATTGACACTCACAAGATTGTGATTCAATCCTTCAATATATAACACATTTTCACTAATAGTTTTTCCATTATCAAGACATAACTTACCATTTACCATAATATTAGTTGAGGAATTGTCTCCAAATATCATTGTACCTGAGGCATTTTATTCCAGATAGATGAACTTACTTTTTTTTTTCTGTCATGTGACTAGAGAATCCACTATTTGTAGACCACTCCATGTCTCCACTATGAGAATGGAAGGTAGTTTGGGCTATTAACCCTTGTTCTTTCCATTTATAGAATCTTATTTGACCTTGTAAAAAATATTTCTTTTCTTTGGAGGTATTTGATATCATTACTTAGTTATATGCTAATATGTTTGACAGTTTTAGCAAATCAGCGTATCCTTACTTCAAGTGATAAAAATAAAAATGTCTACTATGACCTTTACCATGCTTTCTACATTTTGGGTGTTTATGAGAAAATTCATTACATGAAAAACAATATCCTTAAAATGAATGAGCATACCTCATATCATGATGTTTTCTACTTACATGATATCTCTTCCTAATATCATCTCTCTTAGCTTAAGGTGGTTCTTGAATTTTCTTGGTTGTCTTCTTGATTTTTGATTTGTCATCCTCATTTTTATTTTCAAATCCTAGAAAAAAATTCATTGAAATCTCTTATCTTTCCTATAAAGTCATCCATTTAATTTTTTCTCTACTCAAAATTGTTATACATCTTCAATTTGGTGGAGGTATAATCCAATTGAGTCAGTAACAACTCCAGTTCTATTGGCAAGAAAATTTGTCAAGTGGAAAAATTGGTGGATTTATTGCCAATGCTCTAGGAATCTAAGTCCTCGTACTAAACCAAAGGTGCAACTTTTGTATATGCACACACATGAGTAAAGTGAGTTTTCTCCATGTGGCCTTATGGCCAAGGATCCATTAGGGGCACTCCACTAACCCTCTGGAAAAGCTAGCAATATCTTACTAGAGAGGACTTTGTCAAGAGAGAGGGAAAGGGACTAAGAAAGGAACAGAGGGGATTAATGTTATAGGTAGAAAATAAAAGTCCCACACCCATTAACCAAAAATTTCACACACATATTAAATTTAATAAGAAATAACCTTGCAAATGGCAATAAGATGAGTTAAGATTGAGAACTCAGAGTTTCTAAAATCTCTTCATCAAAAATTCATGAAACTTCTTCTTCTTGTATTAATGTTTGAGTAGAAATTGTACATAACATGAAAATGGAATAAATTTGAGAATGAGGAGAATGGAATAATTTGGATATCTCCTTTGTTCTCTCAATGCCTGTTATTGAATTTACAAAATAAATCACCAACCCTTTGAAATGGGAATGGATTTACAATTTATAGAATGAGATATTGCTCTTCACTTACCCCCAATACATTTTCATGTCCTCACACAACTTAAAAATTTTCAACTTCCTAGGAAAATTTTAAGTCCCTTTTTATAACATAAAGGTGACTTATTACATTAGGAACATTAATACATATGAAAAATTGCAACGTAAACAAAAAATTAGAACATCGAGAAGAGAGAGAAATTTAGGGGAAGAGGAGATGTCATTCCTGATGAAGTCCATTGATCCTCGTTGATGGAAATCTCAATGTGATGAAACTATGAATATTCAAACTCATGTGAAAATCCTTCCAATTGGTTCACAGATGCTTTGGAATGAGTGTTTAAATTTTTTTTTGAATGGTTCTGTCGATGACCATAACTTCCACCCTGCACAAGATACTCTTACAACTCGAGCCACAAAGAGATTTTCAGGAGACACTGTTGAATTCCCTGAGATGAGTCTCGAATTCCATATGATAAATGCCCATGGATGATACAAAATGATGGTGTTGACCTGATTAATCATCCCTCTATGTCCCATTATTCCAAACTTTCCCTTTGAGAATGACTTATTATTTTTAGTAAGTACAAATGAGGTAACTTACTATTTTTAGTAAGTGTCATAGATAGATTTTCCCAATCTCAACCACCTATGGTATCCTAAATTATTTCCTCTTACTATGTTCCTATAAATTTTTGGACCAACTGGTTATTTATAGCAAGGGCTTGTGGAACCACCTATTATTTTTAGTAAGTGTCAATTGTGAGCTAAGATGACCTTTTTATGACTTTTCTAGTGATAATCCTCCGTGTTCACTAGCTTCTTCGTAGCCTCTTCAAATGGTGGATTACCTGAAGTAAAATAACCATATGTAGGAAGACATGCTATTTATCATAAGTGCATCACTGATGTCATATTGTGACAAAACAAGTTTTTAAAATATAGGTCTTATTCTAGGATTCCACGCTTTACATTTTGAGTAATTTATTCATCGAATAAATGGGAAAATTATATTTTCATCTGTGGGGGAATAATACTGAAAAATAACACAACCATCCATATCCCAAAAAAATAGGGACTTCCTGGCATGAAAACTAGTTTACATGAAACTAGATTTTTCAACGATTATTCCCTCAATTTTTGCATGACTACGCCCACTTGAACCCTGAGAAGTGAAGAGGTAGCTCACTACATTTTCTCATATTTTCTTCATGTGATAGTGAATAAATTTGATGAAAAATTAGTCCTCCATATCCCTAAAAAATAGAGACCTCATGGTTCAAAAACTAGTTCACACGAAACTAGAATTTTCAACAATCATTCCCTCCAATTTTTGTTTGATTTACCAACTAAAACCCTAGAAGTGGACAGTAGCTCCATGATTTTTTCCTCTACTATGTCATGACAGCCATTAATGGAGTTTTAAATTTTTAGGTATGGTTTTTTTACTGTTTGCAATTAAATTAACTCCATTGCGATAGGTTTTTTCTTCTTGTCTCACTGGTGAAATTTCTCTTTGATCTAGTTGCTGGTTTGACGGGAAATTGAGATTTATTCTTCATGGATCCAGAAGTGAAATTTATTCATTGTGATAATTCCTTGATGTAAATAGGAGGTTTTAATGTTAGTTTTTAATGGCCTTTGAGAGTGAATAAATCAGCAATAGATGGTTCTTTGTTTCATGCATTGGCTTGCAAGATATGTTTGAATCTTCATCTCATGACAATGGAGGTTTCTGAAAAATTCCTTCGCTCTTCTCTTTAATTCTTTGTTCCTCTAGCTATTTCGATCAATATTTTATTTGAAATTTCTGCATACTCATAGAGTGGAAGGTTTTATTTCTATGACGGAGCTGGTTCAAAGCAATAATGTTGGACTAAGGTGTTGTTTGGAACTTTTCTTCTAGCTGTGAGAAGCAACAAGAAGTGGCAAATAGCTAGAAAAAAAATCAATTTTTTGATTTTGAGTTGGGAAAAAATTCATTTTCTTGATGCACCTCACCTCAAAGGGTTGTGAGGGACATTAAATTCCATGTTAAGCAAGGTGACGACACATGGCGGAGATCGACAATAGGGAGTGAAGGCTAAAAATTCAGCTTTATAGCATTGGGGGCTAGAAATTTGTCATATGGGTGACCAAAATTATCCTTAGGGGATGGGTGGATTTTTCCTTGTTTTATGTCCCCGATCTTGAGGAACATGAGGGATGTAAAATCCAACTAGGCTCTTAGAGCTGACATGTGTCCTCCCAAAATTTGACTAACTCCCGAACACGCTCCAAGAGGACAACTTGAAACGACAATAAATTAAGCTCCTCATGGAAGTTTTTAATGAAATTTTATATTATTTTGACTAGTAATGGCCTTATAAATCAAAAAAATGGTCTCATGTCTTTATTTCTCAATTTTATCACTGAAAAAGTGTATTTCTGATTTGGCACTCCACTTGTGCATGAAAAACATTACTTATAGAACCATTGCACCAAAATGTTATGAAATACCTGATTTCACCATCTTTTAGATATTTAAATTACCTTTCCAAAGATGTGTTTTTACTCCTAACTCCATCTGGAGCTCCCAAAATCACCTTCGGAAGTTCAACAGATGTTTTGGCTTGTGCGTTGCCTAGGCTTGTGAACCCCGATTATAATCAAACTGCTCCAAACTCTCCAAATATTCCCTGAATCTTCCAAAATCACTTTCATGATGTTTCTAGGCCTTCAATTCACCTTGAGTTGGATTTGGCTCCTCTTTTGCTCCGGGGTGTTTCTCCAATCCTAGGAAGGCTAGTGGTAGCCCTTCCCAATACTGCCCAAAAATAGTAGTTTTCAAGAACACCTAAAATCACCTAGGAGGGTTGATTTGACTTTCCTAAATCACCTAGGGGAATGAATTAACATAAATTGGGAGGTTTTTGGGTGAATGGGTGGACCTAGGGTGCCTTAGAATGATGAAACCTAAAAAATTTGGTACATGGGTTTCGTTGTCATGCTTAGAAGTTGTCAATTTCCTTGTTGCACATTTACATGACAACAACTGGCTATAGCTTAGGGACATGACATGGAATGAGCATAGAAAATACATGACATGAAGAGTCCAAATTTCAAATTTAGACAATATGACCAGTGCCTTATCCATTGGGCCCTATAGAGTCATATACAACTTGTGACAAGTGACAGAGAGTGAAGAAGGAAACACACACACACACATCAAAAATGACAGAAGGAAACACATGACACGTAAAAAAGGGAAACACACCTAGTAATCACCTATGGTACAAGGTGGGGAATAACCCTCTTTCACTAAGGTACTTTTCATTCCTCAAATGTTACCCCGAGTGGGCAACAATATGTGATTTATTTTTGCGAAGCCATTGAATGGTTCCAAAAAGTAACCTCCTCTCCTTAATTGTTTATGAAATTCATTTGCATCCATGATTGTCTGTGTACTTGGTAGGAGTGAGTCTGCATGAGCTTCTTGATGCTAAGGAATTATCTTATAATTTTCACTACCTTCACGCTCTTTGAAATTGGTTTCATAGTGTTGTTTTCCTTCCGTGTTTATCCACATAGTTGATTCTTCATTGAGCATCTCATCGCTGCCTTGAAGTTGATTTTCATTCAAATTTCTTGAATATTTTGAGTTACTTTCTTTCCCAGATCTATGCTCATTGACATATTCTCCATGAGAAACCTTAGATTCATCCTTTATCTCTACTCCATTATGAGGTGCTTGAAGATTGAATGGAGGATTAGAAGTAACCTCATACTTGTCTTGTATGGCCATGGCACAAGTTAAGAGATCAAGAATCAACTCGAGGTCTTCCACAACATCTGTTGCATCCAATAGTTCTTCCATGGAGATCTCCTTTGTTACTTCCAGATATCTCGTCTTTAGACACCTTTAAAGAATATTTATTTTTAGCCTAAGGAAACTATCTAGAGTGACTACTTCATCATCTTGGGAAATGTTGCATTCTATCATTTCTTTATCAAGAGGGGCTTTAACCTAAAAGGCCTCAAAATTCTTTACTTCAATCTATTCATCATGGAAAGATTATTCCTCTTCAAATGGGAAATAAAATAACTCAATTTCATCATTGTATCCATCAGCCATTGGATCAAGAGTGACATCATATTTATCATCTAGATTTATTTCAACATATCCCATATTCACAATAGTTGAGGCTTCCAAATCAGCTTCATGATTGTCTTGCAAATTCGTGGCTTACATCGAGAGTTTAAGGTTGAGCTCAGGGTCTTCTATTTCTTCTAGGGCTATTAACAATTCTTGTACAGATGGTTCTTTTCTACCATTTGAGGGCTCATCACAAGTTGGTCTTGTCCCTCCATGAATAACATGGATGAGATCATCTTCATCTCCAAATGGGAATGAAAACATCTCCTCCTTATGGGTAAGCGTATAAGCTGGTTTTTCTGTTTGAGATTTTCCAAGAACCATTTCCTCTTCTTTATGGTTGACATTGTTTGGTGATTTAGGGATGCCCTCTTGTAACGTAAATCTCCTCAATGATTATTCAAGGACCATACCTCTCCGGGAATACATGTCTGGACCTATCAATATGGGAATATCATCTTCTTCTTTCAGTCATTATGAAAATATTCATTCTCCTGCTATCTTGATACAAGATGTTGGTTCTGGACTTTTAGAATTTCATAACATGTACCTCATCTTCTTCTCTGGAAGAAATTTCTCCATGTCCCTATTTAATGGTATGGTTGTATAAGACCAATTCATTTAAATTTTGGACAATTCTTGACAAAAGCTTCAACTTAGTAACATTCCAAATTAATTTGGAATGTCTACTACAAAGATCATCACCTGAAACTTTCTTGCGGAAATCTTGCGAGAGCCACACTGTGTATCTTTGAACTTCCCTACAATTGGGACATCTTTTCACTCTAGGGATTAACAAGAGCCAACGGGTGGAGTCCTGGTGAGTTTGAGATCCTTGGTGACCTTTACGGGCATTACATTACTGGAGGCACTAGAATCTATTGTGAAGTTGTTAAATACATAATCTCCAACAAGAAAAGAAACATAGAAAGGTTCAACATTGTTTTTCTTGGATGCACTCAATGAAAGCATGTTCTTTGATGGAGTTATATATGGGTTTTATGGTATTCCTTTAGAACTAGGAGCTACATCATTGGGTGTCAAACTACCACTTCGATGTATTAAACAAATCTATTGAAGTTTTTGGGGTGAGTCCACAGATATTCAGTTTCATTAATATGTACCTTGGATTTGTGCACATATTCTATGAAGTCACAAGGAACAAATGTAGACGAGGGCGATGAAGGGATGTCATTTGGATTTAGGACAAGTTTGGAAGCAGGAGTATATTTTTTGGGAACAAAGGGGATCTTGAAAGGTACATTAGCAGCTTTCAAAGTACTATATTTTACAGGAGCAGATTTATATTTAGAATTAGAAGAGGTATCGGAGAAGAATCACTTGGAATTTTGGAGACTTCTTATTTTCTACAGGATCAGGATTCAACAATGTGGACTCCATGGAGGGTGGGAGTGAAGATCCTTGACTAATTATTTGTTTTTATAGAGTTTCCACAGGAGGATCTTCAGTCCTATTTTTCTTTACAATAGTGGAGGAAGATCCCCCTTTCTCATACAGAGAACGATTGAATGCCAAACATGAAAAACTAGGTGCATCTTCTTTGTCATCTTCATCACCTCTAGAATATTCATAAAATCTGATTTGTGTATCATTAACTCATCACTTTCAATGAAATCACCATTGTCCCTTTCTATTCAAGCTCCTCTTTATTTTCCTTACTCCTATAACTAGCATTAATAGGTGGGGCCTCCAAGGAAATCTTTCGGGGTACTCTTTCAATTTGATTTCCATTTCTTCTATAAGAAGAAACTAGTTCAAATATTTTCCTCCTCAATAGTTCCATTTCATTTCGATTTTCTACAAAAAAAAAAGGAACAGTTCTTTCATCTCCAGGATGTTGAGCTTTACCCTTTGAGGGATTCTTGATCTTTCTAGAGAGGATGAGATCATCATCAAGTTCAATGGCCAATCTTTGCGCTTGTGTAATCTCCCCTGGTTGAACACTTTGTAGGAAAAATCCTTCCTTCGATGATTGAAAAATAATAAAGAATATTTGACATTTTTTTAATGGTGAAGCTCGATGCAAGTATCCTATGGAGAAACCGGTCAAAACAAGCCATGAATTCTCTCATAGTTTCATTTTCTCCTTTCTTTATTTGTGCCAATTGAACAAGGAGGTCTTGATAGTCCTCAATAAATCTGAATCTTCCTTTGAAATTAATTTTTATGTCATTCCAACAAGTGATAGATTGGGCAGGAAGGAGGTAGAATCATTCCACTAATTTTTCTTGGAGGGATTCCACTAATAGTCTCATGGAAACATCTTTGTGTTCAACACCAAGGATTCCGCATGACGTCGTGAAAGCAAAGATGATGTGTTATATAGGAATCTATGTGCCATCACCTTTTAACTTTGGAAATTTCTTACACAAACCTATTGGTAGATCGTGAAGAGGGGGTTCAAGAGAAATATGACCTATATTTCATCCCCATGGGACAATAGGTTGAGGTATTTCTATTTCATCTCCCATTTTTGCTTCTTCTTTTGCTTCAGCTCTTGCTTCAAAAATTATTCTTCAAATTCTTTTTCTTCTGGGAACTCAATGCTCAATGGTGGTTGAAAAATGGGAAAATATGAAGGGGGAGTATCGATAGGAGTTTGGATAGGATTACTAGGTGAAACTATTGAAGATCCAGATGGAGAGGAGGCTTGAGAGAAGAAGTATGGATTATCTCTAATTCATTATTGCTGATTTTGCAAAGCCTCAAAAGTGGAATCAAAAACACTTATTGACCTACTCAACCTAGTGTATCTTCCTTCAACTAGCTTTTGGAAACTCTTACAGTTGGAATATGAAAATACATTATGGAATATGAAAACTCATGTGCAGGAATTGATAGTGTATCTTTGCACAATGACGCGTTTCGTGAACTTTTTTTCAATATTTCATTTTTTTAATTTTTGGACCTTGGGGTCATATTTTTATTACAATTGCTACTAAATCCTTCCCACAATGGGCACAAAAATGTTGGTGAGAAAATTTTTCAGGTGGAAAAACTTGTGGATTTCTTTCCAATGCTCTAGGAATATAAGTCCCTCTACTTAACCGGTGTAGCTGTCGTATATGCATGCAAGAGTAAAGTGAGTTTTCTCTAGGTGGCCTTATTGCCGAGGATCCAACAGGGGAACTCCACTGACCATGTAGTAAATCTATAAATATATTTCTAGAGAGGAATTTTTCGAGAGAATGAGAAAGGGAATGAGAAAAGAGATGGGATTAATGTCGTGGGTAGAAAATCAAAGTCCCACACCCATTAACCTTGAGAAAATTCACACACACATTAAAATTAAGAAGAAACTACCCTGCTAATGGCAACAAGATGAGTTAATATTGAGAACCCAAAGTTTCTAAAATATTCTCATCAAAAAGGAATAAAAATCCTTCTTGTATTGATGATTGAGTAGAATTTGTACATAACATGGAAATGGAAGAAATTTTAGAATCGGGGAATGGAAAAAATTGGCTATCTCCTTTGTTCTCTCTATGCACTCTTGATTTTACAAAATCAATCACCAACCCTTTGAGGGAATGGATTTATTATTTATAGAATGAGATATGACTCTTCATCTACCCCCAATGCCTTTTCGGATGTACTCGCACAACTTAAATAAATTAAACTTAATATGAAACTTTTAAGTTCCTTTTTATAACATAAATGTGACTTATTACATTAGGAACATTAATACATATGAAAAGTATAACCCCAATGCAAAATTAGAACATTGAGAAGAGAGAGAAAGTTGGGGGAAGAGGAGAGAGAAAGAGAGAGAGAAGAAGAAGAGGAGATATCATTCCCGATGAATTCCATTGATCCTCGTTGATGGAAAGCTCAATGTAATGAAAATATGAATATTTAAACTCATGTTAAACTCCTTCCAAATGGCTCACATATCCTTTGGAATGATTGTTTAAAAACACTGCTGAATGTTTCTTCCAATGACTATAACTTTTACCCTGCACAAGATACTCCTGTAACTCGAGCCACGAAGTGAGTTTCGGGAGACACTATTGAATTCCTTGAGATGAGTCTTGAATTCCCTATGAGAAATTCCCATGGATGATCCTAAATGATGGTGTTGACCTAAATGATCATCCCTCTATGTCCCATTGTGCCAAATTTTCCCCTTGAGAATGGCCTGCTATTTTTAGTAAGTACAGATGAGGAAACTCACTATTGTTAGTAAGTGTCATAGTTTGCTTTTCCCAACCTCAACCAGATATGGTAGCTTGAATTATTTCTTCTTACTTATTTCCTCTTTATTTTTGGACCAAATGGCTATTTATAACATGGGCTTGTCGAACCACTTACTATTTTTAGTAAGTGTCAACTACGAGCCGAGATGACCATTTTGATGAATTTGCATGCGATAATACCTTTGTGTTCACTAGCTTCTTTGTATCCACTTAAAATGGTGGCTTATCTAAAGTAACAAAATCCTTTGTAGGAAGGTGTGTTATTATTAGTAATTGCACGCAGATGTCAAATTGTGACAAAATAATTTTTAAAATTTAGGTCTTATTGCAGGATTCCATGCTCGTATTTTGAGTAATTTCTTCATCTGAACAAGTGGGAAAATGAGATTTTCATTGGTGGGGGAAGAATACTAAAAAAACATAGCCCTCCATATTAGTAACAAATAAGTACTTCATGGCATG
This sequence comes from Taxus wallichiana var. yunnanensis, assembly GCA_018340775.1. Taxonomy (NCBI): domain Eukaryota; kingdom Viridiplantae; phylum Streptophyta; class Pinopsida; order Cupressales; family Taxaceae; genus Taxus; species Taxus wallichiana. Next base: position 411,719,568 of record CM031234.1, on the reverse strand, counting down.
AAAACTAGTTTACGTGAAACTTGATTTTTCAACGATCATTCCCTCTAATTTTTGCATGATTTTTCCCACTAGAACCCTGAGAAGTAAAGAGGTAGCTCGTTGCCTTTTCATAGATGTTACTCATGTGATAAGGTAGAAGTTTGATGAAAAATCATTCCTCCATATCCCTAAAAAATAGGGACTTCATGGTGCAAAAATAGTTCAAGAAAAACTAGGTTTTGAATGATCATTCCCTCCAATTTTTGTGTGATTTCGCAAACTAAAACCCTAAACGGTGGAGAAGTAACTCACTGATATTTTCCACTACTATGTAATGGAAGCCATTAATGGAGCTTCTAATTTACATGTCTGGTTTTTGTTTTTGTTTTTGATGAAATCAACTCTATTATGATAGGTTTTTGCTTCTTGTCTCATTGGTGAAATTTCTCTTTGATCCGGTTGCCGGTTTGATAGAAATTGAGATTTGTTCTTCATGGAGTCGAAAGTGAAATTTATTCACTATGAGAATTACTTGCTGTGAATAACAAGTTTGAAGGGTATTTTTAATGGCCTTTGAGAGTGAATAACTCAACAACATATGGTTCTTCATTTCGTGTACTAGCTTGTAAGATATGTTTGAAAATTCATCTCACAACAATGGAGGTTTCTGAAGAATTCTTTCACTCTTGTATTTCATTCTTCATTCCTCTATCTCTTTCAATAAATATTTTCTTTGAAACCTGTACATATTCATGGATTTGAAGGTTTTTTTTCTATGGAAAATATGGTTTAGAGAAATGATGGTGGATTGAGGTGTTCTCTATAACTTTTCTTTTGGCAGTGAGAAGAAACAAGGAGTGACAAACAGTTAGAATTTTTTTCAAATTTTATAGTTTGAGTAGGGAAAATTTTTATGTACTGTGATGTCCCTCACCTCAAAGGGATGTGAGGGACATCAAATTCCATGATGAGCAAGATGACAACTCGATGCACATGAGATCGACGGCAGGAAATGAAGGGTAAAAATTCAGCTTTAAAGCACTAAGGGGATGGAAGTTGGTCACATGGGTGACCATAAGTCTCCTTAGGGGCTCAGTACATTTTTTCATGTTATATTTCCCTTACCTTGAGGTATGTGAGGAACACAAAAACCTACCAGGATCTATGAGCTGACATGTGTCCTCCCAAAATTTGACTAACTCCCGAACTTACTCCAATAGGACAACTTGAAATGGTAATAACGTGAGCTCCCGATGGGCGTTTTTGATGAAATTTTATATTATATATACTATAAATTGCATTATGAATCCAATGGTGTAGGTATAATGTCATTATTTATTAATTTGATCCTTTAAAAATCATATTTCTTATTTGGTACTCCACTTGTACATGACAAACATTGGTTACAGACCCATTACACCAAAGTGTTGTGAAAAACATAATTTCACCATTTTGGAGGGGTTATAATTCCATTTCCAATTCCAATGATGTTTTTTTTTCTCATAACTCCATCTGGAGCTCCCAAAATCACCTTCAGAAGCTCATTAGTTGTTTCGGCCTGTGCGCTGCCTAGGCCTGTGAACCCTTATTTTGATCAAACTGCTCTAAACTCTCCAAATATTCCCCTAATATTACAAAATCACTTCCATGATGTTTCTATGACACCAATTCACCTTTAAGTTGTATTTTTATCCTTCTTTCCACTCTAGGGGTTGCTCCAGTCATGGGAAGGCTAGTGGTAGCCCTTTTCAATCGCCAAAAATAGTAGTTTTCAAGAACACCTACAATCACCTAAGGGGTTGATTTGACTTTCCTAAATCACCTAGTGGAATGAATTAACATATATTGGGAGGTTCTTGGACTGAAAGGGTATAATCGCGAAAGTGCCTCGAATGATAAAACATGAAAAAAATCATATAGTTGTATCATTGTCATGATTAGAAATTATCAATTTCCCTGTTACACATTTACACGACAACAAGTTTATATTTGATGTTTATATTCTCTTCTTATTTGATTTAAAGTATTCTTCAATCAGCCTTATTTATGCCTCAAATTTTTGATGATATCTTAATGTTCTTGACCTTATTTGTTTTGTTTTTCTTTAGAAGAGTGATTGGACCACTTCATATTATGTCACCATCAATTTCAATTTTTGATTCTTCTTTCTTTGATATTTCAACTCTTCTAAAGAACTTATTAATTCAACTTCAAGGTTAAATGTTTCCTCTTCTTCATCGAACTATCATACTCGATTTGAAGTTTTCTTGTTTCCTTTTAAATTTCTTGCATCAGATACTTCCATAGTCATGAAAAATGTTTTAGCTTTAATCTCGTCATTCTCACTCTCAAATTTGGTGGAGTGACTTGACTCGAGGCGATTAAACCTTCTTGCATGTATAAGTTCTTGGTTTTGAAGTATTTATTATTTCTCGATTTCTTCTTGAACTTATTCTTTTTCCTATGGGAAGGTTCTTCATCATCTTCACCCCCTTATGTTTGTTGGGACATTTTTAGAAAAATTACCAACTTGGCCACAATTGAAACATTTAAATGGAAATTTTCCCTTGTACTTACATGATCCTCTTTTTAGCTTTGTCGAAACATGTCTTCAACATTATTATCATATATCTCCATGTAATACTCAAATTTATTCTTCTTGACATGTTATACCTTATCAAAATTGATGGTTTCCTTCTTCTTGATGAATTTTGAGTCACTAACTCTCATGTCATATGTAGTTAAGATTCCAAAAATACCAACCATTGTCAAGGTGGTTAAATCCCTAGCTTCCTCTCTTTGCTGAAATTTTGGAATCAAAATAATAAGATAGAATTCTCATAACTTTTCGAAAAAACACATTCTTTTCTATTTTCTCTCCTAAGCCTTTGATCATATTTATAGCTTGAACCATCCTCGCAAGTATGGTACAAAATTTTCACCTTCTTTCATTTTCATGCTTTCAAATAAAGCATGATAAGCACAATTTGGTCAATTTTACATTCTTGTGTCATTCATATACTGATCTTCATTTTTCCCACATATCCTTAGATGTGGTACACTGCATGACCTTTATGAACTCAACCTCAACAAGGCCATAGAGAATTGCATTCATGGATTTAGAATTATTTTCACTTGCTCTCTTTCCTATTGCATTAATAGGTGGTGTATATACGGAATAGTGTAGTAAATGTCAACTGATTTCCATATGTCAAACCTAAGTGAAATTAGGTAATTATTCATTCGATACTCCGAAGGCATAATTTTAACCATTAAATAAAGGAGTTTCGGAGGTGGAAAAGCCACTTTTTTATTGATTTATTTCCATCACTTTGAATTTTTGGATCTCCTTCAGCTATTAAAATTAACACACCATGTCTTCTCTCTACTACCAATTTTTAGAAATATAGGCATTGAGAGTGGGGAGTGAATACGTGATCATTAAAAAAATTTACAATTCAAAATTGATCAATCATCCAATTTAAATTACCTTAATCATGTTAAGCATGCATATTCAACTAGGAGAAATAAAATAAACAAGCATTCATGAACACATGTAGAGACCATATTTAATGTGGGAAACCCATAAGGGAAAAAACCCATTGAAACCAAGAACTAGGCTTAGGAAAAAAATGTCCTGTAAATGTTACATGATTTCATGGTTGAGCTTCAACTCAACCTAGAGCTACAACTCAAAAATTTAGTCAAGTTTCTACTTGAACTTTAAAAATATTGAATTTAAATGGATGCTTTAACTCCCAACAATTTAACCACCCACAACTCATCTTATTTATAATACAACTTACAAGGAAACTTCAATTCCCGATTGTTAAGTATTCAACATAGACTTCTTTACTAAAATTATTATCACTTCATCGTGTGTTGTCTTCCACAAGTGATTATGACCACTTCTTCAAATCACTTTTATTATATTCTCCTTTATTATTTTTCCATGGCTTCACTACATTCATACCATTCTCACTTACTCAAAAACATGCACTTAAATCTACACTCTTTCAACAAAAATTAACTTTCTAAAAAGGATCTTAAAAAAAAATACATGAATCCTTGAGATTACCCTTGAACTTTCACTTACACATAATTTTCAACTGGATCACTATATATATACATATAAAGGATATTTTTGGTCTCCTAGATTTGCATCTTCAGTATCGATAGTTCTCTCGACATTTCATGTTTCATGTTAAACAGAATGAAATGACCTTTCCAAAAAGTCTAATATTGTAAAATTTTGACAACATGGGTTAAAAGTATAGCTACACGGGTCTAGAAAATACATGGGAATACTAGTTCAAAATATGCATGTATAGTCTACAAAATATTCATATTCCCTTTTATAATATTTATATTTCACTCCTTTGTCATTCGGTCAACCGAGGTTTGAGGAACTAGCGGTACTAAGGAAATGGTTCCATTTAGTATTTGTTCTTCCGCACCCTTATATCCTGCACTATACTCCCTTTGTTTTGTTTTTGGCTCACCACGGCTTGAGTGGAGCTAATATTCACATAGAAACAGTTCTTTTTTCATCTATCTCCACATTTTCCACATTTCTCAAGATTTTTTTGATTTTTGGTTAGATTGCCTTGTGGATAACCTTAGTTCTCATGGAACATTTTTCAAGCACACTTTTTCCTTCTAACTCTTCCTTCACCCACAATCTACTCCTTTCCCTTCATGTTGCGAATATAGTGGCTTAAGGAAATAGTCTTCCCATGGGCTGTTTCACGTCCACTCCATTCTCCCGACTCTTACGTATCCACAATACACTATATTGTGGCTTAAAGTGACTTTCTAGGATCTATGTCTTAGAAGGAGTCATTCCACTATTGCCCTTTGTTCTGCTTCACTCTCCCAGCCCATAATGCATTATCTCCTTCACTCTTTAGGATCGATATTCCAGGAGAACTCATTCTGCTCACACTCTCACCCCTCAATACACTGGGCACTTTGTCCTGTAGCTCAAATACCCATGTGGGGATCTTTAGTTCCTATGGCATTAGTTCCATCCACACACGAAAACTTTTCACTACACTAGGAAAGCCTATTTTCTAAATTTCCTACAATTTTTTAGAATATCTTGAATGTTTAGCTTACACCAAGAATCATATACCTTTATGACATAGACAGGAGAACTCCACCTTCACTCCACATTTTCTCACATACCTTGTATAAGGGAATTTGTGATCACTTAGGGAACAACAAAATTCATGACTGTTTGGGACCATTATACACCATAGACATACATCTATCCGTAAGAAATTTCACTCATTCTTTTCCATTAATGGCATGTAACATCAATGACAACACCAACCAATGCAATAGGGTTCAACAACCAAAATTTCCTAAAACCAAAAAAATATCTTAAATGAGCATACTCATATGATTTTGTTGGAATCAAAATGACTTAGAGAAGGATGAATTATTCATTTAAAAGTCTTACTTTATGTATCTTAACTTTCATACATCATTTAAAGCTTGCATTCAACATTAATTAATCAATATCATCTTATTAAATGTGAAACAACCATCCACAAGAACATTAAGCAAGAGAGAACATAATAACACAAAATATTAAGTGGGAAACCCTCAAGGTGAAAAATACAACTAAACCTATGTATATATTACTCAATAAAAAGGAATTCTATGAATATTACACGTCATGAGAGATTGTTTTAGTGAGGTAACAACCCCAAAAGGAGCACTAACCCTATTTTAGTAGGGTACAACCCCTACAAGGAGGTTATAACCCCCTAAGATGAATAAGCACCCACCTAGCCACCTGAATATGAAGATTTCCTGATGTCATTTTTATTTTAAAAATTGATTGTTATCACTTTTTCAGCTCTCTCTACTTAAAACCATGTCAAATAGATTCGTCTTCTACTTTACTCATAAATGCACCTATAAATGTCGATTGGTTCAAGTCACCTTATAACTCTTGTTCTCTACCCTTCTCATCTTATTATCCTCTTCTCTACTCTACTCTAGAGCCCTCTAACCTCTCCATCATTTCTTCACTTGTACTCAAATAATCACAAACACATTTCTTTTATACATGACACTTTCCAAAAACCATATAGGTTGGTCATAAACTACATAAATAAACATTATATGACTATTTAAATTTCATTTCAAGACCCATATAGGTTGTCATAAGCCTTAAAAATTCAAACATGTAAAATTAGTCCTAAAACACCAATCACTACTCCAACGATCACAATTTTAACTTCAAGGGAACAATGCAACATTATCATAACTCGACCAAATATAGAAACACAAGATAATTCATCTCAACATCCACTTCATACATAAGAATCTCTACATCCTCCATCATTATTATGACTCACCCAAGTAGGAAAGAACTACCTAATAGGTCTTCAAAGCACAAAAACAATAGTCTTTAAGAACAAAAAAGTTCATGGCATATCGAAAAAAATCTCATCTTATGCTAGCCACATAATGCATAAAATCAACCAACTCAGGGTATAACACTCAAGAACATATCCATCTCTAAAATTGCTCAAAAAATCTATCATGAGTATAGAAAAAATCTTGAATATCAAAATCTAACACATCCGGGGGAACTTACAATAATTACTACAACTTCGAACACTTCAATGGAAACCTAATATACATTCTCAATCACTCACATGTATATGTCACATTAAGAAATCCACACTTAGACACTTGTTCCATCCACCTTCTTGGCAAGCCTAATAGGTATGATTATGACATTAGCACTTCAAAATGAAAACACATCATTAGATCACATGGAGAGCTCAAAAAAATCCTAAAAACCTCTACCAACTATCTCGTGCCTATATTACACTATTATATTATGCATTTCAACCAAAACCCTCTCATATGTGTTAGAGTAGGTATTTACCTTAGCTCATGTTCACCTAGGTACATTATTTACCTTTATTGAATTTATCCTCACCCACTTATGTGTGTGGATATTTATTTATATATTAGGAGATATTATCGGTTGTTAGGTATAGTTATTTCCTTCATCTATGGTATTGACTAGTTCTTCCCTAGATCTATGGTATTGACTAGATCCTTGATGTCTTGTTCTCTCATAAATATATGGACTTGATTAGTTCTTTCCATGATTTATGGCTTGATCTACGACCTTGATTGGTTCTTAGATTTTTATTAGCCCCTGGTCATATGGTATGGTCATATGAGGGCTTAAAGCTTGTGATTACTACTAGTAGGTGCTTAACTCCAGCCCCCTTTCAATGTGTGTGGTTAAGGAAAGAGAATTTTATTCTATTTTAGTGGAAACTAAAATAAATAGTAGAGCATATTATTGGAAAATTTGTATATTTTGATCGATAACTCTATTTTGAGTGTTTTTTTGCAAAATTATGTGTTTTTATGCTCTTTCCATTGGAAAAATTTATTTTCAAAATCACACTATAATTATAAAGTGCCATATTATAACACGCACTCATTATAAAGTGCCAAAATATGGGGGGCTCTTGTTGCATTATTTGGGGCTCTTATTGCATTGCTTGGTTCTTGCATTTCTTTTGGTGATTTTTTGAGGATGGCATCTTTATCTACTTCTGCATTAGATCATGTTGAGCCATTAACAACACATAATTACCACACATGGAAACCAAGAATGGAAACAATAATTAAGTGGAAAGGATTATGGGCTTTAACTTCTTCAGAACAACCAGTGTTCACTAGAGAATATGAGAAATTTCAGTACCAATGCAAATTTGATGAGTGTATGGGTTTGATAGGAACTTATGTAAGTGACAGTCTTTTGTTTCATTTAGAAAAGTGTAACTCTCCTTTCAAAATATGGGAGAAATTGGAGGATTTATTTGGTAAGGTGGATCATATGAGAGCCATGAAACTTGAAATTGAGATCACCTCTCTTAATCATGAAGATTTTCCAACAATTATAGACTATCTTACCAAGTTCAAGCATTTTTTGACATAGTTGAAGGGGAGTGGAAGAGATAAGAAAGATGAAGAGTGTGTTTACTTGATTCTATCCAAGTTGACAGGACCATTCCAAGTTTTTTCTTCTACCTTTTTCTCTAGCATGGATGCCTTAGGTGACACATTCAAAATTCCAAACTTAGAAACATTTTGTGAAAGACTTACTAGGAAGAATCTGAATTGTCTCACCTTGAGTCTTCCACCTCTCAAAAGGCATTAGTTGCATCTAATCCTAAGGGCAAGGTAAAACCAAATAGTAAAACCAAATCCACACATTCTCCATCTCAAAATGCTCCTAAACCCAAAAAAACAACTCAAAACCCAAGGAGTCTTCTAAATCCAAGAATAAGTCTAGCCGTTCATGCTCTTTTTGTGGGGGTAGTAATCATGAAGAACATAGGTGTTATAAGTGAATGCAAGCCTTAGAGGATGTAGTCAAGAAACAAAAATTTCTATCTCTACTCCACCTCCTTCTAATCAACATGGAAAAGAACTTAATGTTTTTGAAATATCTTAGTCACAACTTGCAAAAAATTGGGTTATAGATTCTGGTGCCTCTCATCACATGACTTCTTCCAAGGAGTCTTTTGTTTCTCTAGGTTTGAGTTCTACTTCCAAAATTGAGGTTGGAGATTCTTCCTTTCTTTCTATTGAGGGAAAAGGTGATAGACATCTTTATGGTGGTAGTATCCAAGACTCACTATATGTTCCTAACATCACTACAAATTTTCTTTCTATATATCAAATTTGTCATTTTGGTAAAGGAAAAATAGTGACTTTTACACCACATGGAGCAGAAGTATGAACTTTGTTGGAGCCTCATTCATTGGTTTCTCAGGGTATTGTTGATCATAGTTCTATACTATATCACTTTGAGGGTTTTGATGAAATTTTTTCTATAGGGTTAGGATTGGTTTCTCATGTAGATTCAAAGAGTAAGCTTTAGCATGAAAGATTTGGACATCTCAATTATAGATATTTGAAGGAGTTGAGCACTCATGGTATGGTAGATGGTCTTCCTAGAGTTTCTTGTCTTGAGGGAGTTTGTCATGGTTGTGCATTAGGAAACAACATCAAGATTATTTTCCTAAGAATTTTCTAAGAGAGCTTCTTCACCACTTGAGCTTGTGCATAGTGACTTGATGGTTTTCCTTACCCCATCTTTCAATGGAGCTAAGTATGCACTTACGTTTATTGATAATTTCTTGAGGCGTACTTGATTTTATTTTCTCAAGTACAAAAGTGATGTTTTTTCACACTTCAAAGTCTTCAAGGCTTTGGTCGAGAAACAATCTTCTAGTTGAATAAAGAACCTTCATACTAATAATGGGGGGAGTACTTCAATAATGATTTTTCTAAATTTTTGGCCACTCAAGGCATTATTCACCAACATTTTGTTGCTCATACTCCACAACAAAATGGATTAGTGGAAAGGAAGAATAGAAATTTGTAGGAAATGACTAACTGTATGATGAATTCTAGAGATATACCTCCTATCTATCAAGGCGAAGCGAGTTAATTGTGCTATTTGCATTGAGAATCGTGCACCACACAGAGTACTTAAGCATTTGACTCTAGAGGAAGCTTGGTCCAACATTAAGCTAGATGTCTCATTTTTTCGAGTTTTTAGGAGCCATGCTTGGGCCTTTGTGTCAAAGAAGAAAAGGAAATATTTGGATAATAAGAGTAAATCTTGATCTTTGTAGGGTATTGTGAGGACATGAGAGCTTATCATCTTTTAGATCCTGATACACATGATGTTATTTTTTGAACACATGTTCAGTTTGATGAGCGCTTCACTCCTCATGAATCTTCTTCTTCTTCCATGCTTCCTTCTTCTTCTTCATCTCATCTTGAGGATTATTTCTTTGAGGAGATTGATGAGGAGGATATAGATGTCGTTGAGGATCCTATTCCCATTGATGTAGTCACTATGCCTAAGTGGGCTCGTACTACAGTTTCTAAGGCAGCACCTTTCATAGAGGATCTTCCACCCACTAGGCATCATCATGCACATTCTACTAGTTCTGGACTTTTGTGTCAGGTAGTTTCTAAGGATCCACAATCCTTTTCAAAGGCTCATGGGATACAAGAGTGGGATGATTCGATGGGAGATGAGTATTCTTCTTTGATGAATAATCATACTTGGGATTTGGTATCTCTTCCTAAAGGAAGATGATGGTTAGGTGTAAGTGGGTATACCAAACCAAATACACAATAGATGGGTCCATTGAAAAGTATAAGGCCCATCTTGTTACAAAGGGTTTTTCACAAGTTGAAGGTATTGATTACTCTGAGACTTTTGCACCCATTTCCAAGATGGATTATATATGCCTTGTACTTTCTCTTGCTGCATCACAGGGGTGGCCCATATACCAGATGGTCATGAAGAATTCCTTCTTACATGGATATCTCCAAGAGGAAACATACATGGAGCAACTGGCTAGATTTTTTTAGGATTCTTCTCTTGTTTGTAGGCTCGAAGGTCTCTCTATGGTCTCAAACAAGCCCCTCAGGCTTGGTATGAGAATATGGATTCTTTTCTTCTATCTACTAGTTTTGTTCGTTGCCACTCCAATCATACAGTGTATCTCCAACATGTTGGTGAGGATATTGTGATACTTGTCTTGTATTTTGATGATTTGTTACTGGCATCTCTTCTTCCCACATTCAGAGTATTCAGCAAGATCTTTCTACATAGTTTGACATGATAGATCTAGGGTTATTGCATTATTTCCTTGGTTGTTAGATTTCTCAAATAGATTCAGGATTCATTTGATTCAGCAAAAATACACCCATGATCTTCTCTAGTGCTTTGATATGTCGATTTTAAGCCAAGTCCATCTCCTTTTAGTACGGGGTTACTCTTGCTCCACATGTACCACACCACTTTGTGATCCTATATTGTATAGGAAGTTGGTTGGGAGTCTCATTTACTTGACCCATACTCACCCTGATATTTCATTTACAGTAGGGCTTGTATCTCAGTTTGCACATTCTCCTCATAGTAGTCATTGGCAGGATGCTAAAAGGATTTTGTGTTATTTATAGGGTACATCCCACTTTGGCCTACACTACAATAGGGGTTTTGCTTAGTTGGTTGGGTATACTGATTGATTAGGTAGGTTCTATTGATGACAAGCATTCTAATTCTAGCTAAATTTTCTATCTTGGTTCTTCTCCAGTTGCTTGGGTGTGAAAAAATCAACAAGCTATTACACTTTCATCTTCAGAGGTAGAGGACAGGGCATCAATTACAGTGAGTCAACAAATTCTTTGGCTTCGCCAGTTATTGACAGAGTTTGGATTCCCACAGGATTCACTAACTATACTTTGGTGTGACAACCAAAGTGCAATTCACATTTATCACAACCCAGTTGAGCACCAGCGAACCAAGCATATTGAGATACATATCCACTTCATTTGGCAGCACATTCAGGATGGAGTTCTTTGCTTGGAGTACCTTTTGACTCAGTAGCAGGTTGCAGACATCTTTACGAAGCCTTTTTCATCACCTCACTACCTTGAGTTGCGTGGAATTCTTGGGATTTCGGAAGTTATTCTTGGGGGGTGTTCATGAGAACATCTTCCTTCTTCTTCTTCTTTCTCTTTCCTTATAGCATGATTCTTTCCTTCTTTTGGTTTGAGATTTCTTCATGGATATATTATACATGAGTACCTCATCAGGCCTAGTTGTCGGGACTCATACTGTGGACATGCCACTTCTATTTTGGCCCCTAGCTTCACTTGAGGGGGAGTGTTAGAGTAGGTATTTACCTTAGCTCATGTTCACCTAGGTAAATTATTTACCTTCATCATATTTATCCTCACCCACTTATGTCTGTAGATATTTCTTTTTATTTATTTAGATATTAGGAGATATTATCTAGTTGTTAGGTATAGTTATGTACTTGATCTATGGTATTGACTAGATCCTTGATATCTAGTTCTCTCATAAATCTATGGACTTGACTAGTTCTTTGATGACTACTTCTTTCTATGATTTATGGCTTGATATACGACCTTGATTGGTTCTTATATTGTTATTCCTTGCCTATTTAAGCAAGGTCCATTCTCATTGTATTTCATTGAGTTCCATAATAATATATGATATTGTTACTTATTTGTTTGCAAAGGTTTATGTAAAGTTATTCGATGAATTGATTTCAACTTATTGATCATGATGTTTGATTAGCATCTTTGTTCTTAGCTTGGCACAATCTAGTTACCATTCCTTTTAATATCTTCATGACTAGTTTGGCACCTTTAAACCTTTAGTGGTAGGAAAATTTGGAAGAGATATTTCATCAAATAATTACACAAAACCTACACAAATATTTTTATTATCACTTATAAAATATCCTAATCTAGTTCTCACAATTGTTCTTTCATCATGAAACATGCAACTTATAATTATACCTCCAAATAATCACAAAATAAGGGTTTTTCTGAAGCTTATCATCACTTCAGAACATAAAAATTCCACCAACATGAGATTTGAATATTCCTCTATATCATTAAACCTTCACATTAGATTTCCCAAATCATTTCATGGCCATACCAATGATTGTTTTCCTATCACTTTGAAACTAGGGTTTTGGGGAGGGTTTATACCTACTTGACTTCTTAACAATCATTCATAAATGATAGGACATAATTTTACCTCATTCTAAATATAAAACATGATTGAATCCATTATATAACAATGATGAAAGGCTCACATCCACATGCAAATATTCCACATGTGAATGAGCATCTGCAAGTTGACCATTGAGCAAGGAATGAGTGTTTTGAGAGCTCGATAGAATCAAGAACAAGTTTTCATGCTTTCTTATTTGAATCTTGATCTAAAAATTCACATACACACCATGGATGACCTTGTTCATGATCTTCAATGCTCCTCCATGCTCTAAAACATATGAAACGAATCAACCACCATTGTTTACACATTGTTTACTTCATTTTCCTCTATTACTTCAATAGGAATTTGAACATTTACTAAACATCTGAACTTTGGCCATTTACACCTTCCACACATGATGTGAAACATAAAAACACTCCAAACATGCTTGTGAACAGAATTCTCTAACTCATGCCTCAGGCTATCACTCCAACTTCTTACACTTGGTCTTGGATTAGGCATATAATGGCTTGTCTCAACACATGCTTCACGTAAATTGACTTGTTCATCATCATTCAAGATCTCTAACACCTCTAACACAACTCCTTGAACATGATTGACACATTAGAAACCTATGAACACCTTTAAATATCACTTACACAACACCACTCAAGTTGAACCATGCACTACATCATGCATATGTACCAAGAAACCACACCATGAAACCTCACTACCAATCAACCTTCATTCATTTTACCTTAATTGACATCACATACTAACTCTTATGCCACAAAGACATCTTGAAATTAATTACCACAACAATGCAACAATGTCCAAAAATCTCCCCTTTATCATTGATGCCAATCACCTTCATAAAGATTGATGGGAACCAAACACGTAAGCACATTTAAACCACAAATTTCTTGTTTCTAAGTACACTCTCCCCTTTGAAATCTATGAAAAAGGTTCTACAACAAGGTGACATGAATAAAAAAATAATGTAATCAAACTTAATTGCAAGCTCCCTTTGTTTGTACTCACCTTATTAACTTTAAATGACACAAATGATTCATGGACCTATCTTTAAACATCCTCAATTATACCCCTTTAAGACTCACTTCACCGAATCCTCTATGATTAACCAACCAACTTAAACCAATGACTTGATAACTGACATTTTAGAGCTCATACCTTACTCAAGTATACTTTCTCTTGGATTTGTGCCTCTTGTGAATTTCTAACACCTTCATGATCCAGCTCAACTCCCCCGGGATGATGAAAACATTGAAATTAATTGGGAACCACGATGTACAATCTTTATGATCTTTCCACCATTAATATGACCTAGATTACTGAAATATACCAGAATATCTTGAAACAAACCTTTTGGTCACCACATATTTTCCAGACATAACATTATCCTCTAAATGATTATTTTTCAACCTTATTCAATATAGGTATACAAAAATATTAGGAACCTTATCTCATCTTACACAAAACTTCTTATTCTAAATACAATCATATAAATCCACTATTATACTTTGGATTTACCATAGACAATACATACCTAAATAAGGTTTTGGACACATCTCAAGTGTACACAACTTGCTCTTTAGTTATCAAACTCCACTTATTTACATACAATCAACTATTAATATATCTAATCATGAATGAAAGCAATGCAACATACCTTGAATCTATTTAGTCACTTAGACCACCTATAAATCTTCATACAAGATCTTTATAGTCTTTCTAACTCCACTAAAATGAATACCTTGAATTATATACAAAGCACTCATTCCTCCATGCGTTTGATGGTCTCGGTTAAATTAACATTAAGATGAATGAGGTTCTTTTCTAATTATCCTTCTTAGTTTTCTTCTTAATTCCTAGAAATGTTTCATGCACTGACTGTCTAATGAAACTTTGTCCATCTTCCCTTGAGTTCTTCAAATAACTTGTTTCTTGAGATATTGAAAATTCAATATTCTCCCACTCTTAGAAACCATTTCATAAGTCCTCCTAAATAAATTAGGTTTTGAGACACCATTTTAACAAAATCATCACCAAAATATACCAAAAACACCTTATTCAACTAAACAGACCTAAATGAGATCTTAAACATGAACTCTTATGCTGTAATACACATCAAAAAAACCTTGATTCACCTTACACACTCTTGATGCATCATACTAAGAAAAATACACTTAAGACATACCTCATGAAAAAATACCATACACTAAACAACAGACCCATGAACTCACTATTGCAACCCTATCACAAAACTCCACTTCTTCATTACATTCATTAAATCTCCCCTCGTCACCATACTTCTATAGATGATGGATGTCTCTAACAAGCTTAGTAAGGAAATCCCACAATATGGGGATTAATAATAATAAATTAAGGAGATTACATGACCCCTTGGTACCTTGGTATTCATCTTTGAATTATCCACATGGTGTCTTCTTGTCTTGATAGAAGAAGTTCTTGACGTCATTCAAATACAAACATGCTTCTTTGATCAGTAGGCTCATCATGGTTAGGGAAATCTTCTTAAGTTTCTTCCTTTTATCTCTCAACATAGTCAGAATTTACATATTAATTCATCTCATAGCTATTCTTCCTCCATCTTCAATACTTTGTAATATGCCTAACATTATTACAATTGAAAAAACCAACAACATTCTTACCTCTAGGAGCTTCATTTCTCCAATATTGAGTATGTGGTGTTATCACCAAATTGCAACACCCTTGTATTCACTAGCATGTGAGTTTAATGGGAAATTAGTGTAAATGGGTAACTTAAAATTGTCTCAAGGTGTGGGACCTTGCATTTGAGATAATTCTCCAGAGAAGGGTGGTTCATCTTCCTATTCTAATGCTCAAACTACTCCTAATTCTAGAAATACAGTTTTATAATCCTATTATATGATTCTAAGGGACTAGGGAGTGTGGAATGAAGATGAAAATAAATAAAACCTACACTAAAGGAGGTCATAACACAAAATAAGGGAGAGAAATATTTGCATTGAGGGAGAATAATGAAATGGAATTCAACAAAGAAAGGCCAAACAAATGTGACAAGAAACAAAGCTTGCACTCACCACAAAATCTTCATGAAACACAAAAACAAGATCATGAAGATGAAGGAAACATACACATAATATAAAAATAACAACAGAGAGGCAAGAGATAATAAGAAAATAAATACAAGGGTGATTCAGCCTGGGATTCACTAGTAAAATCCCAGGTGCACTACCACATCACTAAACCTAGACCAAGCGCTCACCCAAAGCACGTGAAGGTACTAGGCCCCTCTTTAGGGTTTTTTTTTAGGATGTTAGCATGATGAAGAATTAAATAATTCAGATCCATGACTAATATACCATTCTACAGTGCATGTTCAGATCTATATCTTAAAGAATCATGAGTGATATGATAAAAATAGCAAGATCATTCATACAGTAATAAACTATAACCATGATTAACACTTTGATTCAGTCAATAACCTCTATTATATTAAATGCAGTAATACAAAAAGTCTCTTACAATAATGGCATCATATGCTCATGCGCATATAGATCTGATAGTATAATCTCACAGTAATCCAGTCCTTACATACTATTCTCACACACACTTATACCACATAGTTCATTACATATTTATAAGGGTGGGGACTTTACCTTCACCGCTTATCTAGTCCCAAAATAGGTTGTATGCTATTATTAGCCACGCACGCGTCGTTACAATAATAGCTACACATGTAAGTTCCCTAACAAATGAATTCTCCTATTTAATTTTCAATAGTAAATCTATTCTCAACCTATACTCATGAAAAGTGCTTTGTAGCTGATCCTCCAAAAATAGCCAATGTGTGTCATGCAAGTTTCAACCGTTTTTTTTTTTGTTCGGATGCCATCCTCAAAAATAGATCCTCATTATGAAAACACTAAGTCCCAAATCTCCCTCTATCCTTTGTGTGTGATTCCATCCCGATCCTCCTACACTTTTGAAACTGTTTCTACTCTTTCTCGCGTGAACCTTCTGTATGTTTTTCACTAAGTTCCATATTTTGACTAACCAACATTACCCCACACTAATTGCATTGCCACCCTAGAAATGGTTGTCTCCAAAATGAATCAAAGAATGTGAATAGAGAGATAGAAAGAATTTTATGAATAAAAGAATGACTTTACCCTGTAGCATCATCTTCTTCAACCTGAAGAATCAATTATAGATATTCTTATTTTATTTCTACCTCTAAAGTCTACCAATCATTGAGTGTGGCCTCTTCCTTTTCTAGGATATCTACTGCAATTGACTCTAGCTCATCTTTTTCAATCTCTCCTTTCTCATCCTACAAGACCAACACAATTCTAGATATGGTAGTCATTATTCCTTCTAATAAGTCCATATTTTGTGTGATGAGTTTCCCAAGCTCATCTATCCTTTCCTTATGTGACTCTTATGTTGTTGTAAGGGCCTCATGCTTCTACTTAACAAGTGCTAATCATTTTACGTGGCCCAAGGTATCATATTTCATGGATTTAGGACTTCATTGTCCTCTATAATGGTCCTAGTTCTTATAATGGCTTTTGGGGCTGTATAAATATTCAACACTTGATTTTCTTTCTTTAGTTCCTCCTACAAGATCTGAAGCAACCCCTCATATGATGTAATCTTTCTCATCACCAAATCCTTTTCTTGCTCTACTTCCTACTCAGGATTCTTTGGTTCTAGCATGCACAAAGGTTCATCTTCAAGCACCAAGTCCACCAAGGTTTGTACATAATGCATTGCCAAAGGAAACATTTTGGGTACCTTAGGCTCTAAGTGTGGCTTTTCTTTCATGATATTGTCCCCAACTTCCTCTACCATGCTAATGAAAATAGTGTTCTTCTTCTATGCCAAGTATTTTTCTTTCTTTAGGCATGTTATTTCTACATCCTTTACCTTGATCTCTTCCCTTAGCACCCTAATTGTTGCATCCTTATCCACATGTCGTGACACCTCATTCGAGACTTTGAGAAAATCATTGCTCACTTTTTCATCTAACATAATAGTAGGATTTATTGTTATGTGTCTAGCTTGAGGTGTCTTCTTCAACCTCCTTGATACACACAACTCTTCACATACATCAAAGTCTAGTCCATCCATGTGCGTGTACATAGACTATGATAGTTTCTTCCTTGTGTGCATTGTCTCCATATCTTCATCCATCAGCTTCCACCCCTATAACTCCTTTGGTATCACTGTGCTTTGAAAATGGGTGAAAAAAATTATACCGTGTCCTGAGCATATCCATGACTGATGCAACATATTCTCCACTTGTTCTCTTCAATCTTGGCCCCTTAAGAACTTGGGATTCAAGATTTAGAGCTTGTTCTACCATACTGTGAGCATTCATAATCACTACATCATCTTCCTCCTTCTCTCCTTCTTCTCCATCCTTCATTTCTTTGTCCTTTAGTTCTTCCATGTTCTCTAGAGATGTACGATATTCGGGCATGCTCTCCTCAGATTCTTCCACCTCCTCATTCAAATTCAACTTCCTTATTCTCTTCTCAGTTTTCTCCTTCTGTGGTGAGATTCAAGGTGATCTCGCACATTGATTGTGTAGTAACACCTTGAGTCCTTGTTCTCGTGAATACCCTTTTAAATTGGAACTCTCCTTATACTACATCCAAATCCTCATTCTCTTCCTTCCTACCCCGAGGTGGCATAGTCATGTGCTCTATTTCTACCTTGTTTATCTCCCGCCTCTATGCTCCAAACAACCACTATATGCATGCTCCTCATCTTCATCATCTACTCCTATTGTCTCTTTGGGCTTAGGTGGTGGAACATTTTCCATTGTATGCTTACCTTTTTGTGGCCCTGGGATCACAAACTCATTCTCCACATATTTGGTGTTCTCTAGTTTGGGCTTGAGTTCTTTGGTACATAAGCATTGCTCCAACGTCTCTAATAACCAAGCTTATAGGCTTCATGCTTATAATATTTGAGATTAGCCTCTAACCGTAGGAAATCTGTCCTAGATATACATATTTCTTTCTCGGCGTATGGTAGTCACAATCTTCCTTATCTACATTGAAGCTTAGGTGGTGTGCATCCTAAAACTAGTGAGTGATGCCTAGAAATTGTATGATTTTCCGTCACACCAAAAGCCCAAATTGTTGGTGGAGAGGGATCTCATCATGTTATATAGGTGCTACACTAACACCCTCCTACACAATGGAGCCAGTACACCCAATAGGCCCCACAACATTAAGAGGCAAAGTGACACCGATAATTTCCCAGGAGGTCACCCATCACCACACTATTCGGGGCTGACACGCTTAACTACGGCTCTAATACCATGTGATTTTTTGCCACACCAAAAGCTTAAACTAATGGTGGAGAGGGATCACATCATATTAAACAACTACTATGCCAACACCATCCCACATGATGGAGCTAGGTATACACCCAATTAGGCCCAATAGAATTAGGAGCGGTGAAACCAGGAATTTCCCAGGAGGTCACCCATCCCAGCCCCAGAGTAGTGCTGGGATGGGTGACCTCAGAAATTCCCTATGTCACTACCTCATAATGTTGTTGGGCCGATTGTATGTATACTGCTCCATCGTGATGTACCCGATACGTTAGCAAGGAAAAACTAGAAAATAATGATCGAAAACTTACACAAGGAGTTAAAAAAATTAAAAACAAGAGTAATCACAACTCAAAAAATGAGTGCATGTTTACCCGGCTCCATCATGTGGGAGTGCATCCAAAATCCATCAACTCGATGCCTAGAAATATCTTGTTGTGAAGGCATATGGAAATTTTCACCATGTTCTCCAAGGCCCATATTTCATGGCAAACCACATGATGCGAAGTGCTGGTATATTATGAACTACACTTCCTTTCCTATTACCGAGGATAACTCATTGGGTATGTGTCATTCTTCTTCAAATGTTGTGCAGAGCCTATCATACCATTTCTATACCCTCTACTTAAAGGGTCCGATCATTGATCCCTGGAACTATTACTTTCTTAATCTTTCCACAAGTGACTTGTTATCTATAGGGTATTCCCAAATTTTCTCCTTTGGCCCATTAGGCACCCCAATTTCCATAAACACCAGAGATAATAGAATAGCCCTGAAACTGATTTTCTCTCATGTGCACACTTCTTCAATGATAGTTTGTGTGATGTAACCTGAGATTTTGTAAATCACTCCGTATGACATCTTCTTTGCAATGTGTAGCCACATTCTGTTTACTGTGATTTGCCTTTCTTGGTCATTTAACTTTGTTACAAGATATCCAAGTGTCTAAAGTACTGGGACTTCTTTAATTTGTCGATGTCCATGCTACATGGACCCTTGGTATACTCCCACTCCTTCCTTTTCTACAAGATTGTGATTCTCCATCCAACAAAGTAGAAGATGTCCTCATGGAATTTGTTCATCAACCATTAATACAATGGTTCATACTTTCAAAAGTATGGCAGCTCATACCACCGGTATACTCCAATTTGTTTTAGTAACTTCTCACCAACGTCATTGTACACCTGGAATATCTTATATTTTTGCTTGTTCATTTTTTCTCAATAATGCATGGAACTCCTTATTATCCGATGTACGAAGGTTGTAATTACTAATTTTAAATTGACAAATGTGGTAATCCCATTCTTGTCCCACGATCATGTACTCTGTATGCTATATTTATGAGAAATTACTCTTGAGAGAAATTTCTTCTTCCACTTTGACCTTCTTCTTCCCTTTTACTCCTGCTATAGGTTCTTTCTTCGTGCCATCTAAAAATTCTCTTTTCTACCCTCTGTAATCGAGAAATTTGAAACCCTAGTTCAAATCTCCATGCCCTAGTGGAAATCACATGCCCTAGCTCATTTGTAACATGTCTTCTTTTCTCAAACCCTTCACCTATGGGAACACAAGCTTCTCCTACGCACAAACCTTCTCTCCATGTCTAGTTTCACACTTGTCACACCTCACCACAATTACTTGGCTTGTTTGCACTTAGCTCTTTTCAAATTCTCTCAATTTCAACGGTAAAATGAACTCATATCTCATCCTTATATATATTTTCAAAAGTTAGTGTATTTATTGCTCCTCCACCTACAAACAATTCTCTCATTAATTGACCATTTTTCATTCTTTCCACATAGTACATCTTTGCGCCCAAGTTATAACGTTCTAGCACACCTTCCTACCTTCTAGCCACAAACTTCTCTTTAGCATGCCTCCATGCACCTAAGTACCTCACCACTACACCTTCCCTTGGTAGTTCCCATGGCCTTTGCTTACCTTGTATTATACTTGTTTCTTCATTTACCTCCACCTATGGTCCTCATTTCTAGAAGAAATCTTTTTTCTTTCAATTTTCCAACTTGAATAACACTTCTAGTAGTTAGTTCCTTTCATGTGTACTTATTTTCATTATTCATTTACCTAGATATAAATAACTACCCCACACTAAGGGTATGTGCAGTCCTCTCTTCATAAAAATTATCCAAATAGTAATTACCTTATGGCGTATAAACTTGCTTATTACACAAAACCCCAAATAAATTGACAAAGCATAGCGACAAAGAAGGAAATACATTAAGAAAATGTAGAATTAGAAACCTAATCTAAATGACAACACTACCTTATTACAAACACCAAGAAGACTTATTTATAGTAGGGCTTCAACCTACTCCCATTGAAGTAACTAGGTAACCATGTTCCATCAAGTGCCTCTAATTGGAAAGCACCTATTTCAAGTATGTGAGTGATAACATATGGCCCCAACTAACATAATTTGATTTTTTCTGGATAGTGCAAAAACTTAGAATCATAAAGGAGAACCATCTATCCAATTGTGAACTTTTTATCCTTGATGTGCCTATCATGCCATGATTTATGCTTGGAATTTTCTTATTTTTGACTCCAACGTGCTATTGTTCATCATTCATCCAACTTAATTAAATTTTCAATCCGTTCTTCTAATGTTAGCTCATCATCTAGACCTCCAATGAGCACAATACGTAAAGATGGTCTTAAGAATTCCATAAGAAGAATTGCATGCGTACAAACACTAACTGAAATGGTGTGGATTTGTTCAACCTTTTATATGTTTATCGATATGCCTAAAGTACTCCGGATACTTTATCATCCCAATTCTTTCTTCCAACATTACAATTTTTTGTCAATGTCCGGCTCAAATTTTTGTTGAAATCATCAAAAGTTCCATTTTCTTGAGGATGATATGGTGTAGTATGATGGTGTGCAATCATAAATTCATCCAATAAAATTCTATTTGTCTCATTCATAAAATGTGTGCCCCTATCAACTTTGGTTAAAATCAAAGGACATCCATACCTTGTAATAATATTTTCCCAAAGAAACATGACTATTATAGCCCTTTGTAGAATCCTTTAAAGGTGTTGCTTCGCCCATCTTGGTAGATAATCTATGCAAGTTATGATATAGCACAATCCATCTGCACAAGGTGGTGAAATAGGACCCACAAAATCTATAGACCATTTCTTAAAAGGTTCTACACTATTAATAGATCTTAGAGGAATTACATCTCATTGACTGGTTTGCCAAGACATTGACAATGATCACAATCCTTGTAATAATCCTTATAATATTTATACATGGTCTCCTACCATAATCCAACAAGTAGAATTTTACACGTAGTGGTGTCACCTATATAGTGGCCACTGCAATACCACCATGAGCTTCCTCCATGATATTTCTATGCTCATGTTCTAGTACGTAATGATGTAATACTTAATCCTAGCATAACTTATACAGTGTCGCCCTAATTAACATATAGGGTGCTACACGTTTATAATTTTTTTCACTCCAAGGATTTCATTCTTTCGGTTCAATTCCTATTCGTAGAAAGACAACAATGTCCTCTAATTCTAATGGTGCTTGTTGTAACATATATAACTATGCATTAGGCATGGTATCTTCAATGGCCTGTGCTTTTTCTCCGATCGTATTATGGATAAATGGTCTCATTCGAATAACTTTTCCCTAGTTTTACCACAACCGTGGGATCAAATTATTTAAATAAGAGTACACATCTACATATGCACCCTTGTAAAATGGGGTTTTTACCAAATAATTCAATGCCATGTGATCGTATAAAATAAAAATGGTGTAGCTAATAGGTACTTCCAGAATTTATGTAATACATAGATCATTGAAAAAAACTTCACACTCTATAATTGTGTAATTCTATTGAGAAGGAGTCAAATATATACTATCAAAATAGATAGGATGATCTATAATACCTTCTCCCATATGAGCCAACATTGTGCCAATGGCAATGCTAGAGGTGTCCAAATGTACATGAAATGGTTGGTCCCATGAAGAAAAATGTAGAATAGGTGTGGTAGTAAGTTTCTCCTTTAATATCTTGAATGTACGCTACCAATAGAACATACCTTTTCCTTTCAGTAAATCCTCCAAAGGTGCAGAAACCTTGGCATATCCTTTAATAAACTTCTTGTAATATCCTGTATGACCCAAAAATCTGCGTACCTCACTTTGACTGGTAGGATCCTTTAGGCCTATAATGACTGTAACCTTAGCTAGATAAACCAACAAACCTTCCTTGCAGATTATGTGTCCTAACAGTATTCCAAATGGTGTAGAAAATATGCACTTCTTGATGTTCAAAGAGATACTCAACTATCTACATCTTTCAAACATTAAGCGTAGATTTTCACAATGATCTTTGACCAGTCCATACACCATCCAATCATCTAAATAAACCTATAAGAAGTTGTGAATAAACTCTTTAAACACCTAAACAACTATGCGTGAAAATATAGTAGGCATGTTTTTCAGACCAAAAGGCATCACATTATACATGAAGCTACACCGTTTAGTAGTAAAAGTAGTCTTATCATGATCCTCTGGGTGATCCTAACCGATGATACCCAGAGAACCCATCTATAAACAAATAAATTTTGCATCTTGTAACACCTTCTAGTATTTCCTTAGTGAATGACATATGAAAGGGATCAATCACACATGCAACAACCAGCTCCCCGTAGTCCACACAGATCCTAATCCTACCATCCTTCTTGATACCTATCACCATTGGACTAACCCATTCTCGACTTGTCAAGGGGCTTGATGATCCCAAACATCAATATTTTTCAATCTCTTCTTTGACCTTTACACACAATTTGGGGTTCATCATGTAGGGTCTCTTTCTAATTAGGCATGCATCCTCTTTAAGCATTATTCTCATCTCCCTAATGATTAATGCACGCCTTTAAGCTCATGGTACCCTCAAGGGAATAATTCTTGATAATCCCGTAATAACTCTATATTTTTGCCACTTTAGAGTCTGACCAATAGTCTCCAATTATGGCCTCTTTAGTCTCTAGAATATGATCCAATATTCACTTTCTTTGTCTTCATAGGTTCATGATAGGCGCATGTGGCCTTATCTACACTATCCAACACCTCACGCCTACCTATTGAATGGTTTATATCTAAATTTTCTATTTCTTCGTCATCCACTAAGTAGACCATTTTTCCTTTTTCTTTCTCAAGGAAAGTGCATTGAAGTAGTGTGGCATCAACCTCTGTTTCTTTAACAAAATGCGCTCTTGAGTTTCCTTCATCAAATAACTCCTGAAGGAGTTCTTCAGCCTTGGCACTATCTCCCATAGTTAAGTGCTTTATGACTCTTAATGTTTGTTCCACCGGAGGCTTGGTAAAGAGGAAGTAAAACATCTTGGCCATTCCTATAATTAAATCCTTCTAATTTCCTATCTCCCTATGGAGTTCCACATATGCATACAAAACACACGCGCAACCATGTAAAGTGGAATAAAAATTTTGCACCCAGAGTGAAGGTGGTAAATCTTCCTGCCCCTCTGTCTAGAGTCTCTCACACTTCTAAAAATGGTGTTGAATAGGTTGATAACCATGATAAGTAAATATTTGAGTAGGGGCATTTTTCTTGTAGAACCTAGTGCAAGAGCAATCTTAATTTCATTCCATCCTACAAGATTATCCTTGTGGACCACCCATCAGCGCATTGTTGTCCCACGTAGCATATTTCATCTTTCCAATGGGTCTATCCATTGTTATTCCATAGCGTGTAAGAACACTACAGGTCTCCTTCTCTAATGTAACAAGGTATCGAGTTATAACCTATTCTCCTGATATAAAGTGGTTTTCTTCCCTTAGGAAAGCTGCACTTTACTACATGCCCTACCAAATCATAAGTGCTATGAGCCCAATTATCACAAGCAACACTTGTAGTATCACTAATATATTGTGCATCCTCCTACTAAAGGAATCCTTCTTTACATGGCTCAAGAACCTCTAGATCATAGATGGCATGTAGATAAATTCTATTTAGGTCTTATTCACTCAAGGGCTCAACATATGGAGCAGATTTTCCTTCTATTAGAGAGATAATAACTCTTTCCTCCTTGTTTTCAAAGCTCATATAACCCTTGTTGAACTGAAGATTGACATTATTTTCATAGCACCAAGGATGCCCCAATGGAATTGGGAAGATGTCTGACTCTTCCAGTACCAAAACCTCAAAATCTCCAGTGAACTTGGCTCCTTGTATGGTAATGGATGCATTTTTAAAACTCTGATGGGAGTGACCTTAGTCTGATTAGCCATGACCAATACATTAGAGGATGGCTGTAATGGGGGTCTCCCCATTTGTTCCCATGCATCTAAGGTAAGAACATTGACTTCTACACTAGTATCAATCAATATATTACTCAATAGCCACCCATACACAACAACATTCAGATTTATTTCCTTGTCATCATCTAGGCTATAAGGGGGAAGATTTACATGAAAGATCTGCCATCCATTCTCAGTACTTATGCATAAAGTGTTTCCTCTTAACCAATTCTCCAAAAATGTAATGATATTCTCCTGGAGCAACAATTTGCACACTTCTCTCAAGATATATATATCAGTTTGGATCATTTCTCATGCTTTCTTTTTCTCCATCTTCTGCAATTGCTCCTTTAAACACATTATTTCACCCTGGAGATTCCTGAGTACCTCCCTGGTTTCCTGGTAAACCTCCTTATGATGGGTAGGATCTAGGTACCATGCATGTAGAACCTCCTCCTTAGTGATGGTAGGCCTCTAATGTAATGCTTCTTTGGCATGTGCTACTTCAGTGTGGGTTGTGATCTTTACCTGTAATGCCTTGGATTCTACTTCCAACTTGGGCATCCACTGATTTTCCATAGTGTGTTGTATCCTAACCATCCCTGCACATTTTTTTTCTTATTTATATTGCTTGCTAAGATGCTCATACAAGTCTAGGAACTCATAACTTTGATTCTTTTTGATGAAAGAACATGTAATATTCTGAGGACATTCATACCTATAGTGGTAAGGAAATCCACATGTGTAATACATTCTACAAGGAACTCATTTCTTCCACCACCATGGCCTCGTCCTATGAATCCATCATATTATCTATTTCACTCGGAATGTTTTCTGGCTTCTAGGAATAGAGTTGTTTCTATCCTTTCATTTCTTTTAGAAACAGAGATAGGGTTAGGGCTAGGAGGAATACCTATTAAATGTCGAGATGGTGTGCGCGTACCATGGAGAAAGATCAAGTTGACTACGAAGAACTCCTTTTTGTCTTGGAAGGACTACTGCAAATAAGAACACAAGACCACAAGATTTGATTAAACAATAAATGAGGAAGCGCCTTGGGCCTGTGAAATATAAAACTTCCTTTCGAAGCTAGTCGGTTTTCGCTAATATGAATTAACACAAATGACTGCAAAATATCAATTAGATTACTTGGTTGAAACGGGTAGGAGAAGGCTGGTTTCTGGTTATAGTCAGGGTAACCGATACTGGTTTTTGGTAACCGACGTCGGTTGGGCCTAGGACCTTCTTGGTAGCTATGGTGTTTGTAAGGCTGGTTTATGGATGATATTAGGAAATGAGATGATGAGAGGTAAAAGAATGACAGTTAGATGCAATGGCACGTTGGGTAGTGGATTCAGAAACGGATTTAGGAGGACTGTGATTCAAAGAGCATAAGAAATGTTATAACAGAGGACATGCAAGATGTGACTTACTAGTTTTGACAAAGATGCAAGTTGATCTCCTTTGCTGCAAACGCTTCTGGTTTCTTCACTCGTCTCTGCTCGGTCAAGTGAAGATCTGGACTCTGTTTTTCGCTCCCAATGATCTTTGTTGATTCAAAAATCATTCGACACTTGATTTTGGTTCGGGGAGCCCATTTACAGGGAGCCGATGGCGGTTACGTAACCGATGGCGGTCGAGTAGGAACCGGCATCGGT
This sequence comes from Taxus wallichiana var. yunnanensis, assembly GCA_018340775.1. Lineage (NCBI taxonomy): Eukaryota > Viridiplantae > Streptophyta > Pinopsida > Cupressales > Taxaceae > Taxus > Taxus wallichiana. Next base: position 411,692,645 of record CM031234.1, on the reverse strand, counting down.
AAGGAAAAAGTAGGCTATTTTTAGTAAAATAGCCCACCTTCCCTGCTTTTCTCCCGAGAGATCAGTTGCGGGCTTGGTCAAGTGGCTAGAAGGTCGGTTTTGGGTGCGAGTAAGGAGGCATTAGTTATGGATGTGAGTCTAGACCAAGTCATAGGTCTTAATTAGGTTAGTTTAGGGTTAGGGCTAGGTCATGATGAGGTGGCAAAATGAGGTGGCAGGTAAGGTGATGTGGATTTATCAATTACAAGGTAATTAATAAATAATTGTGTAAGGTTTAGGTGATGAGGTTAAGTTGTGAGATGAGATGCGGGTCACAAGGGGTCGTAAGACACAAATTTGGTGTCTACATTAGCCCCTTATTGTCATGTAGCTTGTTTTGTAAAGCTGCATGACAACAATAATATGAAGTGGTTTCCCCTGTTAAGGGTATAGGTAATCCCCCTCAAATCTATCACAGATTGAGTGAACGGGAAATCAGGGATAGGGTTGATAAAGGGTAAATGGGGTAGAGGGGATGGTAAGATGGTGGGGTAGGTCCAAGGAAGTAGACGCATGGTAAAATGCAATAGTACGACTAGGGTACATGATTTGACGAGCAAACCAGCAGTGCATAGGCAAAGGTCGATAGTTTATCCAAACAAGGGTGATATAATCCTGGTATCCAAGGCATAGGAAGTAGCTCCAGGGTATATAATGTAAGGCACAGGAACGTTTAGGCATGTCCAGCAGTACCAAATGGTTGGTTTGGTTGAGATAAACGTCACGGTCTAGGTCTGAGCAAAGTTGGTCGACAGATCAAGTCAAGGACCCTAATCATGCTAAAACACGAACAAGTGAGCTCGATTGAACAAAAAACTACAGGATGGGTGGATAAAAGTGGATGGTTTTGATTTTGGGTAAGGTATTGGAGTGATATGGCCATGGGTCGGGCCGAGTTGTTGGGTTGCAGCCTTGGGTCGGGCCAAATGGGTAGGGCGAGGCCTTGGGGCGGGCGGGTTGGTTAGGGCGAGGCCTTGGGTCAGGCCGGTAGGGTAGGGCGAGGCCTTGGGTCGGGCCGGTTTGTTAGGGCGAGGCCTTGGGTCGGGCCGGTAGGGTAGGGCGAGGCCTTACGTCTGGGGGGCCTGGTTTGTTAGAGGCAAGGAGGCCTCGGGTCGGGTCAGGTGGTCGGGTAGGGTAGGGTAGGGCGAGGCCCTTGGGGTCGGGCCGATTTGTTAGGGGAGGCCTTGGGTCGGGCCGGTAGGGTAGTAGGGTGAGCCTCCTTGGGTCGGGTCGGTAGGGTAAATAAGGGGGCGAGGCCTTGGGTCGAGGCCGGGTAGGGTAGGGTGAGGCCTTGGAGATCGGGTGGAGGCCTGGGTCGGGCCAAAGGTAGGGTAGGGTAGGGTAGGGTAAGGATAAAGAGGAATGTGATTAAATAAAAATACACAAAAATATTTATATTTACCACACATGATAGGTTATGGTAGGGGATGGCCGAGCTAACCTTGGGAGACCCCATGTCTCCGAAGTGCCGCCTATATTGCCCTTTGCACAAAGCAAGGAGGGGCCTCAGATCGATGTAGTTCTCCTTAGGATCGTGGAGAGGCGAATTCTGCAATTTGGTATGGTTTAGGCAATTGGTTAATTGGTAAGAATATTGATATTAATATTGGTAAGGTAAGGTTGTTGGTTTTGGTAATGAATTGGTGATGTTGTAAAAGGTATAAGGAAGCGAAAGTTAGCCTACCCAAGTGGTAGGGAACCATGTCCCGATTAAGATCAACACACAATCCTAGATGCGAGGCAAAGCGGAAAGAGTGCTCCGTAGGTGAAAAGAGCTAAACAAACCACCAAACGTAGAACGAGCTTCAAGCCCTAGGTACCGTGCATAGATGAGAAGTCCATAGGTGAAAGATTTGTATGATCACAATATATCGGGTGAACGTTACGTCCCTTGAGTTGAAACAAATGGTGAGGTGAGGTGGATGATATAGCTAAGGTACAGAGAATTTATTACAAAGTGAGTGTTCTGACAAAAGAGAACCTACCCTAAATAGACAAGTCCATGACCCAAAAATTTCTTTTGAATGAGGCCTTTATTTTATTGAATATAGACTGATCGATGCGGGAAGTCTACAAGGGATATTGATTGTGCTATTCTTGAGGTCTTCACGAAGTTGATCAATGCGAGAAGCTTCTGATAAAGGCTGACTGTGTATAGCTGTCCTTCGAGGGAGTAGTCTATTTATAGTAGCAGATATGATTTTAGTGCATAGTTGTCCTTCGGGGGAGCAGTCTATATATAATAGCAGCAATAATTTGGCATATAGCTGTCCTTCGAGGGAGCAGTCTATATATAATTTAGATAGCTAGATGTTCTTTTGGCGTGAAGCATCTAGTTTGGTAGGAAGTTTGACTCAAGAAAATCCCATAAGAATACGGTTTATTTTAATACTTTGAAGTCATGGACTAGACTAAAAAGGGGAAGGAATCGTTTAGGTGAGGTGAGAATCAAACTATGTGAGCTTGATTTTATTATGAGGTGTAGGAAACGAAGTGCATGTGGTGGTATGTGAGCTCAAGGGACGAGCGGCAGGTAGATAAGAAGTGATATAACACTAAATTCAACAGGAGAATGGTCAAAGATGCAAGGCATTAGGGGTTCAAAGCTCAGCTTACCATTAAGCGAAGCTAAATGATAAGTGCCCGATCCATAGTGTGAGTGATAATATAAGGCCCAATCCAATCGGGAGCAAATTTTCCACGTTTGCTCTTTTCTAGTTTGGTGACATGTTGATTCTCTTTGAGGACAAGATCACCAACCTTAAAGGTACGCTCATGGAGTCACTTATCATAAGCACGCTTGATGCGTTTTTGATAGATTTGAAGGTGATCAAGAGCTGTAAGACGACATTCGTCAAGGAGCTCCAATTGGGCTAACCGCTCTTGGCGGAAATCATCGTTGGTGAGAATATCCCAAGAGATATTCTAAGGGAGGGTATTTGTATTTCGAGAGGCAAAAACAACCTCTGTACCATATACCAAAGAAAAGGTGTGGTATTAGTAGAGGTACGGATGTTAGTACGATAAGCCCAAAGGGCAAAGGGAATGTGATCGTGCCAATTTCTTCCGGATTCATTGACAACTTTCATGAGGATTTTGGTTAGGGTTTTATTAGAAGATTCAGCCTGACCATTGGCCTGCGGATAGTAAGGCGATGAGAAACTAAGTTTGATACCAAAGTTGTCACAAAGGTCTTGTCAGAACAACTTGGTTTTCAAAGATTTACCATTATCTCGTTATTAGGCGATGAGGAATACCAAAACGACAGATAATGTGATGGTTGATGAATTCGACAATTTTTTCCTTTTTAGTTGAAATGAGTGGAATAGCCTCCACCCATTTTGTGTAATATTCGGTTGTTGTGATAATCCATCGGTGACGTTGTGAAGAGGATGGGTGAATCTCACCAATAAGGTCTAAACCCCATTGTGAGAAGGGCCAAAGATCTCAAGCGACCTGGAGCGGGTGGCTAGGAGTATGTTGAAGGTTGGCATGTTGTTGACACATAACACAACGCTTAACATATTCGTAGCAGTCGTTATTTAGAGTAGGCCAATAATAACCAAGGCGAAGGATTCGTTTGGCCACGACAAGGCCACTAAAATGTCCACCACAAATACCGTCATGGACTTGTTGGATGGTATGGGTGATCTCCGCACCGGTGAGACATCGAAGGAGGATGCCATCAAAGCCATGTTTATAAAGGAGTCCCCCCATAACTACATAACGAGAAACGCGTTTAAGAAAAGAACATTTACCAGTACTAGTAAGGTCAGAAGGGAGAACAAAGGTTGTAAGGTAGTCATGGAATTGGTGATACCAAGTATCCTCGCGAATTAAGGAACACATGTATTTATCGCATAAAACAACTGGGTTGAATAAGATGGGGCAAAGAGTTGTTGGACCAAGACAAAAATGTCAGAGTCAGTTGATGAGGCTGGAATTTGTGAGGCTAAGCAAGCCATAGTATCCGCAAATTTGTTAGTAGAGCGTGGAATGGTTTGGATAGAATAGTGAGTAAATAAGGCTAGAAGCGAATCCACGTAGTGTTTGTATTTTTGAAGTTCCTCATTTTTGCATTGGTAGATGCCCATAACTTGATTGAATACCAATTGAGAGTCACCAAAAATATTGATAGATTTGATACCTAAGTGCAGCGCAACCTAGAGACCCAGAACAAGGGCCTCGTATTCCGCTGTATTATTAGTGCAAGGGAAATCGAGTCGGAATGAAAGAGGCATAGGCTCGGCATCGAGAGGAATGAGAACAATGCCAGCTCCTCCACCGCGCTGGCATTTGGATCCATCGAAGAAGAGAGTCATTGGATACGACTCCTCCTTGAGTGAAAGAGTGGCGATGAGTTCGTCGGGGAATGTAAAATTGGTAAATTGTTCTCCAGGTAAAGGGGCTTCCGCAAGTTGGTCTGCGATGGTTTGTCCTTTGATTGATTTCTGGTGGATGAACTCAAGGTCGAGGTCGGCGAGGAGCATGAGCCATCGGGCGATGCATTGGTTTAGATGAGGTTTGGCATACATGTAATGGATGGGGTCCGTGTTGGTGATGATGAAAGTTTTGTGATTCAGAAGGTAGTGTCGGAGTTTGGTAGCCACGAATGATAGGGCTAGGCACAACTTTTCTACATGTGTATACCTAGTCTCATAGTCCACCAAAGTACGACTTATATAATAAACGACTTGTTCTCGATTTTTAGAGTCACGATGTGCAAGCATGGCCCCTACAGCGTGGTCAGTGGCGGAAAGGTAAAGGTAGAAAGGGCAGTCATCTTGAGGTGGGATAAGCATGGGTGGCTGCAAGAGATAAGTTTTAAGAGCCTCAAAGGCTTGGTGGCACTCTTTTCTCTATTGAAAATCAATGTCCTTCTTAAGGAGGTGATGGAAAGGTTGACATCGATCTGAGAGTTGGGAGATGAAACGTCGGATAGATTGGAGCTTACCTTGTAAACTACGCAATTGTTTGAGATGTGTAGGTGGGGGAATTTTGAGAATAGCTTTGACTTTAGATGGGTCGACCTCAATGCCACGCAAAGAGACGATAAAGCTAAGAATTTTTCCCGAAAGGACACCAAAGACACATTTTTTTGGTTGAAGACGGACAGAATATTGTAGTAGGCGGTCAAAAATAATGGTTAAAACATCGAGATGTTCACTGCGATGTTTAGACTTGCCAAGAAGATCGTCGATGTAATCTTCAAGGATAGTGTGCATAATGTCATGAAAAATGTAGGTCATAGCCCGTTGATAGGTGGCACCAGCATTCTTAAGGCCAAATGGCATTACACGGTAACAGAAGGTTCCCCAAGGAGTTATGAAGGCAGTTTTGTGTTGATCGGCAGGGGCAACCAAAATTTTGTTGTATCCTGAAAAGCCATCCATGAGAGAGAGCATCTCATGGCCTGCAGTGAGATCAACAAGTTGGTCAATGCTAGGTAGGGGGAAGTCATCCTTAGGGCAAGCGAGGTTAAGATCCCGAGAAATCCATGCATATCCGAAGTCCCCCCGTCGCTTTAGTGACAGGTACGATGTTAGAAATCCATTGAGGATAGTCAATAGGCAAGATGAAGGAAACAGAAAGAAGTCATTGAAGCTCTTCTTTGACCAAGAGGGCAATGCGTGGATGCATTTTTCTCAGTTTTTGTTTGACTGGTTTGGAATCGGGGTTTAGAGTGATGTTATGGACGGCAATGGTAGGATCAATTCCTGGCATGTCAGCGTAGGACCAAGCGAAAGCTTGGTTGCGAGCACGGAGGAAAGTAGTAAAGGCGACTTGTTCTGATGCGTTAAGGGATTGTCTGATCTTCACAATGTGAGGATCCTCCTCCGTGTGGATGTTGATTTCTATAGTAGATTCATTCAGCATGGTTTGGGTTTCCGATGGTAAGGCTCGTTGAATATAAGAGTCATCCGCGCCAAGGTAAGTGAGGATGGAGTCATCATCCTGACACTCAACAACATTAATCAAAGGTGAATCCTCTTCGATCATGTCTGGATACAGAAGGGGAAGAGAAGATGGGTCCTCATTATCATGTTGATAAGTGAGAGGACCTATGAAGATAGCATTTATGAAAAAAAAAGTTAGGAGGGATAGATTCAGGGTCTATAGATTCTGTGGGTGATGATGGCAAAGTGGGTGATGATGGTTTGGTAGGGGTGACGTCGTCTTCTTCCAGAAGACAACTGACATGAGGTGTCTCCTGTGTAGGTGTTTCAGGAAAACCGAGACCACTGCGATCATTGTGTTTGCGGGTAGTCACGGGAATGAGTGTATGTCGGCCTTGTTCATAAAGACCAAAACCAAAGCCTTTCCAAGCACAGCGAGTCAAGAAGGTGAGGGCAAAGCGATGATTGGTAAGGTATTGAAAATCAGACTGGAAAGGAACCACACCAAGAGGAGGCTCGGGGGCAACGGAAGATGCGTCGACACCCCCATATGTTAGGTTAGTGCGGCAGTGAGGTGGTCCGTAGGAGATTACTTCCCCCACACGACGGTCATAGTTAGGATGGGCATGTACCTTTCCGTACTCCTGTGGGGTATGGAAAGAACTAACGTTATATAGGTGATACTCCCCCAGCGTAAGGCGCTGAAAAACATCTACTAAGGGGTCCGCGGTTGGGATGTTAGCTGTGGGAAGGGAAGTGGTTTTTGCGACGGTGGTTTCATCAGTTGAAGGCGTAGGTGCGATTGAGGTACATGGTTGAGGCATAGTTGAAGAAGATGGTTGGGTTGAATGAACGGGTGTCTTGATTGGTACCAGCACATCATTTGGGCGGTATAACATATTACAGGTTTTAAAGGGGGGAGGATCAGCTTTTACGGTGTAGGACTTCCCCTCGTACTCAAATTTTATGCATCTATGTAAGGTTGAGGGAACGCATCCCATGGCCCGGATCCAAGGACGACCCAGCAATATATTATATTGGAACTCTCCCTCAAGGACATAGAAGAGTTTGGGTAAAGTACGTGGTCCTACCCGAATGTTGAGGATCACGGTGCCTAAGGTAGAGGTAATAGCGTCATTGAATGACCGCAACATGATGGGGTTGGCACACATGTAGCTAGAAGGGATATTCATTTGTTGAAAAGATTTTGAAGAGATGATGTTTAGGCTAGCACCCCCGTCAATCATAACACGACGTACACGAATGTCCCGGACGTAAGCTGAGATGAACAGGGCAGGGTCAGGATCTTCTGTACCAAAATCGACAATTTCATCTTCAGAGAAACTGACTGCAGCAGCTTGTGGTATAGAGACAGAAGTGGTTGGGGTGGTGGGTTGTTTGGTGAGAGAGGCAATGTGATTGGGTGTTAGAATGGAGGCAACAGGCAGGGTTTCATTAGGTAAGACCTCGATCCCCTGAAGAATTTCAACGAGAGCTTGTCGATGAGATTCAGAAGTCTGAATGAGATCATATAGTGTCATTTTGACGGGTGATTGGTGAAGCTGTTTGATCATGGCTCGATGGGCAACTCCATTAGAGACGGGGTAAGCGGGTCCACGAATAACCACTTTGGGTGGTGGTGCAATCGGGATGCTAGACGGAGAAAGAGAGGACGCAGGTGTGCTTTCTTTCACTTTCTCGTTGTTTTTCTGCGCTCGAGTAGCAACACTAATCATATTAATCTCGTAAACCTGAGATGAGGAAGATGGTTGGGATAAATTATGGTCTTCAAGAGGTGGGGTTGTAATAATGATAGATCGTGGTGAGGCGGGGATAGATGGTATAGGAGAGGGAATTGAAGCTAAAGGTCTCTCCTTCGTAAGTTTTCTTTCTTAACCTTTCTATCCGGGGAGAGGTGATCGACGAAGGATGGTTTTTAAAGCTTTGCATCCCTCCACATCATGTCCCGGTGTGCGGTGATAAGCGAGATTTTAGACTCATCGTAACCTACAGGTCGAGGTTTAGACGGGTCATAAGGTCTAAGTGGGGGTAGGGAAATGGTCGCATTCTCTACCAACATGGCAAGGATTTTAGCGTAAGATCCTTTGAGTGGGTCAAAATCGGAGGAGGATGAGGGTATTGGTTGTGTGGGTTTCGGTAATGTTTGGGCGTGGCTGGTTCGTATGGGTGGTGGTTTAGCCAAGGGGTGTTGACACGTGGTTTTCACTAAACGTGGTTTCTTTGGCACAGGAGCTACGTTCGGCTGGTTAGATGATGAGGCTACAGATGACATGGTAGCGGGAAACAACCACGGAGAAAGGGGAGTGACAGAAAATAAATCCTTTGATGATGGAGTTTGTTTAGGGTTGATGGGTGGACAGGATACGTGGGGTGATAATGTTGATATACCCTTAGATCTCGGTATAGGTGCAGAAGGCGTATGTCTTTTTAGAGAAAACGCAAGAGGTGTGATATATTGGTGCAAGGTGGAAGGATGAGGTCCCAATATGGAAGGTAGGTATGACGATGATGGTTTTGATTGTGATAGAGGCACGGGTTGAGTGTGTCTCCTAGGTGGTGGGGCGCCTTTATTCTTGGACAAATCTAGTCGTTTAGGCGGGTGTGTTAGACTGGGTATGGGTAAGGTCCCAAGCGTAGGGGAAGATTTGGCTAAGTTAATAGAAGTGGACGAGGCATTTGGTAGAGGTGAGGGGGGTGAAGGTGAGAACATGGGCATTTTAAGCTTCTGTAAACACTTCGGGTATATGGTGGAGGTCTCAGGATCGGTCATTTGCATTTGAGTAGAATATGGCATACTCAAACGTTCCCATAGGATTTGTCTATCCTCTGGAGAATGACAGTCTTCAGGTTTGAATTGTAAATTTGGTACGGAAGAAAGGTGGGTTGTGATTCCAGTCCACTGTGGGTGTGATACAGTGAGTAGATGAGGCACTGTATCAATAGATGTTAAGAGGTCAACCGGTCATTGAAAAGATTTAGGTGATGAAGAACTAATAGGTAAGAGGGCGTGTTCGAGAGGATCCGTCATGGTTAAAGAATTTGGTGATGTCGGTGCAAGAGATTTCTCGTCTAAGGATGTCAAAAGGAGTGGCGTACCTTCCTCTTGTGCAACAAGAGTGGTAGAAGGGGAAGTCTGGGAAATAGATAGATTAGATAACATCCGTTCGCAGTCTTGTAGGGATGTGGTATAAGAAGACTCACTCATCGATGGGAAGAGGAGTCTCTGGGCGCTTAACTCCTTTATGGGTAAAGGAATGATTTTGCTTTGGTTCGATGGTGGTAAAGGAGGTTCGGGCTCCTGTGTTAGTGAAGAGGCTTGATTCAAAATTTTCTCGATAGAGGCTTTGGGCTGGGTATCAAAGACTGCATGGATCTCATGAACACTCTCCTCGGCTAAGATATCCTGGTTTACGTTGCTGTTGGAAGAGTGATTCGGGAATGGTTTGTTAAAGATTTTCAAATTTTGGTTGGCAGGGGCATTAGGATTATCGAGGGTTATATCCCCTGCGTCAACCATTTCCTGCACTATGTTTTTCAACATCTTGCAGTTCTCATGACTGTGTCCCTTCACGCGGTGGAAGTTACAGAAGTCATTTTCTTTGTACCAGAAGGTATGGCGCGAGTGGAATCAAACCCGAATGAGGTTTAACAGGAGGTAATGTAATGGCTCCCGCTTGAACAATTTTTCTAATATCACACCATATGTTTCTCCCAAGGGAGTGTAGTTGATGGGCTCGGCTTTGTACTTATAGGTGGTTTTTGGTGGGGTATTAGATGGTGTTTGAGATTTAACCATCACCGCGTGGACAGCTCCTTTTGATTTAGAAGAAGTGGACGCGTGAGGAGTGGTGGTATTTGGTTTATTGGTAGAATCAGGAGTTCGGAAATTGGGGTTTTTGTTACGCAACCGCAATTTCTCTTCCTCTAAGGCTCGAATCTCTAGTTTTCGAGCCATAGTAAAGGCTTCATCGAATGTACGGAAAGTTTGAATTTGGAGAGTAGGAGAAATGTGCTTAGCACATGCCCGTGTGAAAAGTTCGATAAGTTCAGCCTGAGGCAAGGCATATGTAAGTTGGTTGATAAGGCCACGCCATCATCCAACGAAAATTGCGATAGATTCGTCTTCGAATTGTCGGATGGCATAAAGGTCGGTGATGGATAATTTCTTAGAAATGTTAATGGAAAAGTGATCCAAGAAAGATTGGGCTAGTTGGTTAAAAGAGAAGATTGAGGTCGGGTTAAAGCACCGTACCACTCCAAGGCGGGTCCCGATAAGGACATGGGAAATGTGCGGAGTAACAAGGCATCATCATGGGAAATCAAATAACAAGCATGTCTAAATGATCGCAAGTGTCTTTGTTGAGGATCCTCTTTACTATTAAAACGAGTAAATTTCGGTAGTTCCCATTGAGGAGGATATGAGTGAAGGGGAACAGTAAGGGTGAATGGGCTCCCAAAACTTGCTCGTATGTCAAGGCACTACGACTTCCTGAAATAGAAGCCTCCAGTTTTGCATTTTGTCCATCATTTGTTTGATGAAATGGTGGTTGGATGAGATGATGGTGCGGTTGTGGCAAACAGAGGCAAATTGGGCAAAGGGCCTCCACTAGACAATGGTGGGGTTAAGTGTTGATAAGGTATGGAGGATGAATATGTTGAGGTGACAGAATAGGGATGTCCCATATAGGATGTTGAGGTCACTGGATATGTGTATGGGAATGAAAAGGTAGGCGGAGCTTGAGAAGGAAAGCTCGTGTGGATAGGTGGCAGAGAGAAAGTCATGAACGGAGCAGTCTGCAAGAGAGATGAGGTAGGGGTAGTCAGTGGTAATGATATGTGGTGTCCAAGATTAGCCAAAGAAAAGCCAATCTAAGTCGTATGAACCTCTCAAGTCGCCGGATTGGGAGATGGGGCTAAAGGTGCTGGAAGCAAGGCGGTGTTATCAAAGCGGAGTGGGGGCTAAATGAGTAGCTATACTAATAGGCATGCCAACAAAGAGCTGACCATCAAAGCGTACGGTCGGGGCATAAGACAAATAGTATTCAGACAAAGCCGCTAGGATTAGCATCCAAAAATTTGGCAAAGTCCTTGTCTCTACAGAATTTGGGGGATCTCACCGTGTCTCGTAGGATTCCCCCACGAATGTGAAGGGGGTGATTCAGGTAAAGAAACAGAGCAAGCATGTGAAACCATGGTGGCGGATTGCTTTCGAGTGATAACAACCATGGACAGGTGTTCACAGTAGGGTTTCAATCTATCAGAACAGAAACAGCCTTAGAATGGTGAAATTGGCAGGTTGCTGGTTTGTCAGGGGTTGTAGAAGACAGTAACCGATATCGGTCTAGTATCCGATGTCGGTTATACTATAGCCGACGTCGGTCAGGTAACCGATGTTAGTGTAAGAAGTCTGGGTTAACAAGATATAAAAGGCTGCTAATTTGATTTTTAACAACGTTTAGTATATTTGTCAAATTATTGATCACAGAAGACAAAATATGACAAAGAAAACAGAACTGAAAACAAGCAAGATGCACACTCAAATCCAGAGACTAACCCTAGGGTTAATTTTAATTATTGTGGGCTTATGCCTTTAGACGTAGAATGCTGTCAGAATCCTAAACAACAAGACCTAGGGGAAATGTCAAGTTTGTTTTGGCTTATAAGGTTACCTCAATCAGGTGGAGGAATACCGCGGAAAAAAAGGGGATGTTTGAGCTATTGTGTTAATTGTGAAGTGATTCGGTATGTGTGTGCGGTTGAATGTAAGATTAATTTCGTCAATACCGTGGATATCACCCCCACGTGTACGACCTGTTACTTAATCTACGTTCACTAGAATTGAAAAACAACAAGCAGGAATGCAATGCACGTGTTTTAAACCCAAATCGAAAATGATATTCGATGAAGCAAAAGAGATGACTTTCACTAATGCAAGATGCAAAAACAAAGCAAGTTCTTTTACCAAAATAATACAAAACCTTATGAATATCTTTAGAAGAAGAAAACAGCAGGTATGCTCCCTATATGAAAGCAAGTAAGAAAGAAAGAAACCCAAAATGGGTCCCACCGGGCGTGCCAAAATGTTTCGCTCGGAATGTTTCGGCTTCTAGGAATAGAGTTGTTTCTATCCTTTCATTCCTTTTAGAAACAGATAGGGTTAGGGCTAGGAGGAATACCTGTTAAATGTCGAGATGGTGTGCGCGTACCGTGGAGAAAGATCAAGTTGACTGCGAAGAACTCCTTTTTGTCTTGGAAGGACTACCTGCAAATAAGAACACAAGACCACAAGATTTGATTAAACAATAAATGAGGAAACTACCTGGGCCCAAGAAATATAAAACTTCCTTTCGAAGTTGGTGGGCTTTCGCTAACATGAATTAACACAAATGACCGCAAAATATCAATTAGATTACTTGGTTGAAACGGGTAGGAGAAGGTGGTTTTCGGTTATATAGTCGTGGTAACCGATACGGTTTTCGTAACCGACATCGGTGGGCCTAGGAATTTCTTGGTAGCTATGGTGTTTGTAAGTGTTTGGTTTATGGATGATATTAGGAAATGAGATGATGAGAGGTAAAAGAATGACAAAGTTAGATGCAATGGCACGTCGGGTAGTGGATTCAGTAAACGGATTTAGGAGGACTTTGATTCAAATAGCATAAGAAATGTTATAACAGAGGACATGCAAGATGTGACTTATCTGGTTTTGACAAAGATGCAAGTTGATCTCCTTTCACGCAACGCTTCGGTTTCTTCACTCGCCTCTTCTCGGTCAAGTGAAGATCTCGGACTGCTTTTTCGCTCCCAATGATCTCGTTGATTCAAAAATCATTCGACCATTGATTTTGGTTCGGGAGCCCATTTACAAGGAGCCGATGGTGGTTACGTAACCGACGGCGGGTCGAGTAGAACCGACATCGGTAAGGAAAAAGTAGGCTATTTTTAGTAAAATAGCCCACCTTCCCCGCTTTCTCCCGAGAGATCGCCGGGCTTGGTCAAGTGGCTAGAAGGTCGGTTTTGGGTGCGATTAAGGAGGCATTAGGTTAGTTTAGGGTTAGGGCTAGGTCATGATGAGGTGGCAAAATGAGGTGGCAGGGTAAGGTGATGTGGATTTATCAATTACAAGGTAATTAATAAATAATTGTGTAAGGTTTAGGTGATGAGGTTAAGTTGTGAGATGAGATGCGGGTCACAAGGGGTCGTAAGACACAAATTTGGTGTCTACAGTATCCTTGACCTTTGCCACGGTCACCTTTAAAACACCCTTCATTCTACTCATAGCACCCTTGATTGTGATCCGATTGTAGTCATTTTTACTCCTATCACAAAAGAAATAACCCCATGCATGTTAGCCTATCACCTAGTAGAAGCTAAGTGCTAACCGAAGGCATGCACGGGTACCGAGTCTCTCTTTTATGTTATTTTAGTGGGAAGCATTATCTATGATTAGTGTAAAAGTATTTAGGAAAGAAGTTGAGACATACAAGAACCATAGGGCTCAGAACGACCTCTAGATCCTTGTAATCACTTTAGACTGAGTGCTTTAATAGATTCTAGAACATATACTATAATAGAAAGAAAGATACAACCATTCATTCATAGCATGAAAGGAAAGAGAACTCATATGAATGAAATATACATTAAACCCATTGATATTCATATCTATTTATAACAGGTAACCTCAATATATTCATTGGTTCATTACAGAGTGTCATAGAAAGTAGACCACAGCCATGCACATCATTGGACATATGTAGCTAAGCTAATAGAAAAGAAAAATAACAATTCCATGCTTAGTACATCCTTTCCTGAACCAGAATATCCACTCGCAGCAATTTTGCAGAGCTTCGCTTACTCTCTAACCCGCTATTCCCTATGTATATCCAGATGATATCTATCTCTCTCTGTGTGTATATCTCTTTTCTCGTGATAGGAACTTGTATTTATCACTTTCTTGGGCTGCCAACTCACCTTTCTACACCCTCAGATCTATCGCTAAGTGTCGAATGTGGTCCTCCATGTGAGCATGTTCCTTCAGGATTTATCTCTCCACTCCATCTCATGATGATCTTCTAGAAGATTCCATCCGGGGCATGCTCTTTTTTGGGCCAACTTGTTGCCAGAATGGCATCTTATCCACACACAACTGATCAAGCTTTTCACATGTTCTACCTTGGGCACTCAAATTAGTTAAGTCCCAAACCTCCTTTCATGTCATGCACTATTTTCTTCCTTAGGTATTTCTCTTATGCGCTTTTACCTTGTGCACCATTCTATAACTGGGATCATGTGTGCCTAATCACCTTCATACTTGGTCAATATTCTAAGGGCCCAACATCACCCCACACTACGCCTATTCTCTGTCCTCAGAAACATTTTACTTGACCAAGATGTAAGCTATTTTATGGAACCAAGATGTAGACTTATACTTTACAAAATGAATAAGGAATGAAAGAATAGGGGAAAGAATGAAGAATGGGGGGGGACATCAATTCAATAGGCTGGGAAAGTCCTTTCATAGATCTGCCTCTAGCTTGTTCCACACTTCGACCTCGCCCTTCACCTTCTGGCATAGGTCACCCACTAGGGTGCTCACTTCATCAAAGCTTAGGCCAATTCCTTGGGTGCCCAAAGTGTCCATAATCTACTCCATTTCCTTACCCAAGTTTGTAAGTTTATCCATTCTTCTGGTAATTTTGGGGTATGGTCCTTCCTTGAGCTCCTTAAAGCCTCAATTACCTCTGATTTCTTTTCTACCTCGGCCAAAACCTTTTCCCTCTATGCCTTGTTCCCTTTGTTCTTTTCTTGGAACTCTTTCATCTCTGCTTCAAGCATGGTGACCAAGGAGCTCACCACCTTATCTCTATCCATGCATGTGTCATATGTAGCTTCTGCAGACTCAGCAATGACCTTAATCTCCACGAGTACTTGGCTATACTCAGCAACAAGTGCTACTACCTTCAACCGGTCTTCCTCTTTCAAGTGTGCGGCCACTTCTTCTACAGATTCTAGCACCAAGGGTCATCTCTCCATAGTGAGGATGTGCATTAGGTCTTCTAAGAATTCCAAAGTTGATGCGTACCTCTGAGGGATTGGTGTTAGGTCTAGGTTCTTTAATATGATGGCACTCTTGATTGACTCCACCTTCTTGTAAACCTCCCGCACCTTTACTTTTTCTTCCTTTAACTCATGCCTTAACTATGTGCTGATTAATTCCTCTTGTTTTAAACTCTTGGCCTTCTCTCGCCAGTTCTTCCTCCTTCTTCCCCAACTTCACCTCCAATGCTCTAATTCTATCATTTCACATGAACATCCTAGCCTCGGTCTCGATCATGACTTTTTTTAGAGCATTACATACTTGCTCATCTGAAAGTTCCTAAGCATTTACTAAGGGGTTGTCTCCCTTAGATTCTGGAAACATGATGAGAACTTTCTAGAAGACTTCAAAGTTTGGCTCGTCAATGTGTGACTTGAACACCCAAGAGAGCATCTTCTTGGCCATGGGGTACGCTCCATCCTATTCAAAAGACCCCATGACTAAGAGCCTTTCTGTGGGTACAGTGCTTTTGAACCGTGCATGTAACACCTTCTTCGTGTCATCCACATAGCCCATTACCTGTCTCTATTCTCCGTATGTCAGAGTTCTTCGCACCAAGTACGCACCTTTGGGGAAGCTAACTGTCAGAGAGGGGCCTCCTAGGCTATCATGTTCCTTTTCAATGTTCTCCTCCTTCCCTTCCTTAAGCACTATGTCCATGTTGCGCCTAAGGGGTCTATAAGGACTTCAAGCATCTTTTTTTCTTCTCACTCTACTACCTTAGTAATCTTCTCTTTTGTAAAACATATGGCTCCCTCGCTTCTCCTTGACATCCTTCTCATATGCATTTATGTCTTCGGTGCCTTCCTTATCTTGTGCACCCTTGCACCGTGCAAGTACAAACTCTTGCTTGTACTCCTCCACTCTCTTCCTCCGAGTCATAGACACTAAACACATGTGGTTTCCCTGGTCTTTTCAAGATCTCCTTCCTCATAATCATCTCCTTAACTCTCATCTTCTCCTTCTCCCAAGTATTTCTCCAAGATTTCGGTCACCTCTAAGTCAGCTTCTTCCTAAGAGGTGGCTTCGATCAAGAGATTCGGCCTTCTCTTCTTCCTTTGGCAATTCTTTCATTGTGGTGGGTTGCTCATGCACCTCTCGCTTCTCGGTGTCTTCTCCTTCACTAGAGACTTCTTTCTCCATATGTAGGTGCTTGGCTTGGTGCTTGTAGATGGCATGCTCGGTGTCGAGCATTCAACACACTTGGTGCTCCTTCCTCTCCTCTTCCTCTCTTTTTAGACGTTGACTTCTTCTTCCCCAAGGGGTCTTCAAGTATGGGTTCCTCCACTCTTTAATGAATGCATTATTCAAGTGCATATACCAATTTCCATCCATGCTTCGTGAGGATCCATCATTGTATCACAATAATACTTCTCAAACCTCTTTGCGGGTGAAGGGTCTTGGTGGGTACACCCACACAAACTTTCTCGATGCATCCGACACTCTAATTTTTGTAAACACTATGGTGAGCAAGACATTTCCAAAGAGGATCATGTCCCCTTCCTTCGCACACTTAACAATATCCTCTGTAATGTACGTGGATAAGTTGTATATCATCCCCTCTATAATCTTCCTGCAGACATGTAGCCAAGGTTTGTTGACCTACGTCCATCTTTCTTGGCCATTCAGCTTAGTCACCAGATGTGCAGCCATCTTCATAACGGGGTCCTTGATGTCTGAAATATCATAGTACCGCGACCCTTTCTTACATGCATACTTAGTGATGGTCTCTTGAATAGCCTCCTTGTCACCAAGGTCATCTTCTAGGCTATCTCCCTCACATATGAGGCCTGTAAATTGTGAAATCAACTGGGGAGTCACACGCATCTTACACCCAACAAAGTGGAAATAGTCTTCGTGCACCGAGACATCAACCACTGGTACAAGTGATCTAGCTTCCCAAAATAAGGTAACTCATAGAGTTACAACAACCCTTCCTTTGCCAATTTAACCTTAACGTCATTGTCATATATGGGAAAACCTTCAGGTGTTCACTTGTTGGTGGGGCGTACAAATTCCAATGCCATTTCTTTCTCTATGGTGTTTGTGCGGTGATTATAGTCACCAACAGGTATGCTTCTCAAGTGGGATTCCCATTCCTTTCCCATCATCACCCCATCTAGGTATTGCATCTTTGCATACCATTCTTCATTTTTGTCTACTTCGGGTTCTGGTTGTTTAGCCTTGGCTTTCCCCTTTCCTTTCTTGGGTGCCATGGTCGAGGTATTTTTATCACTCCTACCCTCTCTTTGTTACTCTATCTTTTTCTTCACCCAACCTTTGATCTCAGATCCGTGATATAACTCTTCTAAACCCATGCCCTAGTTTTTCAAACCCTAACTTATATAAAATCTTCACAGAAACACCTTTCCAACTCCTTCCATGCCCATGTAATTCCTTCTGGTCTGCAATCTCAAACTAGCTCTTCATGTTTTAATCACAGATCTTCCACTTGATTGAATCTAAAAACCCTAGTTTATAACACTCACTTATATCTCCAACTCTTCATTTTTGTAAAGTAAAAATGAGAGTGCCTTGACCCTTTATTTATAGTTTTTCCTTTTTTTGATCATTAAATGCTACTTTACCTACCCCATACTTTGTTCATTTAATGTGGATTTTTCAAACAAAGTCCATCTTTAGCGCCTTCACTCATGCACCCTTCCTGCATAAAAACTCCTCCAACCTTCTAGCATGTAACCCAACCAACCTAACAGGAGACTCTGCATGCACTTAACTTGCACCGAAGGCACTTCTTCTATCTAGATTCTTGCTTTCACCTACCTCATGTTGCTTTAACTGCGCTTCCTTTTCCTTTGTACGTGGGATCTACTACTAGCTTTATCCTGGCACCAACCATTCTATCTTTTCTCTTCATCTACCTCTTTCAACTAGGCTACACAACAAGGCTCTTCAACACAACTTCCTTGGTACTTTTAATCACACGCTTCTTCACTTTTCTCCACCCCACACTTAAACGATGCATGGTCCTCTACACACTCACAAATTCTCCAAAAATAGTAATAAGGTTACCGGTGCCCAAGGCACAAAACCAAAACAACAACGTGAAAGGGAAACACAAGAAAGGAAAATGCATAAAGGAAACTTCTAAACTAACTGGCAAAACTACCTTATTTACAAACACCAAGAAGACTTATTTATAGTAGGGCTTTAGCCTACTGCCATTGAAGTGTCCAAGAAACTTCGTCCCATCCAACGCTTGTAACTGGCATGCACCTAAATCAAGGATGTATGAAATTGTGTAGGGACCCAACCAATGGACTTTCAACTTTTCAGGATGGTGTAGAAACTTGGAATCATATAGTAACACCATCTGCCCAACCTCAAACTTCTTGTTTCTAATGTGGCGATCATGCCAAGCCTTTTACTTTTCCTTTTCCACTATCTGGATCCATCGGGCAAGTGATCGTCTCTCATCTAGTTTCATTATCTCATCAATCCTTTCTTCCAATGCTTGTTCATCGACTAATCCTCCTGCGCTATTCGTAGAGAAGGTAACATAAATTCAACTGGTAAAACAGCTTTCGCCAAACACCAATTGAAAAGGTGTGGCTTTATTTAGTCTTTTATATGATTTTTGTAAGCCCATAACACTACCGATACTTTTTCATCCCAATCTTGTCTTCCAACATCAAAGATTTTGGTCAAGGTATGACTTAGTATTTTGTTGAATGCTTCTGCATTTCCATTTTCTTGTGGGTGATAGGGTGTAGTCTTGTGATGAGCCACCATGAACTCTGATAATAGGATCCTAATGGTATCATTCAAAAAATGTGTACACCTATCACTGGTCAAACTCAACAGACATCCATACCTTGTGATTATGTTCTCCCATAAGAACCTTGCCATTATTGTTTCCGTGTAATCCTTAGTTGGGGTTGCCTCTACCCACCTTGTGAGATAATCATGTAAGTGATGACATAATGTGACCTAGTCCTACATGCTATGGTGTAATAGGTCCTACAAAATCTATCACCCATTTTTCAAAAGGCTCCGTGCTAGGGATAGGGCGCAAAGGCATTTCATCTCTCCTTCCTAGTTTTCCAATACACTGACAAAGTGGTCACATGCTTTACAATAATCTCTACAATCCCTATACAAGGTTTCCCACCATAATCCTACCATTAATATCTTGCGCATAGTGGCATCACCTGCGTAATGCCCACCCGCACTTCCTCCATGTGCTTCCTCCATGATGGCCAGGCACTCATTCTCTAATACACACCTATGTAAAACTTCATCTCATCCCAAATTTTATAAGTCTCCACTAATCAACATGTAGGGAATGCATATGGCCAACTACTTCTTCTCCAATGCCTTCATTCCATCCAGTGCCACACCTTCTTTTAAGAATACTACAATCTCCTCCAAATTTGAGGGTGTGCGCCATAATCTAAATAGTTGGGCATCTAGAATTGCTTCCTTAATACTTTGTGCATCCTCTCCTGAATCAATCCTTGACAGATGATCAGGCCCATAGTTTCTTTTTCCGGGCTTCACTACAATGGTGAATTCAAACTCTTGAAACAATAACACCCATCGACATATGCATGCCCTTGAAGAATGGGCTTGTTTAATAAATACTTTAATGCCATGTGGTTGGTGTAGAATACAAAGGGTGTTGCCAGCAGATACTATCTAAAATTAAAGAGCACATAGATCATCAACAATGCCTTGCGCTTAGTTGTGGTATAATTCTACTCTCTTGGTGTCGCCTTCCTTCTTACAAAACCGAGAGGATGATCAACAACCCTTCACCTGGTTGTCACAAGTACTACTCCAATGGGTAGTCCCCGAGGCATCTACATGGATGGAAGGGCTTGTCCCAAGAGGGAAAATGTAAAATAGACATGGTAATAAGCCTATCTTTAATGTATCAAATGCCCCCTCGCGCCTCTCCCTAATGGAAGGCACTTTTGTGTCTAAGTAGCTCCTCTAAAGGCGTGGTGATCTTGGCATATCCCTTAATGAATTTTTGTAATACCCCGTATGCCCAAGGAATCCATGCACTGCGCTTTGGCTAGTAGGCTCCCTTAACCCCACAATAACTGTAACCTTGGTGAGATCTACCAACAAGCCCTCCTTACATATGATATGCCCCAATAAGGTCCCAAAGGGTGTAACAAACACACACTTCTTAATGTTGAGGGATATCCTCAACTACCTACACCTCTCAAACATTAATCTCAAGTTGTCACAATGGTCCTTAACTAGACCATATATTGTCCAATCATCAAAATAGACCTGAAGAAATTTATGGATGAAGTCCTAGAATGCTTGCACCACTATGCGTGAAAAAACATTAGGCACATTATTCAACCAAAGGGCATGACCGTATATGAAAAAATTCCCCATTCGGTGGAAAAATTTGTCTTCTTCGGTCTTCCTTTATAATCCTGGACTTGGTGGTACCCTAAAATCCATCCCTAAAGGAGTAGATTCCATGCCCAACGACTCCTTCCAAAATTTCTTCAATGAAGGGGGTTGGAAATGGATCAATGACACAAAATGCATTCAATTCCCTATAGTCCACACAAATCCTAATCCACCCATCCTTCTTGATGTTGATTACCATCAGACTTATCCACTCGATTCTTCCACTGCCTCAATGATCCCAGAAGCTATCATTTTGTCTATCTCCTCCTTAACTTTCATGCACAAATTGGGATTCATCCTGGTAGGGCCTTTTTCTAACCAGGCGCGCACCATCCTTCAGTTTTATCTTCATCTCCCCAAGGAATGGTGAATGCCTTTGAGCTCATGGTACCCGTGTGGGAATAAATCCTCAAATTTGCACAACAGATCAATGATCTTTGATACTTCCTTCTCTATCCAGTAATCCCCAATAATAGCTTCCTTAGGTTCTTCTTCTAAACCAATGTTAACTTTCTTCATCTTTAAAGGCTCATGGTAGGCATGCACACGAGCATCTACACTATCCACTACCTCGTGCATCCCTACAGAATGGCTAACATCTAAGATTTCTGATTCCTCTCCATCAATCACATATACCAACTTTCCCTTCTCCTTTTCCAAACACATGTGCTTAAGTTGTAACTCTTTTGTTTCCTCAACTTCTTCAAAGTGCACCCCTATACCTGGTTCACCTAATAATTATAATAGCCTATCTTCCATTCTTGACACTATCCCCCATGGTAAGGTGCTTGATACCCTATAAGGCCTTATCAATCGATGGCTTGGTACTCGATACTCAAAGGTTTGAATAAGGTCAGCCACGAGCTCCTACCAATTCCCTCATCTGGTGGCGTGTGTCTCGAATGAATGTACCATGCGTGCGCACAACCCTGCAGTGTAGAATATAACTTGTGCACCTAGAGGGATGGTGGAAAAGCTTCTGTGCCTTCTCTCTAGACCCGTTCACATTCCTGGACATGGAAAGAGGTAGGCTCCTTCCCATGGTAGTCCTTGATGATGGTGGGTACATTACTCCTAGAAAATATGATAGAGAGATCAATTCTTACCTCGTGCCACTCTAAAAGGCTCTCCTAATGTGTGGCCCACCAATGAGCTACTGTGCCAAGCAAGACATAACATCTCCCTCCATTCCTTCTCATTCTTCCACTGAGCTTCTACCTCCTACAGAAAGATCTCAGGGAAGGCTCCTCCTAAATACTTGGGTAGTTATTTTCCTCCAAGGTGCCTAACAGTGCGCACCTTTGTTACCTTGGTCACCGACCCTCTCAACTACCATCCCATTAATTCATAAGTTCCATGCACCCAATTGTCACAAGCCAGATTGGTGGTATCACTTACTGACTGAGCATCTTCAAACTAGATAACTCCTATTAGTAGGGTGTACCATCTCAGGGTCTCTGATTGAGTGCACATAAATCTTGTCTAGAACTTCTTCTCCCAATGGTTCAATATAGGGTGTCAACTTCCCATCAACCAAGGGTATAATGACCTATTCCTCTTTGTTCTCAAAGCTGATGTACCCTTTGTTGAACCGAAGGTCCGCATTATTTTTGTAACACCAAGGGCACTTAAGTAGTGCTGGAAAATTTTCACCTCGCGAGCGCCAAGACTTTGAAGTCCCCAAGTAAACTTGGCTCCCTAGATAGTAATAGTTACATCCTTCAAGACACCGATGGGAATTTCTTAGTTTTTTTTTCCATATACAACACATTCGAAGATGGCTATAATGTAGGTCTCCCCATTTGATGCCATGCATCCAAAGTCAAAACATTAACCTCGCCAATGTTCAATGAGTATATTGCTGAGGAGCCATCCATCTACAACTACATTCAATGTAATCTCCTTGTCATAGTCGAGGCTGTGAGGGGGAAGGTTCATGTGCAAGACCTATCTCTCTCGTGCTCTTCTCTATCACATGGTACCTTCTCTCTAACCAGATCCTAGCAAAGGAATGATGTTCTCTACCTTAGCATTTTACACACCTCCGACCTCATCCAGTCATCCTTTTATGCCTCGACTCTCCTTCCTTGTTCCTCCTTTCTGATTGCTCCTTTAGATATGGATCTCCCTTGTAAGCTTTAAATAACATCCATGGTGTCTTGATATATCTCCTTTCGATGCGTGGGGTCTGGATATTTTCCATGAATGAACTCCTCCTCGTAACAAGGTCTTTTGTCTTGTACCTCTCTCTTACGTGGCTTCTACCCTTGTTGTTACCAAGACAGGATCCAAACCTTCATCCCATGTTACCCGAGGCATCCACTGTATGTCTACCTTTTTGATGCTAACCATTGCAGTGCCCTTGTCCTTCCGGTGCTACTGATTCATATGCTCAAATAATTCCAGGAACTCCTCATACTTATGCTTCTTTCCACACCACGAGCACTGCAACAAGTTTGGGCACTCACACTTGTAATGTTCTGTAGATCCATAGTTAAAACATGTTCCACATGGGAACTCACTCCTTCCTCCATGGTTACCCCGACAACAAAATCCTCCTCGAAATCCTCTTCTTCGCATGCCTCCATCTGCGTGCTCCTCGTAATGGTGATCATCATTTTTAGAACCACTGGCAATGCTGGTTTGGCATACCCCATGATCAATGGCCTCATGGATCTGGTCAATGAGCCTACATTCTTTAGTATCATGGGTTGTGGAGGTAAAAATTGCAATAACAAGATACATTTTTCTTGATCATGTGCTGCAGCAAGGGACATCTACTTACATCGTGGTCCCCATGAAAAATATCACAATCTACTATCACAGTGTGTACCATCCTCCAGGGGTAATTATCCTTAACGTGCCCCTCTATTTCACAATCCATGCACCATAAACCACTGTGAGTCTCATGGATTGAGTTCAGAAAATTTTTCCAACTGTTTGGCCATAGTAGTAATCTGAGCCTCCAAGAATGGGCTAACACCAGTATCAATACTACCAATAGCCTCAACACAAGGCAGCTTCCAATGCTTCACGTGGATCTGTAAAAGTTTTATGAGACAAGGCCCTTCTAAAAGGGGTGATCAATCCTCCAACAAACCATTATGCATGCTGTGAAGGGTGAATATCATATGATAATTTAGACAAGAGAGTTTTAAAATGTGCATCATACTCCCACACACTCTCTGCCATTCCTTGTTGAATCTCCTTCAAAGCGCTGATGATTTTCTACTCAAACTCAGGAATGTGGAACTCTTCTAGAATGCATTCTTTAAAGCAAATGTAGTCCACCACCATTTGATGAGGGTCATACTTTCTATACCAGCTATGTGTATGCGCCCGCAGTGTGGTCACAAATTGACTAGCCTTTCATTCTGGTGTTGTGATACCCTTCACGTGCCATAGCAATTCACACTTGTGAACATGTTCCGCAACATCTTCAATGCCCCTATAATTTGGAAAATGCAGAGACATTTCAAAGAATACTTGAGGTGGTGGCTAGGGTCCTTATCCTGAACCAGATCCTTGGTTCCCTCTAGTGTTTCCTCCACCACCTGATCCACCAGGTCCACTAGGTCCTATACCTCTAGAGCCACCTAGATCCACCAAAACCACTAGGTCCAATAGGGCCTATAGGAGCTGTGCCAAGCACCCCCATGGTCCCACTAAACTATGTGTCGATGGTCTGTGATAGCACCCCACTACCACTACTTTGTCCCACGCCACTCCTTGATGCGAGCCCGAAAGCTTGTACACTTGCCCCTTGTCCAAAAACTCCTCCAAATACTAGAATATGTGTAGCCATAGAAGAAGGAACTAAAAATTATACCTCCTAGGCATGGATCTGTCTCTTCCACTTATATCAACTAGGTCAATAACACTTCTTCCTAGATCAAGAAAACCAAGCATTAGGGCCTGGATCACTGGGTGGGTTTAGATATGAGCCAACAAACTCTCCTCTCTCCATGCGATGAACTCTCACCAAAAGCCAAAGGGGTCTCCCTCATGCACTTTCCAAGATGGGGTAGCACAGACTGCTTAGGTTCCATGTCCTCCACGTGAACCTCAACTCCTTCCCATAATGTATGTCTCCATAGATCCATCACACTAGCAGCCTCGTGTCATCAAGCAATCTTCATTTCCCACAGTTCACTATACTTGAACCATCTTTCTTCCCTCTCCTTCTCTGTCATGATGTCTTCCATCTTCCTCCACCCAAGTTCCCTTACCTAGTGCTTAGAATGGTTTAGCTAGCAATTGGGAGCACCTCTAAACTCATAGTAACCATCAATATCTTCATAGCTAGAGGAATAACACATAGAAACTTTCCTCTAGGTTCTCGCAGAAATTCAAACTCAGTAACCTCTAGAAAAAAATACGTAAAGATGGCATATTCTAGAGTGTAGCTAGTTAGTACTCCTCTCCACCAATGATGACTAACATGGGTCCACATCAGATCTACATCCTGCAACCTTTGGTAGTCTTCTTCAGCCCATACATGTGATCTATAATGCCAACTTGATCTAGACATATAGGTTGAAAGCCATTCATATAACTCTATTGGGAAGCAACAGAAGAAGGTCTCATATAGACTCATGGTAGAGGTTCTCTTCTACCCATCTATGTGTATTAAACCTACGTTGGTGTTGAATCTCTAAGAAAATTCATCCTCTATGCTCTTGAACCACGATTCAACATTTTATAATGTTAACCGATCCATCATTACTCTTTACACAGATCATGATGCATGTTATATCCCACTACAACTTTAAAAAGAGGTCCCAAAGAATGGAACCAAGATGTAGTCATTTTTACTCCTATCACAAAAGGAAGAACCCCATGCACGCCGGCCTATCACCCAACAGAAGCTGAGCGCTCACCTAAGGCATGCGTGGGTACCGAGTCTCTCTTTTATGTGAGTTTAGTGGGAAGCATTATCTATGATTAGTGTAAGAGTATTTAGGAAAGAAGTTGAGACATACAAGAACCATAGGGCTCAAAACAACCTCCAGATCCTTGTAGTCACTTCAGACCGAGTGCTTTAACAGATTCTAGAACATATACTATAATAGAAAGAAAGATACAACCATTCATTCGTAGCATGAAAGGAAAGAGAACTCATATGAATGAAATATACATTAAACCCATTGATATTCATATCTATTTATAATAGGTAACCTCAATATATTCATTGGTTCATTACAGAGTGTCACAGAGAGTAGACCACAATCATGCACATCACTAGATGTATGTAGCTAAGCTAACAAAAAAAAAAATAACAACTCCATGCTTAGTACATCCTTTCCTGAACAGAATATCCACTCGTAGAAATTCTACAGAGCTTCACTTACTCTCTAACCCACTATTCCCTATGTATATCTAGATGATATATCTCTCTGTGTGTATGTATATCTATTTTCCATGGTAGGTGCTTATATTTATCACTTTCTTGGGCTGCCAATTCACCTTGCCACGCCCTCAAATCCATCGCCAAGTGTCGAATGTGGTCCTCCATGCAAGCATGTTCCTTTAGGCCTGAGCTCTCCACTCCATCTCATGATGATCTTCTAGAAGATTCCATCTCGGGGCATGCTCTTTCCTGGGCTAACTTGTTTCTAGGCTGGCATCTTATCCACATGCAACCAATCATGCTTTCACGTGTTTTACCTTGGGAACTCAAAATGCCTAAGTCCTAAACCTCCTTTCATGCATTGCATGTGTTATTTTCTTCCTTAAGGATTTCTCTTGTGCGCTTTTGCTTAAGAACCATTCTATAACTGGGATTCTGCATTCCTAAGTGCCTTCATACTTGGTCAATATTCTAGGGGCCCAACACCAATCCTATTGGGTTTTAGAATGGAACATGGCTAGAAACCACGTTAGGAGAAAAAAGTGTCCCTCCTCTTTATGAGAGATGTTCCCTTATTGAAATTAGGAAAAACAAATGTACAAATATACAACTCTCAATGTTTGGACCCTGATATTTTGGAATGTTTTCATATTTAAAAGATTATCAATACGAAGGATTGGAAGAGTAGAGAGATGAAGAAGGAAGAAAAAAACAATTTTTTCAAGAGACATAGGTAGCAAAATATATCCTCACTCACATTGAAACAAGAAAATATAGGAAAAAGATCAATCACTTCATCACCAATGTGAATCTATAGACACAAAGTTCTAAAGATTACAGAGACAAGAACAAAAAAAAATTGAATACAAAGATAAATCATCCATTGAATCAAGTAAGGAGAGAGAGAGAGATAATAGAGGAAATGAGAAAGAAAGCTTCTATATTGAATTACTTCAAAATTTACAACGTTCCTAGAAAACCAAAATCCTTTTTTCCATGGACAAAACATGTTCTTATAACAATTCGTGTACATCCATACTTTTTCCCCAAGAAAAGAATATCCAAAAGGAATAATGTTTGTTGTAGATCCATTTTTTGGAAAGTGACATGAAACAAACACACTCATGAAAACCAAAGGTTCAAAAAGGTGAATATTTCATCAGTTCGAGCATGATTACTTTAGCAGGGGGCATCTCATGATTTTCTTCTTCATGTGGTCCTGCCATTTCCACCTTTTAACCACTTTCATAGCACTCAAGTGCTTACTGGTAAGTTTTCCCCCTTTTTATTGCGTATGCCCGATAAAATCTATTTTTGATAATCAAACTTTACATCTCTTTAAACTTATCGATTTGGCTCCACAACAAACCAAAAATGCATCTCATGAATAAATGACACAGAAATAGAGAGAGAAGAATTTGTTTACATCTATATTCTTTGGAGCTCGGTTCATTAATGGTGTTAAAAACCAGATGAGTGCATTTTGGCCACTCTTTCCCTTTTTAGCTTTGAAATTGGACCTTACATGTGGCAAGCTCCAAGGAACAATGGACATGGGGAAAAAATCCACATTTTAAGACATTTGGGAGAAAAATACAATTTCTCATTATTCTCCACCCCTTTGAATCCCTGCCAAAGGTTAAACACGTGGCACACCCTGATTAGAAATGGGGTCATGACTCAAATTCTCATTTTCCTCCGCTAGCCCACTGTCCCAATTTCATTTTCCAACACATGGCATCACCTAATTGGTTATGAGGATGTGCTTCACTTTTATACTTTATTTATTTTGAAAAGGGGATGTAACACTCGAACTATCGTTACTTCCTCCTGAGCATTCAAGTGTTGATATATGATTTCTTCGTAAAAATGACGTGTTCCTTTGATTGTGAAGTCATGCTTGACATGGATGGATTGTATCTTCCTTGCTCTTGAAGATCTTTGTGAGCTAGGATATGCTTGGACTCTTCTATTTCTTTCATTTTTACACCTAAGTTTAATCGATTTAGAATGAATTGTGGATTTACCCATCTATATGAATCATCCTTGGATCAAGTGGCATTGATCCACAGGATATTTTAAGTTTATTTGGGATGAACAAAAATGATAGACCTTACGAAGGTTGCAAGGTCTGAATGTGTTGAATAAGCAATTCCGGAGTCTAACTCAGGCTGATCATGTTAAATGAATTGGTTCCCGATATCGTAATATCAGGAAGGTCTAGACCTTGAGCCAGGTAATAAATTCTGATATATTTATTGCTAGCTTATTATCAAGGCTGGATTGAATCCATTTCGGGAATGTATATCTGTTGGTTCTTATACTGAACGATTCTATTTGTTAGACCTAGACTGGTTCTATTAAGGTTAATAACCTAAACCTAAACTATAACCTATGGGTTGGATTAGTGCTAATCTAACCTAGCCCTAAACTATAAGCTAAATGTTCTAAGGTTAGTGACCTAGCGCTAAGGAGGTTAGACTAAGTATCACCTTAAGGTCTAACCTATGTTTCTAACCTAACTAATGATCATGGATGAAAGGGACCTATGAAGGGGTGCGAGCCATGGGCGGTAGTTTCTATGGCATTAAATGAGATGGATAAGTATGAAGGATGAGGGATTTGGTGGAAGTTTCAAATGGCTAGTGAAATCCGATGTGGCAGAGTCACCAAATATGGAAATGGTCTTTGGTTTGTTTTTGTCCATCGCCAACTATGGCGGTCGGTGGCAATGGAGATTGAGCAGGAATTTTAGAGTTAATGCAATTAAGGAACTCGATTTCCGAGCATGGATTGCTCGGGAAGGCATGCAAAATGGAAAACTAGTTGTTTGTTTGGTTTTCCATGCGCTCCGGTTTTCTCTCTGTTTGATCACTGGTTCTTCGAACCAGTCTACTTGGTGTTGCATGGAAACTATGAGAATAACTAGCTCTTTTCTCTGTCGAGGAAAGTTTATAAGGCATGGAAATAACAAATTATTGTTGTTGAATCTAACGTGGAAGAAGAGGAGAAGGCTCGAGCTCTTTCAGAGGTCTTCTTCGGATTTTTAAGTGACATTACCAGGCATGTTAGGCCCTAACTTTTAAAAATCTTGCTTTCCTTCAAATGATTTCATTAGAACAACTCTGTTCAGATGATTTTTGGTCCAGTTGGTTTTTATGGTAGCATTGTATGAATTAGTTTGTTGTATCTTCATCTTTGGTTTGATTATTCAGTCGAACCCTTGCTAGGTGTACATTTTGTTTCATACGGTTGAATTATTTTGCTGTGTTTTACATTTTAATTAGATTTCGTAGAAATGCTTCGAGGATAATGTACGAGTTCGACTCTATTAGAGTCCATGAAAATTTTCTTGATTGATATCGACTTCAGTAGAAGCCTTGTTGTTTACACTTGTTGAAAACGTATACGATTGGAATTCTTGGAAATAGATAGTATCTTTCTACTTCCATAGAATTTTATTTGAGAATACTAAATGGGCACGATTCCTTTTTGAGTCCTTGAAAAGTAACATACGTTTCTACTTCTGTAGGAGTTCAGTCGTGAATTCTGTATGTTATTGATACGTTGGAATTCTTGAATTTAATATGTATCTTGTATTTCTACTTCAGTAGAAGTTTATTTGTGAATACTACATGGGTTCGACTCCTTTTGAATCCTTGAATCATATATTATGTTTTTCTCTTCTGTAAAGCTCAGTTGTGAATACTGTGGTTATTGACTCAGTTGGAGTCCTGGATATGTAACCAGTGTTTCGACTTCTGTATAAGCTTGGTTGTGAATACTTATTGATATTGGCTCTGTTGGAGTCCTTAATATGTATCTTGTATTTAGACTTCTGTAGAAGTTTAGTTGTGAAGATTGTTGGTGTTGAATTAGTTGGAAACCTTGAATGTTTTCGTATGAATTCGACTACTGATCTAGTCCACGCTGTGTTTACTTTTTAAACTCGACTCTGTATGAGTCCTTGCTGTATTCATATTATCTCGGCTTGGATGAAACTTTGTTGAAAATAATGATATGATGATGACTTTTATGAAGATCTTGTTGAGGTTATTATTTCTTGAAAACGACTTCTAATTTACACCCATGTTGTATAATCGTAGGGATTTGCTTAGTTGAATGAAGTTGTGCATATTGTGTTTTGACTCTGCGTGAATGTCACTGTATTTCATATGGAAACGTTAATTGTTTTAATGTGATCTTGTTTCAAGTTTGACTGAAACAAAGAGCTTTTTTGTCTTGCCATGACAGCGAAGTATTGGATATTTTTCATGTTTGTTGAATAATATGGAGAGTTTTATTGAGCCTATTGGAGTTGGATTATTTATTAATGCTTGTTACGTGAACTCTCGAATTGTTTAGTAGCTACAAGTGACCTTTATATTTGGAATTAGATGGAACTATAGCTCTTCTTGTAATTTCGACTATTTAGTTGCATGCGTAAATGTATTTGCATTAATCGGTACATTTCAGAATGTTATTGACTTATGATTCTGATGGACTCTGTTTCTTTCCTCTTGACTATAATTTATATGTTGATGTATATGGTAAATGGAATAGGAAAAATCTTCTCTCTCCTAGACAGGAAAACTTGTGTGCTTTCTTCTTGCATCCTTTTACGATCTCTATGGTAGGGGCATAACAAGAATAAACTGAGTTATTGTATGGAGAGACTGGTATAAAATGAGTGTTGTTGTATAAATAGGTATACTTGTCAATACCATTGAAATGTGTTAGGATGATAAAATAATTAAGACTGTGGGATTGTTGAATGTTT
The DNA here is from genome assembly GCA_018340775.1 of Taxus wallichiana var. yunnanensis. Lineage (NCBI taxonomy): Eukaryota > Viridiplantae > Streptophyta > Pinopsida > Cupressales > Taxaceae > Taxus > Taxus wallichiana. The sequence goes on along the minus strand of CM031234.1, from coordinate 411,662,064 downwards.
TAACTGCCATGAGAAATTGTAGAAACAATCTTGTAGGAATTTTGTTGTCTTAAGAATGGTTGTATTCATATGTTCTTAGTCTCTAACATATAGGATGGATAGCCTGATTTAAGTTTGCAATGTGAAGAAATGATTTCATTTAAACAGGTTGTTTGATGAAAACAATTGGTGGATTGCATTTGTTTTAAGAATTAGTGCTTATCATGCTCAGTTCACCGAACTGACCCATGTTGACAATTTTTGTAGATGATTGCCGTAAGTGGTAAAGGCACGCAGATCTGATATGATGTTCAGATTGTTTAATTTGGTTTTATGATGAATTACAGCTTGATTCTCTAAATGTACTACTTGAAGAAATATGTTCTTTTGCTCTTGAGTATTGTATCAAATATGCTGAATGCATAAAATATATTTGATTAGCTTTGAAATGAATCAACCGAGGTATTTGTTACTTATGTGTTTGCATTCGTATCTTGATGGTTTGATCTTCTTCAGTTTGAATGATTTTAAGACCATTGTTATTATTGTACAACTTGAGAGCGTTTGTGATTATCTAAGTAAGCGTTGCAAGGTTATGTGATTGAATACTTATGATTGTTTAGTAGTTCTATTATGATCTATTTAAAGCTAATTATAATTTAGATCATTGATTTTGAGAAGCTAAGATTAAAATAAACCCTTTCGGAAGTCAACGGGAAGAGAAATCATACTATCTAACCTTGATCTAAGTCAATACATCATACCGAATGTTTTTAAAATCACTATATCTTAACACTAATAATTAAGATATATTTCGGTTTTAAGATCTCGGAATAAACCCAAAAGGGATAAGTTAGCAATCTTATGAGAAGACTTGCGGTTACTACCCAATTGCGTATATTAAGATTATTGTGAAACAATGATCTCCTTGTTAGTCCTCAATCTTATTAAACTTCTCTTTATGGAATGGGTCTTAATAAGAAAGGCAATTTTAAGATGAGGAACCTGGGGTTGGGAAAGGACTACCCTAAAAAGGGGTGTCTTAGAGTATAATTTAAACTCCACGTAAGTAACACCTTAAAAGTTAAGTAGATCTTATCGAGGTTGATTTGAAGGTTGATGGCACACATTCGTTTGCATGGTTGTACCTTCGAGAAGATTAGGATCTTCTCAAGATACAACAATGCAGTGACTTATGGTGACACCCTTTGTATTGATTGTCAATATTTACTCCTTAAACTCGAACAAGTTTTACTCCCGGATCTAGTTATCGACATGGTCATGTTATGAGGCTACCCCTAGAGACTCGGGGTACCTTAACACACTGGGGGTTAACTAGGGTTGACCCAGTATGTTAGAGTATCCCTAGTCTCAAGAGCATCCTTATAACATTGCCATATTATTAATCCATTTCGAGTGAATAACTTGGGGCAAGGGATGTGATCAGATGTAAGTCGGTATAAGACATTCTACATAACAAAGGAATGGGGTGAAGGATGTATTCTAGATTGATGAGTATGCTGTCAAGGAATACGAGACATAAACAATATGTTTCAAATATTTGGCCAAAGTATCGCAAGCTGCTGATTGCGTTGTCCTATGTCACCTAGTCTAAGGGACGAGATGCCGATGAATAATGGTAATAATTATTCAGATAGGTTCCTAGGGATGAACATTCGAATCCAGATTAGGGAAGAGAACCGCAAGAGTGATGTGTTAAAATAAAAACGCTAACTCTTGATACTCATGAATAGATCGGTAGATTACCGAGTCATGGAATGAATAGATTGGAGGTACTCCGAGTCATTACAATCGCATATGGTTATCTATTATAAGAATGGTTGTTTTTATTTGTGAGTTCTAAATTATGTATTTAGAACCGGGGAAGCATTTATCAAAAAAAAATTACTTGTTCTAATGTACAAAAATGAGGATGTTACATCTTGGTATCAGAGCTGAAGGTTGCAGCTCTTGGACCTATTGTGTCCATAATCTGATCAAAACCTGAATTTTCTTGTAACAAAAAATGGTTAGAACAAGGGGGAACATTGTGAATAATGCTCCACCTAAAGGAGGGGCAGCAACAACCCAAAATCTTGATGAGATCCTTACTGCCCTGTTGGACACAAGAGATCGTTTAGCTATACTTGAATAGCAAGTAATGGGAAATGAGGAGGAAGATGAAGCTAGTAATAAAAATCAGCAACCTCCTGAGGACAACCCCGATATGGGTGTTGATATTAATGCTGGAAATGCACCTGTCCAACCAGAAAACAAAAAGGCTAGGTTGGCAGCAGAACTCACTAATGATATAAAAAGGATAAGCCCACCTAAATATGATGGCACCACATTAGGTGATGGAGCTGAGAACTGGCTCAGCGAAATGGAGAAGTACTTTGCAATAAGAAACTTCTTAGAGGAAAGAAAATCTATTTAGGGAGCCTATCATCTTTCCCACGAAGCATCTTCATGGTGGGATAGCCGTAAAGCCGAGCTGAATATTGATGAGACCAATATTACTTGGGATCAATTTAAGGGCTATTTTAGGCAACGCGTTGGCTGCCACAACTTTTCTATGATCGAATATGATAGAATTCCGAACTTAGCTCCGGGAAGCTAACGAATCGAATACGGGAGCGGTTTACAAAACTCCTCAAGTATATACCGCAAAGTATCAAACTGACGAGAAGTTTAGAATACAGAAATTCATCATGGGACTGAATCCCGTGATAGGGGGAGAGGTCGATGTTCACACCCAACCACTATGGAAGGAGTTGTTGAAAAGGCCATAAGACAAGAACAAAAATTAAAGGCTATTTCTACTCATAAAGAGAAGTGCGGAAGAAGATTGCAAACCCTTCTTCAACTTCACTTGCACAGAGAAAGGGACCATGGGAAAAGTTTGAAAACAAGTAAGTTTCTCGGGGATAATAGTAAGAAAGCGATGAGCGAATAAGCCTACTGGAAATGTAAGGGATAATTTTGCCAAAAATTATAACAATGGGCGAAGCCCTATGGAGGACAACGTAATTACAAGGTGGAGGCAATTTAGAGCCTAAAAAGGGACCGTAGGAGGTCTGCTACAATTGTGGCAAAGACCACTACACAAATCAATGCCCTTTGAAGAAGGATGATTGTAATCAACAAAATAAGATACATGCTACAAAGAGTGCATAAGCTGAAGTGAAAAGTGACACCTATAGAAGTTCGGGTAAGTTATTTTGCATACCTGTCACTATTCTTTTGATACAGAGCTACTCGAATGTTTTATTTCTAATAAACTTGCTTCTAAACTTAAGAGAAAAGCTAGAAAAATGGATAAATCTTGGGATCGCATAGTATGGTAATAACTCTGCTCATACGGTGAGTATGTGTCTTTTTGGGGCAGTCCTTGACTTACCTAACTTTTCCACTAAAGTTGACCTCTATGTTACACCTTTGGGATCTTATGACATTGTCATTGGTGTCAATTGGTTAGCTGACCATAAGGCAAAAGTAGACTGCTATGAAAAGAATATAAAATGTTTAGATGATCACCTGAAATCAACAGAGATTCAATTGGTGAAACGGGAAATATCGGTTAGAAAACTCATCAACTATACTGACTTAAAAAGGCTAAAAACAAAGGATGCACCCTTTATGCAGTAAAGATATCTAAATTTTCAGAAGAAGATGGTGATTCCATGAAACGATTTCCTCTGCTACAAAGTTTCAAAGATGTTTTCTTCCGGAGGAATTACTAGGGTTACCACCCAAGAGGGAATTTGACTTCACCATCAAAATCAAACTAGGAATGGAACCTATTTCCAAAGCACCTTATCGGATGACTACTACAGAGTTAGTCAAGCTTAAGGCACAATTGCAAGAACTTTTGTCTAAAGGTTTGATTAGACCAAGTGTTTCACCTTGGGGAGCACCAGTAATATTTGTGAAAAAGAAGGATGGAACACTTAGGCTGTGTATTGATTATTGGATGTTGAACAAAGCAACAATCAAGAACAGATACGCACTTCCAAGGATCGACGATCTATTTGATCAGATGCGTGGGGCAGTGGTTTATTCTAAGATAGATCTTCGATCTGGTTATCATCAGTTAAGGATTAGAGAAGAAGATATTCATAAAACAACTTTCCGAACAAGGTACGGACATTATGAATTCACGGTTCTACCCTTTGGATTAACTAATACACCCGCAAATTTTATGAACTTAATGAATAATATATTTCAAGAATATTTGGACAAGTTTGTACTTGTATTCTTGGATGATATTCTCATTTATTCTAAAAGTGTTAAAGAGCACAATGAGCATTTGAAGATAGTTTTGGGAATTTTGAGAAAATGAAAGTTGTATGGTAAGTTATCCAAATGTTCTTTCTTTGATTCAGAAGTTCACTATTTAGGTCATGTCATTAACAAGGAAAGAATTGTTGTGGATCCTTCAAAAATAGTGGCAATAATCGAGTGGCTCGCACTAAAGAATGTGCACGAAGTAAGAAGCTTCATGGGTCTTCTTTGGTTATTATAGAAAATTTGTTAAGGATTTTTCTAAAGTAGCTGCACCGATAACTTCAATGCAGAAGAAGGATAAGTAATTTATTTGGAATGATAAGTGCAAAACGTCTTTCAAAAGTCCGAAAAGCCGTTGACTTCTCGCACCTATATTAGATGTACCAGCCCCTAATGGGAGCTTTATTGTTGTTACGGATGCTTCGGGGAAGGCCTTGGAGGTGTTTTGTTACAAATGATCAAGTCATAGCATATGAAAGTAGAAAACTTAAGTTACATGAGCTGAATTATGCTCCTCATGATTTGGAGCTTGCTTGCCATTGTTCATGCGCTTCAAGTCCGGAGACACTATTTACTGGGAAACCTTTTGAGTTGAAAACTCGATCACTTAGGACTGAAATATATTTTCACTCAGCCTAATCTAAATGCTAGACAGAGAAGGTGGTTAGATTTTTTATCCCAATATGATTTTGATATTAGCTACATCAAAGGGAAAGAGAATAGAGTAACAGATGCTCTAAGTCGTAGGAGGCACATTTATGCTCTTATAACATTAAGAACTTAGTTTAAGGATGAGGTAAAAAGTGCCTCAGAATTTGATGTATACTTTCAGCAAGTAAAAGTAGCGCTTGCTGCAGAACCTAATGATGAAAGGTATAAGGGCTTTCATTTTGATAATGAAGGAATCTTACGTTATGAGAACAGGGTATACGTACCTATGCTAAATGATTTGAGAAAGAATTTGTTAGTTGAATTTCATAATTCGCCTTTCTCTGGAAACCGGGTATCATAAAAATGCTTGCTAATGAAACAACAATACTTTTGGAAAGGTATGAAAAAATATGTCATTGATTTTGTGACTCATTGTCTGGAATGTCAGTGGGTTAAGGCAGAACACATGCACCCTACTGGACTATTATATCCTCATAGCATACCGCAGTACAAATGGCAAGTAATAAGCATGGACTTTGTACAAGGGTTACCTATGTCCAGGAATAAACATGATGTTATCCTGGTAGTTGTAGATAAACTAACTAAGGTAGCTCATTTCATTGCTGGAAATGTAAAGAATGATTCACCAGTGCTGGCCAAAATATTCATACATGAAATTTTCAAGTTACATGGTGTACCAGAATTGATTATATCTGATAGGGATCCTAGAATGACGTCAAGATTTTGGCAAACGCTTAATACAGCTCTTGGAATGAAACTAAACTTCAGTTCTGCATATCATCCAGAAACGGATGGACAAACTGAGAGAGTAAATCAAGTGTTGGAAGACATGTTGCGAATGTATTGTATGGATCAATAGTATAAATGGGAAGAGTATCTTCCATTAGTTGAATTCGCATACAACAACACTTATCACTCATCTCTTAAAATGGCACCATTTGAAGCACTTTATGGAAGGAAGTGCAGAACCCCTATTAGCTAGGATAGTGTTGAGGATAGAGTGGTAATTGGACCAGAGATCCTCACTGAAATGGAACAACAAGTTAAGCTGATTCGTGAACGATTAAAGGAAGCAGCAGATAGGCAGAAGAGCTATGCTGACCTTAAGCGGGTTGATCGAAGGTTTAAGCTTGGTGAGAAGGTTTTTCTTCATCTTAAACCCATGAAGAGTTCTATAAATTTTGGCAAGGCTGCCAAGTTGTCACCTCATTTCATGGGACCTTTCGAAATTTTCGAAATAATCAATCCTGTAGCTTATCGATTAGCATTACCACCTACTTTGTCTCGCATGCATGATGTTTTCCATATTTCTTTGCTTAAGAAATACGTTTCAGATTTGTCACATGTCTTAAATTGGAATTCCTTGTAGGTCCAAGACCCAGGAATAATCGTGGTTAAACCCACACGAGTGTTGGAAACTCGCCAATTGCATTTGAGAAATCGTGAAATACAACAATGTAAGGTCCAGTGGGACCAGTTTAATGAAGAAAGTGTAACTTGGGAAAATCTGGAAGATATGAAAATTGCTTTTCCCTTTTCTATTTCAAAGTAATGAAATCATTGACAAAACATTTTTTTATGAACTTATCTTTTTCATGTTGATATGAAAGCCAGATTGAGGCAAACATTATTCAGGCTGAATAAAATGTATCGTGACATTGATTTCTAGAACTATTCAAGTTAGAAATAGTCACATTGTTTTGTGAACTAATAAATTGGTTGAATCAAGGTTAATCAAATATGTAATCATCGGGATGATGAATCTTTTCGGAGGGAAGCATGTAACACTCGAACTATTGTTACTTCCTCCTGAGCATTCAAGTGTTGATATATGATTTCTTCTGTAAAAGGATGTGTTCCTTTGATTGTGAAGTCATGCTTGATATGAATTGTATCTTCCTTTCTCTTGAAGATCTTTGACTGAGCTAGGATATGCTTGGACTCTTTTATTTCTTTCATTTTTGCACTTGAGATTAATCTGATTTCGGAATGAATTGTGGATTTACCCATCTATATGACTCAGCCTTGGATCAGTGGCATTGATCCAAGGGATGTTTTAAGTTTATTCGGGATGAGCAAAAACTATAGACCTTACGAAGGTTGCAAGGTCTGAATGTGTTGAATAAGAAATTCCGAAGTCTAACTCAGGCTGATCGTGTTAAATGAATTCGTTCCTGATATCGTAATATCAGGAAGGTCTAGATCTTGAGCCAGGTAATAAATTCTGATATATTTATTGCTATCTTATTATCAAGGCTGGATTGAATCCATTTCAGGAATGTATATTTGTTGGTTCTTATACTGAACGATTCTATTTGTTAGACCTAGACTGGTTCTATTAAGGTTAATAACCTAAACCTAAACTATAACCTATGGGTTGGATTAGTGCTAATGTAACCTAGCCCTAAACTATAAGCTAAATGTTCTAAGGTTAGTGACCTAGCACTAAGGATGTTAGACTAAGTATCACCTTAAGGTCTAACCTATGTTTCTAACCTAACTAATGATCATGGATGAAAGGGACCTATGAAGGGGAGGGAGCCATGGCTGGTAGTTTCTATGGCATTAAATGAGATGGATAAGTATGAAGGATGAGGATTTGGTGGAAGTTTCAAACGGCTAGTGAAATCTCGCGTGGCGAGTCGCCAACTGGAAATGGTCTTTGGTTTGTTTTTGTCCATCGCTAACTATGGCGGTCGTGGCAATGGAGATTGAGCGGGAATTTCAGATTTAATGCAATTAAGGAACTCGATTTCCAAGCACGGATTTCTCGGGAAGGCATGCAAAATGGAAAACTAGTTGTTTGTTTAGTTTTCCATGCGCTCCAATTTTCTCTCTGTTTGATCACTGGTACTTTGAACCAGTCTACTTGATGTTGCATGGAAACTATGAGAATAACTAGTTATTTTCTCTGTCGAGGAAAGTTTATAAGGCATGGAAATAACAAATTATTGTTGTTGAATTTAACGTGGAAGAAGAGGAGAAGGCTCGAGCTCTTTCGAGAGGTCTTCTTTGGATTTTTAAGTGACATTACTGTGCATGTTAGGCCCTAACTTTTAAAAATCTTGCTTTCCTTCAAATGATTTCATTAGAACAACTTTGTTCAGATGATTTTTGGTCCTGTTAGTTTTTATGGTAGCATTGTATGAATTGTTTGTTGTATCTTCATCTTTGGTTCGATTATTGATCGCACTTTACTTTGGGTGTACATTTTGTTTCGTATGGTTGAATTATCTTGCTGTGTTTTGCATTTTGGTTAGATTTCGTAGAAATGCTTGCAAGGATAATGTACGAGTTCGACTCATTGGAGTCAATGAAAGTTTTCTTGATTGATATCGACTTTCGTAGAAGCTTTTGCTGTTTACACTTGTTGAAAATCGATACGATTGGAATTCTTGGAAATAGATAGTATCTTTCTACTTCATTAGAATTTTATTTGAGAATACTAAATGGGTACGATTCCTTTTTGAGTCCTTGAAAAGTAACATACGTTTCTACTTCTGTAGGAGTTCAATCATAAATTCTGTATGTTATTGATACAGTTGGAATTCTTGAATTTAATATGTATCTTGTATCTTTCTACTTCAATAGAAGTTTATTTGTGAATACTACATGGATTCGACTCCTTTTGAATGCTTGAATCATATATTATGTTTTTCTCTTCGTGTAAAGCTCGGCTTGTGAATACGTGGTTATTGACTCATTGGAGTCCCTGGATATGTAACCAAGTGTATCGACTTCGTATAAGCTTGGTTGTGAATACTTATTGATATTGGCTCTATTGGAGTCCTTAATATGTATCTTGTATTTAGACTTCTGTAGAAGTTTAGTTGTGAAGACTATTGGTGTTGAATTATTTGGAAACCTTGAATGTTTTCATAAGAATTCGAACTACCGATCTAGTCCATGTTGTGTTTACTTTTTAAACTCGACTGTATGAGTCCTTCTTTGTATTTGTATTATCTCGGCTTGGATGAAACTTTGTTGAAAATAATGAAATGATGATGACTTTTATGAAGATCTTGTTGAGGTTATTATTTCTTGAAAATGACTTCTAATTTACACCCATGTTGTATAATCGTAGGGATTTGCTTAGTTGAATGAAGTCTGTGCATATTGTGTTTTGACTCTGCATGAATGTCACTGTATTTCATATGGAAATGTTAATTGTTTTAATGTGATCTTGTTTCAAGTTTGACTGAAACAAAGAGCTCTTAGCTGTGCCATGACAGGCGATGGCGTTGGATATTTTTCATGTTTGTTGAATAATATGGAAAGTTTTATTGAGCCTATTGGAGTTGGATTATTTATTAATGCTTGTTGCGTGAACTCTCGAATTGTTTAGTAGCTACAGGTGACCTTTATATTTGGAATTAGATGGAACTGTAGCTCTTCTTGTAATTTCGACTATTTAGTCGCATGCGTAAATGTATTTGCATTAATCGGTATAGTTCATAATGTTATTGACTTAGGATTCTGATGGACTCTGTTTCTTTCTTCTTGACTGTAATTTATATGTTGATGTATATGGTAAATGGAATAGGAAAATCCTCTCTCCTAGACAGAAAACTTATGTGCTTTCTTCTTGCATCCTTTTACGATCTCTATGGTAGGGGTATAACAAGAACAGATGAGTTATTGTATGGAGAGACCGGTATAAAATGAGTGCTCAGCTTTGTATAAATAGGTATACTTGTCAATACCATTGAAATGTGTTAGGATGATAAAAGAATTAAGACTGTGGGATTGTTGAATGTTTTAATTGCCATGAGAAATTGTAGAAACAATCTTGTAGGAATTTTGCTGTCTTAAGAATGGCTGTATTCATATGTTCTTAGTCTCTAACATATAGGATGGATAGCTTGATTTAAGTTTGCAATGTGAAGAAATGATTTCATTTAAACAGGTTGTTTGATGAAAACAATTGGTGGATTGTATTTGATTTAAGAATTAGTGTTTATCATGCCTCGGTTCACCGAATCGACCCGTGTTGACAATTTTTGCAGATGATTGCCATAAGTAGTAAAGGCACAAAGATCTCGATATGATGTTCGATTGTTTAATTTGGTTTTATGATGAATTACAACTTGATTCTCTAAATGTACTACTTGAAGGAAGATGTTCTTTTTGCTGTTGAGTATTGTATCAAATATGTTGAATGCATAAAATGTGTTTGATTAGCTTTGAAATGAATAAACCGAGGTATTTGTTACTTATGTGTTTTCATTCGTATCTTTATGGTTTGATCTTCTTCGGTTCGAATGATTTTAAGACCATTGTTATTATTGTACAACTTGGAGACATTTGTGATTATCTAAGTAAGCGTTGCAAGGTTATGTGACTGAATACTTATGATTGTTTAGTAGTTCTATTATGATCTATTTAAAGCTAATTGTAATTTAGATCACTAATTTTGAGAAGCTAAGATTAAAATAAACCCTTTCAGGAAGCTGAACGGGAAGAGAAATCTATTACTCTCTAACCTTGATCTAAGTCAAGACATCATACTGAATGTTTTTAAAATCACTATATCTTAACACTAATAATTAAGATATATTTCAGTTTTAAGATCTAGAATAAACCCAAAAGGGATAAGTTAGCAATCTTATGAGAAGACTTGGGGTTACTACCCAATTTCGTATATTAAGATTATTGTGAAATAATGATCTCCTTATTGGGACCTCAATCTTATTAAACTTCTCTTTGTGGAATGGGTCTTAATAAGAAAGGAAATTTTAAGATGAGGAAAATAGGGGTTGCGAAAATACTACCCTAAAAAGGAGTGTCTTAGAGTATAATTTAAACACCACGTAAGTAACACCTTAAAATTTAAGTAGATCTTATCGAGGTGGATTTGAAGGTTGATGGCACAAGTCGTTTGCATGGTTGTACCTTCGAGAATATTAGGATCTTCTCAAAGATACAAAAATGCGGGTGACTTATGGTGACACCCTTTGCATTGATCATCAAGATTTACTCCTTAAACTCGAACAAGTTTTACTCCAAGATCAAGTTACCGATATGGTCATGTTATGAGGCTGCCCTGGAGACTCGGGGTACCTTGACACACGTGGTTAACTAGGGTTGACCCAATATGTCGATTATTCCTAGTCTTGAGAGCATCCTTATAACGTTGCCATATTATTAATCCATTTTTGAGTGAATAACTTGGGGCAGGAGAGACTGACAGAAGTCAGTATAAGACATTCTACATAACAAAGGAATGGGGTGAAGGACGTATTCCAGATTGACGAGTATGCCATCAAGGAATACGAGACATAAACAATATGTTTCAAATCTTTGGCCAAAGTATTGCAAGCTACTGATTGCATTGTCCTATGTCACCTAGTCTAAGGGATGAGATGCCGATGAATAATGGTATCAATTATTAAGATAGGTTCCTTGGACAGAGCATTTTGAATCCCAGATTAGGGAAGAGAACCGCAAGAGTGATGTGTTAAAATAAAAACACCAACTCATGATACTCATGAATAGATCGGTAGATTTCGAGTCATGGAATGAATAGATTGAGGTACTCCGAGTCATTACAAATGCATATGGTTATCTGTTATAAAAATGGTTGTTTTGATTTGTGAGTTCTAAATTATGTATTTAGAACTAGGAAGCATTTGTCAAAAAAATAAAATTACTTGTTCTAATGTACAAAAATGAGGATGTTACGGGGAAAATTCAAATTTTTCCCATGAAATTCCATGCCTTTCTTTGTTGAATTTTCAACGTAGGCCACGTGTCTCTTTTCTCGATTTGTTGTGGGCTTCAACTCCAAATTTATCTCTTCAAATGAGTAGGACTACAAGTCATTTTAGAAATTTTCACCCTTTCGCCATAATGCCTTAGAGAATAAAATGGATCCATCACCCCGAACTTCTGCCAAAACTACTCTAACCAATCAGGGACCCATGGGATGTGGGGAAAATTTGACATTTTTTCCAAAATCACCAAAAGTGATAAGTTCAAAAAGAAACCCATCTGCCACATCCAATGAGAAGCAAACATGTAGCTTCACCTTCTGAGAAAGAATTTGATGGGGAAAAGAACGTAGAAAATTGCAGAGAATGGGAAAACACCATTTTTGCACCCAATGAAGATTTTCTTTCTACACAAAGTTAATATGTGAAGAATGCAAGTTTCCGCACGCTTCAAATGTATGAAAGAAGATCGAAACCCCCTCCCATCCATAATAAATAGATATAATGTTATAATGGCTGCAGATTGAGGAAATACATAAAATATCATGGGGGATCAAAATGAGCACTTGAGGGGCTCGAAACATGAATTCCTCCATGGAAAGACTTCAATTTTCACAAAATTGGATTTCAAAAAAGGGGGGGAAATTGAGGGGACAATAGATGGCTCCTTCTTTGGATGCTTTGGAAGAGGAAAGATGTAAAATCAAGAACCATAAAAAATTATGGGGATGAACAAATCAGTGCCTTATCCATTGGGTAATGAAGTCAAAAAGCAATAACAAAATAGAAGACAACACAAAGAAGGAAACAAGCAAAAAAAAAAAAAAACAGAAACAAAATGTACAAAGACACCGCAAAAAATCTTAGGTTTTGAAAAACTTCAAAAATTTCCCACTATAAGGAAGTGGGAGAGGAGAACCATCCATCAAATCTAGGTAAAAAGAGTTCTCACCAAAAATTTCTAATTTTAAAAGGACCAAGCCAAAGGGAATCAAATTTACCATGGCTTCCTCGACGTTCATGTCTTTTTCCCAAAGAAGAACATTGTCTCCCACTTGAAAAGTTTTGGGTTTAGCCTTTTTGTCAAAAAAAGCTTTTACCTTTAGTTGATGAGCTGATATTCTCGTCAACCACTTACATCTATCTTCATTCAACTTCTGGAGGTACATAATTATTTTTTCCAATGAATTGGTAAAGGTGGCATCCTCGATGGCCTTAATCAAGTGTAAGGTGGTAGTTCCAATGTCACCTTTGGCATTTGAGCTTCAAATCCATATACCACTTGAAAAGGATACATTTTAATGGCTCTCTTAGGCGTAATCATATCTTCCCATAAAGCATCATATAGTTTCTTATGCCAATTCCTCTGAGAGTCATTAACAAGCTTCCAAACAATGGTGACCAAGTTCTTGTTGGTTTATTCAGGTTTCTCATTCCCTTGGGGATAGTAATTTGAAGAGTGAGCAAGGGAAATGCCATAGCCATAGCAGAAATCTATCACCTCAACAAAAGAAAAATTGGAAGCATTGTCGGTGGAAATCTTGTTTGGTATCCCAAACCTTATTAAGACGTTCTCCTTGATGAAGTTGCATACTACTGTGAAGTAGAACTTTTAACTAGAATGGCTTCCACCCACTTGGTGAAATAATAAGTGGCATTCAAAACATGAGTATACCCTACACTTGAAGGTGGATTGAGTGTCCCAATGAAGTCGAAAACCCATTGTTGAAAAAGTTCCTCAATCACCACTAGTTTGAGAGGTAACACACCTAATTTGGGTCTTCCAATAAAGGTTTTACATGCTACATACTTTCCTACCCACTTTGATGCATATTTGAACAAGATAGGCCAATAATATATAGCACGAAGGATTTTGTGGGTTGTGACAACAAAAGAGAAATGACCTCCACAGGCTTGGTCATAAAAAGCTGAAAATAATTTCTTTTGTTGCTCTTTGTCAACACATTTCAAAAACCTTCCGTCTATGCCTCGTTTGAACAATGCATTTTCCCATAACACATATTGTGCAGACCTTAATTTGATGGATATATTATTCTTGTAACTCAAATGGGATGGAAATTATCCATAAGTAAGAAAGTGTGTAATGCCAACATACCATTTGTTAGTTGAGATGACGAAAAGAACAACATGGATATCAACTTCCTCCTGGACAATTTGGCATCAACTCCTTCAAGAATGAGTTCACACAAGCCATTTCCTTGAACTTGCTTGGTGGGTTTGATGTCAAAATCATACTCCTAAACTTTGGCTACCGAATTACCTCTCTTGGTTACAAATTCTTGTTGTGTAAGAATGAATTTAATAGTTGTATTAGGCATAAGCACAATTGAGTGAGAGTTGTGGATGTAAAAACAAATCGCTTCACAACTTTGACCCCGTAAAAGCATGTTTCTCCATCATGGTGTACTTCATCTCATGGGATTTAAAAATATAACTCATGAATGATATGGGGAGTTCATTACCTTTAGCATTCTCCTAGGTTAACACAATAGTTAGAGTACTTTCAGTAGCATAACAATAGATAATGAAGTCTTTGTTATAATCGGGGCATGCCATGATTGGATTCTTTTCTATAGCTCTATTAATGTCCTAAAATGCAACCTTTTCTTCAGAGGACCAACCAAAAGTCTGCTTCCCTTTCATCATGTGGGCTATGTTCAAATTATGTTCAAGCAAAATTAGGTATGAATCTTCTTAAGAAATTTATCTTTCCAAAAAAAGAGTGCACACCATTCTTACTTGTGGGGAGAGGGATCTCGCTCAATTACCTAGACTCTTTATGGATCAATTGTGATTCCCTCCTAGAGAGAATGTGTCCCAATAATTTTCCTCGGTGACACAAAAGACAAATTTCTTGGAATTCAAGGAGATTCCATGCTCTCTACACTTTTGGAGAATAGTTTCAAGGTTTTGGAAATGATCGGCTCTATTTTTTGAAAACACAGTCAGATCATCAAGGTATACAACTATGTATTTTCCCTTAAGACTACCAAAGGCCATGTCCATTGCCCTCTGAAAGGTGGCACCAACATTGATGAGGCCAAAAGGCATTATCCTATAAGAAAAGCTTCTCCAAGGAGTGGTAAAGCCAATATTATGTTGATCTGCAAAGCACTTACTTCTACTTTATTATATCCACGAGAATCCATCAAGCATGGACAACATTTCGAACTTGTAACATCCTCGCAACACTTGATCCATTATGGAGAGAGGATAATTATCCTTCAAAGAGGCTTGATTAAAATTCCTAAAATCAACACAAATCTGGATCTCACCATTCTTATTCCTAACAGCACAATATTAGCAATCCATGTTGAATGGTGATTGGGAAAATGATCTTATCCTTCAATAACTTTTGGATCTCTTGAAATATGGTATCATTAATTTTAGGGTTATATTACCTTTGATATGTCAAGAAGGGCTTAATCCTTGGCTTTAGAGGAATGAAATGTTGCATCTCTTTTGGCTAAAAATCCTTGAGATCATCATAAGAATATGCAAGAACATCAAGATACCTTTTAAACAGATTCACTGCTTTCTTCCTCTCCTCTTGTGTGTAGCACTTTGGAAGTTTTGGAATTTATGTACTTATCATGTTTATTAAATAAATCTTCCAAAATTACCAGTCCTTTAGGTATCTTATTACCTTTCGGTTTTTATGCAGCCATCATGATCCATTTCTTCTTTGTTCTCTTCTTCATTTGGGGGCACAAACTCTCTAGGTAGATTTCCACGCTTGCCTTCAAAGTATAGCTGGTCAAAATTATCTCTAAGTTCAAGGAAGGAAAACAAGTGTTGATCATCATTAAAGACCTACGAAGTGTTTGCATTATCAGGCACACTAGGCCTATGAATCATCTCAATGGTGAATTTATCTTGGGATAAATCTGGATGAGGGATTAGTAGAAAACCCAAGACATCCAAGGAATCAGCCCTTGTGTTTCTTTCCCTTATCATGGCTTCAATGGAAAAGGCATCAAAGAAATCAATGGAATCCCAAACCAGATTCCTATAATGTTTCAACCTTCTATTCTTCACTTGAAAGAGATCTCTGACCTATTTTACAATCATCTCTACATCTCCACGAGAAAGGATATTTTTGATCCCCATCTCTTTTTCCATGCTTAAACCGAGGATGAGAGCCTCATACTCAGTTGCATTATTTTCTTTTTGAATTGGAGCTTGAAGGAGAATGGATGAATTTTCCCTTCATGAGAAATAAGCACCACATGAGTGTAGAACTAGCTAAGGAGCAGCTCCCATAAAATTCCAAACTCAAAACTCCATTAGGATCAAGAAGCACTTACTTAGGATAGTTAGCCTCATCCTATGACATGATCATGTAGTTACCATGACCAATGTCCTCATAAAGTATTTGTGCCTTTAGGTCATCTATTTTTTACATGATATATTCGGTTTGTTTCTCAGAAGTAGATTCTTCATTTTCCCATTCATTGGAATAAGAGCATGTGACCAATCCATCATGATTTCTCATCCAACATCTTTGCAAAAATTTCTACTTAGCAGCATGTCGTAGGAAGGGGGAATATCAACTACCAAAATGGTGGCTAAAACTCTCTTTTCTGGAAATGCAGAAAGGCTACTTGTGCATCCTTGATCCTTCCAACCAATGGCACTTCTCTACTTTCCATTGAGTAACATGAACCAAAGTGCGGGTTAGGGTTAATCCTAGTCCATGAGCTACCTTAGCAGGCATCACATTATCTAAAGCAGTAGAATCAATAACACAAGTGCTTTGAGTTTGTGGCTAGTTATGAGGAGACCGACATAAAATGGTTTGATCTTCTCATCGATGAAGTGATTGCTGCCATAAGGCTTGGTTGAGATGAAGGAGAAGGAGTGTGAAAGATACCTTTAGAACTATGGGATGGAGGCTTGGATTTGGAAATTAAAAAGTATACCATTTTAGCAAAGGCCTTGGGATGGGTTTGGTGGAATTAGGCTTCGAGATCCGGATCTTAGTTTTCTTGAAATGGTCAATAATGTCAAAAGAACTAGAGGTAGATGGAGCATCATTGATAAGAGTAGATGAGACTTTTGACTTATCAACTCTATCATTTGAAGGAAATAATTTTTAGGAGTAGAAATAGAGGAGGAAGGAACAATGAACCTACCTTTGGTGTGGAAGAATTTGGGATAGGATCTCCTCTCCTTACAATCACTAGAATGGATGTAGAAGGTTCTTTAGATATTTTAGTAGGCTGCACCACTTTCTCCTTCTTGTTGGCTTGATCATGAGTCATGATAGCATATGATTCATTATTCATCGTTGCAACTCTTTCTTCATAATAATCCTCTTCATTTATACCTTTAGTGGTGAGAAAATGGACATGAGGTCCACTCAACTCTTCTAATTATTCATCAGCTTCCTCTTCATGTTCTTCACATATTTCATTCTCCTCCTCATCATCAGGCTCCAACACTTCACATGTTGTGTTGACTGGAACTTTGACAGGTGGGCCTTCAATTGCCAATCTGGTCTGAGGAGAGGGTATCTGATTCTGGGCTGAAAGTTCTTCCTAGGAACATCCCGATAAAGAGCATGCTAGACTAATCGCTTCTTAAGAGCAATGAGATCATTATCAAGTTTCTAGACTGACTGATCTGTATTAGCTCCAGGAGAAGATATGGAAGAAGGAGATGCTTTGGATTTAGATGATTCTCTCTTTAGCTTGCCGGACATGATCAGATTATCTTCAACACCGATAATAAATCTCTTATCAACATCTAAAGTGGAAAAATTAGCTCTTCTAAGTGCATATCTCGATTCGGGGAGTTGGGAATTAAGGAAGAAACATTTCCGAATCTGATCCACAGGGCGTGTGTTTTATGGAATCTTGTTAACTAGCCTGTTGAATTTGGCCACAAATTCCCTCATGGGATCATGTGACTCTTTCTTGATTTGAGAAATGTGTGCCAAGAGGGCATATACATCCTCAATAGGTTTGAAACACTTCTCAACTGGGTTGTCATGGTGTTCCAATTGGTGATGGATCCAACAGGGAGATGATAAAACCAATCAGCAGCATTATCTTGCAATGTATCTACAAAAATTCTAATAGAGATATCCTCATGTTCAACTTTGAGAACACCACAAGCAATAATGAAGGCCATAATATGCTCATCTGGATGAACCTTCCCATCACCTCTGAATTTAGGGAAATTATTTCTATTACCTCTAGGAAATTCATGCAATGGCTAGGGAAGAGCAAGAGGCCCAACCCTTTGGCCCCAAGGTAGAGGATCTTCCATCCTTGGAAATATTGTTTGGAGAGGAACTAAAACACTAGCAAGAATCAAAGCATGCAAATTAGGACTGATTTGATCTTGAGGGATGTCACTCCCAGAAGTTTTGTCTCTAGTAGGAGGAGTGCTTGCAGATCTTGTTCCTCTTATTTTTCTTGATGAAGGGAGAGAGAAACCTTGATGATCTAGAAGTTGGAAATGAGGGTCTTCTTCCCAAGGGTTCTTCTACCCCGAGTGTATCTTGGAGTCACTAGATCAAAAATGATCAAGAAGTTGTTATTCAAAAACTAGAATCCATTTGCAATGAATTCTCTAGTGGAGTCTCCAAAAAATGTTGGGTTTTAGAATGGAATATGGCTAGAAACCACAGTCAGGGGACAAACATGTCCCTCCTCTTTTATGGGAGAGGTTCCCCTCTTGAAAGTAGGAAAAATAAATGTACAAATATACAATTGTCAATGTTTGGACCCTAATATTCGGAATGTTTTCATACTTAGATTATCAATAAAAAGGATTATAAGAGTAGAGAGATGAAGAAGGAAAACAACAATGTTTTCGGAGATATAGGTAGTAAAATATATCCTTACATTAAACCAAGAAAATATAGGAAAAAGATTAATCACTTCATCACCAATGCAAATCTGTAGACACAAAGTTTCTTTTGAATGCAAAGACAAATAATCGATTGAATTGAGCAAGGAGAGAGAGAGAGAGAGAGAGAGAGAGAGAGAGATAATAGAGGAAATGAGAAAGAAAGATTTTGTATTGAATTACTTCAAAATTTACAGATTCCTAGAAAACCGTAATCCTTTTTTCCATGGACAAAACATGTTCTTATAACAATTTGTGTACATCTATACTTTGTTTCCAAGAAAATAATATCAAAAAGAAATAATGTTTATTGTAGATCCATTTTTTGGAAAGTGACATGAAACAAATGCACTCATGAAAACCAGAGGTTCAAAAAGGAAAATATTTCATCAATTCGAGCATGATTACTTTAGCAGGGGGCATCTCATGATTTTCTTCTTCATGTGGTCCTACCATTTCCAAATTTTAACCACTTTCATAGCACTCAAGTGCTTATTGGTAAGTTTTCCCCCTTTTTATTGCGTATGCCCGATAAACTCTATTTTTTTATAATCAAACTTTACATCTCTTTAAACTTATCGATTTGGCTCCATAACAAAAAAAAAAATGCATCTCATGAATAAATGACAAGGAAACAAAGAGAGAAGAATGAATAATGGTTCACATTTGTATTCTTTGGAGCTCTGGTTCATTAATGGCATCAAAAACTAGATGAGTGCATTTTGGCCACTCTTTCCCTTTGTCAGCTTTGAAATTGGACCCTATGTGTGGCAAGCTCCAAGAAATGACGGACTGAGGGAAAAAATCCATGTTTTAAGACATTTGGGAGAAAAAATGCAATTTCTCATTTTTCTCCACCCCTCTACATCCCCGCCAAAGGTCAGACACATGGCACACCCTGATTGGAAATGGGTTCATGGCTCAAATTCTCATTTTCCTCCACCGGCCCGCTATCCCGATTTCATTCTTCAACACATGGCATCACCTGATTGGTTGCAAGGATGTGCTTCACTTTTATACTTTATTTATTTTGCAAAGGGTAAAATTCCAACTTTTCCCCCAAAATTCCATCCCCCGCCATTGAATTTTCAACATAGGCCACATGTCACTTTTTGATTTGCTACGGGATTTAACTCTAAATTTATCCCTTCAAACGAGAGGGGCCACAAGTCATTGTAGAACTTTTCGCCCTTTCACCATAATGCCTTAGAGAATAAAATGGATCCATTGCCTTGAACTTCCGTCAAACTGGTCTAGCTAATCGGGGACCCACAGGATGCGGGGCAAATATGACATTTTTTCCAAAATCACCAAAAGTGATAAGTTCGAAAAGGAACCCGTCTAGCCAAATCCAATGGGAAGAAAACACATAGCTTCACCTTCTAAGAAATAATTTGATGGGGAAAAGAACGTAGAAAATTGCAGAGAACGGGAAAACACCATTTTTTCACCTGATGAAGATTTTATTTCTACACAAAGTTAATATCCAAAGAATGCAAGTTTCTATGTCCTTCAAATGAATAAAATAATATCATAAACCCCTTCCTATCCATGAGAAATATATAAAACGTTATAATGGCCGTAGACTGAAGAAATGCATAAAATGTCATGGGGGATCAAAATGAGCAGTTGAGGGGCTTGAAACATGAATTCCTCCATGGCAAGACTTCAATTTTCATGAAATCAGATTTCATAAAAGTGGATAAAATTGAGGGGATAATAGATCTTGATGCTCATTATTTCCTTTAGAGTTATCTAAAACTCCCTGTCTATAGTAGACCAATATCTATAACATCCTAGACCTATCCAATCGGTTGGTAATATTTCGTGTCATGAGTCATGGACTGTAGATTTTACAAAGTATCTTGAAATTTTCTTCCTTATCACATGTTTAGATGGCATATCTCACAATCCAAAAAAATTGAAAGTACTAATCTATGGGGACAACTATCCTTTGTGTGACCTTCCACTTCAAAATCATTCACCAAATCCCCTGTGTGCGTCTCATTTGCCGATAGTTTCTCCAAATTCATTTCCGTAGTTGTGATCTCTGCTTCTAAAAATGGGCTCACCCCAGTGTCTATACTTGCAACTACCTCAATGCATAATGCTACTTCAAGTGCTTCACGTAATTTAGTGTATGTTTTATGTGATATTACCCTCCTAAAAGGTGTACTTAGACCTCCAACAAACCATTGTGTATATTTTTTTGCATTAGTATAATAAGACAACATAGATAACAACATTTTGAAATGGACATCATACTCTTTGACACTCTCAGTAGTTCCTTGCTTAATATCCTTGAGTGCACTTATACTCTTCTACTTGAACTTAGGGATGTGAAACTCTTTAAGGAAAGCATCTTTTAAAGCTACATAGTCTACGCAAGTCTGATCAGGGTCAAAATTTCTGTACCAACTATGTGCACACCCTTGTAATGTAGTAGAAAATTGAATTTCCCTACACTTAGAAGTCATGATTCTTTTATGTGCCATAGTATTTCACACATGTGTACATGTTTAGCAGCATCTTCTATGCCCCTATACTGGGAGATGAAGAGACATCTCCATGTAAATATTTTGGGGTTAGTGCAGACCTTTCCCACCTGATCTAGAACCTCTTGTGTTTCCTCTACCAAAAAAACCACTAGATCCACCGAGCTAGAGCCACCTATACCTCCTAATCTCAAACCTATAGTAGGGTCGCATCGGAAGATGTAATTCCCTATGTCCCAACTATAGATCGAACAGAACCCCAACAATATGCAAAGTGTTACTACTCCTAAGATAGTCCAAAAATCTACGTGCCTGAATTTTGTGTGGATGATACACCTGAAAAGGTACTCCCATATAATAATGAAGCCATTTGTGCCTGACATCATTATGCCTCTTATAAGACTCGCTCCTGCTCTCCCACTACTTGAATTAGCTTATTGACTATTTTTTTGTACTAGATGTTGGAAAACCAGGCACAAGAGAAAGGTTACCAGGTGGATTCAGATGCATGCCCGTGGCCCAGGTCATCTCTACTAGTGGGATTCTTCATGAGGCTGAGGAGGGTTCTCTTTCATGCTTTCTCAAATGGGGTAGTTCCCGATGCTCGTGCTCTATGTCTTTTGGGTGAACTTCAACTCCTTCCCAAACTATATTTCTCCATGAGCGCATTTTCTCTATAACCTCTTGTTGTTTCTCTACCTCCCACTCATGTGCCTCATTATACATAAGCTTCCTTTCCACTCTCTTTCACACTAGCTCTAGGTATGTCATCTTTCACCAAGCCCGCTCTTGCCCCTATGCATGGTGGGGTTTAGTTAGCCATCAATTTACTCTCTAAGTTTAGGGTTACCACCATAATTTCTATCACCCGGTGGAATTCGTTATAGGTAAGTTCCCGGGATATCACAAAAATTGGAATTTAGCTACCTTTGGGCATGAATAATTTGAAACTAAGTACTCCAAGATATAGCTATTCAAAACACACAAAACCATGTATCCACATCATGAGTCCAAATCATATCAGCATCATAAAGGGCATGGAATTACTTGTGTCCAAACAAGTGTGTGATACCTCCAATTCCATTTAGACACATAAGAAACCAACCACTCGTAATTTTCTATCAAAAAGATAGTGAATCTAAGCTCTCATAAAATTATTCATAGAGATTCTACTCCACCCATACACATGTGTCAAACTCAGATCCGGTCTTGCTAAATCTTCATGGATATTCCTCTTCCGGATCATGTATCCACTCAACACTTTCTAGGGTCAAGAAGTACATCTTCATTGCAAACCATATTGAAATGATTGAAAAATATGTCCCGAAAATGGAACTAATGATGCATCCTAGAATTCACCAAGTAAAATCGAGGTGTACTAGAACATAACTCAGCCTAGAATGAGCACTCACCCGAAGAGCACAAAGGTACTGACCCTCTTTAGGCTTTCTATTGCAAGATGTTAGCATGATGAATACTTAAAGCATTCAGATCCATGACTAATATATCATTCTACAATGCATGTTCAGATCTAGATCTTAAAGACTCATGAATCACATGATAAACATAGCGAGATCATTCATGTAGTAATAAACTATAACCATGATTAACACTTTGATTCAGTCAATAACCTCCATTATATTAAATGCTAGTAATACATAGAATCTTCTTACAATAATGGAATCATATGCTCATGTACGTAAAATTTTTATAGTATAATCTCACAAAGAATCCATTCCTTACATATTATTCTCTCTCTCACACACACACTTATACCATGCAGTCCATTACATATTTGCAAGGGTGTGGAATTTCCCTTCACCACTTGTCCAGTCCCCAAAATAGGTCGCATGCTATTATTAGTAGACATGCACTTTATTACAATAATAGCCACACATATAAGTGTGCTAACAACACACTTCTCCTAGTTAACATCGTCGTAGTAAATCTATTCTCATCTTGTACACATGCAAAGTGCTTTGTAGTCGATCCTCCAAAAATAACCAATGCTTGTTGCGTAATTTTCCAACTAGTTTGTGTGTTTCACACACCATCCTCCAAAAATAGATCCTCATCATGAAAATGGATAAGTCTAGAACTCCGCCTCTATCCTCAACATGTGATTCCTTCTCAATGCTCCCGCACTTTTGAAAACTCACTTCTCTTCCACATAAACCTTTTTCTATTTTTGCTAAGTGCCATATTTTGACTAACCAACAAAGGGTTGAGAAAACATAAGCACACATTTTATTACTCGAAATTCTTGCATAGTCCACTACATCCGAAGAGTAGAAGAAAGAATACGTTCAACAAGCCCATATGATGACATACAACTCAATGTAATTGAGAAATTAAAAAGAAAAATTTTCCCTAAGTCCCGAATACCTCTCCTCAAATATGAGAAGTGTTTACAATATATATATATATATATATAAGTGATGGGAAACGAGAGAAAGAGTGAAATTTGTATTTTTACCTTCACTCACCAAAAAAATTATTAAATGGTTTAGAAACTACATGGGAATATTTAAAAATCATTCCTCCCACATACTTTAGCTTATGGAAAAAGTAATGGGATGCCATAGTTCATTAATTGTGGTGGTTAGGATTGGAACTATTCATTTTCATGCTAGATACATTTTTAAATTTTTGCACATCTAACCTCAATAAAATTGATAAATAACATATTTATTACATAGATGACATTGATATCTTTCTAAAAATATAATTTTTTTGAAAAATGGAGCAATAGGTCAAAAGTTATGGCCATTTTAAGTTTGACGTGAAAAACTATCGTTTTCCTTTATTTTGCGGATTTTCTAGTTTTCTATAGCATTCCGTGGATTTGGTTTCTTGTGGCATTTTTTATATGGCGTGAATTTTTGTGGAACTTGTTTTCTACATTGTGGATTTCTACAAGGTACTTGTATTTGGTGGTGTGGCTTTCTGTGAAACTTATTTTCTATGGCACGGCTTTCTCGTAACACTTATTTTACGTAGCATGAGTTTCTACAACACTTATTTTCTATGGCATGGCTTTTACGACGTGACTTTCTATAGCACTTTGCAGATTTTTTTTTCTATAGAAATTACCATAGATTTCTTTGGTTTTCTCAAAATTTTCACTAACTCAGAATTTTCTGGGTTAGGGAGTTAGGAAAAATGGATTGAAGCCCCCAGAAAAAACAAAATTTCACCATTTTCTCTAGTTCCAATTTTCTCTAGTTATCCATTTTACCAAGGGGGTAAAAATGGTTACCAATTTTGTGACTCATGGGGACATCTTCCTACTAGATGAGCTGATCAGTGGCCTTATAACATCAATTGGGTGTGGAGTTAGCCTAGTAAACACAAATCTGATCTAAAACTTTCAAATCTGGATCTAAGCCACTTGAAACACTGTTGAAACTAGAGCTGATCTAAAGCCCTAATTTTCCATCTCATTATAATAATCTTTTGAATTAGGTTTTATGACACTGGAAAATTGTTTTGAACTTTAATTTCACTTCTCCCTTTCCTCTGTAATTATGATTTGTCGGGACTGAAAATGAATACTTGAACCTACCCCAAGATCTGATTCCTTTCAAGTATAAAAACAACAATCAGGCTGATGATTTCTTGGCAAGGATGAAACAATATAGAGTTTAGAAATACTTGTGGATTTGGATACACTTTGAAATGCCTCATAATATCTGATTTCCCCAAATGTTTCCTCCAATGGACTATGCAAGAGAAACAAAACACCACAACACACAATGTACAAAAGAGAAAGATCATACACACCCCAAGTTGAACATGTAGAGTGTGCATAAGCACTTCTTTCACTGAAAGTAACCTACTCCTACTAACAAAACATTGTGCTAAAAGAACTTAGAGGAATGAAAATCCTAAACTAATATGTACAAGGGTAAAAATTTGCATCGTAATAATGCTTGAGATAGATTCCATTGACTGGAATCAGTAATTCTTCACCATCCAACTTTGCTAGTCAAAAAGTGTTGCCTATTTTTACTTATCTCGCATCCCATTTTAGCACCAAGACTCCTTTGAATGTCCTTACTTTATATTTTTTTCAAATCTCATCTTGATCAATGATTGATCCTTATCTATGGTTTATATTGCATTCTATGTTGTTTCTTCCAACTCCATGAGTTTTACATACCTTATTTCCATGGGCTCAAACTCGGATAGCTCCGGATGCTTGAGCAACTCCAATTCTAGTAATTCAAGAGATATGGGCATTCTTTCTTCTCTTTTGTAGACTAGCTTGAATGAAGAGCCTCATGTAAACCTTTGGGTGTAATTATATGAGCCCACATTACCGATTTGATCTTTGTATGCCATGTTCTCTCGATTTTCATCTAGAGTCTTTATTATTCTCAGCAAATTCATTTTTGTGGACTCCACTTACTCATTACCCCGGGATAACAATTAGATGAAGTGCTAAGATATATTACATTTTTAAAAACCCCTTTGGTGATCTTTGTGCCAAGAAATGTAAGGGCATTATATGATATGATAGTAGTTGGGGCACCAAATCTAGTCACTATCCCCTCATAGAAGTCCAAAATACTAGATTAATTTTCCTCTTTGAGTGCCACTACGTAGGTCCACTTGGTGAAATAATTTTTTTCCATGAGTATCCACGTGTGGCCTTGGCTTGAATTCATATTGATTACCTTAATGGATTCTAATTCCCATTTCATGAAAGGTTGATCCAATGAGATTAGATGAAG
Source organism: Taxus wallichiana var. yunnanensis (assembly GCA_018340775.1). Lineage (NCBI taxonomy): Eukaryota > Viridiplantae > Streptophyta > Pinopsida > Cupressales > Taxaceae > Taxus > Taxus wallichiana. The sequence continues at coordinate 411,636,306 of CM031234.1, read as the reverse complement.
GGGGTAGAACTACTAGCTTTTCTTTCCCTATGAAGAATGCACACATTGTGTACCTATAAATCCATAAATAGTATTCATTTAACAATGTGGGCCAATAGTAACCAGCCTTCAAGATCTTGAGAGATGTTAATTGTGGAGAAAAATGACCTCCCACTTCTCCATCATGGGATTCATGTAGCACTTTTTCAATCTAATTTGTTCCAATTTACTCGAAGAGAACCCCATTCACATCATTCTTAAATAGAATTCTAGAAATGAGAGCATGAGAATGGATTGGAGTCCGAAATACCTTATTTTTGCTTTACTCACTCCAAAGGGAATAGACTTATTTTAAGATAGTGAATAATATCTTGAGTCCAACATTGGGTAGAACACCATCAATTAGTTGTTATTGATTATATTATAAAGCACTAGGATAACTTCTCTTTCATCATTTATTCCAAAATATATAATTGGAAGCAAGTTGTTCACACAAGCCTTTTCCATGGACTAGCTTGGTCACTTTGATTTTGATGTCATATTCCATTACATGGGTGATCCAGCCTTCCATTTTCTCATTCAAATCCTTGTTTAAAAGAAATGTCTTGACTCCAACATGAGACACTAACAACTGTATTTTGTTTTTGAAACCAAGTGTCTAAAATTCTTCAAACTCCTTATACATTGAGGAGATGTTTCTCAATAAAAGAGTACCTCACCTCATAGTCATCAAAAATTTGGCTGAAGAAGGCAATGGGATGCTCATATCCTTCCTTGTTTAGTTGTACCAAAATTGAAGAGATTGTGTATGAACCACCAAAGGCATAGAGAATGAATTCCTTAGAGAAATATGGATTAATGACAGCTTATAGATCGGTATATTACATGTTTGATAGCCTCAAAATTATCATTTTCCTTTTTGTCCATTTGAATGTCATGCTATTCTTCAACATTATTTTCAGTGGCTTAAGAAGAGTGGCGAAATCAGGCACAAAACTTCACACAAAGTTGATTCTTCCCAAGAATATTTAAAGATATTTCTTATGACTTGACAATGGTAGTGCACGAATAGCTTCAACTCTCTCAAGGTCAATTTTCAACCCTTCTTTACACACAATATGGACTAGAAAATTACCTTCATGAACCAAGAATATACACTTCTTTAGATTTAGGGACACTTCAAATCTCTTATGTCTTTGGAAAACTAGCCTCGGGTGAAAGAGGTGCTCATTGTATTTTTGAGAACATGATGATATCATCAAGATAAACAAGCACTATCTTATTAATTAGGCCTTGAATACCATATCTATCACTCTCAGAATGTAGCTCTAGTATTTGACATTCCAAAAGGCATCTTAGTATAACCATATGCACCCCATTTTGTGATGAAGGTTGTTTTGAATTAATCATATTCTTTCACCATGATTTGATTATAGCTCGAGTAACCATCCAAGACTACAAATATTTCTAAACCATCTACTACTTGCAATATTTGTTCCATAAACAAAAGAGGATAATGGTCCTTGATTGAATCTCTATTCAAATCATGGAAGTCCACACACAACCTGATTTCTCTATTTATTTTTCTCACTCGCTACCAATTTAGCAACCCAACTTTAGTGCTTGATCAGAAAAATGATGTTTTCCTCTATGATTTCATTCAATTATTTTCTCATGAGGGGTTCAATATGAGGATTCAACAGTCTTTGTTTCTACCTGATGGGCTTAGATTCTAGATCCAATTCAATAGTGTGTTCTATTAGTTTTGGATTAAAGCCTCTTAAATATTTATAATTCTAGGAAAAGATATTGAAAAATTCTTGACAAAGTTGGAAAATATCAGATTTTTCTTGCTGATTACTTACCTTGCCAATTTGTAGAACCTTACCTTCACCTACTGAGATAGGATATAAATCTTAACCCTTGACTTGAATGTTGGATTTCTCTTTCTAGAATTGATCATTGAGGTTGAATATTGATTCAAGTGTTACCAATCCCTTTGGAAATTTGGTAATCCTTAGTTGAACCACGTGATCTCCATACTACCTGATCTAGTTTGTCTTGGTTCCTAGTGGAGAACTTGGCTTATTCCTCGTAGAAAATTGATGATTTTCTGACTATTTTGAAACACTTACAAGATTTTGTTGTTCTCTGCGGGAAAACTAATCTTACTCCTAATTTGATGTGAGTCTCGAGTTTTTTTCTTAATACTTTCCACAACATCAAATTCTTCCCCAATTGTTGTAAGCTTTTGCACATCATCATTATTCTTTCTCGAGATGGAGATTATGTTAAAATATTCAAATTCTTCAATGAGATGCCACATTTGATTCTTGTAGATTTTCAAGAGACCATTCTTGGTACTTTTGAGTCCTCTAACTTGGTTTATAACCAGATCACTATCCCAAAACACCGGAAAGTTCTTAATTCCTTTCTTCCTTCCCCAATGCTAATCCATGAATCAATACTTTGTACTCAACTATGTTGTTTGAACAAACAAACTGAAAGGGCATGAAAATTTGTCTAGCGGATAAATTTGTGGATTTAAAGCCAACGCTATGGGAATCTAAGTCTCTCTACATTTGAATGGTGCAGCTACCATTTTTAACATGTAAAACCAAATTAGATTTATGGTGATTTTTCAACCAAAGATCCACAAGAACACTCCATCATTCCCTATGGTGATAATAAGAACTCCTCGCTATAGCATAAATTGATCCGAGAAAGGGGAGGGAGTGAGAATGGAGGGGGAAATCAATGTTGTGGGTAGAGTGTTAGATGCCTACATACATCAATTTGATGTTTCATTACATGCATTAATTAATAGAAGAAAGATAAATTTGTAATTTCTGAGCACAAGACAGAATAAAACACGCTGGTCACAAAGCACTAATCGATATTTGCATCGAGGGGACATAAAATTCCTTCCTTTTTTATTGATATCAGAGTTAAAACTTATACAATGAGTGGGAATAGAAGAAAAAAGTAGAGGAGAATAAAAGAAGACTAACAATAATTTTTGTCCTCTATTCGCAAAAACATGGTTCCAGTTTCCAAATTTGATTTCCTTATTGCAAAGACTTCAAAAAACCATTAAATAATTCGACCCAAAGCCATTACAAATAAATTTGATCATTTCCCTCTTCCAAATTCCTCCTCCATAAATAAAACACTTCTAACTTTCCCAAAAAGAGATTTTACGTGTAAAACTATGTTTTATATTTCAATTTTCCAGATCACATATGAACCATTTGATCCTTCGCCTTAATTTATTTGAAATCGGGCCATCCACGTGGTAGGAGAACATTAGAGCAGAGTCGGGGAAACTTTTTTATATTTTTTTACATGCCAGGGACGTTTTCTATTTTCTCAAAAAAATCCATCAAAATTTAAAATTGAAGTTCCCATCATGTGGATAATTTCACCAGATTTCCATTGATACCAAAAATGTGAAAATCTAAGCTCTAGATCGAAATATATGGCCTCTTGAAGATTTATGGAAAAACTAGAAAACTTAGGGAAAAATTCAGGTCTGCGGGCCAAAATTTGACCTTTTTCCTATTTTTTCAAATTGGGAAATTTTCCCCCAAAATCTCCAAGCCCGCACCAACTTGATGACACATGGCACTTTCTGGTTTGGCACGAAGGTGTAGCTTAAGTGTTTACCTTTCTCCTTTCATGAGCCTCTTGGCTGAATTTTGACTTTGAGTTTTTAGGCAAAAAGGCTATGTGTCACAAATTCCTCCCCGGCCTTGTGAGTCCATTTCCTTCCTTCATCGGGCATGTGGGCCAAATATTTCCTTTGCACCTTTTTTTCTCGCAAAAAGGGCTAAGTGCTCAAATTTTCTCCTTGTCTCCGCCGACCCACCAATTTCCTTGGCAAAATTTCCTTCTCTACTGTTGGCCCAAGACTCCCTGGCAAATTTTCCTCCTTACCTCTACAAGCCCACCCAAGGAAAATTTCCCATCCAAACTCCACCGAGCCATAACTTGCAAAATACAAGGAGTTAGGAGGACTTCCTTACCTTTCTGGAAAGCGGAAAAAATTCTCTATCTAATGAAGCAATACCTAGAAAATTTTGAGTGCCTAAAATGTGTAAAAAGTTGACTGAGGAAAAAAAGGGAGCTAGTTAACCTAGAATAAGAGGGAGCTTATTTTGGTTAACAAGTATGGTCAAAATATCAAAACTTTGAGATAGGAGAAAGTTGTCTTCCTTGAAAAATTCCAATTTTCACCTTTACACATTTGCAAGACAACATCTGGCTCTAGCTTGGGGACATGGCATGAGGATCTAGAATCATCAGTTCAAAACATTATAATGTTGACCAGTGCAATATCCATTGGGTATTGCAGAGTCATGTACAATAATCTTTGAAGGAAGGAAGAAGGAAGGAGGGGAAAACACAACAAAAAAACCACACCAAAACAAAAAATAAACCAAAACACACAGTAATGTAAAAGGGGAAACAACAAAAACTATGGTGGGGTGAGGAACAACTCACTTTCACTAGTGGTACAAGCTTCAAATATTTCCCACTTCTATACGATCCAGTGGAGTTCCATCCAAGTATGATAAGATAAAGTCATTGTCACCACAAGCTTCCTGAATTTGAAATAGACCCAACCATAAAGAATCTAACTTACCATGACTGCCATTTGGCTCTCTCCTCTTGTCCCAAAGTATGAAAAAATCTCCAGCTCTGAAATCCCTTGATTTCGTTCTTCTGTCAAAGAGATTATTCACTTTTAGCTGATGTTCTTTGATTTTTTCCACTACCTAGGATCTACTCTCTTCTAGCTTCTCAAGGAAAAAGATCCTCTTGTCAATTGAATCTCTCTGTATTGGTTGTCTTCCACTATTTAAAGCCGCTTGAGGGCTAGCATTTCAATTGTAATAGGAATCTCGCTTCAACTCCATATAGCAACTAAAAAGGTGACATGCCTATTTCCTTCTTAGAGTGATCCTATTAGCCCACAATGCATCATATAATTTTTTGTGCCAATTATTATTATTCTCATCAACAAGCTTGTGAATAATAGTCACAATATTTTTGTTGCTTGACTCATCTTGACCATTCCCTTAAGGATAGTAGTCAGAAGAATGAGCAAGAGAAATCCTAAATCCATAATAGAATTCTGTCAATTCCTTCGAAGAGAAATAAGTAGCATTGTCTACTATAATCTACTGATGAACTCCAAAATGAACAATGATATTCTCTTTTATGAAATTGCAGACAACTTCGTGAGCTAGACTATTTGGTAGGAACAATTTCCAGCCACTTAGTGAAGTAATCTATGGTGGTGAGCATGTAGGAATTCCCTACACTTGAATGATGGTTTAGAACACTGATAAATTCTAGACCCCATTGTTGAAGTGGTTCTTCAATCACCATGGGTTTGAGTGGCAAGGAAGCTAGCTAAGGCTTTCCAACCAAATTGCTGGCATGCTTTGAATTTTGAAACCTATTTCGTGCATCAACAAAGAGAGAAGGCCAATAATACCTACCTCTAAGAATTTTGTGGGTAGTCACCATGGCTGAAAAGTGTCCACCACAAGCTTGATCATGATAGGATTTGAGGAGTTTTTCTTGTTGTTCCTTATCAACACACTTGAGAAAATAGCCATCTATCCCTTTCTTGTAGAGTGCATGATTCCAAATTACATATTTGGCTACTTTCAGCCTAAGAGTTCTTCACTGATTATAATCTAAATGAGGAGGGCAGTCCCCATAGGTAAGAAAGAAAGTGATGTCTGCATACCATTCCTCTGTAGTGTTCACAAAGAGAACTTGTGGGCAATCTTCTGAGCAGTTTGGGCAAGTATCATCTCTTTATCCAAGCTGAACTTTGAGAGATTCATCTTCAGTAATAAAATTGCAAAAACCATTTCCTCTAACCAAATTAGAGGGCTTAATCTCCAGGTCATACTCTTGGATCCTTGTAATCCAATTTCCTCTTTTGGCTCTAGGATCTTGTTGTGTCAAAATGGACTTGATTTCACTTTCGGGGACCATCACTATGGTGTGAGAGTTGAGTATGTAAAATCTGAAATTCTTCACAGCCATGACCACTCCATATGCATGCTTCTCCAATTGACTATAATTTAGTTCACGCTTCTTCAAAGGGAATCTCATGAAAGAAATAGGTGCTTCTAATCCTTCATCATTCTTCTGAACAAGGACAATAGAAAGAGTGTTCTCCGAGGCATAATAGTACATGATGAATTCCTTGCTGAAATCTAGAGATACCAGCATTCGAGCTTTGGCAATGGCCTTCTTGATTTCTTCAAATGTTGATTTTACTTCACTACTCCATTTGAAACTTGTTTGAGGCTTTGTCATACAGGTGATATGCTTTGTTATTTCAAGAAATTTGGGGAAAGCAGTGGTAAAGAAAATACCTTCCTATAGAATGAGTGCACTCCTTTCTTCTTTGGTGGGAAGAGATGGTGCTTGAATAGAACTTACCCTCTTAGGGTCAATATGTGCTCCTTGCTTATTCATGATGTGTCCCAATATCTTGCCTTCTGTGATTCCAAAGATACACTTCTTGGGATTTAGAGAAATTCCATGTTTTCTACATCTTGTAAGAATCGCTCCAAGTGGAAGATATGCTCACTTCTCTTCTTTAAAAACACCTGTTAAGTCATCAAGGTATATAACAATGCAATGCTTGAGGTCTTTGAAAGCTAGGTCCATGGCTCTTAGAAAGGTGGCTTCCATATTGATCGGGCCAAAAGGCATCTCGCTATAAGCAAAAGTGCCCCAAGGAGTTGTTAAAGTTGCCTTGCTATAGTCTTCTTCGCCACTTTAATTTGATTATAACCTAAGAATCCATCAAGTAAAGAGAGAATCTCAGATTCAATAACTTATTGTAGGATATGATCCATGATCGGAAGAGGGTATTATCCTTGAGAGATGCCTGATTGATTTGTGAAATCTACACATATTCTGATCTCCCCATTTTTCTTTCTAACTCGGTATAATGTTGGGCACCCATGTTGAGTAGTGAATGGGGAAAATGGTTATGGCATTCAACATTTTGTTCACTTCTTCCTTGATAACATCAGTAATCTTTGGATTATAGGGTCTTTGCTTCGTGTGAAGGGCTTCGCATCTCACTTCAGAGGAATGGAATGATGCATTTCCTTTAGTTGAGAAGATTTGAGCTCATCGTAAGAGTAGGCCAGCACATCAGAGTACTTTGTAAGAAAAGCAACAAACTTCCTTTTCTATTTAGGTGAGCAACATTTTCCGATGTTGACCATCCTTGAGTCTTCAGAAGTCCTAATTTTTTCCTTGTCAAAATTAGATGGACAGCGACATGATAACTTTTCTTTTCACGAATAAATCTGTCATGCTTGTCAAACACATCCTATAGAGAGACTAGACCTTTGGGGATCTTGTTACCTTTCAATCTAATCATGCATTCACCATCCACTCTTTCAATTTCATATGATGCATCTTCAGCCACATGACTTCTCTATGTGGATTAACACTTCCCTTAAAGAAGAGATTATTAAAGTTGTCTCTATGCTCCAAGAAGTCTAAAATATGATTATCATCATTGAAAATTTGCTAGTGATTTGTGTTATCAGGTATGCTTGGTCTGAAAACCATCTCAATGGTTATTTTGTCCTTGCCAAAAGAAGGATGAAGAGTCAATAGGGATGCTAATACTTTAAGAGAATCATATTTTTCATTTTGCTATCTTGGGATGGCTTCAATAGAGAATGCATCAAAGAGTTCAATGCAATCCCACACTCTATTCCTGTAATGCCCGAGCCTTGGGTTCTTCACCTAGTATTGCTAGTGAATTTTCTTCACTATCACTTTTGCATCACTAAGGCATCTCATCTTTTTGATTCCCATGTCTTCCACTAAACTTATGACCAAGAGGAGAGCTTCATATTCTATTGTATTTTTGGTGTTGTTACACTACAATTTGTATGAAAAGGATGCATTACATTGGAAGGAAAATACAACACAACACCAGCCCCTAAGCCTTCTTTTTGAATGGCTTTCATCAAACTCCATAGTTCGGACTGATCTTTCTCGATTTCAAGGAAAGTGGAAAGTCTTCTTCTCCTTGTGAAGTAAGGAAATAGTTTCTTAATCCACAATCTTCAAAGAGGATATTAGCTCTTGGGTCATTGGAACTTCAAACTGTAAACTTCATTTTTCTTACCGGGATCAACTTCTACATCTCACCCTTTCTGGAATAGTTGCAAAGGTCTAATCCATCTTTATCTCTCCACCCAAGTCTCTACAAAAACTTCTACTCAAGATCATGCCAAAAGATGCTAGAATGTTTTCCACTAAAATGGTTAGAAGTACTTTCTTATCATGGTATTCACCAAAACCACTTGTGCATCTTTTATCCTTCATACTAGTGGTACTTGCTAAGATTCCATTGAGTAACAAGATCCGTTAACTCTAGTTAATGTTAGGTTGAGATCATTGGAAAATTTGAGTGCCATTACATTATCGAAGCTCCAGAGTCAATGATGAAATTATTGAGCTCAAAACCATTCATGAGAAGAGACAAGTAGAAGGGTTCCACCTTATCTGTTTGGGAAGAACTTAGGGCCAACATATTTTGAGTAGGTGGTGTAGATGGTGTTGGGAGTAGACCTTTAGAATTTGAACTTGAGGGTATATAACTACTTCTCCGAACAACATTGATTAGTCTATCAAACTGAGTAGGGCATGTTTGCAAGTATTCAATCTCTGAGAGTTGCACTATGGTCTTAATTGCATGTTCCACAAAATCAAATGGGACAATGTTGGATGAGGGGGAAGTTCTTGGGGAGTTAGGAAGGTATACATGGTAAGGGTCTTTGAGGAACTTTGGTTGACTTGGAAATTGGATTGTCTTTCGAGGGTGAGGCCATCAACTTAGAAAGAGGTGAAGGTGAAGCTATGGTCCAAGTTTTAACTGACTTAGGATAGAATTCATTAGAGGGAGGAGTGTTTTTAATAACTTTTGAGCTAAAAGAAGGAAAAGGTGACTTACTAGATATAACAACCTGATCTTTTGCAGCCATTTAGCCTAGTTTCATTTTGGCTGAATCCATTAAGGGTGGTAATGGTGAGCCTCTATTGATGATCTTCTTTTGTGTGGCTACTGGAGTGGGATCTTCTTTAGTTTTCTTTTCCTTTTGAGCCATAGAGGGTAGAGCATCTTTCTTAGATTGAGCTCGAGTGAAGATAGCACATGAGAAGCTTGGGGCTTCCTCTTATTCTTCCCATCATCAACAAACTTGAACAAGCCATTGTGTATTTCAACTTCTTCAATTTTGAGGTAGCCTTCGTAATCCTCTACTTTTTCTCCTTCATGTTTATCAATTTAAAGTATCTTCTCTTGATTCTCTAGTGTCATGATATAGCATTAACATGATGTGCTTCAAGGAAATTTGGTGATTAGGTGGTGCAATTATTTGTTTATCGGGGAAGTTTGGCCTCCTGGAGCATTTCTCATTGTCATTTGGGATAGTTGTTTCGTCAAGGCAACTAGATCATTTTCCATTTTCTCGGAACATAGGATCGTAGTTATTGAAGCCAAACTCTGACCATTCTACTTCCCATTTGGGCCTTTCACCTTTCTAGAGAGGATTAAGTCATCATCAATTTCAATGGAAAAGTCTTGAGCTTTCCTGAGTGTGTTTGGCTGGGCTCTTCGAGGAAGAAACAAACTTCGATGGCAAGGCATCGATGAAGAATTTTCTCGAGTTGTTTTCGTGGAGGCAACACATCTTTAGGGATTCTTCTTGTCAATCCGTCAAAACTTGCTAAAATGTCCCTCATGGATTAAGAGATTTCTTTCTTTATTTGGACTAATTGCACTAAAGCAGCTATATTGACCATCTTCAATGCTCTTGAATATGTTTTCAAATGATCTTCTAATATCTTCCCAACTAGTAATAGATCTTACATGAAGCATGTACAACCATTTAGTAGCCTTTTCCCGAAGTGATTCCACAAAGAGTCTAACTAACACATATTCATTCTCAACTCCTAATACACCACAAGCAGTGATGAATTTTGCTACATGTTCTTCAGGGAGTTGAGAACCATCTCCCCGAATTTGGGAAAATATTTTCTAGAGCCTCTTTGCAGATCATGAAGAGGTTTTGGAGGGAAAACGGGCGTGTGTTTCTTCCCATAAAGACAATAGGCCTACGTGCACATTCATGGTCACCCATTATGTTTCTATTTTTGGTTCCTTCGTCAGCTAAGGCTTCCTCTCTCTCTCTCGAAGCTTAGAGTCTTACAATTTCTTCAAGTTGAGATCTAATCTCTTCCTCTCTATGAAACCGAGCTATAACCTCTTCTTATTCTCTCTCCAAATCCTCAAAAGTAGGGTCAATCACTCCTCCTTTCCTCGGTGATGAGTATACCTTGTATTAGCCAACTTGAAAGTTTATTGTCTTCTCTGAAGGTGCTGGAATTTTTCTATCTTATTTTTTTCACATAAACCCTGAATTTTTGTAACAATGGTGAGATGATTTACACTCGCCAAATATGCCAAGTAATCTGTTGTTGCAGAAATCGTAGCACCCCCTGGATGCAAATCAGGTTTCTAAGTTGATGTTTCAGGCATCTAGTGTGATTGCACAACATTGAAACCTCTCTCCAAGTGTGGGACTTGTAAAATGAGAGAGGAATCTCCAGATTAGAGGTTGGTTCCTCAAACTCCTCTAATCAGATCTATTATTTTCACAATTGCAGAGGTTTGAATCCTAATTCTACCCTAAATTCCAAGGAGATAGAGATAGAAAGTGTAAAAATTGAAACTAAACTAATAGGTGATGCACCAAAGGAGTGGTGAACACTTCATGTTCATGAAAATTGACACAATTTCAAGAAATGCAACATGAAACATCATACACAAAGCCGATAAGATGCAATTAGAGGTGCGAAATGAAGCAAGACAATACAAACAAAGGACTGAAAATTGATCACAGAGTCTACATTGTCATTTTCACTGTCAAAATCCTTGCATTTGCAACATCAAAGAGGTAGAAACCTGTTACAATCATGAAGAAGGTCTGATACTTGCAAAAATCACTTGTTGAAGGTGAAAGAAGAAGCTTGCTATCCAAAAAAATGTTCAACCCCAAAAATGAGCCAAATCTGGCTTTTTACAATGCATGGGTCAAGCCCAAGAGAGAGAAAACGTGTAAAAACGTGGGAGCCATTCCCCATTGAATGAAGATGCATTAAAACAGCATGGGTGTCCTTACAGACCCATGCCCTGACATTTTTGGCCATGCTGAAGAAGAATGCGACCCATTTTGCATTAAAACTGGTTGTTGAAACATCATTTCTGGCCATTACCATGTGCTAGAGATGTTTCTTGATTTTCTCTCTCTAAACTAAACCAAAATGCAAAAATGACCATGGAATCTTGTAGATAATTTCACCAGCTTTCCATTGATATAAAGAACATGAAAATCCGAGCTCTGGATCGAAAGTTATGGCCATTTGAAGATTTAGGGCAAAAATAGGGCCAAAAATGGAATGGCGGGGAAAAAATTTGAATTTTACCCCTTTTTTGCATTTTGGAAAATTTTCCAAAAAATCCCCGCACTCTGCCATTTGGATGACACATGTCAGTTCTGATTGGCTGTGGGCTCATCCTTTGAAATTTTTCTTTCGGGCCCTTCCTTAAAAATTTTTGCCACTTGGACATGTGGCACTATTTTATTGGCTCGGGCCTGAGGGGCGCAATTTGCCTTTGAAAATTTGACATTTTTCACTTTGGGAAAATTTCCCATTTTCCCCATGCCCCGCCGGTCCCTGGGACACGTGGCGATGTCTCATTTGTTGATGGAGGCTGCGGGGAAACTTCCATTTTTGATTTTTTCGGTGAATACTTAGCCAAATTTTCCTTTCTCCTCCGCTGGGTCGATGGTGAAGACACGTGGCGCAATTCCATTCGCTGCGGGCCATGCGGGCCAATTTTTTTATTTGAAAATTTTGGCAAAACTTAGCCAAAAATCTAACTTCTCCCCGACGCCCACCATCTCCTTTGGACACGTGGCAGCACGCCATTCGCTGCGGGCCAAATTTCAAAATTTTACCTTGTGCCAAACACTTAGCAATTTTTTTCAACTTTCTTCCCCTTCTGACACGTGGCACGTTCTGATTCGTCCACAGCCCACGGGAAAAAAATTTACCTTTGAAAATTTTGACCAAAACTTGGAAAATTTTCTAAGTTCTTCTCTTTTCCCCGCCACTTCTTGGGACACGTGGCGGCTTCCTATTGGCCGCGGGCCTCCTAAGGGAAAATTTCCCACAAAAACTCCACTGAGCCATAACTTGAAAAATATGAGGAGTTAGGAGGAAAATTTTACCTTTTGGAAAACTGAGAGAGAGCTCTATCCAATGGTGCCATTTTTAGAAAGATTTGAGTGCCTGAAAATCAAAAATGGAGACTGAGGCACAAGAGAGGTAAGAACACAAGGAGTTAGCCACAAAAATGAGCAGGGGCACATTTTGGATAACAATTTTGGTGACTCAGAGGGGTCATCTGCCTGCTAGATGAAGATACCAGTTTCTGAAGCAGCCCATTGGGCATGGAGTCATCAAATTTTCTATTTTCTAGGAGGAAGATGGAATATCACCTGATGGAAGCAAGGACTGCAAAACATCTCCAGGGACAACAAGCCTATGCCAAAGCACTTAGGGAAAGCAAAACAACCTATAGAAAAACAATGTGCACAAGCACTTGGAGGAATGAAAACCTAAGCTAATATTTACAAGGTGGAGAATTTCCCTTTAGTAGCAATGCTTTAGATAGATTCCATTGACTAGAATATGCAGTTCTTCACCATCCAATGAAGATAATTGGAAGGCATTGCTGTCCTTACACTTTGTGACCATGTATGGGCCACTCCAAATGGCATCAAATTTTGAATTCCTTCCCATTTTTATCTATCTGCATCCCATTTTAACACTAGATCTCCAAATTGGAAAGATCTACTCTTGGCCTTCCTATCAAAGGTCTTCTTGATCAAAGCTTGATCCTTCTCCATTGCTTGGGATGCCTGATCTCTGATCTCTTGGAGCTCCATCAACTCTGCATATCTCACCTCCATGGGCCCAAACTCTAGCAACTCTAACTACTTCATGAGTTCCAATGTTGGCAACTCAAGTGACATGGGCAAGATTGCCTCTCTTCCATAAACAAGCCTGAATGGAGAGTTACCTGTGGATCTCTTGGGAGTTATCCTATCAGCCCATAAGGCTGATTTCAGTTTGGTATGCCAAGACCTTTGATTCTCATCAAGAGTCCTCCTAATGATCCTCAACAAGTTCTTGTTTGTAGATTCAGCCTGGCCATTACCCTGAGGGTAGTAGTTTGATGAAGTACTTAGGTAGATCCTATTCTTGATAGCCCACTCAGTCACCTTGGATCCAATGAATGCTAATGCATTATCTGAGATTATTGTAGCAGGTATGCCAAATCTGGTTACTATCCCCTCATATAAGTTTAAGATGCTAGACTCATTTGCTCCTTGAGTGCTACCGCTTTAGTCCATTTGGTGAAGTAGTCTGTGGCTATCAAAATCCACTTATGCCCTTGGCTTGAATTGGGATTAATGACTCCAATGAAGTCCAAACCCCATTGCATGAATGGCTAGTCAACTAAAATTGGATGCAATGGAAGGGCAGCAAGCCTCTCTTTACCTATGAAGAATGCACAATTCTTGTACCTTTTGATCCACGCAAAGCAATCACTGAAAATCTTGGGCCAATAATAACTAGCCTTCATAATTTTTAGAGTTGTCACTCTTGGTGCAAAATGACCACCATCTCGGTCCACCATAGAACTCTTCTAACACCCTATGAATATGATTTGTACTAATGTATCTCACCAGCACCCCATTCACATCTTTCTTGAACAAAACACCGTCTACCATGACATATGGGATAGCTGCAATCTGAAGTGTCTTCTTTGGGTCTTGTTCATCTCTGGAGGGCATAGGCCTATGCTTAGGAAGTGCATTATACCTTTGGTCCAGCAAGGAGTGGGGACAACATTATCCTCTTCTTGAGTGCTACCTTGCACATGGCTATCTTGAACTGTCAAAACAACCTCTTCTTCATTGCATACTCCTTTTTTCTTTCCCAGAATCATTGTTCACACAATCCTTTTCCTCTTACCAGCTTGGTGACCTTGATCTCAATGTCATACTCCATGACACGAGTGATCCAATCTGCCCTTTTCTCATTCAAATCCTTGTTGAGGATGAAGTCCTTTACTCACGCATGAGAGACCAACAATCGAACCTTGTTGTTTGAGACTAGATGCTTGAATTTCTTCAAGCTTTCGACTACCGCAAGTACATGCTTCTCAATAAAAGAATATCTCACCTCATAGTCATCTAGGCTTCGGTTGAAGAAAGCAATTAGCTTCTCATCATTGTCCTTGTTCTATTGTACCAAAATGGTAGAAATAGTATCATTACCTAAAAATGCATAGAGGATGAAATCCTTGGAGAAATCCAGTTGATGAGAGTTGGTGCTTGGGAGATGGCTTCTTTGATTGCTTCAAAAAATCTCCTTGCCTTCGCTGTCCACTTGAAAGCCATGCTTTTCTTTAACATTTTATTGGTAGGTTTGACAAGGGCTACAAAATCTGGGACAAACCTCCGAACAAAGTTTATTCTCCCCAAGAAACTCTGAAGGGCCTTCTTGTGGCTTGGCAATGGTAGTGCTCTTATGGCTTCAACCCTCTCTGGATCAATTGCTAATCCTTCTTTGGAGACAATATGGCCAAGGAGCTTTCCTTCATGTGCTAGGAAGATACAATTCTTAGGATTCAAAGACACTCCAAATCTCCTACACCTTTGGAAGACTTGTCTCAAATGAGAGAGGTGGTCTGCTGCATTCTTTGAAAAAATAGTGATATCATCAAGGTATATTAGCACCATGTTGTTAATCAAACCTTTGAACGCCATGTCCATTTCTCTTTGGAAGGTAGCTCCAGCGTTGGACAGCCCAAATGGCATTTTCCTGTATGCATAAGTTCCCCATTTGGTTGTGAAGGCTGTCTTGAACTGATCTTCTTCCTTCACCATAATCTGATTGTAGCCCAAGTAGCCATCAAGTAGTGAAAACCTCTCGGAGCTAGCCACCACTTGCAAAATTTGCTCCATAGAAGGGAGTGGGTAATGGTCCTTGAGAGATTCTCTATCCAAGTCTCTAAACTCAACACACAATCCAATCTCTCCACTCTTCTTTTCTGATGGGACTAATTTGGAAACCCAACTAGAATGCTTGATTTGGAATATGATCCTTGACTCTATCAACTTATTCAATTCTTTCCTCATGAGAGGTCCCATGTGTGGATTGACTAGCCTTTGTTTCTACCTGATGGGCTTAGTATTTGGATCCAACTCAATGGTGTGCTGAGCTAACTTGGGATTGAAACCTTTCAAATATTCGTAGCTCTAAGCAAACACATCAGGAAACTCTTCACACAATTTGTGTATGAACTCATACCTTTCTTGTTCGGTTGTCATCTTTCTAATTTGCAATGGTTTGTTCTCTTCCACCAAGATGGATACTCGAATATTCTCTCTTGACCGAATGTTTGCTTTCTCTTTCCTAAACTGATCATTGGGATTTAAAATGGACTTCAAAGTGATAAGTCCTTGGGCAGCTTGTTAGTTCTCACTGTACCACTTGGTCACCATCATCTGCTGTTCCAATTTTTCCTAATTTTTAGTGAGAACTCAACTTCTTCTTGCAAGAAATGGATGATTTGCTGGTCATTCTCAAACACTTGCCAACTTACACTGTTATCCGGCACTGAAGTCCTCACAATCACATGGATGTTTGGTTGTACCTTGTCCTGTTGAATGCTTTCCACAATATCAAAGGCTTCCCCAACTACCGCAAGCCTGTCGCAGTAGCCTAGTTTTCTTTCCTAGGAATGGATTTGATGCCAAAACCCTCAAAATCTTCAATGAGGTCCTATACCTGTTCTTGTAGCACTTGAGTAGATCATTCTTGGTAGCATGCTGTCCCTTGACCTGATTTACAATCAATTCATTGTCACCAAAGACTTGCAAGTTCTTTATTCCTCTCTTTATTGCCCAATGCATCCCTTGCACTAAGGCTTCATATTCAGCAGTGTTATTGGAGCATGCAAAATGAAATCTAAAATCTGAATAGTACTTTACTCCTTGAGGTGAAATAAGCATAACTCCACCTCCTGCACCTTGTCTACTCCTTGATCCATCAAAAAACAGCTGTCATACCTCATTGTCATCCTTGTGGTTTGGCTTGGTGATGCTAGGAATGGGTTGATCTTCTTGATGTATGCAATAGACCCCTAGCTCAGATTCTTCTACTTCTTGATAAGGATCAAAAGCATGCACCTTGTTTTCCCATTCATCAAGAGTTAGATCCGGGATGCTTCCAACCTTGGTGTCAGCTTCATCAGTGCTTGGGTGATCTTCTTGATCAAATGCCAAATAGTTGGCATTGATCTGACTTGGAGTGTAGGGCTCAATGTGGAAGTTTGCAATAGGTTCAGACCTGATTGTAGCTTTGGTTCCATACCTTGTTCTGAACAGCATGTGTGACCAATCAATAGACAAATATCCTCCAATCTTGGCTATGAAATCTCTTGACAAACATAGGGAAAAGAGTGGTGGAAGGTCTATAACTGATACATCTTGTAAAACAACAACATTTGGACATGCATGCAAGGTAAGACTCAAGTTTCTAATCACCCCAACTGTTGTTACTGCTGTCCCATCCAACTGCACTACCCCTTTGGATATGGTTTCATATTGAAGTCCTAGCTGATCAGCTATTTGCTTGGGCATCACTGAGCTACTTGCCCCGGAATCAATCATGCAATTGTGCACCAATTGGTTTCCAATGATTAATGAGACATAAAAAGGAGGGGGCTTCAACATTTTACCTTGCTGTCCTCCATGATTCCCTTCAGGCTGGGCAGCATTTGTGAGCACCTTCTCTTGCATTTGGACTTGCTGATTCGAAGTTGGCCAGTCCTTCATGGCAGCTTGTAGCAAATCTCTCTGGCCTGGGATAGATAGGGATTCCCACATTGATATATTTACATTTGTCTTCTTCATCTGATCAATGATACTAAATGGTGATGAAGGATCTCTTTGCTGTCCCTTGGTTTGCATATTCATCCCTTGCATGTGGGCAGCAACAACTGGTATTTGAGTTGGTCTAGGAGCTGTTCTTGGCTGCCCTTGTGCATTTACAACTGGATTTTGTTTGCCAACCATTTGTGGAGCCATAAAAGGTTGTGGATTGGTTGGAGCTAATGGTTGTTCTTCACCCAAATTCCTTCTTTTTGACCTTGTGTTGGCTGCAACACCTTGAGAGACTATTTGATTTATGCCACAAAAATCCTCTTCCTACCAGTTCACAAGTGTGGTGTCATTTGGAGCTGATTGCTACTAGAATGTTTCTTGTTGTTGGTTGTTTCCTTGACTGCCCTCACCCTCCACACCAGTAGTTGTCACCATTAATGCTTGATTCAAGGCACCGTTGAAGCACATAGATTGGTTGTGAGGTTCATTGCATGGAAAACACCAATCATACTCCTGAGCAACGTTGTTTTGTGTTGGCACCAATGCCTTAGAGGCAGATATAGCATTTGGATTATAGGGCTGAAATGGTCTGTTGGCAGGAGGCCTTGCTTGATTTAGATTTGCAGCTAGATTGGGTGGTCTATGAGGTTGATATGGCTGCCTGTTAGGCTGAGCTTGAGGCTAGAAGGAAGGTCTAAAACTTTGGGCTTGTTGCCTCTTGAGAGTAACCAACTCATTACCTAAATTTTGCAATTGCTTCATGACTTCTTGAAGCTCATTTGGGGCACTTGGAGATGAAGTAGAAGCTTCATTTGAACTCTGATTTCTAGGAGTGGGAGAAGGAGCCAAATTAGGTGCTTGATTAGTGTTTGGGCTCTCTAAACTTGGAAACAATGGCATGGGAGGTCTAGGGGCTAGTTTTCCAGCTTGGATCAAATAATTTTCAGCCCTAATGGAAATGCTATAAGCCATAGGGATAGTTATGCCTCCCATGGACTGAATCAACATAGAAATATCAGAATTTAGAGCTTTGAGATAGTAAAGAAAAGCACCTTCTGCTATTGGCTTGACTGCCACTGGAATTCTCTCCCAAGTCCTTTGAAATCTGAAGTTGAAATCAGTCAGCTACTCATTGGGAGGTCTTTTGATGGTTGTCATTTACTGCTCCAAAAGAGACAAGTTGTCTCCCTTATCTAAAAATTTCTCATGAAGTGCTACACATAGCTGGTTCCAATTTTGAATAGAACCTGAGGCAAGGCTTCTAAACCATTGCAAAGCCTTCCCCTTGAATGAAGATGCCAACAATTTGACAGCAACTTACATCTCATTGATTTCATGAATTGCACAAAGGTTGGCAATGTCTTTAACATGATCACCAGGAGTAGTCTGATTCTCTCCAGTGAAGTATGGAATGTTCTTCAAGGCTGCAATTGGAATTGGATTTTGTGCATTGAGAGCAAGTGGGCTGCTACCAGTGAAATTGACATAGGGGTTGTTTTGTGCCATTCTAATTGGTCTTAGAACCCTTGTTGACTGAATGAAAGGCCTACCAGGTGGAGGAGTTGAGAGAGTTCTGTTTGGTGGAGATGGAGACCTTTGAATCCTTCTTCCTCTTTTCCTTCTTCTTGGAGATAACTGTAGATATTCAAACAACACCTCTTCTTCTCCAGCTCTTGACCTTGTAGTGATTCTTCTCATGAGCTTTCAAGTCTGCACTACTAAAACCATCTGATTCTTCCCCTTGAGTCACTAGATGTGTAATTTATAGCTATTTTAAGCAAGAAAATTACAGCGAGATACACATCAACTTTGCTGCAATGAAAATGAGACCTCTAAGGTCCCACCAGGTGTGCCAAAATTGTTGTTGCAAATCAGCAGCACCCCTGGATGCAAATTAGGTTTCTAAGTTGATGTTTCAGGCAACTAGTGTGATTGCACAACATTGAAACCTCTCTCCAAGTGTGGGACTTGTTAAATGAGAGAGAAATCTCTAGCTTAGAGGCTGGTTCCTCAAACTCCTCTAATCAGATCTATTATTTGCACAATTGCAGAGGTTTGAATCCTAATCCTACTCTAAATTCCAAGGAGACAGAGATAGAAAGTGCAAAAATTGAAACTAAACTAATAGGTGATACACCAAAGGAGTGGTGAACACTTCTTGTTCATGAAAATTTACACAATTTCATGAAATGCAACATGAAACATCATACACAGGCTGATAAGATGCAATTAGAGGTCTAAAATGAAGCAAGACAATACAAACAAAGGACTGAAAATTGATCACAGAGTCTGCATTGTCATTTTCACTGTCAAAATCCTTGCATTTGCAACATCAAAGAGGCAGAAACCTATTACAATCATGAAGAAGGTCTGATACTTGTAAAAATCACTTGTTGAAGGTGAAAGAAGAAGCTTGCTATCCAAAAAAATGTTCAACCCCAAAAAATGAGCCAAATTTGGCTTTTTACAATGCATGGGTTGAGCCAGAGAGAGAAAATGTGTACAAGGAATACTTAGCCAAATTTTCCTTTCTCCTCCACTCGGGTCGATGAGCACAATTCCA
The DNA here is from genome assembly GCA_018340775.1 of Taxus wallichiana var. yunnanensis. Classification (NCBI taxonomy): domain Eukaryota; kingdom Viridiplantae; phylum Streptophyta; class Pinopsida; order Cupressales; family Taxaceae; genus Taxus; species Taxus wallichiana. Next base: position 411,616,674 of record CM031234.1, on the reverse strand, counting down.
TTATTTGCGGGCCATGCGGGCCAATTTTTTTATTTGAAAATTTTGGCAAAACTTAGCCAAAAAATCTAACTTCTCCCCGATGCCCACCATCTCCTTTGGACACGTGGCAGCACACCATTCGCTGCGGGCCAAATTTCAAAATTTTACCTTGTGCCAAACACTTAGCAATTTTTTCAACTTTCTTCCCCTTCTAACACGTGGCACGTTCTGATTCATCCGCGGCCCGCGGGCAAAAATTTTACCTTTGAAAATTTTGACCAAAACTTGGAAAATTTTCTAAGTTCTTCTCTTTTCCCCACCACTTCCTGGGACACATGGTGGCTTCCTATTGGCCGCGGGCCTCCTAAGGGAAAATTTCCCACAAAAACTCTGTCGAGCCATAACTTGAAAAATATGAGGAGTTAGGAGGAAAAATTTACATTTCTGGAAAGCTGAGAGAGAGCTCTATCCAATGGTGCCAGATTTAGAAAGATTTGAGTGCCTGAAAATCAAAAGTGGATACTGAGGCACAAGAGATGTAAGAACACAAGGAGTTAGCCACAACAATGTGCAAGGGCACATTTTGGATAACAGTAACCTCTTTCAGTCGAAATGATATCCTTTAGACATGACCGTGCAAAGAAGGTTTTTTGAAGGATTTATAAGAATTTTGAGTTACATCAATGTAGTTCATATGGCTGCTCAATCTCCAAAACTCTTCTATTTAAATCTTTTTGTATTTTTGGATCACAAGGAATTTCGGACATCAAAGGATAACTTAATGATATTTTAAAAACCTTGTGGTCATTTTGGGTGTATATGCTGCAACTCTACCCCACGGTGGGCACCAAAAATTGTTGCCAAGAAAATTTGTCTTGTGGAAAAATTTGTGGATTTTAGGCCAACGCTATGGGAATCTAAGTCCCTCTGCATTTGAATGGTGCAGCTACAATTGTTTAGTATGTAAAACAAAAGTGGATTTATGGTGGTTTTTCAATGAGAGATCCACAGGAATACTCCATTGTCCCTATGGTGATAATAACAACACCGAGCACTATAGAAAAAATTAATTTGAGAAAGGGGAGGGTGTGAGAATGAAGGAGGGGGAAATCAATGTTGTGGGTAGAGTGTTAGATTCCTACACACATCAACTGGAAATTTCATTACATGCATTAATTAATAGAAGAAAGAAAAATTTATAATTTCTGAGCACAAGACAGAATAAAATACGCTGGTCACAAAGCACCAATCAATTTTTCCATCAAGGGGACATAAAAATCCTTCCTTTTTTATTGATCTCAGAGTTGAAACTTGTACAACGAGTGAGAATAGAAGAAAAATGTAGAGGAGGAGAATAGAATAAGACTAACAATTGTTTTTTTCCTCTTTTCGCAAAAACATGCTTCCATTTTCCAAATTCAATTTCCCTATTACAAAGACTTTGAAAAACCATTAAATCATTTGACATAAAGCCATTACAAATGAATTTGATCATTTCCCCTCTTCCAAATTTCTCTCTGGCAAAGAAAACACTTCTGACGAGCCCAAAAAGAGTTTCTGTGTGCAAAAATGTGTTTTATATTTCAATTTACCAATTTTCATATGAACCGTTTGATCCTTTTCCCTAATTTCTTTGAAATCAGGCCATCCACGTGGTAGGATAACATTGGAGTGGAGTCGGGGGAAACGTTTTTGCATTTTTTTCATGCTAGGGATGTTTTCTCAAATTTTTCCCACAAAACTCCATCAAAATTTAAAATTGAAGTAACCATCATGTGGAGAGTTTCACCATATTTCCATTGATACCAAAAAAATGAAAATATAAGCTCTAGATTGAAAGATATGGCCTCCTGAAGATTTAGGGAAAAAATGGCAAAATTAGAGCAAAATTTGGGTCTGCGGGCCAAAATTTGACCTTTTTCCCTCTTTTTTCAAATTGGGAAAATTTTCCCCAAAATGTTCATACCCCGCCAACCTGATGACATGACACTTTCTTATTCAAAGTGTGGAGATGTGGCTCAAGTTTTTACCTTTCTCCTTCACGGCCTTACAAGGCTAAATTTTGACTTTCAGTTTTTAGCAAAAAGGCTAAGCTGTCATGAAATTCCTCCTTGGCCCCACGAGTCCATTTCCTTTCTTCATCAGGCCCACAGGCCAAATATTTCCTTTACACCCTTTTACCGTAAAAAGGGCTAAGTGCCCAAATTTTCTCCTTGACTCTGTGGACCCACCAATTTCATTGGCAAAATTTCCTTCTCTGCACCACCGCCTAAGACTCCCTAAAAAAATTTCCTCCTTACCTTCTCGGGCCTGCACAAGGAAAATTTCCCCTCCAAACTCCATCGGTCCATAACCTACAAAATACAAGGAGGTAGGAGGACTTCCTTACCTTTCTGGAAAGGGGAAAGAATTCTCTATCTAATGAAGCAATACCCAAAAAAATTTAGTGCCTAAAATGTTTAAAAATTTAAGCGAGGAACAAAAGGAAGCTAGTTAACCTGGAATGAAAGGGAGCTTATGTTTGTTAACAAGTATGATCAAAACATGGAAACTTTGAGATAGAGAAAGCTTTCTTGCTTGAAAACTTGTAATTTTCCCTTTACACATTTATGAGACAACAAAGTTGATTAATCCATTAGTACTTCAACACGAAAATACCTCATTAGATCACACCAATATCTGAAACACATCATAACATACCTCTACCAACTATCCAAGCCGATTATACACTTCTTCATCATATATTTTAGCTAAAACCCCCTCATATGTTCATGATTAGTTTTGCACCTTAAAGAATTTAGCGGTCAAAAATTTGGAAGAGATATTTCTTCAAATAATTGTATACAACCTACCAAATTATTTTCATGATCACTTATCACATGTCCTAAGATAGTTCCCACAATTGGTCTTTCATCATGAAACCCGTGACATATGAATGTACCTACAAATCTTCACAAAACAAGGGTTTTTATAGCTTATCATCACCTAAGGAATCTATAAATTCTGCCAACATGAGTTCATAAGAGTTCTCTACATAATTAAACCTTCACATTATCTTTCCCAAATCATTTCATCGTCAAACCCATCATATTTTTCAAATCGATGTGAAGCTAGGGTTTAGGGAGGGTTTATATATAATTGACTTCTTAAAAATAATTCATAAATGATAGGGCATCATTTTACCGCATTCTAAGCTGTAAAACAATATTAAATCCATTCCTATAAATTATGAAAGGACCAGGAAAATATTTCATGTGTGAATGAGCATTTTAATGTTGACCATCAAGCTAGAAATGAGTGTTTTGAGAAATTGATAAAACCAATAACAAGTTTTCATGCTTTCTTCTTTAACTCTTGAATTGAAACTTCACATACACACCTAGGATGACCTTCTTCATGATATATTACTCTCATATATGCTCTGTAACCTTTGAAAATCATCATGCATGATGGTTTTTCCAAGCTTTCTTTCGTTTTCCTCTATGTATTTCTTTAATAGGACCTTAAACATGCACTAAACATATGAACTATGGCCTTGTACTTCTTCCACACATCATATGTAACCTAAAAATACTCCAAACATACTTTTAATGACCTTCTCTACCTCATACCTCAAAATATCATTCCAATTACTTATACTAGGTCTATAATTAGGCATAGAACGACATGTCTCAACACATGATTCAAGTAAACATATTTTTTTCTTCATCCTTCAAGCTCACTAACACCTCTAAGACAAATCCCTATATATTATTGACACCATAGAAACCTCTAACCATATTTTAAGCTCACTTACAAAACACCACACTAGTTTTACCATGCACTAGATCATGCATATGCACCAATACACCACACCATGACACCAAGACACCTCACTACCAATCAACCTTTACTAATTTTACTTTATTCGATATCAAATTCGAACTTCTATGCCAATAAACAATATTGACATCAATCCTACTTGACATCAATGAAAACAAGAATGATACAATGTCTAACCTCTTTAAAAAAATTCATCTAATTTCAACAAAAATTCACTTGATTTATGCTATATTCAAAAAATAAACCCTAAACTAGTGTTTATGAGCACCCAAGAAGCAAAATTTTGTGTATATTAGATACATTATTATTTCAATCTTTGATTCTTACGTTTATAACTATGGTTTTATCTCTCTGACAACTTCCCTCTTTAATTCATAGCCCCTAAAACTCAATAAATTATTAATAACCCTAAGGATTGAATTCTTTTTCCTTAAATAAACCATGTTTTCCACACACACGTCTATCAATAATCTATTCAATTTCATCTTAGTATCACTCTTAAACTTGGGAACGTATTCTAATAGTTGTTCACTTGATTTTTATAGTTAACCTCAATCTTGATCTCATCATTTTCTTCTTATTCCATTAATAACACTCAAGAATTCATCAAGAAACCATACATGTTTTATTTAAAATGAAAATTTATTATTTTCTTATCTCCTTGACTATAAGATGCTTCATCCACACCATTAAATTCCTATTCTACATGTTCTTATCCACTTGTACATTCTTTACTTAATACAAATATCTTAGATACTTATATCACATCACAAATTCTCATCAAAATCACTAAGTCTATAAATTTGAATATCTAACTAACACATCCATGTCGACATTGATAATCATTCAAAGAATACAAGATACATATTATCATGTAATTTTAAGCTCATTAATTACACATATCAATATGAATTCCATAACAAGACTCATTTTATTGATATGTATTAGAATCATCTTCATTATTTTACAAGAAACTTGTTCCTACAAATTCCTTATACTCAACCTTATAGGTTATTTTTATAAGGAAGTTATGTTTCATGTTCTTCAACTTCTAATCCTTTCCTTTTATTTTCCTTACTCCTCCCTATTTGAATATAACTCATTATTGACGTAACACGTGTGTAGAATAAGTAATTCTAAAACACTAACAAAGTGACTAACCACTTTATGGTGACACTTTATTAAGGTTTATAATGCCCTAGATACATGAATTTAGATCCTTTTATCCCATTTATAACATTTCATGATCATTGTACCTTTTGAACAAATTTACAAATTAAAAATTTAAATATTCCTTTTAGAGGAAATTCCAAACTACCCATTTAACATGCATGGAGGGACTTAAGATACCTATGAAGGACTCAAGAACACCTGAAAGTGCACCCATGACCTAATACAAGATAAAACACATGCCAAACAAAAATTTATCTGTAAAATCTTGATGCTCTTGCATCATTATCCCTAGGTGGAAGAATTTTTGTGCCGGCTTAAGTAGCTTTCTTCTTATTCTTCTTCCAATTGTAGTGTTTCTTTAACTTTTTCCTTATTTCAGCTATGTCTTCATCATCTTATTTTTTTCTCCATCTCTCTCTTCTATGTTCTTCTTCATGTTCTTGTTCTCCTAAATGCAACTAACCTATTTTATCTTCTTTATTTGAGCTCTTTTAAGATATTCTCTTTCAATTGCTTTCATTTCTTCATCTAGTATACCCAGGACATACAATCTAAAAACAAACATAATGTATATGAAAAACATGAATACTTTTCATTCTCCATCACTTTTTTTTGTATGTTCTATAGTTTCTCCGTCTCCAAATCAACACGTTTAACTATTTTGTCTTCATTTTTAGCTTCATTTACACCCTCTCATGCTTGAAGAAATTCATTTTCTTCCTCAAAACAATAAAAGAATAATAAAACTCCTCTTCATCTTCATTATCTTCTTCGTATCTAAAAAAATTTCATTTTCATCCTTTTTGAGATAAGCTAAGAAGCTTGGTATAACTTATTCTTCATAACATTTCATGATCATTAAAAATTTTGATCAAGCTTTATAAATTCAAATATTTAAATATTTATTTTGGAGGGAAACTCTAAAATACTCATTTAAAATACATCGAGGGACTTATGATAATTATGAATGACTCAAAAAAAATTGAAAGGACCCCCATAACCTAATACAAGATAAAACTAAGCACAAACCAAAATTTACTTATGGACAAATTTGTTGTTCTTGGATCATTATCCCTAGGTCGAAGAATTTTTGTGCTAGCTTAAGTAGCTTTGTTCTCTCTTTTATCTTCTTTGTCATGTTCTTGTTAAAAATGCAATTAGTCTATTGTATCTTCTTCATTTGAGATCTTTTAAGAGCTTCTATTTCAAAAAAATCAATTCTTAACCTATTATACCTTGAAATACACATTCAAACCATATATTAGATGAAAAACATAAATACTTTTAGTCTCCATCACTCTCTTCTACATGTTCTCTAATGCTCCATCTCTAAATCAACCCTTTCAAATGTTTTGTCTTGATTTTTATCTTCTTTTACACCCTCTTATTCATCGAGAAATTAATTTTTTCCTTAAAATCTGTAAAATCATAATAAAACTCCTCTTCATATTCGTTTTATTCTTGGTATTTGAAAAAATCTTCATTTTCATCCTCTTTAAGATAAGATAAGAGGATTGTTATAACCTCTTCTTCATACAATTTATGATTTTGCTCATACACTATCTCTTTAACCACCCCTTCATATTATTTATTTACCTTCTTCTCCATTTGTCTCATATTTATGTCTTCTTTTATAATCTCTTCTTTCAGATGCAATCTCTATTTTATCTTAACAAGTAGCCCTATAGGCTACTTAACTCTTCTACTAATCACCATTCCCATTTATTTGTTTCTTTCCTCCACACTATTTATTTTAAGTAATTTATCGAACTTCCTATTTATTTTATGAGTTATTTAGATTATTTTTCAAACCATAAGTTTCTTTTCCTTGATTCCTCTTAAATATTTTCTTCTTTATTCTTTATATCTCTCTCATGTTGCTTCTTCATCTCGCTAAATAACATCATCAATCCCAGTAACTATCTCTTATCTTTCAATTTTCTCTCTTTTTCTATTTAATGAATCTTATTCACCTTTCTCTTTTTCTCACCTAGGTTATTTTACACACCTATTTTTTTGAATTGCTTCCTTATTTCACTTTTTTCAGGGATTTCCTACCAATTTTCACCTTCTTTCTCTTATCTCTTTCTTATAAATTATTTCAACTCAAAAATTCGTTCACACACTAATAAAACTTATGGTTAATAAACATAATTCAAATATAAAAAAACTCTCTTTGATACCATTATATAGAAAGGGGACAATAAACTACACAAAAAATGTATAAACCATTATGAATGCAAAGTGATCCCAAACATACCGTCAAGAATCATGAAAAGGTCAAAGTTTCTTTGTTTTTTTGCATTTCCAACGTTCTAAAACAAATTTTTATTTCTTATTACCTCTTAAATCCTTATAACAACTTAGATATCATGTTAGATAAAATATCATTTAGCTTTTCTTCAAAATCAAGCCCCTACTTAATCCTTAGAACCTGATTTGAGCTTATTGGTCATTGTTTTCATATGTTTCTATAACCCATTATCACCTATCTTTCCCACATTCATCTCAATACTTCACTCAAACCACTATATTTTACAAGTGACATATTTTATCTTTCTTTTATAAATCCTTCTTGACTATCATCAAATACTTCCCTCTATATTTCTTATTAACTCTCAACTAGTTTGTGCTAGTTCCTTTCTTTCAAACTTTATGTTCTATCTTTCAGTTTTTTCTTACTATTTCCATCTCCTTTCAACTTTTATTCTCACATTATCAGGTCCAAATATTTTTACCTTGTTTCAACTCTTCTAATAATGTATTCTCAAGAATTTAGCTTTGATTGTGCTAACTTCCCTATTTCATCTTCCAAGACATTATAAGATTTTGACTAACATGGTTTACATTCTTGTTAAATGAATATCAAGGTATTTACACAAATTCATTGTTCAATTATGCTTACACTTGCATCACAAGTACTTTTTTAACTATAGACTATTTCTTGGATTCACTTCTCTATTTTGGTGGTTTGACTTAACTCTATTTTTCTTTATATAACCTTGTCCTTTTACTACGATATAATTGCATCATGTGTTATGATTTTTATAGTATGGTGTCTAAGGCTTCTCATGACTTGTTAACCTGCTACATTTAACGAAGTCATTAAAATATTTTGATTAGTTTCAAAAGAACATTGTCACAATCCTAATCATAGAAAGTCTTTTAATCCTCCCTACATCACTTCAATCCGGACCTCATTCAAATACTTAAAACACCTTCAATATACCATGCATAGGATATTATTTTCTTCCCATAATATTATTAACTTGGAAAACATAAATATATTTCTCTCAATTGTTATTCATCCTTCAAAACCTCCTATACAATTTATATCCTTATCCAAGAAGACATTTGTTGATAAGTTTTTGTATAGTCAAGTATCTTCAAAAATAAATTACATTTTCAGGTACTCAATAAACATATACAACTACCAAATAACCCTTGAAAAGATTTTATTAAGGGAACATACTAATTTTCAAGTTACTTCTTCCAATTAGGTATTCCAAACCATCAATGAAGAATATCGAGAAATATTTTACCTACAAGCCCAAATATCCTAAAACCTATAAAACATCTTAATTAAACATGATCATATGCTTTATAAAAATATCATGTAAATTTAACCAAAAATTCATGCGTTGTAGAAAATTTAACAAATGAAAACATTTCTTCTTATTTGTTAAGAGTTGAAGAAGTGGTCAATATCATCATAGGTCTTGAGAGAAGATGGTGGAAAAATAAGTTATTCAAAAGGTACCGAGGTCCTTGACATCCAAGTTTGATCCTAAGGTTTCAGTTATTGAAATAGAAAATAATTTGAGCACCTGCAGATGGATGAGCTTCATGGGATTTTGATAACGTATGAGATGAGAGATAATGATGAAAGACCTCCCAAAAAAAGATTCTTTCAAGATTTAAAAGAAGGGATAAGGTAAGAAAGTAAAATATATTTCGAATCAAAGATTTATTGTGAAAATATAGAATCCGTATTTGTTAGAAGACTAAGAAGAGGATAAGATATGTACAAAGATAAAAAATCCTTTAAATGTTTTGAATTTTGTAAGATTGGTCATTTTTTAAATATATGTCCTAAAAATAATAAAGATAATATTCATGACTTATGTGATCATGATGATGAGAGGAAAAGAAGTCTCATAAGCATGACAAAGGGAGTTATAAGAATCATTATGACAAGATAATATCATCCAAGATTAAGAATAATTTATAATCCAAATAAGATTGCAGTGACAATAGTTATGATGTTAATGACAATGGAGACAACATCGATAATGAAGATGTCAAGGAAGCCAAAAATAAAGTTTTATTCATGTCCAAGGACGTTGGTAACGATTATTTTAATGATTTTATGAAATATTTACAAGATGAAGAGACTAAATAAGATTTAGAGGTAGAATTGAATAGTAGGCTAGATGAGATGAAGAGAAAAATAAATAAGAATAAGAAGTGAAAGACCCCAATCAAGGAATGTGAGGATCAAATCAGTATCATAGACAATGAATATTATAATATCATTAAGGAGAAGGAATCTCATATTGAATGAATGTCATTGTAGACAAAAACATTCAAAGATCTATACCCTCATCCCCGCGTGTGCATATTTATTCAATCATCCCCTTTATTTAATTAACTTCCCCCAATCCTCATTAATTAATTAAGAAATATTAATTAATTAATCATTTTAATATCTTACATGCCCAATTATCACATCAAAGATAATCCTTATTATTATGCCCATTGGGGAAACTTTCCTGAAGTCGGTGGAGACTCACCCTAGTCACCATCGACCCCCTATAAACTAGCTTCTTTCCTTCTATTTTGTATTAGAAAATCAAATGTAGGACATTCTTAAGCTTTCTCCAAGCATGATAATCCTTCCATATGCCTAAGCAATTCTGAGACATCCACAGACCTCTTGCACATCCCTCAAGCATGCTTGCATCACTCATGAACATTGTTCATGATATATTCTTATTATTATCATATTCCTTTCCATATATTTATCATATTATTGTATATGCTTTTATTTGAACGTCTTGTAGGTACATAGAAGCTTTAGAAACACTTAGCAACCTTCTCCAACATCTCCTCTTTCTTACACATTTCCATTTTGATCTTCTCATCCTCAGATTTGCATTTTCCTAATACAGTCGTTGTTGACCCCCTAGTTTCTATCGACTGGGCCATGTCTATCCAATAACCTATCTAAATTATCTTTTCCATCCTTTATAATACTTATCTTCCTCTATTCCTCTTCTTAAGATCTTCTTATAGCATTTAGAAGTCCTAATAAGCTTCCGATCACTCTCAAACCTTCTAGTACCACATACTTCATCTACAAGCTCATATTCATCATCCCAGATCACCTGTTGACCTAATTTTACATGGTTTGGGTCACCTTCGATCCAGACTAGGTAACATATATTTTATAATTATTGTCATCTAATCGGCTTTAGATCAATTTATGTCATTTTTCAAATTTAGTATCTTGCTCCCTTTTTTACATGTTCTTGTTGTTTTATTTCATTTTATCTAAACAAATGAGGGTTTACATCCACTTAGGAAGTTAAAGCTTTTGGATCCATTTATTCAGAAACCCTCACATCTCGTATATGTAATGAAAATATTTTTTAGTCTTATTTATAGGTATATTAAGTCTGTAACAACAAGAATCTACCATCTAAAGCACCCGCATCATATCCGAGGTAACATAAACCCTCAATATTTTCAAAGTTTCTAGTTTATGTAGTAGTTATTACATTAACTTCATTACGAATGAGAAATTTGGACAACATTCTTAGCACGTTTGGTGGTACACCCTATAGGTGGTCTCTTTCTTTTCTATATTCATTTTTTTCCCTAATAACACCGTAGCATGAGGCTCTGCTTTATTGCTTGTTCATATTGGGTTTTCCTTCTTGATCACCCATCTCTCAAAAGTGTAGATAAATAGGAAAAATGCTATCTAGGTATTCCTCATTTCTCTATTTTCTCATTTTGCATTCTACCTTACCTTCCTTTCTATGTTCTCATCAAAAATAACATTTCATTTTACGTTATAAATAACCCTTATTTTCTGCATCATGCTTACTCATATAGTCTAATTAGAGGTTCAATATTCTCGTATCACACATCTTATCGACACAACCTAAACTGTAAAAATCAAATCACACATCAAAACACTCTCTTTCCCGATAGATGGTGATTGGGATTTGATCTCCCAAAAGGAAGTTTCCTCTAACATTCCCTAGCCATAATTTAACGAAACCAAATGTAGTTCACCTTCTTCTTGGTCCTCTATTATCCATCTCCCTTTTTTTTAACATTCTTAATCAAAACATAAAAGGAATTGTTTTCTTTACGTGTCTATCTAATAATGGAACCAAACTTTTCCTTGAACAGTTTTCAATAGTCCACCATGACCCCATCCAAACCATTGGCTACTTCTATACCTTCTTCTAGTACCATCTATGATTATCTTCTTCGCACCCTCTTCTTCTCGATCACATCAACGAGTAGCCCCTATTTTACCCCCATCATCTTACACCATTCCTTCTTCTACCCCACCATCTTTGTATTCATTACCTCATGCCATTCCTGGATCATCCGACATCACCATACCCACTTTACTTATGGATATTCCTCACGCAAACCCCATTCATGACTTCCTCCTCTGTAGATATGAATCAACAGATCTTATTTAACCTTATGACATCTCCCCTTCATCTAACATACCTATCTCACCTAGGTACATCCCTTATGAGCCTCTTGTATCACACCTTCATGTTCTTACCCCATGCTCATCATATTACCATGACCATACTTATCACCATGTGAAATTTTTAGAAAACCATTTCTAAATCCCCACCAATGATTTCATCTTCACCCTCTACGTCACATCAATTTAACCCATTCTCGATCAACACCGTACATCGGACATCTTCTCCTACATCTATTTTACCATATTCCTCATTTACCCCTATGTTAGATATTGTACAAATTTCCCCTTCAAGGGATGTCCTCACATCCACTATATCCACGTTACCAATACCTACCATATTAACCTCCACTGCTCCTCTTTCATCTACAACTAGTCCTATTATTATGACATATACACTAACCTTGACCGCACAGTCTCTCTATCCACACCTATCATGTCTAGATCGTTATCTACATCTCTCCCCACACACTTGTCACCATGATTATTTCTTCTACATCCACGAGTCCACCCGAATAAATGTTGACATCACTATCACATATTTATTTATCCATGCCCACATCATCTTGTCCTCCAACATCTACCATTCCTACATCCACATATGTTATCACACATGCCACGTCTCCTCAATCTACCTATATACTTATTATGACACCCAAAATAAACATATTTGACACTCATCCCTCTTCCATCCTTACCCTAACCCATTCTTCATCTATGCCATCTCACATAGACATTATTAACTACATGATCCAAACACCCCTTTCTATTTCCATATCCACATATATTCCTACTATCGATCTTATACCCGAATTTACTCAAACCACCGCATCGACCCTATTGCCCCATCCACATATCTTCCACCTTTGCATATCATTTCATCCTTAGATTCCATATCAGTTCCTCTTTCGTGCTACCATCCACACTAACCACATCGACTATCATAACCACATCCCCATTATCTCCTTATTCTTCTACACCACCTATATCATTTGAGAAATATTGGAGAGCACTTCAACTTGTAGCTACCATAGGTCATCCTCTCGCCTCATCCACACAATGATACATTCTCACATTGGACCAATTCCCATCCTCCTTGGAACAAATCACACAAAAATTACTTCCTCCATATCCTACAACCCCATATTTTGATCCTTCCGTCGAAATCAGTCTTATCCCCGCCAAAGGAACCCATCAATATTCCAAATCTAAAAACCTTGGTATCCTTCTACAACAATACCTTAAGCTTCCACACAAGAAGATTGACATCCCTCCTATCAAGAGAAAATATACATCTTCAATCCCGAGGGTGCATTCATCTATCTTAGGACCCCCTCCTCCATCATGACCAATCAACCAATCAAAATCTAGACAGTCTTATTCCCTCTTAGAGCTAGACCCCTCATGAAAAACACCTCCAATTATCCCGCCATTTAGGCCTAAATCATCCCCACCGCATCTTCTTCTTTACCACCTTAACCTTGACCCAATCCACCTTAACCATCACCTTCCACACCATCTTACAAAACTTTCCCTGGTGCCCAAATCAATTCATATGCGAAGGTCCTCCAACATTTTCTTCAAACTTCTACCATCACAATTCCACATATAAAAGCCTTTAATCCTAACCATCTGAAGCCCTCATGGTGTGATCCCTATTGCATCCGTATTTATCATCACACTTTGGGTCATGACATCAAACATTGTAAGGCCCTTTATACTATTTTCCATAATCTTATTGAGCGAGAGGACTTCCTCGATGATTCCCCTTCTCCATATACTTCTTCATCCATATCACATCCAATCCCTTTTATCACATCTCCATGTGATCAACATCTTGGGTATCTTCACCCATCTACACCAGCTCCCATCACTCCTCGTCATGAGGGTCCTCCCTTGTTCATCGATACTATTTTCCTTGATACACCATTTTCTTGACATCCATATCATTTTAAATCCATTATCAATTTGCATCCCTTTCATTGGGGAAAGTATTTCCCCCATTATTGATCCTTTAGCATTTTTTCTCTTCTTCATCGATTCATCCTCCCATGTTAGAGGGACTTCTTTCTCGGGACATTTATTTTCATGGATTAGTTCCTTTCCACATTCGGCATCATCCTATCTCATCTAGCTTGGTTTATCTGATTGTACTTTCATCCCCTCTTCCTATAACCACCTTTGTGGCCATATATGTGTTTCCCTTTGGAAGCACCATGGCTTTAAACCCACCATTGCGGTGCCTATTTCATAATATTTACTTAACTCATCTCATCTGATCCTGATTTATCTTGTCCCTTTAGGGGGACCATTTATTCATCTTAAATGCATATCATTCACTTTCCTAATAGGTAGTGCTTTTTTATATGTTCTCTTGTCCCATTTTCCTAATGTGACACTAACATTGATGTCTTCATAACTTTACTAGAGAGATACCAATCCAAAAAGGAGCCAACACGGAAAATTTTCCCCCACTTGGATTGGGCCATACACTATTAATCTAAAGTATGGATCAGGAGAATATCGTTTGGCCTCCCTTAATGGTAAACCGGAAGTGGAACCACTTAATTCATTGCACTTACAACCATTATATTGTTAACATGTTTACCATTGTGTCCTTAATCATGTATTTAAGTCATTCCTCCATCTCAGCCCCTTCCATATCTCATTATGATGATTTGGAATTATGTGGTCTTTGTCACTTCCTAGATGTGACCTTAAATATGGGAACCACGTCTCTTCCTATAGCATATTCCTTATGGATAGGTTGTCTCCTTTGGTGAAAAATCTGAGATTATCACATCTTTCACCTTATTATTTATCTATTGGGGCCATTCAAAGGGTATAGGGTTTTCTCTTGTACACTTTTTATCCCCTCCTAAGTGGTTTACTTAGTAGTCCCAACTCTCCTCCTCCATGTAAATACTATCCAAAATTCACCCCTCAAGGTAATTTTGATAACATGCATCAAATTATTCAGTCCTGAGCAAGTAGATTGATTCAAGGCCCAAAATCATGTTTTTGGGCCCCTTCGGCTTCTCTCTAACTCTCCTATCTAAGAAGAAATCCCAATGAGTTGGAAAAAATGGAAAAAATGCAAAAAATAAGGTTGCAGGACTGTTTTAAAGCATTTCAGGCCTGAAGGGTTCGGGTTGTACCATTTTGGGTCGTACTGAGGTTTGTCGTACCAAGCTTGGGGCCAAAAACAAAGAAAATTGGCTAAGTCAGACATTTTTGTCCCAGGCGGTCCATGGGACAGTTGCGACGTCGGGACACGAGGGACGTGAAAATCCGAAATGGCCGAGAGCAGGGAAAATCGTCAAGTTTTTGTTTCGCATGGTTTTGGGACAGTCGGGAAAAAAGTACACGTGGGACACGAATTAGCCGATTTGCCGCAAGACGGTCCATTTCGGGTAGTTCGAGATTTTTGTCTAGGACAGTCGGGACAAAAGTACATGAGGGACGCGGGATGCGAAAAAGTGAAAAGGCCACAAAAGGGACAAGGAAGCCCAAATCAGCCAATGCGGGAGATATTCGGGCGGACAAGGCAGACAGAGTACGCGTGGGATGCGAATCGGCCGATTTTCGAAATAGCTGCAACAAAGAAGAAAAGTCAACATTTGACCAGTGAAACTTCAAATGGCCATAACTTTTGACTTTGAGCTTCGATTTTCACAAAATTGGACATTCGGGAACGAACTCCGGTCGGTTAATGCTCATTCCCGTCAAACGATAGAAAACGCCATAGACCCAAAATAGCTACACACACTCGAGAAGGCCATAACTTTTGCATTTCTCAACAAAATCACACAAAATTGGTACCGTTGGAATTGTGGCTTTCAGACCAATGCACAAAAATAAATAAATTAAATATTTTATGAGAGATTGATTGAGATGTTTTGGAAAACGTGGTCGGGTTCATAATGTTGTTTTATTTGGTAGTTGGGAGTGCAATTATGAGGCATGGTCATCATTCTTTCTCGCCGCAGCGGGGACAGTATGGGGAGCCTTTTGAAAGTAATATACAATCATTTTACTCCATTTAATGCCTCTTACAAGTGGTTGAAGGACATATTTTGGGATTTTCATTTTTCCCTCTCTCTCTCTTCTCATCTTTTCTATAAATTGGAGTGTTGGGCTCATTGTAAGGAGAGGTAGTTTTTGTAACAAAGCTCTGCCAAAATTTCTTTATGAAGATAATGTGTTGTAGGCCCTTGTTTTGGACTCCTTGCATGGTGATCCAGGCCCTTTTCTTATAATAGATTGAACTGTGCATATCAGAAAGCAATAAAATATAAGTTTGTGGATGCATCTTCCCCTGCTGTGTTTTCTTGCATTCTTCTTGCCCCTTCAACCTTGATTACAAGGATATTGTGTCTATTATTATGCTCTTACAGGGATCCATTATCATTGTGTATGTTTGAAATATTTTTGTGAATGCATTTTGCTAGATTGTGGAGAACTGTCATCACTCCCTCTAGTGTGCATCTTGCTTCTTTATTTCACACATTGGAAGGATACTCTCACACACCCTCCTTTTCTGGTGTATCACCGCTTTAGTGTAGGCTTTAATTTTATGCATTCTCTCTCCTTTATCCCTTAGAAAGTTAGATTCGAACAATTAGTTTACCCCGCATTAGATTATATGTGTAAGGGTAGTTTAGGAGTAAGGACCAACTTTCTCTAGAGGTCTATCTCAAGTAGCAAGTCCCACAACTTGGAGATAGTACCCATGTTATCCAATCACACCGTGAGTTCAAGTATATGCACTTGTATAAACATAGGGGTGTTGTGATTCGGTGATAATAGTAAATAAAAAATTAATGGATGCTTGAATAAAAAAATAGAATGATCCTGAAATGAAAGTTCATGCAAAAAAATAAAATAAAAATAATGAAATCAAATAAATAGACAGATCCCTCGAGGGACATATATCATACTTTATTCTTTCCATCTACATATTGTACAAGGTAGACCATACCCTAAAAGGAGGGCTACTCCTTATAGAATTTGAAGGCGTCCTACATTGATCAACCTTCTATTTTATCAGCATTTTAATAAATCTTCCCACATTGATTAGTTTTTTCTTTCCCTTTCTAGAGCTAGGGCATAGTTTAGGGAACACCACTTTTGTAGTACCCTATTTCCTTCTACAAGTTTCATCCCAAATCGCTTTTGTCATGTCAACATTAGGTTTATGAGTTCATCTCATTCATTGCTTCCTTATGATTCATGAAATGACTAACTATCGTTCGTTAGTTTCTATCATTAGTTTTGGTTGAAAATTCTCTTGCATTACTTCGATCCTCTATTTTGTTTACCTCCAATGTAGTTGGAGGCATCGTTTCCTCATACATTCCTTTTATAACATTTTTTCACACCTATAGGTTTCCACTGTTGCAAAGAATTTTTATCCCAATACTATCGCATTTGTATTTCAACACATTTCTCTTCCTCTCAATCACCTATATTCTATCTATCTATCTTATAACACATTTATCATTAATTACATTCATTCCTAATTTATTTCATCACATCTTACACATATACATTCTAATCATCATGGTAAAATTTAAGCACAAAACACATTTACCACTTCTCATATTTATATCATCATCCGTACACATGCACATAAAAGTAAACATCTAATCATATATTTATTTCACCATCATCATGACATATAATCTAAAATCATAATTATATCAAATTAAAATCAATCACATCATAGAATGAACACACAATAATTGATGAAAAAACCATATATCATATATAAAAATTTATATCAATACATCATGGTCCTCTAGGCGATCCTCAAAGATGGAGTGCTATCAAAATATATAAATCGAATATCGAGGCTCAAGTCCTCATCTCCTATGGCAGAAAAAAAACTTAATCCTTATGCATCTATGTCACCCTTGTGTGGCTTTGTGCCTCACTCACCATGCTCCTAGATATCCTATCTCCTTTGACCTTCATCCTCTCGAAGATGCTCCCAATAGTGCAGGGTATTAGGAAACTTATCAAACAAAATCTCCTCATAAAATCTAGCCTCTGCAGATAAAAACCTGTATCTATCCATAGAAATCAAGCCAAGGAGTGCCATCTATCCTGATCCCTGTGGTTCTACCTAAACACCATTGGCCATATTTGTTGC
The DNA here is from genome assembly GCA_018340775.1 of Taxus wallichiana var. yunnanensis. Taxonomy (NCBI): domain Eukaryota; kingdom Viridiplantae; phylum Streptophyta; class Pinopsida; order Cupressales; family Taxaceae; genus Taxus; species Taxus wallichiana. Next base: position 411,598,807 of record CM031234.1, on the reverse strand, counting down.
TACAATAGTATCCAAATATCCAAAAATGGCCATGTAGGACTTCCTCTGCCTATGGTAGTGGTCCCTCTCATGAATAATTTGATCTCTCTCTTGAGTGAACAAATCCTCTACTGTAATCATATATCCCTCTTTACTCTCATCCGATCTAACTCGGAAGATAAGCGTGCCACCTTTGTAGCCTCTCCTACTCCATGTCCACTACCTCTTGGAGCTACCTAACCTCAACCTCCATCTCCTCTATCTCCTCCTCAACTCCCCGAGAAACTCATGATTATGTGTTCTAATCGGAGTATCCCACTCCTACTCCCACATCATCCCATTGCACAACCTCATCCTCCAATAGGTATTCTATATTAGAGTCAATAACTCTTCATCCATATCTTTCCTCCAAAGAAAATCAAATCATGAGGCATTGATGAATGAATCCAAACTGTCATCTCACCTTGTCAAACTAAATGACCTCTATCATCTCCAATCTGTCTCCCTACACCCATCTCATCCTTCTCATCCTAACTAGCTCCACGTCCACACCAGACGGTGGGGAATCTGATATGGCCATAACCTAACTCGTTAAACATCCAAATATGTAAGACAATCTATGTACCAATCCACCCCTCTCTAGCCCATGTCTTTGAAAGCTTAATCGACCTCCATATCATAAATCCCACCTCTAATCGTATATGGTCTCCTATGACCTATGGAATCATTAGTGGTATAATCACAACAATATACTCGTAAGCCTAACAATGTAGAAAAAATCCTATATACAACCTTGACCTCATACTCGCCATGTATCTAGATATTTCATGGTAAACCCGAGATAAGAAGGTTGTCCCAAATGAAAAGAAAATCTAGTGATCAACAATATCAGCCACTATATCAGTCAACACCCATGGAAATCAAGCTCCTCCTGAGTCTAGAGAATCATATCGAACACTTCCATCATCACCATGAAAATCAACTAGCTACGTGGCACCCACCTAATATCTCAATTGATATGAAAAATACCTTAAATAAAATGTGATGTGGGGTGCATTGGATCCAAATAGCTACATCAAAACTGCCAATCTGTCATCACTAGTAATGGGAACTATCTTCTCCCCCGTATTAGAAACCTAATAATATGATACACATCCTCCAAGGTGATAGTCATTTCCCCTATCCTCAACCAAATTATACATGTCTTCCTACCCCACCTTTCAGCCAAAGCAATCATAAGCCCCACATCCGGTGGGATCTCTCGATAGTGTCTCGAAACCACCTAGTCCATTACAAATAGATGATCCCACTCGACATCTATCACATCCCTTATGGTTTGGTTATATAGACTAGGCACCCAATCTCTAAGATATAGGGTCTCTTTGTCCTGCAATCACAAACACATATGCATACATTAGACCTTTGATCCAAAAATCCATCCAAAATGCATTAAAGTCCATCTAAATCCATTTTTAGCCAATTTATCCCTAGTCAACGCCGACCAGTGTCTGGTTGACACATATTAGGGTTAGTCAAAATACCTAAGGGATGGGTTGATGTCGACCCATATGGGTCACCATAAACTACCTTTGACATCATTCACTTTTACAAAAAAATGTAAAAAAATAAATAATCATGAAATTAAATAAAAACTAGCACACATTTTGTTACTCACCATCCTCTGCACCCTCCGACATTTCCTCATAGCTCCGCCGGTATATATTTTCCCAATCTCTCTTTTCTCTCTCTTAATAAGTTTGTGCATGAAAATGAGCATTATCAATCGACCTCAAGGATTATATAGCGCACTTAAACTTGGTCACAATCGACCCCCTTGGGTCTTTATCAATTTTCTCAGTCACCATTGATTGGCCTTAGTAGTAACAATTTTGGGATTTCTCCCTCTTTCTTGAATCCCTTTCTAGGGCATCATCTAATATTGACCATTAATTCTGCACTTGTGGTCATCTCCATTTTCCCTTCGGGAATTTTTTCATTCCACATTCAGATTACTCCTCCTATTGGCATACACACTCTTCAATTCCATATTAATGGCCACCTCTGCTTTCTTTCGGGTATATTAATCATATTTATTCCCTAGGTCAACCTTTCACAATCAATCCTATATTGGACATTTTATTTTATAATCCTATCCAATCCACACACAAAGTACTCTATCGAGGCCATACTCATCTTCTTATTTTGGAATTATGTTTATTATATCAAGTCTACTATTGTGCCCATATTTATGCTCATCCTTTCGGAACCATTATTTTTCATCAAATTCCACCTTTGTGACCATGCATTTCCCCTCTTGGGAAATAATTTTTCCTTTTTTCCTCTATGGCCATGATTTTCCCCTCTTGGGGAATCCTTTTCCTTTGTGTCCATACCTTTCCAACTTTGGGGCATATTACTTCATCAATCACTTTTTTATTTTTCCTTATCATCCATTTTTTGTGTCCCATTAGGCACCATATCATTCATCCTCATCCCTTATGGATGCATACCTATTCTCTCGATTCCTCATGTATAAAGTACTTCACATAATTTTATCATATATTTTTGCATAATTTGATGACTTTCCTATGACCCGTTGGTCATCCCGTCCTACATCCATACATCGCTGATCTTTACCCACTCACTAGTCCATGAAACGTTGTTTTCCATCTCTGTTTACACCACAATGAATCCTTTTTTCCGAGGGCATCAACGCCATAGTTTTCATCATTATTATGAATCCTTTTTGCTAGGGCATCTTACCTTGTAATCATTTTACCCATTCTTTATTCACCCACCCACCCTTTATCATTTTCCTTTTTCAAATGCGTTCGAGATTTCCCTTAACATCATTGATCTCCTATTTGAGGGGGAGCTCAACATAAATTGTTATTATCTTTACCCAAATTTCATCATTTTTGTCTCACAACTTGCTAGCCCAAACCACTCAACAAAATGTAGACACCTAAATTCAAGTATATATACCCTTATCACCCACGTGCACACATTTTTCAATCATCCCCCTTATTTAATTAAATTCCCCCCTAGTCCTCATTAATTAATTAAGATACATTCTTTAATTAATCGTTTTAATATCTTACATGCCCAATTATCTCATCCACATTAATCCTTATTCTTATTAATTAATTAATTCCTATTATATAATTAATACCCTTGAACTCACCATTTAGGATGCTTTTATCCTAAATTCATCCCTTTGATTTTCTAATATTTTCTCTAATCTATTTTTATTCCATAACTAAATTAAATTCATCTCCAAACAACGTAATCTCACCCACATGCTTCAAAGCACTCACCCAATCTTTAAAAACAACAAAATCCCATCAAAAGTAGAAAATCATACCCATTAAGGAAAATTTCTCCGTAGTCATTGGTGACCTAACCTTGTTGTAGTCCATCCCATATAAAATATCTTCTTTCCTTCTATTCTATATCAAAAATAAGATTCAAAACATTATCAAAATTTCTTCAATCCCCGAGCATCCGTCCTCATGTGCCTAAGCAGCTTGAGACATCCACAAACCGCTTAGACATCCCTCAAAGCATGCTTACATTTCTCATAATCATTATTCATGAGATCTTCTTATCATTATCACATCCCTTTCTATTTATGTATCATATTATCATATATAATTTGATTTTAACATCTTTCAAGTACAAATTAGCTTTAGAAACACTTAACAACCTTCTCTTATAACTCCTCTTGCTTATAAGTTGTCATTTATACTTCTCATCCTAAGATTTACATTTTCCTAATATAGTCACATCCGAACCCCCTATTCACCGTCAACTAAGGACCTATCCATCAAATAACCTATCTAAATTATCTTTTCCATCCTTTATTCTATTTCTCTACCCTCGGTTCTCTACTATAGATCTTAAGGTAGTTACAAGTCTTGATCATCTTCCAAATCATTCTCAGACCTCCTAGGTCTACATATTTCATCTACAGCTCACATTCATCCTCCCAGGTCACTGTCGACATGATTTTACATAGTTTGGGTCACCATTGACCTAGACTAGGTAACATTTATTTTACATTTATTGCCATCTAATTAGATTTAGATCAATTTATGTCATTTTTCAGATTCAGTATTGTTTTTTTTTCATGTTCTTGTTGTTTTATTTCACTTTATCTAAACAATTGGGGGTTCACATCCATCGAAGAAGTTAAATATTCTTTTATCCACTTGTTTTGTCAACCCCCTCATCTGTCTATCTAATCAAAATGATTTTTAGTCTTATTTATAGGTATAACAAGCTACAACAACGAGAATCATCCATCTAACACCCATCTCACATCTAAGGTAACATAAACCCTACATCATTTCTGATTTTCTAGTTTCTTTAGTAGCTAGTGCATTAACTTCATTATGAATGATAAATTTAGACTCATTTCATCTATTCTCAAGACAATAAAAAGAGTGGATAAACTTCAATAATGAAATAATATCTTTGAAGACAAAGTTTGATAAGGCATATAGAAATGTTAAGTCATTTGAGAAGTTTAAGAAGAGAACTCAGGCTCTAAATGATATGTTGATCAGTTATAAGTAGTTTGATGACACACCGATAGGGAAGGTCTTGGATTCAGTGGAGACCCTTAAAAGAATGGAGATGAAAATGTTGGTCCTAGATTCCATGAAGATAAGAAGGAGAACATAACTGATGATGACATGAAAAATAAGAACCACTTCAAGAGAAATGTGAAGACAAGGTATGTTATACATCCAAATTCTATAAGGTATGATACTTCTTTAAATGGTTGTATTGTTACTCATGCAATGAATTTAGTCATAGAGTAAGAGAGTGAAGAAGAAAACACTCATTGAATGAGTATTATTATGAATATAAAATCTATTTCAAAATATATTGTTATTTATGTAATGAATATGGACATACAGCTATGTATTATTGAATAAAAATTAGTTCATATGATTCAAGAGATAAGAGTGGTGTTGTCTACTATAACTATTAAGAAAGAGGTCACATTACTAGGTTTTTTCATCATGTAGCACTAATACAAGACAAGATGGTTGATGCTCCTAGAGTTCAAGAAGGAAGACAAGACAAGAAGATGTTTGTCAAGAAATCAATTCTTGTGAATGGAGTAAAGGGTGAACAAAATACATTTAAGCCTAGTTCTAATTTTTCGGCATCTAAGGATTATTTTCTATGAAAGATATTAAATCAATATTTGAATAGTTTAAAGAGTACAAAGTGTTCTTGAAAAATTTTAGATAGAGAATAAAATGGAAGATGATACATTCATCAATCTATTTATACCAAACAATACAAAAATATTCTACAATAGGATTATTAATCTGAAGACTAGAAGGTGATGGAGATATGGGAATATCCTGAGTTAATTTTATTCTAAGCTACCTAAAGAAGAACAGTTGTCTCTATTAGGATTCATAGAGGTATTAATCATCACAAGAAGAACCATGGAGTGTGTTGAAAGTTTATTATCATATTCAAGAGTTGAAGCAACTAGAAGAAGGATAAAGAAGATGATTTCAGATTTGGTTACAAGATTGTGTTTTGTGACTTATTATAGGTCTTTGTCACATTTGAGAAGTAAATTATTGGTCTATATACACCAATATGGTTTTTTTCTATAGATTCTAGATGGATAAGAAGGATATGAAGAGATTAATCAATCCATATGAATGTTCTGATTTTGAAAGTCATATAAGATAGGAAATGGAAATCAAATATGGATATGCATAATATGGGTGTAGAGTTTTCTCATTGTAGGTATTTGTATGATGAGTTAAGTGTTATTTATGCATGGAGGATAAAGGTATGATTTTTATTTTCCTAGTTTTTATAGATTGTTCATGATAATGATGAGTGTTTTAGATCCAATATTATTTGTAAATTGTCATAGCTATCGTATTATAGGTATTTATAGACATGGTTGGCAATATGAAGATGTACGATGAGGTTAGGTAGCTCATGAATAATGTAAAATAAAGGTATATTTATCTAAGGTATGTCTCAATGGAGTATGACATGAATGAATACATGAAAAAATTGTTGTCTTTTAATAGATCAAGAGGAAAGTATGGTCTTAGGGTGAGCTTGTTGGCTCATTGATTTGGTCAAGGTGTGGAGTTTTATTATACTATTTTTGTGTTCATTCTATGCATAGGTATGCATAGACATTGGTTGATCACATTTGATGAAGAAAACACAAAGGTTTCCTTTTAGTAGTTTGAATAAGGTATATATAACCCTACCAATCTCATTCTCTAGTTTATTGATAGGATGAGCCATCATAAATATGCTACTACAACTTAGTTTCTCCAAATGCAAGCCAACATGGCTCATTTAGTTAACCTCCCTATACTGGGATCTTGGGGCACCGAACCCCTCCTTTTCCAAAAATCATATTGGGGTACTCATAAAAAAATCCCTATCCAAAATTAATTCTTGAAACTAGTCCAACTAAAGACTTTAGAACCTTATATTTCTAACATGGAAAATGGTGGCATTTATCCTTCTATCTCTTATGATGGGTCTACTGAGCTCAATCTTCATATAAATCCCTAAATCACAATATTTATTAAGAGTGAATTAGAACCAATTCGCACGGTTCAACAAAAATTCAAGTTGAGACTCTCAAGAGATGGTTTGGATTGGTACCGTACTTTTCCTCCTAAATCTATAGTTGAGCTAGAGTCCCTATTAAGAGCCCTAGTGAATGAGTTAAAATACCATGATCTACTAAAGAAAAATATTAATGTTTTTCATTAATTTACAAAAATATGAAAATGAGTCAAAGACAAGATTTCATCAAGTGTTGGAAGACCCTATCCAAATGAGCAGAACATAAAATTCCTAATGATAACATATTCCAAAGCATTTCTTACGAGCTCTTGAACCTCACCTTAAATACAAGATGACGCCCTATTATCCTACTTCCTTAGAATAAGTTTTTGAACAAGCCAATATTATCTCACGATGGAATTTGAGAAATCTCCTCCCAAAACACAAAATAATAAGACATTCAAAATCCTTTAACATTCTAAGAATAATAACGTGAAAAATTATGGAGTCTCTAATACTTTGCCTCATGTCACTTCTTTGAATAGGCCTATTTTTAAAATTACGTAACAAATTAATAACAATGAGAATCATGCTAAATATCAACAACTAATTAATACCTTGAGCTAACCCATTTCTTACCTAATTCGCTTACAAGGATATTTGATCCTTCTTGACCTTTCCTCATTTTCATGATGAGAATAAGTATTGTTGGTGGCATGATAATTGAGGTCACTCCCACGTAAACGTTTTGCACACTATGAATGGATACCATCGATTCTTATTAAGTCCCAATTTTGACTATGATGTCATCATTCATGAGTGATGCACTTAATCTTTCAAAGATTTTGATGTGGCTCAATAAATGGATAATTATGAAGCTATCAACTAGGATAATGAGAAGATAAAAATATTCTCTAATCATATGCCTAACCATGATGTTGCTGAAATTTATAAGAAAAATGAAAATAATATGACAAATGTAGTTGAAATAGATTACCCTCCTAAAAATATGGTTACAATTAATGATATACAATGTGTCATTGATAATGTACAACTAGAATACCCTATAACATTCTAACCTTAGACTCAGAGAGTCATATATGATTTTATATGCTAGAATTAAGCTTCCATAAGATTAAATTCACCCCCTCCAGGTAAGCCAATAACCCCTATGGAAATTATGCTACATGGCTGATGGTGATTCGATATGTATCCCTTACCGCAGAGAAACCATCAACCACCATTCAAATACAACTTATAGGCTGATGACATAGGAACCGAGAAGAAATCGTTTCAGAATGATCCTTAATCACTCCTATTCCTTCTAGCTCTATTTATGAGAAATCCCACCACTCTTAGCCTATTTCACAGTCTATTCATGATGAGTGGGATCATCTTAAATAAATTTCCAAAAGAACTAGCCACATTCACTTATTAGAGCTCATGTGTACACCACCTCACCATCGTGATAATCTCATGAATGCACCGTGTCTGAAATGAATACCCATTTCTTGTATATTTTGGGAAGAGATTCATAATGTATGGTTCAAAGGAAAAATTCATTTTAAATTCAAGGAACTCTCCATTCATAATTATATCTTCATGGATGCTCATTATTGCATTCATCTTCCTAAAGCCTTTATGATCACATATGAGGTTCACTTTGATGATCTTCCTCTCTTAATTTCATTTGAAGTCGGACATAATACAGCTTAATTGTTCACAATGGTGAAGGAGTAGGCACATGTGTGTCCTCATTATTTTTAATTAAGGATCTTGGATATTTTATTGATAATTTATTACACACAACACTTGTTAACAATATGACCACTAACAAATGTCACTTATGGGTTGTAGTTGGTTACCCATCATCATTCCACTAGGACCATCTACATCAAATTCATGGTATTAATTTTTCATCTATATTATAATATTCTCATAGGCGAGCTTGGACTAATCATATGCATGACATTTCTTCTTCTACATGTCATTGTTTGAATTTTTCTCATAAAGGAGATATTTATAATATTTATAGGGACACTAAGCCTTGGAATAATGATACAATTCAAAAAATAGAGACAAACAATCACCCCAAAATTTATGAACTATCTCTAATTCATTTTCTTGAATATCAACATTTTAACTACCCTATGGAAACTATTCACGATAATGTTGGTCATCATGAGTTCGTCGAGAAATTCCTCCCAATATATTGGAATCCTATGTAAATGATCCCAATGAATTCACACTTAAATTCAATACTTCTGATCTTATTGAGATTATCATATCCTAGTTGAATCCTTGTGGCCTCGCAAGAAGGAGCCTTCAATTTATGCATTCATCTCACATACATCACAACCTCCAATGGAACATATGGTTTGACTTGAGACTATAGTTGATTATTGTGTAATGAATTATTCAACACTAGATTACGATGATAATTATGCTTTAGATAACCCTCACCTGGTTGGGTATGCCCAAATATTTGATAGGTTATTGTGTTACCAAGAAACCCTTCGTACCAAATTTACTCAAGATGTGAATGTCATCATAGTAAAAGAGGAATATTTAAACGCAATTAACATTTCTCCCCTATTGGTTCCTAAGCCCCAACTTTTCTACTTGCAAGTCCTCCAAAATAACCATCGACCTACCTGACCCATTTTCCATAATGAATGCAAATGATCAGGTTGATTTTTTTTCTACAAAGATGATGACCTCATGGGTTACAATCTTCTCCATTATAAATTGATGAATAGGAAACACACTTCTCGATGAATTTCATCTTCACCCATTACATTGGTACCTTTATCTCGATACTCTCACTAGTCCTTTGTAACATATGATTTCTCTCTCCTTTGCTTTTTCCCTTATGACTCCCCAATCCTCTATGACCGAGTTATCCTTTGCTTTTTCCCTTATGACTCCCCAATCCTCTATGACCGAGTTATATTACACATTGTATGAGGATCTATAGAACTATTATTTTTAATATATAGACTACCGATGAAACATGAAGAAGAATGAAGCTAAATTCAAACATGACTAAACTAAAAATAATATGTGAACTTCAAATTCAGCTCACTTATTTTACTCTCATCATGGGTATTGCTAACACACTTACAATGACCGTTAATTTCTACATAGCAAGTGTCCCATTCCCGAAGCTTCTTCCCAAATATAGAATCATAGATACGATTCCTCTCGTAACTAACCACCTTCCCTTAGACCAACTAGACCACAACCTATCTACACACCACCACCCCACACTAATTCTTGTCCAACTGTGAATGTTGTTCGGTAAGATATTCTCACCGATAGGAGAACTAGATGGATGTCACCTTATTTGCCATGCGATCCGAGGTTCAGTTTTGAGTCACTATTACTTATAATTCCATTAAAGACCTCATAAATCACGTTATAAATCACAAATTTTGAATCAAGTTGATGATATTAGTACATATAGCTTGTGAATTTTTTCCCTCATGGCTAGTTACCTTTAATACCTTGATCACAACATATCTTCCTTCCTTCTCTTTGGCTCTTAATCCTCTTTAGATGTATCACACTATCTTAAATACCTATTTACATCCTTGCGTAGTATATTCAATCTGCTTGGACTTATAATTATGCAAACATTTGTTCCTCCTACCGTTGGGAACGCTTTAGTTTCGACTCCTATTTTTCTCTAATTCTACTCAAAGATTTCCTAATAGATTGCTATTTTATTTTGTGTATCCTCGATTAGGCCTATGACATTGTATGGATTTATATTGCCAATTGTGGTCACAAAATCATGACCTTTAGACATTATTTATTGTTGGTCGCATACTACTATTCATATGGTTTTGGAGTGAAGAAAGTACTAATTAACCCTCATATTTTAGCCATTTTAATTTGATTTATGTCATCATTGCGGACATCCCATACACACTTGCCAAGATATTTTTGTCATATTCCATCATTTTAGCCTTGAATGGGGTGTGTATGCTTATATTGGGGTGCCCTGGTCCTAGCCAGGTGCCCCGATCCTTTCGACACTTTCCCACAACGTTTTGGTCACTTTCTAGCCATTTGAATGCTCTATATTTCTTGTAGGCTGCATTTTCGGCTTAATTTGAAATTAGAAAACAGAACCATGTAATATAGAGTTATGAAACTATAATGAGGGATCAAACAAGAGTCACTACAATCATCACCTATGATTGCATCCATCAAAGGCTTCATTTTCATCCATCTAGATCTATCACAATGCAAGGTTGGTTCATCATCGTATCACACCGCATAGGAGGGAGGTTTATTTTATTCCATTCATTATTGTATTATATTCTCTACACATAGTTATTGTTTTCTACTTTCAAAAAGTGTGACTGACACAAGAGCACCTAGGGCATTATTACACACACAAGCACATAGAACTACATCATATCAAAGATGTAGTGCAGTTCTTAGTTAGTAAGTCCACCATTGTGGTAGCTGAGGTCAATCTGACCCATTCATATGCATCTTTATTTTTTAGGGTTTGATGTTTGTTTATGGGTTTGGAGGTCTCCTCTTGATCATTGATTGCTAACGACATACAACATAGTGAAGATAAGTTAGTGAGATAGGTAGTGAAGGATTTGGATCACTAGCGACCCTAAAAATAGGGTTTTTGACCTCCCGCACGCACCGTGGTTTCGAGAACAAAGACTAGGGTGCCTACATGAACCATCATACTTTCCCAGTGCCCCATTCTACTCGATTTCCTAGATCTATGAGTTTATATACCTTGACATAGTCATTCCATCCTCCTATTTCTCCAGCTTAGTTCTACGATATAGTCTAGAAATTATGCCAAATTATCTACGCTCCTTCTATCCCTTCTTTGCATATTAGGTTTCTATTTTTATTATTCTATTTTCTTGGGTCATTTTCCCTTTATTTATTTTTTCTCCTAGTTAGATTAACCTAATAAAATTCCCAATTTTAGTTAATAATTTTGGTGAAATCGAACCTTGAATACTCCTTACTCCTTAGGCATTTTCTTCATATGCTCGTCACTCATAGTGGTTGTTTTAGGTCTTTTCAATATTTTGAGTTCCTTTATTCACTCATAAGGTTTCCAAACCAATGGTTATCATCGCTACTTTTGTAGATACTATTGAAAATCCTTTGGATAATTCACACAATGTCCCTCTCCATGAAATAGAAGCATCTGATAGTGATAAATCCTATGATGAAGACACTAATGTTGACCAAGATCAACTCAACACTATTACTGACTTTTGACAAGATTTACATGGAAATCCCACTTATATTCCTCATTTCTTGCATCCTTTTATCACTACTAAGAAAAAAATAAAGCTCCCACCTTGGTGCCTGCTCATTCTTCATCTCCCATGGTCTCCACTCCACCCACTTATATTTCCTCTCCTACTCTCACAACTACTATTCCCATCACTCACCCTAACACACCTAATATGCATCTCAATTCTTCGTCGAACACTCCCGATTTAACATATTTATATTAGGATTTGGAACATCAAATTCACCAAAGCACTAGTTCGTTACTTCTCATGTATCCCCATCTTTAAACTCTACTTCATTATTGAAAACTTCTTTCGCACTAACTATATCACTCTATCCATTGACACCAAACTTCATCTCTCCCAAATTTCCCATTTTTAAGGCCATGGTGACCCACAGGATAATCTTTGAGCTTTCCATGTGGCATGTCTCGACTATGCAGATGATCACACTATACTCGCTAAGATTTTTCCTTGTAGTTTACAAGATTATATGATGTGTTGGTTTTATGACCTCCCTATTCATCTAGTATTCTCTTTCACGCATTTGGTGATACTTTCCTCACTCACTTTTCTATTAATATTGGCTCTAATATATCCTATGCTCAACTCACATAACTTAAATAAGGGTCTAATGAACACCTATCGGATTATGTCTTGCATTATAAAAATAACTTAGATAATATGTCTAGTGTACTTGTGGATTCCAAACTCCAATTTTTGTTCATTCAAAGTATCTTTCCACCTCTCCAGGAGAGTGTTATTTTTTAGACCTCTACTTTGTTTAATAAAAATTTCATACTCTCAATCTTTATAAAACCAAGCTCTTAGCTATAGGAAATCTTAAGTATCATGAGCAAACATCATCATCTGCACAATTTCAAGGTAAGTCACCATCAAATCCATCTGCAACTAAATCCTTCCATATAAAGGTTATCATCAACGCAGTCTCTACCACCAATGAACTACAATTACAATCATTTAGGCATAGCTTCTCTAGGTTTGACATCCCTCCGCAAATTTTGTTTCCAAAACCGATTGATAGTAAACTTAATAAATTACCTTCCCCTCTATAAGTTAATCCATCCCGACCAAAAGGGAATCACTTTGATGAAAATTACCATTTCAACTATAATCAATGTGTATGACATTCCATCGATTGTTGCTTTCACCTACGATTGCTCATTCAAGGTTTAATTGACAAGGGTAAAATTGAGCTTCCACAATCTACACAATCTCCACCTATCAATGAGAATCATAAGTTCAAAATTTTTAATAACCCTCTACCCAAGCATGATACAAAGGAAACTTATTCATCGGATAATCATGTATATCATGAAACACCTTCTCTTGTATCGAGGATCTTTATTTTTTTGTTGCACATACAGCACTTCTCCATTGATCATCTCTTTCTCTAATCATGATTATCATGTGAATTTCACATATAATAACTTACCTATTAAGGTTTCTCTTGGATCGGTCCCCATCAATAATACTAAATTTGACCTATCATGGCCCATTATTGCATGTTTTATCCCACTTCTTAAGGCTATTTGTTACCCATTACCAAAAAAGGATACCCTATGAACAAACCATTTAGTGTCGTCGAACTACATGTTATAGTTGGTCCTCTTACTATGATTGTTCCTTTCCTTTTTCGGAACACAGCTTGATGGGTGTGACATGATTCTTGATCTCAATGGATTCGGTAGTCTCAATCTATTATCTTCATGAATCATTTGAAGCTTAAATTCATCCATAAAAATCAAGTTATTTCTATTTATGGTGTCCTCTACTCCATGATCATCATTTCCTCACCCATAATTCAGCACACCACATACATAATCTAGCATAGCACACTCCATGTTAGTAAAAATGCAATCTACTCCTAGCTCACCTACTCATGTATTATCTACACAACCTCACCACTTTTCTAGTCCTACACATAGTTATAGATCCATTCCAAGGACAATTATTATATCTCTATGTAGATCACCACCTCATTTTATTCCACATGGGTTTCCATCACTTGCAAGCTCGACATCACATATATCTCCATCACTCGACACAATTTAATCCACCATGTTCTTCATCATATATTCACCCATTACATGCACATATAATTCATTCCCAGAATAACATTTGTCTCATATACCATCACTATTAGAGAAGGTTCATATACCTTTGGTACCACATGCATCGAATAGAGGACCTATATCCTTCATTTTCATCGTATATTTCATTCATTTATGCACAATCGGGGGCATGAAATTTAACACATCCATAACCACCGTATTAGAATTAGTACATCTATCATCTTTGCATTATCATACATCAATCCCATATATTAGACATATTCATCACATGTTTTAGTGTCGTCATTACCCGATGACACACTCTTTTCCTTCGTATCACAATTAATTGTTGAAGGATTACTACACATGAACGCCACATACTACACAATAGATACTACACCATACATCCATTTACACATCGAGTGTCATACATCTTACATCCTATATTTGGACTACATAATTTTGAACATTGAATATTTACATCTAATACATATTTTACAAATCATATTATTATTCATCATACATATGTCACACCCCTATTATCTACAAGGATAGCATTACATCGTAATCATTATACACACCGCATAGCACACATTACACATTATTAGAATATCTACACATCTTTCATTACATACATCACATCTTACACATTTTTACATATTATATGGTCATTTATCATCATCATTGCATACACTACATCATCTTCTATGATCTCGCACTCACTACCCTATGATGCATTTTAGTTCCTTGGTTTATACGCAACTTTTGAGGCTTTACAAATCAAATGGACCTTATCCTCATTACATGTTTAGCATTCATTCCTTCTATCATGCAACATTATTAGATTAATGACACATGCTTTAGAATAAATGGTCACCTATTTCTTCATCTTATAGTGGTACACACTTTAGGATACATCACCACTCCCTCTATTCATCTAGTAGTGATATACACTTTAGGCTATGTAATCACTTTTTAGATCATCTTTTCGTGATATACACTTTGGATATAAGGGTCACACACATACTTCATTTCTAGCTCGAATCTCATCAATAGAAACACATACATTTGTTGATCGGTTAAAGTATGACACTTAACAAAGAACATTCAGAAGGTTCACATGGGAAGAGAACAATACATTCAAAAACGTGGAAGGATCGTAAAGGAATCACACATTGGGAACAGAGAAAATTTGGGACTAAGTTGTTTTCACAATGAGTATCTATTTTTGGAACATGGCGTGTGGAACACAAAAACCAGTTAGAGACTTTGCATGACATGCATTGTCTATTTTGAAGGATTAGCTACGAATCAATTTTCATGGACGTGGGCTAAATATAGAGTTACAATCTAGCAGTTAACTGGAATAATTCTATCATTAACGCACTTTCATGTGTGGCAATTTTGTAAAGGCGTGTGGCTAATAATAGCATGTGACCTATTTTAGGATTAGATAAGTGGTGAAAGGAAAGTCCCCACCCTTATAAATATGAAGTGAATTGTGTAGCATCAAAGAGGATGCGAGGACTGAGTTATTATGATGTTATGCTGCCAAATTTGATGCGCACATAGACTATGGTGTTATCTATTGTAATAAGATTCTATGTATTTATCATGTTTAAATGTAATAGAATGTGTTAGCTAAATTAGAGTGTTAAAACCTGAGTATAATTACTTCTTGCATGTTTGATTTCATCGTGGTTATCTTTTAAGTTTGTTATTCTCTAGATATAGATCTGAATATGTACTGTAGAATGATATAATAGCCATAGATATGAATGCTTCAAGTATTCATCATGCTAACATCCTATAATAACAACCCTAAAGATGGGCCTAATACCTTTGCATGCTTTGGGTGAGTTCTCGCACTGCCGAGTGATGTCCCAAAGTGCGCCTAGCCTTTTACTCGGTGAATTCTAGGCTACATCATTAGTTCCATTATCGAGACCTCTTTTCAGCTTGTTTTGACGATGGTTCACAATGAAGACATACGGTTGACTCTATAAAGTGTTAAGGAGTGGATACATGATTTAGAAGAAGAATAT
This sequence comes from Taxus wallichiana var. yunnanensis, assembly GCA_018340775.1. Classification (NCBI taxonomy): domain Eukaryota; kingdom Viridiplantae; phylum Streptophyta; class Pinopsida; order Cupressales; family Taxaceae; genus Taxus; species Taxus wallichiana. The sequence goes on along the minus strand of CM031234.1, from coordinate 411,582,844 downwards.
GCATGGAGTTTCATCACCTGGATCTAAGTTAAATGCACGTGTATTGGTGGAATAGAATATGTATGATAGTTTATATGAGAGATTCTTCCCTATCTTTCTATTAGAATTATACGAGAAACTAATTGCTTATACATCTAAATGGAATTGGAGGTATCACACATTTTTCCTGGATGTATGAATAGTTTCATACCCTTTATGATGTTGATTTGCTTTGGACTTGCACAAAGTGGATACATTATTTCATGGTGTTTTGAACAGTTAGATCTTGTAGTACTCAATTTTGACTTATTCATGCCCGTGAGGTAGCTGAATTCTAGTTTTTACGATATCCCAGAGGAACTTACTCGTAGGGAATTCCACAAGCGATCAAGATCCCGATGGTAACTTTGAATTTGGAGAGAAAATCGATGGCTAACTAAACCCCACAATGCGCGGGCACATGAGTAGGTTGGGTGAAAGAAGGAAGACCTAGCAAGTAAAGAGGTAGAGAGAGAAAATATTACTTAAGTATAATGAGGTGCGTGAGAGGGAGATAGAGAAGAAACAAGAGGTTTCAGAGAAAATAGTGTTGTGGAGAAATATAGTTTGGGAAGGAGTTGAATTTTATGTAGAAGAAGTGGAACCCTGAGCCTCGGGAACTCCCCATTTAGAAAAAATTGAAAGGGAACCCTCCTTAGCCTCATGTAGAAGTGGACTAGTAGAAAAAAACTAGGTTGTAGTCATGCATCTGAATCCACCTAGAAACCTTTCCCTTGCGCTTGGTTTTCCAGCATCTAGTATAAAAAGTAGTCAACAAGTTAATTCATGTAGTGGGAGAGAAGGAGTGAGTCTTATAAGAGTTACAATGATGGCAAGTGGAAATGGCTTCTTTGTTATATGGAAGTACCTTTTAAGGTGCATCATCTACAAATTAATCAAATGCATATATTTCTAGACTCTCTTTCGAGATTAGTAATGCTTCACGAGACCATCGAGGTATAGTTTAGTATAACTTTTGGGACACAGGAAGTACATCCTCTCGGTTCTATAGGTATAGGTTGCTCTAGTTCGTAGGTGAATCGGAGGTTCAAGAGGCATAGGAAATATAGAAGGTTCTGGATCGGTGGGCAAGGTCCACACCAACCCCATAATATTTACATGGAGATGTCTCTTCATATTCCATAGTATAGGAGAATATAATATGATGTTGAACATGTGCATATGTGTGAGATACTATGGCATGCAAAAGGAATCATGGCTTCTGAGCATAGGGAAAGCTAATTTACTACTACGTTACAAGGGTGCACACACAACTGGTACATAAATGTTTTACCATGATTAGACTTTCGTCGACTATACATCTCTAAAATATGCTTTCCTTAAAGAGTTTCACATCCCTGAGTTTGAGTAGAAGAGTATAAGTGCACTCAAGGATATTAAACAAAGCACTATGAAGAGTGTCGAGAGAGTATGATTCTAGTTTCAAAACATTTTTATCTACGTTGTCTTATGATATTCATGTAAGCCAACATGCACAATGGTTTGTTGGAGGCATGATTACACCTTTTAGAAGGGTGCTATCACATAAGACATATAATTATCTATGCGATGAACTTGAAGAAGCTTTTACACACCGAGGAAGTTGAAAGTATAGGTACTAGGGTGAGCCCATTTTTAGAAGCACCGATCATAGATATGGAAAATAAGTTGGAGAAACTATTAGTAAATTTAGTCCATGAGATGTGAATAAGAATTTGGTTCACAGATTACAAAGTGGAAGGTCACACAAAGGATAGTTGTCCACATATATCGTGTAGTTATTATTGTTGGATTATGAGATATGCCATTTAAACCATGATGCTAGCCATTATCCATTAATATAACGAACGATAACAAAGAAAGTTTCAAGTTACTTTAAAATATACATGGGTCCATGACTCATGACATGGAAGATTTCTAGATGACTAGTCGGATAAATGATGCTATAGATATTGGTGTAAAAAAACAAGATTTTTATGTAACTCTAAAGGCAATACCGAGCATCAGGATCAGATATCACAATCAAGGGTGCTATGATAAGAATGAAGGGCATTTTGATGTGTTTGTGACAGGTTGAGGATACCGTGGTGGATTTGGAGGACAAGGATGTGGTGGTGGAAGAAGCAATTTCTCTTATGAGACATGTTATATATCTGAATCTCCTAATCACTACGGGTGTGAATGTCCTCAGAATGTTACATGTTCTTTCTATGGAAATAATCATAGTTATGAGGAATGCTCAGACTTGTATGAGAATCTTAGAAAGTAACATAAACAAGAAAACAAAGGCACGTGGATGGTTAAGATATAAGATGCTCTGGAAAACTAGTGGATGCCTAAGTTGGAAGTACATTCCGAGGCATTATAAGTAAAGATCATGACCCATGCTGAGGCGTAAAATGCCAAAGAAGCATTACAAAAGAATTCTACCATCACTAAGGAGGAGGTTCTATATGCACATTACCCAGATCCCACTCATCAGAAGGAAGTTTACTAGGAAACCATGGAGGTACTCAGGAATCTTCAAGGTGAAATACAGTATTTAAAGGAGAAATCACGGAAGATGGAGAAAATAAAGCATCAAAGATGATCCAAACTGATATGGATGACTTAAGAGAAGTGTGTAAGTTATTTTCCTGGGAGAATATCATTCCACTATTGAGGAATTTTGTTAAAAGGAAACACTCCGTGCATAAGTACTGAGACTGGATGACAGATCCTACATGCAAATCTTCCCCCTTATAGTGTAGATTATGACAAGGGAATCCAACTACATGTTTTTGTGTATGGGTGGCTATTAAGTAATATATTGATTGATACATGTGCATAAGTCAATGTTCTTACCTTAGATGCATTCGTGTAAATGGAGAGTCCCCCATTACAAGCAATCCTCTAATGTATTGTTCATGGCTAATCTGAGTAAGGCCACTCCCATTAGAGTTTTAAAAGATGCATCCATTACCATACAAGGAGTCAAGTTCATTAGAGATTTTGAGGTTCTAACATTGGCAGAGTCCGATAGCTTCTCAACTCTATTGGGGCATCCTTGGTGCTATGCAAATAATATTGATTTTTGGTTCAACAAGGGTTATACTAGCTTTGAAAATAAGGAGGAAAGAGGTATTATCCATTTAACAAATGGAAACACCGCACCTTATGTTAAGCCTTTGAGTGAAATAGACCTAAATAAAATTTATGTACGTGTCATCTAGGATTCAGATGTGCTTGAGCCATGTAAAGAAGGAATCCTTCGGGGGGGAGGATGCATAGTCTATTAGCAATACTACTAATGTTGCTTGTTATAATTGGGATCATAACACTTATGAGTTGGTAGGGCGCAAATTAAAGAGTGTATTTCCTACGGGTAGAAAATCACGTTATGTCAAGAGAAAAGGTAACAACTCGATACCTTGTTACACTAGAGAAGGAGATCCTATGGTCTTCCTGTGTGTATGGAGGAATAATGGATAGACCCACTGAAAATAAGGAATATGCTAGCATATAAACTACGTGGAACAATAACACACCGGGTAGGTGGTCCACAAGGATAATCTCATCGGATGGAATGAAATAAGGATTGCTCTTGCTACTAGGTTCTTCCGAGTAATGCACCTACTCAAATATGCACTTATCATGGTAATCAACCTGTTCAAAACCACGTTTAGAAGTGTTGGAGACACTGGACAGGGGGGCTAGAAGCTTTACTACCTTCACTTTGGGTGCACAAGTTTTATTCCACATTACAGGGATGTGCGCGTGCTTCGTATGTATATGTAGAACTCCATAAAGACCGTAAATTGGTAGGATTTAATTCCAGGAATGGCTCGACATGTTTGACTTCTTCTCTAACAAGCCTCTAGTGGAGGAAGTGTTAAAAGACATAAAGGACTTAACTAGGGAGATAGTTCCAAGGATTAAGAACTCATTCAGGTGTTATTGAATGAAGGAAACTTAGGAGTGTGTCTTGTTGAATAGACAGGGGCCAATTCCAAACTACTTCAGTGTGCTTGCCTTAAAAAGAAAAAGGAAAACTGGTCTACTTAGTGAATGATGAATTAGAAGATCTAGATATAAACCATTCAACAAGTAGGTGTGAGGTGTTAGACAAAGTGTAGATAAGACCACACGTGCCTATCATGAACCTATGAAGACAAAGAGGGTGAATATTGGAATGGAAGCTAAGCTTAAGGAAGCCATAATTTGATATTATTTTCCAAACTCAAGTGGCAAAAACTATAGAGCTACTACAGGATTATGAGGACTTATTCCCTCAAGGGTACCATGAACTTAAAGGTATGTATGACTCATTAGGGGAGATAAGGATAAATATTAAGGAGGGTTCTCACCTAGTTAGAAAAAGACCCTACAGGATGAACTCCAACTTGTGCAAAATGGTCAAAGAAGAGATTGAAAAAATGTTGAATTCTAGGATTATCAAGCCCCTCAACGAGTCAGAATGGGTTAGTCCAATAGTGATCAATATCAAGAAGGATGGACATATTAGGATTTTTGTGGACTATAGGAAGCTAAATGTTGCATGTGTGACTGATCCATTTCCTATGCCTTTCATTGAGGAAATACTAGAAGGCATTGCAAGGGGTGAAATTTATATGTTTACGGATGGGTTCTTTAGGTATCATCACTTAGGATTTCCCGGGAGGATTAGGAAAAGAACACTTTTACTACTGAATGGGGTAGCTTCTCATATACCGTGATGCCTTTTGGTATGAAAAACACACTGCTTGTATTTTTGCGCATAGTTGTTCAATTGTTCAAGGAGTTTATTCAAAACTTCTTACATGTTTATTTGGATGATTGGATAGTGTATGGATTAATTAAGGATCATTATGAAAATCTTTGATTAATGTTTGAAAGATGTACACATTTGAGTATCTCTTTGAACATCAAGAAGTGCATATTTACTACATCATTTGGGATATTGTTAGGACACATAATCTGTCAGGAAGGTTTTTTGTTGATCCAGATAAGGTTGTAGTCATTATAGGCCTAAAACATCCTAGCAAAGGAGAGTGAGGTGCACAAATTTTTGGGTCACACAAGATATCACAAGAAGTTTATTAAAGGATATGCCATATTTTCCACACCATTGGAGGAGTTATTGAGAGGGAAATGTACGTTCTAATGGGGAGAACTACAACATCGTGCATTCAAGACATTAAAGGAGAAACTTACTACCACACCTATACTACATTTTATTTCATGGGGCCAACCATTTCATGTACATGAGGACACATCTAGCACGACCATTGGTGTAGTCTTGGCTCAGCCTAGAGAAGGTATTATAGATCATCCTATTTGTTTTGCTAGTAGAAAGTGAATCCTATAGAACAAAACTACACAACTATAGAGCACGAAAATTTTTCTATGATATATGCACTATGTAAATTAAGATAGTACCTACTACTTGCACCATTTGTCTTCCATATAGATCACATGGAATTGAAGTATTTGGTAAAAAAACCCATTTTATAAGGGCACATATGCAGATGGGTTCTCTTATTCAAAGTATTTGACTTTAGAGTTGTGGTAAAACTAGGGAAAAGTAATTCGGAGCAAACCATTTGTCAAGAATCTAGTCAAGAGAAGAAGCACAGGAAATTCAAGATACCATTCCAGATGCGTAATTATATTGGTTACAATAAGCACCATCGAAATTAGAGGACATTGTTGTATTTATATGACTAGGTATGACACAAGTAGGAATGAAATCCTTGGAGAATAAATAACTTGTTATATGAGTGGCACCCTATTTGTTGATTAGTGATGATCTATAAAAATTAAGCTAGGATGAGGTATTGTGTCATTGCATATTGGAACATGAGCACATATATATCATGGAGGAAACTCATGGTGGTATTGCAGGTGGCCACTATGTAGGTGACACCACTATGCGTGAGATTTTACTCGTTGGATTATGGTGGGAGACCCCGTATAAATATTGTAAGGATTATTGCAAGGTTTGTGATCGTGTCAACATCTTAGGAAACCAGGACAATAAGATGAGATGCCATTAAGGTCTATTCCTAGTGCATAACCATTTGAGAAATGGGTTACATATTTTGTGTGTCCTATTTCACCATCCACGTGCAGAACTGGATCACACTATATCATCACTTACATAGACTATTTGAAAAGGTAGGAAGAAGCAACACATACAAACGATTGTACCGCTATAACAACTAGGTTTCTATGGGAGAATACTATTACAAGGTATGGATGTCATTTAAGTTTGACTAGTGATATGGGCACACACTATTTGAATGAGACAATCCAAATTTTATTGGATGAATTCATGATTGGACACCATAATACTACACCCTATCATCCTCAAGAAGATGGGGCAGTGAGGCTTTCAACAAAATTTTGAGCAGACATTGAAAAAATATGTGATGTTGGAAGGAAGGATTGGGATGATAAAATATCTACATTACTTTGGGCATATCAAAAACCTATAAAAGGTTGAACAAAGCCACACCATTTCAGTTAGTGTTTGGAGTAGAAGCAATTCTTCCTATGGAATTCATGTTACCTTCTTTGCGTATTATGCATGCTGGAGGTCTACTTGATGAGCAAGAATTAGAAGAATGAATTGAAAAGTTAATCAAGTTAGATCAATGCCAAGCAATAGCATGTTGGAGTCGAAACTAAAAAAGGCTAGGTAGAAAGCATGGCATGACAAGCACATCAAGGATAAAAAGATTGATATAGGAAAAATGTTACTCCTTTATGATTCTAAATTTTTTAGCCATCTAGGTAAACTCAAAGTATATTGGTTAGGTTTGTATTTTATCACTCACATACTCAAAACAAATTCTTGTCAATTAGCGAACTTGATGGAATATAGTTACCAAGTTACTTCAATGAGAGTAGGATGAAGTTGTACTATAAGTAAGTCTTTTTGGTGTTTGTAATAAGGCAAAGTGTTTCCATTTAGATTAGGTTTTCAATTCTGCATTTCCTTAATATGTTTCCTTCTTTATTGATATGTTTTTCCAATTTAGCTGGTGTGTTTGTGTAATAAACCATGTTTATGCGCCACAAGATAATTCCTATTTTGAAGAATTTTATGCGCAGAGGACCGTACATAACCTAGTATGGGGTAGGTTATTGATATCTAGGTACAAGACTATTGAAAATAAGTCCACATGAAAGGAAAAAAATACTACGGGTGTTATTCAAGCTAGATAATTGAAAGAAAAAAAAATTCTTCTCAAAGTAAGGACCATAGGTGGAGGTAGATGAAGGAAAAAGTATAACGTGAGATAAGTAGAGGTCGTAAAGACTACTAGTGGAAGGTGTAATGACAAGTACTCAAGCACATGTAAGCACGCTGAAGATAATTCTACATATAAAAGGTAGGAGGGCATGTTAGAAGATTATAGCTTGGACACAAAGATGTACCGTGCAAGAAGAACAAAAATGGTCAATTAATGAGAGGATTGTTGGTAGGTGGAGGAGCAATAAATGCACTAACTTTTTCAAAATATATATAAGGACAAGATGTGAGTTCATTTTTACCAATGTAATTGAGATAATTTGAAAAGGGCTAAGTGTGAATGAGCCGATAAATCGTGTTGAGGTGCGAAGAGTGTTAAACTAGACATAGAGACAAGGTTTGTGCAAAGGAAAAGCTTGCATTTCCATAGGTGAATGGTTTGATCAAAGAAGACACATTACAAACAAGCTAGGGAATGCAATTTACACTATTGCATGAAGATTTTAACTAGGGTTTCAACTTGCTTGATTATAGAAGGAAGAAAAGAGATATTTTTCAGATGGCACCAAGAAAGTACCCACAAAAAAGTAAAAGGGAAGAAGAAGGTGAAGTGGAAGAAGAAATTGCTCCCGACAAAGTAATTTCTCAAAAATGTAGTATCTAGAGGGTGCGAATCATGATATTGGGAAAAGAATTGGATTCCCACATCCATTAATGTAAAATTAGCGATAAATACCATCGTACATCAGATAACAAGAAGGATTTCGATGCGTTGTTTAGCACAAAAATGAACAAGTGCACAATAAAAGATATGCCAAGATACGATGACGTTAGTGAGAAGTTACTAAATTAGTTTTGAGTCTACCATACTTTGGGAAGTATGAACCATTTTATTGATGGTTGATGAGTAGAGTCCATGAGGACTTCTTCTACTTCACCGGATGGAGGGTTAGAATAAATTGCCTACCTTAATTTCAATAGTGAAAAGAATAAAGGCGTCAGGAGTGGATCACAAGAGTGATTTAACCGATAAGGCTGCAATCCTAGGTAAAAGGAAGGATCTAGGGTATACCAAAGGTCCGCATGGCATGGACATTGATAAATTGAAGAAGTACCCAATAGTGCAAGCTACTGCACATCTTGTAACAAAGTTGAATGACCAAGAAAGATGGTCGCAGGTAAACACAATGTGGATACATGTTGCAAAGAATATGTCTTAAGGAGTGGTCTACAATATCATAGATTACATAGAAAAGAAAATCATTTAAGAAGACTGGATAGGTGATAATAAATTTTGGCACTGCTTTGTTTTCGTGTCTTTAGTGCCTATGGAGATTGGAGTGCTCGATGGGCCAAAGGAGAAAATTTGGGAGTACCCCACGGAAAACAAGTCACCGTAGAAAGATTTGGAAAGTATTCATGTGATGGATCAATGAGAGGACCATTCAAGCAGAGGGCCGAGGTGTGGTATAATAGACTCCATGTGGCATTTGAAGAAGAGTGGCGCATACCCAAGGAGTTACCTTTGGTGGTGGGTAACGCAATTCATTTTGTAGTCTACCAACATTTTGGCATTGTGTGATTTGTGATGAAGGATGGGGCTTGGATCCCCGGTGAAAAATGTTGTATGCCTTCATAATAAGATATTTCTAGGTATCATTTCATAGGTTTTTATATGCGTGCCACCTAACCTTCAATGCATATAAGGTAGATTGTGACTACCACACTCTAAGACATAAGTATGTATATCCGTGGCGGAATGCCTATGTTGAGAAGCTTTTCTCGATATTATAACCATGAAGCCCGTAAGCTTGGTAGTTGGGGAAAATGGAGTAGTGCTTGTGTACCTTCAACTCGAGCCCAAGATGGAGAACACTAAGTATGTGGAGAATGAGTTCACACTCCCAAAGGCGCCAAAAGGTAAGCATACAATGGAGAATTTTCAAAGTTGCCTAATCCCACGAATAAAATACAAGTAGATCATAAATAAGAGGGGCATGAAGATAGTGGTGGTTTGGAGCACAGGTTGTAGAAGACAACCTCCAAATAGGGACGAAGTGGAGCACGTGAATAACAAGAGGAGGACTGGATGAGGTACAAGGAGAGTGCCACTTCAAAAGAGTATTCAAGAGAACAAGGACCCAAGGTGCTACTCCATAATCAGTGTACTGATCACCTCGAATCTCTCCACAAAAGGAGACAACTAAGAAGAGAAGAAGGAAGTTGAAGCTGAACAAGGAGGGGGAAGAGTCCAAGGAAAGAATTCCCAATTTCCCTACTCCACCAAAGGACGTGGAAGAATAAAAAAGGAAAACAAATGAATGATGGAGAAGAGGGAGGAAAGGAAGGAGATGACATAGAAACTGAAACTACTTAGAACACAACAAAATAAGCTCCGAATATCGAAGCCCAAGTTCCTCAGGGGCCAAGATCGAAGAGAACAAGTGGAGAGTATGTTCCACCAGTCATGGGCTATACTAAGGACATGAGAAAAGTGTTCCATGCTCATTTTCAAAAACATAATGACACAAAAGGAGTTGTATGGTTAGGAGCTGATGGATGAAGATATGGAAACCATATGCATAAGGAACTAGCATGTCATGGTCTATACACACAAACATGAATGAATAAGATTTTTATGTATGTGAATATTCATGTGTATCAAGGAGGTTGGAGAAGACACCTCAGAAAACACATAACAATAAAGGTGAATGTTATGTTAGATGAACAAGTGAGAAATGCTTTGGTAAAGGTCTCGACAGAGGTGGCAAGGGAAAATATGGATAAGGCTGCAACAATTAGGGTGCTGAGAGAGGAGATACAAACTAAGGATGTGGAAACAATGTGCCTAAAGAAAGAAAAATCCTTGGCACATAAGAAGAACGTTGTTTTCATCAACATGGAAGAGGAATTTGAGGACAATATCATAAAAGAAAAGCCACGTTTAGAGCCAAAGGTACCCAAAACATTTCCTTCCACAATGTCTTATGTAAGTACCTTGGTGGACTTGGTGCTAGAAGATGAACCTTTACACATGCTAGAACCAAAGGATCCATCATAAGTAGAGCAGGAAAAGGCTTCGGTGATGTGGAAGATTGCATCATATGAGGGGTTGCTTCAGAGCTTGCAGGAGGAATTGAAGAAAGCAAATAAAGTGCTAAATATTTATACAAAACCAGAAGTTATTATAAGAACCAACACCATTTTGGGAGACAATGAAGTCCTCGAAGGCCATGAAATATGAGATCTTGGTCCGAATGAAATGATTAGTGCTTGTCAAGAAAAAGTGTGAGGCCTTTATAGCAGCATAATAGCCAAATAAGGAAAGGCTCGATGAGCTTGGAAAAATCATCGTGAAAAATATGGAATTATTAGAAGGAAGAATGACTACCATGTCTAGCATTGTATTGGTCTTGTAGAATGAGAAAGGAGAAATTGTAAAAGATGATTTAGAATCAATTGCAGTGGATATTATAGAAAAGGCATAGGGTGCACTCAATGATAAAAAAAATTTAGAGGTTTAAATAAAAAAAGAATATCCATAATTGATTCTTTAGGTTGAAGAAAAAGATACTACAAGGTAAATAAATTCTTTTGTTCATAAATATTCTTTCTATTTTTCTATTCATATTCTTTGATTTGTTTTGGGTGACCATCATTGTTGAGGCATCAATACAACTAGTGTGGGGTAATTTTGATCAATTAAAGTATGGCACTTAGCAAAGAACATACATAAGGTTTGTGCAAGAAGAAAAGAGTGTATTCAAAAGTGTGAAAGGATAGAAAAGGAATCACGCACCGGGAACAGAGATAGATTTGGGATTTAGCCATTTTCATGACGAGGGCCTATTTTTTTAACATGGCATGCATAACACAAAAACCAGTTAGAGGCTTCATGAGAAACACATTGAATATTTTTGGAAGATTGGCTATGAAGCGCTTTGCATGGATGCAAAGCTAAAGATAGAGTTGCGACACTGAAGTTAACTAGAAGAATTCTATCATTGGCACACTTGCATGTGTGGCTATTTTTGTAAAGGCATGGGCATAATAATAGCATGCAACCTATTTTCAGATTAGATAAGTGGTGAAGGGAAACTCCCCACCCTTATAAATATGAAGTGAACTATGTAGCATCAAAGAGGATGCGAGGATCGAGTCATTGTGATGTCATGCTGCCAAATCTAATGTGCACATAGACTATGGTATTATCTATTGTGATAATATTCTATGTATTTATCTTGTTTAAATTTAATGGAATGTGTTAGCTAAATTATAGAGTTAAAACTTGAGTATAATTGGTTCTTGCATGTTTGGTTTCATCATGGTTATATTTTAAGTCTATTATTCTCTAGATCTAAATCTTAATATGTATTGTAGAATGATATAACATCCATAGATCTGAGTACTTCAAGTCTTCATCATGCTAACGTCCTACAATAATAACCCTAAAGTGGGGCCTAATACCTTTGCATGCTTTGGGTGAGTTCTCATACCAAGCCGAGTGATGTGCCAGTGCGCCTAACCTTTACTTGGTGAATTCTAGGTGCATCATTGGTTCCATTGTTGGGACCTTTTTTCAGTATTTAACATAAAAGAGGATGCAAGGACTAAGTCATTGTGAGGTTATGCTACCAAATCTTATGCGTGCATAGACTATGGTGTTATCTATTGTAATAAGCTTCTATGTATTTATCATGTTTAAATGCAATGAAACATGTTAGCTAAATCATAGTGTTAAACCCTTAATATAATTAGTGTTTACATGTTTGATTTCATTGTTGTTATCTTTGAAGTATTTTATTCTCTAAATAGAGATCTAAATATGTACCTTTGTAGAATGATATAATAGTCATATATCTGAATGCTTCAAGTATTAAGAATTGTAACATCTTGCAATAAAGAACCCTAAAGAGGGTCCAGTACCTTTGCATGCTTCGGTGAGTGCTCAATATAGGATGAGTGATGTGCCGCGCCTCAACTTTTACTTGGTGAATTCTAGGATGCATCATTGACATATACATTCATCACCGCACATTATACACAACACACATTTCGACCATTTCTCAATGACACACTCTCATTTACAAAGTGCATTCTTTTATCACGAGAGGGAAAACCAAATGAACCTCACTACATACATTTCCATTCACTCGGGTAGCAAAAGGATCCTATCATTTGATCTTGCATTCCATTCCACCCATCCAAAACATATTGCATATCTTGGCTACTTTTACTCTTTCTTGCATTTTCTTCCATAAGGTCATTTTATTACACATGCTAGTTAGATATATTATATTTCATTTATCTATATGATACACATATTTTCATGACATTTTCTTAGTGGTGATCATAGATACATGTATTTTACATGTAGTACACATTCTCTCCTACCCATTCTACATTAGTCATTGTGGGCATCGACATTCATCTCTCACACGTGATATTGTTTCATTTTGTACTTATCACTCTATATTGCATGGTTATAAATGCTTTTGACATGCTGGTTATCTTTCTAACATGCTAATGGGTGCTTCATGTGTAACCTTTTTTTTGCAAGATTACTTGCTTCCATCGTTATCTATTATTTGTACTTGTTTTTCTATTGCTTGTTATTGTATGCTGGCCTTTCCCTTATTTTGGTGTGCACACTAGTTTTTTATATGCAGCCATGATGGCCTTACATGTCTTGTGACATCATGAGTGATGGCCCATGTTTATAACCCACTTTGTGTGGCTAAATTTTCCTTCTTTCTCATTTACTTGCATTCTAGTTCACACATTGTGTACGTAGTTTACAATTTTTTTCTACATGCATGTTTGTTCATACTAAAACGTTTTTCTAGCCACTTATTTGTATTTTCCTTGGTTTATAAAAAGTGCATTCCTTTTCCCCTACATGGCGTAATTATAGAGTTCATGTGGTTTGTCCTATCAGTGATGTCGCATGTACCCCAAAGAGAGAAGTGTAATTTAGGGCTTACATATTATACATTGTATCTACACGGTTCGGTTCAATTCAGTTTCTACCCTTGACAATGTGGGTTATACGGTGAGTGGGTTTAGACAAGTCTACAAACCCTAGAGTTTATGAATTTTAAAGGACATGGTAGTGCTTAACATTTGGAGGAGTAGTTATAGGTTCGAGTATACAATGACCTCCTCTCTACACTACTTCACCTAGTGGTGTTGGATCACCTAGAAAACTAGGAATTACAAAAATCTCTTCATACATGTTCAAGGAAGTAGTTAAAGGTTGGAGGATTTAGTGAAATTACACCCTATTATTCTTTTACCTCTTTTGTTAGACCACCTTAAAAACACATGACAATATATCCTCTTTCTACACCCTTTCTCTCATCACAGATCACAAGCACATGTTCAATTTTTCATTTGTGTATTTTACATTTACATACTCTTACATACATATACATGCATTTTTACATATATACATGCGTATTTTATTTCTTGATGTTCTTCTTCTTATAGGTCCAATCTGTATGAGAAGAAATAATTTGACAACTACAAAAATGGGGGAAATAAAAAAACTTTTTATGGCAACACACAACATACTAATCATGGGTACATCACACACATCAACAACTAAACACGTGTCTTCACCCTAGGTTAACTCTCATGAATATTTTATGCTTTTACATGTTTAGTTTGCATGCTCTATCATATTTTTGTCATTCCACACTTTTTCTAGTCCTTCAACATGTTTCTACATCACTCTACATGGATTATCAGGTACACATCTCTATCTACTTTATGTTATCGAGATTTCTTTTTAGAAACATAAAGTGGGGCAAAATGTATTCAAAAAATCACGTGCTTTAGACATTATTTATTCCCAATCTCATATTACTATTGATATAGTTTTTAAGTGGAGAAAGTACTAATTAACCCCCATCTTTTGGCCATTTTACTTTTATTTATGTCATCATTTACAACCTCCCATACACACTTACACAGTCTATTTTATTAATTTTCCATCATTTTATCCTTGATTGGCATGCCCATACTTATATTGGGGTGCCAACAGTGTCCCTGGTCCTATTTGGGGAACCCTGATCCTTTTCTCACTTTCCCACCACTTTTTGGGCACTTTTAGCCATTTGGATTCTCTATATTTCTTAATGGTCGGCCTTTTCAAGTTTAATTACAAAAGTAGAAAAAGAGAACCATATAAATATTAAGTTATGAAACCATAATGAGGGACCAACAACTAGTCACTACTATCATCACCTAAGGTTGCATCCATCAAAGGATCCATTTGCATCCATCTAGCTCAATCACAAGGTAAAAGGTTGGTTCATCCGCATGACAAAGCATAGGAGGGAAGTTTATTTTATTCCAAATTATATTTTATACACATAGTCATTGATCGCTACTTTTACAAGGTGTGATCGCCACTATAATAAAAAAATCATGCACTCTAGACATTATTTAGCTCAGTCTCATTCTACTTTTTAAAGGGTTCTTGAGTGAAGAAAGTACTAATTAATCCCACCTTTTTGACCATATTGTTTTACTTTTATATCTTCATTCCTACACATTTTTAAATATATGCCCAATCTATCTTGACACTTTTATGTTATTTTATCTTAAGCTTGGGTGCCTTGCTCCCATTTAGGGTGTCCTGATCCTATTTCTACTTTATCGTCTCATTTTGGGTCTCTTCTATCAATTTTTCATCCTTACCTTTTTCCTAGTGGGCCATGTCGGGGTTAATTATGAAATTAGATCAAGAGAACCCTTTAAGTATAAAGTTATGAGACCATAATGAGGGTCCTAGCGTCACATAATAATATCACTCCATCTAGTGTTGCATCCATTCCACTTGCATCCACATAACTCTATGCATCAATGGTAGGAGATCTGCATCAACAAAAACTTCTTAGGGGGAGGTATTATATTCTATTCCATGTACACATACTATTACATTTTCTTCATTAAGTTATTGTTATCTGCTAAAAAAGTGTGACTAGAAAAAGATCAACTAGGGCATGACATGCACACATACATGCATAGGAACTAAATTTTTGTTTGAAATGTAGTGCAACACTTAGTTTAGTAATCCCACTTTTGTGGCACCCGAGGTCACCCCCATTCATTTATATCTTTTATTTTTTTAGGGTTTTGATACTTATTTTGTCTCTTGTATGTCTTAAAAACATCTTGCTATATTTAGTACATTCGGCATGCACAGTCCATGAAATCTAGTGTGACATACAATGAAGCTATTAATGTATCTTCCAATCCAGAAAGGATCAACATTCGAGCTTTTTCGGAAACCATGGCAGCTATTCTACCATACCAGTGGTGCCCCGAGGTGCCCCAATACCCTCTTGGGCCCTTCAATCTACTCAGAACTTTGAGAACCCCCATTTTTAGGACTCATGTGTAGATGTTCCTTCTTCTGGAATTTCTTGTCGCACTGCAACACTCGTGAAAATCACCCATAATCAGCTAAGTTCTTGCCTCACCTTACTCTTGCATTTTAGGTTTTTATTTTGATTGATTTAATTATTTAATTACTCTACATTAATTTAGTGCATTCATATACGAGTTTATGTCCTTCAATATTAGATTAACTATTATTATACTCTTCCCTAGTTTACTTAATTTTAGTTTATCATGCACAAGAGCACCTAGTTCATGATTGCACACACTTGCACATAGAACTACATTAGGTCTCGAGATATAGTGCAACACTCGTTAGTAATTCCACCATTTTGGAAGCTAAGGTTAGTCGACCCCTTCATATGCATCTTTTGTTTTTAGGGTTTGATGGTTGTTTTGGAGTTTTATAGGTCTCCTCTTCAACATTGATTACCAAAGGCATACATCATACCGTAGTAAAGTTAGCGTGACAAGTGACAAAGGCTTAAAATAATCTAATGACCCTATAAATAGGATTTTTATACCTCCCTGCATAGACCAGGGCACCCATAACATAGACTAGGGCACCCACAAGCACCCCGATACTCTCCCGGATGCCCTAGATCACTCATATTTTCTAGAACTACAAGTTTCTAGACCTCGACATAGTCGTTTCATCCTCTTGTTTCTCCAGTCAGCTCTTTAACATAGTCTATAAAGTTCACCAAATTATCTAAGCTCCTTCAAACCCTTCTTTACATGTTAGGGTTTTTATTTTTATTAGTCTAGTTACTTAGGTCAATTCCCCTTTATTTATTTACTCTTATTTATTGATGTTCCTAGTTAGATTAACATAATAAAATTCACAATTTTATTTAATCACTAATCATGGCTTAACATCATATTGTTGGATGTATTAGACTTATTCTCGCCTATTGGATTCTTCTTCTCATGTGTGGGGATATCTTATCAATCCCCCTCTAACAAGATTTACCTATATATTCACATTTTCTCAGTATACCTAAGTACCATGGTATTATCATATACATACATGAGGAAACAAAGAAAATGATATGAAAACAAACATCCAAATAACATAAAAATAAATATATACACACACATGTGGGTGTATATATATATACATGTGTGTGTGTGTGTGTGTGTGTGAGTGTTTAATGTATTTTTATACATCAAAAAATCATACAAAAAAATATGACCCATCTACTAGGTGGTTCAAGCACCCTCACCCTTTTGGGGGTATTTGGATGCTTTAGTATAATGGGGTTTTGCTAGTGTCTCTATATGTATGGGATATGGACATTGCCTTAGATTGGAATTTGAAGTCATCTTCCTCAGCTATCACTAGCTAGGTCTTCAATGACATAATTTTTTTGTCTCTCTGGACATCCGAGAGACGAGTTGCCTACTCTTGTATTAGTGTTACTTACACATGTAATGAGATTAAGAACATCACATATATGGTTCCAGTGGCTATCTCAATGAGGGAGTTTCACTCCTCCAACATCCACTTTGTAAAAACATAACCTATCCATATTACTCACAATATTGACACATTCATAAAAATAATCTAAAATAACATCATAATATACATACATGTCTATGTCATCCTCTCTATGACAGTCTTGCCATCTTTTTGACTACCTAACACCTCTATTTCCTCATCATCATGCCAAATTCTAGCTCCCACTTATTTTTCCTACCTATCTTAGGGCATAAATATCATATCCCCTCTCTTTTTTGTCTTGGCCTCGGTCACAGATACGAGACCATCTCGAAACGTAAATGATGTTAATTACCATCTACATAAAGCAGTCAAATCTTGTGCTCTCTAATCCATGGTGTTGGCTTTCTCGGATCCTCCTTTTATCATACTAAGATCAACTATGCATGTACCTTTAGTCTATGCTCTTGTATCTACAGATCCTCTTCAGATCCATCCTCTAAACCATTGATTACTATGATTTATGGTGGGCCATGAGCATTGCCACAATTCCTCTCGCTATATTTGACAATGTACACTCACTACCGTATCCAGTGGGTTCAAAGTGTTAGTAACCTCACCTCTGCTATTATATCTTATTGAACATGATGATGTTGGTAGGGTGGGAATGGTTGTATCACCATAGGCATCGACCACCCAAATTTTCTCAAGACTCTACTTACTACATGGGTCTCTACCTAGTAAACATAAGAACCTATCACCTCTCGTGATGGTGTCCAAGAAATATCATCTAGGCTAATTGGGCCACTGATCTACATTCCTTATGTATGGATGTCATGTCACATCTCTTAGACCTACCTATGTTAATGGCCAGAATACATGAAGTGATATCAAATTTTTTGTCCCCTATTCCCACCGAAGCACATTCAAGGAATCTATTTCTACTTCTTGTGGTGTCCCTATCAGCCTATTCATAGGGAACCTATCATATATCAAGGATGTCTATAATACCATGGGTCATATGATGCTCTAGTGTCTAAATGGTACCCTATATAGATCATGAACCATTTGTACCCATATGGTGATGCGGTAGATGAATAATAGCCCATGATCAACCACGTCTCTACATATAGAGATTAGATATAGTGGGATGGATATATATTCCTTGTGACACACTATACGTGTTACCAAGATCACCATAACTACATTATTAATATCTTTAACTTCCAAAATATTCACTACACTTAGTCGAAAAACAATATGCTCTTTTCACATGTATTATTCCCATTATAAAAGGAAACCATGGATGTAAATACAAGGAGGTATGCCACAAGATCCCAAGCCATCTTTTCAAAATGGGGCTTGTAATTCATTTATGTAACACCCACCAAGGGATAATACTTAACAAGGTTGGGCTCCATACCCTAGCTAATACCAACAACAATGGAAACCTTATTTTTAGGAGGTTAGAAATGGAGCAATCCACCTTCTAACTACCAACAACCTTACCAACAACCTCCTTACCCACAATAGCAAGATGTGATACCAAACCCTTAACCCGGATCTAAACCAAAAATCACTCACTACCAACTCAACCAATGCCTAACCCAAGAAATAAAGATATTCAACCAGCCTATACAACTTAATCAACCCAATACTATGCCTATTTAGTTGATATAAATGATATTCATCTCCACTCAGGAAGAGCACTTCTCCCACCAAGTGAATCCACCATCATGGAGATTGCAGATGAACCACCATTACTAAAGATTAATCAGAATAAAAGCTAGAATATGTTGCAAGATGATCCATAATAATGTGAACAAAGTTCCATCAAAGAAATAATGTGAGCCAATGAACCCCCTTTTCCACAGAGATTGAAGAAAATAAATACGACCCTAAATGATATTCTAATTCTGATTTTATCAACTCTCGTCAAGGATATTTGTGTAAAGATTCCACTTATAAAAGCCATAAAATATGTTCCTATCTACAATAATTTGGTAAAGGATCTATGTATCAAGAAGCTAGGTAGAAAAAGAAAAGATACATATATTGTGCAAAGTTATTAGACAATTAGTTGGTATCATGCTTTGAAATTGGTGCAACCCAAGTATATAGATCCGTGTAGTCCTTTAGTAAACATCAAAATCAATTATATAATAATAAATAATATGGTTGATTGAATTAGGGGAATAAATAAACATCATGACCAAGAAAATCATGGATGATATCAAATTGGAAGGATTAAGGAAAATAGTTACGATCTTGAAACTAGCGGATAGATAAACAAGAAGGCCTAAATGAGTTCTTGAAGACATTATTGTGGTTGTAGAACCTTGAGAATGCCCTACGATTTCATTTTATTTCAACCAAAAGTGAGCTTATGAGGTTTTCCTATTATTCTGGGAAGACCATGGCTAGCCACTACTGAGATGCATTCATAGGTTGCGCAGGTTTGGAAAAATGATCATTTCTAATGGAAGTGGAACCAAGAAGATAATTATTTATCCTCCTTCCCAACCATTGATTGATGAAGATAATACAATTTCGTTTGAAGAACGAGAAGATGATCATATATCTATACAAAAATCATGATGTTGGAGAAGTCTTGTACAATTGAAGAACAAGAATAAGATGTTGTTCTCTCTAATGTTTTGTAGAAAAATTATGGAAGAAATGAAGAAGTGGATGACAGATTAAGATGCTTATGTTTTCCCGTAAGCCAAGTTATACCGCATAAAATAAAATGAATATCTAAGGTAAGAATTAAAATCTTCATTAATGTCTTCCACATAATTGCATACTGAATTTTGTTAGCACAAACATATGTTCAATTATGGACCTCTCCTACCAAGTAGAAATAACACTAGTGAGGCCACTCAATTTAAGCAAGATGTTGGATAGACAACAAGAGTAGCTGTTTATTCCTCTTCTCGTAAAAACATAAAACAACATTTTTTTGGGATTATGGTGACATGCATATGATTCCTCCTAGGCTTTGCATTCATAAAATATATATCAAGGAATATTTTAAACCAATCAAGCATCCTCAAAGGAGGATGAACTCAATAGTTAGTGAAATTGTGAAAAATGAACTATAAAATTTGTTGGATGATAGATATATATACCCCATATCAAAAATTCAATGGGTATCACATCTTTTCATTGTGCTAAAGAAGAATAGTAAATGGATAATATGTGTAAATTAAAGGGAACTAAATGCAAATGAGAAAATAAAGACAACTTCCCATTTCTCTTCACCGACCAAGTGCTTGATAATTTCTTTGGTAAAATATATTTCTCTTTTCTTGATGGATATAATGGCTATAATCAGATCCATATTGCATCGGAGAACCAAGAAAAACTACTTTTACATGCCCATGGGAATATTTGAATATCAAGTTATTCCATTTGGTTTGTGTAATGCACCGCTATAATCTAGAAAATAGTCTTGAGTATATTTTAAGATTTGACAAATGACTCGCATGGGAGAATATATGGATGACTTTTGGTGTACATGGAAGCAATTTTGAAGAATCTATGAAAAATATCGATAAAGTATTTAAGATATGCAAATATCAAAATTTATTCTTCGAAATGAGAAGTCTTACATTATGATGTCTCAAGGTATAGTGTTGAGGCACTATTTATCCTCTTAAGGGAGTCAAGTTGATCCAGAAAAGGCATCTGTTATAATAAACCCGCTAACACCAAGAAAACAACAGGATGTTGTAGACAAAAAATCCCACACTTTAGACATTATTTAGTCTCGGCCTCATACTCCTATTCATATGGTTTTGAGTGAAGAAAGTAATAATTAACCTCTATCTTTTGGCCATTTTGGTCTATTTTCTATCGTCATTTCCAACCTCTAATACACACTTACCCATTCTCGTTTTCATCCTTTTCTTTCATTATATCCTTGATCGAGGCACCCATTCTTATACTAGGACCTCCACAAGAACCTTGGTCCCGGTCAAGGTAACCTAATCCTTTTCCCACTTTCTCGCCACTTTTTGGGCACTTTCTAGCCATTTGAACATTTTATATTTCTTTTGGTCCTTATTTTTAGGGTTAATTATGAAATTAGAACAAGAGAACCACATAAATATAAAGTTATAAGACCATAATGAGGGACCAAACACTAATCACTACTATCATCACCTAAGGTTCCATCCATGAACAGATCCATTTACATCCATCTAGCTCCATCACAAGACACAAGGCTGGGTAATCTGTATCACATTGCATAGGAGGGAAGTTCATTCTATTCCATCCACCATTCTATTACATTTTTCTACACATAGTTATTTCTCACTAATTTCCCAAATTGAGACTGGTACAAGAGCACCTAAGGAATAATTACACACACTTGCACATAGAAGTACCTCATGTCCGAGATGTAGTGAAACACTTAGTTACTATGTCCAACATTGTGGTAGTTGAGGTTAGTCCAACCCCTTCATATGCATATTTATTTTTTAGGGTGTAATGCTTGTCTTGGGGTTTTGTAGTTCTCTTCTTCTTCATTGATTACCAAAAACATATAGTGCATTCTAGTAAAGTTAGTGTAATAGGTTCAAAAGATTTAAATCATATAGGGACCCTGTAAATCTAGTTTTTCGACCTTTTCATAGATCAAGGTACCTGAACATGAACTAGGGAACCCACGGGCTCCCTAATACTCTCCCAAGTGCCACAATCCACTCATATTTCCCATATATACAAGTTTATTAGCCTCAAGTATAGTCACTTCTACCTCCTATTTCTCTAGTCATCTCTGCGACACAGTCCAACAAGTTGGCCAAATAATCTAAGCTCCTTCTAACCCTTCTTTTCATATTAAGTTTTCCATTTTCATTAGCCTAGTTTCTTGGGTAACTTTTTAACTTTTATGTAGTTGTTATTTACATGATTTTAGTATTTTTATTTATTGTTGCTCTATTTAAATTAACTACCATAATTCCACATTTTAGTTAATCATTTTGGTAGGTGAATCTTTTCACCATACCCTCCTAATGACACACTCATATTCTTATGGTTCTTAACCTTGTTTCACCTTACATTAACATATCTATGTATTACATAACCACTCATACATACATGCATCTAACTCGTCACACATACCATACAATTTTTCATTATTTATGCTATTACTCAATCAATATTATACTCTCTACGATATTTAACCACCTTCATATATCACTTCTTTATTGGTTGTCCAACATAATTTATCGAATAATATATACATTATCACACACTTGGGGGAATAACATCCAACACATCCCAACTATCATGTTAGCATTAACACATCTCTCCTCTTTGTATTATCTTCCATCAATATCCTCGCATAGGCATACTCAGCACACTTTTTAGTGTCGTCATTACCCGATGAAACAATCTTGTGCTTAGGTTAACACTTGAATGTCAAGGGCGTACTACACATGAACCCCTAACACTACACAATATCTACTACACATTGTGTTTCTTCACATCTCACATCATATGTCTTACATTTCACATCATAAAATTTACATTTAGTCTACTTCATTTAATCATTATGACATTTGTGCATATAAATATTCTATATAACATACTAGTTTTCATCATACATATGTCACACTTAAATTATCTACGAGTCTCGCATTACATAATAATTATCATGTATATTACATAATGAGTATTTGCACATTGTTATAATATCTACACATGTAACATTGCATATTAATTATCACATATTACATCTATTATGCATCATATAGTTGTCTATTACCATCACACATACTTGCATCCTCTTCTACATGCTGAACTCACCACCCTATGATGTACTTGAGTTCCCATTCCATACTCGATTGCTTTGAGGGATTACTAATCAAATGGACATTATCCTCATTATACGTTCATAATTCATTCTTTCTTCATGCATAATTACTAGGTTAGTGACATACACTTTAGGCTAAATGGTCACCTATCTATTCATCTTGTAGGGGTATATGCTTTAGGCTACATCATCACTCTTTCAATCATCTTTTTGTTATACACACTTTGACTATATGGTTGATAACATATCATTTCTAGGTAACATCTCATCAACACACACACACACATCCATCACGGTGCGTTAGACACAATACACAATATTCGACCATTTCCCAATGCCGCACTCTCGTTTACATTTCCTTCTTGACTATTGAGGGGGAAAACCAAATGAACCTCACTACATACATTTCCATTCACTTAGGTGGCACGTGGCTCTTATCATTCCATCTTACATTCCATGCCACCCATCCATAATGTATTGCATATCTTGGTTATTTTTATTCTTTCTTACATTTTCTTATATATGGTAACTATTACACGTGTAAGTTATATCTCTTATATGTCAGTTATCTATACCATATAAACATGCATTTTCATGTCTTTGTTTAGTTTTGATCACGAGATACAAATATATTACATGAAATACATATTATATTTTTCTACCCATCCTACATTTTTCGTTGGGGCCATCCACATTAGTCTCTCATATGTGATGTTGTTTCATTTTGTAGATAGAACTTTTACATTACTTATGTATACACACTTTTGACATATGGGTTATCTTTATAACATACTAATGGGTCCTTCACATGCACATTTTTTGTAGGATTATTTACTTTCATGGATATCTGTTGTTTGTACTTGTTTATCTACAAAGTGTTATTATATGAAGGCCTTTGCCTTTGTTTGGTGTGAAAACTTGTTTGTTGTATTGCATCCATAATGGTCTTATGTGTCTTATGACATCGTGAGTGATGTCTCATGTTTGTAGCCCACTTTTTGTAGCTTAATTTGTCTTCTTACATGTTTACATTACTACATTTCTTGGTAGCTTATACAATGTTAGTGTAGCTTACAATGTATGTTTCTTTGTATTCACAATTATTTTTGGCTAACCTCTTGTTTGTGCACCCCTTAGTTTCTACCAAGCTTTATCCTTTCCCCATGCAGAGTAGAGTTACATATTTAATGTAGTTTATCCTCTTTTGGGGCCTATCGCTGACGCCACATGTGCCCCCAAAAAGGGGGCATCATTTGGAATTGTGCATACTAAACATCAATTCTAAACCAGTTCATTTCAATCAGTTTCTTCCCTTGGCATTATGGGTTATACAATGAGTGGGTTTAGATCACTTTAAGAAATCTATAAACAACGGATTTTATAGGACATTTTTGTCCTTGGAATTCTAGGGAGCAATTACAAGGGTTAAAGGATACAGTGGAATTCCTCTCTAAACTACTTTAGCTAGTGACATCAAATCACCAAAGAAACCAAATAGTACAAAGATCTCTTCACACATATTCAGGGAAGCAATTACATGTTGGAGAATAATGCAACTTTCTCCATACACTACATGATATCCTTTTTCTACACATCTTTTCTCATCACAGATCAGGTGCACATGTTCTTTTTACACTTTTCATACTTTCATTTCAGTATTTTCATTACATATACATGTGTTTCTAAAATGTATACATGTGTATTTGAATACTTGATCATCTTCTCCTGCACATCCAACTGTATGAGAAAAAAGTAGTCAATAACAATAACTACAACAATAGGGAAAAACAACATTTTTGGTAGCACACACAATACTAACCATGTAGGTACATCACACACATAAGAAAATACACACAAGTTTCTTCCCTAAGTTCACTATCATCTATTTTTTGTTCTTTTACATCTGTAATGGGAACGCTCCATTATATTTTTGTCATTCCACGCTTTGTGTAGTCCTACATATTTTCTACTATAATCTTCATGGACATTAGGTATGCATCTCTATCTACTCTATGTTACCAAGATTTCTACTCAACAACATAAAGTGGGGGAAATGTAAACACAAAATCATGGACTTTAGACATTATTTAGTCCTAGTATCATACTACTATTTATATGGTTTTTGGTTTAAGAAAGTAATAATTAACCCCCATCTTTTGGCCATTTTTCTTTGATTTCTACCATCACCGACGACCTCCCATAAAAACTTTCCAGTCTATTTTCATCATTTTTTATCATTGTATCATTGACTAGGGCACCATTCTTATATTGGGGCACCCGCAGCACCCTAGTCCTATTTGGTGCACTCGCAGTGCCTGTGTCCCATTTGGGGTGCCCTGGTAGTTTTCCCACCTCCCCACCACTTTTTGAGGCACTTTCTATCCATTTAAACATTTTATATTTCTTATGGTCAGCCTTTACAGGGTTAATTTATAAATTAGAACAAGAGAACCATATAAATATAAAGTTTTAAGGTCATAATGAGGGACCAAGCACTAAGGACTAATATCATCACCTAATGTTGCATCTATGAAAGGATCTATTTGCATCCATCTAGCTCCATTACAAGGCCCAAGGTTGGTTCATCTACATCACACTACATAAGAGGGAAGTTCGGCGTATTCCATCCACTATTCTATTACATTCTTATATACATAGTTATTGCTCACTAATTTCACAAAGTGAGATTGACAAAAAAGTACCTAGGCAAGATTGCCCACTCTTGCACATAGAAATATGTCCGGTTTGTGATGTAGTGCATTGCTTTGCCTAGTTACTAAGTCCACCATTTTTTCATCTAAGTTCAATCTGACACCTTCATATGCATCCTTATTTTTTAGGGTTTGATGTTTGTCTTGGATTTTTGTAGGTCTCTTCTTCATCATTGATTACTAGTGACACACAATGTAATGCAACAAATTTAGTGTGATAGGTGCGAAATATTGAAATCATATAACTTATAAATATGGTTTTTGGCCTCTTGCATAGAGTAGGCAGCCCAAAACACAAAATAGAATGCCTGTAGGTGCCCGATTCTCTCCCAAGTGCCTCTATCTACTCATATTTACAAGATCTACAATTTTTGGGCCTCAACATTGTCACTTCTTCCTCTTGTTTGTCTAGTTAGCTCGTGATGATTCTAGCAAGTTCACTAAATAAGATAATCTCCCTCCAACCCTTATTTGCATATTAGGGTTTCCATTTTCATTAGCCTAGTTTCTTGGGTCACTTTTTAAATTTATTTAACTGTTATTTACATCATTTTAGTATTATTATTTAATGTTGTTCCTAGTTATATTAACTACCATAATTTCAAATTTTAGTTAATAAGATGTTAGGATATTTTTAGGCCATGTTGGATACTACAAAAGGTTATTACAAGATTTTAGCAAGATTGTAGCACCACTTTTGAATTACTAGGGAAGGATACTGATTTTGTTTGGACAAAACGTTGTGAGGATGATTTTCAAAGTTTTAAATAGAGCGTTAACTAATACTTCTATGTTGAGAGGACTTTACTAGAAATTTTCTTTTCACATCCACACGATGCATTAGATCATGCTATTGGAGCTTTTCTAGGTTAAAAATATGGAATCCTAAATTTTGTAATATGCTATGTTAGCATGGACTTGTCGTATGCATCGATAAATTATATAGTAAAAGAAAAGGAGTTATTGGTATTTGTATATGATACTAATAAATTCATAAAATACCTCACAAGATATCCAAAGTGTTTATTCACATTGATCATGTTGCAATCAAATCTCGATAAAAAAACTCTAGTAAGCAAGAGAATCATAAGGTGGTATCTCCTCTTGTAAATATTTGACGTCACCATAGTGGAAAATCCGTGAGGATAATGTGGTAGAAAAATTCCTTTCAAGTATGAAGAAAAATAATAAAGAGAAATAGGTTGATGATTATTTTCAAGATGAAAACTTATTTGCTATTTCTAGAAAACCACCCGGTATGTAGGCATAGCCAATTATTTAGTCTCGGGTAAAACACCTCTACATTATTTAAACTTAGAAAAGAAATACATAGTTGAAAATATTTTATATTTTTCTTGGATATCTAGATTTATATTTCATATAAGAAAAGATAATATAATGAGAAGGTCTATAAATGATGAGGAAATGTATGATTTCCTCATATCCTGCCACAATGACCATTGTGGAGGACATTTTTCTGCAAAAAGAATAACGAAAAAGGTGTTGAATAATAGCTATTATTTTTCAACATTTCATAAGGATGTAACACCATACACCAAGAGATGTGATAGAAGCCAGAGAATGGGCAAGCCAACCAGATTTGATGAGATGGAATTACAACCAAAACTAGTCTTGCATCCTTTTCAAAAGTGGGGCTCAGATTTTATTGGTCCAATAGACACTCCATCTCAATAGAAATAATACATATTTGTATGCACAAATTTCCTAACCTAACCAAGTGAACAGAGGTGAAGGCATTTACAAATAAAAAAGTGATAAATTATCCAAATTCCTATATGATCACATCTTCACTATGTATGGAGATCTAAGGAAAATTTCACAGATCAAGGTACACATTTCACTACTGAAGTAATTTTTGATATGGTTAAATAATATGAAATTAGGTGTAGGAATTCCAAATCGTACCACCACAATCTATTGGCCAAGTATAGGTTACAAACAAAGAGATAAGGCCATATTGATAAAGACCATTGCACTTTATAGGAAAGATTTGAGAGAAAGGCTTTAAGATGTAGTATGGGAATTCAACACAACATCGAAGACCATGACTGGCTTCACATCATTTGAACTCCTATATGGCAAGAATATTGTTTTTCCAATAGAGTTTGAGCATGAAACATTGAGGACTACACTTGAGTTGGGCATATATTTATCGGAAGGTCAAAGATATCGATTCTCTAACTCAATGAGTTGGATAAATTGAGGATATAATCAATACATAATATAGAAGTTATGTAGAAACAAAGAGTCAAATGGCATGATCGGTACATCAAGACAAGATAATTCTAGGAAGGTGACTGGGCACTCTTGTTTGATTCAAAATATAAGGATCATATAGGGAAGCTCAAAACAAGGTGGCTAGGCCCCTATGAAATTGAGAAGATATTCCCTAATGGAGTTGTGAAGCTCACTACCATAGATCCTATAAGGTTTAAGCTATTGGTGAATGGCCACAGGATGATATTATACAAGAATCCATTTGATAAAGGTTCATTCATGGAACTATTTAGAGGAATTCAGAAAGGAATGGATATAAAAATATCATAATTGACCTCAGGGGTTAAGCTTGCTGGCTCACCTTATGAGATTTCAAAGGATTGAGAATATTTCAGTGGCCTTGGTGCATTTAGCTTGCTAGATATTCCAAGGTAAACTAAGAGTCTTGTGTTCAAACTTTTGGGTGATCGGAGAACTCTACTAACACATTTATTTCATAATTTTTTTGTTTTGCAGGGTTTGATGTCAAGTGATTGCAAGAGTGCATGATCTCCATCACAAGGAGAAAGTGCAATGACTGAAGGTTCCACTTGCAGCAACATGAAGCAAACCCCTATTTTGTATTTTGTGTTTGGCATAACTCATGATTGCATGAAAGAAGATCAAGGATGCATGCACATGTGGGAGATGGAAAAGAAACAATTGGCACCCCAATAGATTGGAATTCCCTCTCTAGGAGTCATCTAGTTTTAGTAAGGAGCATCCAACATTAGTTCAACACATGCCCACTACATCAAAAAAATATTGCATGAAGCCAATACGTAAGTTCAAATAATCATGCACAATCATCATTTCAAATGAATATCAAGATAAGTGCACTCAACTATCACTTCAATAAATTATAATTAGAATAATTATAATTAATTAGTAGTTATACCAAGTCATCATGCATGTGTTGCATTTAAAGACTTACCACCTTTCATGTGTCCCTCTACATAAGCCAGCTTTTTTCAAATCACTTAAAGTTACTCGTATTAATTTCGACATGATTTATGATATCACTCAGCCTAGGACATTCTTCAATTTATATAGAAAGATTCCACATGAGTACTAGAACATGTTATGTGAACTTCATTTGCACAACTATGCACTTGAATATCACATAGATTGGATTCTAATCCTATGAATTAGAGATGTACAAGTTAAATCCATATGCTCTTATTTTGTAAATGAATTAGACAGAGACAAGAAAATGGAATAGTATCATCAATTAGAGAAGTTCTAACCATTGTACATAAGAGTAGAGGAAAACAATACAAATGTAACTGCCGAATGATATGACAAATATGTGGAAAATAAATTAATAAAATAAAGAGTGTTAAAAATGAGGAAATAAGTGCACACGTAAGTCAAAGATATCATCAAGGAACATGGTATCAAGGTTGTTTCTGCATGCAAAATCAGATGGGAAGAACTATCACTAGAACTACAAATAAAGGAAATGCACTCCTACCCCAAAGTATACTTCCCACATTGCCTGAGTGAGTACATACATGGAAATATCAAATGAATATGGGGATGAATCTTTTCCTATAGGCTATCATCCTCCCATCATTCACTTTTTACTTCAATCATAGATAGGTAACTTACCAATTGATCATAGGATTCAAGACATGGTATAGAGACTATTTACGAGAACAATGGTTATTTCTTGTCAAAGACAGAGGGAATCGATAACCTAATTGATTTCAAGCATGAATGCGGCTTAAGGAAGCATAAAAATGAATCCCTTGAATGAGGAAATTCTCAAGATTTATTATGGGGGTGTGATGAGTTGTGATTATTTCCTTTATAAATAAATCATATAATTTATTTTGTTTGAGCCATTGTAGTTGTGTCTTTGTATTCCCCTAGCACTTTGCTAAACATTATCATTACAACCTTGAAATTATGGCATAATTACACATTAATATAGTTATATATATTTATCTTTATGATTTCATTACATTGTTTGAATGATGATATGTGTGATGCCAATCTTGGTGTAAGAAACCTGCTACATGTAACAACTCGTATGCAATGAAGGAATCATCTCGCATAAACTTTTCTATAACCAAATAACCTATTTGTAATAATCCATTTGCAGCCATAGGAAATTACCTACAACAAATCTATAAGATCTATAAGAATGTGACTAATGACACTCAAGTATGTACGTGTCGTTGAAGGAGAATTTACAAATGGAACATGCAAAACTAGGAAACAACTCAACCTTTTATCTTATAATTTATTGTAAACTAATGAAGGACTCAACTGATAGTTTGAGTTACTACGTGATTAAAGGAACTAGTTGAGTAACTGAACATTAACTAAATACTTGTTATGAGTTACGTAACATGCATTGAATATATTTATTTTCTATTAAAGATCTTCAACTTGTTCTACTAAATACCTTTTACTTAGTTTGTTAAAATCCTATTTGAACTCTTTTTCTCACGTCTTGTTGTAAATGAGAAGTATAAAAGAAATGGTTAGATCTGCAATGTGTATACAAACACAAATATATATGGAGATAGGAAGAAAATTAAGATAGGAGATTGCTTTGTTCTTTGATGTAATGTTCATGCTAATTCAATAAAAAATATGAGTTCTGTTTATTAGCCATTAGTTACATAATTTAGGAGGTATTAACACACAACATACGACCCACTTGTGATCTTCTAAACTCCTCCATAGTTTCATTTCTCTCGTATCATTCCATGTTAGCCTAGGAAGAAATTTATCTTCTTTATCTGCATTCTAAATTTATAATGTTTTTCTTAGTCATAGCGCTTAGAAAGAATTTTCTTTCAATTCTAAGTTTTGTCTACTTTCAAGAATTTTTATTTCAAGTATGGTAGTAACATCAATTTATTTCCATACCTCCTTTATTAGCTATAAATATGCATATAACACTGACATTATTTTAATTTTATGTCCCTTGGTTTGATGATTAAATTAATTTGATTCAATGAACATATTAATTGATGCAAGTTGATTTGCACCACCACACACGATTGTGGAGAAGAATCTAATACCATTACGGAGAACAAAATTTTCATAAGTTGTATCCATTTAGAATTAGAAATTGAAGGTGAATCAAATTTTGTTGAACTCTACAATGTATTAAGCTCATTACCTAACACTAAGTGTTTAAAACCACTCTTAGGAGGTGCAGTATCGCTTAAGAGTATGAGATTATTGCTAGAATAACATTCGATGGCATTGGATCAAAATAGATCCTCCCACAATGTAAAGGATTATTCAAAATTTTTGGTTCTATCTTTTTCTTCCTAACTCCTTATCGAGCTCCCATAATTAGTCGAGAGAAGTCAATTTTCAAAATTTGACTATTCATTCCTTGCACTTGAAAACCCGTTAATGAATAGACTATCCTTGAATGATTAAAAATTTAGTAAATATTCATAAAATACTTCCAACACCTTCAAGGCTTTGAAATAACACCTGTTTATACTTAATACCTTTTCATAACCCTCCATGAAAATGCACACATGCTCTGAAATGGCCAAAATTGGCCTTTAGAAGCTTTGGCAAAAACTAATTTTTTTACCGCACTTCAATGAATAAAATAATGGTCATTCTTAAACCTTTTACAAACTCATACATGTTCCCCAAATACATTAGGAATACCTTCAAGGACAAGGTGATCATGAGACAAGAGGAAAGTTTGCACATAGAGGGATTGAAGAAGATTTGGGAGCAATATTTCACATTGTGGCTTGGTTTTCATGGTTTAAGTTTTGCATTTTTTGGTTAGTCAATTCACATGAAAATATCTCCATATGATTATAATATTATAACCTTTCTAGGATTCAAAATTATATTTGAATGGAATAAAATTTAGGATGCTCATACACTTCTTTCTCATATCCATCTCATGAGAATAGGTGACTTCTTGATCCTTCACACATGATGGTCATGAATGTCTCAAAGATTCCGACTATCTCATTTTTATTTTTTTCTTAAAGATGTTTAGATATAATGGTAGAGTAAAGATATTATGATCATCAACTCTATCCTTTAGTCTTAATTTTCACCTTTAAACATGACGATATCTTCTTAATCTCATCATTCACCTCCCTTCCTAAAATTTTATTTGAGTGGAAGCATGCTTATAATTTATAGACACCCTCTTTGTCAATCGTTCCTCATGGAAATATTTTTCTTCCTCCCGATAGAAGGATTGATCCCTGAATGAAACTTAGAGGATTGTATGAGAATGAATTCTATGTTCTTGATCTCCACACGATATTGAAACATTAAAAATTTCACCTCCTTGACTCACAATATGTGAGTTCATTACAACATTGATTAAGTGTTTAGAAACACTCATAACATACGAATTTTTTGTGAGCCTAAGATGATTACCACCATCACTCATGGTGAGATTATTTTATCATGCTCCTGATGACCATTCCCTTGATGATTTGAATCTCGATGAAGCTCTTGATGTTTCAAATCTTTCATAGACCTCATGATTTTTTTGATTGCACCCATTGTCCTCATGATGTTTTAGATCCTTCACAAACCTCATGATGACCATTCCCTTGATTATTTGAATCGATAACAAATTTACAAATGTGTTTTGATTTAAATTATGTGTTAAAAGGAATTTCATGAGTTCATATATTCAATTAATTATTGCTACCTCTGGGAGTTTTGAGGTTTATGAAATATAGTTTTGACACATCTAAAGCTCCTATAAATGTAAAAAAATAGACCAGAAGACCACAAAACCTAAACAATGACTATATACCTTCCCAAAAAGATATCGATTATAGAATTTAAACCCTAAAACAATTGGGCTGAATCCTAAATTCTTGAAAATTACCTATGTACTAACCATATTAGAATAGAAAAAATATCTTTTAAACCTTGACTAATGGAGTGTGAGACTAGTTCCATAAGGTGTTGAGTGACACTAATTTCTTATATTTACTAAAATAAATTCAAATTATAAGTTTTTTATTTATTAATATTTATACTTAAACCATTACTTAATAAATGAAAAGTGATAGTTTAACCATTTATTTTAGTATATATATCCCTCTCACAAACACATATACCACATAAAAAACAACAACATGCTCAAGTTATACAACGAGCATGTTAAAGTAAGCAAGTACATTTCACCTTTTTGGATTTGAAATTCCAATCAATAGGCTTGGATCTATACTACGAGCTCATTATAACACACACATGTTATAATGTTAGCACATTTTACCTTTTTTAATTTTAATTCCCAATCCATTTGCATGGATTTTCTTACGTATCCAAACCTAAGGTTTGGACTATGTAATCCGTGAATAATACATGTTTTAAAAAAATATCTCACATGTATTCCCTGATATCTCATGCATTATAACATAATATTAAAAAAATACTATGATGTCAAGCTCTTTTTAACCTTCGTGACAATATACGTTTTCCTAAAATCCCATTAGTTTAAGGATTTCCTCTTTAATTCATTTTACTAGTGCCTTCTTTTCTTGTCAAAATGTAGGCATAAATTTTTTGTACAAAATTAATGATTTTTCATCTAAATTTAAAAAAAAATCCTCTTTTAAACTCCATTCCACACACATTAAAAAATAAAGAAGAAAACACAAGTATTTTTCTTAAAGTTATGGGGGTGTAAAAATAAATATTTCATTTTCGGATCATGGCACTTTGAAATTTAATTAAAAATATAGATTCATCTAAAAATCATGGAAAAATATTGGGACCTCATATATGGTCTTAGTTAACTTTATATCGAATGGATTCGAAAACTAGTTTCTAGAACTCAAAAAATGGGGGCACATGCACAATAGGTTCTTATCCTTTTTATACAAAAATAGATATACTTTGTGTGAGTACCAAATTTGACCCTCTTAATCTCAACCATTTAAAAAAAGTAGTTTAGAAACTAGATTATGAGATCTATGCTACTTATTCTTATCACTTTGTCAAATTTTGAGCATATACATGCCAAATTATTAAATGAAGTTCGGTTTCACTGATTTGGAGAAAATAAGTCCACTTTTGACCCCCTTTTGGTCCCTCGTCTCCATGCACTTACAATGCTGCTTGGTTATCTCTCTTCTATTTCAAAATCATGTTAGGATACCTATCTTTATCTTGGTTGTAGGCATTGAAACCTATAGCTGTCCTAAGATTAACGCTACTATCCTCTATATTTATGTATTTATCACTCTTTGAGTACATTTGTATTTACATATTTCGCCGAGTCTTAGATTGGATCCCTACATTTGAGAACCCAATCGATAATCTCTATTTTACATCTACTACAAATAATGTACACTTATTTCATAGAAGAAAGTTCTTTCACATGCCCATAAACATTGATATCTAGTTAGAAATGCACACATGGGAGTTTATCCATTTTTGTTTCATATGGGTTAAATAAAGAAACTTATATTCTCTAATTTGATGAAGATTATTTTGTAATATATTTCCTACAAACATGAAGAATATTATCAATTACGATATGAGTAAATTAAGAAATATTTTCTTACAACTTATTTTTACTTCTATAATATGATTCTATAAGGAAGATAACAATGAATGTGTAATGGAATCAATTTCAAAAGAAGAAAGAACACCTATCACGAAGTAAGATTTATTTTTAGAAAGATTGTGTCTTGAGAAAGTATTTTTATCTCCAAAAACACCCTTGGATTTGTCACAAAATGAGTGGATGAGAAACCAATTATTTTTGGGTAACATGGGATTGTCTTCAAGTTGTAGGAATTTCTACTTGAGACAAACCTCTAGAGAAGGCTGGTTCATATACCTAATCCTAATGCTAAACTACTCCTAATGAAGGAAATGTAACTATCTAATCCTACTCTAACAATCCAAGGGACCAGGGAGAGAGGGAAGTGCATAAAAAGTGAAAATCCTAAGCTAAAGAGAGGTGATAGCACCAAGAAGAGGGTGAAGACACTCTAATGAGGGAAAAGGGAGAAGGAAAATGGAGAAGGGAGAGGTAAAATAGAGGTGACACAAGAACTAGACTTCATTTACCATTTATTCTCCATGAAATACAACAAGATGAACTTATAAGTGAGAAATACATACACAAAATACAATAACAAGAATGGAGAGGCAAGGAAATGCAACAAAATATAAGTCAGGGTTGAAAAACACCACAAAACAAAGATTTTATTGCTTTCAAAGTATGCACAAACCATTACATGTGAAGAAGAAGGAACAAGAACACATTTCCAAGCTCAAATGAAGGTCTACAACTCACAGCTTCTCAGAAATTTTTGATAGAGTTCTTTTACATTTTAGAACATCCTCCCTCACAAATGAGATATTTTTACATTATATAGAAGATGGGAAAGAGAGAGATAGGGGAAAAGAAGGAAACTTGGATTTACTGATTCAACCAAAAATAAAAAGTTTAAATTTCTAAAAATAAGCATGGGTCTCCTACCAAGTCCATTCCCCATGATGATTTTCTTGTAGGAGAAGGAATAGGAACCATACTTCATCAAATTAGGTGATTGAGCTACCTAGAACCACATCTTTTAATGATGGAATGTATTTCCCCTTTTCACCAATATACCCTCACTAAAATAAAGAAATATATGAATTTTGGTGTAGAGGATGATGATATCTTTCCAACGGTACCAAGTTTGTGAATTTTCAATCTACCGGGTGAAAGTTATGGCCACTTTAAGTTATACGGGTCGGGAGTTTCAAGTTGGCTCCCATAGTCCTCAGTAATGCATTTTGTTCCTTGTGCGAGTGAAGTGGATGACTGGAGAACCAAGGAAGAGAGGAACTATTCTATTAGTTCTCACGGGACCCACTTTACCTAAAATGGTCGATGGTTGTGATAATTTTGGAGATTCAGACATTGGGTGGAATTGTGGAATCTACCCATCCCTTTGGTTCCCTGCAAACCCCACTTCTTTGTCAATAATGACTCACCCATACCACTATATTCCCTCACCACGTTAGTTGGGAAACACACTTGAATAGACAACCAATGACCCAATTGAACTATTCTATTTGTTCTATCGGGTCCACATCATCTACAATACACACTCTTTGTCTTCCTTGCGGTCCAAATGGTCATACGAAGAACTCAAAACCTATGGGAACAGTTCCTTTGGTTCCTAAGAAACATGATTCATCTCGCATTAAAAAAATTCCTTCCTCCCGCGGCCAAATCAACAATGTGGAGAACTCATGAGCCCACGAAATCTGTTATGCTAGTTCCTCACAAGCCCAATTTATCCGATACACTAATTTTGTTTAATTGTTTTGATTTTTTGAATAAGTGTAGAGATGAGGAGCTAGGAAAGGCTGTAAGGAAAATCCACAAGACTAATATTCTCCATTTTTAACAGTTTTTTGCGCCCAAGTCCAAATGAAGATTAAGTTATCAAAATCACCTATGTGGGGGTATTTTGGATAACAAGTACATATAGATGTAGGTTGTGAATAGCATAATAATATTTAAAACTCCATAGATACAAAGATTTGAGTCTTGTTCTATAAAATATTTGTCAAGCCTATAATTTTAAGTAAGATAGGTCCTAGAATTGAAGTTATTAGGGTTTTTATACATATCTCCAAAGGTCTATGACAAGATGGGAATACAATTTTGTCATGTATGTAATTATTTCCTCACATTAATGGTAGTGTTTTTATTTGTTTCTTGTATGTTGTGCTCAGATCTGGCTTCGAGGTGTGATTTAACTTTCCTAATCTTTGGTTTGCATGGTAATGGGTATCCCTTAATTGGAAACCCTAACAATGATTACATCAATGATCCTTTGTTATTCCTCATGATCACTTGAATCTATTTTTTCTCCTCTTTATTGGGCCATTTTCATGGTTTATAGCCTTGGTTTGATGTCTCTTATTAAATCCACAAAATAAATAACTATTTCTATAATATTTCCTCTTCATATTTTTTTAAAGGATTCCTCTTTTTCTCATATATATTCCTCATGATTTTGCAACAATAGAAGTTAATGTAATTGTAAATTTTAATGGTCCAATGAATGATTTTCATATACTATGTAGCGTATTTATTCAAGGGAATGATTAATAGATTCAAATATCTTCTTCAACCCGGATGCATAATGTAACTATCAAGATTCAATATATTAATCATTTGGAGAAAAAACTCTTACAAGCACAATATCTAATGACGATGTTACAATAAACTTGCAACATTAAGTTTCAACAATCTCAAATGTGATGCAAACAAAAAAATGTGTCTATACATGTAGCCTCATAAATATTTGTAGCTTTGATTGGTAAACTAATTATAATGAGACAACCAACAAACCCTTTGCAAGGATTCGTGTGCATTAAATATACACGTGAATAAATAAATGATTAAAGTTAGAATGGTTCCTTATTTTAGCTATCAAATGACACTTTCATGTGGCACTTTGCATAGTATTATACGCCTTGTGCATGACACCTATTACAAATTTGAACATCAATCACTTAGGGTACATTTCAAACATTGGAGTTTCTCTTATGGGGTGCACAAGACCTCAAACCATTTGCGCAATATTTTACATTCCATGTATGTCACATTTGTCTATGCGTAATGTATAAGACACCTTACACGCACCATGCATGAGCTTCCCCACATTGTTATGCAAGTGCAAAAGCTTGAGAATGTCGTGAAAAACCACAATATTGATAGAAATCGACTGGTCATTATTCTTCCAACCATAAAGGGTTTGTACACATCCAAAGTTATGCAAAACTATCTTATTAGTACTTTTAAGTATTTTTTATGAGGTACACAATTGCATATGAACTTAGATACTCTTGTATCATCTATGTCATCACTACAAGATATAATTTCTATTGATAATCATTTCTATGTTACTTGTAACCAAATGCGAACAATCAAGCATCAATAGAACCCACAATTCAAACAAATGCATGTGGTAGATGTCAGTTTAGTCCTCTTAATAACAATGATTTCCCTTCAATTATATATGCACTAAAGAAAAGAAAATGAAAGAAAACATCTTTTAAGTTTACAAATGTGTTGTCATGAACATGTCTATACATATGGGACCAATTCTTATTCTTAAAACGTAAATTAAAGATGCATACATTCAATACACTCAATGTGGGAAAACTAGCAAAATGGTCCCCAAAATAAAATGTCTTTCTTCATTCTTTTAGGGCAACGACAAATGATACGGTACTTGTGTGCAATAAAGGTGCCCTCACTTTCTGCAAATTTGTGGTTACCCTTCATTCCTCATATGATTTTCTATAATAATGCTTCAGCCCATCAACAATAAGATTTTTTTGGAGATAACACATTTCTAGTCGAAGTCATCATGAGAAACTTCAGAAAATTCCAAACAATAAACCTAATGATTTAAGGCTAATGATTTAAGGCTAATGATTTTTGTTGTATAGCATATCAATTCTATTCTTGACAAACTCGAATGTCTTAAGAAACCTTCTATTTTGGATGCAATAGCAGTTATATTACTCAAAATAATTTAAAAATACCAAGTAAATACTAATATTCACCAATATAACAAGAAAGAACAAATAAAAACAAATACAACCATTCCAAATACAAAATTAAGTAGTCACCATCGGGGTTTTGTGAACGCTACCTCACGGTGTCCTCTCCTCATCAATGGAGTTACTTATAGAGGAGGTTGTGTTTTTAGTGGTTTCTTCAATATTTATTCTTTAATTTCGATTTATTAACTAGATTAACCCAAAGAAAAATTACATATAAATTAAGAAATATATTTTCATATTTTTTTCTTTTTTGTAATATCAAATTTTCTATATTTGCAATCAATCTTGGATATAATAACTAAGAAAACATAGAATATCATAAAAATGTAGAGGTTGGAGGAACAAAAACATTGAAATTTTAGAGTTTAAATTTTGTTTAATTTTCTTCTTAGGTTCTATGAAAAATATATTTCAATGTTTCTTTACAATTAAGATTATTATTTATTTTCTTAGGGAGTTCAGTAAAGGAACCTATGGTGGAGGAGAGAGGGATCTGAGTGAGGTGGTATGTATTAAAGTTAAAGTGTTATATAGATTAAAATGGAAGAGTTTATTCATCATATATGTTTTCAAGGTTGATAGATCAACCCACCAATGGGTTGGTTACCACTTTTTTTTAGTGATTTGTCATTGGTTGGTTGACCATTAAGTCTTGCAAACATATGTGATGTTTAGGGTGAGCGGATTAAAACAATAAAACTTTGAGGGCTTCGTTTGTCACACATACAAAATATTATCAAAATTTCAGCCACACGCACATTTGTAGTGGATATTATACATTTACTATGGGTTTGAATTTTCATTACCTTTAATCTTTATGGTCTTATTAGGATGGCCATAGCAAAATAATGGCAAACATAACTTACAAAATAGTGACATAATTGTATTTTGTTATGTGGTAAGAATATATTAGAAAATACAAGAATATATATAATTATTTGTATTTTCAAATAAATTATGGATTCATCGAATCTTTTTATATTTAATCTCTTAAAAATATGTGTTTGTTCATTTTAAACGTATTTGGCCATGTTTTGTTTGTGGGAAATATCTTTCTAGTGTATGAAATGGTAAAAAAATTGGTACATGGTGTTATGCCATAATTAATGATATTTTAATGTTCCTAAATGGATGATAGAATTTAGAATTCTGAGTCTAATAGACTAATAATCATGTACATAAGGTAATTGTTATAGTTGATCACCGTATTTTGAACTTTTTTATTACTATAATATTGTGTAAGTTTACCCTTTGAGGTGTCTTAATCATATATTCTAATAATATTATGCTTATTTTTGCAAGTAATTGTCATTACTAAGAAGAGAAAGAGGACGATATATTGTCATTCTTAGTCCATAAACATTCATGCGAACCTAACATGTATCATACTAAATCATTGGGTGAGTCATTTTCATGCTCTATTTTATCTTCTTCTATATTAGTTTCACTTGATCATTTTCACCTTCTCATCACTTCCATTTACTTCATACAATCAACTTAGAACATATTACATTTATCCTTGTCTTCTCCTTATAAATCCTCCCATGATGACCTTTACAACATGAAATATCTAGATGATCATATAAGTTACATCATTACCTAAGAAAATTTCTTGAAATGTTTTATTAAGCTAAATATGGAAGTAAATAAATACAAAAATTAACCCAAGGAGACTAAGCCAAAATATATGAAACCCTAATTGCAAAGAAGAGGTAAAATGAATTAGATGTTTCGTAGTTATTCTTGGAATGTGCCAAAGTGCTTGACTGGGTGGATACCGAGGGATAAGTGTCACACATAGCCTCGAGAAAAATGTGCCGGGTGACAGTCCTCCTAGTGGGACATCCATAGAAGGATAAGGGCGCCTACGGAAACCTAGACCTATTTTTGGGCACCCTTGTCTATGGAAATTCTCAAAAACTCCTTTGTATGGTCACGAGGTATTCATTATTATTCACCTTTTGTTCTTTGTGAGGTAGCACAATGATCATGAAGTCGCTGGAAACCTATAATGAAATAATGACCTACAAAACCCTCAAAGAGACATCAAATCCTAAAAATGAAATATGTAGAGAGAGGGGTTTAAACTATTCTTAGCTGTCACAATGGTGATCTTGTTTCGAGTATTGCACTATATCTCAAACCCAATGCAGTTCTATACATATGTACACAAAATTATTCCCTTGGTGGTTCTTGTACGTGTCACACTTGATAGTGAGAAAGTAGCTAGATGTAAAGAGATGTAACAAATGTGTGCATGGAATAGAAATAACTTCCCACATATGAATTTTATGTAGAATAACCAACCTTTTTGTCCCTTGGATGGTGCTAGATGTATATAATGAAGCTTTAAATTCTTGATAGATATAACCTTGGGTGGTGATAATTAATGCTTAGTCCTTGGTCCTTTATTATGGTCGATAACTTTATATTTATATGATTCCCTTGCTTGAATTTTTTAATTAACCTCAAAAATTATGACTATCAAAAAGATAAAATGCTCAAATGGCTAGAAAGGAGTCAATGGCCTCATGGATCTCGGTTAATAAGCCTAGCCTCTTTAGTATCATGGTTTGTGGAGGTACAAATCTTACAATAACAAGATACATTCTTCCCGATCACATCTGTAGCAAGGGACATCTATTTGCATTATGGTCCTTATGACAAAACTCAAAATCTACTATCACGCTGCGTACTCCTCCGAGGGAAATTATCCTTAACGTGCCCTCTATTTCACAATCTATGTACTACAAACCACTGCGACTCTCATGGATTGAGTTTGCAGACAATTTTTCCAACTATTTGGCCATAGCAGCAATCGAGCCTCTAAGAACAAAGCACGCTGGTATCAATACTACCAACATGACCTCGGCACATAAGGCAGCTTCCAATGCTTCGTGCTGAACTGTAAAAGTATTATTAGACAAGGCCCTTCTAAAAGGGGTGATCAATCCTCCAAAAAATCATTATGCATGCTATTAAGGGTGAATATCATATGATAATTTAGACAAGAGAGTTTTAAAACATGCATCATACTCCCACACACTCTTTGCCATTCCTTGCTAAATCTCCTTCAAAGTGCTGATGCTTTTCTACTCGAACTCAGGAATGTGGAACTCTGTCAGGAATGCATTCTTTAAAGCAGTGTAGTCCACCACCGTTTGATGAGGGTCATACTTTCTATACCAGCTATGCGTGTGCCCTCAGTGCAGTGTTGTCACAAATTGAATAGCCTTTCATTCTAGTGTTGTGATACCCTTCCCACGCCATAGCGGTTCACACTTGTGAACATGTTCCATAGCATCTTCAATGCCCCTGTAATATGTAAAATACAGAGACATTTCAAAGAATACTTGAGATGGTGGTTGGGGTCCTTGTCTCGAACTTGAGCCTCGGTTCCCTCCGGTGTTTCCTCCAATGCTTGATCCACCGGGTCCCGTACTCTAGAGCCACCAGATCCACTAGAACCAATAGGTCCAATAGGGCCTGTAGGAGCTGTGTCAAGCACCCCCATGGTCCCACTGAACTGTGTGTCGATGGTATGTGATAGCGCCCCACTACCACTACTTTGTCCCGCACCACTCGATGTGATCCCGAAAGCTTGTACACTTTCCCTTGTCCAAAAAATCCTCCGAATACTGGAATATGTGTAGCCATAGAAGAAGGAACTGAAAAATTATACCTCCTAGGCATGGATCTGTCTCTTCCACTTATATCAACTGGGTCAATAACACTTCTTCCTAGATCGGGAAAACCAAGTGCCAGGGCTCGGTCACTAGGTGGGTTTAGATATGCGCCAATGACTCTCCTCTCTCCTACGACTAAATCTCACCAAAAGCCGAAGGGGTATCCCTCACATGCTTTCCAAGATGGGGTAGCACAGACTACTCAGTTCCACGTCCTCCATGTGAACCTCAACTCCTTCCCACAATGCCTATCTCCATAGATCCATCACACTAGCAGCCTCGCGTCATCTAACAATCGCCCTTTCTCACGCTTCACTATACTTGAGCCGTATTTCTTCCCTCTCCTTCTCTGTCATGATATTTTCCATCTTCCTCCACCCAAGTTCCCTTACCTAGCACTCAAAACAGTTTAGCTGGCCATTAGGAGCACCTCTAAACTCATGGTAACCATCAATATCTTCATAGCTAGAGGAATAACACGTAGAAACGTTCCTCTAGGTTCTCGCAAAAATTCAAACTCAGCAACCTCTGGACAAGAATACGTAGAGATGGCATATTCCAGAGTGTAGCTAGTTAGTACTCCTCTCCACCAATGATTGATAGCATGGGTCCACGTCAGATCTGCATCTTGCAACCTTTGGTAGTCTTCTTCGACCCATACATGCAATCTATAATGCCAACTTGATCTAGACATATAGGTTGAAATCCATTCATATAACTCTACTGGGAAGTAGTAGAAGAATGTCTCATACAACTCATGGTAAAGGTTATCTTCCACTCATCTACGTGTATTAAACTCAGTCTAGTGTTGAATCTCCAAGCAAATTCCATGATGATGATCTCCACTCTCCACTCCATGCCATGATGATCTTACAGAACATTCCATCCAGGGCATGATCTTTCCTTGGGCAACTTTGTTCTGCTAGGCTAACATCTTATCCAAGTGCAGCTGATCATGCTTTTCACGTGTTCTACCTTGGGTGCTCAAATTGGCTAAGTCCTGAACCTCCTTTCACATGTTGCACGTGATATTTTCTTCCTTAATCCTTTCTCTTACACGCTTTTACCTTACACACCATTCTATAACCGGGATCCCACATGCCTAAACACCTTCATACTTGGTCAATATTCTAGGCACCCAACACCGATCCCTGTTGGGTTTGAGAATGGAACATGGCTTGAAACCAGAGTGAGGGAAAAACTTGTTCCTCCTCTTTAATAAGAGAGGTTCCCTTATTGAAATTAGGAAAAAATAAATGTAGAAATATACAACTCTCAATGTTTGGACCTTGATATTTTGTAATGTTTTAATACTTAAAATATTATCAATACGAAGGGTTGGAAGACTAGAGAAATGAAGAAGGAAGAAAAAACAATTTTTTCAAGAGATATAGGTAGAAAAATATATCCTTACTCACATTGAACCAAGAAAATATAGGGAATTGATCAATCACTTCATCACCAATGTGAATATGCAGACACAAAGTTCTAAAGATTACACAAACAAGAACACAAAGTTTCTTTTGAATGCAAAGACAAATGATCCATTGAATTGAGCAAGGAGAGAGAGAGAGAGATAACAGAGGAAATGAGAAAGAAAGCTTCTCGTATTGATTTACTTCAAATTTACAACATTCCTAGAAAACCAAAATCCTTTTTTCCTTGGTCAAAACATGTTCTTATAACAATTCGTGTACATCCATACTTTTTCCCCAAGAAAATAATATCCAAAAGGAATAATGTTTATTGTAGATCCGTTTTTTGGAAATTGACATGAAACAAACACACTCATAAACCAGAGGTTCAATAAGGTGAATATTTCATCAGTTCGAGCATGATTACTTTAGTAGGGGCATCTCATTATTTTCTTCTTCATGTGGTCCTGCCATTTCCACCTTTTAACCACTTTCATAGCACTTAAGTGCTTGCTGGTAAGTTTTCCCCCTTTTTATCGCGTATGCCTGATAAAATCTATTTTTTGATTAAAAAAACTTTACATATGTTTAAACTTATTGATTTAGCTCCACAACAAACCAAAAGTGCATCTCATGAATAAACGACAAGGAAACAAAGAGAGAAGAACAAAGAATGGTTCACATCCGTATTCGTTGGAGCTCTCGCTCATTAATGGTGTCTAAGACCAGATGAGTGCATTTTGGCCACTCTTTCCCTTTTTCATCTTTGAAATTAGACCTTACACGTGGTAAGCTCCAAGAAACAATGTACCTTGGGAAAAAAATCCACATTTTAAGACATTTGGGAGAAAAAACACAATTTCTCATTTTTCTCCACCCCTCCACATCCCTACCAAAGGTTAGACATGTGGCACACCCTGATTGGAAATGGGGTCGCGGCTCAAATTCTCATTTTCCTCCTCCGGCCAAGTGTCTGGATTTCATACTTCAATACATGGCATCACCTTATTGGTTACAAGGATGTGCTTCACTTTTATACTTTATTTATTTTGAAAAGGGGAAAATTCAAACTTTTCCCTCAAAATTT
The DNA here is from genome assembly GCA_018340775.1 of Taxus wallichiana var. yunnanensis. Classification (NCBI taxonomy): domain Eukaryota; kingdom Viridiplantae; phylum Streptophyta; class Pinopsida; order Cupressales; family Taxaceae; genus Taxus; species Taxus wallichiana. The sequence continues at coordinate 411,538,182 of CM031234.1, read as the reverse complement.
CATGCCTTCACCATTGAATTTTCAATGTAGGCCATGTGTCTCTTTATGATTTGTTGTGGGCTTCAACTCAGAATTTATCCCTTCAAATGAGTATGACCACAAGTCATTTTAGAAATTTTTACCCTTTTTCCATAAACGCCTTAGAGAATAAAATGGATCCTCACCCCGAACTTCCACCAAAACTGTTTCTAATCAATCAAGGACCCGCAGGATGTGGGGCAAATCGACATTTTTCCCAAAATCACAAAAAGTGATAAGTTGAAAAAGTAACCCGTCCGGCTGCATCCAATGAGAAGTAAATGCGTAGCTTCACCTTCTGAGAAATAATTTGACAGGGAAAAGAATGTAGAAAATTGCAGAGAATGGGAAAATGCCATTTTAGCACCCGATGAAGATTTTCTTTCTACACAAAGTTAATATACAAAGAATGCAAGTTCCTGCATGCTTCAAATGCATAAAGGAGATCATAAAATCCTTCCCATCTATGATAAATAGATAGAATTTTATAATGGCCGCAGACTGAGGAAATGCATAAAACATCGTGGGGGATGAAAATGAGCACTTTAGGGGCTTGAAACATGAACTCCTCCATGGCAAGACTTCAATTTTCAAGAAATTAGATTTCAAAAAAGGGGAGAAAATTGAGGGGACAACAAATGGATCCTTCTTGGGATGATTTGGTAGAGGAAAGATGTAAAATCAAGAACCATAGAGAATTATGGGGATGAACAGATCATTGCCTTATCCATTCGGCAATGAAGTAAAAATCAATATCAACAAAGAAGACAATGCAAAGAAGGAAACAAGCAAAAAAAGAAAAACCAGAAACAAAATGCTATACAAAATGTACAAAGGGATAGCAAAAAATCTTAGGTTTTGAACAACTTCAAAAATTTCCCACTATAAGGAAGTGGGAGAGGAGAACCATCTGTTAAATCTAGGTAAAAAGAGTTCTCACCAGGAAAATTTCTAATTTAAAAAGGACCAAGCCAAAGGGAATCAAGTTTACCATGGCTTCCTCAAGGTTCATGCCTTTTGTTCCAAAGAAGAACATTGTCTCCCACTTGAAAAGTTCTAGGTTTAGCCTTTTTTTCAAACAAAGATTTTACCTTGAGTTGATGAGCTGATATTCTATCAACCACTTGCATTCTATCTTCATTCAACTTCTGGAGGTACATAATTCTTTTTTCCAATGAATTGGTAAAGTTGGCATCCTCGATGGCCTTCATTAAGTGTAAGGCTGGTAGTTCCAATGTCACTGGTAGCTGAGCTTCAACTCCATATACCACTTGAAAAGGATACATTCCAATGGCTCTCTTAGGCATAATCCTATCTTCCCATAAAGCATCATATAGTTTCTTATGCCAATTCCTCTGAGAGTCATTAACAATCTTCCAAACAATGGTGACCAAGTTCTTGTTAGTTTATTCTGCTTTCTCATTCTCTTGGGATAGTAATCTGAAGAGTGAGCAAAGGGAAATGCCATAGCCATGGCAGAAATATATCATCTCAATGAAGAAAATTGGAAGCATTGTCATTGAAAATATTGTTTGGTATCCCAAACCTTATTAATAGGTTCTCCTTGATGAAGTTTCATACTACTTCAGAAGTATAACTTTTAGCTTCTACCCACTTGGTGAAATAATCAGTGGCAGTCAAAACATGAGTATACCCTACACTTGAAGGTGGATTGAGTGTCCCAATGAAGTCCAAACCCCATTGTTGAAAAATTTCCTCAATCACCATTGGTTTGAGAGGTAACATAGACAATTTGGGTCTTCCAACAAAGGTTTGACATGTTTCACACTCGCCTACCCACGTTGATGCATATTTGAACAAGGTGGGCCAATAATATCTAACATGGAGGATTTTGTGGGTTGTGATAGCAGAAGAGAAATGACCTCCACAAGCTTGGTCATGAAAGGTTGAAAACAATTTCTTTTGCTTCTCTTTGTCAACACATTTCAAAAATCTTCCATCTATGCCTCGTTTGAGCAATGCATTTTGCCATAACACATATTGCGCAAACCTTAATTTAATGGATCTCTTATCCTTGGAATTCAAATGGGATGGACATTCTTCATAAGTAAGAAAGTGTGCAATGCCAGCATACCATTCATTAGTTGAGATGAGGAAAAGAACAATAGGGATATCAACTTCCTCCTTGGACAATTTGGCATCAGCTCCTTCAACAATGAGTTCACACAAGCCATTTCCTCGAACTAGCTTGGTGGGTTTGATGTCAAGATCATACTCCTAAACTTTGGCTACCTAGTTTCCTATCTTGGTTCCAAATTCTTGTTGTGTAAGAATGAATTTAATAGTTGTATCAAGCATAAGCACAATTTAATGAGAGTTTTGGATTTAAAAATGAAACTACTTCACACTTTGACCACTATAAAATCATGTTTCTCCATCATGGTGTACTTCATCTTATGGGATTTCAAAATATAACTCATGAATGATATGGGGAGTTCATGACCTTTAGCATTCTCCTAGGTTAGCACAACAACTAGAGTACTTTCAGTAGCATAACAATAAATAATGAAGTCTTTGCTATAATCAGGGCATGCCAAGATTGGATTCTTTACTATAGCTCTCTTGATGTCTTCAAATGCAACCTTTCCTTCAAAGGACCAGCCAAAAGTCTACTTCCATTTCATCATGTGAGCTATGTTCAAATTATGTTAAGAAAAATCAGGTATGAATCTTCTTAAGAAATTTATCTTTCCAAAGAAAGAGTGCACACCCTTCTTGCTTATGGGGAGAGGGATCTGTTGAATTACCTAGACTCTTTCTAGATCAATCATGATTCCCTCCTTGGAGACAATGTTTCCCAATAATTTTCCCTCGGTGACACAAAAGACAAATTTCTTGGGATTGAAGCAGATTCCACGCTCTCTACACTTTTAGAGAATAGTTTAAAGGTTTTGGAAATGATCAACTTTGTTTTTGAAAACACATTCAGATCATCAAGGTATACAACTATGCATTTTCCCTTGAGACTACCAAAGGCCAGGTCCATTGCCCTCTGAAAGGTGGCACCAGCATTGATGAGGCCAAAAGGCATTCTCCTATAAGAAAAGGTGCCCCAAGGAGTGGTAAAGGTAGTATTATGTTGATATGTAACACTTACTTCTAGTTGATTATATCTTGAGAATCCATTAAAGCACGGACAACATTTTTGAACCTCTAACATCTAGCAACACTTGATCCATTATAGGGAGAGGATAATTATCCTTCAAAGAGGCTTGATTAAAATTCCTAAAATCAACACAAATCTGGATCTCACCATTCTTCTTCTTGACAGGAAAAATATTAGCAATCCACGTTGAATGGTGAATGGGGAAAATGATCTTAGCCTTCAATAAATTTTGGATCTCTTGAAAGATTATATCAGCAATTTTAGGGTTATATTGCCTCTAATTTTTTGAGAAGGGCTTAATCCTTGGCTTTAGAGGAATGAAATGTTGCATCTCTTTTGGCTGAAAAGCCTTGAGATCATCATAAGAATATGCAAGAACATCAATATACCTTTTCAATAGATTCGCTACTTTCTCCCTCTCCTCTTGTGTGCAGAACTATCCAATGTTTACTTGTCATGGGTTCATTAAGACTCCCAATATTTTTATTTTCATAGTCAAGTAGGTGGATGAGTTCCTTTGGAAGTTTTGGAATTTATGTACCTATCATGTTTATCAAATAACTCTTCCAAACTTACTAGCCCTTTAGGTATCTTATTACCTTTCAATTTTATGGAGCCATCATGATCCATTTCTTCTTTGTTCTCTTCTTCATTTGGGGGCACAAACTATCTAGGTAGATTACCACTTCCTTCAAAGTATAGCTGGTCAAAATTATTGCTAAGTTCAAGGCAGAAAGAAAGTGTTGATCATCTTTAAAGACCTGCCAATTTTTGCATTGTTAAGCACACTAGGCCTATGAATCATCTCAATGATGAATTTATCTTGTCATAAATTTGGATGAGGGATTAGTAGAGACCTCGAGACATCCAAGGAATTAGCCATGGTGTTTCTTTCATAGCATGGCTTCAATGGAAAAGGTATCAAAGAACTCAATGGAATCCCAAACCAGATTCCCGTAATGTTTCAAAGATTCTATTCTTCACTTGAAAAAGATCTCTCGACCTATTTTACAATCAACTATGCATCTCCATGAGTAAGGAGATTCTTGATTCCCATCTCTTTTTCCATGCTTAAACCGAGGATGAGAGCCTCATACTCAGTTGTATTATTTTTGTTTTTGAATTGGAGCTTGTAGGAGAATGGATGAATTTTCCCGTCAAGAGAAATAAGCACCACACCAGCTCCAGAACCAGCTAAGGAGTAGCTCCCATAAAATTCCAAATTCCAAACTCCATTAGGATCAAGAAGCACTTCCTTAGGATAGTTAGCCTCATCTTGTGACATGATCATGTAGTTACCATGACCAATGTCCTCATAAAGCATTTATGCCTTTGGGTCATCTATTTTTGCATGATACATTCAGTTTGTTTCAGCAGTAGATTCTTCATTTTCCCATTCGCTGGAATAAGATCATGTGACCAATCCATCATGATTTCTCCTCCAACATCTTTGAAAATTTTTCTACTTAGTATAATGTCATAGGAAGGGGGAATATCAACTACCAAAATGGTGGCTAAAACTCTCTTTTCTCGGCAAAGTAGCAAAGGCTACTTGTGCATCCTTGATTCTTCCAACCAAGGGAACTTCTCTACTTTCCATTGAGTAACATGAACCAAAAGTGTGGGTTAGGGTTAGTCTTAGGGTATGAACTACCTTAGCAGGCATCACATTATCTAAAGCACCAATATCAATAACACAAGTGTTGAGTTTGTGGCTAGCTATGAGGAGAGTGACATAAAATGGTTTAATCTTCTCATCAGATGAAGTGACTATTGCCACAAGGCTTGGTTGAGATGAAGGAGGAGTGGGACAGATACCTTTAGAACTAGGGGATGGAGGCTTGGATTTGGAAATTACAAAGTATACCATCTTAGCAAAGGCCTTGGGATGAAATTAGGCTCCGTGATTTGGATCTTAGTTTTCTTGAGATGGTCAATAATGTCAAAAGAACCAGAGGTAGATGGAGCATCATTGATAAGAGTAGATGAAACTTTTGACTTATCAACTCTATCATTTGAAGGGAAAGAATTTTTAGGAGCAGAAATAGAGGAGGAAGGAACAACAAAACCTACCTTTGGTGTGGAAGAAGTTGGAATATGAGCTCCTCTCCTTACAATCACTGGAATGGATGTAGGAGGTTCCTTAGATCTTTTAGTAGGCTACACCACTTTCTCCTTCTTGTTGGCTTTCTCATGAGTCATGACAACATATGATTCATTATTCATCTCTGTAACTCTTTCTTCATAATCATCCTCCTCATCTATACCTTCAGTGGCGAGAAAATGGACATGCGATCCAATCAACTCTTCTAATTATTCATCAACTTCCTTTTCATGTTCTTCACATATTTCATTCTCCTCCTCATCATCAGGCTCCAACACTTCACATGTTGTATTGACTGGAACTTTAACAGGTGGGCCTTTAATTGCCAATCTGGTCTGAGGAGAGGGCAACTGATTCTTGGGATGAAAGTTCTTCCTAGGAACATCCTGATAAGGAGCATGTTGGGCTAACTGCTTCATAAGAGTAATGAGATAATTAGCAAGTTTCTATACTAATTGATCTGCATTAGATCCATGAGAGGATATGGAAGAAGGATATGCTTTGGATTTGGATGATTCTCTCCTTAGCTTTCCAAACATGATCAGATCATCTTCAACACTAACAAAAAATCTCTTATCAACATCTAAAGTGGCAAGATTAGCTCTTCTAAGTGCATAGCTCACTTCAGGAAGTTGGGCATTAAGGAAGAAACATTTCTGAATCTGATCCACAGGGTGTGTGTTTTGTGGGATCTTGTTAACCAGCCTATTGAATTTGGCCACAAATTCCCTCATGGGCTCATGTGACTCTTTCTTGATTTGAGAAATTTGGGCCAAGAGGGCATGTACATCCTCAACATGTTTGAAACGTTGCTCAAATTGGGTTGTCATGGTGTTCTAATTGGTGATGGATCCAGTGGGAGATGATAAAACCAATCAACAACATTATCTTGCAATGTATCTACAAAAATTATAACAGAGATATCCTCATGTTCAACTCTAAGAACACCACAAGCAATAATGAAGGCCGGAATATGCTCATCTAGATGAACCTTCCCATCACCTCTGAATTTAGGGAAATTATTTCTATTTCCTCTAGGTAATTCATGCAATGGCTAGGGAAGAGCAAGAGGCCTAGCCCTTTGGTGCCAAGGTAGAGGATCTACCATCCTTGGAAAGATTTTTTGGAGAGGAATTGAAACACCAGCAAGAATCAAAGCATGCAAATTAGGATTGATTTGATCTTGAGGGATGTCACTCATAAAATTATTGTCTCTAGTAGGAGGAGTGCTTACAAATCTTGTTTCTCTTATTTTTCTTGATGAAGGGAGAGAGAAACCTTGATGATCCAAAAGTTGGAAATGAGGGTCTTCTTCCCTGAGGGTTATCCTACCCCAAGTGTATCTTGGAGTCACCAGATCAAAGATGATCAAGAAGTTGTTATTCAAAAACTAGAATCCATTTGCAATGAATTCCCCATTGGAGTCGCCAAAAATGTTGGGTTTCGAGAATGGAATATGGCTAGAAACTATAGTCAAGGAAAAACATGTCCCTCCTCTTTAATGGGATAGGTTCCCTTATTGAAAGTAGGAAAAATAAATGTACAAATATAAATCTCTCAATGTTTGGACCACGATAATATGGAATGTTTTCATACTTAAAAGATTATCAATACAAAGGATTGGAAGAGTAGAGAGATGAAGAAGTAAGAAAAAAAAATGTTTTCGGAGATATAGGTAGAAAAATATATCCTTACTCATCATTGAAAGAAAATATAGGAAAGAGATCAATCACTTCATCACCAATGCGAATCTGTAGACACAAAGTTCCAAAGATTACATGACATAAGAACACAAAATTTATTTTGAGTGCAAAGACACATAATCCATTGAATCAAGAAAGGAGAGAGAGAGAGAGAGAGAGAGAGAGAGAGAGAATAGATAAAATGAGAAATAAATCTTATGTATTAAATTACTTCCAAATTTACAACGTTCTAGAAAACTAGAATCCTTTTTTCCATGGAAAAAACATGTTCTTATAAAAATTCATGTACATCTATACTACTTTGTTCCCAAAAAAAATATCCAAAAGGAATAATATTTATTGTAGATTAGTGTTTTGGAAAATGACATGAAACAAATGCACTCATGAAAACTAGAGGTTCAAAAAGGTGAATATTTCATCGGTTCGAGCATGAATAATTTAAATAGGGGACATCTCATGATTTTCTTCTTCATGTGGTCCTTCCATTTCCACATTTTAACCACTTTCATGGCACTCAAGTGCTTACTGGTAAGTTTTCCCCTTTTTAATTACGTATGCACGATAAACTCTATTTTTGATAATCAAACTGTACATCTCTTTAAACTTATCGATTTGGCTCCATAACAAACCAAAAATGCATCTCATGAATAAATGACAAGGAAACATAGAGAGGAACGAAGAATGGTTCACATTTGTATTCTTTTGCGCTATGGTTCATTAATGCCTAAAAACTAGATGAGTGCATGTTGGCCACTCTTCCCCTTTGTTAGCTTTGAAATTGGACCCTATGTGTGGCAAGCTCAAAGCAACGATCGACTGAGGTAAAAATCCACGTTTTATGACATTTGGGAGAAAAAATGCAATTTCTTAATTTTCTCGCCCCTCTCGCATCCCCGCCAAAGGTCGGACATGTGGCACACCTTGATTGGAAATGGGGCCATGGCTCAAATTCTCATTTTCTCCACCAGCCCGTTGTCCCAATTTCATTCTTCAACACATAGCATCACCCGAATGCTTGCGGGGATGTAATTCACTTTTATACTTTATTTATTTTGAAAAGGGGAAAATTCCAACTTTTCCTCTAGAAAGTCCATCCCCTGCCATTGAATTTTCAACGTAGGCCACGTGTCACTTTTTAATTTGCTATGGGATTCAAATCTGAATTTATCCCTTCAAATGAGAGGGTCCATGAGTCATTTTAGAACTTTTCTCTCTTGCACCATAATGCCTTAGAGAATAAAATGGATCCATCACCCCAAACTTTCACCAAAACTGCTCTAGCCAATCAGGGACCCATGGGGATGCGGGGAAAATATGACATTTTTTCCAAAATCACCAAAAGTGATAAGTTCAAAAAGGAACCCATCCGGCCACATCCAATGGGAAGAAAACACATAGCTTCACCTTCGAGAAAGAATTTGATGGGGAAAATAATGTAGAAAATTGCAGAGAACGAGAAAACACCATTTTTGCACCTGATGAAGATTTTCTTTCGCACAAATTTAATATGTAAAGAATTCAAGTTTTCGTGTCCTTCAAATGAATAAAATAAGATTATAAACCCCTGTCCATCCATTAGAAATAGATAGAATGTTATAATGGCCACAGACTGAGGAAATGCATAAAACATCATGGGGGATCAAAATGAGCACTTGAGGGGCTCGAAACATGAATTCCTCCATGGCAAGACTTCAATTTTCATGAAATTGGATTTCAAAAAGTGGGGAAAATTAAGGGGACAATAGATCCTAATGCTCATTATTTCCTTTATAGTTATTTAAAACTCCCGTCATCGTAGTAGACCAATATCCATAGCATCCTAGACTTGACTAATCAATTGGTAATATTTCATGTCATAAGTCATGGGACTGTAGATTTTACAAAGTATCTTGAAATGTTCTTCCTTATCATGTGTTGCATAAAGTAATGGATAGTGGCCAACATCATGGTTTAGATGGCATATCTCACAATCCAACAACAATGAGTTCACTAATATCTGGGATAACTATCCTTTGTGTGACCTTCCACTTCACAATATGTGCACCAAATCCCTGTGCATGTCTCATTTGCCAATAGTTTCTCTAACTTTGTTTCCATAGTTGTGATCTCTCGCTTCTAAAAATGGGCTCACTCCAATGTCTATACTTCCAAATACCTCGTGCAAAATGCTAATTCAAGTGCTTCACATAAATCAATGTATGTTTATGTGATATTACCCTCCTAAAAGGTGTAATTAGACCTCTAACAAACCATTGTGCATATTGGTTTGATTTAATATAATAAGACAACATAGATAACAAATTTTTGAAATCGGCATCGTACTCTCTAACATTCTCAGTAGTTCCTTGCTTAATATCCTTGTGTGCACTTATACTCTTCTGCTTGAACTCAGGGATGTGAAACTCTTTAAGGAAAACATCTTTTAAAGCTACATAGTCTACACAAGTCTGATCAGGGTCAAAAATTTGTACCAATTGTGTGTGCACCGTTGTAACGTAGTAGAAAATTGAATTTCCCTACACTCAGAAGTCGTGATTCCTTTTGCATGCCACAGTAATTCACACATGTGTACATGTTCAGGAGCATCTTGTATGCCCCTATACTCTGTGAGGTGAAGATACATCTCCATGGAAATATTTTGGGGTCAAAAGTGCGGACCTTTCCCACCTTATCTAGAACCTCTTGTGTTTCCTCTGCCTCAAGAACCACCAGATCCACCTGGAGCTAGAGCAACCTATACCTTTTGATCCGAACCTATGGTGGGGTCGTATCGTAAGATGTACTTCCCCGTGTCCCAACTATAGTCTTGAACTAAACCCCAACAAGATGGAAAGTGTTACTACTCTAAGAAGATAGTCCAAAATATACGGGATGAATTCTATGTGGATGATACACCTGAAAAGTTACTCCCATATAACAACGAAGCTATTTGTGCTTGACATCATTATGCCTCTAATAAGACTTGCTCCTGCTCTCCCACTGCTTGAATTAGCTTATTGACTATTTTTTGTACTAGATGTTGGAAAACCAAGCACAAGGGAAAGGTTTCCAAGTGGATTCAAATGCATTCTTGTGGCCCAAAGTTATCTCTCTTGGTGGGCTTCTTCATGAGGCCGAGGAGGGTTCTCTTTCATGCTTTCCCAAATGGGGAGTTCCGATGCTCGTGCTCCATGTCTTCTACGTGAAATTCAACTCCTTCCAAAAATATCTTTCTCCATAATGCCATTTTCTCTATAACCTTCCATTACTTCACTACCTCCCACTCACGTGCCTCATTATACTTAAGCTTCCTTTCCACTCTCTTCCATACTAACTCTAGGTATGTCATCTTTCACCAAGTCCGCTCCGCCCTTGTGCGTGGTGGGGTTTATTTAGCCATCGGTTTACTCTCTAAGTTTAGGGTTACCACCATAATTTTTATCGCCAAAGTGGAATGCCTTATTGGTAAGTTCCCCTGGGATATCACAAAAATTGGAATTCAGCTACCTCTGGGCATGAATAAGTTGAAATTGAGTACTCAAAGATATAGCTGTTCAAAACACCACGAAGCATATATCCACATCATGAGTTCAAATCATATTAGCATTATAAAGGGCCTGAAATTATTCTTGTGTCCAAACAAGTGTGCGATACCTCCAATTCCATTTAGACACAAAAGTAACCAACCACTCGTAAATTCCTATCGGAAAGATAATGAAGACGCTCTCATACAATTAGTCATACATATTCTACTTCACCCATGCACATGCATCGAACTTAGATCCAGTGCTAAACCTTCATGCGTATTCCTCTTCCAGACCATGTATCCACTCCTCAACACTTTCTAGGGTCAACCGATACGTATTCATTGTGAACCATCTTGAAATGATTAAAAATATGCCCGGTAATGGAACTAATGATGCATCCTAGAATTCACCAAGTAAAATCCAAGGCATATTGGCACATAACTTAGCCTAGATTGAGTGCTCACCCGAATCACAATGAATACTTAAAGCATTCAGATCCATGACTAATATATCATTCGACAATGCATGTTCAGATCTAGATCTTAAATACTCATGAGTCACATGAGAAACATAGCGAGATCATTCATGTAGTAATAAACTATAACAATGATTAAAACTCGATTTAGTCAATAATCTATATTATATTAAATGTAGTAATACATAGAATCTTCTTACAATAATGGAATCATATGCTCATGTGCATACAAATCTGATAGTATAATCTCACAAGAATCCATTCCTTACATATTATTTTCTCACACACACACACGTATACCATGCAGTTAATTACATATTTATAAGGGTGTGGAATTTCCCTTCACCACTTATCCAATCCCAAAATAGGTCACATGCTATTATTAGACACGCACCTTTACAATAATAGCTACACATGTAAGTGCGCTAATAAAAAACTTCTCCAAGTTAACTGTCAGTAGTAAATCTATTCTCATCCTGTACTCATGTAAAGCGCTTTGTAGCCGATCCTCCAAAAATAGATCCTCATCGTGAAAATGGCTAAGTCCTGAATCTAGCTTTATCCTCAGCACTTGATTCCTTCCCAATGCTCCCGTGATTTTAAAAATGCACTTCTCTTCCATGCAAACCTCTGTCTATTTTTTGTTAAGCTGTCATATTTTGGTGACCAACAAAGGGTTGAGAAAACACAAGCACACATTTTATTACTCTAAAATACCCGCATAGTCCATTACATCTAAAAGTAGAAGGAAGAATGCATTCAAAAAATCCATATGATGACATACAAGTCAATGTAATTGAGAAATGAAAAATAAAAAGTTTCCCTAAGTCCCAAAATACCTCTCCTCGAATATGAGCAATATATATATATATATATATAAGTGATGGGAAAAGAGAGAGAGTGAAATTCATATTTTTACCCTCACCCACCAAAAAAATATTAAATGGTTTAAAAAATACATGGGAATATTTAAAAATCATTCCTCCCACATACTTTAGCTTCGGAAAATGTAATGGGATGCCATAGTTCATTAATTGTGGTGGTTGGGACTAGAAGTATTCATTTTCATGCTAGATACGTTTTCAAATTGTGTCACATATAAACTCAATAAAATTGATAAATAACATATTTATTGCATAGAGGACGTTGATATATTTCCAATAGTATAATTTTTTTAAAAATGGAGCAATAGGTCAAAAGTTATGGCCATTTTAAGTTTCACGCAAAAACTATCGTTTTCCTTTATTTCGCTGATTTTCTAGTTTTCTACAAGATTCCGCAGATTTGGTTTCTTGGCATTTTTTTCTATGGCATGAATGTTAGAGTGGGTATTTACCTTAGCTCATGTCCACCTAGATACTTTATTTAGCTTTATTGTATTTATCCTCACCCACTTATGTGTGTGGATATTTCTTTTATCTTATTTAAATATTAGGAGATATTATCTAGTTGTTAGGTATAGTTCTTTCCTTGATCTATGGTATTGACTTGTTCTTTCCTAGATCTATGGTATTGAATAGATCCTTAATGTCTAGTTTTCTCCTAAATATATGGTCTTGACTAGTTCTTTGATGACTATTTATTTCCTTAATTTATGGCTTGATCTATGACCTTGACTGGTTCTTAGATTGTTATTCCTTGCCTATTTAAGCAAGGCCCATTCTCAATGTATTGCATTGAGTTCCATAATAATATATGATATTGCTGCTCATTTGTTTGCAAAGGTTTATGTAAAGTTATTATGGTGAATTATTTTCATCTTATTGATCACGTTGTTTGATTAACATCTATGTTCTTGGTTTGGTATCGAGCGGAGAGATTACTATTAACATCTGTCTAAAAGTTTTATTTTACAAATAAATTATTTATGTATTCATATATTTGGGATTTGGTCGTATTTTGTTGTGTGTGCATTTTTATGCAAAATGGAGGCTTCCATTGGATCTAGAAGGTGGGAAAACCCTAAGATTGACTATAAGCTCGACCATTTTTGGAGGCAGTCATTTTTCTGGGTTTTTGTATTGTTGTAGGGAAGCACACTGATCTGCCTCAGAATTCACACCATAAAGAAAAAATTCACATTTAGTTGCAGCATGTCTGTCTCGATTTGCATGTAGAAAGGTTTTGGATCTTTCATTTTTTTGGCAGGGTCTAAGGATGTTGTGCACGTTTTTTCTAGTTTAGACAAATCCACAAGTTACTATTTTTAGAAAATAAAGGTCATTGTCTACATAGTCCAAAAATAGTAATTTTTACTACAACAGGAAGCTGGATGTGACTTTCTCGAAAACACGCGACACACCCTAGAATAGTAAGTTGTGTAAACACCCATTAAAATCCTTAGCCCTTGGTCATATGGTATGGTCATATGAGGGCTTAAAGCTTGTGATTCCTACTAGTAGGTGCTTAGCTTCAACCCCTTTAATTTTATTTGTGTGGTGAAGGCAACAACAATTTATTTTGTTTTAGTGGCAACTACAATAAATAACATAGCAAAATATTAAAAAGCTTGTAACTTTTGATTGGTAACTCGATTTTGAGTGCCATTTTTGCAAAAGTTTTTGTTTTTTCCTACTCTCTCCATTTGAGTTATTTATTTTTAGACTTGCACTATAATTATAAAGTGCCAAAAATGGAGGAGTGTTAAAATCTATTATGGACACAATTTCGAGTTAAGCCGACATACTAAACTTTTGGGAGTTGCATTTTGTATCTATCATGGATTCTGAGAATGATATGCTTTTCTATGAAGTATGTGGAATTCAAGAGGATATTGTAAAATTTGTGGAAGAAAATAGATCGCTCAAGAAGTGAAATTCTCTTCTACAATCACTCATTCACGATAAGGATACAATAATACACTTCTTGCAGAACAAACTTGCTATCCTACAACATCACCATCATATTGTGGACAACCATATCCATGCTCCTAGTCCACTTGTAGCTATTGCTCATGAACCCACTGACATTGATTTGTTTGTCTTTGAGTCTATTCCTGCTCTTGATGCTCATACACCTATGAAGCTTGTTACTGCATGCTCTTCCACATATGTGCCTATTATAGTACCACATGTTGTGTATCCTATTTTCTACTCAACTGCATGACTTTTTTGAGAAGCATACCACTGCATTCCAATCTCACATGCTCTATTCTATGGGTCTCACTAGCGGAGTCATTGACAAACATTCACAGGGTATTGTTTCCTCTATTCAACATCTTAAGTGGAATTCTTGTCATGACATTGGTTTTCGAGTAGATACTTCATTGGGATCACACATTAATAGAGATCCTTTTTTCTCTCTAAAAGAAATATAATTCAATCACACATTGACATGGTTATCGTTCCTTTCATGGTTATCATTCCTTTCGGTGAATTTTTTTGGAACTTGTTTTCTACATTGTAGATTTCTGCGGTACTTGTATTTTGTGGCGTGGCTTTTTGTGACACTTATTTTCTATGGCACGGCTTTTCGTAGCACTTATTTTTTATAGCATGAGTTTCTACAACACTTATTTTCTATGGCATGGCTTTTTACGACACTATTTTTCTATGACATGGCTTTCTCGTAGCACTTCGTAGATTTTGTTTGTATAGCACTTTCCATAGATTTCTTTGGTTTTCTAAAAAATTTCACTAACTCATAATTTTTTGGGTAAGGGAGTTAGGAAAAATAAATTAAAGTGTTAGAGTAGGTATTTAACTTAGCTCACATTCACCTAGGTACTTTATCTACCTTTATAGTATTTATCCTCACCCACTTATGTGTGTAGATATTTCTTTTATCTTATTTAGATATTAGGAGATATTATCTAGTTGTTAGGTATAGTTCTTTCCTTGATCTATGGTATTGACTAGATCCTTGATGTCTAGTTCTCTCCTAAATCTATGGTCTTGACTAGTTCTTTGATGACTAGTTATTTCCTTGATTTATTGCTTGATCTATGACCTTAACTGGTTCTTAGATTGTTATTCCTTGCCTATTTAAGGAAGACCCATTCTCAATGTATTGCATTCGGTTCCATAATAATATATGATATTGCTGTTCATTTGTTTGCAAAGGTTTGTAAAGTTATTCTAGTGAATTAATTTCATCTTATTGATCGTGATGTTTGATTAGCATCGTGATCTTGGCTTCAGCACGATCTGGTTATCATTCCTTTCATGGTATCAGAGCTGGAGATTGTTGTTGACATCCGTCTGTAAGTTTTATTTTGTAAATAAATTCATTGTATATTCATATATTTGGGATTTGGTCATATGTTGTTGCTGCATGCATTTTTATGGAAAACAGAGGCTTCCATTGGATCCGAGAAGGTGTGAAAACCCTAAGATCGATTGTAAACTCGGTCGTTTCTGCAGACAGTCATTTTTGTGGTTTTTTTGTTGTTACAGAGAAGTACACTGGATTGCCTCGGGATTCACGCCCACCAGAAAAGAAATCACAAGATTATTTTTTGGTTTTTTTGAGATCTGCACAGAGAAATTTTTGTTGTGGCATATTTACCTCGGTTTGCACATAGGAAGGTTTTCAGATCTTTCCTTTTTTGGCAGGGGTCCACGGATGTTGTGCACATTTTTGCTTTCTCGGGCAAATCCACAAGTTGTTATTTTCAACAATAAATGTCACTATCTACATTGTCCAGAAATAGTCATTTTTACCAAAAGTGGCGGTTGGTCACTATCTACATAGTCCGTAAATAGTAATTTTTACCGAGCGGCAGTTGGATGTGACTTTCTCGAAAACATGCGACACCCCCAAAAATAGTAAGTTGTGCAAACACCCATTGAAATCCTTAGCCCTTGGTCATATGAGGGCTTAAATATTGTGATTCCTACTACAATTTATTTTGTTTTAGTGGCAACTAAAATAAATAATAGAGAAAAATATTAAAAAGCCTATAACTTTTGATCGGTAACTCGTTTTGAGTGTCGTTTTTACGTAAAAGTGTTTGTTTTTGTGGTATCTCCATTGGAGTTATTTATTTTTTATACTTGTAGTATAATTATAAAGTGCCAAATATGGATGAGTGTTGTAATCAATAATGGATGTAATTTCAGCTGAGCCCAACATCCTAAATTTTTGGGAGCTGCAATTTGTACCTATCATGGATTCTGAGAATGATATGCTTTTCTCTGAATTATGTGGACTTTAAGAGGATATTGTAAAATTTGTGGAAGAAAATAGATCACTCAAGAAGTGAAATTCTCTTCTACAATCACTCATTCATGATAAGGATACAATAATACACTTCCTGCAAAACAAACTTGCTAGCCTACAACATCACCATCATATTGTGGACAACCATATCCATGCTCCTAGTCCACTTACAGCTATTGCTCATGAACCCACTGACATTGATTTTTCCATCTTTGAGTTTGTTCCTGCTCTTGATGCTCATACACCTATGAAGCTTGTTACTACATGCTCTTCCACATCTATGCCTATTACAGTACCACATGTTGTGTATCCTACTTCTTCTCAACTGCATGGCTTTTTTGAGAAGCATACCACTACATTCCATTCTTGCATGCTCCATTCTATGGGTCTCACTAGCGGAGTCATTGACATAAATTCATAGGGTATTGTTTCCTCTACTCCACCTATTAAGTGGAATTCTCGTCATGACATTGGTTTTCAAGAAGATAGTTCATTAGGACCACACCTTGTGAGCTCCTTTTTTGTTCGCTCGAATCTTTCGAGGATCTGAGCAACACATGAGTTCTACATCTTCACTCGGAGCTTAAGAAACCTAATATTTCAGTTTTGAGACATGATCAACCGACACACATTATAATGTTCTTTTGCATACAACCATTGTGCATTTTACACCAAGTCATATGCAGGCATCTTCTTCATCCATCCATGTTGATTTGGGGTGGATATTTGATCACTCATGGCGGTGACATAGGCATTCATTGAGAGGACTCTACAGGCATGGCTCCTCCACCATTAGGCCTCTTGCTCCACTTTCTATACCTTATGCATTGTGATGCTTCTTTTTTAACATTTTTCTTTAGTAGGTGTAGTGTATCTCTCTTATTTGTTGAGAGATTTTGTATCTGTATTTTTGACACTTTTGGCATGTTGATAGTATCTCTTGTGGGGGATCTATTCTGGTGAAGTCCAGTGTTATTTTGTCAGTGTTCGAGTAGTTGATTTTGGGAAACTCATATAGATTTGTAGTGTCACTCCACCCATTCAGCAGTATGGGAGGGTGTGGTGTTGATCCTGCTTCTTCGGGTTTCATGTCCTTACCTTGTTACCTTGGATTTTCTTGGATTGTGACACTTTGGAGTTTGTGTCCTTACCTTGTTGCTTTGGTTATTGTTCTTGGATCGTGGCACACCTATTTGCAGTAGTTGATCGAATTATGTTTGGTGTTTTTTTGCACTTTCAACATCACTATGTTGATAGTCTCCTTGTATGGAGCTATTCTGGTGGAGCCCAATGTCAGTTATTTTTGAGTTTTGTGATCGAGCAGTGGATTTAGACCATAGTTCACACCAAAATTCTTCAACATTGTACAAGTTTTTAAGTGAGCTTCTTGGGATGCCTTGGAGCGGGTCTTCACTCTCTTTACTTTGTTAGTGGTTTTGGGTACCTTGCAGTGTCCCTTTTTCCCGTTATTGTACATGAGTACCTCATCGAGGCCTAGTTCTTTGGGACTAATACGTGGACATGCAAATTCTATTTTGGCACCTAGCTTCACTTGAGGGGGTGTTAGAGTAGTTATTTACATTAGCTCACATTCACCTAGGTACTTTATCTACTTTTATTGTATTTATCCTCACCCACTTATGTGTGTAGATATTTCTTTTATCTTATTTAGATACTAGGACATATTATCTAGTTGTTAGGTATAGTTCTTTCCTTGATCTATGGTATTGACTAGATCCTTGATGTCTAGTTCTCTCCTAAATCTATGGTCTTGACTAGTTCTTTGATGACTAGTTATTTCCTTGATTTATGGCTTGATCTATGACCTTAACTAGTTCTTAGATTGTTATTCCTTGCCTATTTAAGCAAGGCCCATTCTCAATGTATTACATTGAGTTCCATAATAATATATGATATTACTACTCATTTGTTTGCAAAGGTTTATGTAAATTTATTCTGGTGAATTACTTTCATCTTATTGATCATGATGTTTGATTAGCATCTGTGTTCTTGGCTTGGCACAATTTGGTTATCGTTCCTTTCATAAAAGAGCCCGAAAAAAACTAAATTTCACCATTTTCTCTAGTTCTAATTTTCTCCAGTTATCCATTTTAGCAAGGGGGTAAAAATGGATAACAATTTCGTGACTCATGGGGACATCGTCCTACTAGATGAGTTGATCAGTTTCCTTATAGCATCCATTGGGCATGGAGTTAGCCTAGTAAACACAAATCTGATCTAAAACTTTGAAATCTCGATCTAAGCCACTTGAAACATTGTTGAAACTGGAGCTAATCTAAAGCCCAAATTTTCCATCTCATTATAATAATTTTTTGAATTTGGTTTTATGAGACTGGAAAATTGTTTTGAACCTGAATTTCACTTCTCCCTTTCCTCTACAAATATGATTTATTGGGACTGAAAATGAAGACCTGAACCTACCCCAAGATCTGATTCCTTCCAAGTATGAAGCACAATTGAACTGATGATTTCTTTGCAAGGATGAAACAATGCAGAGTCTAGAAACACTTGCTGATTTGGATACACTTTGAAATGCCTCATAATATCTGATTTCCCCAAATGTTTCCTCTAATGTACTATGCAAGAGAAACAACACACCAAACCACACAATGTACAAACGAGCAAGATCATACACACCCCAAGTGGAACATGTAGAGTGTGTATAAGCACTTCTTTCACTAAAAGCAACCTACTCCTACTAACAAAACATTGTGCTAAAAGATCCTAGAGGAATGAAAATCCTTAGCGATATGTACAAGGGTAAAAATTTACATTTGTAATAATGCTTGAGATAGATTCCATTGACTGGAATCTATAATTCTTCACCATCCAACTTTGCTAGTGGAAAAGTGTTGCCTAGTTTTTACTTATCTACATCGCATTTTAGCTCCAAGACTCCTTTGAATGTCCTTACTTTAGATTTTTGTCAAAGCTCCTCTTGATTAATGATTGATCCTTATCTATGGTTTATATTTCATTCTCTCTTATTTCTTCCAACTCCATGAGTTTTACATACCTTATTTCCATGGGCTCAAACTCAGATAGCTCTAGATGCTTAAGAAACTCTAATGTTGGTAATTCAAGAGATATGGGCATTCTTTATTCTCTTTTGTAGACCAACTTGAATGAAGAGCCTCTTGTAAACCTTTTGGGTGTAATTCTATGAGCCCACATTACTGATTTGATCTTTGTATGCCATGTTCTCTCGATTTTCATCTAGAGTCCTTATTATTCTCAAAGCAAATTTGTTTTTGTGGACTCCACTTACTCATTACCTTGGGGATAATAATTAGATGAATTGTTGGGATATATTACATTTTTAACATCCCCTTTGGTGATCTTTGTGCCAAGAAATGCTAGGGCATTTTATGATATGATAGTAACTGGGGTACCAAATACAGTCAATATCCCCTCATAGAAGTCAAAAATACTAGATTCATTTTCCTCATTAAGTGCCACTGCGATGGTCCACTTGGTAAAATAATTTTTTTCCATGAGTATCCACATCTCGGCCTTGGCTTGAATTCATAACGATTACCTCAATGAATTCCAATCCACATTTCTTAAAAGGCTGATCCACTGAGATTAGATGAAGGGGTAGAACTACTAGCTTTTCTTTCCTTGTGAAGAATGCACACATTTTGTACCTATTAATCCATAAATAGTATTCATTTAACAATGTGGGCCAATAGTAACCAGCCTTCATGATCTTGAGAGCCGTTAATCATGGATAAAAATGACCTCCCGCTTCTCCGTCATGGAATTCTTGTAGCACTTTTTCAATCTAATTTGTCCCAATTTACCTTAATAGAACCCCATTCACATCATTCTTAAACAAAATGCCGAAATGAGAGCATAGAGAATGGATTGGAGTCTGAAATACCTTATTTTGCTTTGCTTAGCTCTAGAGGGCATAAACTTGTTTTAAGATAGTGAAACATATATTGAGTCAAACATTGGGTAGGAACACCATCAATTAGTTGTTATTGATTATATTACAGCACTACGATAACTACTCTTTCATCATTTATTCGACATGTAATTGGAAGCAAGTTGTTCACACAAGCCTTTTTCATGGACCAACTTGGTCACTTTGATTTCTATGTCATATTCCATTACACGGGTAATCTAACCTTCCCTTTTCTCATTCAAATCCTTGTTTAAAATAAAGTTCTTGACTCCAACATGAGACACTAACAACTATATTTTGTTGTTTGAAACCAAGTGTCTAAAATTCTTCAAACTCCTTATACATCGAGGAGATGTTGCTTAATAAAAGAGTACCTCACCTCGTAGTCATAAAAATAT
This sequence comes from Taxus wallichiana var. yunnanensis, assembly GCA_018340775.1. NCBI lineage: Eukaryota > Viridiplantae > Streptophyta > Pinopsida > Cupressales > Taxaceae > Taxus > Taxus wallichiana. The sequence goes on along the minus strand of CM031234.1, from coordinate 411,517,760 downwards.
TTGCTGATTAAGGAAATGGGATGCTCATATCCTTCCTTGTTTAGTTGTACCAAAATTGAAGAGATTGTGTTTGAACCACCAAAGGCATAGAGAATGAAGTCCTTAGAGAAATATGGATTAATGAGAGTTAGAACTTGGGATATTGCATGTTTGATAGCCTCAAAATTATCATTTCCCTTTGCTTTCCATTTGAATGTCATGCTCTTCTTTAACATCATTGTCAGTGGCTTAACAAGAGTGGAAAAATCAGGTGAAAAACTTCACACAAAGTTGATTCTTCCCAAGAAGATTTGAAGATATTTCTTATGACTTGACAATGGTAGTGTATGAATAGCTTCAACTCTCTCAAGGTTAATTTTCAACCCTTCCTTACACACAATATGGCCTAGCAAATTACCTTCATGAACCAAGAATATACACTTCTTCATATTTAGGGACACTCCAAATCTCTTGTGTCTTTGAAAATCTAGCCCGAGGTGAAAGAGGTGGTTTGCTGTATTTTTGAGAACACATTGATGTCATCAAGATAAACAAGCATTATTTTATTAATTAGGCCCTTGCATACCATATCTGTCACTCTCTAGAATGTAGCTCTAGTATTTGACATTCCAAAAGAATCTTATTATAACCATATGTACCCCATTTTGTGGTGAAGGTTGTTTTGAATTGATCATCTCTTTCAACATGATTTGATTATAGCTTGAGTAACCATCCAAGAATGCAAACATCTCTAAACCATCTACTACTTACAATATTTGTTCCATAGAGAGAAGAGGATAATGGTCCTTGATTGAATCTCTATTCAAATCATGGAAGTCCACACACAACTTGATTTCTCTATTTCTTTTTCTCACTGGTACAAATTTTGTAACCCAACTTGAGTGCTTGATTGGAAAAATGATGTTTTCTCTATGATTTTATTCAATTATTTTCTCATGAGTGGTTCAATACAAGGATTCACCAGTCTTTGTTTCTACATGATGGGATTAGATTATAGATCCAATTAAATAGTGTGTTCTGTCAATTTTGTATTAAAGCCTCTCAAATATTTATAATTCTAGGAAAAGACATCCAAAAATTCTTGACAAAGTTGAAAAATATTAGATTTTTCTTGCTGATTACTTACCTTGCCAATTTGTAGAACCTTACCTTCACCTACTGAGATAGGCTATGAATCTTAACCCTTGACTTGAATGTTGGATTTATCTTTCCAGAATTGATCATTGGGGTTAAATATTGATTCAAGTGTTACCAATCCCTTTGGAAATTTTTTCATCCTCGGTTGAACCACTTGATCTCCATACTACTGATCTACTTTGGCTTGGTTCTTAGAGGAGAACTTGGCTTCTTCTGTAGAAAATTGATGATTTTCGACTATTTTGAAACACTTACAATCTTGTGTTGTTGTCTGGAAAAACTAGTCTTACTACTAATTTGATGTCAGTTTGAGTTTTATTTTTCTTAATACTTTCCACAATATTAAATGCTTCCCAATTATCGCAAGCTTTTCCACATCATCATTCTTCTTTCTCGGGATGGAGATGATGTTAAAATATTCAAATTCTTCAATGAGATGCCACATTTGATTCTTGTAGATTTTCAAGAGACCATTCTTGGTACTATTGAGTCCTCTAACTTGGTTTATAACCATCTCACTATCCCAAAACACTGGAAAGTTCTTAATTTTTTTCTTCCTTCCCTAATGCAAATCCATCAATCAATACTTTTTACTCAATCGTATTGTTTGAAAAAACAAACTAAAAGTGGAAGGATGAGTATTATTTTATACATTGAAGTGAGAGAAGCATTACTCATCCTTTGAGAACTTTTTCTTACTCCTTGAATCATCAAAGAATAGTTGTCACACTTTGTTTTCATCTCTATCATCTAGTTTGGTGAGGCTTGGAAGATATGGGTTCTATTTGTGCAAGCAATAGATTCCTAACTCATCCTCTTCCATCTTCTTGTATGGATCAAAACCATGCCTTTTGTTTTCCCATTCAACAAGATTCAATTCTGGAACACCTCCAACATTGGTATCTATTTCTTGAGAGCTTGGACAATATTTTTTATCAAAATTTGAACAATTTACATTGATTGGACTTGGTACATAAGGCTCATTATGGACGATTGTAATAGGTTCAAAAATATTGTAGCCTTACCTCCATGCCTCATTCTGAATAGCATATGTTACCAATAAGTAGACAAATAGCCGCTAATTTTAGTAGTGAAGTCTTGAGACAAGCATAGACCAAAGAGTGGTGGCAAGTCCATAACTGACACATATTACAATACCGTGACATTTGAGAATGCATGCAATGTAAGCATCAATCCTTTGATCACACCAACAATTGTCACTATTGTTCTGTATAATTGTAATACACCTCTAGAAATGACTTCATACTAAAGTCCTAGCTCATCCACTATTTGCTTGGGAATCACATAATTGTTTGCCCCGAATCAATCATATAATTGTGAACATGATTATTTCCAATTATTAGAGATATATAGAATGGATGAGGCTTCATGTTTTTACCTTGTTGACCTCCTTGACTTCCTTCTTGTGGAGCTGCATTAGTGAGCACCTTTTCTTGATCCTTGGATAACTTATTTGACGCGGATAAATTTTCCATGACTTCTTGTAATAGATCTCTTTAACCCGAGATAGCAAAAGACTCCCACGTTAAGATGTTTACATTTGTATTCTTCATTTTCTCTATATATTTAATGGAGATGAGATATCCTTTTGCTACCCTTTTCTTTCCACAAATTTCTCTTGCACATGAGTTATTGTAACTGGTACCTGGGCTGATTTAGAAGGTTGTTTGGATTGGTTTTGCACATTTGGAGCTGAAAATTTATTGCCAACACCTTAAAGAGTGATAGAAGGATGATAATAAATTAGATTAGATGACTATTGTTCCTCTAAATTCATCTTTTTAGACCATGTGTTGGTTGCCACATCTTGAGAAGGGGACTGATTTATTCCACATTGTAGTCTTCAACTTTCCAATTCACCAATCTAGTCTACTAGTTTTCTGTTGATTTTCTTCTTGATTTCTTTCTTGTTCCACACCAACTTTTTCACCATCAACCCTTGATTCAGAGAACCATTAAAACATGTTTCCTGATTGTGATGTTAATTACATGGAATGAACCATTCATACTCATGTGCCATAGTTTTTTGAGTTGGAACCAAGGCCATGTATGTAGAGGTAGTATTAGGATTGTAAGGTTGAAAGTTCATATTACAAGGCATTTTTCCTTGGTTTTGATTAGTAGTTTGAGTAGATGGCCTATTTGGCTGATACAAAGGTCTATTAGGTTTGGCATGAGGCTAATATGATATAAAAATTTGATCTTTCTTCCTCTTAATTGTTACCAAATCATTGCCTAATTTTTGCAACTGCTTCATAACCTCCTCAAGATCATTTAAGGTGTTATAAGAAGAGGTAAAACATTTTTAGAATTATTATTTTTTGGAGCAGGGATAGGGGCTAATGTTGGTGCTTGACTAGAGCTTGGATTTCCTAATTACGGATAAAGAGGCATAGGTGGCCTAGGTGCAAGTTTACTAGCTTGGATCAAACAATTTTCAGCTCTAATAGCAATGTTATAAGTTGTGGGAAAATTTGTACCTCCCATAGATTATATCATCATGGCTATATAAAAATTTAAAGATTTTAAGAAATAGAGAAAATCACCTTCGATTTCGGCCTCATGATAATTGGAATCCTATCCCATGTCCTTTGAAATATGAAGTTAAAATTAGCCATTTTCTCATTTGGTTCCCTCTTGATTGTGGTTAATTGCTCCAATAGAGATAAGTTATTTGATTTTTCTTCAAACTAACCATAAAGAGCTATGCACAATTGATCAAAAAATTTATCGATTTGATTCCCAGTGCTCTTGAACCATTGTAAATCCTTTCCTTTGAAACAAGAGGATAATAAATTGACTACCACATCCATCTTAGCAATCTTCTCAGATATAGCACAAACATTTACAATGTCTTGAATGTGATCAATTGGAGTTGTGTGGTTTTCCTAGTGAAATATGTGATGTTCTTCAATGCTGCAAATAGGATTAGGTTTTGTGCATTGAGAGAAAGTGGGCTGATTCTCATAAAATTGAAAAAGGATTTTGTGGTGGTGGTGGTTTTGACGAACCATTCTGATTGGTCTCATAACTATAGTTGATTGAATAAATGGCCTACCTGTGGAGGTGTTGACAATGTTTTATTTTGTGGAGATGGATATTTCGAGCTCTTCTTCTCCTTCTTTCTCTACCTAGAGACAATGTAAATACTCAAAAATACTTCTTCTTTAGTTCTAAACCTTTTTTAAATCCTTCTCATAAATTTGACAATCTTGGGCTACTACTGCCACCTAATTCTTCCCTTTGGAGTTGCTAGATGTGTTGTTTTAGAGCCTCTTAAGGGCTGAAATTTACAACAAGAGCACAACAATCTTGATGCGATAAAAATGTAGACTTCTTTGTCCCATTGGGCATGCCAGAGCTGTTATCACCAAATTACAACACCCTCTAATTTGTTAGCATGTGAGTTTATTGGGAAATAATTGTAAATGGGTAACATGGAATTGTCTCAAGGTGTGGAACCTTGAAGTTGATCAAAATCTCCATAGAAGTTTGGTTCCTCTTCCTAATCTAATTCTCAAACTACTCCTAATGCATGAAATACAATTATTTAATCCAATTCTATGATTCTAAGGGACTAATGAGAGAGTAATGAACATGAAAATAAATAATACCTATAATAAAGGAGGTGATAGTACTAGATAAGGGATTGAAAAATTATGCTTTGAGGGAGAATAATGAAAGGTAATGCAAAGTAAGGAAAGGTCTTAATCTTGTGACATGAACCGACACTTGCAATCACCACCAAATCTATGTGAAAAACAACAAAAAGAACATGTAAATGAAGGAAACATGCATAGAAGAGATAAATAATAATAGAGAGGCATTAGAGAATAAGAAAATAAATGCAAGGGTTGAGAAAACACCACTAACACAAATTTTATTGCTCCATAATAGTTTCACAGTCCATTACATTTGAGAAATACATACAAGAATACATTCTAGAATCCCAAGTGAAGAATTACAGCTTAATGTAATTAAGAAACCAAAAACAAGAGTTCCCTAAGTCCCATAATAAATCCCTAAAAAATGAGAAGTGTTTATAATATATAGAAGTGATGGGAAAAGAGAGAAAGAGTAAAACTCAGATTTTTTCTCTCATCCACCAAACAATTTCATAAAAAGGTTTGAAAAAGGCATGTGAATCCTTAAAAATCATTTTCCCACGTACTTTATCTTCTGAAAGAATAAATGGGGTGTAAAACTTTGTTAATTGCATTGGTTGGGCCTTGAATTGTGCATTTTTATGTTGGAGACATTTTCCAAATTTTTAAACATCTAACCTTGATAAAATTTTCAAATAAAATTTCCATTGCATAGATAATGTTAAGAGCTTTCCAATGATATAAATTTTACAATAACTGGAGCAATGTGTTAAAAGTTATGGCCATTTATTGTTTTTCCTAAAAAAATATCATTTTCCTTAGTTCCATGGATTTTTAAGTTTTCTTCAACATTCTGTAGATTTGGTTTTAGAAGGCACTTGTTTTCTTCAGCATAAATTTCTTAGGCACTTATTTTATATGGTGTAACTTTTTGGGGCACTTGTTTTCTGTGGCGTGATTTTTTGTGGGACTTATTTTCTGTGGTGCGGCTTTTTGTGACACTTATTTTCTACGGCATGACTTTCTACGACACTTGTTTCCTGTGGCACTTGTTTTCTATGGTGCAACTTTCTACAGAATTTTTTATGATTTATATTTATATGGAACTTATTTTCTATGGCATAGCTTTCTACAGCACTCGGTGAATGTAGTTTTCTCAAAATTTTCACTAACTCCTTATAATTTTATGGGTTAGGGAGTTAGGAAAAATGGATTGAAGCCCCCATAAAAACTAAATTTCACCATTTTCTTTAGTTTCAATTATCTCTAGTTGTCCATTTTACCAAGGGGGGTAACAATGGATAATAAGTGGCTCATGATGATGAAAATCTAGTAATGTGACCCTTCTTATGGTAGTTATAGCACAAAACTTCACTTTAACGTTTTTTCTTATATGAATTGAAATTCCTTCCTTTATTTTATGATCCCTTATGATTGGATGATCTTTTACACTCTTTTTCTCTATGCCAAAAGAAAATTACAACTCTAACGATAACCATTAATAATATTTTCATACCTTGATGCATTCGACTTACTAATATACCTTGTCTTCATGTTGTCCTTCATCGATATTCTTTAAAGATTATACTTGTAATTTTATTACTTGGAGTAGCATATTATATCATTACTTAGTTTTCCTTAAGGTTCTCTTAGAACCTTGAACTAGTTATAGCTCCTACAGACCTATTACTTTCCAATATATCATCTAGATCCTTGGATACCTTCTCGAACCTTTAGAATGAATTTTCCATGTCATTTTCTTTAGAAAATGCTTACCTTAGAGAGGCCATTTATTTTTCAAAAATTATACAATCATTCTCCTTAGCTTTTAGACTTGCTGATATAGTCTCTACTTGAATTTCTAGTTGCTTGCGCATCTTATCATAATTTTTGGTTTCATACCAATGTTTTTCCTTAGGACCATGAGTCTTATCTTCATATATCTTAATTTGTGCTCTCAATTTTTTTTTCTTTTTCTAAGAATTCTACAACTCATATTGAATACACATTAGCTTATTCTCAAGATCACCCTCTTCTTCTTTAGAATCCATACAAGATCCTCCAAATATGGAGTCTTCACTTTTATAGATCATAACAGCTTTGACCATGAATAGGACTTCATCACCTACAACATCATGTTCAGATTCAGACTCAAAATCGAAACACCATCATCATACTTAGCTCTAAATGGGAAAAATCTTCTTTAGAATAGAATATTTTCTTTTTCTTCCTCTTATTCTCAATCTTCTTGAACTTCTTCTTAATTTTATTAGACATCGAGATCTCTTATCATAATATCTATCATGTTAATCATCTTCTTCATATTTTTGAGGACACTTATATACAAAATTCACAATCTCTCCACAATTGATACATTTGAAGGAAGCTTACACTTTTACTTTCCTAAACCAGTATTAAATTTTTTAGAAAACATGGAAAATAATTAATCATCATCGAATTCAGAAATATCATCATCTAAAAAATTCTTACCTTTTTTATTCTTCTCCTATTTGAATGAAACATCCATTTTAATAGGTTTTGTATCAATGATCCACATATCATAGGCTGAAAAAGTGCCATGAATCTCATCCATAAACATGGAAGGCATCAACTTTTAGAAAAAGAGATCTCAAAACTTTTTTCACCACCACATCTTCCATCACCTCTTCACCTAAACCTCTGATGATGTTGAAAAATTGATTAACTTTGAGTAGGTATGCAGTAATATTTTATTCTTCCTTCATCTTCAGGATTTCAAATTGATTCCTTTATTTTAGGAGATTTTCCATCTATAACTTAAATCAACCTTCATGGATAACCTTAATATTTTCCAACATGGCATTAAAATAAGTAGAATGCATCACTTTGACAAGTTCTAATTCTCCCAAACCACACAAAATGGAATTTGTGGATTTATAATTATCATTTTAAGCTTTATTACTTATTGCATATGTTGGAAGAGTGTGAGAAAAAATATACCCATCTACCACCGATCACAAACATCTCATCCTAAATAACTTATGTAAGTTCTCATTGTGATAATTCAAAAGGAATAGTTAGTCCCATTAAACATAGGTACTTTTATATTAGAAGATACTATGCTAGCTCACCATTTTTTTGCTTCAAAGGATCTTCTTTAAGTAGTTTAAATTGCTTCAAAAGGACCTTTATTTGATATCAAGAGTTAGAATCAAAATGAATAAGGGGTTGAATCAGTACTTTAAAACTTTTAATTTATTTATCTTAACTTGCATACATGACTCACAAAGCATCCTTTCAACATTCATTAATAAATGTGAGTTTATTAAGTGTAAAACAATAATCCAAAAGAATGTGAAATAAGAGAGAACACAATAACATAATATATAAAGTGGGAAACCCTCAAGGGAAGAAAACCCACTAAACCTCCACATATATTACTCAACACAAAGAACTCGTATGAATATTAGACATCATAAGAAATTTCTTAAGTGAGGCACTAGCCCCACAAGGAGAAACAACCTCTAGTGTAGTACGACACGAACCCTACAAGGAGGCTACAACCCCCTAAGATGAATAAGCACCCACGTTGCCACCTAAATATGAAGATAACTTGATGTCCTTATTTATTTAATAACAAATTTTGATCAATTTGTCATCACTCTCCACTTAAAACCCTCTCATCTAGCTTTTTCTCTTTCCTCCCACATAAATTCACCTAAAAATGTTGATGGGTCAATTGACCTTGTATCTCTTCTTCTCTTACCTTATCATATTATCGTTCTCTTTTCTCCTCTCCTCTAGAGCACTCTCACCTCTTCACACATTTATCTCTATCTTTCTCACATCTCCAACATTTTTTCACTTACTCAAATGAGCATAAACACTTGTGAAAAAATCATATAGGCTGGTATTTAACCATCTAACCATATGGGCTAGTCGAAACAACATAAATAAACATTACACGACCCTTAAAATTTCATTCAAGACCCATATAGGTAAGCATAAGCATTATAAACTCAAATATGGATAAAAATGCCTAAAACACTAATCACTACTCCAACGGTGATTATTTGAACTTCAAATGCACAAGGAAACATCATCATGAATCCACTAACTCTAGATACAAAAGCTACTTCCTCTCAACAACATATTCATAAATAATAAGCTCTACATCCTCCTTCATTGTCATGACTGATATGAAAATGGTACTAATTATTTTTGAAGTAGTACTTAGAAAATTCTCAAATTTAAAAACTTGATAACTAACTAAGACTATTAGCATTTTGGGAACTCTTGAAGCCCTAATCCTTGAACACTTCTAGATAAATCAATTATGCTTAATTTTAAACTTAATTCAAGTATATTGAATCTATTATAAATCCATTTAAAAATTCACAGTTGATTTTTGAATGCACTCAAATTGAATTCTTGATTCCAAATCTGAAATGTGCAATTCCCTTTCTGTTGTGGGTTATGGATACAAAATATGTGAATTTAATCCAAATAATCCAATTTTATTCTTGCTTAAATAATTAATCAAATAAACTAACTTGAATGTTTTTATCTGATCCAAATCTTCTAAACAAAACTGAAATCAAATCCACAACACAAGAACTTGATAACGGAGTTCACCCGAAGGCTACGTCTCCATATTCTCGAAAAGATAATCAATATATTATTTCCCAATGAAGTACAATATCCCTTCACTATTGACTTAATAGATCTTTATACCTATAATTGAGCTGATCTATGTCCCATGGAACTCTACACAAAATTAGATTCTGTCCCAAGAATGATCTGTGGCTCCTACAATGTTTCTTTTGTTGGTTTCTGTGCAATTATGTTCAAAAATGTCTAGAAATTTAAATGTACAACACCTACATAAAATAGGTTTACATTTATGGAAACTAAAGAAAATTCTAAAAAAATTCCCTTTTTACTCCAAGGCCCGATTGAATAGAAGTGGTTGGAAATAAAGATCTCGCCCGCTCCTAGTGCTCATTCGTGTAATTACATCCAAAAATCTATACAATGGAAACTCTATCGCAATTCATGAGACAAGAATACCACCATCATCTTTTTCTCGGAATTTTGAGAAACTTTTCTTTTTACATCAAGTCTTGATTCCACCTCTAAGTGCCTCAAAACTCCTGATGATCACCTCATTGCTCCTTATCATCCTTGACCCTGCCTCAACACAAAGCTTAGAGCTCTTTATATACCAACGAGCTCCTTATTTACTCTGTTGAGCCACCTAGCTGAGCTGGTTGGTGGATGAGTCTTGGGTACTAGAGGTTTTAGGGTCAAATCCCAGCGCATGCATTTTGGCAGGAGTCAATTTTGCATGTGGGTGGGATATCCCACATTGAGTGCATTTGGTTTTACTAAGGTTTTAATTAAACCTTAGCCTCCCACTATTCATGTCGACTTACCATGTAATTCTTATGTATTGTCCCCCATGGCTTATCCACTACGTGGTCTTTGGCATGTATTAGGTTGGCGGCCCACATTTGACTTAGACATGTGGCATGTATGTTGCTTTGTAAGTGGACTTACTAAGATAATAGAAATTCAACCCATACATTATGGTATATAAAATAAGTATCTCAGTCATTAGGTCATTGTGTAACTTGATCCATAACACATATTCCACTTGTTTTCTCTTGATAGGAAAATTGAGTGAATTTGATAAGTGGTGGAAACCCATGTGGTGGCTTGTGGACCCACCATGTCAGCAATAATACCATAGTCCACATGGCGGTCGGGCTCCCCTCTGTAAAAAATGTTGAGCCTCTTGTTCCCACGAGCTATATCATTTTACGACTATCAAAGAACATATATCTAAAACCAACAAAAGACTTCCTTTTCCTTTTCACCATGTGTCGAAGTGCCATTGGTCTAATATTGACATGTTGACCATAATTGACTTTCTCGTTGACTAAACTTTGATTGAACCTAGCTAGAGCTCCCAATGTTTGTTTGTTGTGTTATCATAGTCATCAAAAAGATCTTGAAACGACCTTCTACACTTAAAAATTTAGGGATATTTAGGGAAATTTTGATATAAAAAATGATTCCCGATCACACCTCTCCACCGAGAAAGACTTTTTGTTCCAAAAACTTATATTGGAACATTTTACCATCCCGTCCCGAATCTAGAAACTCTGTTACCTCTTTGGAAGTGATTTTATATTAGAACCTTTGGTCTCTTCTAATGCAACCTTATCACTTCCACAACTTTTCTCTTATCTCGGAACTATGGGCTATGGGCCCATGATGCTTCCGTTGTGCCACTCGATATTTGAAGAATACCTCGCACCTCTGTTGTATGGTGTTAAGTTTCTTAATGAGACATCTACGCTCCTACTGTGTGGTTCTAAGCTTCCATATATCCGACAACAAGGATTTTTTTGACTCTATAACATATCTCTTGGCTCGAGTTGATTCCACGAATCTAAGCTGGTTTGAAGAAAATCCATGCTACTTAGAGCTCGATCGATCCAATGTTAGTGATGGACAAAGACTTGTCCCTTTTCAGACCTCAATGCCTCCTCTTTACAGTGTTAATTCTCTTACAGACCTCAATGCCTCTATTTTCCAGTTCTAAGTATCTTGTACACCTCAACACCTCTGTTGTGTAGTGTTAAGTCTCTTGCAGATCTCAATTCCTCCGTTGTGCAGTGTTAAGTCTCTTGAAACCTCAATGCTCACATTTGTGCGGTGTTAAGTCGATGATCAGCTACCATTTGAATGTGTGGTCATAATGAATTAACACCAAATGATGTTCCGAGCTAATCTTTTGAGAGCTCCTTTTGTTGACAAATTATATCAGGTACCATTTTGCTAGATGCCCATGATGGCCTCTTCACAGAATGAATTTCCAACCCGATGTCAATGCCAACATAAGATTCAGCACCTTTATGTTACACGACCACATTTCCTCTACACTGAATGTAGTTCTGAGATGACTCCTACAAATTCTACTATCTACACAAATGGTAGATCAATCTCTAAGCTTTATATAAGTCAAATCCCGTATCTAAGTGTAATAGATTACTCACAAGATGATTAGGAGATATGTTTAGAGCATTAATCAAATTTTCTAAGTAATAAAATCCACTGAGTTTAGTAAACCTTTCTCTCAGCATTTTCTCACAAAATTTGATCTCTAAATAAATACTACATACTATTCATCAATCTGAATTATGCAATATATAATTGAAAAATTGGTGACTTACCCATTTTGAAGGACTTTCACTTTTAGGTATTACCTGGTCATACGTTAAATTGTCAATTGGTGGTGGAGTAGAAATCTCCTTTGACTTTACAATAGGCCTCCATTCCATCTTTGGCTTACCATTACTCGATGGTGAGATGGATGCGATTTCAAAAATTTCCACCCGGTTCCCATTCTTATGGAAATGAGCACAAAAATTCCTCTTAATATCTTTCTTTTGGGATCGGAAATGTTTTTTCCATTTCTCAACTTTACATGATGAGATTGGTCTTTTTGGTTTTCTTTGTTCTTAACAAACGACATCAACTTATTCATCAATTTCTTTATTTTCTAGCATCTGGACATAGAATGATTTTGCAATCCATAAAAGTACATGGAAAGGAATTCCACATTTTCTAAAAAATCATAATCATACTTCTTAAGTTGAAGAAGTTAATCAAAAATTTTATTGTGCTTACAATTATGGTAAGAACTGGAGGTGGAATCTCATTACCCCTTTGCTGATTTTTCTTACCACATCCTTCCTCGACGGTGAAGCACAAGTTTCCTACTGAATCTTCTTACAGGACTAGTGTGGTATTTAATTTTCTTTCGAATCTTGTATTCCATTAGCATTCTTAGCGCATTCTCCAATATCCATTCTCATACTAGACAAACTCAAACCAGAAAAATGAGGATGATCCTCAATCTATATTGGGTTAGCAATTCCTTGGCTATTTTTTACCAAGGCCTCTTCCATCAAATCCCATCTTATCTAATAATTTATATCTAATGCCTTTAGTATGATTTTCAAACAAACCAAAGACTTCATTACCTGAATCTAAAACTGAATGGGAGGAAGAATATTCATGTGGTGAACAACTTACATACTCCAATCATCTACCCCGGTCATTGTATCGAAGTCAAGGTATTTCCTTTCTCTAATCACCACACTGCAACCTTGCCAAGAGCTCATCCTTGGTTTGTAATTCTGATTTTGAGTGAGCATTCTCCTCTTCCAAGGAGTAATACATTGATCTCAAAAGAGATTTATCTTCCTGGATCTGGTAATTATAAGATTTAACCTCATCGAGCTTCACCTATTTAGACATCTTTCCCATGGTTCACTTGTACCCTATTCACACAAATTGAACCAACTAAACCAATCTTGAAGTAGTCACTCTGTTAATCATTTTACCGTAGCAAAAATGGACCTAAACTAGCTCTAGGATTTACTTCCTCTCAAAACATCTCCATACATAATAAGCTCTGCATCCTCCAGATTGTCATGACTCACCCAAGTAGGAAAGAAACACCTACTAGGTCTTAAACACATAAATATATGTCTTCAATAATGATTGGATTCACATATCAAATCACCTCTTCATGGAAAAATGACATATCAACAAAAATATATCATCCTTTTCTAGCCACACAACTCATAGCATCATCAAACTTAGGGCATAACACTCAATACCACCTCCATCTTTGAAACTTCTCCAACATGTTATAAGGAATCAAGAACAAGTCTTAAGGTAATCAAAATCTAACACCTCTAGGGTAACTTCAAAGCACTACCACCACTTGGAACACTTCAATGTAAACATAATACACCTTCCTAATCACTCACATGAATATGTCATATGAATAAGTCCACACTTATACAACTTCTCAAACCATCTTCTTGGACATTCTAATAGGGTTGTGTTAGCAAGAAAATTTGTCTTGTGGACAAATTTGTGGATTTCAAGCCAACGCTATGGGAATCTAAGTCCCTCTACATTTGAATGGTGTAGCTACCATTGTTTAGCATGTAAAACCAAAGTGGATTTATGGTGGTTTTTCAACCAGAGATCCACAAGAACACTCCACTATCCCTATGGCAATAATAACAACTCCTTGCTATAGCAGAAATTGATCTAAGAAAGGGGAGGGAGTGAGAATTGAGGGGGAAATCAATGTTGTGGGTAGAGTGTGAGATGCCTACACACATCAATTGGATGTTTCATTACATGCCTTAATTAATAAAAGAAAGACAAATTTGTAATTTATGAGCACAAGACAGAACAAAACATGTTGGTAACAAAGCACCAATCGATATTTCCATCGAGGGGACATAAAATTCATTCCTTTTTATTGATCTCAGAGTTGAAAATTGTAAAATGAGTGGGAATAAAATAAAAATGTAGAGGAGGATAATAGAAGAAGACTAACAATCATTTTTGTTGTTTGTTCACAAAAACATGCTTCTAGTTTCCAAATTCAATTTCCCTATTACAAAGACTTCAAAAAACCATTAAATCGTTCAACCCAAAGCCGTTACAAACAAATTTGATCATTTCCCCTCTTCCAAATTCCTCTACCACAAAGAAAACGCTTCTGACAAGCCCAAAAAGAGCTTCTGCATGTAAAAATGTGTTTTATATTTTAATTTTCTAGTTTACATATGAACTGTTTGATCCTTTGCCCTAATTTCTTTGAAATTGGGCCATCCACGTGGCAGAAGAACATTGGAGCAGAGTCAGGGGAAATTTTTTTAGTTTTTTTACATGCCAGGGACGTTTTCTTGATTTTCTCCCATAAAACAACATCAAAATTTGAAATTGAAGCTCTCATCGTGTGGATAATTTCACCATATTTCCATATCTTTCTTGATTGAAAGATATGTCCTCTTGAAGATTTAGGGAAAACTTGTAAACTTAGGGAAAAATTTGGGTCTGCATGCCAAAATTTGACCTTTTTCCCTATTTTTTCAAATTGGGAATATTTTCCCCAAAATCTTTGTGCCCCCACCAACTCAATGACACATGGCGCTTTCTTGTTTGGCATGGAGGTGTGGCTCAAGTTTTTACCTTTCTCCTTCACGGGCTTGTGGGCTGAATTTTGACTTTGAGTTTTTAGCCAAAAAGGCTAAGTGTCACAAATTCCTCCCTGGCCCCGCGAGTCCGTTTCCTTCCTTCATCAGGCCCACGGGCCAAATATTTCCTTTGTGCCCTTTTTCCACAAAAAGGGCTAAGTGCCCAAATTTTCTCCCTATCTCCACCGACCCACCAATTTCCTTGGCAAAATTTCCTTCTCTACTCTGCCGGCCCGAGACTCCCTGGAAAATTTTCCTCCTTACCTCTGCAGGCCTGCCCAAGGAAAATTTCCCCTCCAAACTCCACCGAGCCATAACTTGAAAAATACAAGGAGTTAGGAGGACTTCCTTACCTTTCTGGAAAGGGGAAAGAATTCTCTATCTGATGAAGCAATACCCAGAAAATTTTGAGTGCCTAAAATGTGTAAAAATTTGACTGAGGAAAAAAAGGAAGCTAGTTAACCCAAAATAAGAGGGAGCTTATTTTGGTTAACAAGTATGATCAAAACATGGAAACTTTGAGATAGGAGAAAGTTGTCTTGCTTGAAAACTTGCAATTTTCCCCTTTACACATTTGTAAGAAAACAACTGGCTCTAGCTTGGGGACATGGTGTGGATTGAGCAATGTGAAGACATGACATGAGGATCTAGAATCACATGTTTCAAAACATATAATGTTGACCAAAGGTAATATCGATTGGGCTTTGCAGAGTCATGTACAATGCTTGAAGGAAGGAAGAAGGAAGGAGGGGAAGACACAACAAACCAAAATACACACAACAAAAAGGGGAAACAACAAAACCTATGAGTACGTGGTGAGGAACAACTCACTTTCATTGATTATATAGCTTCAAATATTGCTCACTTCTATGCAATCCCAATGGAGTTCCATACAAGTATGATAAGAGAAAGGCATTCTCACCACAAGCTTTCTGAATTTGAAATGGACCCAACCATAAAGAATATAACTTACCATGACTGCCCTTTGGCTCTATCCTCTTGTCCCAAAGTAGGACCAAATCTCCACTTTGAACTCCCTTGATTTGGTTCTTCATTAAAGATATTCTTCACTTCAGCTGATGTTCTTTGATTTTGTCCACTACCTGGGATCTGCTCTCTTCTAGCTTCTCAAGGAAAAGGATCCTCTTGTCAATTGAATCTCTGTATTGGTTATCTTCCACTATTTGAAGTGGCTTGAGGGCTGACATTTGAATTGTAAGAGGAATCTCTGCCTCAACTCCATATAGCAACTAAAAAGGTGACATGCCTATTGCCTTCTTAGGAGTGATATTATCAGCCCACAATGCATCATATAATTTTTGTGACAATTCTTATGATTCTCATCAACAAGCTTGCGGATAATGGTCACAATATTTTTGTTGCTTGACTAAGCTTGACCATTCCTTTGAAGATATTAGTCGGAAGAATGAGCAAGAGAAATCCCAAATCCATAACAAAATTCTATCAATTCCTTCGAAGAGAAATAAGTAGCATTTTTACTATAATCTTTTGATGAACTCCAAAACGAATAATGACATTCTCTTTTCTGAAATTGTAGACAAATTTAGAGCTACCCTATTTGGTTGGAGCATCCTCTAACCACTTAGTGAAATAATCTATGGTGGTGGGCATGTAAGAATGCCTTGCACTTGAATGAGGGTTCGATACACCGATAAAGTCCAACCCCATTGTTGAAATGGTTCTTCAATCACCACGGGTCTGAGTGGTAAGGCAGCTAGCTAAGGCTTTCCAACAAATTTCTGGCATGATTTGCATTTTGAAACCTATTTTTGTGCATCAGTAAATAGAGAAGGCCAATAATACCTACCTCTAAGAATTTTGTGGGCAGTCACCATGGATGAAAAGTGTCCACCACAAGCTTGATCATGATAGGATTTGAGGAGTTTTTCTTGTTGTTCCTTATTAATACACTTAAGAAAACAACCATCTATCCCTTTCTTGTAAAATATAAAATTCTTCATGGCCTTGACCACTCCGTATGCATGCTTCTCCAATTGATTGTAATTTAGTTCATGCTTATTCAAAGGGAAGCTCATCAAAGCAATAGGTGCTTGCAATCCTTCATCCTTCTTCCGAACAAGGATAGCAGAAAGAGTGTGCTCGAAGCATAAAAGTACATGATGAATTCCTTGTTGAAATTTGGAGATACCATTGTTGGAGCTTTAGAAATGGCCTTCTTGATTTCTTCAAATGTTGATTTTCCTTCACTACTCCATTTGAAATTTGTTTTAGGCTTCATCATAGAGGTGATATGCTTTGTTAGTTTAGAAAATTCGGGGACAAAGTGGAAAAGAAAATATACCTTCCCAAAGAATGAGTGCACTCCTTTATTGCTAGTGGGAAGAGATAGTGCTTGAATAACACTTACCCTCTTAGGGTTAATATGTGCTCCATGCTTATTCATGATGTGTCCCAACAGCTTGCCTTCTGTGAATCCAAAGATACACTTCTTGGGATTTAGAGAAATGCCATGTTTTCTACATCTTGTAAGAATCTACTCCAAGTGGAAGATATGCTCACTTCTCTTCTTTGAAAACATGGTTAAGTCATCAAGGTATATGAAAATGCAATGCTTGAATTCTTTGAAAGCTAGGTCCATGGCTCTTGGGAAGGTCGATCCCACATTGATCAATCCAAAAGACATCCTACATGTAAGCAAAAGTGCCCCAAGGAGTTGTGAAATTCGTCTTGCTATAGTATTATTTAGCCACTTTAATTTGATTATACCTCAGGAAGCCATCAAGCAAAGAGAGCATCTCAAATCCGGTAACTTCTTGTAGGATATGATCCATGATCGGAAGAGGGTGTTATCCTTGAGAGATGTTTGATTAAAATTTCTAAAATCTACACATATTCTGATCTCCCCATTTTTCTTTCTGACTGGTACAATGTTGGCCACCCATGTTGAGTGGTGAATGAGGAAAATGATTTTGGCATTCAGCATCTTGTTCAATTATTCCTTGATAACATCATAAATCTTTGGATTATAGGTTCTTTGCTTCTACATGAAGGGCTTAACATCCTGCTTTAGATGAATGGAATGATGCAATTCCTTCAGTTGAAAAGATTTGAGCTTGTCATAAGAGTAGGCAGCACATCAGAGTACTTTTTAAGAAAAGCAACAAACTTCCTTTTCTCTTCAGGTGAGAAACATTTTCCAATGTTGACCATCCTTGGATCTTTAGAAATCCCAATTATTTCCTTGTCAAAATTAGATGGACAGCGAGAAGATAGCTTTTCTTTTTCACAAATAAATCTATCATGCTTGTCAAACAGGTCCTCTAGAGAGACTAGACCTTTGGGGATCTTGTTACCTTTCAATATGATCATGCCTTCATCATCCACTCTTTCAATTTCATCTGATGCATCTTCAGCCACAACTTCTCTATGTGGATTAAAACTTCCCTCAAAGAAGAGATTATTAAAGTTGTCTCTTTGCTCCAAGAAGGCTAAAATCTAATTGTCGTCATTGAAAACTTACTAGTGATCTACGTTATCAGGTACACTTGGTCTAAAAACCATCTCAATGGTTATTTTTTCCTTTCCAAAAGAAGGATGAGGAGTCAATAGGGATGTTGATACTGCAAGAGAATCAACTCTTTCATTTTGTTGTCTTGGGATGGCTTCAATAGAGAATGCATCAAAGAATTTAATGCAATCCCACACTCTATTCCTATAATGCCGAGCCTTGGGTTCTTCACCTAGTATTGCTGGTGGATTTGCTTCACTATCACTTCTGCATCACCAAGGCATCTCAAATTTTTTATTCCCATGTCTTCCGCTACACTTATGCCCAAGAGGAGAGCTTCATATTCTATTGTATTATTGGTTTTGTCAAACTACATTTTGTATGCAAAATGATGCATCACATTAGAAGGAGAGTAAAACACAACACCAGCCACTAAGCCTTGTTTGGAATGGCTTCCATCAAATGCCATAGTCTAGACCTGATATTTCTCTAATTCCAAGGAAAGTGGTAAGTCTTCTTCTCATTGTGAAGTAAGGAAATAGTTTCTTAATCCACAATCTTGAAAGAGGATATTAGCTCTTGGGTCACTGGAACTTCTTACTATAAACTTCATTTTTATTACCAGGAGTAGCTTCTTCATCTCACCCTTTACTAGAATAGTTGTAGAGGTCCAATCCATCTTTATCTCTCCACCCAAGTCTCTACAAAAAAATTACTCAAGAGCATTCCAAAAGATGTTGGAATGTCTACCACTAAGATGGTTAGAAGTAATTTCTTATCAAGGTATTCAGCCAAAACCACTTGTGCATCTTTTATCCTTCGTACTAGTGGTACTTTCTTAGATTCCATTGAGTAACAAGCTCCGTTAACTCTAGTTAGTGTCGCTAAGAGTATTGGCAACTTTGAGTGGCATTACATTATCAGAAGCTCTGGAGTCAATGATGCAAGTTTTGATCTCAAAACCATTCATGAGAAGAGACAAGTAGAAGGGTTCCACCTTATCTATTTTGGAAGCACTTAGGGCCAACATGTTTCAAGCAAGTGGTGTAGATGGTTTCGGGAGAAAACCTTTAGAATTTGAACTTGAGGGTATATAATTGATGCTCCGAACAACTTTGATTAGTCTATCAAACTAAGCAGAGGATGTTTGCAAGTATTCAATCTCTGAGAGCTACACTATGGTCTTAATTGCATGTTCCACAAAATCAAATGGGACAATGTTGGATGAAGGGGAAGTTCTGAGTCGGAAGGTATACATGGTAAGGGTCTTTGAGGAAATTTGGTGACTTGAAATTGGATTGTCTTCGAGGGTGAGGCTATCGGCTTAGAAGGAGGTGAAGGTGAAGCTATGGTTTGAGTTTTAGCTAGATATAACAACCTAATCTCTACCAACCATTTAGCCTAGTTTCATTTTGGTTGAATCCATTGAGGGTGTTAATGGTGAGCCTCTGTTGATGATCTTCTTTTGTGTGGCTACTAGAGTGGGATCTTCTTTAGTTTTCTTTTCCTTTTGAGCCACGAAGGGTAGAGAATCTTTCTTATATTGAGATCAAGTGATAATAGCACATGAGAAGCTTGGGGCTTCCTCTTCTTCTGCCCCATCATCAAAAAAATTGAACAAGTCATTGTGCATATCAAATTATTCAATTTCAAGGTAGGCTTCAAAATCCTCTACTATTTCTCCTTCAAGTTTGTCAATTTCAAGGTATCTTCTCTTGATTCTCGGTGTCACGAGATAGCATTGACAAGAGGTGCTTCAAGGGAAAGTTAGTGAGGAGATGGTGTAATTATTTATCTATCAGGGAAGTTTGGCCTCCTTGGAGCATTTCTCGTTGTCATTTGGGACAGCTGTTTTTTCAAGGCAACTAGATCATTTGCCATTTTTGTTAAGGCAACTAGATCAATTTCTTAGAGTCTTGCAATTTCTTCAAGTTGAGATATAATCTCTTCCTCTCTATAAAACCGAGCTACAACCTCTTCTTCTTCTCTCTCCAACTCCTCAAAAGTAGGGTCAATCACTCCTCCTTTCTTCAGCTAGTGAGTATACCTTCTATCAGCCAACTTGAAAGTTTATTGTCTTCTCTGGAGGTGCTAGATTTTTTTGTCTTCTTTTCACATGACCCAAAATTTTATAACAATGGTGAGATGATTTACACTCTACCAATTATACTAAGTAACCTCTTTTAGGTCTGAAATGATTTCCTTTGGACATGACAAAGACAAAGAAGGTTTTCTAGAAGGATTTACAAGAATTTTGAGTTACATCCATGCAGTTCATATGGCTGCTCAATATACAGAACTCTTCTATTTGAATCTTTTTGTATTTTTGGATCACAAGGAATTTCAGACTTCAAAGGAAAACTTAATGATATTTTAAAAACCTTGTGGTCATTTTGGGTGCAGATGCTACAACTCTACCCCACGGTGGGCGCCAAAAACTGTTGGCGAGAAAATTTGTCTTGTGGAAAATCTTGTGGATTTCAGGCCAACGCTACAGGAATCTAAGTCCCTCTACATTTGAATGGTGCAACTACCATTGTTCAAGTATGTAAAACCAAAGTGGATTTATGGTTGTTTTTAACCGAGAGATCCATAGGAACACTCCTATCCCTATGGTGATAATAACAACTCCTCGCTATAGTAGAAATCGATGCGAGAAAGGGGAGGGAGTGAAAATTAAGGAGGGGGAAATCAATGTTGTGGGTAGAGTGTCGGATGCCTACACACATCAACTAGACATTTCATTACATGCATTAATTAATAAAAGAAAGAAAAATTTGTAATTTCTGAGCACAAGATAGAATAAAACATGCTAGTCATAAAGCACCAATCAATTTTTCAATCGAGGGGACATAAAATTCCTTCCTTTTTATTGATCTCAGAGTTGAAACTTGTACAATGAGTGGGAATAAAAGAAAAATGCAGAGGAGGATAATAGATGAAGACTAACAACTATTTTTTCCCTTTTTCACAAAAACGTGCTTCCAAATTCCAAATTCGATTGCCTGTTACAAAGAATTTGAAAAGCTGTTAAATCATTCGACCCAAAGCCATTACAAACAAATTTGATCGTTTCCCCTCTTCTAGATTTCTCTGCCACAAAGAAAACACTTCTGACGAGCCCAAAAAGAGTTTTGTGTGAAAAAATGTGTTTTATATTTCAATTTCCTAGTTCACATATGAACCGTTCAATGCTTTTCTTTAATTACTTTGAAATTGGGCCATCCACGTGGCAGGAGAACATTAGAGCAGAGTCGGGAAGCTTTTTTGCATTTTTTTCATGCTAGGGATGTTTTCTCAATGTTCTCCCATAAAACTCCATAAAAATTTAAAATTCAAGTAACCATCATTTGGAGAATTTTACTATATTTCCATTGATATCAAAAATGTGAAAATTTGAACTCTAGATCAAAAGATATGGCCTCTTGAAGATTTAGGGAAAACTAGCAAAATTAGGACAAAATTTGGATTTGCGGGCAAAAATTTGACCTTTTTCCCTCTTTTTTCAAACTGGGCAATTTTTCCCCAAAATCTCTATGTCCTCGCCAACCCAATGAAATGTGATGTGTTCGGCACGGAGGTGCGGCTCAAGTGTTTACCTTTCTCCTTCGCGGGCTTCTTTGGCTGAATTTTGACTTAGAATTTTTAGCCAAAAAGGCTAAGTGTCACAAATTCCTCCCCGGCCCCACGAGTCTGCATTTCCTTTCTTCATCGGGCCCAGGCCAAATATTTTCTTTGCACCCTTTTTCCACAAAATGGGCTAAGTGCCCAAATTTTCTCACTTGTCTCCACCGACCTACAAATTTCCTTCTCTGCTCTACCGGCCCGAGACTCCCTAGCAAATTTTCCTCCTTACCTCCATGGGCCCACCAGGAAAATTTTTCCTCCAAACTACATCGAGCCATAACTTTGTAAAAAACAAGGAGTTAGGAGGACTTCCGTACCTTTCTTGAAAGGGGAAAGAATTCTCTATACGATGAAGCAATAACGAGAAAAATTTGAGTGCCTAAAATGTTTAAAAATTTGGTGAGGCACAAAAGGAAGGTAGTTAACCCGAGAATAAGAGGGAGCTTATTTTTGTTAATAAGTATGATCAAAACATGGAAACTTTGAGATAGGAGAAAGTCATCTTGCTTGAAAACTTGCAATTTTCCCCTTTACACATTTGCAAGACAACGGGTTGATTAATCCATTAGTACTTCAACATGAAAAAACCTCATTAGATCAAACCAATATTTGAAACACATCCTAACAGACCTCTACCAACTATCCATGCCCATAATACACTTCTTCATAATACATTTTAGCTAAAACCCTCTCATATGTTCATGATTAGTTTTGCTCCTTAAAGAATTTAGCGGTCAAAAAATTTGGAAGAGATATTTCTTCAAATAATTGTATATAACCTAACAAATTATTTTCATGATCACTTATCACATGTCCTAGGATAGTTCCCACAATTGGTCTTTCATCATGAAACCGCAACATATGACTTTGTACCTACAAATCTTCACGGAATGAGGGTTTTGCTATAGCTTATCATCACCTAAGGAACCTAAAAATTCCACCAACATGAGCTCATAAGAGTCCTCTACATAACTAAACCTTCACATTATCTTTCCCAAATCATTTCATCATCAAACCCATCATGTTTTTCCAATCAATCTGAAGCTAGGGTTTTGGGGAGGGTTTATATATACTTGACTTCTTAAAAATAATTCATAAATGATAGGGCATCATTTTACCTCATTCTAACTACAAAAAAATATTAAATCCATTCCCTAAAAATTATGAAAGGACCAGGAAAATATTTCATGTGTGAATGAGGGTTTGAATGTTGACCATCGAGATGGAAATGAGTGTTTTGAGAAATTGATAAAACCAATAACAAGTTTTCATGCTTTCTTCTTTAACTCTTGACTTGAAACTTCACATACATACCTGGGATAACCTTCTTCATGATATATTATTCTCATATATGCTCTGTAACCTCTCGAAACTCATCATGCATGATGGTTTTCCCATGCTTTCTTTTGTTTTCCTCTGTCTTTCTTTAATAGGACCTTGAACATGCACTATACATATGAACTATGGCAGTTTACATCTTCCACACATGGTATGCAACCTAAAAGTACTCCAAACATACTTTTAATGACCTTCTCTAGCTCATACCTCAAAATATCATTCCAATTGCTTACACTAGGTCTATAATTAGGCATAGAACGACTTGTCTCAACACATGATTCAAGTAAACATATTTTTTCTTCATCCTTCAAGCTCACTAACACCTCTAAGACAAATCCCTATATACTCTTGACACCATAGAAACCTCTAACCACATTTTAAGCTCACTTACAAAACACCACAAAAATTTAACCATGCACTAGATCATGCATATGCACCAATACACCACACCATGACACCAAGACACCTCACTACCAATAAACCTTTACTAATTTTAATTTATTCGATATCAAATTCAAACTTCTATGCCAATAAAAATATTGACATCAATCATACTTGACATCAATGAAAACAAGAATGACAAAATGTCCAATCTCTTTAAAGAATTTTCCATCTAATTTCAACAAAAAATTCACTTGATTTATGCTATATTAATAAAATAAACCCTAAAATAGTGTTTATGAACACCCAAGAAGGAAAAATTCGCATACATTAGATACATAATTATTTCAAACCCTGATTCTTACCTTTATAACTATGGTTTTATCTCTGCCAACATCCCTCTTTGATTCATAGCTCCTAAAACTCAATAAATTATTCACAACCCTAAGGTTTGAATTCTTTTTCCTTAAATAAACCATGTTTTCCACACATAGTCTATCAATAATCTATTCAATTTCATCTTAGTATCACTCTTAACCTTGGGAATGTATTCTAATAGTTATTCACTTGATTTTTATAGTCAACCTCAATCTTGATCTCATCATTTTCTTCTTATTCCATTAATAACACTCAAGAATTCATCAAGAAACCATACATGTTTTATTTAAAATGAAAAATTATTATTTTATTATCTCCTTGGTGTAAGATGTTTCATCCACACCATTAAATTCCTATTCTACATTTTCTTATCCACTTGTACATTCTTTACTTAATACAAATATTTTAGATACTTATCACATCACAAATTCTCATCAAAATCACAAAGTATATAAATTTGAATATCTAACTAACACATCAATGTCAACATTGATAATCATTCAAAGAATACAGGAAATATTATCACGTAATTTTAAGCTCATTAATTACACATATCAATATGAATTTCATAACAAGACTCATTTTATTGATATGTATTAGAATCATCTTCATTATTTTACAAGAAACTTGTTCCTAAAATTCCTTATACTCAACCTTATAGGTTATTTTTATAAGGAAGTTATGTTTCATGTTCTTAAACCTTTGATCCTTTCCTTTTATTTTCCTTACTCCTCCCTATTTGAATATAACTCATTCTTGATGTAACATGTGTGTAGAATAAGCAATTCTTTGACACGATGGTGACTAACCACTTTATGGTGACACTTTAATAAGGTTTATAATACCTAGATACATGAATTTAGATCCTTTTATCCCTTTTATAACATTTCATGATCATTGCACCTTTTGAACAATCTTCACAAATTAAAAAAATTAAATATTCCTTTTGGAGGAAACTCCAAACTACCCATTTAACATGCATGGAGGAACTTAAGATACCTATGAAGGACTCAAGAACACCTGAAAGTACACCCATGACCTAATACAAGACAAAACACATGCCAAACAAAAATTCAATCATGTACAATCTTGATGCTCTTGCATCATTATCCCTAGGTTGAAGAATTTGTGTGCCGGCTTAAGTATCTTTCTTTTTATTCTACTTCCAATTGTAGTGTTTCTTTAACTTTTTCCTTATTTCAGCTATGTCTTCATCATCTTCTTCTTTTCTCCATCTCTCTCTTCTATCTTCTTCTTCATGTTCTTGTTCTAAAAAATGCAACTAGTCTCTTGTATCTTCTTCATTTGAGCTCTTTTAAGAGCTTCTCTTTCAATTGTTTTCACTTCTTCATCTAGTATACCTAGACATACAATCTAAAAACAAACATAATGTATATGAAAAACATGAATACTTTTCATTCTCCATCACTTTCTTTTGTATGTTCTATAGTTTCTCCATCTCCAAATCAGCCTTTATAACTGTTTTGTCTTCATTTTTAGCTTCATTTACACCCTCTCATGCTTGAAGAAATTCATTTTCTTCCTCAAAACAATAAAATAATAATTAAACTCCTCTTCATCTTCATTATCTTCTTCGTATCTAAAAAAATTCATTTTCATCCTTTTCGAGATAAGCTAAGAAGCTTGGTATAACTTATTTTTGATAACATTTCATGATCATTAAAACTTTTGATCAATCTTTATAAATTCAAATATTTAAATATTTATTTTGGAGGGAAACTCTAAAATACCCATTTAAAATACATGGAGGGACTTATGATAATTATGAATGACTCAAAAAAATTGAAAGGATCCCCATAACCTAATACAAGATAAAACCTGATGACAAACCAAAAATTACTTATGGAAAAATTTGATTTTCTTGCATCATTATCCCTAGGTGGAAGAATTTTTTTACTAGCTTAAGTAGTTTTCTTCTCTCTTTTATCTTCTTCGTCATGTTCTTGTTCTAAAAAATGCAATTAGTCTATTGTATCTTCTTCATTTGAGATCTTTTAAGAGTTTCTATTTCAAAAAAATCAATTCTTAACCTATTATACCTTGAAATACACATTCAAACCATATATTAGATGAAAAACATAAATAATTTTTAGTCTCCATCACTCTCTTCTATATGTTCTCTAACTTCTCCATCTCCAAATCAACCCTTTCAAATGCTTTGTTTCATTTTTATCTTTTTTACACCCTCTTATTCATCGAGAAATTATTATTTTCCTTAAAATCTATAAAATCATAATAAAACTCATCTTCATATTCATTCTATTCTTGGTATTTGAAAAATCTTCATTTTCATCCTCTTTAAGATAAGATAAGAGGATTGTTATAACCTCTTCTTCATAGAAGTTATGATTTTTCTCGTACACTATCTCTTTAACTACCCCTTACTATTATTTATTTACCTTCTTCTCCATTTGTCTCATATTTATCTCTTCTTTTATAATCTCTTCTTTCAGATGCAACCTCTATTTTATCTTAACAAGTAACCCTATAGGCTACTTAACTCTTCTACTAATCACCATTCCCATTTACTTATTTCTTTTCTCCACGCTATTTATTTTCAATAATTCCTCAAACTTCCCTATTTATTTTATGAGTTATTTAAATTATTTTTCAAACCATAAGTTTCTTTTCCTTGATTCCTCTTTTATCTTTTCTTCTTTATTCTTTCTATCTCTCTCATGTTGCTTCTTCATCTCGCTAAATAACATCATCAATCCCGTAACTATCTCTTATCTTTCAATTTTTCTCTCTTTTTCTATTTAATGAATCTTATTCACCTTTCTCTTTGTCTCACCTAGGTTAATTTCCACACCTATTTTTTGACTTGCTTCCTTATTTCACTTTTTCAGGGATTTCTTACCAATTTTCACGTTCTTTCTCTTATCTTTTTCTTATAAATTATTTCAATATGTCAAAAATTCATTCACACACTCATACAAATTATGGTTAAAAACATAATTCAAATATAAAAAAACCTCTCTTTGATACCATTGTATAGAAAGGGGATAATAAACCACAAAAAGTGTATAAACCATTATGAATGCAAAGTGATCCCAAATGTACCTTCAAGAATCATGAAAAGGTCAAAGTTTCTAGTTTTTGCATTTCCAACGTTCTAAAACAAATTTTTATTTCTTATTACCTATTAAATCCTTATAACAACTTATATATCCTGTTAGATAAAATATCATTTACCTTTTCTTCAAAATCAAGCCCCTACTTAGTCCTTAGAACCTAATTTGACTTATTGGTCATTGTTTTCATATGTTTATATAACCCATTCTCACCTATCTTTCCACATGCATCTCAATACTTCACTCATACCACTATATTTTACAAGTGACATAATGTATCTTTCTTTTATAAATCCTTCTTGACTATCATCAAGTACTTCCCTCTATATTTCTTATTAACTCTCAACTAGTTTGTACTAGTTCCTTTCTTTCAAAATTTGTGTTCTCTCTTTCCTTATTTTCTTCTTGTTTCCATCTGCTTTCAAATTTTATTCTTACATTATTGGGTCCAAATCTTTTTTCCTGTGTTTCAACTATTCCAATAATGTATTCTCAAGAATTTATCTTGACTATGCTAACTTCCCTATTTCATCTTCTAAGACCTTATAATAATTTGACTAACACGGTTTACATTCTTGTTAAAAGAATATCAAGGCATTTACACAACTTCATTGTTCAACTATGCTTACACTTGCATCACAATACCCTTTTTAACTATAGACTATTTCTTGGATTCACTTCTCTATTTTGGTGGTTTAACTTAGCTCTATTTTTCTTTATATAATCTTGTCCTTTAACTATGATATAATTACATCATGTGTTATGATTTTTATAGTATGGTGTCTAAATCTTCTCATGACTTGTTAAACCTACTACATTTATAGAAATCATTAAAATCTTTTAATTATTTTCAAAATAACATTGTCACAATCCTAATCATAGAAAGTCTCTTAATCATCCCCTACACCACTTCAATCTAGACCTCATTCAAATACTTAAAACACCTTCAATATACCACACATAGGATATTATTTTGTTCCCATAATATTATCAACTTGGAAAACATAAAGATATTTCTCTCAATTGTTATTCATCCTTTAAAACCTCCTATACAATTTATAGCCTTATCCAACAAGACATTTGTTCATAAGTTTTTTTATAGTCAATATCCTGGAAAATAAATTACATTTTCAGGTACTCAATAAACATATACAACTACCTAATAACCCTTGAAAAGAGTTTATTAAGGGAACATACTAATTTTCAAGTTACACCTTCCAATTAGGTATTCCAAACCATCAATGAAGAATATCAGAGAAATATTTTACCTACAAGCCCAAATATCCTAAAACCTATAAAATATCTTAATTAAACATGATCGGATGCTTTATAAAAATATCATGTAAATTTAACCACAAATTCACGTGTTGTAGAAAATTCAACAAATGAAAACATTTCTTCTTATTTGTTAAGAGTTAAAGAAGTGGTCAATATAATCATGGTCTTGGAGAGAAGATAGTGGAAAAATAAGTTATTCAAAAGGTACCGAGGTCCTTGACATCCTTGTTTGATCCTAAGGTTTTGAGTTATTGAAATAGAAAATAATTTGAGCACCCTGTAGATGAATGAGCTTCATGGGATCTTGACAACCTATGAGATGAGAGATAATGATGAAAGACCTCCCAAAAAAATGATTCTTTCAAGATTTAAAAGAAGGGATAAGGTAAGAAAGTAAAATATATTTCGATTCAAATATTTATTGTGAAAATATAGAGCCATGTTTGTTAGAAGACTAAGAAGAGGATCAAGTATGTACAAAGATAAAAAAACCTTTTAAATGTTTTGAATGTTGTAAGATTGGTCATTTTTGAAATATATGTCCTAAAAATAATAAAGATAATCTTGATGAGTTATGTGATCATGATGATGAGGAAAAGAAGTCTCATAAGCATGGAAAAGGGAGTCTTAAGAATCATTATGACAAGATAATATCATCCATGATTAAGAATAATTTATAATCCAAATAAGATTGCAGTGTGACAATAATTATGATGTTAATGAAAATGGAGACAACACCGATAATGAAGATATCAAGGAAGTGAAAATAAAGTTCTATTCATGGCCAAGTAAGTTGGTAATGAATGTTTGAATGATTTTATGAAATATTTAGAAGATGAAGAGACTAAATAATATTTAGAGGTAGAATTGAATAGTAGGCTAGATGAGATGAAGAGAAAAATAGACAAGAAAAAGAAGTTAAAGACCCCAATTAAGGAGTGTAAGGATCAAATCGTATCATAGACAATGAATATGATATTATCATCAAGGAGAAGGAATCTCATATTGAATGAATGTCATTGTAGACAAAAACATTCGGTATCTATACCCTCATCCCCTTATTTAATTAACTTCCCCAATCCTCTTTAATTAATTAAGAAACATTAATTAATTAATCATTTTAATATCTTACATGCCCAATTATCTCATCAAAATTAATCCTTATTATTAGAAATTAATTAATTCCTATTAATTAATTAATACCCTTCATCTTGCCATTTAGGAGGATTTTTATCATAAATTCATCCCTTTGATTTTCTAATCTTTTCTCCCATCTATTTTTATGCCCTAACTAACTTAAATTCATCCTCAAGAAATATAATCCTTCCCACATGCTTTAAAGCTCTCGTCCAATCTTTAAAAACACCAAAATCCCATCAAAATTAGAAAATAATTCCCATTGGGGAAACTTTCCCGAAGTCAAAGAAAGACCCATCCTGGTCGCCATCGACCCCCTATAAAGCTGGCTTCTTTCCTTCTATTTTGTATCAGAAAATCAGATGTAGGACATTCTCAAGCTTTCTCCAAGCATGAGCATCCTTCCGTATGCCTAAGAAATTTTGAGACATCCATATAACTCTTGCACATCCCTCAAGCATGCTTGCATCACTCATGATCATTGTTCGTTATATATTCTTATAATTATCATATCCCTTTCCATATATTTATCATATTATTGTATATGGTTTTATTTTAATGTCTTACAGGTACATAGAAGCTTTAGAAACACTTAGCATCCTTCTCAAACATCTCCTCTTGCTTACACGTTTCCATTTTGAACTTCTCATCCTTGGATTTGCATTTTCTGACATAGTCATTATCGACCCCTAGTTTCTATCGACTGTGGCTCTGTCTATCTAATAAACTGTCTAAATTCTCTTTTCCATCCTTTATAATACTTATCTTCCTCTAGTCCTCTTCTTCATATCCTATTACAACATTTAGAGGTCCTAATAAGATTCTAGATCACTCTCGGACCTCCCAGGGACTACATATTTCATCTGGGCTCATATTCATCATCCCAGTCATTGTTGACCTGATTTTACATGGTTTAGGTTGCCTTTGACCCAGACTAGGTAATATATATTTTACAATTATTGTCATCTAATCGTCTTTAGATCAATTTATGTCATTTTTCAAATTTAGTACTACTCCCTTTTTGCATGTTCTTGTTGTTTTATTTCATTTTATCTAAATAAATGAGGGTTTACATCCACTTAAGAAGTTAAATCTTTTTGGATCCATTTATTTAGGAAAACCTCACATTTGTCTATCTAATCAAAATCTTTTTAGTATTATTCACAGGTATATTAATCTATAACAATGAGAATCTACCATGTAGCACCCGCATCATATCTGAGGTAACATAAACCTCGATCATTTCAAAGTTTCTATTTTTGTAGTAGCTATTGCATTAACTTCATTATGAATGAGAAATTTGGACAACATTCTTGGCACGCTTGGTGGGACACCCTTTAGGTGGTCTCTTTCTTTTCTATATTCATTTTTTCCCTAATAACACTGTAGCATGAGGCTCGCTTTATTGCTTGTTCATATTGGGTTTTCCTTCTAGATCACCCATCTCTCAAAAGTGTAGATAAATAGGAAAAATGCTATCTAGGTATTCCTCATTTCTCTATTTTCTCATTTTGCATTCTACCTTACCTTCCTTTCTATGTTCTCATCAAAAATAACATTTCATTTTACGTTATAAATAACCCTTCTTTTCTCGCATCATGCTTACTCATATACTCTAAGTAGAGGTTCAATATTCTCGCATCACACATCTTGTCGACACAACCTAAATGTAAAAATCAAATCACACATAAAAAAACTCTCTTTCCCGATAGACTCGATTGGGATTTTATCTCCCAAAAGGAAGTTTCCCTTAACATTCCCTAGCCATAATTTAACTAAAACCAAACATAGTTCACCTTCTTCTTGGTCCTCTGTTATCCATCTCTCTTTTTTTTAACATTCTTAATCAAAACATAAAATGAATTGTTTTCTTGACGTGTCTATCTAATAATGGAACCAAACTTTTCCTTGAACAGTTATCAATAGTCCACCATGACCCCATCCAAACCATTGGTTACTTCTATACCTTCTTCTAGTCCCATCTATGATTATCTCCACCGCAAGCCCTTTGCTTCTCGATCACATCAATCAGTAGCCCCTGTTTTACCCCCATCACCTTACACCATTCCTGCTTCTACCCCACCATCTTTGTCTTCATTACCTCATGCCCTTCCTGGGTCATCCAACATCACCATACCCACTTCACTTATGGATATTCCTCACGAGAACCCCATTCATGACTTCCTCCTTTGTAGATATCAATCAACAGATCTTGTTTCACTTTATGACATCTCCCCTTCATAGAACATACCTATCTCACCTAGGTACATCCCTTACCTTCATGTTATTTCCCCATACTCATCATATTACCATGACCATACTTATCACCATGCTCCTATATCCCCCAAACAATCCCATCTTCACCATGTGAAATTTTAGAAAACCATTTCCTAATCCCCCACCAATGAGTTCATCTTCACCTTCTACATCACATAAATTCAACCCATTCTCAATCAACACCATACATCAGACATTCTCTCCTACATCTATTTTACCATATTTCTCATCTACCCCTATGTTAGATATAGTGCCAATTGCCCCTTTAAGGGATGTCCTCACATCCATGAATCCACATTCCCACTACCTGCCACATTAACCTCCATTACTCCTCTTTGATTTACAACTAGTCCTATTATTACCACATACACACTAACCTTGACTCCACATGTCTCTCTATCCACACCTATCATGTCTAGACCGTTATCTACATCTCTCCCACACACACCTGTCACCATGATTATTTCTTCCACATCCATGAGTCCACCCCAATATATCTTGACATCACTATCACATATTTCTTTACCCATGCCCACATCATCCAGTCCTCAAACATCTACCATTCCCACATCCACATATGTTATCACACACATCACGTCTCCTCAATCCACATATATGCCTATTGAGACACCCAAAATAAACACATTTGACACTCATCCCTCTTCCATTCTTACCCGACCCATTCTTCATCTACACCATCTCACATAGACATTATTAACTACATAATCCAAACACCCCTTTCTATTTCCATATTCACATCTATTCCTACTATCGATCTTATGCCTAAATTTACTCAAACCATTGCATCAGACCCTATTCTCCCATCCACATATCTTCCACCTTTGCCTATCATTCCATCCTTAGATTCCATATCAGTTCCTCTTTCGTGCTACCGTCCACACTAATCGCATCGACTATCATATCCAAATCCCCATTATCTCCTTATTATTCTACACCACCTACATCATTTGAGAAATATTAGAGAGAACTTCAACTTGTAGCTACCATAGGTGATCCTCCCATCTCATCCACACAACAATACATTCTCACATTGGACCAATTCCCATCCTCCCTAGAACAAATCACACAAAAATTACTTCCTCCACAACCTACAACCCCATATTTCGATCCTCTTGTGAAATCATTCTTATCCCTACCAAAGGCACCCATCAATATTACAAATCTAAAAAACCTTGGTATCCTTCCAATACAATCCCTTGAGCATCCACAAAAAAATATTGACATCCCTCCTATCAAGAGAAAATCTACATCTTCAATCCGACGATGCATTCCTCTGTCTTAGGACCCCCTTCTCCATCACAACCAATCAACCAATCAAAATATAGAAAGTATTATTCCCTCTTAGAGTCAGACCCCTCATGAAAAACACCTCCAATTATCCAGCCATCCAAGACTAAATCATCCCCCATTGCGTCTTCTTCTTTACCACCTTAACCTCGATGCAATCCACCTTAAGCATCACCTTCCACACCATCTTACAAAACTTTCCCTAGTGCCCAAATCAAATCATATGTGGAGGTCCTCCAACATTTTCTTCAAACTTCTACCATCAAAATCCCACATATAAAATCCTTTGAGCCTAACCATTTGAAGCCCTCATGGTTTGATCCCTATTGCATCCGTACTTATCATCACACTCTGGGTCATGACATCAAACATTTTAACGCCCTTTAGACTATTTTCTATAATCTTATTGAGTAAGAGGACTTCCTCTATGATTCCCCTTCTCCATCTACTTCTTCATCCATAGCACATCCAATCCCTTTTATCACATCTCCATGTGATCAAGTTCTTAGGTATCTTCACCCATCTACATCATCTCCCATCACTCCTCATCACGAGGGTCCTTCCTTGTTCATCGATACTATTCACCTTGATACACCATTTTCTTGACATCCATTCACTTGAAATCCATTATCCTATCTGCATCCATTTCTTCGGGGAAAATCTTCCCCCTGTTATTGATCCTTTAACATCTTTTTTCTCTTCTTCATTGATTAATCCTCCCATGCTAAAGGGACTTCTTTCGGGAATTTTCTTTTCATGGATTAGTTCCTTTTCACATTCGACATCATCAAATCTCATCTAGCTTGGTTTATCCAATTGTACTTCCATCCCCTCTTCCTACGACCACCTTTATGGCCATATATGTGTTTCAATTTGGAAGCACCATGGCTTTAAACCCACCATTGCATTGTCTATTTCATAATATTTACTTAACTCATCTCATTTGCTACCGATTTATCTTCTCCCTCTAGGGGTACCATTTATTCAGATTAAATGCATATCATTCACTTTCCTAATAGGTAGTGCTTTCTTATATGTTCTCTTGTCCCATTTTCCTAATGTGACACTAACGTTGATGGCTTCATAACTTTATGAGAGAGATACCACTCGAGAAAGAAGCCAACATGGAAATGTTTCCCCCACTTAGATCAAGCCATATAATATTAAACCAAAATATGGGTAGGAGCATATCATTTGGCCTCCCTTAATGGTAAACCGGAAGTGGAACTTCTTAACGCATTGCACTTACAACCATTATATTGTTAACATGTTTACCATTTTGCCCTTAATCATGTATTTAATTCATTCCTCCATCTTAGCCCCTTCCATATCTCATTATGATGATTTGGAACTATATGGTCTTCTGTCATTTTCTAGAAGTGACCTTAAATATGGGCACCATGACCCTTCCCGTAGCATATTCCTTATTGGGGCCATTCAAAGGGTCCAGGGGTTGTCTCTTGTACACTTTTTATTCCCTCTTAAGTGGTTTACTTAGCTAGTCCCAACTCTCCCCATGTAAATAAAAAATTAATGGATGCTTGAAAAAAAAAAGATTGATCCCTTAAATGAAAGTTGTTCATGTAAAAAAAAAAATCAAAATAATGAAATCAAAATAAAAATCAAATAAATAGACTAATCCCTCGAGGGACATATATCATACTTTATTATTACCATCTACATATTGTACAAAGTATACCATACCCTAGAAGGATGGCTACTCGTTGTGGAATTTGAAGGCATCCTGCATTGATCAACCTTCTATTTTATCAGCATTTTAATAAATCTTCCCACATTGATCAGTTTTTTCTTTCCCTTTCTAGAGCCAGGGCATAGTTTAGGGAATGCCACTTTTGCAGTACCCTATTTCCTTGTACAAGTTTCATCTCAAACCCCTTTTTTCATGTCAACATTAGGTTTATGAGATCATCTCATTCATTTCTTCCTTATGATCTATGAAATGACTAACTATCATTGGTTAGTTTCTAGCATTAGTTTTGGTGGAAAATGCCTTATGTTACTTCGATCCTCTATTTTTTTTACTTCCAATGCAGTTGGAGGCATCATTTCCTCATACGTTCCTTCTTCTAACATTTTTTTCACACCTATAGGTTTCACTATTGTGAAGATGTTTTATCCCAATACTATCGCATTTGTCTTTAGACACATTTTTCTTCCTCTCAATCACCTATATGCTATCTATCTATCTTATAACACATTTATCATTAATTACATTCATTCCTAATTTATTTCCATCACATCTTACACATATACATTCTAATCATCATGATAAAAGTTAAGCGCAAAACACATTTACCATGTCCCACATTTATATCATCATCCGTACAAATTCACATAAAAATAAACATCTAATCATATATTTATTTCACCATCATCATCAAATATAAAAAAACATATCATCTAAAATCACCATCAAATCTAATCTAATAACCATCATCATGACATATAATCTAAAATCATCATCATATCAAATTAAAATCAATCACATCACATAATGAACACATGATAATTGATGAAAAAACCATATATCATATATAAAAATGTATATTAATACATCATGGTCCTCTAGGGGGATCCCTCAAAGTTGGAGTGCTATCAAAATATTTAAAGTGAATATCTAAGGCTCTTAAGTCCTCATCTCCTATGGCAAGAAAAAAACTTAATCCTTGCACATCTATGTCACCCTTGTTATGGTTGTGCATTACTCACCATGCTCCTAGATGTCCTATCTCCTTCGACCTTCGTCCTCTAAAGATGCTCCAAATAGTGGAGGGTATTAGGAAACTTATCAAACAAAATCTCCTCATAATATGTATCTTCTATGGATAGCAACCTGTATCTATCCCTAGAAATCAAGCCAAGGGGTGCCATCTATCATGATCCCCGTGGTTCTACCTAAACACCACTAACCAAATTTGTCACTACAATAGTATCTAAATATCCAAAAAGGGCCATGTATGCCTTCTCTCTGCTGCGGTAGTGGTCCCTCTCATGAATAATTTGATCTCTCTCTTGAGTGAACAAATCCCTCTGCTTACAAGCTTTGTATTCCTCTTTACTCTCATCCGATCTAACTCGGAAGATAAGCATGCCACCTTTGTAGCCTCTCCCACTCCATGTCCACTGCCTCTTGGAGCTACCTTAACCTCAACCTCCATCTCCTCTATATCCTCCTCAACTCCTTGAGCCACTCATGCTTATGTGTTCTAATATGAGTATCCCACTCCTACTCCCACATCATCCCATTGCACAACCTCCTCCTCCAATAGGTATGCTATAGTAGGACTCAAAAACTCTTTATCCATCTCTTCCCTCTTGTACAAAATCAAATCATGAGGCATTGACTGAATGACTCCAAATTGTCATCTCACCTTGTCAAACTGAATGACCTCTATCATCTCCAACCATTTCCCCTACACCCATCTCATCCTTCTTAACCCAACTAGCTCCACATCCACACCGGGATAGGTGGGGAATCCCGATATGGCCATAACCTAACTCGTTAAACATCCAAATTTGTAAGAAAATCTATGTACCAATCCACCCCTTTATATCCCATGTCTTTGAAATCTTAATTATACCTCCATATCATAAATCCCACCTCTAATTGTATATGGTATCCTATGACCTATGGAAGTGTTAGTGGCCTAATCACAACAATAAACTCGTAAACCTAACAGTGTAGAAAAAATCCTATATACAACCTTGACCTCATACCCACCCTGTATCTAGATAGTTCATGGTAAACCTGAGATAAGAAGGTGGTCCCAAATGAAAATACAATCTAGTGATCAACAATATCAGCCACTATACCAGTCAGCACCCATGGATATCAAGATCCTCCCGAGTCCAAAGAAGCATATCAAAACACTGCCATCATCACCATGAAAATAAACTAGTTGTGTGGCACCCTAGCCTCATATCTCAATTAATATGAAAAATCCCTTAAATAAAATGTGATGTGGGGTGCATTAGCTCCAAATAGTTGTGTCAAAACTTCCAATCTGTCATCACTAGTAATGGGAACTATTTGCTCCCCCATATTGGAAACCTAATAATATGATACACATCCTCTAAGGTGTAGTCATTTCCCCTATCCTCAATAAAATTATACATGTCTGCCTATCCCACCTCTCAACCAAAGTAATCATAAGCCCCACATCCCGTGGGATCCTATGATAGTGTCTAAAACCACCTAGTCCAATTGCAAATAGATGATCCCACTCGGCATCTGTCACATCCCCTATGGTTTGGTTATATAGAATAGGCACCCAATCTCTATGATATAGGATCTCTTTATCACGAAATCACAAACACATATGCATACATTAGACCTTTGATCCAAAAATCCATCCAAAATGCATTAAAGTCTATCGAAAACCATTTTTAGCTAATTTATCCCTAGTCAATGCTTTGACCCAAGTTGGGTTGACACATCTTAGGGTTAGTCAAAATACCTAAGGGATGGGTTGATGTCAACCCATATGGGTCACCGTAAACTACCTTGGTGTCGTTTAATTTTACAAAAAAATGTAAAAAATAAATAAATAACTAGTGTGCATTTTGTTACTCACCATCCTCGCACCATCGACATTTCCTCACAAATTCAAAGTGGTATCTATTTCCCAATATCTCTTTTCTCTCTCTTAATAAGTTTGTGCGTTAAAATGAGCATTGTTAGCCGACCTCGAGGATTATATAGCCCACTTAAACTTGGTCACCATCGATCCCCTTGGCTATTTATCAATTTTCCTCGCCGCTATTGGTCGGCCTTAGTAGTAACCATTTTGAGATTTCTCCTTCTTTCTTGAATCCCTTTCTAGGGCATCATCTACTATTGACCATTAATTCTACACTTGTGGTCATCTCCATATTTCCTCCGGGAATTTTTTTCATTCCACATTCAGATTACTCCTCCTTTTGGCATACACACACTTCAATACCATATTAATGGCCACCTCTATTTCTTTTAGGTATATTAATCATATTTATTCCCTAAGTCCACCTTTCATAATCAATCCTCTATTGGACATTTTATTTTATAATCATATCCAATCCATGCACAAAGTATTGTATCAAGGCCATACTCATCTTCTTATTTGGGCATTACGTTTATTATATCAAGTCTACTATTGTGGCCATATTTGTGCTCGTCCTCACGGAACCATTATTTTTCATTAAAGTCCACCTTTTTGGCCATGCTTTTCCCCTCTCGGGAAATAATTTTTCCTTTTTTCCTTTGTGGAAATGATTTTCCCTTCTTGGGGAATACTTTTTCCTTTGTGTCTATACCTTTCCCCCTTTGGGGCATATTACATCATCAATCACTTTTTTATTTTTCCTTATCATCCATTTTTGTGTCCTATTAGGCACCATATCATTCATCCTCACCCCTTATGGATGCATACCTATTCGCTTGATTCCTCATGTATGAAGAACTTCACATAATTTTAGCATATAGTTGTCCATAATTTGATGACTTTCCTATGTCCCGTTGGTCATCCCATCCTGCATCCATACATCGGTGATCTTTACCCACTCACTAGTCTATAGAACATTGTTACCATCTCTGCTGACACCAAAATGAATCCTCTTTTCGAGGTCATCAACGTCATAGTTTTCATCATTATTATGAATCCTTTTTCCTAGGGCATCTTACCTTGGAAATAATTTTACCCATTCTTTATTCACCCACCCACCCTTTATCATTTTCCTTTTTCAAATGCTTGATTCTAGATTTCCCTTGACGTCATCGATCCCCTATTTGAGGGGGATATCATAATCAATTATTATTATCTTTATCCAAATTTCATCATTTTTGTCTCACATCTTGCTATCCCAAACCACTCAACAAAAGGGGCAAAATGTAGACACCTAAATTCGGTATCTATACCCTTATCACCCACGTGCACATATTTATTCAATCATCCCCCTTATTTAATTAAATCCCCTAATCCTCATTAATTAATTAAGAAACATTAATTAATTAATCATTTTAATATCTTACATGCCCAATTATCTCATCCACATTAATCCTTATTCTTATTAATCAATTAATTCCTATTAAATAATTAATACCCTTCATTTTACTATTTAGGATGCTTTTATCCTAAATTCATCCCTTTGATTTTCTAATCTTTTCTCTAATCTATTTTTATTCCATAACTAAATTAAATTCATCCCCAAGTAACGCAATCCTACCCACATGCTTTAAAGCACTCACCCAATCTTTAAAAACACCAAAATCCCATCAAAAGCATAAAATCATGCCCATTAAGGAAAATTTCTCTGTAGAATGGGCGGTGACCCAACTCCGGTGTAGTGGATACCATATAAAATATGTTCTTACCTTCTATTCTATATCAGAGAATAAGATTCAAAACACTCTCAAAATTTCTTCACCCAGAGCATCCTTTCGTGTGCTCGAGCAGTTCGAGACATCCATGAACCTCTTAGACATCCCTCAGCATGCTTGCATTGCTCATAATCATTATTCATGAGATCTTCTTATCATTATCATATCCCTTTCTATATATGTATCATATTATCATATATAATTTGATTTTAACATCTTTAAGGTACAAAGTAGCTTTAGAAACACTTAACAACATTCTCCTATAGTTCCTCTTTCTTATAAGTTGTCATTTATACTTCTCATCCTTAGATTTGCATTTTCCGATACAGTCACCTCTCGAAACCCCTAGTCACTATTGACTAAGGCTCTGTCTATCAAATAACCTATCTAAATTATCTTTTCCATCCTTTATCCTATTTCTCGCCTCGGTTCTCTTCTATAGATCTTAAGGTAGTTACAAGTCTTGATCATCTTCCAGATCATTCTCAAACCTCCTAGGTCTGTGTATTTCATCTACAGGATCGCATTCATCCTTCTAGGTTACCATCAACATGATTTTACATAGTCTCGTGTCACCATTAACCTAGACTAGGTAATGTTTATTTTACACTTATTGCCCTCTAATTAGATTTAGATATATTTATGTCATTTTTCAACTTCAAAGTATTGTTTTTTTTCATGTTCTTGTTGTTTTATTTTAGTTTATCTAAACATCTAGGGGTTCACATCCACCGAGGAAGTTAAATATTCTTTGATCCACTTATTTGGGTAACCCCTGCATCTATCTATCTAATCAAAATAATTTTTAGTCTTATTTAAAGGTATATCAAGTTGCAATAATGAGAATCATCCATCTAACACCTGTATCACATTTGAGGTAATATAAACCCTACATCATTTTTTATTTTCTAGTTTATTTAGTAGCTAGTGCATTAAATTCATTATGAATGATAAATCTAGACTCATTTCATCTATTCTCAAGACAATAAATAGAGTGGATAAACTTCAATAATGAAATATGATCTTTGAAGAAATTTTTGATAAGGCATATAGAAATGTTAAGTCATTTGAGAAGTTTAAGAAGAGAACTCGGGCTCTAAATGATATGTTGATCGGTTATAAGTATTTTGGATTCAGTGGAGATCCTTAGAAGAATGGAGATGAAAATGTTGGTCCTAGATTCCATGAAGATCAGAAGGAGAACATAACTAATGATGACATGAAAAATAATAACCACTTCAAGAGAAATGTGAAGACAAGGTATGTTATAAATCCAAATTCTATAAGGTATGATACTTCTTTAAATGGTTGTATTATTACTCATGTAATGAATTTAGTCATAGAGTAAGAGAGTGAAGAAGAAAACACTCAATGAACAAGTATTATTATGAATATGAAATCTCTTTCAAAATATATTGTTATTTATGTAATGAATATGGAAATATGGCTATGTATTGTCGAATAAAAATTAGTTCATATCATTCATGAGATAAGAGTGGTGTTGTTTACTATAACTATTATGAAAGAGGTCACATTACTATGTTTTTTCATCATGTAGCACTAAGACAAGACAAGATGGTTGATGCTCCTAGAGTTCAAGAAGGAAGACAAGACAAGAAGATGTTTGTTAAGAAATCAATTCTTGTGAATGGAGTAAAGGGTGAACAAAATACATTTAAGCCTAGTTCTAATTTTTTTGCAAGTCGACGATTATTTTCTATGGAAGATCTTAAATCAATATTTGAATAGTTTAAAGAGTAGAAAGTGTTCTTGAAAAAAATTAGATAGAGAATAATATGAAGATGATACATTCATCAATCTATTTGTACCAATCAATACAAAAAATATTCTACGGTAGCATTATTAATCAAGAGCGGAAGGTGATGGAGATATCAGAATCTCCTAAGTTAATTTTATTCTAAGCTCCCTAAAGAAGAACGGGTGTATATATTAGGATTCATAGAGGTATTAATCATTACAACAAGTGATTAGTGCATTGTTTGGCTCATTACTATCATTTCTTCAAACCAGAAATACTCTTTGTGATATGACCTATTAGTATATGGGGATGTTTTGTGTAGTCATGTCTTAGTAGGTTGATGCATTTTCCTTGCTATTATTTATGAAAACCATTTATCCCATAAAACTCCTACTAACTGCCTTTATGAGATCAAATGTGATGATGTGTGTAGGGGATGATGGAAGTTACTGGTAGATAAGAATCCCAAGTTTGAAGCATGCTGATGAAGACTGTTTCCATCGAATTGACCTATTAGCTTGGGCTTGACTCTAACGGCCCATAGGAATCTATGAGTTTTAATTGATATTTGATGAACAGTGTTTAATGCCACCGATATGGTGGATCTTGTAACCAACATTATCTATATGAAGACTTTGTCTTTAGAACTTGAGTACCACTTTTTGATTATCAAAGAAGATTATTTGCATATTGTTCTGGATTTGTTTTTGATATGTTATGAACTCATTTTGAAGTTAATGAAAGCTATGGAATTTTGAGAATCAGAAGTTTTTGAATACTCTATCCTAAGGAAGAGCAAGGGCCCACTCAACCGAGGAGATACGAGGTTACTTTGAGTTTTACATGCATACAGTCCTTCGATTAGTTTTACTACGATTATCATTTGATGAGTTTTTGCGTGCATGCTTTGGTTAACTATCTCTGCTTTCTCCATTACCACTTTTTCTTAGAGTAGATGCTTTTTTTATGCAAATATATTTCATGAATAGTCTTTCTTTCTGCTAAAAATTCTAGTTATTCAGTTGTGATTTAATTTGTTAAGAATAAGTGCATGTGTATTTTATTTTACAGTCAAAGACTAGTTGCTAAAATTCCTTTCATTACACATAGTTGAATTCCGTAGATTTGTATTTAATTTCCATAGATTCTAACCGCACTTCCATAGAATAGTCACTAAAACTAAGAAACCCCCCAACAAACTCAACGTATAATTGGTTCTCCTAGACTTCATTGCATATTGCCTACGACACAGCCCTAGTTTAGAATGACACTGACAAAGATTATGTCAGTTAAATGATTAGAATAATATAACGACCCATCATTTTTGGCGCCATTGCTAGAGACACATAACCATAAGCTCCATTATTTTGTTCCATATGCTATGGGTGTTAATGGAGTTCATATAGGAAACCAA
This sequence comes from Taxus wallichiana var. yunnanensis, assembly GCA_018340775.1. NCBI lineage: Eukaryota > Viridiplantae > Streptophyta > Pinopsida > Cupressales > Taxaceae > Taxus > Taxus wallichiana. The sequence continues at coordinate 411,475,084 of CM031234.1, read as the reverse complement.
GTAGTTCTCTCGAACCTTGATTTAAACCAACCAACCTAGATGCATAGGTCACAAGATAACCAAGGGAGATTTATAGCATGCAATATTCAACAAATCTCTTTAGACACTTCACAAGAGACAAACACTGAGAGTGATACAGATTCCAATTCAACACCTAAACCCCTTTCGAGCATTTTGTATCCTCTTCACATCATTCTGTAATGGGGGATCTTGGGAATGCTAAAGAATAACCTTTAGGACGAACATTTACATACCCCATTGTCCTCAATGTAGATGAGGATGCACCCATGAAAAACATCTCACCATCCATCCCCCTCTTTTAAGGAATGACCAAAGAAGACCCTGATCAGTTTCTGTTTGAATTTAAAATCCTATGCCAGACATATGATTACCGAACTGACAATAAAAAACTCAAACTATTTCCCTCCACTCTCAAAGATTCTACTATGAGATGGTTTATGGGGTTACCATCTAACTCCATTAAGTCATGGGAAGCCATGGAAATAGCATTCCTAGATAAAATCCAAGACTATTGTAGAGTAAGGGATAGGAAGGAAGAGTTCTTCCAAATATGGCAAAAGGAAGATGAGAATCTAGAGGATTATCTCGGATAGATTTCTGTTTCTCCATAAACGCAAAGTGGGTATGAGTTACATGCACATCACTAAAACAGCATTTCTAAAAGGACTGGATGAGGAAACCAAGGATTCTCTCCATCTCATGGGAGGTGGAGACGTGCATAAGCTTACCATGGGAAAAATTACTAAGCTATGTAGAAGATATTCTATAACACATGGAGGAATACGAAGAAAAAAAAAATCCCCATATACTAATAAGTCATATCAAAAGAGTATTTTTGGTCCGACGAAATGATATTAATGAGCCAAAAAATTCACTCGTCAAGAAGAACCATGGAGTGTGTTGAAATTTTACTATCATATTCAAGACTTGAAGCAATTAGAAGAAGGATAAAGAAGATGATTTCAAATTTGAGTTACAAGATTGTGTTTTGTGACTTATTATAGGTATTTGTCACATTGGAGAAGTAAATTATTTGTCTATATACACCAATATGGTTTTTTTCTATACATTCTATATGGATATGAAGAGATTAATCAATCCATATGAATGTTTTGATTTTGACAATCATGTAAGATAGGAAATGGAAATCAAATATGGATATGCATAATACGGGTGTAGAGTTTTCTCATTGCAGGTATTTGTATGATGAGTTAAGTGTTATTTATGCATGGAGGATAAAGGTATGATTTGTATTTTCCTAGTTTTTGTAGACTGTTCCTGATAATGATGAGTATTTTAGATACAGTATTATTTGTAAATTTTCACATCTATCATATTATAGGTATCTATAGACATGGTTGGAAATATGAAGATGTATGATGAGGTTAGGTAGCTCATGAATAATGTAAAATAAAGGTAGATTTATCTAAGTTATGTCTCAATGGCGTATGACATGAATGAATACATGAAAAAATTGTCATCTTTTAATAGATCAAGAGGAAAGTATGGTCTTTGGGTGAGCTTGTTGGCTCATTGATTTGGTCAAAGTGTGGAGTTTTATTATACTATTTATGTGTTCATTCTATGCATAGGTATGCATAGACATTGGTTGATCACATTTGATGAAGAAAACACAAAATTTCCTTTTACTAGTTTGAAGAAGGTATATATAAACCTACCAATCTCATTCTCCAATTTATTGATAGGATGAGCCAACATAAATATGCTACTACAACTTAGTTTCTCCAAATGCAAGCCAACATGGCTCATTTAGTTAACTCCCTATAATGAAATCTTGGGGCACGAGAACCCCTCCTTTTCCATATAATCATATTGGGGTACTCATAAAAAAATCCCCTATAAATTTTTTTTTCTTGAAACTAGTCCAACTAAAGACTTTAGAAACTTATATTTCTAGCATGAAAAATGGTGGCATTTATCCTTCTATATCTTATGATGGGTCTACTGAGCTCACTCTTCATATAAATCCCTAAATCACAATATTTATTAAGAGTGAATTAGAACCAATTAAATGGTTCAACAAAAATCCAAGTTGAGACTCTCGGTAGAGATGGTTTGGATTGGTAATGTACTTTTCCTCCTAAATCTATAGTTGAGCTAGAGTCCCTATTCAGAGCCCTAGTGAATGAGTTAAAATACCATGATCTACTAAAGAACAATATTAATGTTTTTCATTAATTTACAAAAATCTGAAAATGAGTCAGCACAAGCTTTCATCAAGTGTTGGAAGACCCTATCCAAATGAGTACAACATAAAATTCCTAATGATAACATATTCCAGCATTTCTCACAAGATCTTGAACCTCACCTTAAATAAAATATTACGTCCTATTATCCTAATTCCTTAGAATAAGTTAGTGAACAAGCCAAGATTATCTCAGGATGGAATTTGAGAAATCTCCTCCCAAGACACAAAATAATAAGACATTCAAAATCCTTTAACATTCTAATAATAATAATGTGAAAAATTATGGAGTCTCTAATACTCTACCTCATGTCACTTCTTTGAATAGGACTATTTTTAGCATTATATAACAACTTAATAACAACAAGAATCATCCTAAATATCATCAAAAACTAATTAATACCGAGTTGACACATTTCTTACCTAATTTTTTAAAACGATATTTGATCCTTCTTGAAATTTCCCTCATTGGCATGATAAGAATAAGTATTGTTGGTGGCATGATAATTGAGGTCACTCCCATGAAATGTTTTGCACACTTTGAATGGATACCATCAGATTCTTATTAGGTCCCAATTTTGACTATGATGTCATCATTCATGAGTGATGCACTTAATCTTTCAAAGATTTTGATGTGGCTCAATAAATGGATAATTATGAAGCTATCAATTAGGATAATGAGAAGATAAAGATCTTCTCTAATCATATTCTGTTATCCAAAATTCACCCCTCAAGGTAATTTTGATAACATGCATCAAATTATTCAGTCCGAGCAAGTAGATTGATTCAAGGCCCAAAATCATGTTTTTGGGGCCCCCTCGGCTTCTCTCTAACTCTCCCATCCAAGAAGAAATCCCAACGAGTTAGAAAAATGGGAAAAAAATGCAAAAATAAGGTTGCAGGACTGTTTTAAAGCATTTTGGGTCTGAAGGTTCGGGTCGTACCAGTTCGGGTCAAATCGAGGTTCGTCGTACCAAGCTTGGGGCTAAAAAAATAAAGAAAATCGGCTAAGTTAGACATTTTTGTCCCAGGCGGTCCGCGGGACAGTTGGGACATCGAACACGAGGGACGTGAAAAGCCGAATCGCCGAGAGTAGGAAAAATCATCAAGTTCGCATTTGCATGGTTTTGGGACAACCGGGACAAAAGTATGCGCGGGATGCGAAAAGGTGAAAAGGATGCAAAAGAGAGACAAGGGACCCCAAATCAGCTGAAGCAGGAGATTTTCATCCGGGACATCCGGGACAAAGGTACACGTGGGACGCAAAAAGCCGAAGCGGCCGAAGGCAAAGAAGAAAAGTCAACGTTTGACCCGTGAAACTTCAAACGGCCATAACTTTTGACTCCGAGCTCCGATTTTCACAAAATTGGACTTTCTTATTTTTAATGAGGGTAGATATATTTAAATAAAATAAACATATTTGGCTCCAGTCAGTTAATGCTCATTCCCGTCAAATGACAAAAAACGCCTGCCAGATCCAAAATAGCTGCCCGCACTCAGAAGGCCATAACTTTTTCATTTCTCAACGAAATCACACAAAATTAGTACTATTGGAATCGTGGCTCCGAGCCCAATGCACAGCAATCAATAAATTCTAGATTTGATTAGAAATTGGTCGATATTTTTAGAAAACGTGGCTGGGTTCACAACAGTGTTTCATTTGGTGGTTGGGAGTGCAATTAAGAGGCATGGTCATCATTCTTTCTCTGCTGCAGCACATGGGACAGTATGGGGAGCCTTTTGCAAGTAATATATAATCATTTTACTCCATTTAATGCCTCTTATAGGTGGTTGAAGGATAGATTTCAGGATTTCCATTTTCCCTTCTCTTTCCCTTCTCATTTTTCTATAAATTGGAGTGTTGGGCTCATTGTAAAAGGGAGGTAGTTCTTTGTAGCAAAGCTCTATCAAAATTGCTTTGTGAAGCCAATGTGCTACAGGCCCTTGTAGTGGACTCCTTGCATGGTGATCCAGGCCCTTATCTTGTAATAGATTGAACTGTGCATATCATGAAGCAATAAAATATTAGTTTGTGGATGTATCTTCCCTTGTTGTGTTTTCTTGCATTCTTCTTGCCCCTTTAATCTTTCTACAAGAATATTGTGTCTATTATTATGTTCTTGCAGGGATTCATTATCATTGTGTATGCTTGGAATATTATTGTTAATGCATTTTGCTAGATTATGGAGAAGCGCCATCACCTCTTCTAGTGTGCAGTTTGCCTCTATATTTCACACATTTGGAGACTACTCTCACACCCTCCTTTTCTGGAGTATCACCGCTTTAGTGTAGGCTTTCATTTTATGCATCCTCTCTCCTTGGTCCCTTGGAAATTTAGATTAGAATAGTTATCTTCCCCTGCATTAGAGTAGATTGTGGCAGGTAGTTTAGGAGTAAGAACCAACTTTCTTTGGAGGTCTATCTCAAGTAGCAAGTCCCACAACTTGGAGATAGTACCCATGTTATCCAATCACACCATGAGTTCAAGTATATGAACTTGTATAAACATAGGGGTGTTGTGATTCGGTGATAATAATTCCTAACCATGATGTTGCTGAAATTTATAAGAAACATGAAAATGATATGACAAATGTAGTTGAAATAGATTACCCTCTTACAAATACGATTACAATTAATGATATACAATGTGTCATTGATTATGTACAACTAGAATACCCTATAACATTCTAACCTCGGACTCGAGAGAGTCATATATGATTTTATACTCTAGAATTAAGCTTTCATAAGATTAAATTTACCTCCTCCAAAAGCCAATAACCCCTATGGAAATTATGCGACATGGCTGATGGTGATTCGGTATGTATCCCTTACCGGAGAAACCATCGACCCCATTCAAATACAACTTCAGGGCTGATGACATAGGAACCGAAAAGAAATCAGTTTCGAGAATGATCCTAAATCACCGCTACTCCTTCTATCTCTATTTATGAGGAATCCTAACACTCTTAGCCTATTTCATGAGTCTATTCATGATGAGTGGGATCATCTTAAATAAATTTCCCAAAGTACTAGCCACATTCGCTTATTAGAGCTCATGCATACGCCACCTCACCATCATGATAATCTCATGAATGCACCATCTGAAATGAATATCCATTTCTTGTATATTTGGGGAAGAGGTCCATAATGTATGGCTCAGAGGAAAAAAATCATTTTAAATTTGAGGAACTCTCCATTCATAATTATCTCTTTATGAATGCACATTATTGCATTCATCTTCCTAAAGCCTTTATGATCACATATGAGGTTCACGTTGACGATCTTCATCTCTTCATTGCATTTAAAGTTAGCCATACTACACTTAAGTGTTCTCTCAATGGTTAAGGAGTAGGCACATGTGTGTCCTCATTATTTTTATTAAGGATCTTGGCTATTTTATTGATAACTTATTACACGAACCACTTGTTAACAATATGACCACCTTTGAAAAATGTCACTTATGGGGTGTAGTTGGTTACCCATCACCGTTCCCCTATAACCACCTACATCAAATTCATGGTATTAATTTTTCATCTATCTTATAATATTCTCATAGGGTGATCTTGGACTAATCATAAGCACGACATTTCTTCTTCTACATGTCATTGTTTGAATTTTTCTCACAAAGGAGATATTTATAATATTTATAGGGACACTAAACCTTGGAATAATGATAAAATTTAAAAAATAGAGACAAATAATTACCCCAAAATTTGTGAACTATCTCTAATTCATTTTCTTGAATATCAAAATTTTAACTACCCTATAGAAACTATTTACAATAATGTTGGTCATCATGAGTTGGTCGAGAACTTCCTCCCAATATATTGGAATCCTATGTAAATGAGCCCAATGAATTCACACTTCAATTCAATACTTTTGATCTTATTGAGCTTATCATATCCCAATTGAATCCTTCCTTGTGGCCTCGCAAGAAGGAGCCTTCAATTTATGCATTCATCTCACATGCATCAAAACCTCCAATGGAACATATGGTTTGACTTGAGACTATAGTTGATTATTGTGAAATGCATTATTCAACACTAGATTACGATGATAATAATGCTTTAGATAACCCTCACCTAGCTGGGTATGCCCAAATATTTAATAGGTTATTGTGTTACCAAGAAACCCTTCGCACCAAATTTACTCAAGATGTGAATGTAATCCTAGTAAAAGAGGAATATTTAAATGTAATTAACATTTCTCGCCTATTGGTTCTTGAGCCCCAACTTTCTCCACTCATAGGTCCTCCAAAAATAACCATCGACCTACCTTACCCATTTTCCATAATGAATGCAAACGATAAAGTTGATTTTTTTCTACAAAGATGATGACCTCATGGGTTTAAATCTTATCAATTATAACTCGATGACTAGGAAACACACTTCTTGATGAATTTCATCTTCACCTAGATTGCATTGGTACCCTTATCCAATACTCTCACTAGTCCTTTGCAACCTATGATTCCTCTCTCCTTTCCTATATCCCTTATGACTCCCAGGTCCTCTATGACTGAGTTATATTGCACATTGTATGAGGATCTATAGAACTATTATTTTAAACATATAGACTATCGATGACACATGAAGAAGAATGAAGCTAAATACAAACATGACTAAACTAAAAATAATGTGTGAACTTCTAATTCAGCTCACTTATTTTACTCTCATCATGGGTATTGCATGCACACTTACAACAATCTGTTAGTTTTCTACATAGCAGTGTCCCATTCCCAAAATTTCTTCCCAAATATAGAATCATAGAGATGATTCCTCTCAGAACTAACCACCTTCCCTAGACTAACTAGACCACAACCTATCTACATACCACCTCCCGCACTAATTCTTATCCAACTATGAATGTTGTTCGGTAAGATATTCTCATCCGATTGGAGAACTAGATAGATGTCACCTTATTCTCGATGCGATCGAGGTTTAGTTTTGAGTCACTATTACTTATAATTCCATTAAGGACCTCATTAATCATGTTATAAATCACAAATTTTGAATCAAGTTGATGATATTAATACCCATAGCTTGTGATTTTTTTCCCTCGTGGCTAGTTATCTTTAATACCTTGATCACAACATATCTTCCTTCCTTCTCTTTGGATCTTGATCCTCCTTGGATGTATCACACTATCTAAATTACCTATTTACATCCTTGCATAGGATATTCAATCTTCTTAGATTTATCATCATGCACACATTTGTTCCTCCTACCGTTGGAATGCTTTAGTTCGATGACTTCTATTTTTTCTCTAATTATACTCGGTATTTCCTAATAGATCACTATTTTATTTTGTGTATCCTCGATTAGGCCTATGGCATTACATAGATTTATATTGAAATTTGTGGTCACAAAATCATGACCTTTAGACATTATTTACTCTTGATCGCATACTACTATTCATATGGTTTTGGAGTGAAGAAATTACTAATTAACCCTCATCTTTTGGCCATTTTAATTTGGTTTATGTCATCATTGCCGACATCCCATACACACTTGCCCAATATATTTTTGTCATTTTCCATCATTTTAGCCTTGAATGGGGTGCATATGCTTATATTGGGGTGCCCATAGACGCCCGGTCTCGGTCAGGTACCCCGATCCTTTTCACACTTTCCCACAAATTTTTGGGCACTTTCTAGCCATTTGAATGCTCTATATTTCTTGTAGGCTGCATTTCCAGGGGTTAATTACGAAATTTGAAAAAGAGAACCATGTAAATATAAAGTTATGAAACCATAATGAGGGATCAAAACTAGTCACTACAATCATCACCTATGGTTGCATCCATCAAAGGCTTAATTTTCATCCATCTAGATCTATCACAATGCAAGCAAGGTGGTTCATCTATATCACACTACATATGAGGGAAGTTTATTTTATTCCATTCATCATTGTATTATATTCTCTACACATAGTTATTATTTGTTACTCTCAAAAATTTTGACTAGCACAAGAGCACCTAGGGCATTATTGCACACACAAGCACGCAGAAATACATCATATCAAAGATGTAGTGCAGTTCTTAGTTAGTAAGTCCACCATTGTGGTAGCTGAGGTCAATCTGACCCATTCATATGCATCTTTATTTTTTAGGGTTTGATGTTTGTTTATGGGTTTTGGAGGTCTCCTCTTGATCATTGATTGCTAACGACATACAACATAGTGAAGATAAGTTAGTGAGATAGGTAGTGAAGGATTTGGATCACTAGCGACCCTAAAAATAGGGTTTTTTGACCTCCCCGCACGCACTCAGTGGTTTCAAGAACAAAGAATAGGGTGCCTACATGAACCATGATACTTTCCTGGTGCCCCATTCTACTTAGATTTCCTAGATCTATGATTTTCTATACCTTGACATAGTCATTCCATCCTCCTATTTCTCCAGTCAGTTCTACGATATAGTCTAGAAATTATTCCAAATTATATATGATCCTTCCGACCCTTCTTTGCATATTAAGGTTTCTAGTTTTATTATTCTAGTTGCTTGGGTCATTTTCCCTTTATTTATTTTTGTTCCTAGTTATATTAACCTAATAAAATTCCAAATTTTAGTTAATAATTTTGGTGAACCTAAACCTCGAATACTCCTTACTCCTTGGGAATTTTATTTATATGCACGTCACTCGTAGTGGTTTTTTTGGGTCTTTTCAATATTGTGAGCTCCCTTCATTCACTCATAAGGTTTCTAAACCAATGGTTATCATCCCTAATTTTGTAGTTACTACTGAAAATCCTTTGGATAATTCACACAATGTCCATATCCATGAAATAGAAGTGTCTTGATAGTGCGAAACCCTATGACGATGACACTAATTTTGACCAAGATCAACTCAACACTATTACCAACTTTTGACAAGATTTGTGTGAAAATCCCACTCATATTCCTCATTTCTTGCATGATTTTATCACTACTAAGAAAAAAATGAAGCTCCCACCTTAGTGCCTAATCATTCTTCATCTCCCATGGTCTCCACTCCGCCCACTTATATTTCCTCTCCTACTCTTACAACTATTGTTCCCATCACTCGCCCTAACACACCTAATATGTATCTCGGTTCTTCCTCAAACACTCTTGATTTAACATCTTTATATTAGGATTTACAAAATCAAATTCACTAGCTCCAACTTGTTACTTCTCATGTATCCCCATCTTTAGACTCTACTTCATTATTGCAAACTTCTTTCACACTAACTATATATTTCTATCCATTGACACCAAACTTCATCTCTCCCAAATTTCCCATTTTGAAGGCCATGGTGACCCATAGTATAATCTTTGAGCTTTCCATGTAGCATGTCTCAACTATGCAGATGATCACAATATACTCGCTAATATTTTTCCTCGTAGTTTACAAGATTATGAGATGTGTTGGTTTTATGACCTCCCTGTTCATTCGGTAGTCTCTTTCATGCATTTGGATGATACTTTCCTCGCTCACTTTTCTATTAACATTGGCTCTAAGATATCTTATACTCAACTCACACAACTTAAACAAGGGTCTAATGAACACCTATCAGATTATGTCTTGCATTATAAAAATAACTTAGCTAAGATGTCTAGTGTACTTGTGGATTCCAAACTCCAATTTTTGTTCACTCAAAGTATCTTTCCACATCTCCGGGAGAGTTTTATATTTTATACCTCTCCTTTGTTTGATAAATTTTTCATACTCTCAAGCTTTATGAAACCAAGCTCTTAGCTATAGGAAATCTTAAGTATCACGAGCAAGCATCATCATCTGCACAATTTCAAGGTAAGTCACCATTAAAACCATCTGCAACTAAATCCTCCAATATAACGGTTATCATCAACGTAGTCTCTACCACCAAGGAACTACAACTACAATCATTTAGGCATAGCTTCTCTAGGTTTAACATCCCTCCATGAATTTTGTTTCCAAAATTGATTGATAGTAAACTTAATAAATTACCTTCCCCTCTATAAGTTAATCCATCTCGACCAAAAGGGAATCACTTTGATGAAAATTACCATTTTGACTATAATCAATGTGTACGACATTCCACCGATTGTTTCTTTCACCTACGATTGCTCATCCAAGGTTTAATTGACAAGGGTAAAATTGAGCTTCGACAATCTACACAATATCCACCTATCAATGAGAATCATAAGTTCAAAATATTTAATAACCCTCTACCCAAGCATGATACAAAGGAAACTTATTCATCAGATAATCATGTATATCACGAAACACCTTCTCTTATATCGGGGCTCTTTATTCTTTTGTTGCACGTCATGGACACTTCACCACCAATCATGTCTTTCTCTAATCATTATTATCATGTGAATTTCACATATAATAACTTACCATTAAGGTTTCTTTTGGATCAATCCCATCCAATAATACTATAGTTGACCCATCATGGCCCATTACCGCATGTTTTATCCCACTTCTTAAGGCTATCGGTTACCCTTTACCAAAAATCAGATACCCTATGAACAAACCATTTGGTGTTGTCCATTTGGATGTTACAATTGGTCCTCTTACTATGCTTTTTCCTTTCCTTTTTGGAAACACGGTTGATGGGTGTGACATGATTCTTGGTCTCAATTAGATTTGGCAGTCTCAATCTATTATCTTCATGAATCATTTATAGCTTAAATTCATCCATAACAACAAGGTTATTTCTATTTATGGTGTCCCTCTACTCCATGATCATCATTTCCTCACACATAAGTTAGCACACCACATACATAATCTACCATAGCACACTCCATATTAGTAAAAGGAAATCTACTCCTAGCTCACCTACTCATGTATTGTCTACACAACCTCACCACTCTTCTAGTCATACACATAGTTATAGATCCATTCCAAGGACAATTACTGCATCTCTATGTAGATGAACACCTCATGTTATTCCATGTGGGTTTCCATCACTACCGCAAGCTCGGCATCACATATATCTCCATCTTTGAAATAATTTAACCCACCATGTTCTTCATCATATATTTACCCATCACATGCACATATAATTCATTCCCGAATAACATTTTTCTCATATACCACCACTATTAGAGAAGGTTCATACACCTTTAGCACCATATACATCGAATAGAGGACCTATATCCTTCGTTTTTATAAGATATTTCATTCATTCATGCACAATCGGGGTCATAAAATTTAACACATCCCCAACCACCGTATTAGAATTAGTACATCTATCATCTTTGCATTATCATACATCAATCCAATATATTAGACATATTCATCACATGTTTTAGCATCTTCATTACTCGATGACACACTCTTGTCCTTGATTCACAATTGATTGTTCAAGGATTACTACACATGAACGCCACATACCTTGCACAATAAGCTACTACACCCTACATCCATTCACACATCGAGTGTGATACATATTACATCCTACATTTAGACTACATCATTTTGAACATTACATATTTACATATAATACATATTTTACAAATCATATTACTATTCATCAAACATATGTCACACCCTATTATCTACTAGTCTAGCATTACATCGTAATTATTATACAAACTACATAGCACACATTACACATTTTTACACATCGTATGGTTGTTTATCATCATCATTACATACACTACATCATCTTCTATGATCTGCACTCTCTACCCTATGATTAATTTTAGTTCCTTGGTCTATACTCGACTTCGAGGCTTTATAAATCAAATGGACCTTATCCTTATTACATCTCTAGCATTCATTCCTTCGATCATGCAACATTAGTAGATTAATGACACATACTTTAGAATAAATGGTCACCTATTCCTTCATATTGTTGTGGTACACGCTTTAGGCTATATCACCACTCCCTCTATTCATCTAGTAGTGATCTACGCTTTAGGCTACATAATCCCGTTTTAGATCATCTTGTCATGATATACATGTTAGTGCAAAATCACAGCACCCCTGGATGCAAATCAAGCTTCTAAATGATGTCTTAGGCATCTAGTGTGATTGCACAACATGGAAACCTCTCTCCAAGTGTGGGACTTGTGAAACTGAGAGAGGAATCTCCAGATTAGAGGCTGGTTCCTCAAACTCCTCTGATTTAGATCTATATTTGCACAACTACAGAGGTTCAGATCCTAATCCTACTCTAAATTGTAAGGAGACAGGGATAGAAATGCAAAAATTGAAACTAACTAAAGATGGTGATGCACCAAAAGGAGTGGTGAATATTTTTGTCATGCAAATAGACACAAACCAAAGATTGCAACATAAAACATACACAGGCTGATAAGATATAATTTAGGATCTGAAATGAAGCAAATAATACAAACAAAGGACTGAAACCCATTCACAAAGCTTGCATTATCATTTCCAATGTCAAACCATTGCATTACAACCTCAGAGAGGTAGAAAACCTGTTACAATCTTTGAAGAGGTCTGATTCTTGCAACAATCACTTGCTGGAGGTGAAAGAAGAAGTTTTTTTATGCCAAAAAGTGTTCCCCTTGAAAAAATGAGCCAAATTTGGCTTTTACATTGCATGGGTCGAGCCCAGGAGAGAGAAAACATACAAAACGTGGGAGCCCATTCCTCATTGACTGCAAATGCATTAAAATGGCATGGGGAACCTTACAAACCCATACCCTATCATTTTTGACTGAATTGGAGGAGAATGCGACCCATACTGCATTAAATTTGGTCGCTGAAAGGTCATTTCTTCCCATGACACGTTTCAGAGCCGTTTTTGAATTTTCTCTCTTGAAACTGAACCAAAATTTAAAATTGACCATGAAATCCTATAGAGAATTTCATAATCTTTCCAATGATATGAAGAACGTGCAAATCTGAGCTCTGGATCAAAAGATATGAAGGTCTGAAGTTTTAGGGCAAAACGGCCCAAAAAACGGATGTCGGGCAAAAATTTTAAATTTTGACCTTTTTGCATTTTGGAAATTTTTTTGAAAAATTTCTATGCTCTTTGGTCGGATGCCACGTGTCAGGTGCTAGTTCACCGAGCAATTCTCTCTCCTCCACCTTTCCGCGGGCTTTCCTTTGAAAATTTTGATCTTTTTAACTTTTGGAAAATTTTCCATTTTTTCCCCGCCCCGCCACCTGGGACACGTGGCATGCATTGATTGGTTGATAGGGGTGTGGGGAAGACCTTTTCTTTTTAGATTTTTGGCCAAAACTTTTTCCAAATTCTCCAAGTCCTCCTCGAGCTCCGTACTCCCTTTCTCCTTCGGACACACATCCTCTTTTATTGGCTCGGCCAACGCTCCAAACTTCACCTTTGGAAACTCGACAAAACATTAAGTAAAAATCTCTCCCTTTCCTCTACCTCTCTCCGATCCACGAAGACACGTGGCACATTCTCGATTCATCGACGGCTCTTTCGGCTCCTCGTATCCGTCACGTACTCTTTCCGCCGGATGTCCCAAACCTGTTTGGGACAAATTCTCTCCGATCCGCCCGATTCGGGCTTCCTTGTCCTCTCTTTCGAGGTGAAGACACGTGGCGAGATTTCATTCGCTCTCGGCTCTTCTTCTCCCCGCATCCCATGCGTACTTATGTCCCACTTGTCCTGACATGGGAAAAATTCTTCCGATTCGCCCCAATTTGGTTCGGTTCGGATTCCGTCGCGTACTCTTGGCCCAACTATCCGGACAAAACTTAGCAATTTTTTTCCACTTTCGGCCGGTTTGCCCTTTCGCGTCCCATGCGTCCCGATGTCCCAATTGCTGCGTGGACGCCTGGTGGCTTTTCGGCCGATTCGTGCCCGACGCCCCAATTGTCCCCAATCGCCGCCCGGACTAGGACTTAGCCAATTTTCATGATTTTTTTTTCCCCAAGCTTGGTTTTTGTAAACTTTTCACCCTTTTTAGAACTTGCTCTTTTTTCTTGGACAAGAGAGTTAGAAAAAAGCCGAGGGGACCCCAGAAACATGATTTTTTTCCTTGAATCAATCTATCTTGCTCGAGACCAAAGAATTTAATGCATGTTATCAAAATTACCCTGGGGTGAATTTTGGATAACAATTTGGTGACTCAATCGGGGGTCATCCGCCACTTGGATGAAGTTACCAAGCTGCTCAAGCAGTCCATTGGGCATGGAGTCATCAAATATTCTATTTAGAACCCCAACTGACTTAGAATGTGCAAGGAGGAAGATGGAATATCACCTGATGGAAGCAAGGACTGCAAAACATCTCCATGGACAGCAAGCTGTGCCAAAGCACTTAGGGAAAACAAAACTAACCTACAAAGCAAAACAATGTGCACAACACTGGAGGAATGAAAATCTAATCTAATATTTACAAGGTAGTGAATTTCCCTCTAGAAGCAATGCTTGAGATAGATTCCATTTACTGGAATCTGCAGTTCTTCACCATCCAATGGGGCCAATTGGAAAGCATTGTTGTTCTTGCACTTCGTGACCATGTATGGGCCACTCCAAATGGCATCAAATTTTGAATGCCTTCCGGTTTTGCTCTATCCACATCCCATTTCAACACTAGATCTCCAACCTGAAAAGATCTATCCTTGGCCTTCCTATCAAAAAGGTTTTTGATCAAAGCTTGATCCTTTTCCATTGCTTGGGATGCCCGATTTCGATCTCGCAGCTCCATCAACTCTCGCATACCTCACCTCCATGGGCTCAAACTCTAAAGCAACTCCAGCTGCTTCATGAGTTCCAATGTTGGCAACTCAAGTGACATGGGCAAGATTGCTTCTCTTCCATAGACAAGTTTGAATGGAGAGTTACCTGTGGATCTTTTGGGAGTTATCCTATCAGCCCATAAGGCTGATTTCAATTTGGTATGCCAAGACCTCTGATTCTCATCAAGAGTCCTCCTAATGATCCTCAACAAGTTCTTGTTTGTAGACTTGGCCTGGCCATTACCTTGAGGGTAATAGTTTGATGAAGTGCTTAGGTAGATCATGTTCTTGATAGCCCACTCAGTCACCTTAGATCCAATGAATGCCAATGCATTATCTGAGATTATTGTAGCAGGTACACCAAATCTGGTTGTTATCCCCTCATAAAGGTCTAAGATGCTAGACTCATTTGCCTCTTTGAGTGCTACTGCTTCTGTCCATCTGGTGAAGTAGTCCGTGGCTGTCAAAATCCATTTGTGCCCTTGGCTTGAATTGGGATTAATGACTCCAATGAAGTCCAAACCCCATTGCATGAATGGCTGGTCAACTGAGATTGGATGTAATGGAAGGGCAGCAAGTCTCTCTTTTCCTGTGAAGAATGCACAATTCTTACACCTCTTGATCCATGCATAGCAATCACTGAAGATTTTAGGCCAATAATAACCAGCCTTCATGATTTTTAGAGTTATCACTCTTGGTGCAAAATGACCACCAGCTGGTCCACCATGAAACTCTTCCAACACCCTTTGAATCTGATTTGTGCTAATGCACCTCAGTAATACTCCATTCACATCTTTCTTGAACAAAACTCCATCAACAATGGCATACGGAACAACCTGCAATCTGAAGTGTCTCCTTTGGGTCTTGTTCATCTCTAGAGGGCATAGGCTTGTGCCTAGGAAGTGTATAATACCTTGGGTCCAGCAAGGAGTGGGGGCAGCATTGTCTTTCTTCTTGATTGCCACTTGGCTCATGGCTGTCTGGACTCATCAAAACAGCCTCTTCTTCATTGCATACTTTTGCTTCCCCAAAACCATCTGCTCACACAATCCTTTCCTCTTACCAGCTTGGTGATCTTGATCTCAATGTCATACTCCATGACACGGGTGATCCAACCTGCCCTTTTCTCATTCAAATCCTTGTTGAGGAGGAAGTCCTTAACCCCAGCATGTGAGACCAGCAACTGGACCTTGTTGTTTGAGATTAAATGCTTGAATTTCTTCAAGCTTCGACATCGCAAGTACATGCTTCTCAATAAAAGAGTACCTCACCTCATAGTCATCTAGGCTCCGGATGAAGAAGGCAATTGGCTGCTCATCATTATCCTTGTTCTCGCTATACCAAAATGGCGTAAATAGTGTCATTACCTCCAAATGCATAGAGGATGAAATCCTGGAGAAGTCCGGGTTGATGAGAGTTGGTGCTTGAGAGATGGCTTCTTTGATTGCTTCAAAACTCTCCTTGCCTTCTGCTGTCCACTTGAAAGCCATGCTCTTCTTTAACATTTTGGTGATGGGCTTGACAAGGGCTGCAAAATCTGGGACAAACCTCCGAACAAAGTTTATCCTTCCCAAGAAACTCTGAAGGGCTTTCTTGTGGCTTGGCAATGGTAGTGCTCTTATGGCTTCAACCCTCTCTGGATCAATTGCTAATCCTTCTTTGGAGACAATATGGCCAAGGAGCTTTCCTTCATGTGCAAGAAAGATACACTTCTTAGGATTCAAAGACACTCCAAATCTCCTGCACCTCGTGAAGACTTGTCTCAAATGAGAGAGGTGGTCTGCTGCATTTTTGGAAAAAATAGTGATATCATCAAGGTAAATCAGCACCACATTGTTAATCAAACCTTTGAATGCCATGTCCATTGCCCTTTGGAAGGTAAAGACTAGCGTTGGACAAGCCCAAATGGCATTTTCCGTATGCAAAAGTTCCCATTTGGTTGTGAAGGTTGTCTTGAATCGGTCCTCTTCCTTCACCATAATCTGATTGTAGCCCGAGTAGCCATCAAGTAGTGAAACCTCTCGAGCCAGCCACAACTTGCAAGATTTGCTCCATGGAAGGGAGTGGGTAATGGTCCTCGAGAGAGGCTCTATTCAAGTCTCTCAAGTCAACACACAATCTGATCTCTCCACTCTTCTTTTCTCGATCGAACTAAGTTGGCAACCCAACTAGAATGCTTGATTGGGAATATGATCCTTGACTCAATCAGCTTGTCCAATCTCCTTCCTCATGAGAGGCGCCATGTGTGGATTGACTGGTCTTTATTTCTCGCCCGATGTGCTTAGTATTTGGATCCAATTTGATGGTATGATGAGCTAAGCTGGGATTGAAACCTTTCAAGTCTTCATAGCTCCAAGCAAACACGTCAGGGAACTCTTGACACAGCTGTATGAACTCATACCTTTCTTGTTCAATTGTCATCCTTCCAATTTGCAATGGTTTGTTCTCTTCTACCAAGATGGATACTGAATCCTCTCTCTTGACCTGAATGTTTGCTTTCTCCTTTCTAAACTGATCATTGGGGTTAAAAATGGACTCCAAAGTGATAAGTCCCTTGGGCAGCTTGTTAGTTCTCAGCTGTACCACTTGGTCACCATATTGTTGTTCCAATTTTTCTTGATTCTTGGCTGAGAACTCAGCTTCTTCTTGCAAGAAATGGATGATTTGCTGGTCATTCTCAAACACTTGCCAACTAACATTGTTATCCGGCACTGAAGGCCTCACAATCACGTGGATGTTTGGCTGTACCTTGTCTTGTTGAATGCTTTCCACAATGTCAAAGGCTGCCCCTACTGCTGCAAGCCTGTCAGCAGCTTGATTCTCTTTCCTAGGAATGGATTTGATGCCAAAACCCTCAAAATCTTCCATGAGGTCCCACACCCTATTCTTGTAGCACTTGAGTAGATCATTCTTGGCAAGCATGCTGTCCCTGACTGATTTACAATCAATTCACTGTCCCCAAAGACTTGCAAGTTCTTTATTTTCTTCTTTATTGCCCAATGCATCCCTCGCACTAAGGCTTCATATTCAGCAGTGTTATTGGAGCATGCAAACTGAAATCTAAAAGCTGAATAGTACTTTATTCCTTGAGGTGAAACAAGCATAGCTCCACCTCCTGCACCTTGTCTACTCCTTGATCCATCAAAAAATAGCTGCCATACCTCATTGTCATCTTTGTGGTTTGGCTTGGTGATGCTAGGAATAGGCTGATTTTCTTCGTGTATGCAATAGACCCCTAGCTCAGATTCTTCCACTTCTTGATAAGGATCAAATGCATGTATCTTGTTTGCCCATTCATCAAGAGTTAGATCTGGGATGCTTCCAACCTTAGTGTCAGCTTCATCAGTGCTTGGGTGATCTTCTTGATCAAATGCTGAGCAATTGGCATTAATCTGACTTGGAGTGTAAGGCTCAATATGGAAGTTTGCAATAGGTTCTGACCTGATTGTAGCCTTAGTTCCATACCTCATTCTGAACAGCATGTGTGACCAATCAGCAGACAAATATCCCCCAATCTTGGCTGTGAAGTCCCTTGACAAGCATAGGGCAAAGAGTGGTGGAAGGTCTATGACTGATACATCTTGTAAAACAACAACATTTGGACATGCATGCAAGGTAAGACTCAAGTTTCTAATCACCCCAACTATTGTTATTGCTGTCCCATCCAGCTGCACTACCCCTTTGGATATGGTTTCATATTGAAGCCCTAGTTGATTAGCTATCTGTTTAGGCATTACCGAGCTACTTGCCCCGAGATTCTATCATGCAATTGTGCACTAGCTGATTTCCAATGATCAATGAAACATAGAAAGGAGGGGGCTTCAACATTTTACCTTGCTGTCCTCCATGATTTCCCTCAGGCTGGGCAGCATTTGTAAGCACTTTGTCTTGCATCTAAACTTGCTGATTCAAAGTTGGCCAGTCCTTCATGGCAGCTTGCAGCAGATCTCTTTGGCCTGGGATAGATAGGGATTCCCACATTGATATATTGAACATTTGTCTTCTTCATCTGATCAATGATGTTGAATGGTGATGAAGGATCTCTTTGTTGTCCCTTGGTTTACACATTCACTCCTTGCATGTGGGCAGCAATAACTGGTATTTGAGTTGGTCTAGGAGCTGTTCTTGGCTGCCCTTGTGCATTTGAAATTGGATTTTGCTTTCCAATCATTTGTGGAGCCATGGAAGGTTGTGGATTGGTTGGGGCTAATGGTTGTTCTTCACCCAAATTCCTCCTTTTTGACCTTGTGTTGGCTGCAACACCTTGAGAAACTGCCTGGTTCATGCCACAAAAATCCTCTGCTTGCCAATTTACCAATGTGGTGTCATTTGGGGCTGATTGCTATTGGAATGTTTCTTGTTGTTGGTTGTTTCTCTTGACTTCCCTCACCCTCCACACCAGTAGTTGTCACCATTAATGCTTGATTCAAAGCACCATTGAAGCACATGGATTGATTATGAGGCTCATTGCATGGAAAACACCAATCATACTCCTGGGCAATGTTGTTTTGTGTTGGCACCAATGCCTTAGAGGAAGATATGGCATTTGGATTATAGGGCTGAAATGGTCTATTGGCAGGAGGCCTTGTTTGATTCATATTTGCAACTGGATTAGGTGGCCTTTGTGGTTGGTATGGCTGCCTGTTAGGCTAAGCTTGGGGTTGATAAGAAGGTCTAAAACTTTGGGCTTGTTGCCTCTTGAGAGTAACCAACTCATTGCCTAGGTTTTGCAATTGCTTCATGACTTCTTGAAGCTCATTTGGGGCACTTGGAGATGAAGTGGAAGCTTCATTTGAACTCTGATTTCTAGGAGTGGGAGAAGGAGCCAAATTAGGTGCTTGATTGGTGTTTGGGCTCTCTAAACTTGGAAACAATGGCATGGGAGGTCTAGGGGCAAGTTTGCCAGCTTGGATCAAACAATTTTCAGCCCTAATGGCAATGCTATAAGCCATAGGGATAGTTATGCCTCCCATGGACTGAATCAACATAGAAATATCAGAATTTAGAGCTTTGAGATAGTAGAGAAAAGCACCTTCTGCTATTGGCCTGACTGCCACTGGAATTCTCTCCCAAGTCTTTTGAAATCTGAAGTTGAAATCGGTCAGCTGCTCATTGGGAGCTCTCTTGATGGTTGTTAGCTGCTCCAAAAGAGACAAGTTGTCTCCCTTTTCTCCAAATTGCTCATGAAGTGCTATACATAGCTGATTCCAATTTGTGATAGAACCAGCTCCAAGGCTCCTAAACCATTGCAATGCTTTACCCTTGAATGAAGATGCCAGTAACTTGACAGCCACTTGCATCTCATTGATTTCATGGATTACACAAAGGTTAGCAATATCTTTAACATGATCACCTGGAGTAGTCTGATTTTCTCCAGTGAAGTAGGGAATGTTCTTCAAGGCTGCAATAGGAATTGGATGTTGTGCATTGAGGGCAAGTGGGCTGCTTGCCTGTGAAGTTGACATAGGGGTTGTTTTGTGCCATTCTAATTGGTCTTAAAACCCTTGTTGATTGAATGAAAGGCCTACTGTGGAGGAGTTGAGAGAGTTCTGTTTGGTGGAGATGGAGACCTTTGAATCCTTCTTCCTCTTTTCCTTCTTCTTGGAGATAATTGCAGGTATTCAAACAACACTTCTTCTTCTCCAACTCTTGACCTTGTGGTGATTCTTCTCATGAGTTTTCAGGCCTGCACTGCTGAAACCAGTTGATTCTTCCCCTTGGAGTCGCCAGATATGCAAATAATAGCTCTTTTCAAGCAAGAAAATTGCAGCAGATGCACATCAACTTTGCTGCAATAAAAATGAGACCTCTAGTGTCCCACCGGGCGTGCCAAAACTGTTAGTGCAAAATCACAGCACCCCTGGATGCAAATCAAGGTTCTAAATGATGTCTTAGGCATCCAGTGTGATTGCACAACATGGAAACCTCTCTCCAAGTGTGGGACTTGTGAAACTGAGAGAGGAATCTCCAGATTAGAGGCTGGTTCCTCAAACTCCTCTGATTTAGATCTATATTTGCACAACTACAGAGGTTCAGATCCTAATCCTACTCTAAATTGTAAGGAGACAGGGATAGAAATGCAAAAATTGAAACTAACTAAAGATGGTGATGCACCAAAAGGAGTGGTGAATATTTTTGTCATGTAAATAGACACAAACCAAAGATTGCAACATAAAACATACACAAGCTGATAAGATATAATTTAGGATCTGAAATGAAGCAAATAATACAAACAAAGGACTGAAACCCATTCACAAAGCTTGCATTATCATTTCCAATGTCAAAACCACTACATTACAACCTCAGAGAGGTAGAAACCTATTACAATATTTGAAGAGGTCTGATTCTTGCAACAATCACTTGCTGGAGGTGAAAGAAGAAGTTTTTTTCTATGCCAAAAAGTGTTCCCCTTGAAGAAATGAGCCAAATCTGGCTTTTACATTGCATGGGTCGAGCCCAGGAGAGAGAAAACATACAAAACATGGGAGCCCATTCCTCATTGATTGCAAATGCATTAAAATAGCATGGGGGACCTTACAAACCCATACCCTGTCATTTTTGACCGAATTGGAGGAGAATGTGACCCATCCTGCATTAAATTTGGTCGCTGAAAGGTCATTTCTGCCCATGGACACGTACCAGAGCTGTTTTTGAATTTTCTCTCTTGAAACTAAACCAAAATTCAAAATTGACCATGAAATCCTATAGAGAATTTCATAAGATTTCCAATGATATGAAGAACATGCAAATCTGAGCTCTGGATCAAAAGATATGAAGGTCTGAAGTTTTAGGGCAAAACGCCCAAAAACGGATGTCGGGCAAAAAATTTAAATTTTGACCTTTTTGCATTTTGGAAATTTTTTTGAAAAATTTCCGCACTCCGTTGGTCAGATGCCACGTGTCAGGTGCTAGTTCGTTGAGAAATTCTCTCTCCTCCACCTTTCCGGGCTTTCCTTTGAAAATTTTGATCTTTTTAACTTTTGGAAAATTTTCCATTTTCCCCCCGCGCCCCGCCACCTGGGACACGTGGCATGCATTCATTGGTTGACAGGGGCACGGGGAAGACCTTTGATTTTTAGCTTTTTGGCCAAAACATTTGCCAAATTCTCCAAGTCCTCACCGAGCTCCGTAGTCTCCTTCTCCTTAGGACACACGTCCTCTTTTTATTGGCTCGGGCCAACACTCCAAACTTCGCCCTTAAAATCTCGGAAAAACATTAAGTAAAAATATCTCCCTTTCTCTCTGCCCTGCTCTGATCCACGAAGACACGTGGCACATTTTGATTCGTCGGCGGCTATTTCGGCTCCCTGCATCTGCCACATACTTCTGGCCCGGATGTCCCAAACTGTCTGGGACAAAAATCTCTCAGAACCGCCCGATTCGGGCTTCCTTGTCCCTCTTTCGGCCGATGACACATGGCGAGATTTCATTCGCTCTCGGCTCTTTTGGCTCCCCGCATCCCACACGCTTGTCGTCCCCACTTGTCTCAACTCGCTCTGGGAAAAATTCTTTTGATTCGCCCAATTCGACCGGTTCACGTCCGCCACATACTCTTGGCCCAACTGTCTCAGACAAAACTTGGCGATTTTTTCCACTTTCATCCGGTTTGCCCTTTCGCGCACGCCCCCGAAATTCCAATTCCCTCGCATGCGCTGGACCGCCTGGCGGCCTCTCGACCGATTCACGCCTCGACATCCCAACTGTCCCAAGGACCGCCTGGACTAGGACTTAGCCGATTTTCATGATTTTTTTTGCCCCAAGCTTGTTTTTTGCAACTTTTTCACCCTTTTTAGAACTTGCTCTTTTCTTCTTGGACAAGAGAGTTAGAAAAAATCCGAGGGGACCCTAGAAACATGATTTTTTGCCTTGAATCAATCTATCTTGCTCGGGACCAAAGAATTTAATGCATGTTATCAAAATTACCCTGGGGGTGAATTTTGGATAACAACACATTTTGTCTATAAGGGTCACACACATATTTCTTTTCTATCTTGAATCTCATCAATACAAACACATACATTTGTTGATCGCTTAAAATATGAAACTTAACAAATAACATTTAAAAGGTTTACGTGGGAAGAGAATAGTGTATTCAAAACCATGGAAGGATCAAAAAGGAATCACGACCGGGAACAAAGACAAATTTGGGACTTAGTTGTTTTCATGATGAGGATCTATTTTTGGAACATGGCATGTGGAACACACAAACTGGCTTAGTTAGAGACTTACACAACATGCATTTTCTATTTTTGGAGGATCGCCAAGAAGTGCTTTACATGGATGCGGGCTAAATATAGAGTTACAAACTGGTAGTTCACTAGAAGAAGTCTATCATTAACGCACTTGCATGTGTGGCTATTTTTTACGAAAGTGTGTGGCTAATAATAGCATGTGACCTATTTTGGGATTAGGTAAGTGGTAAAGGGAAAGTTTCCATCCTTATAAATATGAAGTAAATTGTGTAAAGCATCAAAGATGATACGAGGAATGAGTCATTGTGATGTTATCTTTGCCAAATCTGATGCGCACATAGACTATGGTGTTATCTATTGTAATAAGATTCTAGATATTTATCATGTTTAAATGTAATGGAATGTGTTAGCTGAATTAGAGTGTCAAACCCTGAGTATAACTTGGTTCTTGCATGTTTGATTTCATCATGGTTATATTTGAAGTCTATTATTCTCTAGATCTAGATCTGTATATGTATTGTAGAATGATATAATAGCCATAGATCTGAATGCTTCAAGTCTTCATCATGCTAACATCCTACAATAGCAACGCTAAAGTGGGGCCTAATACCTTTACATGCTTTGGGTGAGTTCTCATACCAAGTTGAGTGATGTGCCAGTGCACCTAGGCTTTTAATGGTGAATTCTAGGCTGCATCATTAGTTCCATTATCGAGACCTCTTTTTCAGTTGTTTTCATGATGGTTCATGATGAAGACATACTAGTTGGCTCTAAAAAGTGTTAAGGAGTGGATACATGATTTAGAAGAAGAATATGCAAGCGGTTTTAGCACCGCATTTGAGTTAAATACATGTGTATCGGTGGAAAGAATATGTATGATAGTTTATATGAGATATTATTCGCTATCTTTCTAATAGAATTGTATGAGCAGCTGATTTCTTATGCATCTAAATGGAATTGGAGGTATCACACATTTTTCTGGATGCATGAATAATTTCAGACCCTTTATGATGTTGATTTGATTTGGACTCGCACGGTGGATACATTGTTCCATGGTGTTTTGAAAATTTATATCTTTTAGTACTCAATTTTGACTTATTCGTGCCCAGAGGTAGTTAAATTCTAGTTTTTATGATATCCCGTGAGGAACTTACCTATAGGGAATTCCACTAGCGATTAAGATCCCGATGACTAACTAAACCCCACAACACGTAGAGATAGAAGTAGGTTGGGTGAAAGAAGGAAGACGTAGTGGTAAAGAGGTAGAGAGAGGAAAGATGATTTAAGTATAATGAGGTGCGTGAGATGGAGATAGAGAAGAAACAAGAGGTTTTGGAGAAAATAGTGTTGTGGAGAAAGATAGTTTGGGAAGGAGTTGAATTTTATGTAGAAGAAATGGAACCCGAGCCTCGTGAACTCCCCTGTTTAGAAAAACATGACAGGGAAGCCTCCTTAACCTCATGTAGAAGTGTGCCAGTAGAAATGTACTAGGTCGTAGGCACGCATCTGAATCTACCTAGAAACCTTTCCCTTGTGCTTGGTTTTCCAGCATCTAGTATAAAAAGTAGTCAACAAGTTAATTCAAGTAGTGGGAAAGAAGGAGCGAGTCTTAATAGAGTTATAATGATGGTAGTGGAAATGGCTTCATTGTTATATGGAAGTACCGTTTAAGGTGCATCATCTACAAATTAATTAGGTGCACATATTTTTGGACTCTCTTATGGGAGTAGTAACGCTTCGTAGATCATCAAGGTATAGTTTAGTATAACTTTTGGGATACACGGAAGTACATCCTCCGGTTGTGGATGTATAGGTGGCTCTAGTTCGTGGATCTCGGAGATTCAAGAGGCGGAGGAGGAAATACAAAAGGTTTTGGATTAGGTGGGCAAGGTCCACACCAACCCCATAATATTTACATGGAGATGTCTCTTCATATTCTAGAGTTTAGGAGAATATAAGATGATCTTTGGACATGTGCATATGTGTGAGATACTGTAGCATGCAAAATTAATCATGGCTTCGGAGCATAGGGAAAGCCAATTTACTACTACGTTACAAGGGTGCACACACAACTGGTACATAAAAGTTTTACCATGATCAAACTTGCGTAGACTATACATCTCTAAAATATGCTTTCCTTAAATAGTTTCACATCCCTGAGTTTGCGTAGAAGAGTATAAGTGCACTCAAGGATATTAAACAAGGCACTATGAAGAGTGTTAGAGAGTATGATTCTAGTTTCAAAACATTGTTATCTAAGTTTTCTTATGATATTCATGCAAGCCAAACATGCATAATTGTTTTTGGAGGCCTGATTACACCTTTTAGAAGGGTGCTATCACATGAGACATACAATGATCTATACGATGCACTTGAATCATCTTTACATGATGAGGCGGTTGGAAGTATAAACACCGGTGTGAGCCCGTTTTTAGAAGCACCGATCACAAATATGGAAAAGAAGTTGGAGAAACTATCGAGTAAATTTAGTGCATGATATGTGAACAAGAATTTGGTGCATGATTACGAAGTGGAAGGTCACACGAACGATATTTTTCCTCGTAGATCAATGTACTTATTGTTGTTGGATTGTGAGATATTCCATTTAAACCATTATGCTAGCCAATATCCATTAATACAACACACGATAAGGAAGAAATTTTCAAGATATCTTTGTAAAATATACAGGTCCACGACATCGATGACATAGAAGATTTCTAGATGATTGGTTAGATAAATGATGTTATAGATATTGGTGTAAAAAAACAAGAGTTTTAGATAACTCTAAAGGCAAGACCAAGCATCAGGATCAGGATCACAATCAAGCATGCTATGATCGGAATGAAGGGAATTTTGAATGTGGTCATGGTAGAGGTCGAGGATACTGTGGTGGATTTGGAGGATGAGGTTTTGGTGGTGGAAGAAGTGATTTATCTTGTGGGACATGTTATATATATGAATCTCCTAACCACTACAGGCATGAATGCCCTTAGAATATTACATGTTCTTTCTATGGAAAGAATCATAGTTATGAGGAATGCCTCGGACTTGTATGAGCATCTTAGCAAGTAGCATAAACAAGAAAACAAAGGCACATGGATGGTTAAGATATAAGATGATCACGGAAAACTAGTGGACACCTAAGTTGGAAGTAGAGTATCGAGGCATTATAAGTAAAGATCATGACCCATGCCGAGGCGAAAGTGCCAGAGAAGCATTACATTAGAAGTCTACCATCCCTAAAGAGGAGGTTCTATATGCACAGCACCAAGATCCCACTCATCAGAAGGAAGTTTACCAAGAAACCATGTAGGTACTCATAAATCTTCAAGGTGAAATACAGTATTTAAAGGAGAAATCACAGAAGATGGAGAAAAAGAAAGCATCAAAGACGGTCCAAACTAATATGGATGAATAAAGAGAAGTGTGTAAGTTATTTCCCTAGGAGAATATCATTCCACTATATGGGAATTGGTTAAAAGTAAACACTTCATGCATAAGTACTGATACTGGATGACAGATCCTACATGCGAATCTTCCCCCTCATAGCCTAGATTATGACAAGGAAATCACTCTACATTCTTTTGTGTACGGGTGGCTATTAAGTAATACATTGATTGATACATGTGTGTAAGTCAATGTTCTTACCTTAGATGCATGGGTGCAAATGGAGAGTCCCCCATTACAGCCATCCTCTAATGTATTTTTAGGGCTAATCAAAGTAAGGCCACTCCTATTGGAGTTTTAAAAGATGCATCCATTACCATACAAGGATCCAAGTTCCTTAGATATTTTGAGGTTCTAACATTGGCAGAGTCGGATACCTTCCTAGTTCTATTGGGGTGTCCTTGGTGCTATCCAAATGATGTTGATCTTTGGTTCAACAAGGGTTGTACCAGCTTTGAAAATAAGGAGGAAAGAGTTACTATCCATTTAACAAATGGAAACATCTGCACTCTGTGTTGAGCCTTTGAGTGAAATAGACTTGAATAGAATTTATGTACGCGCCATCCGGGATTCAGAGGTGCTTGAGCCATGTAAAGAAGGAATCCTTCAAGGGGAGGATGCACCATCTATTAGTGATACTACTAGTGTTGCTTGTTATAATTGGGATCATAACACTTATGAGTTGGTAGGGAAAAAATTAAAGAGTGTATTTCCTAAGGGTAGAAAACCACTTTATGTCAAGAGAAAAGGTAACAACTCGATACCTTATTACACTAGAGAATGAGATCCTATGGTGTTCTTGTGCATATGGAGGAATAGTGGATAGACCCACTAGAAAGAAGGAATATGCTAGCATATAAACTACGTGGAACAACACACTAGTGGGTGGTCCACAAGGATAATCTCATCGGATGGTATGAAATAAGGATTGCTTTTGCTACTAGGTTCTTCCGGAGTAATGCACCTACTCAAATATGCACTTATCATTGTAATCAACCTGTTCAAAACCACGTTCGAAGTGTGAGAGATTCTAGACAGGGGGTGGAAGCTTTACCACATTCACTTTGGGTGCACAAGTTTTATTCCACATTACAGGATGTGAACATGCTTCATATGTATATGTAGAACTCCAGAGAGACGGAAATTGGTAAGATTTAATTGTAGGAATGGCTCAAACATTTGACTTCTTATCTAACAAGCCTCTAGTGGAAGAAGCATTAAAAGACATAAAGCACTTAACTAGGGGGATAGTGCCAAGGATTAAGAACTCCTTCGGGTTTTATTCAATTAAGTAAAATTACAAGCACATCTTGTTGAAGAGACAGGGCCGATTCCACACTACTTCAGCATGCTTTCCTTAAAAAAGAAAAATGAAAACTGGTCTACTTAGTGAATGATGAAGAAGTAGAAGATCTAGATATAAGCCATTCAACATGTAGGTGTGAGGTGTTAGACAATGTAGATAAGACCACACGTGCCTATCACGAACCTATGAAGGAGAAAAGGGTGAATATTGGAATGGGCATTGAGCCTAAGGAAGCCATAATTTGATACTATTAGTCAAACTCAAGTGGCAAAAATTATAGAGCTACTACAGGATTATAATGACTTATTCCCTCAAGGGTACCATGAACTTAAAGGTATGTATGAATAATTAGGGAGATAAGGATAAAGCTTAAGGAGGGTTCTCACCCAGCTTATAAATAAACCCTATAGGATGAACCCCAACTTGTGTAAAAAGGTCAAAGAAGAGATTGAAAAAATGTTGAATTCTAGGATTATCAAGACCCTCAACGAGTCATAATGAGTTAGTCCAATGGTGATCAATATCAAGAAGGATGGATGTATTAGGATCTATGTGGACTATAGGGAGCTAAATTTTACATGTGTGACTGATCCCTTTCCTACGCCATTCATTGAGGAAATACTAGAAGGTATTGCAGGGCGTGAAATCTATTCATTTATAGATGGGTTCTTTGGGTATCATCAGGTTAGGATTTCCCAGGAGGATCAGGAAAAGAATACTTTTACTACTGAATGGGGTAGCTTCTCCTATATTGTGATGCCTTTTGGTATGAAAAATGCACTGCTATATTTTCATGCATAGTTGTTCAACTATTCAAGGAGTTTATTCAAAACTTTAGATGGTTTATTTGGATGATTAGACAGGTGTATGGATTAATTAAGGATCATTATGAAAATCTTCTCTTAATGTTTGAAATATGTAGACATTTGGGTATCTATTTGAACAACAAGAAGTGCATATTTACTACATCATTTGGGATATTGTTAGGACACATAATCTGTCAGGGAAGGTTTTTAGTTGATCCGGCTAAGGTTGTAGTCATTATAGGCCTAAAACATCTTAGCATTCAGTGAGGTGTGCACGAGTTTTGGGTCACATAGGATATCATAGGAAGTTTATTAATGGATATGACATATTTTCAACACCATTGGAGGAGTTATTGAGAGGGAAATGTACATTCTACTTCGGGAGAACTCGCAACATCATGTATTTGAGACATTAAAGGAGAAACTTAATACCGCACCTATCTGGATTTTATTTCATGGGACCAACCATTTCATGTACATGATGACGCCTCTAGCATGGCCATTGGTGTAGTCTTGGCTCAGCCCAGAGAAGGTATTATAGATCATCCTATTTGTTTTGCTAGTAGAAAGCCGAATCGTGGTAATGAACTACACAACTACAGAGCACGAAGCTTTATCTATGATCTATGCACTACATAATTTTAGATAGTACTGCTACTGCACCATTTTTCTTCCATAAAGATCACATGGAATTGAAGTATTTTGTAAAAAAACCTATTTTATAAGGGAGCATATGCAGATGAGTTCTCTTATTCCAAGTATTTGACTTCGAGTTGTGGTAAAACCAAGGAAAAGTAATTGTGGACCAGACCATTTGTCAAGGATCCAGTCGGGATAAGAAGCATAGGAAATTCAAGATACCATTCCGGTATGTGCAATTATATTGGTTACAATGAGTGTCATCAAAATTAGAGGACATTGTTGTATTTATACGAATAGGTATGGCACAAGTAGGAATGAAATCCTTGGAGAATAAACAACTTGCTATACGAGCGACACCCTATTTGTTGATTAGTAATGATCTATAAAAATTAACTGGGATGAGGTATTGTGTCATTTTTATTGGAACATGAGCGCATATATATCATGGTGGAAACTCATGGTGCTATTGTAGGTGGCCACTATGTAGGTGACGCCACTATGCACAAGATTTTACTTGTTAGATTATGGTGGGAGACCCTATATAAAGATTGTAAGGATTATTGCAAGGTTTGTGATCAGTGTCAACATCTTGGGAAACCAGGAACAATAAGAGGAGATGCCATTAAGGTAGATTCCTAGTGCATAACCATTTGAGAAATGGGTTATAGATTTTGTGCATCCTATTTCACCATCCACGCGTAGAACTAGATCACACTTTATCATCACTTACACAGACTATTTGACAAGGTGGGAAAAAGCATCACATACAAAGGATTTTATAGTAGTTACAACAACTAGGTTTTTATCGGAGAATACTATTACAAGGTATGGATGTTATTTAAGTTTGACTAGTGATATGGGCACACACTTTTTGAATGAGACAATCAAAATTTTATTGGATGAATTCATGATTGGACACCATAAAACTACACCCTATCATCCTCAAAGTAAGATGGGACTGTTGAGGCTTTTAACAAAATTTTGAGCCAGACATTGAAAAAAATATGTGATGTTGGAAGCAAGGATTGGTATGATAAAGTATCTACATTAATTTTGGTGTATCAAGCAATCTATAAAAGTTGAACAAAGCCACACCATTTCAGTTAGTGTTTAGAGAACAAGCATTTCTTCCTATGGAATTCATGTTACCTTCTTTATGTATTGTACATGCTGGAGGTCTAGCTGATGAGTGTAGTCAATTTTATTCCCACTATAAGAGGAAGGAATCCCATGCATGTCAACCTATCACCCAGCAAAAGCTAAGAACTCACCCAAGGCACGCGAGGGTGCCGAGTCTCTCTTTTATGTGATTTTTTAGTGGGAAGCATTCATCAATGATTAGTATAGGAGTATTCAGGAAAGATGTTTAGAAATACAAGGATTATAGGGCTCGGGATGACCTCTAGATCCTTGTAGTTTCTTTAGACTGTGTGTTTTAAAAGACTCCATAACACATAATATAAGAGAAAGAAAGATAAAACCATTCATTCATAACATGAAAGGAAAGAGAACTTCTATGAATGAAATATACATGAAACCCATTGATATTCATATCTAATTGCAATAGGTAACCTCATTTTATTCATTGTTTCATTACAAAGATCCATAAAGGGCAGAATGCAGTGATGCACATCACTAGGCTTGTATAACTATGCAAAAATAGAAAAGAAATTACAATGTTGAGCTCAGTACATCAGAGCCCCTCTCGTAGTAATCCTACAAAGCTTTACCCATGTTATCTCTCTGTGTGTATCTCTCCTATCTTCTCCTCTTATGTCTATATCTTTTTCTTGGTCTACAAGAACTTGTATTTATCACCTTCCCGCACTACCAACTCGCCTTATCGCACCCTCAGATCCATCACCAAGTGTCGAATGTGGTCCTTCAGTGAGCATGTTTCCTCAGGCCTAAGCTCTCCACTCCATCTCATGATGGTCTTCTAGAAGATTCCTTTACTGGCATGCTCTTTCCTAGGCCACCTATTGTCAGGATGGCATGTTATCCGTGTGCAACCAATCACGCTTTTCACGTGTTCTACCTTTGTTGCTTGAATCGGCTAAGTCCTGAACCTCCTTTAGCATGCCATGCACTATTTTATTCCTTGAGCCTTTTCTCTTATGTGCCTTTTTCCTTTCGTGCCATCCTCAGAATCGGGGTCCCGCACACCCATGCACCTTCATACTTAGTCAATATTTTAGGGGCCCATCATCACCCCATGCTACGCCTGTTCTCCGCCCTCGAAAACATTCTACTTGACCAAGGTGCAAGTTGGTTCAATGGAACCAAGATGTAGATAAATATTACAAAGATGAATAAGGAATGAAAGAATAGGGGAAAGAATGAAGAATGGGGGAATTAAACCAAAAGGCTGGGGAAGTCCTTCCACAAGACTACCTCCAACTTATTCCATGTATTGACCTCGTTCTGCGCCTTTTGATAGAGGTCACCAACTAGGAGGTTTACCTCATCAAAACTTAGGCCAGCTCCCTGGGCACCCAAAGTGTCCACAATTTGTTCCATATATTTACCTAGGTCTGTGAGCTTGTCCATTCTCCTGGTAATTTGAGGATATATTTCCTTCATTTTGTCTTGGTTGAGCCCCTTAGTGCCTCAATCTCCTCGGATCTTCTTTCTACTTCCGCCTTAGGACTCTATCCCGCTCCGCCTTGTTTCCTTTATTCTTTTCTAGAACTCTTTCAGCTCTACTTGAGTGTGGCGACCAAGGAGCTCACCACCTTATCTCTATCCGTGCATGTGTCATATGTGGCCTCAAAAGATTGGGAATCAACCTTTACATTTGTGAGAACCTTACTATAAGTGGAAACAAGTGCATATCACCTTTAACCAGTCCTCCTTCAGAAAACGACTAATTCCTCTCTGATTCTAATGCCAAGGGTTGCCTCTCCATGGTGAGGATTCGTGTTAAGTCTTCTAGGCATTCAAGTGTTGATGCATACCTCTGGGGGATAAACATTAGATCTAGGTGCTTCAAAATGATGGAACATTTTCTCGAATATACTTTCTAATAAACCTCATACACCTTTGCCTTTTCCTCCTTGAACTCGCATCTTAGCTGTGCTCTAATTAATTCCTCCTATTTTAAGCTTCTAGCCACCTTAGCCAACTCTTCCTCCTTCTTAGCCAACTTTCCCTCTAAATCCCTTATGTTGTCGTTCCGCGTGAATAGTCTTGCCTCTATTTCCACCGTGACCTTGTTTAGAGCATTACATACTTGCTCGTCTGTGAGATCCTAGGAATTTACTAAGGGGTTGTCTCCCTTAGACTCTAAAAGTGTGATAAGAACCTTTTGGCAGACTTCAAAGTCTAGCTCATCGACGTGGGATTAAAATGCTCAAGAAAGCATCTTCTTGGTCCCAGCTACACGCCCTCCTTCTCGAATGATCCCATGGCTATAAGTCTTTTGGTGGGTATCATTCTCTAGAATCGTGCATGTAGTACCTTCCTTGAGTCATCCACATAGCCCATTATCTGCCTCTATTCTACATCCAGAGGTCTTCTACCCGAGCACGTACCTTTGGGGAAGCTGACTGTCAGAGTGGGGCCTCCTAGGCTATCATGTCCCTTTTCACCGCTCTCTTCCCTCCCTTCCTTTAGCACTATGTTTGTGCTCGCTCTAATTCCTGGTCTATAAGGATCTTGAGCATCTTCTTCACTTCTCGCTCTGCCACTTCGTTATCTACTCCTTTGTAAAATCTGTGGCTCTCTATCCCTCGACATCCCTCTCATCTGCCCTTGTATCTTCAAGTGCCTTCATCTCCTTGTGTGCCTTTCCGCCGTGCGAATATGAACTCTTGCTTTTCTTCTCCACTCTCCTCCTCTCGAGTCATAGACACTAACTATGCAAGGTTCCAAAGGTTCCTTGTCTTTTTCTGGCTCTTTCTCCTCATTGCCACCCTCTTCACTCTCATCCTCTCCTTCTCCCAGATATCTCTCCATGTTGTCAGTCACCTCCAAGTCAGCTTCTTCATCTACCTTCTGCTTCTTCTTAAGAGGTTGTTCTGGTCAGGAGATTCTACCTTCTCTTCTTCCTCTTGTGACTCCTCTAAGGTGGTGGGTTGTTCAGAACCTCTACTTCTGGCATCTTCTCCTTTACTGGGGACTTCTTCCTCCGAACATAGGTGCTTGGCTTGGCGCTTGTAGAAGGCATGCTCACTATCTGAGTAGTTGGTACACTTGGTGCTCCTTCCTCTCCTCTGCCCCTCTTCTTAGACATTGGCTTCTTCATTCCCAAGGGGTCTTCAAGTATGGATATCTCATCCACCAAGTATGTGCCATTTTCAAATTTTGGCCTTATGTGCACGTATACGTGTGCCATGGATCCTCCAGCAATAGGAAGTGTTATTGGTCTAGTCATGTGGATCTCGTGTGACACGTACTTTTCCATGTACGTGTGCTTACCTCTAGGATAGTTCAGTTTCTTCCTCATATCTCTGTGTTCCTGGTCTAACTTTCCTAGCTCCAACCTTAGCTTTTTTATTCTTTAAATATGTTCACTCCCGCTTGGAAGTACTGGGTAGTGAATGCAAAAGGGAGCTTACACCAAGGGGTCCATGATTCATCAACAATTTTAAACTTGCCCAAGAAATAGTGTTGGTACATCGTGAACTCAACTTCTCCTTATGTGGCTATTGGGAGTTGTTTGAGATCCTCCACTCCACCCCGAATGCATTTCTCAAGCGCGTATACCATTTTTTGAGTCTCACTTTTAGGGATATGTCATTTTATCACATGCATACTTTTTTACCCTCTTCACGGGTGAAGTGTCTTCAGCTGGCTATTCCCACACAAACTTATCTGGTGCATCCGACACTCCAACTTCTTCAAATAATATGGTGAGTAGGACATTGCCAAAGAGGATCCTATCCCCTTCCTTTGCACACTTTACAATTTCCTCAGCAATGTATGTGGACACATTGTAAATAGTCCCCTCTACAATCTTCCTGTAGACATGCAGTCATGGCTTGTTGACTTGCATCCACCTTTCTCGGCCATTCCATTTCATTACCAGGTGCATGGCCATCCTCATAACTGGGTCCTTGATGTATGAGATATCATAATACCATTACCCTTTCTTGTAGGCATACTTTGTGATGGTCTTCTGAATAGCTTCCTTGTTGCCAAGGTCACCTTCTAGGCTATCTCCCTCGTATATGAGGCTTGTAAACTATGTAATCAATTAGGGAGTTACACATATCTTATGCCTAACAAAGTGGAACTAGTCCTCGTGCACCTGAGACATCAATCACTAGTACAAGTGATCTAGCTTCACAAAATAAGAAAACTCATAGAGTTGCAACAACCTTCCTCTCGCCAGCTTGACCTTCACATCATCATTGTAGATAGGAAACCCTTCAGGTGTTTGCTTGTTGGTTGGGCGTACCAGTTATAATGTCATTTATTTTTCTATAGTGCTGGTGTGGTGATTATAGTCACTGATTGGTATGTTCCTCAAATGGGATTCCCATTCCTTTCCCATCATCACTTTGTCAGGGTACTGCATTTCTACATACCATTCTTTGTTTGTTTCCACCTCGGGTTCTAGTTGTTTAGCCTTTGCTTTGCCCTTCCCTTTCTTGGGTGCCATGGTTGAGGTAATTGTATTACTCCAGTCCTCTCCTTGTTACTCTACTTTCCTTCTCCCAACCTTTGATCTCAGATCCATGATATAAATCTCCTAAACCTGTGCCCTAGTTTGTTGAACCCTAACTTGATAAATTCTTCACAAAACAACGTCTTTTCACTTCGTTCCAAGCCCGTGTAATTCCTTCCTTCTAGTTCGCAATCTCAAATTGGCTCTTTATTTTTTTGATCACATAGATCTTCTCTCTGATCAAATCTGAAAAATTCCTAGCTTATATCTTTCGCTTATATCTCCAACTCTTCATTTTCACAAAGTAAAATGAGAGTGCCCCGACCCTCTATTTATAGTTTTTCCTTTTTTTGGTCATTAAATGCTACTTTACTTACCCCATACTTTTTCATTTAATGTGGATTTTTAAAACAAAACTTGTCTTCAAGTGCCTTTACTCATGCGCCCTTCCTATGTAAAAACTCCTCCAACCTTCTGGCACACAACCAAACCAACCTAACAGGAGACTCTTATGCGTGCTCAGCCCACACCGAAGGCACTTCTTCTATCCAGATTCTTGCTTTCACCTACCTCATGTTACTTTAAATGTACTTCATTTTCCTTTGTATGTGGGATCTATGAGTAGCTTTACCCTGGCACCAACCATTCTATCTTTTCTCTTCATCTCTCTTTTAACCGGGCTACTCAACAAGGCTCTTCAACACAACTTCCTTGGTACTTTTAATCACGCGCTTCTTCACTTTTCTCCACCCCACACTTAAATGATGCATGGTCCTCTACACACTCATAAATTATCCAAAAAAATAGCAATAAGGTTACCAGCACCCGAGGCGTAAAACAAAACAACAACGCAAAGGGAAACATAAGGAAAATAAAAATGCGTAAGGGAAAATTCTAGACTAACTGGAAAAATTACCTTATTTACAAACACCAAGAAGACTTATTTATAGTAGGGCTTCAGCCTACTACCATTGAAGTGTCCAGGAAACTTCGTTCCATCCAATGCTTGTAATTGGCATGCGCCCGAATCAAGGATGTACAAGATTGTGTAGGGACCTAACCAATGGAATTTCAACTTCCCAGGATGGCGCAAAAATTTAGAATCATACAGTAACACCATTTTCCCAACCTCAAAATTCTTGTTTCTAATATGGTGATCATGCCAAGCCTTTTTCTTTTCTTTTTCCACTGTTTGGCTCCAACGGGCAAGTGATCGTCTCTCATCTAGTTTCATTAGTTCATCAATTCTTTCTTCTAGCGCTTGTTCATTAGCTAATCCTCCTGTTATCAGTATTCACAGAGAAGGTAACATAGATTCAACTGGAAAAATAGCTTCCACACTAAACACTAATTAAAAAGGCATGGATTTATTTAGTCTTTTATATGTAGTCCTGTAAGCCCATAAAACTGTTGATACCTTGTCATCCTAATCCTGTCTTCCAACATCATAGATCTTGGTCAAGGTATGACTTAGTATTTTGTTGAATGCTTCCGTGGTTCGATTTTCTTGTGGATGGTAGGGCGTAGTATTATGATGAGCCACCATGAACTCAGATAGTAGGATCCTCATGGTCTCATTTAGAAAATGCATACCCCTATCACTGGTCAAACTCAAAGGGCATCCATACCTTGTGATAATGTTCTCCCATAGGAACCTTGCTGCCATTACTGCCATGTAATATTTAGTTGGGGTTTCTTCCGCCCACCTTGTGAGATAATTTGTGCAAGTGATGACATAATGTGACCTAGTCCTACGCGCTACCAGTGTAATAGGTCCTACAAAGTCTATCACCCCCTTTTCAAAAGGCTCCATGCTAGGAATAGGACACAAAGGAATTTAATCTCTCCTTCCTAGTCTACTAATGCACTAATAGTGGTCACATGCTTTACAATAATCTCTATAATCCATGTACAAGGTTTCCCACCATAAACCTGCCATTAAAATCTTATGCGCAATGGCATCACTTGTGTAATGCCCACCCACACTTTCTCCGTGTACCTCTTCCATGATGGATAGGCATTCATGTTCTAATACACATCTGTGTAAAAATTCATCACGTCCCAATTTGTATAAGTCTCCACTAATCAAAATGTAGGGTGCAACGCATATGGCTAACTAATTTTTCTCCAATGCCTTCATTCCATCTGGTGCCACACCTTCTTTTAAACATACAACAATCTCTTCCAAATCCAAGGGTGCACACTACAATCTAAATTTTTTTACGTATGCCATTGTTTCCTCAATACTTTACGTTTCCTCTCTTGAATCAATTCTTGACAAATGATCAAAGTTGAAAATTGCTTTTTCTGGGTTTCACTACAATGGTGAACTCAAACTCTTGAAACAACAATACCCATCGACATATGCGCCCTTGAAGAACGGGCTTGTTTACTAAATACTTTAATGCCATGTGGTCGGTGTAAAATACAAAGGGTATTACCAGCGGATAATGTCAAAATTTGAAAAGTGCATAGATCATTGACAATGCCTCGTGTTCAGTTGTGGTATAATTCTACTCTACTGGTGTTAACTTCCTACTTGCGAAACAAAGAGGAAGATCAACAATCCCCTCACCTGGTTGTGTAAGTACTACTCTAATGGAAATTCCTGAGGCATCTACATGGACATGGAAAGGCTTGTCCCAAGAGGGAAATAGAAAAATAGGCACAGTAATAAGCCTATCTTTTAATGTATCAAATTCCCTCTAATGCGCCTTTCCCCAATGGAAGGTACTTTTGTGTCTAAGCAACTCCTCTAAATGCGTGGCGATCTTGGCATACCCCTTAATGATTTTTTTGTAATATCCCATATGCCCAAGGAATCCACACACTGCACTCTATCGAGTAGGTTCCCTTAACCTCACCATAACTACAACCTTAGTGGGATCTACTAGCAAGCCCTCCTTACAAATGATATGCCCTAATAAAGTCCCAAAGGGTCTAGTAAACAGACACTTCTTAATGTTGAGGGATATCCTCAACTACCTACACCTTTCAAACATTAATCTCAAGTTGTCACAATGGTCCTTAACCAGACCATATACTATCCAATCATCCAAGTAAACCTAAAGAAACTTATGAATGAAGTCTTGGAATGCTTGCACCACTATGCATGAAAAGACAAAGCAGGCATATTTTTCAACCCAAAGGGCATGACTGTATATGAAAAAATTCCCCACTCGGTGGTGAAAGTTATCTTCTCCTAGTCCTCCTTTGCAATCCGGACTTGGTGGTATCCTGAAAATCCATCCGTAAAGGAATAGATTTCACGCCCAATGACTCCTTCCAGAATCTCTTTAGTGAAGGGGGTTGGAAATGGATCAATGACAAAAACTGCATTTAATTCCCTATAATCCACACAAATTATAATCCACCCATCCTTCTTGATGCTAATTACCATCGGACTTATCCATTTTGATTCTTCTACTACCTCAATGATCCCAGAAGCTATCATCTTATCTATCTCCTCCTTAACCTTCACATGTAAGTTGGGATTCATCCAGTAGGGCCTTTTTCTAACCAGGCATGCACCTTCCTTTAGTTTTATCCTCATCTCCCCCAAGGAATGGTGGATGCCTTTTAACTCATGGTACTCGCACAAAAATAAATCCTTGAATTCATGCAATAGATCAATGATATTTGATACTCCCTTCTCCATCATATAATCCCTAATAATAGCTTCCGTAGGTTCTTCTCCTGAACCAATGTTAACCTTCTTTGTCTTTAAAGGCTCATGGTAGGCATGCGCATGAGCATCTGCACTACCCACCACTTCACGCATCCCCACAGAATGGCTAACATTTAAAATCTCTGGTTCCTCTCCATCAATCACATATACTAACTTTCCCTTTTCCTTTTCCAAACACATGTGCTCAAGCTGGGATTATTCTATTTCTTCAATCTCTTCAAGTGCACCCCTAATCTTAGTTCTCCATAGTAGTTCTAATGCCCATCTTCCATTTTGGCACTATCCCCCATTATAAGGCACATGATACCTTGCAAGGCCTTATCAACCAATGGTTTGGTACTCTGATACTTGTTATCCTGTAAAATTGACAAGGGAAATTCTACAAGTAACCCTACCAAATTTTGTTCTAGTCCCTCGTCGTGGACCCCTCTGCGTTCGGAACGTTGCAAGGTCCCTTTCGGGAAATCTAGTTCTCCGAACTTAGCCATTTTGGTACCTTTTGGGTGGGCGCACCTTTTATCTATGTTACACATAGTTTACATGTGCCCCCTTCATTTCCTTTGGTGCACTATTTTACGTGTCGACACATGTTTTGGTGCACCTTCCCGTGATGCGCCATTCTTGCATGTGCCAAGGCGCATGTGCCTTCATGTTGACACATTAATTGTTGCGCCGTGTTTTGGTGCGCCAAAGGGCACATGAAATGGAGTGTTGACAGTCTTAAAATTGTGCCAAAGGTGCAAGTATCCCCATGTTGACACGCATTTATCCACGCCAAAGGGCACACCGATTTTACTGTCGACACATGTTTTGGTGCGCCTCTTGAAAAAGTGGTTGGCGCATTTATTGCACCTTTTCCTATATATAAGCACATCCGCCCTATCACTTTCACCAATTAGAAAAACATGTGATTAACTTTTATTCCTCTACACTGTCAAGCATGCCTGTCATCCTATATATTCACCTCTCACATATATTCTATATATTCAGGTAAGTGGTCCTTGTTACTCTATTTTTGGTTTTGTTGTTGGTTGTTTGTTTGTGTGGTAGGATAGATGGATCTATGAAACCATGAAAACTCCTCTTGCTGATCCTTGTTTTTCCCTCCCAAGCTCTTCCTCCTGTTTCTAGATCTACTGGTAAGGAGGGCTCTGCCTCAAAATCACCTAGACCTCTTTGTTGTGCCCCTTCACCATCTATAAACCCTGAAAAGAGGCTTAAAGGATCACAAATCTATCAGAGATAGAAGACTTTAAAAACATTTCCAAAACTACGTTTTCTACCCTTTGGTGCAATCACCATCCTTGCAACAGGAAGCACAGTCACGCCAATGGTGCACTGAACTTGAGTGCAACACGCTTAATCCCCGCACCTTGTGAAAACCAAGTAAAACACATGAATGGCACAAGTACACCTTGCCTCCATGCAACACCAGCATTACTTGCGCCAAGTATAAAACTGCGTAAATGGCGTAGGCGCATCCCCTCTTACAGTAACACAATGTCATGCAAACCTTCCCTGCACCACGCCAAACTCCCCTTTTGTGCACATAAAGCCTATGTTACATGCATCAACCCTGTGCCCTTCAGCGCACCAAAGTTCCATGTAACATGAAAAATATATGTTCCCTTCGGTGCACCGAAGTTCCATGTAACATGAAAAATATATGCACCATTGGCGCATCCTATCCCCATGCAACATGAAAATTATTTGTGCCCAGTATAAACATATATGAATGGCGTAGGTGCACTTCTGCTTACAACAACAAAAATGTCATGTGCAGTGTTCATGCACCGCGCCTTTGGCACTAATTTGTCCCTTATTACACCCTCCTTCCGTGTGCCATACTATTAACCCCGTGCTGAAGTGTTCATGTGCCCTGTGCCCTGAGACCTTAAAATTGTTAACGCATCTTCCTTCTGTCAATGCTTTAATGGGAGATCTAATAGCTGACATGGATTTTCTGTGTTGGGTTTCGCTTCTTCTTCTTACAGATCAGCAATTGAATTCAAATCCACATATGACTACATCAAGCAAGAGACCAACCAAGTCTAAGGGTAAAGCCAAGCTTACAGAGAGGCTGGAAATGAATATGCCAAGCTCCTAGAAAGGCTCATGGATGAACATGAAACTTGTGAAGTTATCAGCAATTGCCACAAGGATCCTACTCAGGATCAACTTCAGCCCATGATTAGCAAGTTCATGAAATATCGGGCCCAGTTTAACATCACTTCTCCCGAGCAACAAATGTAAGTAGGACACTCTCTTTTTGGCCACGAGATGATGATGAATAGTCTCCTTCCTCTCGATATTCTTCTTTTCATAAATATCTAAGAGTATGTTGGCATAAACGATGACATCATCCATGTTGCACCATGGGATGATGTCATCCACCGAGTTGCCAAAAGTCAACATTTGACTTTTAGATATTATGTAACTAGGTGGTTGGTTTGCTTTTGCCTTCTTTCCTTCTCTTCTTCTATAAATACTTGAATACATGTTGTATTCATGGGGTGGATACTTTTTAGATGAAAAATAGAAGTAAGAAGAAAAGGCTTTGAACCTTTTGTAACATAAACAAATATTAATACAATATTTAGACTTTGTGTTGAATATTTGTGTTTTACATCGACCTTTCTTATGTTAGATCCGTATGTTTGTTCTGTTGAATCTACTTCTACTTTACTGTCATTTATTCATTAGTATTGCTTTGTTTGTCTATGTGAGTAAGTTCACTCTGCATTACTACCAAACTTAAAACATAGACCCTCCGACCTTTCTACTTTGGAATTCATTTCTTTTCTCCCTTCGAGATCTTTCCTTATCTCCCCACCTTGTTTCTTTCCCTTCTTCTATAGTTGGAAATACCTCACCGGGATGAGATCCCAACCCCGAAGGGCAGAATATTGTGAGACTTGCATGCATTCCCGCCGGAGAATAGTAATAAACCAGTTTCACTCACTTTGACTCAAAGAGGGGCTATGCCCTTGCACACTGTTGGCTTGTCTATCTATAGATCTGTCCACCTGAAATTTTTTCGAACCAACAGTTTTTGGTGACTCTTTGGGATCGAATAGATCTAATGCAGATCTATGATAGTGGTGTGTTTGAAAATTAAGAAAAAGTCAAAAATCACTACCTGTTTGCAAATTTTAACTTTTGTTCAAAATCCAAAATTTTTGGTAAAAGTGACCCAAACTAAAAAATTTCTTCAGAGGTCCATAGATCTAGGCTAGTTAGAGATCTTTAGTTCACTGAGTTTTTACAAAAATCTGTATTTTTCCGTAGATATGAGTTTTGACAGTTTACCAAAATTTTCAAACTCTTTAAAAAGTCAACTCTAGATCTGAAAATCAGCCTACTAAGTTTCGACCATCATTTTATCCTCGTTAATCTTTGCCATAAAAACCGCAATCGGTTGTTGAAAGAGGGATAAAATTAAATATTAGAAAAGAGCATACTGCTGATTTTTGCTAGAAAATTCAAAAAATCAGCAAGTGCAACCAAATTTTTTTTTAGGATTTGCTTCAAAATATCGCAAATCTAGAAGGTACACTAGTAGGTGAACCATTCACTCGTAGCAAGAGAGCTCATGGAGAAGTTGATCCTACTTTTGATCTACTTCAAAGGCACAACTTCAGTGTTACACCAGCACGCTTCTCGTTGCTAAGCTCAGTTGACCGGTCATCCAGGAGTGTCTCACCTCCACGAAGGAAGTAGCTCTCACAAAGAGCATCCACATCACTTTTGCGGCGCTTTACTGCTCAGTGGGACCATCCTCCCAGCACACATTCTTTTTCCATCCGTTCAAATGGTAGTACACGTGGGGAAATGCTATGGGCCCTTTGGCTCTACCACATCCTATTCACATGCTCCCACATGGAAACCGAAAGAATTTTCCTAAATTTGATGGGAGCGGGAACCAAAGCACTGATTCACATATATCTGCATTCATCATGTCATGTAGTATCCTAGATGTGACCCATGAAGATGTGTCAGTTCACCTTTTCCTGGAGACCTTGCAAGGACCCGCTGCGGAATGGTTTCAGCATTTTCCGGCCGGATCTATTACCAGTTGGGCCACCTTGCGAACTACATTTGAAGAAAGGTATAAGCCTTCCGAGGACGCATTTGCGTTGTTGTCAAAGATCACTCATTTAAAGAAGGAGGTCAATGAAACTATGCGTGATTTCATTGCCCGTTTCAATTCACTGATCAATCGAGTGCCACTTGCCATGCTTTGCCCACACCGAGAAAATCGAAGTGTTTCTTCGTGAACGCCATGAGCTCAAAAGTAAGTTTCTTAATCCTACAAGAACAATTCGCTACTTTGTTTCTCGCCAAGTTGTGACCATACGAATTGAAGATAACTTGCTAATATCTAGCGAATTAAAGCGAGAGCCATGCAAGCCGAAAGTTTTAGCTCCTTCTCCGCCACTTCATCCGATCCAACATTCCAGAAGATGGCAAATGACCGCTCGCATTAAAAAGTAGCTAGATCAAAGCTTCTCGGCCGTTCAGACGGGATATTCCATGGAGGAGATTTACTTATAACAACGTCTCACAAAGGCCCCACCTACCCCCGGCTACTCCACGGTTGGCGCTTAAAGCCCCTCCCGGTCACAGATTTAGCTGAAATCGAAGAGGAGCAAAATTATGAAGAACCTTCATCACCAGGTGAAGATGATCAAGATGTCGGTGAACCGACTGGTGACTCTACTATCGGGTATATGGAATTTGATGAGGAAGAATTTGACGAAGAGGAGGGTACCCAAGGATATGCAAGTAGATAGTCATATGCTATTTTCACCCGCTCACAAGGAAAAGAAGCAGAAGTGGCTGCCAATATGCAAAAAGAGAAGACTATGTCACACACGCCTCCAATCATTGTAAAAAGAGGTAATCCCCTTCCTGCTCAGCCTGTTACTAAGTCTTTTTCAAAGAAATATTTTCTCCTATCTCCCCTCCAAATCAGCCCTCTCATATTCCTATCAAGACCAGTAATCCTACCCTACCATTGTGAAATGAAGGACTCATTCCTTCACCCGTGCAACCCTTGGCCGAATTTTACATAATTGATCATGCTAAAAAGACCAAGATCCAAATGTCCAAGGTGAGTATCTTCATCAAACCCCAAGTAGCTTGCGAGGTTGGTGAATAAATCTAAAGCCAAGATGTCATAACTACTCAGGTTTCCATGAAGGGAATCCTTTCTACTCCTCCTACGTCTCACATAAATGTTGCCTCAACTTCGCGTCGGAGTAAAATAGAAACTTTATATCTCTCCCTCTTAGTCAATGGCCACAAACTAAGCAACTGCATAATTGATTCAGGGGCTTCCGATAATGTCATGCCGGAAAAAGTAGCCCATGCTCTGGGCCTCACCCTTACCAAGCCTTTTGGCAGATGTTACTCCTTGGAAACCAAATAGGTTCCGCTGATCGGTCAAATCAAGGACGCTCAGTTCACATTTGCGGCGTTCCCAGAGAAAAGAGTAAAGATGACCGTCCTTGTTGCCGATATTCCGGCAGCATATGGAATTCTACTAGGAAGGAGCTTTTGCAGTGAAGTTGGAGGGGAGATTCATATGGATTGGTCTAAGGCTAGGATTCTGTCAAAGGTATAATGTAAACATTGGAGCCAGAATCTCAAAAGAAGTACTTGGTAACTAACTCCGATGATCCCAAAGCCCAAATTCTCTTCGAATCATCAGGGATGGGAAACTATTTCTTGTCTACCAAGTTTGACAAGATGGATGTCCTCATCCAAGCAAAGGATCTTAACAAGATCTGGACTTTATAGTTTGACGGCAGCTGCGCAACTAGTGGGTGCAGGCGCTGGAGCCGTGCTAATATCTCCCGAAGAGGAGATTATTCCTCTCTCTTTCAAGTAAAAATTTTTCAACACAAATAATACTGTTGAGTATGAATCTTTGCTACTTGGTATGCAAGCCGCAAAGGAAAGAGGAATCAAGAATCTGAAAGTACAGGGTGATGCAGAGCTGGTCATAAATCAAGTTAAAAGGATATACCAAGTAAAGAATGAAAGGCTCAGGCATTACCGCAATGTGGTATGGGATAGCATCGAGGAGTTTGATAATTTTTCAATAGAAGCTATCCCAAGAGCTCAGAATGACATGGCCGACTCATTAGCCATCTCAACATCCCTCATGCTCCCTCACCCAGGTTTGAAAATGGACATATATACCATTGAGGTAGTTTTCCACCCAAGCGTGCCGGATAATTCTCAGCACTAGTAGGTATTCAATGATGACAATCAACTTATTGCCTTCCTAGAAAAGGCAGAAAATTTCAATGAGCTTCATTTTGAAGGATCCACTTCTACATGCCGTGAA
Source organism: Taxus wallichiana var. yunnanensis (assembly GCA_018340775.1). Lineage (NCBI taxonomy): Eukaryota > Viridiplantae > Streptophyta > Pinopsida > Cupressales > Taxaceae > Taxus > Taxus wallichiana. Next base: position 411,430,177 of record CM031234.1, on the reverse strand, counting down.
TCTGTTACTGATCAAGATGGTGATTCAAAAGGAAGTGATGGCATATGTCAGCTCAAAGGAAATAAAATCCCGAAAGGTTTGGTTTCCCTAGAGTGGTTGTTCGACAGGCATGATCATTTTTTCAAGAAGAAAAGGCGAGATGATCCTAACTCCTCCCCAGAAACCGAACCGGTCAATTTAGGTTCGGTAGAACATCCGCAGTTTGTGAACATTAGAAAATGTTGCACACCCGAAGAGAAGCGGAAATTCGTCAAGTTGCTAAAGAAATACATGGATGTATTGGCATGGTCCTATGCTGATCTAAAGTCTTTCAAGCCAAAGGACATCCAACATGACATCCCGTTGAAAGAGGATGTCAAACCCTTTCGCCAGAAGTAGAGACACTACAATCCTAAGATCTCAGGTACTATCCAGGCTGAAATTCAGAAAATGCTAGATGCACGGATCATTTTTCCTATCCATCATAGTACTTGGGTGGCAAATATTGTGCCAGTACGTAAGAAGAATGGTGAGATACGCATCTGCGTAGATTTTCACAACCTGAATCAAGCATCCTTAAAGGACAACTACCCACTTCCCATAATGGATCAGGTTCTGCAAGCAGTGACTAGATCAGAAATGCTATCCATGCTTGATGGTTTTTTTGGCTACAATCAGATTGAATTCTCACCCGAAGACCAATTTAAAATAGCATTCACTACCCCTTGGGGTACATTCACCTACAGCAGGATGCCTTTTGTTCGACCAACGCTGGTGCTACTTTCCAGAGGGCAATGGACTTTGCATTCAAAGGCATGATGGGGAAGGTCATCGTGGTTTATTTGGATGACTTAACTGTGTTCTCTAAGCAGTGAAATGATCATTGTGATCATTTGGAGAAAGTATTGATTAGATGCCGAGAGCATGGGATTTCCCTTAATCTGAAAAAGTCTATTTTTGGAGTCACAGAAGGAAAGTTACTAGGAAACATTATAAGCAAGGAAGGGATGAAGATAAATGCCAAAAGGGTTAAGGCTATTAAGATCCTTACTTTACCTACAAGAAAGGTCAGCGTTCACTCTTTCTTTGGGAAGGTGAACTTTCTCAGGCGCTTTGTTCCTGACTTTGATGAAAAGACTCACCACATATCAAACATGATGAAAGGATTACCAACTTTCCGATGGAGCGAAGAAGGAAAGAAGTCATTCGAGGATATAAAAGCCTCCGTTGCTCATGCACCAGTCCTGGTATGTCCTGATTTCTCCAAAGATTTTATCATGTACAACTATGCATCTGAGCATACCATATCGGCTATCTTGATGCAAAAGAATTTTGAGGATGTTGAATCCCTGATTGTGTTTATGAGCTCTCCTCTCAAGCCTCATCAATTAAAGATGTCCTAGTTGGAAAAGCATGCCTTCGCCATGGTCAAAGTAGTCAAGAACTTTAGGTATTACATTCTAAATTCTCATACAATGGTATTGGTTCCTGACACGGTAGTCAAGTCCATCCTAACTCAACAGGAGTTAGGGAGTTTGCGAGGAAATTGGATCGCAAAATTCCAGGAGTATGATCTAGATATAAAGCCAACCAAGCTAGTAAGAGGCAAGGGCCTATGTCAGCTTATGGCTGAAAACCAAGGTTCAGAAGACCCTGACGGAAAAGATGATTGCGCCAATGGAGCACAAAGCCAGCTGGAGAAAGCTGATTCACTACCTATGGTTCTATTTGTCGCGACCAGCGACGAGTGGTATTCGATATTGCTTTCTTTCTCACCTATGGTGAATGCCCAGCTCATCTAACTACAAAGGAGAAGCACACTATAAAGCTCGGAGTAGCGGATATGTCATCCGGGATGACAATTTATACAAATGCGGAATAGATGGTGTCTTCTTGTGATGTGTTGACAAGCAATGGTAGGTAAAGTTACTTGAGAGTTTTCATGATTCAGCCTATGGTGGCCATTTCTCCTCTTCTATGATGGCACACAAGATCATCCGGGCAGGTACTATTGGCCGATGCTGTTCCAGGATACAACCACTTGGGTAGCAAAGTGTGAGCCTTGCCAGCAATTTGTTGGTAAGCCAAAATTGATTGCTTTTCCCCTCAGGCCAGTCATCATTGATGAACCATTCAAGTAGTGGGGAATCAATTTTATCGGTGCACTCAATCCCCAATCAAGTGCCGGACATAGTTATGTCCTAACAACAATAGATTACTTCACCAAATGGGTTGAGGCCATACCTGTCAAGCATGCCACTTCCGAGGTTGTTTACAGTTTCATCAAGGAAAATATCATTGTCAGATTTGGCATTCCAAACAAGATTGTTGCGATAACACTTCCAACTTCTCTTCATGGAAGTTGTTAGTTTTTCTATGAATACGGGATAACCTTGGCTCAAGCCTCGATTATTACCCCTGTGGAAATGGTCGGGGTAGAATCCAGTAATAAACACTTAGTGACCATCATACGGAAGCTAGTTGATGAGAATCAACGAATGTGGCACAAGTCACTATACGACGATATGTGGGCAGACCGCATTACTCCCAAGAGGTCTCTTGGCATGTCACCTTTTCAAGTGTTATATGGAATCGACGCCTTGCCTTCCCATTTCTACAGAGCTTCCCACTCTGCGCTTGGCATGAGCAATCAAAGATGAGACTTTCTGAAATTATCTTGAAAAGAGGATCATGTATCTAGCAAAGCTCAAAGAAAAGAGAGTAAGAGTGGTCGACAGGATCACCAAACATCAGAATCAGGTCAAGAGACTATTCGATAAAAAAGCTAAGCAAATGGAGTTCCAGGTGGGAGACCTTGTCCTTTTGTGGGACAAACGGAGAGAGTCGAAGGGCATGCACGGGAAATTTGATTCTCTATGGAGAGGGCCTTTCAAGATCAAACAAATTAATGGAGAAAATATCTTCTATCTCTCTAATCTGGACGGAACTGAGCTCTTGCTTCCCTATAGTGGGCAGCACCTCAAAATATTCAGGAAGTAGAGCTTGCTCTCTTCTTTGTATAGTTTACTTTCTATCGTGTATTTTCTTTCTGTTGTGTGTTTGCTTTTGTCCTCGCCCTTGTTTTTGACTCTCTGTAACCCAATGGATAGGCACATGAAAATCTAGGATTCTCTACCCTTGAGTCTCGCTCAAAGATAGTCCCTAGAAAGAGCTAGTTGGTATCTTGTAAAATTGATAAGGGCCATTCTATAGGTAACCCTACCAAATTTTGTTCGGTCCTCTTCGTGGACCCCTCTACGTTCGGAACGTTGCAAGGTCCCTTTCCAGGAAATCTAGTTCTCCAAACTTAGCCATTTTAGTACCTTTTGGGTGGGCGCACCTTTTATCTATGTTACGAGTTTACATGCACCCCCTTCATTTCCTTTGGTGCACTTTTTTTTACATGTCAACACAAGTTTTTGTACACCTTCCCATGATGCGCCATTCTTGCGTGCACCAAGGTGCATGCGCCTTCATGTTGACACATCAATTTTTACGCCGTGTTTTGGTGTGCCAAAGGGCACATGAAATGGGGTGTTGACAGTCTTAAAATTGCGCCAAAAGTGAAAGTATCCCCATATTGACATGCATTTATCCATGCCAAAGGGAGCACCATTTTACCTGTCGACACATGTTTTTGTGTGCCACTTGAAAAAGTGGTTGGCAAATTTATTGCACCTTTGCCTATAAATGGGTGCATCCGCCTTGTCACTTTCACCAGTCAGAAAAACACGTGATTAAATTTTATTCCTTTGCACCTGTCAACACGCCTATCATCCGTGTATCACGTTTGTGGACCCAGTTTCACCTCTCACATTCTATATATTCCAGGTAAGTGGTCCTTGTTACTCTCATGTTTTAGTTTTGTTGTTGGCTATTTGTTTGTGTGGTAGGATAGATGGATCTGTGAAACCATGAAAACCCCTCTTGTTGATCCTTGTTTTTCCCTCCCAAGCTCTTCCTCCTCTTTCCAGATCTGTTGGTAAGGAGGGCTCTACCTCAAAATCACTTGGACCTCTTTGTTGTGCCCCTTCACCATCTATAAACCCTGAAAAGAAGCTTAAAGGATCACAAATCTATCAGAGATAGAAGACTTTAAAAACGTTTCCAAAACTACGTTTTCTACCCTTTGGCGCAATCGCCATCCTTGCAACAGGAAGCACAGTCACGCCAATGGCGCACCGAACTTGAGTGCAACACGCTTAATCCCCGCGCCTTGTGAAAACCAAGTAAAACACATGAATGGCGTAGGTGCACCCTGCCTCCATGCAACACCAGCATTACTTGCGCCAAGTATAAAACTACGTAAGAGGCGCAGGCGCATCCCCTCTTACAGCAACACAATGTCATGCAAACCTTCCCTGTGCCACGCTAAACTCCCCTTTTCCACACATAAAGCCTATGTTACATGCATCAACCCTACACCCTTCGGTGCACCGAAGTTGCATGTAACATGAAAATATATGTGCCCTTCTTGGTAAGACCGAAGTTCCATGTAACATGAAAAATATATGCGCAACTAGCGCATCCTATCCCAGTGCAACATGAAAATTATTTTCGCCCAATATAAACACATATGAATGGCACAGGTGCACTTCTGCTTACAACAACAAAAATGTCATGTGCAGTGTTCATGCGCCCTGCGCCCTTTGGCACTAATTTTTCCCTTGTTACACCCTCCTTCCGTGCGCCATAATATTAACCCTGCAGCCTGCAGTGTTCATGCGCCTTGCGCCCTAAGACCTTAAAATTTTTTACTCCTCTTCCTTATGTCAATGCTTTAATGGGAGATCTAACAGCTGACATGGCTTTTCTACGTTGGGTTTCGCTTCTTCTTCTTGTAGATCAGCAATTGAGTTCAAATCCACATATGTCTACATCAAGCAAGAGACCAACCAAGTCTAAGGCTAAAGCCAAGCTTACAGAGGCTGGAAATGAATATGCCAAGCCCCGGAAGGCTCGTGGATGAACGTGAAACTTACGAAGTTATCAGCGATCGCCATAAGGATCTTGCTTAGGACTAACTTCAGCCCATGATCAGAAAGTTCATGGAATATCGGGCCCAGTTTAACATCACTTCTCCTAAGCAACAACAGAAGCAGGACACTCCCTTTCGGCCGCGAGATGACGAAGAATAGTCTCCTTCCTCTCGATCTTCTTCTTTTCATAAATATTTAAAAGTATGTTGGCATAAACAATTACATCATCCATGTTGCACCATGGGATGATGTCATCCACCAAGTTGCCAAAAGTCAACATTTGACTTTTAGATATTTTGTAATTAGGTGGTTGGTTTGCTTTTGCCTTCTTTCCTTCTCTTCTTCTATAAATACTTGAATACTTGTTGTATTCAAGGTGTGGATATTTTTCAGATGAAAAGTAGAAGTAAGAAGAAAAGGCTTTGAATCTTTTGTAACAAAAACAAATATTAATACAATATTTAGACTTTGTGTTGAATACTTGTGTTTTACATCAGACCTTTCTTATATTAGATCTGTATGTTTGTTCTGTTGAATCTAATTCTACTTTATTGTCATTTATTCATCAGTATTGCTTTGTTCGTCTTGTGAGTAAGTTCGGCTCTGTTTACTACCAACCTAAAATATAGACCCTCTGAACTTTCTACTTTGGAATTCATTTCTTTTCTCCCTTCAGATCTTTCCTTATCTCCCCACCTTGTTTCTTTCCCTTCTTCTATAGTTGGAAATACCTATGGGATGAGATCCCAACCCCCGAAGGCAGAATATTGTGAGACTTGCACAGATTCCTGCTGGTAGAATAACAATAAACCAAGTTCACTTTGCTAACTCAAAGAGGGGCTATGCCCTACACACTGTTGGCTCGTCTATCCATAGATCTGTCCACCCGATAGATTTTCAAACAACCAATACTCAAAGGTTTGGATAAGATCATTTGTAAGCTCTTACCAATTCCTTGTTTGGTGGCATGTGTCTCGAATGAATGTACCATGCACGCACATAACCCCGTAGTGTAGAATACAAATTGTGCACCAGAGGGATGGTGGAAAGGCTTCCACATCTTCTCTCCGCACCGTTCACACTCCTAGATATGGAAAGATGTGGGCTCCTTCCCATCGTACTTCTTGATGATGGTGGGTATATTAATTTTAGAAAATATGACAGAGAGAGCAATTCTTACCTCACGCCATTCTAAAAGGCTCTCCTAATGCGTGGCCCACCATTGAACCATGTGTGCCCAAGCAAGACATAACTCAACATCCCTCTTCATTCCTTTTTTTTTTTCCACTGAGCTTCTATTTCATGTAGAAATACCTTAGGGAAGGCTCCTCTGGATTACTTGGGTAGTTCTTTCCCCCCAAGGCATCAAACCATGCGTGGCTTAGTTACCTTGGTCACCAATCCTCTCAACTACCATCCCATTAATTTTTAAGTCCCATGTGCCTAATTATCACATGCCAGGTTGGTGGTATCACTCACTAACTAAGAATACTCAAACTGGATAACCCTCGTTAATAGGGTGTACCATCTTAGGGTCTCTGATTGAGTGCACATAAATTTTGTCCAAAACCTCTTCTCCCAATGGTCCAATGAAGGGTGTTAACTTCCCATCAACTAGGTGTATAATGCCTCACTCCTCTTTGTTCTCAAAATTGATGTACCCTTTGTTGAACCAGAGGTCCACATTGTTCTTGTAACACCAAGGGCACCCAAGTAGTGTTGGGAAATTGTCCACCTCGGTGAGTGCCAAGACTTTGAAGTCCCCAGTAAACTTGGCTCCCTGGATAGTAATAGTTGCATCCTTCAAGACACCGATGGGCATTGCCTTAGTCTTGTTTTCCATATACAACACATTTGAAGATGGCTATAACGCAAGTCTCCCCATCTGATGCCATGTATCCAAAGTCAAAACATTAACCTCCATGCCAGTGTCAATGAGTATATTGTTGAGGAGCCATCCATCCACAACTACATTCAATGTAATCTCTTTGTCATAGTCAAGGCTATGAGGGGGAAGGTTTATGTGCAAGACCTACCTCTCGTGATCTTCTCTAGTGCATGGTACCTTCTCTCTCAATAAGGATCCTAGCAAAGGAATGATGTTCTCCTTTCTTAGCATTTTACACACCTCCTTGACCTCATCTAGGTCATCTTTCTACACCTAGATCCTCCTTCCTTGTTCCTCCCTCCTAGATTGCTTCTTTAGACACTACATCTCCCCTTGCAGCTTCTTATAACATCCATGGTGTCCCTGATATATCTCCTTTTGATGCACAGAGTCTTGGCACTTTCTATGAATGACCTCTTCTCTTGAAACAAGGCTCTTGTCTTGGTATCTATCTTGTGCACACAACTTACGCCCTTATTGTTACCAAAATAGGCTCCAAACCTTCATCCAATGTTACCCAATGCATCCATAGTATGTCTTCCTTCTTGATGTTGACCATCGTAATTCCTTTTTCCTTCTATTGTTGCCGATTCATATGCTCATATAACTCCGAGTGCACTCCTCATACTTATGTTTCTTTCCACACCATGAGCACTTTGTAATAAGTCGGGTCACTCACACTTGTAATGTTCTGTAGATCCACACTTGAAACATGTCCCTCATGGGAACTCACTCCTTCCTCCATGGTTACCACATCCATGGAATCCTCATCAAAAACCTTTTCCTCACACACCTCCAGTTGCGCGCTCCTCATAACGGTGATCATCATTCTTAGAACTACTAACAATGCTAGTTTGGCACACCCCATTATCAATGGCCTCATGTATCTTATCAATGAGCCTACGGATTTAGTATCATCAGTCATGGAAGTATAAATCTTACAATAACACGATACATTCTTTCAGATCACGTGCTATAGTGTTGGTCTGAAAATCTATCAGGTGGACAGATCTATGGATAGACGAGCCAACAGTGTGTAGGGCATAGCCCCTCTTTGAGTCAGCAAAGTGAAACTGGTTTATTGCTATTCTACCAAAGCAGGAATCTATGCAAGTCTCACAATATTCTACCTTCGGGGTTGGGATCTCATCCTAGTAGAGGTATTTCCAACTATAGAAGAAGAGAAAGAAACAATGTGGGGAGATAAGGAAAGATTTGAAGGGACAAAAGAAATGAATTCCAAAGCGAGAAAGGTCGAGGGTTATGTTTTGGGCTGGTAGTAAAAGAGCTGAACCTACTCGCATAGACAAACAAAGCAATACTAATGAATAAATGACAAAAAAATTGGAAGTAGATTCAACAGAAAAACATCCAAATCTAACGTAAGAAAGGTCGATGTAAAACAAAAGTATTTAGTACAAAGTCTAAATATTGGATTAATATTTGTTTTTTACATTAAAAATGTTCAAATCCTTTTCTTCTTACTTCTATTTTTCATTCGAAAAATATCCACCACTTGATACAACAAGCATTCAAGTATTTATACAAGAAGAGAAGGAAAGAAGGCAAAATCAAACCAACCACCTAATTACAAAATATCTACAAAATATCTAAAAGTCAACTATTGACTTTTGGCAACTTGGTGGATGACATCATCCCATGGTGCAACATGGATGATGTCATCATTTGTTGCAACATACTCTTAGATATTTACAAAAAGAAGAAGAGAGGAAGGAGACTATTCGTCATCATCTCGTGGTCGAAAGGGAGTGTCCTGCTTCTGTTGTTGCTCGGGAGAAGTAATGTTGAACTGGGCCCGATATTCCATGAACTTGCTGATCATGGGCTGAAGTTGATCCTGAGAAGGATCCTTGTGGCGATCGCTGATAACTTCACAAGTTTCATGTTCATCCACGAGCCTTTCTGGGAGTTTGGCATATTCATTTCCCACCTCTATCAGGAACCCTATAAAGTCACGACAGGCCAGAAGGTTGTTGATGCATTCGGTGTCGAACATGGCTTCTGGCCCTAACCCTTACGAGACGATCTCCTTGAAGATCCGAATAGTTTGGTCTACCTTCCTTAGGGTGAAAGAAGGAGTGAGCAAGCCTAGGGACATTCTCAGGATGATTTTCTCCATCTGGTGCATAGCCTCCAAAGCTTCCTCTTTGACTTTATCTATCTTTTCGAGGACAAACTCCAAGCTGATCGACAGTAGTCCAAAGTAGTCTAGGAAGCGAAGAAGCTCTCATGCAGAGCATTTTGGAAGCATGGTCCCGAATGATAACTCTTGGAGTGCCTTGTTTGTCTTATTGATGTTCGATACAACTCGATGAACTTGACGATTACTCCCTCACTTTCCTTGAGGATTTGGTCTCTCCGGTGGACTTTGCCATACCTTGCTTTCGCCAATTTTGGCGTATTCATTTATCTTATCCTGGCTTAGGGGCTCAGGAGTTTCGGTGGCAGTTGTAGGAGGTGCACTGCCCATTTTCTACAAGGCGTGGAGAAGATGTTTATTTTGCTCCTTTAATAGCCTCTTTTCTTCCTTTGCTTCCTAAAGTTTCTTGCAAAGGGCATCCATTGCAGACAGGGCCTCTCCTTGAAGGCTTTCTAAAGATGTTCCCATCATGACTTGGGTCACTGTATAATCTGTCGGAGACAGATCCTTTTTATCCTTCAAAGGATTGGGATACGCTATCTCCATTACTCTCTCTCCTGATGCACTCTGAGAGAAGCGGGTTATAGGCTTTTGCTTCTTGGCTCCCTTTGATGGGATGACAGAGAAGTCCATCGGTGCGATAGGAACTTTCCTCTTTTGTTGGCTCAGGTGTTGAGAGATCCATGCTAGACTTATGGGAGTGGGACTAGAAGTGGAAGAGGGTACAACTGTAGTAGTGAGAGGAAAGTGCGTTGAGACACTTGGTGGTGGCATTGAATGAGAGGCCAACAAAGTACTCAAGAGAGGAAGGGATACTGCAGGGGAGGAAGATGAGGATATGGAAGGGAGCTGAGAGATGAGAGAAGAAATAGTGGGGGACAGCTCCGCGAGAGAAGAGAAGATGGATGACGAGGAGGGGGGAACAGTAGAAGATGGGGGAGAGGATACGACCAAAGGAATGGTCGCTTGGGTCACAGAGGAGGAGGAGAAGGAGGAGAGGGGAAGGGATATAAGGGACCTCGGTGTTTATAGAGTGGCAACATCACGAAAGGATGTGCCCATGAAACATCTTTGGCCACTTCTTTCTCCTAAGATAACGAGCTCACAACCTTTTCTTGTGTGGTGGAAGGGGACTCTCAGGAGCCTCTTCCCGAGTGGAGCTTGACTCGCCCTCCTTATCCTTGCCTTTTACTTTCGGCAGATGTTTTGGCTTGGATGGTGTGTTGCCCAATGGAGATGTAGTGAAATCTACCCGAGGTAGATGAGGCCATTCATCTTGCACAGTGATTTTTTTGCCATAGAGTTTCTTTGACCCTTTCTTTAGTGGTGCAGGGTGCTTTGGTTCTATCAATTATAGTAAATGGCTAGTTGTCCTTGTCGTGTCAAGATATACCTGATCAACTTCTTGATCGGTAGTTTGATAACCCTTTTGGGACAATGGCCATGCCATACTAAATGATCTCTACCGGGGCAGGAGAATGGTCCTTTCTTCTGAGCTTGACCTCATGTTACAGGTCGATATAAATATCCTCGATCTGTGGAAGGTGGATAGGATCGAGTTTTACCTTGGGAAGGAAATTCCTTGGATCGAAAGTGGGCCTTTCCAGGAAGTTGTGCTTCAGATTGAGAAGTTCTAGCTTGACAACCATTTCTTGGGTTTTGTGATGAGACACATAGGTGTATCTACCCACTGTGAGGGGGAAAGGAGTTCCACCCTTCTTCCTTTTCAAGCACTTCTCATGATACGTTATGAGTTGTTTGGATAGTTCTAATAGGATCAACTTAGGGTTGGCATATCTCGGTAATTTCTTGGGCTCACCCAGGAAGTTAGCTGCCTTGAGATAGGTGAAGGTCGGAAAATGTGTGAATAAAGCCCCCCACTTTTCCGTTGCTGTGATGATGCTCTTGGTCGTCCGACCGTGGGTCATGTTGGGCCTCAATAGGAAGACAATGTCATAGAAAAAGGCATCGTTGATTTTGGTGAACTGTGAGATGTTGTTCTCTAGCTTCAGCTCTGGGTAGTACTCGTATATTCTCACTTGGGCCAAACCCCGCATCGGCTCAATGCTGGATAATCCCTCTCCGAGGCTGCAGCATAAACTACGTAGGAGTTCATGTAGAACCTCCCCATTGTGGTGAGTTGTTGGAGCTACTTAGATATGGTACTACTTATTATCTCTACCCACTCGAAGCGTTGATCAGGTACGTTCTTGCTCATGGTCTCTAGGTACCTGAGCATCCACTTATGAAAGTAATGGGTGTCAGAAAGCCCAAATACTCTACTCAGGAATGTGATGGTATCACTTAGTTCCTCGGAGAAGTCACTACGGTGAATAACCTGTGGCCATCTGGTTACCACCTTTTTGTTCTTTAAGTACACTTCATTCATTAGCTGCATGCACTGGTCTTCATTGTCCTCCCAAGCCTTGGTGCAGTCTTCTTGGCTTACAGCCACAAAGTGCCAGTGGTGATGAGGAATGCCAAGCATGATTTCAAAGTGTCGGGTGGTAAGGTTGATCATGACTTCACCCTTTTCATTTTGGACACACCTCGTGTCTTTGTTGTAGCAGCGGGCCACTACCATCATGAATTCATTGTTCACTGCACTGACGGGGATCCCCCACAAAATGCAAAGCCACCGCCTACAGTTTTCCATCCAGGGACTCCCTGTGACCCTCCTGGTTCTGGCCCAGAAATCTTCCATATCAATGTGACCGAGCTCTGAGTCTCTTATATCCAGGTCACATTCTACCTGAGACTCGGGCATTCTGACCCTTTGGTACTTGTACTTCATCTCTTCCTCTGTAAGCTTGGCTTTACCCTTAGGCTTGGTTGGTCTCTTGCTTGATGTAGACATATGTGGATTTGAACTTAATTGCTGATCTACAAGAAGAAGAAGCGAAACCCAATGCAAAAAAGCCATGTCAGCTGTTAGATCTCCCATTAAAGCATTATGAAGGAAAAGTGAGGACTTAGTAATTTTAAGGTCTCGGGCATAGGGTACATAGACACTGAACACAGGTTTGTAGGGTTAATAGTATGGCACACTGAAGAAGGGTGTAATAAGGGACAAATTGTGCCAAAGGGTGCACGGGGTGCATGAACACCTGCAGATGACATTTTTTTTATTGTAAGAGGATGCGCTTGCCATTCATATGTTTTATGTTGGGTTTTATTTCAGTTTCACATAGGCCAATGGGTAATTTTCATGTTCCATGTGGAGACTTTATGTGCGCATAAAGGGTGCGTATGGTGAAAATATTTGTTTGTAACATAGGATTTTTACGTATTTTATACTTTGCACAAGTAATGCCATAGGAGGGGGGTGCACCGCATGGCGCGGGCATCTCGGTGTCTGGGGTTATTGGGTGTTGTAAGTAAGAAAAGCGTGCCTTCTGGGCGCGACTGTATTTTATGTAGCAGGAAAGGTGAATGCACCAAGAGGAAAACAACGTTTCAAACTCATTTTTCAGGTTTTCTCTGTCCTGACAGGCTTTCGATCTTTCAGGCCTCTTTTACGGGGTTTTTGGATGGTGAAGGGGGCACAACAAGAAGATCCAAGCTAGTTTGAGGCAGATCCCTCCTTACTAGCAGATCTGGAAAGAGAAGGGAGAGCTTGGGAGGGAAAAATAAGGGTCAGCAAAATGGGTTTTCTTGGTTTCATAGATCCATCTATCCTACCACACAAACAAACAGCCAACAACAAAACTAAAACATGAGAGTAACAAGGACCACTTACCCGGAATATATAGAATGTGAGAGGCGAAACCGGGTCCACGAATGCGACACGAGGATGACAGGCGTGTTGACAGGTGTAGAGGAATAAAATTTAATCACGTGTTTTCTGACTGGTGAAAGTGACAGGGTGGATGCACCTATATATAGGAAAAGGTGCAATAAATGTGCCAACCACTTTTTCAAGAGGCGCACCAAAACATGTGTCGACAAGTAAAATGGTGTGCCCTTTGGTGCGGATAAATGCGTGTCAACACGGGGATACTTGCGCCTTTGGCACAATTTTAAGACTATCAACACTCCATTTCATGCGCCCTTTGGCGCACCAAAACACGGAACAACAATAGATGTGTCAACATGAAGGTGCATGCGCCTTGGTGCATGCAAGAATGGTGCATCATAGGAAGGCGCACCAAAAGATGTGTCGACATGAAAAAGGTGTGCTAAAGGAAATTAAGGGGCGCATGTATATACTACTGTGTAACATAGATAAAAGGTGCGCCCAGCCAAAAAGGGACCAAAATGGCTAAGTTCGGAAAACTAGATTTCCCGAAAGGGATTTTGTGATGTTCCGAACGTAGAGGGGTCCATGACGAGGGACCGGGACAAAATTTGGTAGGGTTACCTATAAAATTTCCCTTGTCAATTTTACAGGATAACAACTAGCTCTTTCTGGGGGCTATCTTTGAGCGAGACTCAAGGGTAGAGAATCATAGATTTTCATGTGCCTATCCATTGGGTCAAAGAGTCAAAAATAAGGGTGACAACAAAATAAAAACACACGTAAAGAAAGCAAAACACATGAGAGAAAGTAAATGTACAAAGAAGAGAGCAAGCTCTACTTCCTGAATATTTTGAGAGTGCTTACCCACTATAGGGAAGCGGGAGCTCAGTTCCATCCAGATAAGAGAGATAGAAGATATTTTCTCCATTGAGCTGTTTGATCTTGAAAGGCCCTCTCCATAGAGAATCAAATTTCCCGTGCATGCCCTTTGGTTCTCTCCATTTGTCCCATAAAAGGACGAGGTCTCCCATCTGGAAATCTCTTTGCTTAGCTTTTTTATCGAATAGTCTCTTGACCTGATTCTGATGTTTGGTGATCCTGTCGACCACTCTTACTCTCTTTTCTTCGAGCTCTGCTAGATACATGATCCTCTTTTCAAGAGAATTTTGGAAAGTCTCATCTTCGATTGCTTGTGCCAAGCACAGAGTAGGAAGTTCCGTAGAAATGGGAAGCTCGGCGTTGATTCCATATAACACTTGAAAAGGTGACATGCCGAGAGACCTCTTGGGAGTAATGCGGTCCACCCACAAAGCGTCGTATAATGACTTGTGCCACATTCATTGATTCTCATCAACTAGCTTCCGTATGATGGTCACTAAGTTTTTATTACTAGATTCTACTGACCATTTCCCTAGGGGTAATAATCCGAGGCGTGAGCCAAGGTTATCCCGTATTCATAGAAAAAACCAACAACTTCTCGTGAGGAGAAGTTGGAAGCGTTATCAGCAACAATCTTGTTTGGAATGCCAAACCTGACAATGATATTTTCTTTGATGAAACTGCAAACAACCTCGGAAGTGGCATGCTTGATGGTATGGCCTCAACCCATTTGGTGAAGTAATGTCATTCTTTGTCGAGGACATAACTATGTCTGGCACTCGATTGGGGATTGAGTGCACCAATAAAATTGATTCCCCACTGCTTGAATGGTTCATTAATGATGACCGGCCTGAAGGGAAAAGCAGCCAATTTTGGCTTACCAACAAATTGCTGGCAAGGCTCACACTTTGCTACCCAGGTGGCTGTATCTTGGAAAAGTGTTGGCCAATAGTACCTAGCCCGGATGATCTTGTGTGCCATCATGGAAGAGGAGAAATGGCCACCACAGGTTGAATCATGAAAACTCTCAAGTAACTTTACCTGTTGTGGCTTGTCAACACATCGCAAGAAGATGCCATCTATTCCACGTTTGTATAAACCGTCATCCCAGATGACATATCTGGCTGCTCTGAGCTTTATAGCATGCTTCTCCTTTATAGTTAGATGAGCTGGGCATTCACCATAGGTGAGAAAGAAAGCAATATCAGAATACCATTCGTCGCTGGTTGTGACAAATAGAACCATAGGTAGTGAATCGGCTTTCTCAAGCTGGCTTTGTGCTCCATTGGTGCAATCATCTTTTCCGTCAGGGTCTTCTGAACCTTGGTTTTCAGCCATAAGCTGACATAGGCCCTTGCCTCTTACTAGCTTGGTTGGTTTTATATCTAGATCATACTCTTGGACTTTTGCGATCCAATTTCCTCACAAACTCCCTAACTCCTGTTGAGTTAGGATGGACTTGACTGCTATGTCAGGAACCAATACCGTTGTATGAGAATTTAGAATGTAATACCTAAAGTTCTTGACTACTTTGACCATGGTGAAGGCATGCTTTTCCAACTGGGACATCTTTAATTCATGAGGCTTGAGAGGAGAGCTCATAAACACAATCGGGGATTCAACATCCTCAGAATTCTTTTGCATTAAGATAGCCGATACGGTATGCTCAGATGCATAGCTATACATGATAAAATCTTTGGAGAAATCGGGACATACCAGGACTAGTGCATGAGTGACGGAGGCTTTTATATCCTCGAATGACTTCTTTCCTTCTTCGCTCCACCGGAAAGTTGGTGATCCTTTCATCATGTTTGATATGTGGTGAGTCTTTTCAGCAAATTCGGGAACAAAGCGCCTGAGAAAGTTCACTTTCCCAAAAAGAGTGAACACCGGTCTTGCTTGTAGGTAAAGTAAGGCTCTGAATAGCCTTAACCCTTTCAGCATCTATCTTTGTCCCTTCCTTACTTACAATGTGTCCCAGTAACTTTCCTTTTGTGACTCCAAAAATAGACTTTTTCAGATTCAGGGAGATCCCATGCTCTCGGCATCTAATCAATACTTGCTCCAAATGATCACAATGATCATTTCGTTGCTTAGAGAACACAGTTAAGTCATCCAAATAAACCACAATGACCTTCCCCATCATGCCTTTGAATGCAAAGTCCATTTCCCTCTGGAAAGTAGCACCAACATTGGTTAAGCCGAAAGGCATCCTGCTGTAAGTGAATGTACCCCAAGGGGTAGTGAATGCTGTTTTAAATTGGTCTTCGGGTGAGACTTCAATCTGATTGTAGCCTGAAAAACCATCAAGCATGGATACATTTCTGATCTAGTCACTGCTTGTAGAACCTGATCCATTATGGGAAGTGGGTAGTTGTCCTTCAAGGACGCTTGATTCAGGTTGTGAAAATCTATGCAGATGCGTATCTCACCATTCTTCTTACGTACTGGCACAATATTTTCCACCCAAGTACTGTGATGGATAGGAAAAATGATCGTGCATCCAACATTTTTTAATTTCAGCCTGGATAGTACCTGAGATCTTAGGATTGTAGTGTCTTTGCTTCTGGCGAAAGGGTTTGACATCCTCTTTCAACGAGATGTCATGTTGGATGTCCTTGGCTTGAAAGACTTTAGATTGGCATAGGACCATGCCAATACATCCATGTATTTCTTTAGCAACTTGATGAATTTCTGCTTCTCTTCGGGTGTGCAACATTTTCCAATGTTACAAACTATGGATGTTCTACAAAACCTAAATTAACCGGTTCGGTTTCTGGGGAGGAGTTAAGATCATCTCACCTTTTCCTCTTTACAAAATGATCATCCTATCGAATAACCGCTCTAGGGAAACCAAAACTTTGGGATTTTATTTCCTTTGAGCTGACATATGCCATCACTTCCTTATTGAATCACCATCTTGATTAGTAAAGATTTCACGGCATGTAGAAGTGGATCCCTCAAAATGAAGTTCATTGAAATTTTCTACCTTTTCTAGGAAGGCAATAAGTTGATTGTCATCGTTGAATACCTTGCAGTCTTGAGAATTTGTCAGCACGCTTGGGTGGAAAACTACCTCAATGGTATATATGTCATGTTTTCAAACCTGGGTGAGGGAGCATGAGGGATGCTGAGACGGCCAATGAGTCGGCCATGTCATTCTGAGCTCTTGGGATGGATTTTATTGAAAAAGTGTCAAACTCCTCGATGTTTTCCCCATACCGCACTATGGTAATCCCCGAGCCTTTCATTCTTCACTTGGTATATCCTTTTAACTTGATTTACTGACCAACTCTGCATCACCTGTACTTTTAGATTCTTGATTCCTCTTTCCTTTGCGGCTTGCATGCCAAGTAGCAAAGATTCATACTCAATAGTATTATTCATGTTGAAAAATTGCAACTTGAAAGAGAGAGGAATAATCTCTCTTTGGGAGATATTAGCACGGCTCCAATGCCGCACCCACTAGTGCACATGCACAGCTGCCATCAAACTGCAAAGTCCAGATCTTGTTAAGATCCTCTACTTAGATGAGGACATCCATTTTTTCAAACTTGGTAGACAAGAAATAGTTTCCCATCCCTGATGATTCGAAGAGAATTTGGGCTTTGGGATCATCGGAGTTAGTTACCAAGTACTTCTTCTGTGATTCAGCTCCAATGTTTGCATTATACCTTTGATGGGAATTCTCACCTTAGACCAATCCATATGAATCTCCCCTCCAACTTCACTGCAAAAGCTCCTTCCTAGTAGAATTCCGTATGCTGTCGGAATATCGGCAACGAGGACGGTCATCTTTACTCTTTTCTCTAGGAACGCCGTAAATGCAAACTGAGTGTCCTTGATTTGACCGATTAGTGAAACTTGTTTGGTTTCAAGGAGTAACATCTCTGCAAAAGGCTTGGTAAGGGTGAGGCCTAGAGCATGGGCTGACTTTTCTTTGGCATGACATTATCGGAAGCCCTAGAATCAATTATGCAGTTGCTTAGTCTATGGCCATTGATTAGGAGGGAGAGATAGAAAGGTTCTATCTTGCCTGACGATGCCAGATGTTGAGGCAACATTTATGCGAGACACAGGAGGAGTGGAAAGGATTCCTTTTGGGGAAGCCTGATTAGTTGTGATAGCTTGGCTTTGGATATATTCGGTCAACCTTACAAGTTGTTCGGGGTTTGACTGAAGATACTTGGCTTCAGACATTTGGATCTTGGTCTTTTTAGCATGATCAATTATGTCAAATGCGGCCAAGGGTTGCGTTGGTGAAGGAATGAGTCCCTCATTTCACAATGGTAGGGTAGGATTGCTGGTCTTGATAGGAATATGAGGAGGCTGATTCAGAGGGGAAAAAGGGGAAAAAGATTTCTTTGAAAAAGACTTAGTAGCTAGTTGAGCGGGAAGGGATTACCTCTTTTTACAATGGTTGGTGAAGTGTTTGACACGGCCTTCTCTTTCTGCACCTTGGCAGCAATTTCTGCTTCTTTTTCCTGAGAGCGGGTGAAAATAACATAAGATTGTCTACTTGCATATCCTTGGGTACCCTCCTCTTCATCAGATTCTTCCTCATCAAATTCCATATACCCGATAGTAGAGTCGCCAGTCGGTTCACCGACATCTTGATCATCTTCACCTGGTGATGAAGGTTCTTCATAATTTTGCTCCTCCTCTTCGATTTCAGCTAAAGCATTGATCGGAGGGGCTTCAAGTGCCAACCGTGGAGCGGTTGTAGGAAAATGTGGCCTTTGTGGGATGTTGTTGGAAGTAAAGCCTCTTCGTGGAATATCTTAGTATGAAGTGCTAGGGAGAAGCTTGAGCTAACTGCTTCTTTAATGCGAGCAAGTCATTTGCCATCTTTTGGAATGTCGGATCAGATGAAGGAGTGGGAGAAGGAGTGAAGCTTTAGGCTTGGACATTTCTCTTTTTAATTCGCTAGATATTAGCAAGTTATCTTCAATTCGTATGGTAGCAGCTTGGGCGAGAACCAAAGTAGTGACTTGTTCTTGTAAGAGTAAGAAACTTACTTTTGAGCTCATGGCGTTCACGAAGAAACACTTTTGATTTTTTGGTGTAGGGAGCATGGCAGGCAAACTGGTTGATTAATGCATTGAACCTGGTGATAAAATCATGCATGGTTTCATTGACCTCCTTCTTTAAATGAGTGATCTTGGATAGTAACATGAATGCATCTTATGAAGGCTTATATCTTTCTTCAAATGTAGTTCGTAAGGTGGCCCAACTAGTAATAGATCCGGCCGGAAAATGCTGAAACCATTCCGCGGCTAGTCCTTGCAAGGTTTCTAGAAAGAGGCGAACTGACACATCTTCATGGGTCACATCTAGGATACTGCATGACATGATGAACGTGGATATGTGTGAATCCATGCTTTGGTTCCCGCTACCATCAAATTTAGGAAAATTCTTTTCGATTTCCATGTGGGAGCGCATGAACAGGATGTGGTAAAGCCAAAGGCCCATAGCATTTCCCCATGGCACTGCCATTTGAATAGCTGGAAAGAGAACGCGTGCTGGGAGGATGGTCCCACTGAGCAACAAAGCACTGTAAAGTGATGTGGATGTACCTTGTGAGAGATGCTTCCTTCATGGAGGTGAGACACTCCTGGATGACCGGTTAGCTGAACTTAGTGATGAGAAGCACGCCGGTGTTACACTGAAGTTGTGCCTTTGAAGCAGATCGAAAGTAGGATCAACTTCTCCATGAGCTCTCCTACTATGAGTGAATGGTTCACCTGCCAGTGTACCTTCCAGATCTGTAATATTTTGGAGCAAATCCTAAAAACTCTTTTTGGTTGCACTTGCTGATTTTTTGAATTTTCTGACAAAAATCAGCAGTATGCTTTTTTCAAATATTTAATTTTATCCTCTTTTAAAAACCGATTGTGGTTTTAATGAAAAAGATTAACGAGGATAAAATGATGGTAAAACTTAGTAAGCTGATTTTCAGATCTAGAGTTGACTTTTTAAAGAGTTTGAAAATTTTGGTAAACTGTCAAAAACTCAGATCTACGGAAAAATACAGATTTTTGTAAAAACTCAGTGAACTAAAGATCTCTAACTAGCCCAGATCTATGGACCTCTGAAGAAAATTTTCAGTTTGGGTCACTTTTGCAAAAATTTTAGATTTTGAACAAAAGTTAAAATTTGCAAACAGGTAGTGATTTTTGACTTTTTCTTAATTTTCAAACACACCACTATCATAGATCTCGTTAGATCTATTCGATCCCCAGTGGAGTCACCAAAAACTGTTGGTCGAAAATCTATCGGGTGGACAGATCTATGGATAGATGAGCCAATAGTGTGTAGGGCATAGCCCCTCTTTGAGTCAGCAAAGTGAAACTGGTTTATTGCTATTCTACCAGCAGGAATCTATGCAAGTCTCACAATATTCTACCTTTGGGGGTTGGGATCTCATCCCAGTAGAGGTATTTCCAACTATAGAAGAAGGGAAAGAAACAAGGTGGGGAGATAAGGAAAGATCTGAAGGGAGAAAAGAAATGAATTCCAAAGTAGAAAGGTCAGAGGGTCTATGTTTTGGGTTGGTAGTAAACAGAGCCGAACTTACTCACATAGACAAACAAAGCAATACTGATGAATAAATGACAATAAAGTAGAAGTAGATTCAACAGAAAAAACATACAGATCTAACATAAGAAAGCTCTGATGTATAACACAGGTATTCAACACAAAGTCTAAATATTGTATTAATATTTGTTTCATGTTAAAAAAGTTCAAAGTCTTTTCTTCTTACTTCTATTTTTCATCTGAAAAGTATCCACCACTTGAATACAACAAGTATTCAAGTATTTATAGAAGAAGAGAAGGAAAGAAGGCAAAAGCAAACCAACCACCTAATTACAAAATATCTACAAAATATCTAAAAGTCAACTGTTGACTTTTGGCAACTTGGTGGATGACATCATCCCATGGTGCAACATGGATGATGTCATCATTTATGCCAACATACTCTTAGATATTTACAAAAAGAAGAAGAGAGGAAGGAGACTATTCGTCATCGTCTCGTGGTCGAAAGGGAGTGTCCTGCTTCTGTTGTTGCTCAAGAGAAGTAATGTTGAACTAGGCTCGATATTCCATGAACTTGCTGATCATGGGCTGAAGTTGATCCTGAGCAGGATCCTTGTGGCGATCACTGATAACTTCAAAAGTTTCACATTCATCCACGAGCCTTTCTGGGAGCTTGGCATATTCATTTCCCGCCTCTATCAGGAACCCTATAAAGTCACGACAGGCCAGAAGGTTGTTGATGCATTCGGTGTCGAAATGTGGCTTCTGGCCCTAACCCTTACGAGACGATCTCCTTAAAGATCCAAATAGTTTGGTTTTCCTTCCTTAGGGTGAAAAGGAGTGAGCAAGCCTAGGGACATTCTCAGGATGATTTTCTCCATCTGGTGCATAGCCTCCAAAGCTTCCTCTTTGACTTTATCTATCTTTTCGAGGACAAACTCCAACTGATCGACCTGGTAGTCCAAAGTAGAAAGGATTTTGTTGGGCACTCTGGGGTGATTGAAGACGCCGAACTTAACCAGATCTTCGACTGAACAGTCAAGCATTTTCATGGAAGGTCTCATGCTAGAGCCTAGCATGGTCCAACTCTTTAGAGATGGGTCCCGTGATCACCTGGAGTGCCTTGTTCACCTGATTGATGTTCTGATACAACTCGGTGAACTTGATGATTACTCCCTCACTTTCCTTGAGGATTTGGTCTCTCCAGGTGGACACTGCCATACCCTGCTCACCGATTTTGGTGTATTCATTTATCTTATCCTGGCTCAGGGGCTCAGGAGTTTCGGTGGTAGTTGTAGGAGGTGCACTGCCCATTTTCTGCAAGGCATGGAGAAGATGTTTATTTTTCTCCTTTAATAGCCTCTTTTCTTCCTTTGCTTCCTGAAGTTTCTTGCAAAGGGCATCCACTGCAGATAGGGCCTCTCCTTGAAGGCTTTCAGAAGACATTCCCATCGTGACTTGGGTCACTATATAATCTATCGGAGACAGATCCTTTTTATCCTTTAAAGGATTGGGATACGCTATCTCCATTACTCTCTCTCCTGATGCACTCTGAGAGAAGCGGGTTATAGGCTTTTGCTTCTTGGCCCCTTTGATGGGATGACAGAGAAGTCCATCGGTGCGATAGGAACTTTCCTCTTTTGCTGGCTTAGGTGCTGAGAGATCCATGCTGGACTTATGGGAGTGGGACCAGAAGTAGAAGAGGGGGGCAGCAGTAGTGGAGGGAAAGTGCGTTGAGACACTTGGTGGCGGCATTGAATGAGAGGCCAGTGAAGTACTCAAGAGAGGAAGGGATACTACTGCAGGGGAGGAAGATGAGGATATGGAAGGGAGCTGAGAGATGAGAGAAGAAATAGTGGGGGACAGCTCCGTGAGAGAAGAGAAGATGGATGACGAGGAGGGGGAACAGTAGAAGATGGGGGAGAGGATACGACCAAAGGAATGGTCGCTTGGGTCACACGAGGAGGAGAAGGAGGAGAGGGAGAAGGGACAGAAGGGACCTCAGTAGTTGTAGCAGTGGCAACATCCTAAGTGGATGTGCCCATCGGAACATCTTCGGCCACTTCTTTCTCTGGAGATAACAGCTCACAACCTGTTCTTGTGCGGCGGAAGGGGGACTCTCAGGAGCCTCTTCCGAGTGGAGCTTGATTCGCCCTCCTTATCCTTTCCTTTTTCTTTTGGCAGATGTTTTGGCCTGAATGGTGCATTTGCCTAATGGAGATGTAGTGAAATCTACCCCGAGGTAGATGAGGCCATTCATCCTGCACCAGTGCTTTGTTTGCCGCAGAGTTTCTTTGACCCTTTCTTCAATGGTCTGGGGTGCTTTGGTTCTATCGATTGCAGTAAATGGCTAGTTGTCCCCATCCGTGTCAAGATATACCTGATCAACTTCTTGATCGGTAGTTTGATAACCCTTCGAGACAATGGCCATGCCGTACTGAATGATCTCTGCCAGGGCCAGGTGAGAATGGTCCTTTCTTCTGAGCTCGACCTCATGGTACAGGTTGATATAAATGTCCTCGATCTATGGAAGGTGGATAGGATCAAGTTTTTCCCTAGGAAGGCAATTCCTTGGATCGAAAGTGGGCCTGCTGGGAAGTTGTGCTTTAGATTGAGTAGTTCTAGCTCGGAAACCATTTCGGGCTTTGTGATGAGACACGCAGGTGTATCTGCCCACTGTGAGGGGGAAAGGAGTTCCACCCTTCTTCCTTTTCAAGCACTTCTCATGATATGTTACGAGTTGTCTGGATAGCTCTAACAGGATCAACTTGGGGCTGGCATATCTCGGCAATTTGGTGGGCTCACCCAGGAAGTTAGCTGCCCTGAGATAGGTGAAGGTGGGAAACTGTGTGAATAAGGCCCCCCACTTTTCCGTTGCTGCGATGATGCTCTTGGTCGTCCGACCATGGGTCATGTTGGGCCTCAATAGGCAGACGATGCCATAGAAAAAGGCATCGTTGATTTTGGTGAACTGTGAGATGTTGTTCTCAGCTTCAGCTCTGGGTAGTACTCATATATTCTCACTGGGGCCAAACCCCGCATCGGCTCAATGCTGGATAATCTCTCTCCGAGGCTGCAAGCATAAACTACGTAGGAGTTCATGTAGAACCTCCCCGTTGTGGTGAGTTGTTGGAGCTACTCGGATATGGTACTACTTATTATCTCTGCCCACTCAAAGCGTTGATCAGGTACATTCTTGCTCATGGTCTCTAGGTACCTGAGCATCCACTTATGAAAGTAATGGGTGTCAGAAAGCCCAAATACTCTACTCAGGAATGTGATGGTATCACTTAGTTCCTCGAAGAAGTCACTACGGTGAATAACCTGTGGCCATCTGGTTACCACCTTTTGTTCTTTAAGTACACTTCATTCATTAGTTACATGCACTGGTCTTCATTGTCCTCCCAAGCCTTGGTGTAGTCTTCTTGGCTTATGGCCACAAAGTGGTGATGAGGAATGCCAAGCATGATTTCAAAGTGCCGGGCGGTAAGGTTGATCACGACTTCCCCTTTTCATTTTGGACACACCTAGTGTCTTTGTTGTAGCAGCGGGCCACTACCATCATGAACTCATTATTCACTGCACTGACGGGGATCCCCCAGCAAAGTGCAGGCCACTACCCACTAGTTTGTCCATCCAAGGACTCCCTGTGACCCTCCTGGTTCTGGCCCAGAAATCTTCCATATCGATGTGACCGAGCTCTGAGTCTCTTATATCCAGGTCACATTCTGCCTGAGACTCGGGCATTCTGACCCTTTGGTACTTGTACTTCATCTCTTCCTCTGTAAGCTTGGCTTTACCCTTAGACTTGGTTGGTCTCTTGCTTGATGTAGACATATGTGGATTTGAACTCAATTGCTGATCTGCAAGAAGAAGAAGCGAAACCCAATGTAGAAAAGCCATGTCAGCTGTTAGATCTCCCATTAAAGCATTGACAGAAGGAAGAGTGAGGAGTTAGCAATTTTAAGGTCTCAGGGCGCAGGGCACATGAACACTGCAGGCTGCAGGGTTAATAGTATGGCACATGCAGAAGAAGGGTGTAACAAGGGAAAAATTAATTCCAAAGGGCGCAGGGTGCATGAACAATGCAGATGACATTTTTTTATTGTAAGAGGGGATGCACTGTGCCATTCATATGTGTTTTTAGGTTTTATATTCAATTTCATGTTACATGGAACTTTGGTGTGCCGAATGGCGTTAGGGTTTTTCATGTTGCAGGGGAACTTGGTGTGCGGGAAGGTTGGTGACTTATGTCGCAAATATTTGCAATGTAACATAGGATCTTGGCAGTATGGCGTGAAATATTTGTGATGTAAATAGGGTTATTTATGCGGTGTTTCAAGCAAGAAAAGCATGCCTTTTGGGTGCGATGTATTTTATTTAGCAAGAAAGGTGAATGCGCCAAGAGGAAAACAATGTTTCAAACTCATTTTGCGAGGTTTTTTCTATTCCGACAAGCTTGTGATCTTTCAGGCCTCTTTTACAGGGTTTTTTAGATGGTGAAGGGGGCACAACAAGGAGATCCAAGTGATTTTTGAGGCAGAGCCCTCCTTACCAGCAGATCTGGAAAGAGAAGGAAGAGCTTGGGGAGGGAAAAACAAGGATCAGCAAGAGGGGTTTCATGGTTTCACATATCCATCTATCCTACCACATAAACAAATAGCCAACAACAAAAGAAAAACATGAGAGTAACAAGGACCACTTACTTGAAATATATAGAATGTGAGAGGTAAAACCGGGTCCATGAACGTGACATGAGGATGACAAAGCGTCTTTGACATGTGCGAGAGGAATAAAATTTAATGACTTGTTTTTTGTGGTGAAAGTGATTGGGTGGATGCGCCTATATATAGGAAAAGGTGCAATAATTTTGCCAACAACTTTTTCAAGAGGCACACCAAAACATGTGTTGACAGGTAGAACGGAGTGCCCTTTGGCGCAAATAAATGCGTGTCAACATGGGGATACTTGTGCCTTTGGCACAATTTTAAGACTATCAACACTCCATTTCTTGCACCCTTTGGCACACCAAAACACGGTGTAACAATTAATGTGTCAACACGAAGGTGCATGCGCCTTGGCGCACGCAAGAATGGTACATCACGGGAAGGCACACCAAAACATGTGTCAACACGTAAAATGGTGTGCCAAAGGAAATGAAGGGGGCACATGTTTACTCTGTGTAACATAGATAAAAGGTGTGCCCAGCCAAAAAGGGACCAAAATGGCTAAGTTCGGAAAACTAGATTTCCAAAAAGGGAAATGTTTCGAACGTAGAAGAGGACTGGGACAAAATTTGGTAGGGTTACCTATAGAATTGCCCTTGTCAATTTTACAGGATAACATATAGTAAGGGACATCTACGGGCATCATGGTCCCCATAATAAATTTCACAATCTAATGTTACAAAGACGTACCATCTTTCAGTGGGAAATTATCCTTAACGTGCCCCTCTATCTCATAATTTGTGCACCATGAGACCACCGTGAGTCTCATGGACCGAGTTCTTAGATAGCTTTTCCAACTGTTTAGCCATGCAACAATCGAGGCTCCAAGAATGAGCTAACACCGATATCAATGCTAGCAACGGATTTGGAGCGCAAGGCAACCTCCAATGCTTCACGTGGAGTGCAGTGAAAGTCCTATGAGACAGACCCTTCTAAAATGGGTGATCAGTCCTCTAACAAACCACTATGCATGCTGAAAAGGATGCGTATCATATGATAATTTAGACAAGAGAGTCTTAAAGCACGCATCATACTCGACACACTCTCTGTCATTCTTTATTGTATCTTCATCAAAGTGCTAATGCTTTTTTGCTCAAACTCGGATTGTGGAACTCTGCCAGAATGCATTGCTTAAGGTAGCGTAATCCACCACTGTTTGATGAGGATCATACTTTCTATACCAGCTATATGCGTGCCCTTGGAACGTGGTTGCAAATTTACTAGCCTTTTATTCTAGGGTTGTGATACCTTTCATGTGCCATAGCAGTTCAAACTTGTGAACATGTTCCGTAGCATCCTCAATGCCCATGTAATTTGGTAAGTGTAGAGACATTTCAAAGAAAACTTGAGGTGGTGGCTGGGGTCCTTGTCCTAAACCAAAGCCTTGGTTCCCTCTAGTGTTTCCTTTACCTCCGATCCACTAGGTCCACCGGGTCTTGTACCTCTAGAGCCACTGACCCACTAGAACCACTGGGTCCAACAGGGCCTGTAGGAGCTATGCCAAGTGCCCCCACGGTCCCACTAAACTGTGTGTTGATGGTCTGTGATGGTGCCCCACCACCGCTACTTTGTCCCGTGCCACTCCTTGGTGTGAGACCAAAAGTTTGTACACTTGCCCCTTGTCCAAAAACTCCTCCAAATACTAGAATATGTGTAGCCATAGAAGAAGGGAATGTAAAATTGTATCTCCTAGGCAGATCTATTTCTTCCACTAGTTTCAACTAGTTCAATACTTCTTCCTGGTTTGGGAAAACCAAGCACTAAGGCTCGGTCACTAGGTGGGTTCAGATATGCACCAACGACTCTCCTTTCTCCATGTGACAAACTCTCACCAGAAGCCAAAGGGGTCTCCCTCACGCGCTTGCCAAGATGGGGTAGCATAGACTGCTCAGGCTCCACGTCCTCCGCATGAACCTCAATTCCTTCCCACAACGTCTACTTCCATAGATCCATCACACTAGTAGCTTCACATCGTCTAGTAATCTCCCTTTCACATGCTTCACCATACTTGAGCCATCTTTCTTCCCTCTCCTTTTTTGTCGTATCATCTGCCATCTTCCTCCACCCAAGCTTCCTTACCTAGTGCTTAGAACGGTTTAGCTGGCCATTGGGAGCACTTCTAAACTCATGGTAACCATCAATATCTTCATAGCTAGAGGGATAACACGTAGAAATGATCCCCTAGGTTCTCATAGAAACTCAAACTCAGCAACCTCTAGACAAGAATACATGGAAATGGCATATTCTAGCATGTAGCTAGCTAGTACTCCTCCCCACCAGTGATCTACAGCACGGGTCCATGTTAGATCTGCATCCTACAACCTTTGGTAGTCTTCTTTGGTCCATATCCACGATCAATAATGCCAACTTGATCTAGATGCATAGGCTAAAAGCCACCCAAATAACTCTACTGGGAAGCAACAGAAAAAAGTCTCATACAGGTCATGGTAGAGATTCTCCTCTACCCGTCTATGTGTATCAAACTCAGTCCAAAGTGCTTGAATCTATGGGAAAATTCATCCTCCGTGTTCTTGAACCATGATTCAACATTTTCCAATGTTAACCAATCCGTCATTACTCTTTACATAGATCATGATGCATGTTATATCCCACTACAACTTCGAAAAGAGGTCCTAGCAATGGAACCAAGATGTAGTCAATTTTACTCCCACTATAAGAGGAAGGAATCCCATGCGCACTAGCCTATCACCTAGTAGAAGCTGAGTGCTCACCTGAGGCACACGCAGTGTGGAGTCTCTCTTTTATGTGATTTTTTAGTGGGAAGCATTCATCAATGATTAGTATAGGAGTATTTAGGAAAGAAGTTTAGACATACAAGGATTATAGGGCTCAGGATGGCCTCCAGATCCTTGTAGTTTCTTCAGAATATGTGTTTTAAAAGACTCCATAACACATAATATAATAGAAAGAAAGCTACAACCATTCATTCATAGCATGAAAGGAAAGAGAACTTCTATGAATGAAATATACATGAAACCCACTGATATTCATATCTAATTACAATAAGTAACCTCATTGTATTCATCATTTCATTACAAAGAGCCATAGAGGGAAGACTGCAGTCATGCACATCACTAGGCTTATATAACTATGCAAAACAGAAAAGAAATTACAATGCTGAGCTCAATACATCAGATCCCCTCTCACAGTAATCCTGTAGAGCTTTACCCATGTTATCTCTCTCTGTGTGTATCTCTCCTATCTTCTCCTCTTATGTCTATCTCTTTTTCTTGGTCCATAGGCACTTGTATTTATCACCTTCCTGCGCTACCAACTCACCTTGCCGCACCCTCAGATCCATCACCAAGTGTCGAATGTGGTCCTTCAATGAGCATGTTTCCTCAGGCCTGAGCTCTCCACTCCATCTCATGATGGTATTCTAGAAGATTCCTTTGTTGGCATGCTCTTTCTGGGCCACCTATTGCCAGGATGACATGTTATCTACATGCAACTGATCACACTTTTCACATGTTCTACCTTTTTTGCTTGAATCGGCTAAGTCCTGAACCTCCTTTTACGTGCCACGTGCTATATGCTTCCTTGAGCCTTTTCTCTTGCATGTTTTTGCCTTGCGCGCCATCCTGTAACTGGGGTCTCATGCACCCACACGCTTTCATACTTAGTCAATATTTCAAGGTCCCAACAACGAACAAGAATTAGAAGAATGAATTAAAAATTTAATCAAGTTAGATCAACACCGAGCAATAGCACGTTGGAGTAAGAAACTAGAAAAGGCTAGGCAGAAAGCATGGCATGATAGGCACATTAGGGATAAAAATCTTGAGATAGGACAAATGTTGCTTCTTTATGAGTCTAAATTTTTGTGCCATCTAGGTAAACTCAAAGTATATTGGTTAGGTTTGTATTTTATCACTCACATATTCAAAACAAGTGCTTGTCAATTAGCGGCACTTGATGGAATCTGATTATCTGGTTACTTCAATGAGAGTAGGATGAAGCCCTACTATAAATAAGTCTTCTTGGTGTTTGTAATAAGGTAGTGTTGCCATTTAGATTAGGTTTTCAATTCTGCATTTCCTTAATATGTTTCCTTCTCTGCTGCTATATTTTTCCAATTTAGCTGGTGTGTTTGTGTAATAAAGCGTGTTTATGCACCATAAGATAATTCCTATTTTGAAGAATTTTTATGCGTAGAGGACTGCACATACCCTTAGTGTGGGGTAGGTTATTGATATCCATGTACAAGAGTGTTGAAAATAAGTCCACATGAAAGGAACAAAATGCTATGGGTGTTATTCAAGTTGGATAATTGAAAGAAAAAAAAAGTTGCTTCTCGAAGTAAGGACCATAGGTGGAGGTAGATGAAGAAACAAGTATAACGTGAGATAAGTAAAGGCCGTAAAGACTACTAGTGGAAGGTGCAATGAAAACGTACTCAAGCACATGTAAGCACACTGAAGATAATTCTACATACAAAAGGTAGGAGGGCATGTTAGAAGGTTATAGCTTGGGCACAAAGATGTACCTTGCAAAAAGAACAAAAATGGTCAATTAATGAGAGCATTGTTGGTAGGTGGTGGAGCAATAAATGCACTAAATTTTTCAAAATCTATATAAGGACAGGATGTGAGTTCATTTTTACCATTGTAATTGAGATAATTTGAAAAGGGCTAAGTGTGAATGAGCTGAGCAATCATGTTGAGGTGCGAAGAGTGTTAAAAAGGACATAGAGAGAAGGTTTGTGTGAAGGGAAAGCTTGAATTTCCATAGGTGAAGGGTTTGAGCAAAGAAGACACATTAAAAACAAGCTAGGGAACGTGATTTACACTATTGCATGAAGATTTTAACTAGGTTTTCGAATTTCTCTTTTATAGAAGGAAGAAAAGAGATATTTTTCAGATGGCATTGAAGAAAGTACCCACAACGGGAGTAAAAGGGAAAAAGAAGGTCAAAGTGGAAGAAGAAATTGCTGCCAATAGTAATTTCTTAGAAATGCAAGATATCTAGAGAGTGTGAATCATGATCTTGGGGAAAGAATGGGATTCCCACATCCGTAAATGTAAAATTAGCGATAAAACCATCGTACATCAAATAACAGAAGGATCTCGATGCATTGTTGAGCACAAAAATGAACAAGTGCACAATAAAAGATATGCTAGTGTACGATGACGTTGGTGAGAAGTTACTGAAGTAGATTGGAGTCTACTAGTTGTATGAGCTATCATACTTTGGGAAGTATGAACCATTTTATTGATGGTTGATGAGAAAAGTCCATGAGGACTTCTTCTACTTCACCGGATGGAGGGTTAGAATCATAGCTACCTTAATTTCAATAGTGACAAGACTAAGGGCCTCAAGAGTGGATCTAGAGAGTGATTTAACTGATAAGGCCACAATCCTAGAGACAAGGAAGGAGTTTGGGTATACCAAAGGTCCGCGTGGCATGGACATTGACAAATTGAAGAAGTACTCGGTGTGTAGTGCAAGTTACTACACATCTTAACAAAGATGAATGACCAAGAAAGATGGTCATAGGTAAACACAATGTGGCTGCACGTTGCAAAGAATATGTCTCAAGGAGTGGTCTACAATATCACATATTACATAGCAAAGACAATCATTGAAGAAGCATGGATAGGTGATAGAATAAATTTTAGCATTGTTTTTCTGTCTTTAGTGTTTATGGAGATTGGAGTGCTCGATGGGCCAAAGGAGAAAATTTGGGAGTACCCCACGGAACACAAGTCACCTACGAAAAGATTTGGAAAGTATTTGTGTGATGGATCAATGAGAGGACCATTCAAGCAAAGGGCAGAGATGTGGTATAATAGACTTCGTGGGGCATTCGAAGAAGAGTGGCGCATACCCAAGGAGTTACCTTCGGTGGTGGGTAATGATTCGCTTTGCGGCCTACCAACATTTTGGCATTGCGTGATTTGTAATGAAGGATGGGGCTTGGATCCCATGGTGAAAAATGTCATATGCCTTCATAATAAGATATTTATAGGTATCGGTTCACGTGTTTTGGATGTGCACCACCTAACCTTCAATGCAGACAAGGTAGATTCTAACTGCCACACTCTAAGAAAGAAGTATACATATCCGGGGAGGAATGCCTACATTGAGAGGATTATCTTAGTTGTAAAGCCGTAAGCTTGGCAGTTGGGGAAACCAGAGCAAAGTGCTTTTGTACCTTGAACTCAAGCCTAAGATGGAGAAAACTAAGTATGTGGAGAATGATTTCACACTCCATGTGCCACCAAAAGGTAAGCATACAATGGATAATGTCCAAAGTGCCTAATCCTAAAAATAAAATACAAGTAGATGATGAATAAGAGGGGCATGAAGATAGTGGTAGTTTGGAGCACAAACAGAGAAGACAACCTCCAAATAGGGAAGAAGCTAAGCATGTGAATAACAAGATGAGGACATGGATGAGGTATAAGGAGAGTGCCACTTCAAAAGAGTATTCAGGAGAATAAGGACCCAAGGTGTTACTCCACAATCAGTGCACCGATCACCTCAAATCTCTACACAAAAGGAGACAAATGAGAATAGAAGAAGTAAGTTGAAGCTGTACAAGGAGGGGAAAAGTCCTAGGAAAGTGTTCCCAATTCCCCTATAGCACCGAGAGGATGTGGAAGAACCAAAGGACAAAGAAATGAAGGATGGAGAAGAGGGAGAAAAGGAAGCAGATGACATAGAAATTAATACTACTCAAGACACAATAGAAAAAGCTCCAAATCTTGAAGCCCAAGTTCCTAAGGGGCTAAGATCGAAGAGAACAAGTGGAGAGTATGTTCCACCAGTCATGGGATACACTAAGGACATGAGAAAAGTGGTCCACGCTCATTTTCAAAACAAAATGACACAAAAGGAGTTGTATGGTTGGGAGCTGATGGATGAAGATATGGAAACCATATGCACAAGGAAGTAGATGTCATGGTCTATACACACAAACATGGATGAACCAAATTTTTATGTATGTGTAGAGTCATGTGTATCAAGGAGGTTGAAGAAGACACCTCGGCCGACACACATAATAGTAAAGCGACTATTATGTCGATGAACAAGTGAGAAATTCTTTGGTAAAGCTCTCGACATGAGGTGGTAAGGAAAAATATGGATAAGGCTGCAACAATTAGGGTGTTGAGAGAGGAGATACAAACTAAGGATGTGGAAAAAATGTTCCTAACCAAAGAAAAAGCTTGGCACATGAGAAGAACGTTGTTTTCATCAACATGGCAGAGGAATTTTTGGACAATATCATCAAATCAAAGCCACATTTAGAGCCAAAGGTACCCAAAAAATTTCCTTCCACAATGTATTATGTAAGTACCTTGGTGGACTTGGTGCTTGAAGATGAACCTTTGCGCATGCCAAAACCAAAGGATCCAACACAAGTAGAGTGGGAAAAGGCTTCAGTGATGTGGAATATTACATCATATGAGGGGTTACTTCAGAGCTTGTAGGAGGAACTGAAGAAAGTAGATCAAGCGCTAAATGTTTGTACAACACTAGAAGCTGTTATATGAACAAACACCATTTTAGAAGACAATGAAGTCCTGAAGGCCATGAAAGATGAGACCTTGGGCCACGTGAAACGATTAGCTCTTGTCAAGAAGAAGTACGAGGCCCTTACAGCAGCATAAGAACCACATAAGGAAAGGCTTGATGAGCTTGGAAAACTCATCGTGAAAAATATGGAATTATTAAAAGGAAGAATGACTTCCATGTCTAGCATTGTATTGGTCTTGTAGAATGAGAAAGGAGAAATTGCAAAAGATGATTTAGAGTCAATTGCAGTGGATATTCTAGAAAAGGTAGAGGCTGCACTCAATGATTGAAAAATTTAGAGGTATAAATAAAAGAAGAATATCCAGAATTGATTCTTCAGGTTGAAGCAAAAGATACTACAGGGTAAAAACATTCTTTTGTTCATAAATATTCTTTCTATTCTTCTATTCATATTCTTTGATTTATTTTGGGTGACCACCATTATTGAGGCAACAATACAACTAGTGTGGGGTAATTTTGATCAGTTGAAGTATGGCACTTAGCAAAGAACATACGAGAAGGCTTGTGCAAGAAGAGAAGAGTGCATTCAAAAGTGCAAAAGGATTGGAAAGGAATCATGCACTGGGAACATAGACAGATTTGGGACTTAGCCATTTTCACGATGATGACCTATTTTTGAAGATGTCATGCATAACACAAAAAATGGTTAGAGGCTTCGAGAAACACATTGAATATTTTTGGAGGATCGACTATGAAGCAATTTGCATGGATGCAAAGTTAAAGATAGAGTTTGGACTTGGTAGTTAACTAGAAGAATTATATCATTAGCGCACTTGCATGTGTGGATATTTTTGTAAAGGCATGGGGATAATAATAGCATACGCAACCTATTTTAGGATTAGATAAGTGGTGAAGGGAAATTCCCCACCCTTATAAATATGAAGTGAACTGTGTAGCATAAAAGAGGATGCGAGGACTGAGTCATTGTGATGTTATGCTACCAAATTTGATGTGCACATAGACTCGGTGTTATCTATTGTAATAAGATCCTATGTATTTATCATGTTTAAATGTAATGGAATGTGTTAGCTGAATTAGAGTTCTAAAACATGAGTATAATTGGTTCTTGCATGTTTTATTTCATTGTGGTTATCTTTTAAGTTTTTTATTCTCTAGATCTAGATCTAAATATGTATTGTAAAATGATATAGTAGCCATAGATGTTAGAGCTTCAAGTCTTCATCATGCTAACATCCTACAATAGCAACCCTAAAGTGGGGCCTAATACCTTTGCATGCTTTGGGTGAGTTCTCGACAGCAGTGAGTGATGTGTCGGTGCACCTAGCCTTTTTGGTGAATTCTAGGCTGCATCATTAGTTCCGTTGTTGGGACCTCTTTTTAGTAATTAGCATAAAAGAGGACGCAAGGACTGATTCATTGCAAGGTTATGCTACCAAATATGATGCGCGGATAGACTATGGTGTTATATATTATAATAAGCTTCTATGTATTTATCATATTTAAATGGAATGAAACATGTTAGCTAAATCATAGTGTTAAACCCTGAATATAATTGATTTTTACATGTTTGATTTCATCATTGTTATCTTTTAAGTATGTTGTTCTCTAGATATAGATCTGAATATGTCTTTGTAGAATGATATAATAGCCATATATCCGAATGCTTCAAGTCTTCATCATTGTAACATCTTACAAAGCAACCCTAAAGATGGGTCAGTACCTTTGCATGCTTCTGTGAGCGCTCAATCTAGGCCGAGTGATGTGCCAATGTGCCTCAACTTTTCTTGGTGAATTCTAGGTTGCATCATTGACATTTACATTCATCACCATGCATTATACAGAACACACATTTCAACCATTTCTTGATGATGCACTCTCATTTATGGTTCATTCTCTACCTTGTTGAGAGGGAAAACCAAATGAACCTCACTACATATATCTCCATTCACTCGGGTAGCAAAAGGATCCTATCATTTAATCTTTCATTCCATTCCACCCATCCACAACATATTGCATATCTTAGTTGATTTTACTCTTGTTTGCATTTTCTTCCTGTTATCCTACGAAATTGACAAGGAAATTTACAGGTAACTATACCAAAATTTTGTTTTGGCCCCTATGAAAGTTTGATAATGCTCGAAGCAGCCCAAAGCTTCCTTTTAAAAATCTAGATGCTACGAGACTTAGTCACCTTTTGTTATTCCTTTGGCACACCCATCTTCATGTTGACATGACTGAAGTTGCGCCCCTTTTTGCACTAGGCACAATTTTTACTATGTTGACACACAAAAATTTACGCCCCCTCTAAAACCTTCAGTGCCCTCATTGTTATGTTGACATCCAAAAAAAGTGCACTCCTTTAAAAGTGCACTTAGGTGCTGGAAAAATTATGTTGACATCCGAAAAAGTGCTCTTAGCGCTGAAAATGTTGTGTCGACATCAAAAAATTTGTGCTAAGGGGCACTTTTCCTTGTGTCAACACTCCCAAAGGTGCACCAAAATAAGTTAGTGAGATAATAAATGAAAATTTTTCTATAAATATGTGCCGAAAAAACTATCATTTTTACAAATTAAAAACTAAAAAAAGTGTTTTCTCTGTGCCTGTCAGCCATCCTTGTCACCCCTACATGCCATTTTTTGAGCTTATGGATCCCACGTCATTCCTCATATTTTATAAATATGGGTAAGTGGCTCCTCTCCTTGTTGTTATTTTTGTTTTTGTTGTGTTAGGTACTAGGGTTGGTGTAGAAAAGATAAAATATAAAGAAACACACTTAACAAAATTATCAAACCAGTTGAAGCCCTTTTACCTCTCATTCTAGATCTACAAATCTGGAAGACCCCTGCCGCTACAAGAAACAAAAAATCATCTTTATTTGCATGCTACCTTACAAAAAATGTCTCTCTTTCCATCAAATCCAAATCAAGAAATCCATGGGTGTTAATATGTAAAAACTCCTTGGTGCACTATTTTTTCATGTTACACATTTAAAAACCATGTAACAAGACTTTTTCTACGCATAGCCAAAAGGATCCCTTAGATGATTTTGCATGAGGCACTGGTGTCATTTCCATAACATCAACATGCCATGTTGTGTGCTACAAAACCGTGCCCCGCACCTTATCCTTGGCGCTGAAACTTTTCATGCAACACCTTGCAAAATTGCACCCTTTCTAAACTTGGTGCAACTTTTCCCAGGACAACACCAAGCACAATTTTCCTTATGTTGACACCTTCCTGAATGCGCTTTACCCTTTGGCACAAAAATTTACATGTTAACATACCAAAACCGTGCCCTTTCTAACTTAGCACAACTTTTCTCCTATAAACATTGAGCGCATTTTTACTCATGTCAACACCCCAGAAAGTGTGCCCAACAATTTTAAGCCCCTGCAGCCTATTATGAACCTGCCCCTTGAGCCATAAGCCTTATAATTGCTTATTCTTCATTCTGTAAGCTTTCATTATGAATAACATGATAGTTGACATGGCTCTTCTGTGTTGGACCTCCTTGATTCTTCTTGCAGAACAACAACATCCATCCTTGGGCTCACACATGTCTTCATCAAGCAAGAAACCAACCAAAGCTAAAGCTAAGGCTAAGCAATGTAACAAGAGATGAAGTATAAATATCAGAAAGTTAGAATGCCTGACTCATATGTAGAATGTAGCCTTGACATCAGAGACTCTGAGCTAGGACATATTGATATGGATGATTTCTAGGCAAGGACCAACTAGGCAAGCAGTGGCCCGTGGATGAATAAACTAGTGGGCAGTGGGTTGCACTTTGTAGCTGGGCTCCCAGTGAGCACCGTAAATAATGAGTTTATCATGTTGGTTGCTTAGTGTTATAACAAGGACACTAGATGTGTCGAAGAAAAAGAGCACAAGACAATCATCGACCTCACATCTCGTCACTTTGAGATGATCCTAGGCATCCCTCATCACAGGCAATATGTGGAAATAATCCTTAAAGATTGCAAGAAGATGTGGGATGATAATGAGGATAAATACATGTAGATGATGAACGAGCTTTATCTAAAGAACAAAAATTCGGTGAGCAGATGGCCACAAACCATCCACCGTAGTGACTTCAATGAAGAGTTGAGTGATATAATCACCTTCTTAAATAGAGTATTTGGGCTCCCTGATGCCCATTATTTCCACAAATGGATGCTAAGATACCTGGAGACCATGAGAAAGAATGCACCTGATCAATGTTTTAGCTGGGGTGAAATCATCAGTGACACCATCTCCCAGTAGCTTCAACAAGTTCTAACAACTGGGAAGTTCTACATGAATTCCTATGTTGTGTATGTTCTTTGCATCGTAACGAGGATTTTGCGGGGTTAGCTTGAAATGGGTTATGGCCCCATGTCAAGATATATGAGTCCTACCAGAATCGAAGCATGAGGCTAGCATCCCCAATTCTCTAAAATTAATGATGCATTCTTCTATGAGGTAATCTGCTTGCTGAGACCAAACATGAGACATAGTCAGACCATCCAGAGTGTGATTGTTGCTACGAAGAAATGGGGAGTGTTGTTCACACAATTCCCCACATTCACATACCTCAGAGCTATTAATTTTAAGGGAGAACCAATGAAGCTAGAAAAGTTTGCGGGGTTGAAGCTGATCATCTTGGAGTTGTCAAGGAAACTAATCATGTATCATGAGAAGTTCATGAAAAGAAAGAAAGGAGGAACCCCGTTCCCTCTTACAATTGGCCGATACACCTATCCCACACTAGCCAAAGCATGAGAGATGTATGCCTAGCTAGAACTACTAAATTTGAAGCATAAATTCCCAGCAAGCCCAACCTTCAACTCCCAAAGTTTCCTCCCAAAGGCAAAAATTAATCCCATCTATGTTCTCGAGATCGAGGACATTTGGATCAACCTGACACATGAGATAGAAATCATGTGAAAGGATCACTCCTGACTGGCTTCGAGGAAATAATCCACTATGGCATAGCCATCATCCCAAAGGAATTCTAAGAGACTGATCAAGAAATTGATCAGGTTTACCTTGACATAGATGGGGATGATTGGCCATTCGTAGAGATCGATAGAGCCAAAGCACCGAAAACCATTTAGGAAAGGGTTAAGCCCACATTGTAGTGCACTAAACATTGGTGCAAACATAATGGTCTCACTTATCTTGGAGTTGATTTCACTACTTCTTCAAGTAGAGCACCTCTAAGGCTGGACCTAGTGCCAAAAGGTAAAGGAAAAGACAAGGAGGGTGAATCAAGAGGACAAGTAGTAACTCCTAAAGGCCTCCCTTCAAGTTCTAAGAAGCAAGTAGTCTACCTGGTGTCTCTAGGTAAAGAAGAAACAATAGAGGTTCCAATGGATACATCCACCTAGGATGTTATCACAACTACAACT
This sequence comes from Taxus wallichiana var. yunnanensis, assembly GCA_018340775.1. Classification (NCBI taxonomy): domain Eukaryota; kingdom Viridiplantae; phylum Streptophyta; class Pinopsida; order Cupressales; family Taxaceae; genus Taxus; species Taxus wallichiana. The sequence continues at coordinate 411,392,376 of CM031234.1, read as the reverse complement.
GCAGAGGGACCCAACGTTCCTTCTTCCATTTCTTCTCATCCTCCTTTCATTCAAGCATCTATTCCTATGGATGTGTCTTCTCTAATCCCTTCCTCCCTTTCATCTCCCACCTCTTCCATCTCCTCTCTCATGGATCTGTCACCCAGTATTCCCTCCATCCAGTTGGAGATCCCTTCTGTCTCCATGTCCTTCTCTTCTCCCATAGTAACTCCAGGCCCTACAAGTAGCGTTCCATTGGATTCCTGTCAATGCCACCGCCAAGTATTTCAACACATTTCCTTGAGGCCTCTAAAGTTTCTCCCCCTCTCACTCTTATTTCTTCTTTTATTTCCTCTACTCCCACTCCCATAAGTCCTACTTGGTTTTCGACCATATCCGGGAAAACATAAGACAAAGGTTCCCATTGTGGCCATGGATTTTTTCATAATTCCTAACAAGGGAACCAAGAAGCATAAAGCGATAACTCTCTTTTCTAAAAGTATTTTGGGGCAGTGAGTCATGGAGATAGCCTACCCAAACCCCACTAAGAAAAAGGAAGATCTGTCTCCCACAAACTTCACAGTGACTCAAGTCACAATGGGAACCTCATCGAAATCCTACAAGGGGAACTCTTTTCTGTAGTAGATGCTCTTTCCAAGAAGCTCCGGGAAGAAAAAGAGGAGAAGAGAATATTCAAGGAACAAAATAAACAACTCCTACAAGAAGAGCAGAAAATGGGCAACACTCCCCCAGAATCGTTGTCGAAACCATTCAAGTTCTTAATCAGGATAAAATAAATGAATATGCTAAGATTGGTGAAGAAGGCACAGTAGTATCATCGTGGATAGAGTGGATCCTCATATATGGTCAAGAAATGATTGGAAAATTTACAAGGTGCTCTATCGGATATTACCCAAAGAAATAAGGAGCTACAAGTAGTAGCAGGTTCCCTCTTTGAAGAGTTGGATAACACCAGGTTACAACATGAAACATTCCAAACCATGGTTGACTACTCGGCTAATGATCTACTGAAGGTCACTGTTATTGATCACCCATGTGCACATAACAAAGCTCTTATATCTTTATATTACCAGGTTGATCAAATTGAATATATCTTGGAGAGAATAGAAAAAATCAAGGATGAAGCTCTGGATGCATGATACAACATGGAGAAAGCGATTACAAAAATGGCTCGTAAATGCTCAATGAATCATACAATTTGAGAGAAAGCAGATGATACTTTCTAGCGCTTCAAGGCTATAGTCACTCAAGGTTTGGTATCGAGGTCACTTTCGACCGAGAGTCAATCAATAATATCCGGCTTGCTATAACTTGATTATATTTTTGATCGATGCATGCGAAACTTTCACCAACTTACCTGACAAGCTCAAGAATGAGAAAGAAACTTGCAAAGTCATTAGCGACCATTTCAAAGGTCTAAATCATGATCAACTTCAAGCTATGATCAACAAGTTTATGGAATATCGAGTGCAGTGTCACATCGTCTCTCTTGATCAAAAGCAGGATACCAAGTTCGAGTAGAGAGATGATGAAGAGTAGTTTCTTCTTCTTGGGATCCCTTCATCATTTTTGTAAAATATTTAAAAATCATGTTAGCATTTATGATGACCTCATCCATGTTGCACCATGGGATGTTGTCATCCAAAAACTTTCCCAAAGTCAACTTTTGAATTTTTAGATATTTTGTAAATATTTTGTAAGTAGTTGTTGGTTTGCTTTTGTTTTCTTCCCTTCTCTCCTTCTATAAAGACTTGAATACTTGTTGCATTCAGGCTGGACATTTTTGTATGAAAAAATAAGTGAGGAGAGAAAATTTGTGTTTTCTTGTAATGAAGAGATAGTAACACATATGTTCGAATTTGTGCTTAATGTATGTGTTATTTGCATCGAGATATTTCTTAAGTTAGATGTATGCTTTTATTATGTTGGATTCATTCCTACTATTATCATATGTTCATCAAGTATTGCTTTAATTGTTTATGTAAGTAAGCATGGCTCTGTTTATTACCAAATCAAAACATAAACCTTCGACCTTTTTATCTTAGAATCCATTTCTTTTCTCCCTTTAGATCTACCCTCCTCCATTCCTTCCTAATTTTCTGTTCATTGTTGGAAGTACCTCTATTGGGATGAGATCCCAAACCCCCATGAAGTTAGAATAGTGTAGATTTGTACAAATTCCTACTTGATAGATTAGCAATAAACTAGTTTCACTTTGCTATCTCAAAGAGGGGCTATGCCCTGCACACTGTTGGCCTATTTCCCCACGACCTGCCTAAGCGGTAGTTTTTCAAACCAACATTTTTGGTGACTCTACTAGGGATCAAACTAATGAAATAACTAAAAAACTATAAAAATCACTACTAGATTGCAAATTTTAACTCTTTGTTAAAAAATAATTTTTTTGCATAAGTGATCAAAACTAAAAATTTCCTTATACAAATCCATAGATCGGGGCAGATAGAGACTTTTAGTTCACTGAGTTTTTACAAAAACTTGTATATTCTAGTAGATCTAATATTCTGATATTTCATGTTATTTTCAAAAAGCCTTACAAAATTTAGGTCAAAGATCCAAGAATCAGCCTACTAAATCGACCCACCTTTTATCCTTGCTAATATTTGTCAGAAACCGCAATCAGTTGTTATTAAAAAGGGTAAATTAAATATTGAAAAAGTACATGCTTATTTTTACTAGAAAAACCTGAAAATCAGCAAGTATAAACAAAAAGATTGTTGTAAATCTACTCCTAATTGTTGCACATGAAGCGGGTACTTTCTTTGGACGAACCATTCACTCGTAGCAGAAGAGATCATGGAGAAGTTGAACCAATTTTGATCTACTTCAAAGGCACAATTTCAGTATCACTCCAAAGCATGATTGGCATCTATGAACTCAATGAATCGGCAGCCCGAAGTGCCTCACCTCCATGGGAGAGACAAATTTCATAGGGTACCTTGACATCAACTTGCAACGCTCTTTTGCTAAGTGGAACCACACTCCCTACTCATGTTCTTTTTCCTTCTTTTCAAATGGCAGCAAATTTTCTGTACCATGGGGAAACACCATGGGTCCTATAGCACTTCCGCATCTAGTCAACCCCTCCATCACGAAAAATCGTAAAAAATTCTAAAATTTGATGGGAGTGGAAATCTAAGCATGGATGCATATATAGCTGCATTTATTATGTCATGCAACATTCTGGATGTGACTCATGAGGAAATATTGGTACGTCTCTTTCTTGATACCTTGCAAGGGCCTGTAGTAGAATGGTTCCAACATTTACCAGCTGCATCCATCACTAGTTGGGCCACATTGTGGACTACATTTGAAGATAGATATAAACCTTTAGAAGATGCATTTGCGTTATTATCACAAATCACTCACATGAATAAGGATGCCAATGAAACCATGCGTGATTTTATCACCTGTTTCAATTCACTGATCAACCATGTGCTACTTACCATGATGCCAACATTAGAGGATCAAAAGTGTTTCTTTTTTAATGCCATGAGTTTGAAAGTAAGTTTCTTACTTTTACAAGAACAAATACCCACTTTGGTCCTTGCTCAAGCTATGGCCATTCGGATAGAGGACAACCTTCTTATATCCGGTGAGTTAAGACAAGAGCCATCAAAATCAAAGGCTTCAACTTCTTCTCAGGCTACCTCATTAGATCCAACATTCCAAAAGATGGTGAATGACTTGCTCTCATTAAAGAAGCAATTGGCTCAAACATCATCTACCACTCCATACTGGGATATCCCACGGAGGAACTTCACTCCCAACAATGCCCCCAAAGGCCGCGTTTACCTATTGCTTCTCCAAGGTTAGCAATTGAAGCCCCTCTAGTTAATGCTTTGGTTGAAATCGAAGAAGATGATCCAAATTACGAAGAACCTTCATTGTAAGGTGAAGATGATCAAGATGTTGGTGAACCGACTGGCGACTCTACTATTGGGTATATGGAATTTGAAGATGAGGAATTTGATGAAGAAGAGGGTACCCAAGGGTATGCAAGTGGACAATCATATGCATTTTTCACTCACTCGCAAGGAAAAGAAGCAAAGGTTGCTGCTGAAAAACAAAAGGAAAAGGTTGTGGTAACTCCACCGCCAATGATCGCTAAAAGAGGTAATCCCCTTCCTATTTAACCTCCTGTTAAACCTTTTGTAAAGAAATATTTTCCTCCTATTTCTCCTCCAATTCAGCTTTCCTCTAGTCCAATAAAGACCAATAATCCTCCCCTACAAACACAAAATGAAGGACTCATTCATTCATTAGCGCAACCCTTGGTCATATTCGATATAATTGATCATGCTAAAAAAAACAAGATCTAGATGTCTGAAGTTGAGTACCTTCATTCAACCCAGAGTAGCTTGTAAGATTAACTAAGTATATCCCAAGTTAGGCTGTTGTCTCTCCTCCCATTTCCCCAAAAGTAATTCTTCCAACTCCTATGTCCTGGGAAAATTGAACCTTTTACCTATCCCTCCCGATCAATGGTCATAAAAAAGCAATTGTATAATTGATTCTAGGGCTTCGATAATGTCATGCCGGTAAAGGTTGCTGTAATTTAGGCCTCACACTTACTAAACGTTTTGGCAGATGCTACTCCATGGAAACCAAATAGGTACAATTGATTGGTCAGATCAAGGATGCACAATTTGCATTTGTGACATTTCTTAAGAAAAGTGTAAAAATGACTATTCTCGTAGTTGATATTCCAAAGAATATGGGATATTACTAGGGAGGAGCTTTTGTAAAGAAGTTAGTGGGGAAATTCATATGGACTGGTCCAAAGCCAGGATCCCTGTCAAAGGGGTGATGCAAACATTGGAACTAGAATCATAAAAGAAATATCTAGTCACCAATTCTGATGACCCTAAGGCTCAGATTCTCTTCAAATAGTTAGGGATGGGAAATTATTTCTTGTCCACTGACTTAGATAGAATGGACATTCTCATCAAAAAGAGGATCTCAACAAAGTATGGACATTGTAGTTTGATGGCAGTTGTGCGATAAGTGGATGCGGTGCTGGGGTTGTTCTAATATCTCCTGAAGAGGAGATTTTCCCTTTTTCTTTCAAGTTTCAATTCTTCAATACGATTAATACTGCCAAGTATGAATCTTTGTTACTTGGTATGCAAGCTGAAAAAGACAAAGAAATCAAGAATCTAAAAGTGCAAGGTGATGCCAAGCTAATTGTCAATAAGGTAAAAGGGATTCACCAAGTAAAGAATGATCGATTCATGCACTACAGCAATGCAGTATGGGATAACATCAAATAGTTTGATGCTTTCTCAATAAAAATAGTTCTACGAGCCCAAAATGACATGGCTGATTCATTGGCCATCTCAGCCTCTCTCATGATCCCTCACATAGGGTTAAAAATAGATATATATACCATTGAAGTGGTTTTTCACCCAAGTGTTCCGGCACAATTCACAAGATGGAAAGTGTTCAATGATGAAAACCAACTCATCATTTTTTAGACAAATCTAACAATTTTAAAGAACTCCATTTTGATGGATCAACTTCTATGTGTCGTGAGTCTCTCACCGATCAAGCACATGAATACAAAAAGAAACAGTGATACAGACTCAAAGGAAATAGGATTCGAAAGGTTTGGTTTCTTTAGAATGATTATTTGATAATCATGACCATTTTGTCAAGAAAAAGTGACAGGATGATCCTTGCTCTTCTCTAGAAACTGAATCCGTCAATCTGGGTACTGCAGAACATCCTCATTCCATGAATATCGAGAAGTGTTGTATGCTTGAGGAAAAATGAAAATTCATTAAGTTTCTGAAAAAGTACATGGATGTATTAGCATGGTCTTATGCTGATCTAAATTCTTTCAAGACAAAGGACATTCAGCATGACATTTCGCTCAAGGACGACATCAAGCCTTTTCGTCAAAAGCAAAGGCATTACAACCCCAAAATCTCAGGTACCATCCAGGCTGAAATTCAGAAAATGCTAGACGCAAGAATTATTTTTCCAATTCATCACAGTACTTAGGTTGCAAATATTGTGCCTGTGTGGAAGAATAATGGTGAGATACACATATGCGTAGATTTTCGCAACTTGAACCAGTCATCCTTAAAAGATAACTATCCACTGTCGATAATGGATCAATTACTACAGGAAGTAACTAGTTCAAAAATGTTGTCTATGCTTGACAGTTTTTTAGGTTACAATCAAATTCAAGTCACACCTGAAGATCAATTCAAAACAGCATTCACCACTCCTTGGGGTACCTTCACCTACAACAGAATGCCATTTGGTTTGATCAACGCTGGTGCTACCTTCCAATGAGCAATGGACTTTGCATTCAAAGGTATGATGGGAAAAGTCATCGTAGTTTACCTAGATGACTTGACTGTGTTCTCCAAAAGACAAAGTGATCACTGCAATCATTTGGAACAAGTCTTGATTAGATGTTAAGAGCACGGAATTTCACTAAATCCCAAGAAGTCAGTTTTGGGGTCACCGAAGGAAAGCTACTAGGACATGTCATCAGTAGAGAAGGAACTAAGATAGATGTCGAAAGGGTCAAGGCTATTCAGAGCCTTACTTTTCCTACAAGCAAGACTGGTGTTCACTCTTTCTTCGGAAAGGTAAATTTTCTTAGACACTTTGTTCCTAATTTTGCTGAGAAGACTTGTCATATATCTAATATGATGAAAGGGTCCCAAACATTCTGATGGAGTGAGGAAGACAGAACATCATTCAAAGACATAAAAACCTCCATCGCTCACACACCTGTTCTGGTGTGTCTTGACTTCAGCAAATACTTCATCATGTATAATTATGCGTCACAGCATACCGTATCGTATCTGATGCAAAAGAACTATGAAGATATTGAATCCTCGATTTCTTTCATGAGATCTCCTCTTAAGCCTCATGAACTGAAGATGTCACAATTAGAAAAGCATGCCTTTTCTATGATAAAAGCAGTCAAAAGTTTCTGCTACTATATTCTGAATTCTCATACAGTAGTGTTGGTCCCTGACATGGCTGTTAAGTCTATCCTGACTCAATAGGAGTTAGGGATCTTACGAGGGAATTAGATCGCAAAGGTCCAAGAATATGACATAAACATAAAACCAACCAAATTGGTAAGAGGTTAGGGCCTGTGTCAGCTAATAGATAAAAATAAAGACTCAGAGGTACCTAAAGAGAAAGTTGATCTCATCGATGGAGAACAAAATGAACTGGAGAAAGTAGATTCTTTGCCCATGGTTCTATTTTTCACAACCAACGATGAATGGTATTCCTACATTGCTTTCTTTCTCACCTATGGTGGGTGCCCAAATCACCTAACCACAAAGGAAAATTGAACGGTGAAGCTCAGAGCCACAAGATATGTCATATGGGATGATGGATTTTACAAACGCAAAATTGATGGTGTTTTTCTACGATGCGTTGATACACCGCAGAGTAAAACTGCTGGAGAGTTTTCACAACTCATCCCTGTGGTGGTTACTTCTCCTCATTCGTGATAGCCATAAAATATGTCGGGCTAGGTACTACTAGCTGATGTTATTCTAAGATACATGACCACCTCAGTAGAAAAATGTGAAATTTGCCAATGACTCATTGGCAAACCAAAGGTAGCTGCATTTCTGCTCAAGCCTGTCATCATCGACAAACCATTCAGACAATGGGGAATTGATTTCATTGGAGCACTCAATCCTCAATCGAGTGCTGGACATAGTTACATCCTAACAGCAATAGATTACTTCACAAAATGGGTGGAGGCCATACCTATCAAGCATGCCACTTCTAAAGTTGTTTGTAACTTCATCAAAGAGAATATTATTGTGAGATTTGGCATTCCACACAAAATCATTGCTGACAACACTTCCAACTTCTCTTCACGGGAAGTTATTAGTTTTTTTATGGATACAAAATAACCTTGGCTCATGCTTTTGATTATTATCCTCAAGGAAATGGTCAGGCAGAATCTAGCAACAAGAACTTGGTGACTATCATATGGAAGCTAGTTGATGAAAACTAGTGGTCTGGCACAAATCATTGTATGATGCTTTGTGGGTAGATCATATCACTCCAAAGAGGTCTCTCAGCATGTCACCTTTCTAGGTGTTGTATGGGATCGATGTTGAAATCCCTATCTCCGTAGAAATTTTTGCTTTGCACTTAGCTCGAGCAATTGAACATGAAAATTTTTAGAATTCTCTTGAAAAGAGAATTATGTACCTGACGAAACTTGAAGAAAAGTGAGTAAAAGTGGTCGATAAGATCACTAAGCATTAGAATCAAATTAAGAGGTTATTTGACAAGAAAGCTAAGAAAAGAGATTTCCAAGTGGGAGATCTTGTTCTCCTGTGGGACAAACGAAGAGAACCGAAAGGTATGCATGGAAAGTTTGACTCTCTTTGGAGAGGGCCATACAAAATCAAGAAACTCAATGGAGAGAATAGTTTCTATCTCTCATATCTGGATGGAACTGAGCTCCTACTTCCCTATAGTAGACAACACCTGAAGATCTTTAGGAAGTAGAGCTTGCTCTCTTCTTTGTATAGTTTTCTTTTGCTTTCGTCATGTGTTTGCTTTCTGTTTGTTGTGTGTTCCCTTTCTTTCCCTTTTTTCACCCTTATTTTTGACTCATTCTAACCCAATGGATAGGCACATGAATATATAGGATTCCCCACCCTTAAGTATCAATTGAAGATAGTCCCCAAAAAGAGTGAGTCACTGTTATCCCTACGAAATTGATGACAGGGGTAATTTGCAGTAACTATACCCAAAGTTTTGTTTTGGCTGCTAGGAAATTTTGATAATGCTTGAAATGGCCCAAAACTTTCTTTGAAAATATGGATGTTATGATACTTAGTCACCTTTTGTTATTCCTTTGGTGCGCCCACCTTCATGTTGACATGATTGAAGTTGCACCCCTTTTTCTAAATTGGGTGCAATTGTTTCGTGTCGACACACAAAATATATACGCCCCCTCTAAAGCCTTTAGTGCACTCATTGTTATGTTGACATATGAAAAAGTGTGCTTAGGTGCTGAAAATGTTGTGTCAACATCAACAAATTTGTACTAAGGAACACTTTTCCTTGTGTCGACACTCCCAAAGGTACGCCAAAAAAGTTGGTGAAGTAATAAATGCCAATTTTTCTATAAATATGCACTCAACACCTGTCATTTTCACGAATTAAAAATTGAAAAAAGTGTTTTCTCTATGCCTGTCAACCATCCTTGTCACCCCTGTGTGCCATTTTTCAAGCTTGTGGATCCCACGTCATTCCTCATCTTTTATAAATCCGGGTAAGTGGCTCCTCTCCTTGTTGTTTTTGTTTTTGTTGTGTTAGGTATTAGGGTTGGTGTAGAAAAGATAAAATCTAAAGAAACACACCTAATAAATTATCAAACTAGTTGAAAGCCCTTTTGCCTCTCCTTCTAGATCTACAAATTTGGAAGACCCATGTTGTTAAAAGAAACAAAAATCATCTTTATCTGTGTGCTACCTTACCAAAAATGTCTCTCTTGCCATCAAATCCAAATCAAGAAATCCATGGGCTGTTAATATGTAAAAACTCCTTGGCACACTATTTTTCCATGTTACACATTCCAAACCTACGCTGAGGTGCATTTTAAAACCATGTAACAAGACCTTTTCCGTGCCTAGCCAAAAAGAGCACTTAGCAGATTTTCATGAGGCACTGGCGCCACTTCCATAACATCAACATGCCATGTTGTGTGCTACAAAACCATGCCCCACACCTTATCCTTAGCACTAAAACTTTTCATGCAACACCTTGCAAAATTGCACCCTTTCTAAACTTGGCACAAATTTTCCCAAGACAACACCAAATGCAATTTTTGCTATGTTGACACCTTATTAAATGCGCTTTATCCTTTCGTGCCAAAATTTGCATGTTAACATATCGAAGACTCGAACCCTTTCTAACTTAGCGCAACTTTTCTCCTATGAACATTGAGCACATTTTTACTCATGTCAACACCCCAGAGAGCGCCCAACAATTTTAAGCCCCTGTAGCATGTTGTGAACTTGCGCCTTGTGCCCTAAGCCTTATAATTGCTCATTCTTCATTCTACAAGCTTTCATTATGAATAACATGATGGTTGACATGGCTCTTCTGTGTTGGACCTCCTTGATTTTTCTTGTAGAATAACAACATTCATCCTTGGGCTCACACATGTCTTCATCAAGTAAGAAACCAACCAAAGCTAAAGCTAAGGCTAAGTAGTTAGAGCAAGAGATGAAGTATAAATATCAGAAAGTTAGAATGCCTGACTCATATGCAGAATGCAACCTTGACATCAGATACTCTGAGTTAGGGAATATTGATATGGATGATTTTGGGTGAGGAAGAACCAGAAAACAAAGTGGCCCATGCATGAATAAACTAGTGGGCAATGGGTTGCACTTTCTAGTTGGGCTCCCAGTGAATGTCGTAAATAACGAGTTTATCATGTTGGTTGCTCAGTGTTATAGAAAGGAAACTAGATGTGTCAAAGACAAAGAGCATAAGATGATCATCGACCTCACAACTCGTCACTTTGAGATGATCCTAGGCATCCCTCATCATAGGTAATATGTGGAAATAAGCCTTGAATACTGCAAGAAGACCTGGGACGATAATGAGGATAAATGCATGTAGATGATGAATGAGATTTATCTAAAGAACAAATATTCGGTGAGTAAATGGCCACAAACCATCCATCCTAGTGACTTCAATAAATAGTTTAGTGATACAATCACCTTCTAAAACAGCGTATTTGGGCTCCCCCGATGCCCATTATTTCCACAAATGGATGCTAAGATACTTAGAGACCATGAGCAAGAATGCTCCTCATCAATATTTTTAATGGGGCAAAATCATCAGTGACACCATCTCCTAGCAGCTTCAACAAGTTCTAACAACTGGGAAGTTCTACATGAATTCCTACGTTGTGTATGTTGCTGAATCAGAATGGGATTTTGTGGGGTTAGCTCGAAATGGGGTATGGCCCCAAGTCAAGATATATGAGTTCTACCTAGAATTGAAGCTTGAGGCCAGCATCTCCCAGTTCTCTAAAATTAATGATGCCTTCTTCTATGAGGTAATCTGCTATCTGAGACCAAACATGAGACATGGTTAGACCATTCGAGTGTGATTTCTGCTACAAAGAAATGGGGAGTATTGTTCACACAATTCCCCACATTCACATACCTCAGATTTGTGAATTTCGAGGGAGAACCAACGAAGCTGGCAAGTTTTGCAGGGCCGAAGCTTATCTTGTTGGAGTTGTCAAGTAAACTAATCACATATCATGAGAACTGCATGAAAAGAAAGAAAGGAGGAACCCCGTCCCCCTTACAATTTGCCGATACACCTGCCCCACACTAGCCAAAGCACGGGATGTATGCTGAGCTAGAACTACTAAATTTGAAGCATAAATTCCCAGCAAGGCCAACCTTCGACTGCCGTCAGAGTTTCCTCCCAAAGGAAAAAATTGATCCCATCCATGTTCCTAAGATCGAGGACATTTGGATCGACTTGACACATGAGATAGACATCAGGTGAAAGGATCACTCCCAACTAGCTCTAGAGGAAATCATCCACTATGGCGTAGCCATCATCCCAAAGGAATTCCAAGAGACTGATCAAGAAATTGATCAAGTTTACCTTGACATAGATGGGGATGATTGGCCATTCACGGAGATTGACAGAGCCAAAGCACCAAAACCATTTAGGAAAGGGTTAAGCCCACATTGTAGTGCACCAAACATTGGTGCAAACAAAATGGTCTCACCTACCTCAGAGTTGATTTCACTACTTCTCCTTCAGGTAGAGCACCTCTAAGGCCGGAACTAGTACCAAAAGGTAAAGGAAAAGACAAGGAGGGTGAATCAAGCAAACAAGTAGTAACTCCTGAAGGACTCCCTTCTACTTCTGAGAAGCAAGTAGTCGACCTGGTGTCTCTAGGTAAAGAAGAAACAATAGAGGTTCCAATGAGATACATGCACCCAAGATGTTATCATAACTACAACTGCAGAGGTACCCAGCATTCCTTCTTCCATTTCTTCTCCTCCTCCCCGTCATTCAATCATATATTCCTATGGATGTGTCTTATCCTATCCCTTCCTCCCTTCCATCTCCAACCTCTTCCATCTTCTCCTCTCTCATAGATCTATTGCCTAGTATTCCCTCCATCCAGTTGAAGATCCCTTCCATCTCCATGTCCTTCTCTTATCCCGTATTAACTCCAAGCCCTATGAGTAGAAGTGCACTAGATTACCTGTCAATGCCACCACCAAGTGTTTCAACACATTTCCCTGAGGCCTTTGCAATTGCTCCCCCTCTCACTCATGTTTCTTCTTCTATTTCCTTTACTCCCACTCCCATAAGTCCTAGTTAGTTTTTTGACCATCTGGGCCAACATAAGAGAAAGGTTCCCATTGTGGCCATTGATTTCTCCATCATTTGAAGAAGGTAACCAATAAGAAGAAAGCGAGAACTCACTTTTCTAAAAGCACTTCGGGGGAGAGAGTCATGGAGATAGCCTACCTAGACCCCACCAAGAAAAAGGAAGATTTGTCTCCCACAGACTTCACAGTGACTCAAGTCACAATGGGAACCTCATTTAAAATCCTACAAGGGGAAGGCTTGTCTGCAGTAGATTCTTTTTGCAAGAAGCTTCAGGAAGCAAAAGAGGAGAAGATAATAGTCAAGGAACAAAACAAACATCTCCTACAAGCATTACAGAAAATGGGCAACGCTCCCCCTATAACTGCCGCCGAACCCATTCAAGTTCTTAGTTAGGATAAAATAAATGAATATGCTAAGATTGGTGAACAAGGCACAACAATATCATCCTATATTGAGAAGATCCTCATATATGGTCAAGAAATGATTAGGAAATTTATAGTGCTCTATCAAGATATTACCCAAAAAAATAAGGAGCTACAAGTAATAACAGGTTCCCTCTCCAAAGAGTTGGATAACAATAGGTCGTAACATGAAACATTCAAAACCATGGTTGATTTGCTCACCGATGACCTCATGAAGGTTGGCGTTATTGATCACCCATGTGCACATAACAAAGCTCTCATTTCTTTAGATTACCAGGTTGATCAAATAGAATATATCCTGGAGAGAATAGACAAAATCAAGGATGAAGCTCTGGACGCATGATACAACATGGAGCAAATAGTTAAAAAAATGGATCCAAAATGCTCAGTGAATCATACAACTTGAGAGAAGCAGATGATACTTTCTAGGACTTCAAGGCTATAGTCACTCAAGGTTTGGTACCAGAGGTCACTTTCGATCGAGATTCAATCAATAACCTCCTAGCTTGCCGCGACTTCATTGGATTTTTGATCGATGCATGCGAAACTTTATCTGAGTTACCTGAAAAGCTCAAGAATGAGAAATAAACTTGCAAAGTAATTGGTGACCATATCAAAGGTCCAAATCATGATCAACTTCAAGCTATGATCATTAAGTTTATGGAATATCAAGTGCAGTGTCACATCGACTCTCCTGATCAAAATTAGGATACCAAGTTTGAGCAGAGAGATGATGAAGAGTAGTTTCTTCTTCTTGGGATCCATTGATCATTTTTGTAAAATATTTAAAAATCATGTTGGCATTTATGATGACCTCATCCATGTTGCACCATGGGATGTTGTCATCCAAAAACTTTCCCAAAGTCAACTTTTGACTTTTTAGATATTTTGTAAATATCTTGTAAGATATTTTGTAAGTAGTTGTTGGTTTGCTTTTGTCTTCTTTCCTCCTCTCCTTCTATAAATACTTGAATACTTGTTGTATTCGGGGTGGAAATTTTTGTATGAAAAAAGAAGTGAGGAGAGAAAGACTTTTTGTTTTCTTGTAATAGAAGAAATATTAATACATATGTTCAGACTTTGTGCTTAATGTATGTGTTATTTGCATCAGATCTTTCTTAAGTTATATCTATGGTTTTATTATGTTGGATTCATTCCTACTATTGTCATATGTTCATCAGTATTGCTTGAATTGTTTATGCAAATAAGCTTGGATCTTTTTACTACCAGCTTAAAACATAAACCTTCTGACCTTTCCATTATGGAATCCATTTCTTTTCTCCCTTCAGATCTACCCTCCTTCATTACTTCCTTCCTAATTTTCTGTTCATTGTTGGAACTACCTCTATTGGGATGAGATCCTAAACCCCCTTGAAGTTAGAAGAGTGTAGATTTGCATAGATTCATGCTTGATATATTAGCAATAAACCATTTTCACTTTGTTGTCTCAAAGAGGGGCTATGCCCTGCACATTGTTGGCCTATTTCCCCATGACCTTCCTAACCGATGCAGTTTTTCAAACCAACACTTCCATATGGTCATTTTATTACACATGCTAGTTAGATATCTTATATTTCATTTATCTATATGATACACACATATATTTTCATGACATTTTCTTAGTGTTTATCGTAGATACATGTCTTTTACACGTAGTATGGATTATCTCCTCCTACCCATTCTAAATTGGTCATTGTGGGCATCAACATTCATCTCTTACACTTGCTATTGTTTCATTTTGTACTTATCACTCTATATTACATGGTTATACATGATTTTGACATATTGGTTATCTTTCTAACATGCTAATGGGTGCTTCATGTGCAACATTTTTTTGCAAGATTACTTGCTTCCATCGTTATCTATTGTTTGTACTTGTTTTTCTATTTCTTTTTATTGCATGCTTGCCTTTCCCTTATTTTGGTGTCCACACTAGTTTTTTATATACAGCCATGATGGCGTTGCATGTCTTGTGACATCATGAGTGATGGCCCATGTTTATAACCCACTTTGTGTGGCTAAATTTTCCTTCTTGCTCATTTACTTGCATTCTAGTTCACACATTGTCTACGTAGTTTACACTTTTTTTCTACATGCATGTTTGTTCATACTAAAACATGTTTCTAGCCACTTCTTTGTGTTTTCCTTGGTTTATGAAAAGTGCATTCCATTTCCCCTACATGGAAAAATGATAGAGTTCATCTGGTTTTTCCTATCAGCGATGTCGCATGTACCCCTAAAGAGAGGAGTGTAATTTGGGGCTTAATTATTATACATTGTACCTACTTTGGTTCATTTCAATTCAGTTTATGCCCTTGACAATGTGGGTTATATAGTGAGTGGGTTTATACAAGTCTACGAATCCCGCACATAATGAATTTTAAAGGACATCATAGTCCTTAGCATTTAGAGGAGAAGTTATAGGTTCGAGGATACAACAGACTTCCTCTCTACACTACTTCACCTAGTGGTGTTGGATCACCTAGAAAACTAGGAATTACAAAAATCTCTTCATACATGTTCAAGGAAGGTTAAAGGTTGGAGGATATAGTGAAATCCCACCCTATTATTATTTTCCTCCGGTGTTAGACCACCTTAAAAACACATGACAATATATCCTCTTTCTACACCCTTTCTCTCATCACAGATCATGGGCACATGTTCAATTTTTCATTTGTGTATTTTACATTTAAATACTCTTACATACATATACATGCATTTTTACATATATACATGTGTATTTTACTTCTTGATCTTCTTCTCCTTGTAGGTTCGATGTATGAGAAGAAATAATTTGACAACAACTACAACAATGGGGGAAATAGCAAAAAAAATTATGGCAACACACAACATAATAACCATGTAGGTACATCACACACATCAACAACTACACACGTGTCTTAACCCTAGGTTAACTCTCATGAAATTTTTATGCTTTTACATATTTATTTTGCATGGTCTATCATCTTTTTGTCATTCCGGACTTTGTCTACTCCTTTAGCATGTTTCTACATCACTCTACATGGATTATCGGTACACATCTCTGTCTACTTTATGTTATCGAGCTTTCTTCTTAGAAACATAAAGTGGGGGAAAATGTATTCAAAAATCACGCGCTTTAGAAATTATTTAGTCCCAATCTCATATTAATATTGATATAGTTTTTAAGTGTAGAAAGTACTAATTAACCCCCATCTTTTGGCCATTTTACTTTTATTTTGTCATCATTTACGAACTCCCATACACACTTACAGTATATTTTCTTAATTTTCCATCATTTTATCCTTGGTTGTCATGCCCATACTTATATTGGGGTGCCAATAGGTGCCTTGGTCCTATTCGGGGAACCCTAATCCTTTTCCCACTTTCCCACCACTTTTTGGGCACTTTTTAGCCATTTGGATGCTCTATATTTCTTAATGGTCACCTTTTTAGGTTTAATTACAAAATTTCAACAAGATAACCATATAAATATTAAGTTATGAAACCATAATGAGGGACCAAGAACTAGTCACTACTATCATCACTTAAGGTTACATCCATCAAAGGATCCATTTGTGTCCATCTAGCTCAATCACAAGGTAAAAGGCTGGTCCATCTGCACCACAAAGCATAGGAGGGAAATTTATTTTATTCCATCCACCTTTAAATTATATTTTCTACACATAGTTATTGATCACTACTTTTATAAGGTGTCACTACCACTATAGTAAAAAAATCATGCACTTTAGACATAATTTAGCTCAGTCTCATACTACTATTTAAAGGGTTCTTGAGTGAAGAAAGTACTAATTAATCCCACCTTTTTGGCCATATTGTTTTACTTTTATTTCTTCATTCCTACACATTTTAAAATACATTTCCAATCTATTTTGACACTTTTATGTTATTTTATCTTAAGCTTGGGTGCTTTGGTCCCATTTAGGATGTCCTAATCCTATTTCTACTTTATTGTCTCATTTTGGGCGTCTTCTATCAATTTTTCATCCTTACCATTTTCCTAGTGGGCCATGCCAAGTTAATTATGAAATTAGAGCAAGAGAATCCTTTAAATATAAAGTTATGAGACCATAATGAGGGTCCTAACGTTACTTACTAGTATCACTCCATCTAGTGTTGCATCCATTCCATCACTTGCATCCACATAGCTTTATGCATCAATGGTAGGAGATCTATATCAAAAAAAAATTCTAAGGGGAGGGATTCTATTCTATTCCATGCACACATATTATTACATTTTCTTCATTAATATATTGTTAGCTACTAAAAAAGTGTGACTAGAAAAGATCAACTAGGGCATGACATGCAAACACACACGCAAAAGAATTAAATTTCTATATGAAATGTAGTGCAACACTTACTTTAGTAATCCCACTTTTATGGCACCGAGGATAGTCCCACCCATTCATTTGCATCTTTTATTTTTTAGGGTTTTGATACTTATTTTGTCTCTTGCAAGTCTTCAATATCATCTTGCTATATTCGGTACATTCAAGATACAGTCCATGAAATCTAGTGCTACAAATAATAAATCTTACAATGTATCTTATAATCTAGAAAGGATCAACATTTGAGTTTTTAGAAACCATGGCACCTATTCTACCATACCAGGGTGCCCCGAGGTGCCCCGATACCCTCCCGGGCCCTTCAATCTACTCATAACTTCGAGAACCCCCTTTTTAGGACTCATGTGTAGATGATCCTTCTTCCGGAATTTCTTGTTGTACCTATAACACTCGAGACAATCACCCATAATCAGCTAAGTTCTTGTCTCACCTTACTCTTGCATTTTAGGGTTTTATATTGATTAATTTAATTATTTAATTACTCTATATTAATTTAGTGCATTCATTTATAGAGTTTATGTCCTTCAAGATTATATTAACTATAATTATAATTTTCCCTAGTTTACTTAATTTTAGTTAATCATCCACAAGAGCACCTAGGGCATGATTACACACACCAAAGCACATAGAACTAAATTGGGTCCGAGATATAGTGCAATGCTCGGTTAGTAATTCCATCATTTTGGAAGTTAAGATTAGTCTGAGCCCTTCATATGCATCTTTTGTTTTTAGGGTTTGATTGTTGTTTCTGAGTTTTACAGTCTCCTCTTCAACATTGATTACCAAAGGCATTCATTGCGGTGCGGTAAAGTTAGTGTGACAGGTGGCAAAGGCTTAAAATAATCTAATGACCCTATAAATAGGATTTTTATACCTCTTTTATAGACTAGGGCACCCACAAGCACCACGATACTCTCCCGGGTGCCCTAGTACACTCATATTTTCTAGAACTACAAGTTTCTAGACCTTGACATAGACGTTTCATCCTCTTATTTCTCTAGTTAGCTCTTTGACATAGTCTAGAAAGTTCACCAAATTATCTAAGATCCTTCCAACCCTTCTTTGCATGTTAGGGTTTCTATTTTTATTAGTCTAGTTACTTAGGTCAATTCCCTTTATTTATTTTCTCTCATTTACTAATGTTCCTAGTTAGATTAACGTAATAAAATTCACAATTTTAGTTAATCACTAATCATGGCTTAACATCATATTGTTGGATGTATTACACTTATTCCACCTATTGGATTCTTCTTCACATGTGTGGGGATATCTTATTAATCCCCCTCTAATAATATTTACCTATATAATCACATTTTCTTTATACCTAAGTACCATGGTATTATCATATACATACATGAGGAAAGAAAGAAAATGATATGAAAACAAACATCCAAACAACATAAAAATCATCACCTACACACACATGTGTGTGTATACATACATACACACACACACACACACACACACACACACACACACACACACACACACACACACACACACACACACACACACACATATCGAATGTATTTTTATACATCAAAAATATCATACGAAAAAATATGACCCATCTACTAGGTGGTTCAAGCACCCTCACCCTTTTTGGGGGTATTTAGATGCTTTAGGATTATGGGGTTGTGCTAGTGTCTCTATATGTATGGGCTATGGACATTACCTTAGATTGGAATCCGAATTCATCTTCCTCGGCTATCACTAGCTAGGTCTCCAAATGACATAATTTGTTTTGTGACTCTTTGGAAATACGAGAGACAAGTTACATGCTCCTCTATTAGTGTTACCTACACATGTAATGAGATTAAGAACATCACATATATGGTTCCAGTGGCTATCTCAATGAGGGAGTTTCACTCCTCCAATATCCACTTTGTAAAAACATAACCTATCCATATTACTCACAATATTGACACATTCATAAAAAATAATCTAAAATAACATCATAACATACATACATGTCTATGTCATCCGTCTATGTGATCTTTCCATATTTGTGACTACCTAACACCTCTATTTCCTCATCATCATGCCAAATTCTATCTCCCACATATTTTCCTACCTATCTTAGGGCACAAATATCATATCCCCTCTCATTTGTTGTCTTGGCCTCATTCATAGATACAAGACCATCTGAAACAAAAATGATGTGCATAAGAGTCAAATCTTGTGCTCTCTAGCCCATGGTGTTGGCTTTCTAGATCCTCATTTTATCATACTAAGATCAACTATGCATGTACCTTTAGTCTATGCTCTTGATATCGCATATCCTCTTTCAGATTCGTCCTTTGAGCGATTGACTACTATGATTTATGGTGGGCCATGAGCATCGCCACAATTCCTCTTCTATATTTGACCATGTACACTCATTACCTATATCCAGTGGGGTCAAAGTGCCGTAACCTCACCTGTTGTATCTTATTAAACGTGATGATGTTGGTAGGGTGGGAATGGTTGTTTCACCATAGGCGTCGATCACCCAATTTTTCTCAAGTACCCTACTTACGACTTGGGTCTCTACCTAGTAAACATAAGAACCTATCACCTCGTGATGGTGTCTAAGAAATATTATTTGGGCCAATTGGGCCACTAATCTACATTCCTTATGTAGGGCTATCATGTCACATCTCTTATACCTACCTATGCCGGTGGCTGGAATACATGAAGTGATATCACATTTTTCATCCCCTATATCCACCGAAGAACTTTCAAGGAATATATTTCTACTTCTGTGGTGTCCCTATCAGCCTATTCACAGGGAACCTATCATATATCAAGGATGTCTATAATATCATGAGTCATATGATACTCTAGTGTCTAAATGGTACCCTATATAGATCATGAACAAGTTGTACCCATATGGTGATGAGATAGATGAATAATAGACCATGATACACCATGTCTCTACATATAGAGATTAGATATAGTGGGATGGATACATATTCCTTGTGGCACACTATACATGTTACCAAGATCACCATAACTACATTATTAATATCTTTAACCTCCACAATCTTCACCGCACTTAGTCGGACACACAATATGCTCTTTTCACATGTATTATTCCCATTATAATATGAAACCATGGATGAAAATACAAGGAGGTATGCAACAAGATCCCAAGCCATCTTTTCAAAATGGGGCTTGTAATTCATTTATGCAACACCTACCAAGGGATAATACTCAACAAGGTTGGGCTCCATACCCTAGCTAATACCAACAAAAATGGAAACCTTAGTTTTTAGGCTAACAATGGCAACAACCCTCTTATTCATGGAATAATCCTTTGAGAGGAGGTTAGAAATGGAGCAATCCACCTTCTAACTACTACCAACCTTACTAATAAACTCATTACCCACAATAGCAAGATGTGATACCAAACCCCAACACGGATCTAAACCAAAAATCACTCGGCACCAACTCAACCAATGCCCAACCCAAGAAAAAAAGATATTCAACTAGCCTATACAACTTAATCAACCCAATACTATGCCTATTTAGTTGATATAAATGATATTCATCTCCACTCAGGAAGAGAAATTCTCCCACCAAGTGAATCCACCATCATGGAGATTGCAGATGAACCACCATTACTACGAGATCAATCGAAAGAAAAGCCAAAATATGTTGCAATATGATCCACAATAATGTGAACAAAGTTCCATAAAAAAATGTGAGCCAATCAACCCTCTTTTCCACAGAGATTGAAGAAAATAATTACGACCCTAAATGATATTCTAATTCTGATTTTATCAACTTTTTGAAGGATATTTGTGTAAATATTCCACTTATAAAAGCCATAAAATATGTTCCTATTTGCAATAATTTGGTAGAGGATATATGTATCAAGAAGACAGGTAGAAAAAGAAAAGATACATATATTGTGCGGGTTATTAGACACTTATTTGGTATCATGCTTTGAAATTCAATGCTACCCAAGTATATACATCCGAGGTACTCCTTTGGTAAACATGAAAATCGATGGTATAATAATAAATAATATGGTTGATTGACTTAGGGGAATAAATAAACATCATGACCAAGAAAATCATGGATGATATCAAATTGGAAGGATTAGGGAAAATAGTTACTGAGTCTTGAAACTAATAGATAGATAAACAGTAAGGCCTAAAAAAGTTCATGAAGACATCATTATGGTGGTAGAACCTTGGGAATGCCCTGCTGATTTCACTTTCTTTCAAAAAAAAGTGAGCTTATGAGGTTTTCCTATTATTCTAGGAAGACCATGGCTAGCCACTACAGATGCATTTATAGGTTGCAGTGTCGGAAAATGATCATTTCTAATGGAAGTGGAACCAAGAAGATAATTATCTATCCTCCTTCCCAAACATTGAATGATGAAGATAATACAATTACATTTTTGAAGAACAAGAAGATGATCGAGATATCTATACAAAACTCATGATGTTGGATAATTCTTGTACATTTTATGAAAAAGAAAAAGATTTTGTTCTCTCTAATGTTTTGTAGAAAAATTATGGAAGAAATGAAGAAGTGGATGATAGATTAAGATGCTTAAGTTTTCCTGTAAGCCAAGTTATACCGCATAAAAGAACCATGAATATCTAAGGTAATAATTACAATATTCATTAACTTCTTCCACATAATTACATACTTGAATTTTGTTAACGCAAACATATTTTCAATTATGGACCTCTCCCACCAAGTAGAAATAACATGAGGGAGGCCACTCAATGTAAGCAAGATGTTGGATAGACAACAAGAGTAACTGTTAATTCCTCTTCTGTAAAAACATAAAACAATATTTTCTTGGGATTACGGTGATATGCATATGATTCCTCCTAGGCTTTACATTCATAAAATATATATCAAGGATGATTGTAAACCAATCAAGCATCCTCAAAGGTGGATGAACTCAATAGTCGGTGAAATTGTGAAAAATTAATTACAAAATTTGTTGGATGCTAGATATATATACCCCATATCAAAAATTCAATGGGTATCACATCTTTCATCATTGTCCTAAAGAAGAATAGTAAATGGATAATATGTGTAAATTAAAGTGAACTAAATGCAACAGAAATGAAAGACAACTTCCCATTGCTCTTCATTGACCAAGTGCTTGATACTTCTAGTGGTAAAATATATATCTCTTTTCTTGATGGATATAATGGATATAATCAGATCCATACTGCACTAGAGAACCAAGAAAAAACTACCTTCACATGCCCATGGGGAATATTTACATATCAAGTTATTCCATTTGGTTTGTGCAATGCACCTGCTAAATCTAGAGAACATTCTTGAGCATATTTTAAAATTTGACAAATGACTACATGGGAGAATATATTGATGACTTCAGTGTACATGGCAGAAATTTTTAAGAAGCTATGCAAAATATCAATAAAGTATTGAAGATATGCAAATATCAAGATTTGTTCTTTAGAAATGAAAAGTCTTACATTATGATGTTTGAAGGTATAGTGTTGAACCACTATTTATCCTCTTAAAGGATTCAAGTTGATCTAGCAAAGGTATCTGTTATAATAAACCTGCTAACACCAAGAAAACAAAAGGATGTTGTAGAAAAAAAATCCCACACTTTAGACATTATTTAGTCCCAACCATTTTGGTTTGATTTCTATCATCATTTCCAACCTCTAATACACACTTACCCAGTCTATTTTCATCCTTTTCTATCATTATATCCTTGAACGAGGCACCTATTCTTATACTAGGATGCCCACGGGAACCTTGGTTCCGATCAAGGTAACCCGATCCTTTTTCCACTTTCCCGCCACTTTTTGGGCACTTTCTAGCCATTTGAACATTTAATATTTCTTTTGGTCATACATTTTAGGGTTAATTATGAAATTAGAACAAGAGAACCATATAAATATAAAGTTATAAGACCATAATGAGGGACCAAACACTAATCACTACTATCATCTCCTTAGGTTCCATCCATGAACGGATCCATTTGCATACATCTAGCTTCATCGCAAGACACAAGGTTGGTTCATCTATATCACACCGCATAGGAGGGAATTTCATTCTATTCCATCCACCATTCTATTACATTTTTCTACACATAGTTATTTCTCACTAATTTCACAAAATGAGACTGGTATAAGAGCACCTAAGGAATAATTACACACACTTGCACATAGAAGTACCTCGTGTCTCGAGATGTAGTGAAACACTTAGTATGTCCAACATTATGGTAGTTGAGGTTAGTCTAACCCCTTTATATGCATATTTATTTTTAGGGTTTAATGTTATTCTTAGGGTTTTGTAGTTCTCTTCTTCTTCATTAATTACCAAAACATACAATGCATTGTATTGAAGTTAGTGTGATAGGTTGCAAAAGCTTTAAATCATATAGGGACCACTGTAAATCTATTTTTGGACCTTTTTCATAGATCAAGGTGCCTAGAACATGAACTAGGGAACCCACGGGATCCCTGATACTCTCCCAAGTGCCCCAATCCACTCATATTTCCCGGATATACAATTTTATTGGCCTCAAGTATAGTCACTTCTACCTCCTATTTCTCTAGTCATCTACGTGACACAATCCAACAAGTTGGGCAAATAATCTAAGCTCCTTCTAACACTTCTTTTCATATTAAGTTTTCCATTTTCATCAGCCTAGTTTCTTGGGTAAATTTTTAATATTTATGTTGTTGTTATTTACATGATTTTAGTATTTTTATTTATTGTTACTCTATTTAAATTAACTACCATAATTCCACATTTTAGTTAATCATTTTGGTAGGAGACTCTTTTCACCATACCCTCCTAATGACACACTCATATTCTTATGGTTCTTATATGATTGTTGAGGTGTTTGTTAAAATAAAGAACCTTGTTTCACCTTACATTAACATATCTATGTATTACATAACCAATCATACATACATACATCTATCACTCGTCACACACATATCATACAATTTATCATTATTTATCCCATTACTCAATCAATATTATACTCTCTATGATATTTTAACACCTTCATATATCACTTCTTTATTGGTTATCTAATATAATTTATCGAATAATATATAGATCATCACATACTTGGGGGCATAACATCCAACACATCCCAACTATCATGTTAGCATTAACGCATCTCTCCTCTTTGTATTATCATCCATCAATATCTTCACATAGGCATACTCATCACACATTTTAGTGTCATCATTACCCGATGAAACAATCTTGTGCTTCGGTTCACACTTGAATGTTGAGGGCATACTACACATGAACCCCTAACACTACACAATATCTACCACACATTGCATTTCTTCTCATCTCACATCATATGTCTTACATTTTACATCATAAAATTTACATTTAGTCTACTCCATTTAATCATTGTGACATTTGTGCATATAAATATTCTATATACCATACTATTCTTCATCATACATATGTCACACTTCAATTGTCTACAAGTCTCGCATTACATAATAATTATCATGCATATTACATAATGAGTATTTTCACATTGTTAGACTATCTGCACATATAACATTGCATATTAATTATCACATATTACATCTTACGCATCATATGGTTGTCTATTACCATCACACATACTACATCCTCTTCTACACGCTGAACTCACCACCCTATGATGCACTTCGGTTCCCATTCCATACTCGAATGCTAAGGGTTTACTAATCAAATGGACATTATCCTCATTACACATTCATAATTCATTCCTTCTTCATGTGGAATTACTAGGTTAGTGACATATGCTTTAGGCTTAATGGTCACCTATCTATTCATCTTGTAGAGGTCTAAATCATCAATCTTTCGATCATCTTTTTGTCATCTGAGACTTTGACTATATGGTTGACAACATATCATTTCTAGGTAACATCTCATCAACACACACATACACATTCATCACAAAGTGTGTTAGACACAATACACAATATTCAACCATTTCCCAATGACGCACTCTCGTTTACATTTCCTTCTTGACTACTAAGGGGGAAAACCAAATGAACCTCACTACATACATTTCCATTCACTCGGGTGGCACATGGCTCCTATCATTCCATCTTACATTCCATTCCACCCATCCACAATATATTGCATATCTTGGTTATTTTTACTCTTGCTTACATTTTCTTATATATGGTAAATTTATTACATGTGCAAGTTAGATCTCTTATATGTCGGTTATCTATACCATATAAACATGCATTTTAATTTCTTTGTTTAGTTTTGATTGCGAGATAAAAATATTTTACATACAATACTGATTATATTTTTCTACCCATCCTACATTTTTCGTTGGGGCCATCCATATTCGTCTCTCATACGTGATGTTGTTTCATTTTGTAGATAACACTTTTACATTACTTACATGTACACACTTCGACATACGAGTTATCTTTCTAACATACTAATGGGTCCTTCACATACAATTTTTTTGTAGGATTATTTACTTCCATGGATATTTGTTGTTTGTACTTTTTGTCTACTTGAGTGTTATTATATGTAGGAATTGCCCTTTGTTTGGTGTGAAAACATGTTTATTGTATGCATCCATAATGGTCTTACGTGTCTTATGAAATCGTGAGTGATGTCTCATGTTTGTAGCCCACTTTTTGTAGCTTAATTTGTCTTCTTGCATGTTTACATTACTACATTTCTTGGCAGATTATATAGTGTTTGTGTAGCTTACGGTGAATGTTTCTTTGTACTCACAATTATTTTTGGCTAACCTCTTGTTTGTGTGTGCCTTAGTTTCTACCAAGCTTTATCCTTTCCACTATAGAGTAGAGTTACATATTTAATGTAGTTGGTTCTCTTTTGGGGCTGCATTCTCCTATCAGTGATGTGACATGTGCCCCCAAAGAGGTGGGCATCATTTGGGATTGTGCATAGTAAACATCATTTCTAAACCAGTTCATTTCAGTCAATTTCTTCCTTGGCATTATGGGTTATACGACAAGTGGGTTTAGATCACTTTAAGAACTCTATACACAATGGATTTTATAGGACATTTTTGTCCTTGGAATTCTAGGGAGAAATTACAAGTTAGAGGATACAGTGGACTTCCTCTCTAAACTACTTTAGCTAGTGACATTGGATCACCAAAAAAACTAGATAGTACAAAGATCTCTTCACACATATTCGGGGAAGGAGTTACATGTTGGAGAATAATGTAGCTTTCTCCATACACTACATGATATCCTCTTTCTACACCTTTTTCTCATCACACATATCAGTGCGCATTTTCTTTTACACTTTTCATACTTTCATTTCATTATTTTCATCACATATACATGTTTTTCTAAAATGTATACATGTGTTTGAATACTTGATCATCTTCTCTGTGCAGATCCAGTGTATGAGAAAAAAGAAGTCAATAACAATAACTACAACAATGGGGAAAAACAAAAATTTTCGGTAGCACACACCATACTAACCATGTAGGTACATCACACACATAAGAAAATATGCATGTTTTTCTTCCCTAAGCTCACTATCATCTATTTGTTGTGCTTTTACATATGTAATTGGAATGCTCCATTACATTTTTGTCATTCCACGCTTTGTGTAGTCCTACACATTTTCTACTATAATCTTCATGGACATCGGTACACATCTCTATCTACTCTATGTTACCAAGCTTTCTACTCAAAGAACATAAAGTGGGGTAAAATGTAAACACAAAATCATGCACTTTAGACATTATTTAGTCTCGGTATCATACTACTATTCATATGGTTTTGAGTGAAGAAAGTAATAATTAACCCCTATATTTTGGACATTTTCTTTGATTTCTACCATCACCATGATGACCTCCCATACACACTTGGCAGTCTATTTTCATCATTTTCTATCACTTTGTATCATTCACTAGGGCACCAATTCTTATATTGGGGTACCCTTGAAGTGCCCCTGGTCCCATTTGGGGTGCCCTAATCCTTTTCCCACTTTCTTGCCACTTTTTAGGCACTTTCTATCCATTTAAATATTTTATATTTCTTGCGATCGGACTTTACGGGGTTAATTACAAAATTAGAATAAGAGAACCATATAAATATAAAGTTTTAAGACCATAATAAGGGACCAAGCACTAAACACTACTATCATCACCTAATGTTGCATCTATGAAAGGATCTATTTGAATCCATCTATCTTTATTACAAGGCCGAAGGTTGGTTCATCTGCATCACACTTTGCATAGAGGAAGTTCAAACCTATTCCATCCATTGTTCTATTACATTCTTCTACACATAGTTATTGCTCACTAATTTGACAGAGTGAGAGTGACACAAAAGTACCTAGGGCATGATTGCACACTCTTGCGCATATAAATACATCAGGTTTGTGATGTAGTGCATCGCCTAGTTACTAGGTCCACCATTTTTGCATCTAAGGTCGATCGACCCTTCATATGCATCCTTCTTTTTAGGGTTTGATGTTTGTCTTGGATTTTTGTAGGTATCCTCTTCATCATTCATTACTAGCGACATACAATGCACTACAACAAATTTAGTGTGATAGGTGGGGAAATCTTCAAATCATATAAAAACCTTATAAATATGGTATTTTGACCTCTTGCATAGAGTAGGAGCCCAAGACACAAAATAGGCGCCCGTAGGTGCCCCGATTCTCTCCCGGATGCCCCTATCTACTCATATTTCCCAGATCTACATTTTTTTGGGCCTTAACATTGTCACTTATACCTCTTGTTTGTCTAGTAAGCTCTGTGAAGGAGTCTAGCAAGTTCACTAAATAAAATAATATCCCTCCAACCCTTATTTACATATTAGGGTTTCCATTTTCATTAGCCTAGTTTGCTTGGGTCACTTTTTTTTATTTATTCAACAGTTATCTACATCATTTTAGTATTATTATTTACTATTGTTTCTAGTTATATTAACTACCATAATTCCAAATTTTAGTTAATAAGAAGTTAGGATATTTTTAGGCCATGTTGGATACTACAAAATGTTATTACAAGATTTTAGCAAGATTGTAGCACCACTTTTTGAATTACTAGGGAAGGATGCTGATTTTGTTCATACAAAACATTGCGAGGATGATTTTCAAACTTTTAAATAGACGTTAACTAATAATCCTAATGTTGAGAGGAATTTATTGGAAGTTGTCTTTTCACATCCACACAGATGCATTATATCATGTTATTGGAGCTTTCCTAGGTTAAGAATATGGAATCCTGAATTTTGTAATATACTATGTTAGCAGAGAACTTATTGCATGCAACGATAAATTATATAGTAAAATAAAATGAGTTATTGGTATTTGTATATGATAATAACAAATTCAGAAAATACCTCACAAGATATCCAATGTTTATTCACGTTAATCATGTTGCAATCAAATGTCTAATAAACAAACCTCTAGTAAGTAGGAGAATCATAATGTGGTATCTCTTCTTGTAAAAATTTGATGTCACCATAGTGGACAATCCTAGTGAGGATAATGTGGTAGAAAACTTCCTTTCAAGTATGAAGAAAAATAATAAATTGAAATAGGTTGATGATTATTTTCAAGATACACTTATTATCTATTTATAGAAAACCACCATGTTTTTTTATTATTGGCAAATAGTTTTTTGAAAGGGACTATACCCTTGTACAAAGATGACTCAGAAGCCAGATGTGCCCAAGTGAGCAAAATATCAAAAGGTCAAAAACAACAAGGGCGCAAGCAGGAATAGAACCTACTAAAGACAGCACTAAAACCCGCAAAGCCCAGCAAGAGAACAGCAAAAGAACAGCGCCGATGGGAACAATAACAACCAGCCTAAGTGCCCCGGCGCGCACCCCCACCACGAAAACCGCGGAAAGATTTTCTACAAACAGTGCTCCAGCCCGCCATGTTTTCGTCATCCACGTCGAGAACCTCCTCTAAATTACCATTTAAAACAGAATTTGAAACCCTCGCCTCACTTTTACTGTCCATCTTCCTTCTGCAACGGTTCAAATCCGCATTTAAAGGTCTTTGTTTATGAGCTTTCATAGATTTACTATGTCGGTTCACTTCCCGCGTGGCAGTCTCCAAATCTGCCGTAATTAAATCTGTTTCTGACCCAGTCTCCCATTCGGAAGATTCACTATCTACCTTGTTTGACTCGTGACCAGTTTTGAATGGAATTTCCCGCGTCTTCCACGCCGTAGCAGCCTGTCCCACGCGTGCAGAGAGGTCGCCGTGTGAAGCCGCGAGTAGAGCCATATCGGACTGGTTAGTTCCGCCATCGTTGCAATTTCCTGTGCGTAATGTGTCAGGGATCTCTCCTTCGAAGATCCGCACCTCCTCTCTGCTGTTTTTCCTGTCTATTTCATCCACTGTCTCCGCGGAGCACTTGCATAGTTTGGCTTGGAAGTTGACCTTCCAACATTTGGGACAGACCAAACCGTGGTCTTCAGGGATGATGTTCTGCACAACACGGCCCGTGGGAGAAGAAAGAATGATATTCTTTGGGAGAACAGCCCCCACCTCCATGCTAACACATAGTCGTGCTCTTACAAGCCTGCTTCTGGCTTTTGTTGCAGGTTCCAAGGATATTAGCTCTCCCATTGAAGCTGCTATGCCAAAAAGGACTTCGTCCTCCCAAAATTCCACTGGAAGAGCCGGCAGAGATATCCAAATGGGCAATTCCTTGATTTGAAGAGAGACCCCTGGCTTCCATCGCTTCAGATGCAGGGCAGTTCTTCCAAACATCCAAGGAGCAGCGTCGAGAACCTTAATCATCTCATCTTCCTTAGAAAAATTGAACAGGAGGGCGTGGTCGGGAAGAGCGATGATATCAACCCAGCAGCACCACTTCCGTCCGCACCATTTGCGGACAGCATCGATATTTGGACGATAGCCTGCAAAAGCTCCAATTAGTGCAAAGGGAAACCTGGACTTGGCCTTCTCAATCACAGATTCTGGAACAGAAATGCAGTGCACTTTCGCTTCATCATCCCAGATGGAGGAAAGGGCAGTAAACACCCCTGTGGATTGAGGGAATAGCTTGGACCTCCATGAGCAAGTTTCCATGGTCGCGGAACAGCTGCGGAACAATCGCAGAACAGCCGCGGAACAGGCGCGGAACAGTCGCGGAGCAATCCGGAGCGATCTCGGAGCGAGTAACAACCCACGAGCGAGTCGTAGAAGTCGAGAAAACCACCATGTTATGTAGGCACAACCAATTATTTAGTCTTAGGTAAAACACCTCTACATCATTTAAACTCGTAAAAGAAATACATAGTTGAAAATATTTTATATTTTTCTTGGATATCTAGATTTATATTTCATATAAGACAAGATCATATAATGAGAAGGTCTATAAATGATGAGGAAATGTATGATGTCCTCAGATCTTGCCACAATGAACATTGTGGAGGAATTTTTTTGAAAAAATAATAGCGAAAAAGGAGTTGAATATCGGCTATTATTTGTCAACATTTCATAAGGATGTAACATCATACACCAAGAGATGTGTTAGAAGCCGGAGAATGGGCAAGCCAACCGGATTTGATGAGATGGAATTACAACTGCAACTAGTCTTGTAGCCTTCTGAAAAATAGGGTTTAGATTTTATTGGTCCAATAGACCCTCCATCTCAATAGAAATAATACATCTTGGTATGCATAAATTACCTAACCATCTAAACAATGGTGAAGGCATTTCCAAATCAGAAAAGTGATAAATTAGCCAAATTCCTATATGATCACATTTTCACTAGGTATGGAGTTCTAAGGGAAAATGTCATAGATCAAGGTACACATTTCACTACTTTGAAGTAATTTTTGATATGGTTAAATAATATGAAATTAGGTGTATGAATTCCAAAACGTACCACCCCGTATATTGGCCAAGTATAGGTTACAAACAAAGAGATAAATGCCATTTTGGGAAAGCCCATTGCACTCCACATGAAAGATTCGAGAGAAAGGATTCTAGAGGTAGTATAGGAATTCAACACAACATGGAAGACCACGATCGTGGCTTCACATCATTTGAACTCCTATATGGAAAGAATATTGTTTTTCCAATAGAGTTTGAGCACAAAACATTAAGGACTACACTTGAGTTGGGCATATATTTATCGGAAGGTCAAAGATATAGGCTTCTCTAAGTCAATGATTTGGATAAATTAAGGATATAATCAGTACATAATATAGAAGCTATGTAGAAACAAAGAGTCAAATGGAATTACTCGTACATTAAGATAATAAAATTCTAGGAAGGTGAATGGACACCTTTGTTTGATTCAAAATATAAGGATCATATAGGGAAGCACTGAACAAGGTAGCTAGGACCCTATGAAATTGAGAAGATATTCCCTAATAAAGATGCGAAGCTCATTAACATAGATCTTGTAAGGTTTAAGCTATTGGTGAATGACCACATGATGATATTGTACAAGAATCCATTTGAGAAAGGTTCATTCATAGAACTATTTAGAGGAATTCAGAAAGGAATGGATATAAAAATATCGAATTGACCTCGGGGTTAAGCCTGCTGGCTCACCTTATGAGATTTCAAAGGATTGAGAAGATTTCATTATCCTTGGTGTATTTAGCTTGCTAGATATTCCAAGGTAAAATAAGAGTCTTGTTTTCAACCTTTTAGGTAATTAGTAGAACTCTACTAACACATTTATTTCATAATTTTTTTGTTATGCAAGGTTTCATGTCGGAGTGATTCCAAGAGTGCATGATCTCCATCAAAAAGAGAAAGTACAATGAATGAATTTTCCATTTGCAGCGACATGAAGCCAACCCCTATGTTGTAGTTTATGTTTGGCATAAGTCATGATTGCATGAAAGAAGATCAAGGATGTATACACATGTAGGAGATGGAAAAGACACAATTGGCACCCCAATAGATTGGAATTACATTTCCAGGAGTCCTCTATTTTTAGTAAGGAGTATCCAACATTAGTTCAACACATGTCCACAACATCAAAAAAATCTTGCATGAAGCCAATACGCAAGTTCAAATAATCATGCACAATCATCATTTCAAATGAATATCAAGATAAGTGCACTCAACTATCACTTCAATAAAGTATAATTAGAATAATTATAATTAATTAGTAGTTATACCAAGTCATCATGCATGTGTTGCATTTAAAGACTTACCAACTTTTATGTGTCCCTCTACATAAGCTAGTTTTTTCAAATCACTTCTCTTTACATGCTTCACATGGTCACATCAATTAGTGATTTCTCTCCCATAATTATGTTACATGTCCTCTCATTCCAAAAGTTAAAAAAGATAAAAATAACTCAACACAACTCATTTATAAAACATTCTTTCAAATTAGATTTGTATTGTTGTGTAGTGAAACTAGAGCAGAGTTGTGTATCCACCATGCAAGGTGATTTGATAAGGTGTGAACCGACCGAGCATTGAAAAATTTTGAGACATCCTTGAGTTATGAATTATTTTGAGGATAATGGTTAGTCGACTACATCAAAATGTTTCAAGATTTTAATGAAGCAATTGTGGAAGAATTTTCTAACACATTCAATAATGGGGAGGAAAAGTTGAAGGACTTCTGATCAGGACTCGGTGATGACATTTTGGTTCAAGTAACCGATCTACTAGCCCAAGGAGAACCATTCCCAGAAAATTCCAACCGAAAAGCATCCATGAGAGAGTTTTAAGATGATGATGATGAATTCATCACCAAAAGTAAAGGTACACATCAAACATCCCTTAAACCATTATGGAATGATTTGTAATATTTTCAATTGTGTACTTGTGAAGAAAGGTATTCCAGTTGAACATAATTCATTCCAAGTTATATAATCATGTAAATAAAAATATTCAAGTAAATGTACCTAAATTATTTCATGAAATGTAGAAGATAATGAGTAGATAAGTACGGAGGGGTAGGGTTGCACTATCACACCATTTCTTTATAACCCTAGTACTGAAACATACCCTACAGAGAGATTATCCTCAGAAATAGTTGGTAGATTTTACAAGGGAAAACAATATAGATAATTTTTGGGAAATAATTGAAAGATGAGGAAAAAAACCAAGAGCTCCTGTGAACACATAACAAAGTCTACACCATTAACCTCCCAACCTCAAGAACCCCTTCCTTTTGAAAATTTTCCATCGATGAGAAAAACCTATACCTATCTCTCTAAAAGGGATTTTTATAGCTGAAATCCTTTTAAAAATATCCTCTCCTAAAACATCCACTTGAAGGCCCAAATAAAAATTCTTATTCTACTCCTACACCACCTAGGAACTCTCATAGGCTTAGAAGAAAAAATATAAAAATCTCCACTCAATAAAATTGCAACCCATCTCACTTGATAGTGATTTAGAAGCTACATAAAGGAATTTTGAGCCTCCAAAAATGGAGATAGGGAATGAAGATATTGATTATGTAGATCATGAGCTAGAGATCTATGAACAACATATGGAGGAGTAGGAAGAACCAAGTAATACTTAGGAGCTAATTCGTATAGTAGAAGCTCATGGAGAGGGAGAAGAAGAGAAGTTTAGAAGATGAAGTGAATATAAAAAACTGGTTGTAGTTGTTGAGAAGTGAATGGAACAACAAGAAAAGGAACAAATTTCTATAGATGTTTATAAGGTAATTTATGAAGTTAGTAAGAAAGTTTTGGAACATGCACAACATGATGGTGTGTAGGAAGAAATTATAACACCATTACAGCCACAAGTTGTTATTCATGAAGTTGTTAGAAAACTACAAAACCATCTTACAAAGAGATGTCTACACAAGCCATGTGACCATACATTGAATGATGAACTTGGAAAATTATGTCAAGATACTCAAGCGAAAGTGGGAACAAGAGAAAGAAGCTCTAATTTTTCATCATAAGGAAGACCTAAAATTCAAAGACAAAGAGATAGAGAGGTTGAAGAAGAAATAAGTAGAAACAATCTAGGTTACACATGAGATATTCAAATATAGGCCCCCATCAAGTGTTTATGCCATCTATTTGAAGGAGTAGATGTTGTAACTTAAAGTTACCTGTATTAATTCTGACATGATTTATGATAGCAGCTCAGCAAGGACATTCTTAAGTTTATATAGAAAGAGTCCACAAAAGTACTAGAACTTGTTATGTGAATTTCATTTGTACAACTATGCACTTGAATATGACAGAGATTGGATTCCAATCCTATGCATTGGAGATCTACAAGTTAAATCACTATGCTCTTATTTTGCAAATGAATTAGACAGAGCCAAGAAAATGGAAGAGTACCATCATTTAGAGAAGTTCCAACCATTGTACATGAGAGTAGAGGCAAAAATCACAAATGCAACTACCGAATGATATGAAAAATATGTGGAAAATAAAGTAATAAAAAAGAGAGTGTTGAAAATGAGGAAATAAGTGCACAAAGAAGTCAAAGATGTCATCAGGGAACATGGTATCTAGGTTGTTACTGCATACAGACTCAAAAGGGCAAAACTATCACTAGAACTACAAAGAAAGGAAATGCACTCCTACCCCAATATACTTCCCACATTGCACAAAATGAGTACATACATGGAAATATCAAATGAATGTGGGGATGAATGTTTTCCTATAGGCTATCATCCTCTCATCATTAACTTTCCAATCCCATCATGGATAGGTAACTTACCAATTGATCATAGGATTCAAGACATGGTATGGAGAATATTTATGAGGAACGATGGTTATTTCTTGTCAAAGACAGAGGGAATCGATACCTAATTGATTTCAAGCATGAATGAGGCTTAAGGAAGCATAAACATGAATCTCTTGAATGAGGACATTCAAAAGATTAATTCTGGGGGTGTGATGAGTTGTGATTATTTCCTTTATAAATAAATCATATAGTTTAGTTTGATTGAGCCATTGTAGTTGTGTCTTTATATTCTCCTAACACTTTTCTAAACATTATCATTACAACCTTCAAATTATGGCATAATTACAAATATATATATATATATATATATCTTTATTTTGACGTATTTTATGTGTGCATTTATTGTTATGATTTCATTACATTGTTTGAATGATGATATGTGTGATGCCACTCTTGGTTGTAAGAAACTTGCGACATGCAACAACTCGTATGCAACGAAGGAATCATCTCGCATAAAATTTTCTATAACCAAATAACCTATACGCAAAAATTCATACGTAGCTATAGGATATTACCTACAACAAATTTATAAGATCTATAAGAATGTGAATAATGACACTCAAGTATGTACGTGTCGTTGAAGGAGAATTTACAAATGGAACATGCAGAACTAAGAAACAACTCAACCTTTGATCTTATCATTTATTGTAAACTAATGAAGGACTCAACTGATAGTTTGAGTTACTACACGATTAAAGGAACTAGTTGAGTAACTGAATATTAACTAAATACTTGTTATGAGTTATGTAGCATGCATTGAATATGTTTATTTTCTGTTAAAGATCTTCCACTTGTTCTACCGAATATCTTTTACTTAGTTTGTTAAAATCCTAGTTGAACTCTTCTTCTCACGTCTTGTTGTAAATGAGAAGTATAAAAGAAATGGTTAGATCTCGGTAATGTATATACAAACACAAAGATATATTAAGATAGGAAGAAAATTAAGATAGGAGATTGCTTTGTTCTTGGATGTAATGTTCATGCCAATTCAATAAAAGATATGAGTTCTATTTATTATCCTTTAGTTACATAATTTAGGAGGGATTAACACCCAACACAAGGCCCACTTGTGGTCTTCTAAACCCCTCCATAGTTTTGTTTCTCTGTTTCATTACATGTTAGCGTAGGAAGAAATTTATCTTCTTTATCTGCATTTTGAATTTATAAGCTTTGTCTTAGTCATAGCGCTTGGAAACTATTTTCTTTCAGTTCTAAGTTTTGTCTACTTTCAAGAATTTTTATTTCGAGTATGGTAGTAACATCAATTTATTTCCATAACTCCTATATTATCTGTAATCGTGTGCATATAACACTGACATTATTTTAAGTTTATGTCCCCTAGTTTGATGATTAAATTACTGTGATTCAATGAACATATTAATTGATGCAAGTTGATTTGCACCACCACACACAATTGTGGAGAAGAATCTAATACCATTACGGAGAACAAAAATTTCATAAATTATATCCATTTGGAATTAGAATTTGAAGGTGAATCAAATGTTATTAAACTTTGCAATGTATTAAACTCATTACCTAACACTAAGTGTTTAAAACCACTCTTAGGAGGCCTGTATCGCTTAAGAGTATGATATTATTACTAGAATAAACTTTTATGGCCTTGGATCAAAATGGATCCTCCCACAATGTAAAGGATTATTCAAGTTTTGGTTATTTCTTTTTTCTTCCTAAATCCTTCTAGAGCTCCCATAATCAGTCGGAGAAGTCAATTTTCACAATTTGACTATTCATTCCTTGCACTTGAAAACCCATTAATGAATAGACTATCCTTGAATGATTAAAAATTTCATAAATATTCATAAACTACTTCCAACACCTTCAAGGCTTTGAAATACCACATGTTTATAGTTAATAAATTTTCATAACCCTCCATGAGGATGCACACATGCTCCGAAATGGCCAAAATTGGCCTTTCTAAGCTTGGCAAAAACTAATTTTTATTGCACTTCTATGAATAGAATAATGGTCATTCTTAAACCTTTTTACAAACTCATACATGCTCACCCAATGCATTAGGAATACCTTCAAGGACAAGGTTATCATGAGACAAGAGGAAAGTTTGCACACATAGGGATTCAAGAAGATGTGGGAGCAATATTTCACATTGTGGCCTAGTTTTCATGGTTTAAGTTTTGCATTTTTTAGTTAGTCAATTCACATGAAAACATATCCATATGAGTATAATATTATTACCTTTCTATGATTCAAAATTATATTTGAATGGAATCAGATTTAGGATGGTCATACACTTCTTTCTCATATCCATCTCATGAGAATAGGTGACTTCTTGATCTTTCACACATGATGGTCTTGGATGCCTCAAAGTATCCCGACTATCTCATTTTTATTTTTTTCTTGAAGATGTTTAGATACAATGGTACAGTCAAGATATTATGATCATCAACTCTATCCTTTAGTATCACTTTTCACCTTTAAACATGACGATATCTTCTTAATCTCATAATTCACCTCCCTTACTAAACTTTTCTCCGAGTGGAACCATGCTTATAATTTATAGACACCCTCTTTGTTAATTGTTCCTCATGGAAATACGTTTCTTCCTCTTGATAGAAGGATTGATCGCTGAAAGAAACTTGGAGGATTATATGAGAATGAATTCTATGTTCTTGATCTCTACACAATCTTTGAAACATTAAAAATTTCACCTTCCGACTTACAATGTGTGAGTTCATTACTAAGCATTGATTAAGTGTTTAGAAACACTCATAAAATATAAATTGTTTGTCGCCTAAGATGATTACCACCATCACTCATGGTGAGATTATTTTATCATGCTCCTGATGATCATTCCCTTGATGATTTGAATCTCGATGAAGACCTTCATGTTTCAGATCTTTCACAGACCTCATGAGTTTTTGATTGCACCCATTGTCCTTATAATGTTTTAGATCCTTCCATGACCTCATCACGACCATTCCCTTGATTATTTGAATCTATAACAAATTTACAAATGTGTTTTGATTTAAATTATGTGTTATAAGGAATTTCATGAGTTCATATATTTAATTAATTGTTGCTACCTTTGGGATTTTTGAGGTTTATAAAATATAGTTTTGGCACATCTAAAACTCCTACAAATGTTAAAAAATAGTCCGAGAAGACCACAAAACCTAAACAATGACTATATACCTTCCCAAAAAGATATCGATTGTAGAATTTAA
This sequence comes from Taxus wallichiana var. yunnanensis, assembly GCA_018340775.1. Classification (NCBI taxonomy): domain Eukaryota; kingdom Viridiplantae; phylum Streptophyta; class Pinopsida; order Cupressales; family Taxaceae; genus Taxus; species Taxus wallichiana. Next base: position 411,354,345 of record CM031234.1, on the reverse strand, counting down.
ACCCTAAAATATATGGGCTGAATCCTAAAATCTTGAAAATGACCTATGTACTAACCATATTAGGATAGGAAAAACTATATTCTAAACCTTGACCAATGGAGCTATGAGACTATTTCTATAAGGTTCGAGTGACCCTAATTTATTATATTTACTAAAATAAATTCAAAGTATAAGTTTTTATTCATTAATATTTATACTTAAACTGTTACTTAATAAATGAAAAAGTTATAGTTTAACCATTTATTTTAGTGCATATATCCCTCTCACAAACACATATACCACATAACAAACAACAACATGCTCAAGTTATACAATGAGCATGTTAAAGCACAAGTACATTTCACCTTTTTGGATTTGAAATTCCAATCCAAAGGCTTGGATCTATACTTACGAGCACATTATAACACACACACATTATAATCTTAGCACATTTTACCTTTTTTGGATTTTAATTCCCAATCCATTTGCATGGATTTTCCTTGCGTATCCAAACCTAAGGTTTTGTTGTGTAATCCGTGAATAAATCCATGTTTTAAAAAATATCTCACATGTATGCCCTGATATCTCATGCATTATAACATAATATTAAAAATATATATTATGATGTCAAGCTGATTTTTACCTTCATGACAATATACATTTTCCTTAAATCTGATTAGTTTAAGGCTTTCCTCTTTAATTTATTTTACTAGTGCCTTCTTTTCTTGTCAAAACATATGCATACATTTTTGTACAAAATTAATGATTTTTCATCCAAATTTTAAAAAAATCCTCTTTTAAACTCCATTCCACACAAATTAAAAAATAAAGAAGAAAACACAAGTATTTTTCTTAAAGTTATGGGGGTGTAAAAATAAATATTTCATTTTTGGGATCTCGTGCACTTTGAAATTTAATAAAAATTATAGATTCATCTAAAAATTATGGAAAAATATTGGGACGTCATATATGGTCTTAGTTAACTTTATATCGAATGGATTCGAAAACTAGTTTCTAGAACTCAAAAAATTGGGGGACACACAAACAATAGTTTCTTATCCTTTTTACACAAAAAATAGATATACTTTGTGTGCATACCAAATTTGACCCTCTTAATCTCAACCATTTAAAAAAAATAGTATTTTAGAAACTAGATTCTGAGATCTATGCTACTTATTCTTATCACTTTGTCAAATTTTGAGCATATACATGCCAAATTATTAAATGAAGTTCAGTTTCACCTGATTTGAGGAATAATACATCCACTTTTGACCCCCTTTTGGTCCCCCATCTCCATGAACTTACAACACTTCGTGGTTATCTCTCTTCTATTTCAAAATCATGCTAGTATACCTATCTTTATCTTTGTTGTAGGCATTGGAAACCTATAGTTATCCTAAGGTTAGAGCTACTATCCTCTATATTTATGTATTTATCACTCTTTGAGCACATTTGTATTTGCATGGTCTAGCCAGTCTTAGATTGGATCCCTATATTTGAGAACCCAATCGAGAATCTCTCTTTTACCTCTACTACAAATAGTGTACACTTATTTCATAGAAGAAAGTTCTTTCACATGCCCATAAACATTGATATCTAGTTAGAAATGCACACATGGGAGTTTATCCATTTTTGTTTCATATGGGTTAACTAAAGAAACTTATATTCTCTAATTTGATGAAGATTATTTTGTAATATATTACCTACAAACATGAAGAATATTATCAATTACGATGTGAGTAAATTAAGAAATATTTTCTTACAAATTATTTTTTACTTCTATAATATGATTCTATAAGGAAGATAACAATGAATGTGTAATGGAATAAATTTCGAAAGAAGAAAGAACATCTATCCTAAAGCAAGATTCATTTTTAGAAAGATTGTGTCTTGAGAAAGTATTTTTATCTACAAAAAAACACCCTTGGATTTTTCGTAAATTGAGTGGATGAGAAGTCACTTATTTTTGGGTAACATTGGATTGTCTTCAAGTTGTAGGACTTGCTACTTGAGACAAACCTCTAGATAAGGATGGCTAATATGCCTAGTCCTAATTCTAAACTACTCCTAATGGAGGAATTGTAACTATTTAATCCTACTCTAACAATCAAAGGGACCAGAGAGAGGGAAGTCCATAAAAGTGGAAATCCTAAGCTAAAGAGAGGTGATAACACCGAAAAGAGGGTGAAGACAATCTAATGTGGGAAAAGGGAAAAGAAAAATGGAGAAAGTAGAGGTAAAATAGAGGTGACACAATAAAAGAATTCATTTACCATCTATTCTCCATGAAATTTAACAAGGTGAATTTACAAGTGAGAAATACATCCATAAAATACAATAACTTGAATGGAGACGTAAGGAAATGGAACAAAATATAAGTTAGGGTTGAGAAACACCACAAAACAAATATTTAATTTCTTTCAAAGTATGAACAAACCATTACATGTAAAGAAGAAGGAACAAGAACATATTTTGAATCTCAAATGAAGGTCTACAACTTACACTGCTCAAGAAATTTTTTGATAGAGTTATTTTACATTCTAGAACATCCTCCCTCACAATTGAGATTTTTTTTACATTATATAGGAGACGGGAAAGAGAGAGATAGGGGAAAAGAAGGAAACTTTGATTTACAGCTTCAACCAAAAACAAAAAGTTTAAATTTCTAAAAATAAGCATGGGTCTCCTACCAAGTCCATTCCCAAGATGATTTTCTTGCGGGAGAAGGAATAGGAACCATACTTCATCAAATTAGGTGATTGAGCTACCTAGAACCACATATTTTAATGATGTAATGTATTTCCCCTTTTAACCCAAATACCCTAACTAAAATAAAGAAATATAGGAATTTTGGTGTAGAGGATGATGATATCTTTCCAACGGTACCAAGTGTGTGAATTTTGGATCTACTGGGTGAAAGTTATGGCCACTTTAAGTTATACGGGTCGGGGAGTTTCAAGTTAGCTCCCAGTCCTCAAGAATGCATGTTGTTCCTTGTGCAAGCAAAGTGGACGACTGGAGAACCAAGGAAGAGAGGAACTATTCTATTAGTTCTCATGGGACCCAATTTACCTAAAATGGTCGGTGGTTGTGATGTTTTGGAGATTCATACATTGGGTGGAACTGTGGAATCTACCCATCCCTTTGGTTCCCACAAACCCCACTTCTTTGTTAATAATGACTCACCGATACCACTATATTCCCTCACCACGTTAGTTGGGAAACACACCTAACAAGACAACCAATGACCCAATTGAACTATTCTATTTGTTCTATCAAGGTCCACATCATCTACAATACACACTCTTTGTCTTCCTTGCAGTCCAAATGGTCATACAAAGAACTCAAAGCCTATGGGAACAGTTCCTTTAGTTCCTTAGAAATATGATTCATCCGCATTAAAAAAATTTCCTTCCTCCTGCGGCCAAATCAACAATGTGGAGAACTCATGAGCCCACGAAACTGCTATGATAGTTCCTCCCAAGCCCAATTTATCCTCGGTACACTAATTTTGTTTAATTCTTTTGATTTTTGAATAAGTGTAGAGATGAGGAGCTAAGCAAGATTGCAAGGAATGTCCACAAGACCGATATTCTCCATTTTTAACAATTTACTACCCAAATCCAAATGAAGATGTAAGTTACCGAAATCGCCTCTATTGGGGTATTTTGGATAACAAGTACAAATAGATGTAGGTTGTGAATAGCATAATAATATTTAAAACTCCATAGATACAAAGATTTGAGTCTTGTTCTATAAAATATTTGTCAAGCCTATAATTTTAAGTAAGATAGGTCCTTGAATTGAAGTTATCGGGGTTTTAATACATATCTCCAAAAGTCTATGACAAGATGGGAATACAATTTTGTCATGTATGTAATTATTTCCTCACATTAATGCTAGTGTCTTTTATTTTTTTTCTTGTATGTCGTGCTCGGATCTTGCTTCAAGGTGTGATTTAACTATCGTAATCTTTGGTTCACATGGTAATGGGTATCCCTTAATTGGAACCCCTAACAATGATTACATCAATGATCCTTTGTTATTCTTCACGATCACTTGAATCTATTTTTTCTCCTCTTTATTGGGCCACTTTTATGGTTTATAGCCTTGGTTTGATGTCTCTTATTACATCCACAAAATAAATAACTATTTCTATAATATTTCCTCTTCATATTTTTTTAAAGGATTCCTCTTTTTCTCATATATATTCCTCATGATCTTGCAATAATAGAAGCTAATGTAATTGTAAAGTTTAACGGTCCAATGAATGATTTTCTTATATTATGTAGCCTATTTATTCAAGAGGAATGATTAATAAATTCATATATCTTCTTCAACCCGGATGCATAATGTAACTATGAAGATTCAATATATTAATCATTTGGAGATAAAAACTCTTACAAGCACAATATCTAATGATGATGTTACAATAAAATTGCAACATTAAGTTATAACAATCTCAAATGTGATGCAAACAAACAAAATTGTGTCTATACATGTAGCGTCATAAATATTTGTAGCTTTAATTGGTAAACTAATTATAATGAGACAACCAACAAACCCTTTCAAGGATTCGTGTGCATTAAGTATACATGTGAATAAATAAATGATTAAAGTTAGAATGGTTCCTTATTTTAGCTATCAAATGACACTTTCATGTGGCGCTTTGCATGGTATTATACTTAACCATGAAACTTTTAAACTTTTATGGTTCTTCCTTGTGTATGATAAAGCTATTAGAGATTTGAACGTCAATCACTTAGGGTACATTTCAAACATTGGAGTTTCTCTTATGGGGTGCACAAGACCTCAAACCATTTGCGCAATATTTTACATTCCATGCATGTCACATTTGTCTCATGCAGAATATATAAGACACCTTCCACGCACTATGCATGAGCTTCCCCACATTCTTATGCAAGTGCAAAAGCTTCTTGAGAATGTCGTGAAAAACCACAATATTGATAGAAATTGACTGTGTCGTTATTCTTCCAACCATAAAGGGTTTGTACACATGCAAAATAAAACTACCTTATTACTACTTTTAAGTATTTTTACGAGATACACAATTGCATATGAACTTACATACTCTTGCATCATCTATGTCATCACTACAATATTTAATTTCTATTGATAATCATTTCTATGTTACTTTTAACCAAATGCGAGCAATCAAGCATCAATGGAACCCACAATTCAAACAAATGCATGTGGTAGATGTCGTTTTAGTCCCTCTCAATAACAATGATTTCCCTTCAATTATATATGCACTAAAGAAAAGAAAATGAAAGAAAACATCGTTTTAAGTTTACAAATGCCTTGTCATGAACATGTATAGTAGCTTCTACCATATGGGACCAATTCTTATTCTTATATATAAGAGACACTTAAAAATGCAAACAATCAAGAATCAATGGAACCCACAATTCAAACAAATGCATGTGGTAGATGTCGTTTTAGTCCCTCTCAATAACAATGATTTCCCTTCAATTATATATGCACTAAAGAAAAGAAAATGAAAAGAAAACATCGTTTTAAGTTTACAAATGCCTTGTCATGAACATGTATACTAGCTTCTACCATATGGGACCAATTCTTATTCTTATATATAAGACACACTTAAAAATGCAAACAATCAAGAATCAATGGAACCCACAATTCAAACAAATGCATGTGGTAGATGTCGTTTTAGTCCCTCTTAATAACAATGATTTCCCTTCAATTATATATACACTAAAGAAAAGAAAATGAAAGAAAACATATATATCGTTTGTCGTGAATATGTATAGTAGCGTCTACCATATGGGACCAATTCTTATTCTTATATATAAGAGACACCTAAAAATGCCACATTTTTGAAACGTAAATTAAAGATGGATACATTCAATACACTCAATGTGGGAAAACTAGCAAAATGGTCCCCAAAATAAAATGTTTTTCTTCATTCTTTTAGGGCAACGACAAATGATACGGTACTTGTGTGCAATATGGGTGCCCTCACTTTCTGCAAATTTGTGGTTACCCTACATTCCTCGTACGATTTTCTATAATAATGCTTCGGCCCATCAACAATAAGATTTTTTGGAGATAACACTCTTCTAGTCTAAGTCATTATCATATAAAAAATTAGCATTATATATATCGTCCACCAAATGTTACGCTTCATCATGAGAAACTTATGAAAATTCCAAGCAATAAACCTTTACGAATGGACAGTAGTGAATTCCAAGACTACTTGGACGTATTTGTCATGATTTAAGGCTAATATTTTTTTGTTGTATAGCATATCAATTTTATTCTTGACAAACTCGAATGTCTTAAGCAACCTGCTATTTTGGATGAAATAGCAGTTATATTACTCAAAATAATAAAAATACCAATAAATACAACTATTCACCAATATAACAACAAAGAACAAATAAAAACAAATATAGTCATTCCAAATACAAAATTAAGAAGTCATCGTCAGGGTTTTGTGAACGCTACCTCACACCCCCTCATCAATGGAGTTACATATAGAGGAGGTTGTGTTTTAGTGGTTTCTTCAATATTTATTCTTTAATTTCAATTTATTAACTAGATTAACCCAAAGAAAAATTACATATAAATTAAGAAATATATTTTGATATCTATATATATATATATATATATATATATATATATATATATTTGCAATATCAAATTTTCTATATTTGCAATCAATCTTGGATATAATAAACAAAAAAACATAGAATATCATAAATATGCAGATGTTAGAGGAACAAAAACATTGAAATTTTGTTTAATTTTCTTCTTAGGTTCTATGAAAAATATATTTTAATGTTTCTTTAAAATTAAGATCATTATTTATTTTCTTAGGGAGTTACGTAAGGAACCTATGGTGGAGGAGAGAGGGATCCGAGTGAGGTGGTATCTATTAAAGTGTTATATAGATTAAAATGGAAAAGTCTATTCATCATATATGTTTTCAAGGTTGATAGATCAACCCACCAATGGGTTGGTTACCACATTTTTGAGTGATTTGTCATTGGTTTGTTGACCATTAAGTCTTGCAAACATATGTGATGTTTAGGGTGAGCGGATTAAAACAATTAAACTTTGAGGGCGTCCTTTGTCACACATATAGAATATTATCAAAATTTCGGCCACACGCACATCTGTAGTGGATATTATACATTTACTATGGGTTTGAATTTTCATTACCTTTAATCTTTATGGTCTTATTAGGATGGCCATAGCGAAACATCAAGCTAACATAAATTACAAAATAGTGACATAATTTTATTTTGTTATGTGGTAAGAATATATTAGAAAATACGGGAATATATATAATTATTTGTATTTTCATATAAATTATGGATTCATCAAATCTTTTTATATTTAATCTCTTAAAAATATGTGTTTGTTCATTTTAAATGTATTTGGCCATGTTTTGTTTGTGGGAAATATCTTTCTAGTGTATGAAATGGTAAAAAAATGGTACACGAGTATTATGCCATAATTAATGATATTTTAATGTTCCTAAATGGATGATAGAATTTATAATTCTAAGTCTAATAGCCTAACAATCATGTACATAAGGTAATTGTTATGGTTGATTACCGTATTTTGAATTTTTTTCTTACTATAATATTGTGTAAGTTTACCCTTTGAGGTGTCTTAATCATATATTCTAATAATATTATGCTTATTTTTGCAAGTAATTGTCATTACTAAGAAGAAAAAGAGGATAATATATTGTCATTCTTAGTCCACAAACATTCATGCAAACCTAACATGTATCATACTCAATCATTAGGTGAGTCATATTCATGCTTTTATTTTATCTTCTTCTATATTAGTTTTACGTGATCATTTTCACCTTCTCATTGCTTCCATTTACTTCATACAATCAACTTAGAACATATTACATTTATCCTTTTCTTCTTCTTATAAATCCTCCCATGATGACCCTTACACCATGAAAAATCTAGATGATAATATAAGTTACATGCTTACCTAAGAAAATTTTCTTGTAATGTTTCATTAAGATAAATATGGAAGTAAATAAATACAAAAATTAACCCAAGGAAACTAAGCCAAAATATATGAAACCCTAATTGTAAAGAAGAGGTAAGATGATCTAGATGTTTAGTAATTATTCCTAGAATGTGCCAAAGTGCTGATTTGGATGGATATAGAGGGATAAACGTCACACATAACCTCGAGAAAAATGTGCCATCGACAGTCCTCCTAGGCGGGGCATCCATAGAAGGATAAGGGCACCTCCGGGCAACCTAGACCTATTTTTGGGCACCCCTGTCTATGGAAATTCTCAAAAAACCTCCTTTGTATGGTCATGAGGTATTCATTATTATTCACCTTTTGTTCTTGTGAGGTAGCACAATGATCATGAAGTCGCTGGAAACCGACAAAAAACCTTCAAAGAGACATCAAATCCTAAAAATGAAATATGTAGAAAGAGGGTTCGAACTATCCTCAACTATCACAATGGTGATCTTGCTTCTGAGCACTACACTATATCTCAAACCCAATGTATTTCTATACATGTGTACACATAATCATTCCTTTGGTGGTTCTCAGACGTGTCACACTTGATAGCGAGCAAGTAGCTAGATGTAAAGAGATGTAACAGATGTGTGCATGGAAAAGAATGAACTTCCCACATATGAATTTTATGCAGAATAACCAACCTTTTTGTCCCTGGATGGTGCTAGATGTATATAATGAAGCTTTAGATTCTTGATGGATGTAACCTTGGGTGGTGATAATTAATGCTTCATCCTTGGTCCTTTATTAAGGTCAGATAAATTTATATTTATATGATTCCCTTGCTTGAATTTTTTTAATTAACCTAAAAATGCCAACTATCGAAAATATAAAATGCTCAAGTGGCTAGAAAGGAGTCGAAAAGTGTGACCAAAGTATACTGAGATCAGGGGCACCTAGAGGGGATGAGGACCCCTAACCCTAGCATCCTGGTTGGGTGATGGTGTCTAGGATGATAAATGCCAAGGTATAAAGAGACATACTAAGCAAGTAAGGGTGCAAGGAAACAAGACATAGGTTAATTAGTACTTTTCTCACTTAGGAATTGTATGAATAGTAGTATGTAATTTGAACTAGATAGATACCCAAAGTATATGATTTTTTGTCTACATTTATCCCCACTTTATGTTGTTGAGACAATGATTGATAAAATTAATTAGATAAGAGATGCTAACTTGCTAAGCATGTATATCGAATATGAGAGTGTGTTGAGGGACAAGAAAAAGCGTGAAGTGATAAAAATGTTAAATGTGGATGCTAAGGAGGAGAAAGTGCAAAAAGTGATGATGAAAATGACCCTAGACCAAAAATTCAAGAGTAAATTTCATTATTTTCCTATTCTTGTTGATGTTGATGTTGTGAAGTGACTACCTTTTCCTATAAGGATGGATCTACAAAAGAGAAGAACAAACAAGTAGTCAAATACACATTGATATGATTTAAATGTTTAAAACATATGTAAAATACAAAAATGAAAAAGGAACATGTACACCTTATCCATGATGAGAAAATGGTGTAAAAAGGGTCTTGAATATTTTGTAGACGAATGAGTTATCGGGGCGATCTCATGTTAGTTATGCTAGCTGCACATTTTGGGGGATCTTACGCCAAGGAAAACATTCATGTGTTATCATCCAACCATTACTTTATTACCACAATGTAGAACACCATTGTAGATGGTGTTTAAAAATTAAAATATTTCAAACATTTTTATCCAATGCGAAAGTCAAAAGTTTTGTGGAGTGGATGCATGCTAAGTGCTAATGATTGTTTTCCCTTTTAAATCCATTATCTAGAGTTTTCTAGAATTTTTCTAGATGCCAAATGTTGTGTAACTTCTCCCTGGTCATATGCATCAAGGAAGGGTCAAGGACACCTAGGATTTACTATCCTAGTCGGTGTGCTAGTGTTTGTGGTGTGTTAAGGACCGAAGTTTGATTATGGGCCTTAGTTGATGCTAACAACTATGTTATACTTAAATTGTTCTATGATGTGTGGTGAATGCATAACATTGTATGGGGAGGATGGTTTTAATGTCTTTCCAGCTGAAATCCATGTAATTGAATTAATTGTGCCACTCATTCATCATGAGAACTGGAAATTCATGTTCTATTGTTCATTGTCCTATCTGATTAGAGAAGATCGTAATGGCCTTTATGGAGATCATATACTATGTTAATTTTTTTCCTTAATAGCTTCATACTTGAATTCAATATTGATAAGTGAACAATGATCCATAGCTAAATACATCTTCACAATGATCCATAATCAAGTAAACAACCATCTTACCTTTTTTCTCCAATTTTCTCTTCCCTTCACTTCACTAGCTTCTTGATTGCAACCAATCAAAAATTTTATATTTTTATAACTAAGTGACCTATTTCAATCTTTTACCCTATTCCTCATTCACAATGTTTTGAGATCAATCACTAATTTGGCTTCAAAAGGATAAAAAACTCACCTTTCACTTATCTTACTCAAAACTGCCAATTTGTGCTCCCAAGAAAACATAGTCTGCAACAATTTTCTTTCATGTACGTATTTTTATTCACAAGGCCAATTTCTAAAAAAATTATATATTTTATAAATATCTACAATTATTATATTTTCCAATTTTCATCCATTTTCATTAATCCATTTGAAATTTATGATTGTGTTCCGGATAGACATTATAGCAAAATAATTTCATTCATTCTCAAACTAGGTAGGAAAATTATTCACAACTTCAAAAATACCACAAAATTATTATAAACCATTCAAAACAAATCTGTATAATGACCTCTTTCACCTACATATCAAATTTCAAATCATTTGGAGTTGGGACTAAAAATTTATAAATACTAGTTTTAACCCATGTTTTAAGGAAGCAATAAACAAACAACACATTACAAGTTGTTTGGAAGTAGATAATGACAATCTAAACATTATTATTAAAACATGAACTCATACCATTTAAAATTATCCCATATACACCTAAGGAGATATTTTTAACACAAAATTTATGCATTCATAAGATTTTTCTTCTTATTCCTTCACATCTTGTCATACAATCAATATTCTCCATGGTTGCCATGTTCTTCATTTTCCTATTCACACACTTATTCTACTAATTTTATATCCTATATCTTCATGAAGGGTTCAACCTCTTATATGCATAATGCATACCATTATATCTATAAAATATTATTTTCATTCTAAATCAAAACATCATAACCTATTCCTAATCATTAAGATAAGATTAATCCTTTCTAGTTGAGACATTTTCTCAACTTTCACATAAGGAGAGGTAGAATTGTTTATGCCAACCAAACATCTTCTATGATTAATAGAAACATGATTAAAAAATATTCCAAAAATTCTAATCCTTCCTCTTATGTAGCCTAGATATGAGAACACTCACATCTACCTAAGATACCCACTTTTACTCTTACTCTTATAGTAAATAGTTTTATTACATGACAATTCAAACATAAAATAATAGAGGAATACTCATTCAAACTCTAATTACATGTTATTCATGCCTTATATGGCTTATTCAACCTTGTTTATGATTATTCAAGCATCATAGGATACTCCCTGCATCAGAATCCATTTCAATTTCCCTATCTTCATCATTCTTCAATATCCATTGTATGCATGGATCCCAATGTCTCTTTTGTAGAATCAATGCTTGAATATTCTTGATGTCTTTTTACTTTAGCTCCTCTCTCTCTCCCATAGTATTTCTTTCTTCTCTGGTCTTTCTCATTACAAAATTCCATGTCCATGTTTCATCATCATGCATGTATTTAGTATCTTATTGATCTTCTATTTGATGAGTTATGGACTTATTTCACCTTATCAAATTCTAAAATTGCACTCAAAATATTAAACAAAAGGTTAGATGAAAAAAATGCCATATATTCCCTTGAGTGTCTCCATGTTTATGTTATTATTCATTCTCATTTGACTCCACATGTACCTTGCTCAAATATTCCTTCTACTCATTTTTTCTTATTTTGACACATTCTCAATCTGATCATTGATGATATCAGTCTGATTTGAAATTATATACAACACATTAGAAGGATTGAGAAGCTCCTCTATCCTTCTCAACTCTTCATTCAATGATATATCATATATGTCATCATTTTTTTGATCTAATCTAGGCTCTAATAATTCTTCTTCACCTTTTTCCTCTAATCATTTTTTAGATCAGCACCTAGTGTCATTACTTCTTCTTGTCTTCTGAAGTTTGTATAAGATTCCTTCAAGAGGCATGAATCCTCTTCCTCTAATGGTTTCTCATCCTTCTCCATCACCTAACCATGACATTGGTATTTTATTACCAAGTTAGATCATTCACCCTACTACATGTTAGTCATCGTAGGCATGTTCTTCAACATTTCATCTTCACTTAAACTGATTTGAGATAATAAATAAGAGATATATTAGAAATAATCATCATTAAAATCATCATGAAAAACTTCTTTATCTTTCATTTCTCTTGTATACCTCTTATGCTCATGAAATGCTTCATGTTTACATGTCATTTCGTCTTCACTCTCTTGGTTTCTTGAGCTTGCTTCAACCTGCTTCCATAGTAGTATTGGAGAGATTATCATCTTGTCCTACCCATTACTTTCAATTACATATTCTTGAGATGTATTTTCATCATTTCTTTCATCCTTAGGTACTCATATTTGGGATTTGACCTTAGATTCTGGTTTCTTGAGCCATTTAGGAACTATATAGCCATGATTATAAGCCAATTTTTTGAGTTTTACCTCATTTATGCTCTTCATAGCATGTGCATATACATTCTAACTCTTAAATGTATTATAAATATCTGATCTATATTATAAATACATCTTTGAAACTTCTGTCTATATGCACTTTCTTGTGTAAATTTGTTACTTACAATTTACTTAACATATTTATGATAAGAATCAAAATTTGTACTTATCTTTACCTTTTAATATTTATAGGGCATGCTCATACCTTTGTTCAAAATTTATTCACTTAAGGGCTCTTACTTTTGATTTACTTTATCTATTTCATCTCCTAATGCATCATAGAATTCAGGATCATCATCTATATCTTCTTCTCCCGATTGCATGCTTCTAATATTATTTCGTTTGGATGCTTCCAAGTGCATATCTTCTTCTTGAGCTACTACAATATCTTTCATAACTTATTTATATTTCCTCATGGGTTATTTTCTTAACCCATTTATTTTCCACTTTAAGGTCATGCTTTGCATCTTCTCGAGATCATATTTTATCCATGTATACAAAAAGCGTGATAAACAGAACTAGAAATAAAAATAATACGCCAAAACATCGTCTATAATTTATTCCTCATAGAAATTATCTCATTCTTCATTCTTTCTTTGTCAAGTGATGTTTTAGACAACTCCTTCTTATTGTCCTGCGTAATGAGAACTCTTGTATTTTCAAAAGGTAACTCGTTCTTCATTTTTCTATTAGTATATTTCCTCTTTTCTCTCTCCAAAGCAACAAGATTTTTCCTCTTTGTATTCTCCATCAATATCACAATTGGCCATTCTACCTTCTTCCTTATCTTCCATCCAAATCTTTGGATGTATTTAATCACCATCTTCTCTACCATAAAATCTAATTCCTCAATCTTCTCTCTTATCTCTTTTATCTCTTGATTTGAGATTAGATCTCTTCTTCTCTTGTGGCATCTTTCTTCTTCTAATCACTTCACTCTTCTCAAATTCTTCATTTCACTAGATCTTCACCCAAGTATTTTTCACCTTGGTTTATGGATCCTCTTAGTCCTCACCTAGGTCATTTTCACCCTAATCTCTTGGTCTTGTCTCACCCAAGTCCATTTAAAATTGGTCTCTTCACTTCTTCTTAATATTCACTTTATCTTGGGATTATTATTCTTTCCCCACTATTTTCCTCTTATCCTTTCTATGTCTTGAATACTTGTAGTCTCTTCTCACTTACGAAACTCGATTCACATAAAAATTCAACATTTAACCATTAGAAAAACATATGAAAACAAAATAATTTATTCTTTCTTTGATACAAAAAATTATTTCTTCCTATCTCAATTCCATGCAATTTAAGTAATGATGCAACTCATCCATCATGAGAACACATAGTTCTTGTTTTACTGTTTAATGTCCTTTCTTGATTAGAGAAGATCATCACAGCCTTTATGGAGATCATAGAATGTGCTTGATATTTTTCCTTAAGAGCTTCATAATTGAATTAAATATTTATAAGTGAAAAATTATCCATAGATAAATTCATATTCATAATGATCCATAATCAAGTAAAAAACCATCTTAACTTTTTGCTTTGATTTTCTCTCTCCTTTACTTTACTAGCTTCTTGACTACAACCATGCAAATTTTTGTTCTTTTTAGAACTAAATGGCCTCCATAAATCTTGTAACCTATTCCTCATTTAAAATTTATTTTAGATCAATCACTAATTTGGCTTCAAAATTATCAAAACCTTGCATTTCATTTATATCATTCAAGACTTCTAATTCGTGCTCCCAAGAACGCACAATCTACAACAATTTTTTGTCATGTAGATCTTTTTCTACTGAGAAGGAAAATTGATCAATTTTTTTGATATATTATATAAATATCTACAAGTATCATAAATTATAATTTACATCCATTTTCATTAGTCCATTTGAAATTTTCAACTATTTTCCTAGATAGACATTATAACAAACAATTTTCATGTATTCTCAAACTAGATAGGAAAATTCTTCATAACTTCAAAAAAACTCTTAATTATTATAAAATATTAAAATATATCTCAAGAATGATGTATTTCACCTACATACCAAGTTTCAAATCATTTTGAGTTGCGAATAAGAAGTTATGATTACTTGGTTATAACCCCTTTTAAGGAAGCAATAAACAAACAACACAATACAAGTTGTTTGGAGGTAGATCATGACAATCTAAACATTATTATTAAAAAATGAACTCATACCATTGAAAATTATCCCATATACACCTGAGAGGACAATTTGAACACTAAATTTATGCATTTATAATATTTTTATTTGTTCACATCTGTCATACAATCAATATTCTCCATGGCTATCATGTTCTTCATTTTCCTACTCACACACTTATTCTACTAATTTTCTATCCTATCTCCTCATGGAGAGTTTGAAATATTATATGTGTAATAAAAACAATTATATCTATAAAATATTATTTTCATTCTAAATTAAAACATCTTATCCTATTCCTACTCCTTAGGATAAGACTAATCCTTTCTAGTTGAGATATTTTCTCAACTTCCACATAAGGATAGATATAGTTGTTTGTGCCAACAAAACATGATCTAAAACATGATTCCAAAATATTATAATCATTATAATCCTTCCTCCTATGTATCCTAGATATGAGAACACTCACATCCAGCCTAAGAAAACCACTTTTACTCATACTCTTATAGTAAAGATTTTTATTAGATGAAAATTGAAACATAACATATGAGAGGGAAACTCATTAAAATTTTAAGTACATGTTAGTCGTGCCTTGTATGGCTTATTTGAAGTTTTTTTGTTTCATCAAGCATCATAGAATGCTCTGCATCAGATTCACCCAAATTATACCCCCTTCATTTGGGGTGCATGCGACGTTGTTGAGGGAGTATGTGGACCAAAAGAGGACCGAACACTATCTTTTGAAAGTGTGCCTTATAGGTGTTATCACCGAATCACAACACCCCTATGTTTATACAAGTGCATATACTTGAACTCATGGTGTGATTGGATAACATGGGTACTATCTCCAAGTTGTGGGACTTGCTACTTGAGATAGACCTCCAGAGAAAGCTGGTTCTTGCTTCTAAACTACCTGCCACAATCTACTCTAATGCAAGGAAAATAACTATTCTAATCTAAATTTCCAAGGGACCAGGGAGAGAGAATGCATAAAATGAAAGCCTACACTAAAGCGGTGATACACCAGAAAAGGAGGGTGTGAGAGTAGTCTCCAAATGTGTGAAATACAGAGGCAAAGTGCACACTAGAAGAGGTGATGACAATTCTCCATAATCTAGCAAAATGCATTCACAATAATATTCCAAGCATACACAATGATAATGAATCCCTGCAAGAACATAATAATAGACACAATGTTCTTGTAGAAAGATTAAAGGGACAAGAAGAATGCAAGAAAACACAAAGCGAGAGGAAGATACATCCACAAACCGATATTTGATTGCTTCATGATATGCATAGTTCAATCTATTACAAGATAAGGGCTTGGATCACCATGCAAGGAGTCCACTACAAGGGCCTGCAGCACATTGGCTTCACAAAGCAATTTTGACAGAGCTTTGCTACAAAGAACTACCACCCATTTACAATGAGCCCAACACTCGAGTTTATAGAAAAAATGAGAAGGGAAAGAGAAGGGAAAATGGAAATCCTGAAATCTGTCTTTCAAACACTGTAAGAGGCATTAAATGGAGTAAAATGATTATATATTACTTGCAAAAAGGATACCCATCTTGTCCCAGTGCTGCGAGAGAAAGAATGATGACCATGCCTCTTAATTGCACTCCAACCACCAAATGAAACTTTGTTGTGAACCCAGCCACGTTTTCTAAAAATATCAACCAATTTCTAATAAAATCTGGAATTTCTTGATTGATGTGCATTGGGCTCGGAGCCACGATTCCAATAGTACCAATTTTTGTGTGATTTTGTTGAGAAATGTAAAAGTTATGGCCTTCTCGAGTGCAGGCAACTATTTGGGATCGGCGGGCGTTTTACGTCATTTGACGGAAATGAGCATTAAGCGGATGGAGCCGAATATGTTTATTTTATTTAAATATATCTACCCTCATTAAAACTAAGAAAGTCCAATTTTTTGAAAATCAGAGCTCGGAGTCAAAAGCTATGGCCGTTTGAAGTTTCACGGGTCAAATGTTGACTTTTGTTCTTTGCCTTCGGCTGCTTCGGCTTTTCACGTCCCTCGCGTCCCATGCGTACCTTTGTCTCGGCTGTCCCAAATGAAAATCTCCTACTTCGGCTGATTCGGGCTCCCTTGTTCCTGTTTGCGGCAAAGACACGTGGCGAGATTCCATTCGCTCTCGGCTCTTTCGGCTTTTCGCGTCCTCCGCGTACTTTTGGCCCGGATGTCCCAGTATGAAAGTCCTCTGTTTTGGCCGAACCGGCGGTTCGCGTCCTCCACGCACTTTTGTCCCAACTGTCCTAGCCTGGGACAAATTTCTCCGAACCACCCGAAATGGACTGACTTGCGCCAAACCGGCCGATCTGCGTCTTTCGCGTACCTTTGTCCCAACTGTCCCAAATGTGTGAAACAAAGACTTAGGCAATTTTTTCCACTTTTCGGTCGGTTCACCTTTTCGCGTCCCGCGCATCCCAGCGTCCCGGATGCCCCTTTGCTCTGCAGACTTCTGGCGGCCTTTTGGCCGATTCGCGCCCAAATGTCCCTCATGTCCCGACTGTTGTGAGGACTAGGACTTAGCCATTTTTCATGATTTTTTATGGCCCAAGCTTTTTTTCTGTAAATTTTTCACATTTTTAAAAATTTTTGGGTTTTCCTCTTGGACAGGAGAGTTAAAAAGAAGCCGAGGGGACCACAGAAACACGATTTTTTGCCTTGAATCAATATAATTGCTTGGGACTAAAGAATTTGATGCATGTTATCAAAATTACCTTGAGGGGTGAATTTTGGATAACAATAGGGGAAGGGAATGTGCTTGGTAGAAACCAAGGCACATGCAATAAAAGGGGATAGGACAAAAATTTTAGTACGAGAAAATAAAAACATGCATGTAGAAGACTAAATGTAAGCTAAACATACTGATGTGTAAGATAAAGATGCAAGAAGACAATGTAAATACATGAGATGATAATATAGACCATGAAAAGTGGGTTGTAAAAGTGGGAGACCAATCATGATTTCAAAATAAAATAAATACCAATGAAGCCAAGAGTAGATAATGTATACATAAGACAAAGGAAAAATCCCACAAGTAATGTTATACAAAGAGAAAACAATGACAATAAATGTAACTGGAAACCATGGATGTAAATAGATTTGCATAATAAATGTTGACAGGAAGCACCCGATATCATGTTAGAAAGATAAAAAAGTATGTCAAAGCATGTATAATTGGGTCAATTAATATAAGTGTGTCCCACTTGGTGGCCAAAAATATTTCAAAATATGAAAAGTAAATAAATATTTAATACTCTAACAACTTTAAAAATATGGTTAATTCTTGATTTTCTGCACCTAGGTATTTATAAGCTCTTAAAAAAATGCATGGTAATTTTATATGTGTTTTGTCACGTTTTGGTTGTTAGAAATTTTATATTTAAAGTATAAAAAGAGCAATAAAGTGGGACACGTTATATTATTTGATCAATTCAATATATAAATGTGATATGAAAAATGAAACAATATCACCTATAGTGTACGATTGTGGATGCCTCCATGAGCCATTGTGGTTATGGTAATATGTATTGCATCAAGAATCAATGTTACATGTAATAAATATATATAATCTGAAATCATAACTATAAATTAAGTTAACATACATGTGTGTATGATAAATATAATGACATACAAGATATCTATCTAGCATGTGTAATAAAGCATACATGTAAGCATAAGAAAGTAAGAGTAAATGCATCCAAGATATGTAGTATGTTGTGGATGATATGGAATGGAATGTAGTGTGAGTGTGATAGGGAATCATTCCCCCTTATTACATATGTATGCATGATTGAGATAACCTTCATTTATAATACACCCCTCAATAGTTAAGAATGAACCTGATCGGGAAATGGTTTGAATGATGTTGATGTATGCAAGAAAAAGTCAATGAACAGAGTGTTAAACACATATTGTAGGATGATTTCATGTGATGTGGAAGACTAAATTAGTATAGAGGAAGGTGTGAATGAGATGCTAGAATGATTTATGATGTATTATAGATCTGTGAACAAGAAAAAGCTATTAAAGTTATGGAATGAGGCAAGAACACTTAAGAAGCCGCAAAGCTTAACCAACAAGACAAGAGATAAGAAATAACTATTTATTTTCATACATAGATAAATTTAAATAAACAATCAAATCTAGCATATCTAAACAATTCTCTACTCTTTGAAAGCTACGAAAACATGAACCTATTGAAGATCCTAGCAATCAATTATGATCGTTTGATTTTCAAGGTATTACGAGAGTGAGATCTCACAATTAGCTACTACAAGACCATATGGTTCCTCTCATTTACCCAATTCTTGAGTGAAAGATGCAATAGAAAAGAAAAATATCTCAATAACAATGAATAAACCTCTTAATCCTAAACAAAATGCTATAGTCTACATTTAGAAAGGGATAAGTGTTCTTATGAAATGACTTGGGATAGGAGTCTATTTATAGTTTTCTAATTCAAAGAATGTACTAATTTAGGTGCATGTGGGGCTAATGGTAAATCCAAATGATTTTTTTTTTTAGAATAGGTTAAACATGCTTTATGCTAGTTAATCCTTTTAGCAAGGTATTACTAACCGAGAGAATTGTGATGGGTCCACTTAATCCAATGTGATATATTGGTAGCCTACGAAGATTGTAAAAGTGGTTTAGAATAGTAAAAAGGTATATTAGACTGATTATTCATTTATATGAGAAATAATACCAAAATAATTTCATAAAAGGAGAGTTATATAGGACTAATTGACGAGGTATTATCAATTTGCGGGGGAGTAGAGTAGTTAGTGCAATATTAGGAATAAGATTGCTTTGATCGAACTATAGGTGTCTATATTTTTCCTCTTTTTGGTGACATAAGCTTGACCACTTCAAAGATATTAGGAAATTATAAACAAGTAAAATAAATTTTGAGTGGAAGAAAACTTAGTAGAGTGAAGGATGCCCCCATTGAGTGTTGACGGGGTGATTAAAGAGGTCAATTAACGATTGAAAAGAAGAAGGAAAGAGATAGAAGAACGAGGAGGGACATGATGTCACAAGGGAAATATAAGAATATGGAAGAAATAAGAATGGGGATATAGAATAAAAAATAATGAGTAAGGGATATTGAGCTCTCAAAGATCTAGTCTTGTGTAAAAAAAAATCTTTTCCTCACATTGCTAGAAATCTTCATCATCTATCCTTATTAAAAATATAATTATCGATAAAAGCGTATAATGACATGAAAATCCAAAATACAAACAATTATCCATTACAAAATTCCAACTCTATGGAACATACAAAATGAAATGTAATACAACAAGTAAACAAGATGACATGATAGGGAAACAAGTACAAACACACATACTCAAACCAACAACAGTCAAGATAGTTGCGAAAATATTTTGTTATCTAGTTTCAGTCCCAAATGTTCATGATAAATGCAAGGGTTAAAATTGGTGCCCCAAGCAAGGATAAATGTGAGGGAAATTGGTGAAGAACACATGGTCTAATGATAAAGCATTATGTGCTATGAAAAAGTAAAAGGAAACTTGTTGCACCCATGAGTATAGAAAAAGCAAACAATCTAGGTTTGTAAATGGTTGTAGAACTAGATGATCTGTGAGTCATTTGGTTCAAAAAAACATGAAAAAGTAAGAAATATATGAGATGAATACCATATGTGAGAAACAAATTTCAGACACGTATGACATTTTTACCTTTTTTCGGAAAATGTTTGAAGTATTTACGATTTTTGTTATTTTTAAAGTTTTTTGATTAGTCAAAAGAATTTTGGAATAGGAGAGATCTTCTGAAAGCAAGAAAAATTCCACAAGGAGAAAAAACAAGTGCTAGGTGGCAAAACATATTCCCAGGCGAGTAGGAAGCAAGTCAAAAATAATTATTTAATTTAAAAATCATCATGACATGTAATAGAAGAATTTATAACGATCACAGTAGAAAAATGTCACATTTTGGACATCACGGTGCGTAAAAATGATCGTATATACCCCTCCCTAGGGGTAAAATCATTGTGAGTAATTCATTTGATAACAACCCTATACCTATTTACTATTTTATTCTATTCTAACCTTGAGGAGAGATGACATGAACTTAGAGGCACATGAGGTGGGTAGACACAGTTCGTGACTACGCAAAAATGCAAGGAGATGGACCTTATGTGAGTACCCCATCCTTTATTGTAAAATTTAACATTTAATAACATTATTAGGTTTTTAAGCGGGGCCTAAATGCATGTGTTCACCTTAAAGGCTTGTAGGAGTAATCAAATGTACCTAGCTGTTAAGCTAACAGTGCATATACATGTATGGGTAGTAATAGATGTGCACACATTGGGAAAGTAAAAATGGATGCACATGCATGCACAAACCAAAAGGGGTTCAAAAACATCGGGATATATGTGTAGGTGTCAACAAGAGGATCTAAACATGGTTGTGCGTGCACATGCTAATATGTGAGCATAAGTTTCCAAGTGTGGGAATAGACATCGTTGTACTTGCATGTGCCAACAAGGGAACATATGTGTTGTAAGTGGCGTGCATGCGTAAAAACATATTTCGAATACTTAGAATAAAAAAGGAAAGTTTTTTGAAGAATATAGGGAATTATAGAAGAACTTAGAGATGAAAATAGGCCAAGTGCTAGCTGATGTGAGATAGAAGAAAAATATAACAAGTGTTTTGTTTGATTTTACGAGAGGTAGTTACAGTATTGTGTTACAAGTGTAGGAGTGACATTGATGATTGGCCAACCTTGATGTTTCTCTCTCACAATGAGAGAGGAATTATTTGGATATTACCTTGTACGTGGTTGGGATTATCCATGTCGAACATATGCCATTGATCACTATAGATCATAGCCTAATTATATCTTTAGCCGAGTGGTGGAATATTGAGATTCAAGTGTTTGGTTTCCTACTAGTGAGATAACAATCACTCTAGAGGAAGTATGGATGTTATTATGAGTCTCGATCATGGGGAGCTTAATTGGGTATAATAGTATTTTTACCACCATGCATTTGATGATATTAAGTAGAACATGATTGTGTGGATGTCCTATAGGGCATACAAGTAGCTAGAGGATGTAGTCGAGCTTTGTCTCACCATGGTAGAGAATTTTATCATGGGAAGATATAGATACATCAAAGATTATTACAATATTGATCAGTACCATAGTTAATTTGGGGCCATTCGGGATGTTCCTAGGAAGGGAGACCTTTGATATTGGTCCATAGATCAGGCCACAATAGGATAGAGATAGGTTTGATCGAGATGGTTCTATTAGTATGGGTTTTTTTCTCTTGATTATGGATCACGAGGTAACATCAACATATGTACCATGGTATTTTATAGGTTTTCCTCTTTGTTTGACCATTCCTAAGGAAACATGGGATGGAAGGATCAAGCATCCTTTAAAGAAGTGGAGTGGTAGTGATGATTATGATTCAGATGATGAGGATGGATCAGATGAGGATGTCGGTGTTGACAATGGTGGAGAGGGTCCTCCACTGATTCGACCATAGGGACATGGGTCATGGCCAAGATAGAGACAAGTTCATATATCTCCTCAGATATAGATGACCGAAGTGGGCATAACACTTAGGATACATATACCATTATAGTATGTTCCTCTAGGAGATTAGTGTCACGGGATCCGAGCCCACTACATAGCCTAAGGGGTGACAAAGGAGGTTTAGGACATGGAGGAGGTGGTGGAGTGAGGGATATGGTGGAGTTGGTTCGGCATGGTTTCATTAGATTCAACAGATAATAGGTCAAATGGAAAATATTATAATACTATTATGAAAAAATACAACCTAAGTTCAAAAGTAGTTGACTACGTAGAGAGACTAGGCACATGCACAAGCTCATACTATTACTACGAGAGAGAGAGATTAGGTGCCAGAGATTGTACCTTTCGGATTAGATTTATTTATTTAGAGTTACAATAGAGCATGATGATTTATTGCGGGAATATCCAACAACGGGGATGCAGGATATGTTATCGGATGTTATGAAATCCAATGGTGAGGCATTTTGTTATAAGGAAACATACCACCAAGCATTTCCATATGGGTAGAGAGTCACCCCATTTTATCAGCAAAATGTCAATAGGTATAGATATAGGTCTCAGAGGACCTCTCGATCAACCCGATCAGTGTAGCATCCTAAACTACAATAGAGTGTGGTAGCTTCTACAGGACCATCACATCAATAGCCACATCCTCCTTAAGGCCCTATGTCGGGTAATCCAAAAGATGGTGATAGTCGTAGTCCACTCTGTTGTATTGATCTTGTATTTATAGATGTATGTATCAGATGTACACCTCTTATGAAGGCTCATTTTTGATCGATTGTATATGTAATCTTTTTTTATTCCTCTTATGAAGCCACATTTTGATTTATGACCATGATGCCCTATTTTTTATCAAGATGATTATAGAGACACATTATACATGGAAAATTGATTTTTACAGATATATGATGATGATTATGATGATTATGGACTCATTTATGATGTTGTATGATTGTATTACATGTTTATTTGATGTTTGAGTTAAAATTGTAAATTATATGACATGTTTTGATGTGTTCATGTATTTTTCTACTTTATCATATGTTTGTGGCTATGAGATAACAATAGATGATGTCATGTTATTTTTTAGTGATACTTATGATGTCCCACTTTTTTAGTATGATCTATATTTTTGGGGGCGATAGAAGGCGGTCCCTCTTTCTCCTCTTGGCAATATTATATGATCATATCTTAGCATACATGTGTAATTTTCATGTTCATGATGATGTAGCTTAGTTATTATTGATATATGATGTATAGATTATATGATGTTATGATGACAAAAATTGTAAACAAAAACAACAAATATAACTTAATCAAATCTATTTAACACAATACAATTATACACAAGTGTGTAAGATAAAATGAACTCAATGCCTATATACAAGAGATAAAAGTAACACATTAAAATAAGAAAATTAATCCAATTTAAAGTATACAACATGAAAATATAATGAAATCAAAATTCTATAAACCGACAACTAAAAGTAGGAAAAATCACTCCTTTGTTTTTGTGGGACAACATTGACATATTTTCTATTTTTTAGGTTTCTTTGTGAAACAATTTTCTAAGGTTCTTTTCCGAAATGAACCTAAAATACTTAAAAATATATACATACAAGGTCTGAAACAAAAATAAAGAACTAACTAAACAAAAATCTTGTTTTTGTAATATGATTTTCAAGGCTACTATTCACA
Source organism: Taxus wallichiana var. yunnanensis (assembly GCA_018340775.1). Classification (NCBI taxonomy): domain Eukaryota; kingdom Viridiplantae; phylum Streptophyta; class Pinopsida; order Cupressales; family Taxaceae; genus Taxus; species Taxus wallichiana. The sequence continues at coordinate 411,330,074 of CM031234.1, read as the reverse complement.
TCCTTTTCAAGATTTACATAAGAATATGTTATGGTTTTTTTGTAGCATCGTCCCTAAAAAGTTTTTTTTTCAATGTTTAGGATTTTTCTTAACATTTTGTGAATATTTTTGTTTTTTACGAAGGGTTTTCTGAAGCTACTTATAGAAAACAAAGAAGCGTGGATGCCCTAGTGATAGAGGGGATATAGAAGGAAATAATGCCACACATGATGTGTAAGAAGATATATATGTGAAGGTACCCAAAGATTTAGATGTGAATATAAAAAGGAAATTACTTTACACACATACAAGAATAGATCGGCCAGGACCCAAGCCCTAAAGGATAGGCTTGACAGGACTCCCAGACTCTAGAAAAACTAGCTCTAAATAGAAGCCATATTTACTGTCCAGATATAAGAGTTGCTTGGGAATGAAGAATCCTCCTTAAATGCTAGAAGATAGTTTTCACCCAAGAAATTTCCCAATCTTCCAAAATCGTGTGGTTTTCACATTTGGATGACCTATTTTTTTACTATTTTCTTGATTTTTTTATTTTTAGTTTGTTATTTCTTTCTTTTACTGGGGAACTACATACTTAAGTATAGAACCTCTTGAGATGCATTACATTCATTAGATCCTTTAATTCCTCACCATACGAGTGATCTAGTTTATATGCCCCTAAGAAATACTTAGTGAACACATTATATGGTCCTAACCAGTTGAGCTCAAACTTGCACTTCTTCTCTTGATGCTTTAATGTATTAAATTGGTCTTATTTTAAAATGAGATCTCATATGTCAAATTTACGAGGTATGATTTATGTTATCTCAGTTTTGAGTTTACACCAAAAATATCAAATAAGCCTACGAAAATTTTAAGTTGGTTTTGCAAAATTGCCTTTATGAGAGATAATCGGGTTTTCGGGTTTCACAAGCAGGACAACATGTGTTTTGGATGTTTCATGTCTTGTGTTCCCCGAAACCCGAAACCCGCATCAAGTAAGGCGAGTCGGGTTTGCGGACCTTCCGAGCATCGGAACATGCCTTCGTCAAAGCATCATGCTTTATGTTGATTGTTTCCCACAACCCGAAACCGGAATTACTCTAAACACCTTTGTGTCGGGTTTCCGGATCTCCCAAGCATGCTGACATGGCATTAATGGTGAGTTGTCGGGTGGTTGGCACGTGTCAAATGAAGTGTATTAAATGTGAATTTTCTTATATATATTCGGATTTCCACGTCATTTTTACCGTACATATTTTTTCTTCGTGGATTTTCACGCATACTTCTTCAATCCCGAACCCGAAACTACTTTGTGCCCGATTGCATTGCTCGTTTTTTACCTTTCCTTCCCCTAGTTGAAGGTATTTTTCTCTTCATTCTTTGTTCATGGTTTTTGTGAATTAATTATGTAAGGAATTCTTCCCAGTTTCTTATCAGGTTTGTGGGGTTTTTATCTTTTTCATTTTGGGGTTGTTTTCTTTATCGGGTTTTTGTTTTTAAGGTTATCTCTTCGGAATTATCACTTGGTTTTATTCCCCAGAATGTTGTTTTAATTAATGATATGTTTGGGGTATAATTGGTAAAGGAAACCTGCAGTATATTGGAAAAGTTCAAAATTTTATATTTTCCGAACTCTCTCGGCATCCTTCTCAGAGTGTCAAATTTTCCGAACTCTCCGGCATCCTCGAGTGTCGGGTTTTCCGAACTCTCCGGCATCCTTCTCAGTGTGTCGGGTTTTCCACAGTGTTCAACATCTTCTAGTCTCCGACACTCTCCTCCTCTAAAATTCCTCATGTCGGATCCTGGTCCATCTCAAGAAAAGATTGAAAAGTCAGGAGGATGAAATAAAAATCTAGGAAGGTGGAGTCTCCATCATATATTGACTGTAATTTCGACATCCAAGATACAGAGCTCAGAAATGTAGACATGGAGGATTTCTGGAATAGGGTCAAGAGCGCTTCTCAAACTCCATGGATGAAATCGATAGTCGACAGTGGCCTACCTCTTGCGGCAGACTTCCCTATGTCCGCGTAGTGCCCCAAGTTCATCTTGGCCTGTGCTTCAAATTATGATTCTACTTCTCGTTCTATGAAAAACCAGGGGGGAGAAGTTGTGATCAAATTGGATGGAGGTTACTTTGATGACCTTTCTTGCTGCCAAATTTTGAAGAATATGGAGATATGGATCTCAAGTCAGGCCAAAAACTTGGGACAATGATCAGGAAGATTGCATCAAGCATGTGAATAAGAAGTTCTTGATCAAAGCCAAACCGGCTATTTCCAGGTTCCCAAGACTTGTTCCCAGAAGTGATTTCATTCAGGAAATCAATGATATCATCACTCTGTTGAGTCAGGTTTTTTGTTTTCCCAAATCAAATGTTTTCCAAGGGTGGATGTATCAGTTCATGATCACTCTTAAGAAGAGTCAACAAGGAATTGATTGGGGCACTCTCATTAGCAATGAGATAGATTCTCAAATGACAATAGTCCTGTCTACCGGAAAATGTTACATGTCCTCGTATGTCACCTATGCAAAGTGGTAAAGAGGTATGAGGAACTATCTCAGGTTGGACACCAAGGGAAACAAGATAGTAGAACATATTTATTAGTATTTCCCTCAATTGACAAGAAAAGGGTCTCAAGACCAATTCAGAAGGGTAAACGTTGCCTTCTTTTACGAGAACATCTGCAGGTTAAATCCCGAACTGAGGAAAATGAGAGTATCTGATGAAGCATGGGCTGAGGTTTCAAAGTGGGGTTGTGTCTTCTTGCAATTTAAGAAGTTCACATATCTACGGGTAGTCATGTACCCAGGGGATCCTTTCCGTCTGCCCCAATATCCAGGGGACAAATTAATCCTGATGGAGTTGGTCAGGCAATTGTTGGATTTTCATAAGTTCCAACAGAGTAAGCACAAGGCCGCTGTATCTTTCCCAATTTCGATTGGAAGGTATACTTTTCGATAAAGTGGTAAAAGTGAAGAATGTTGTCCATGAGCTTCGGGGAAAAGTTGAAGAAGCACATGAAGCCCCGAGACAGGTTTGATATTCGAGGAGTCCTCGGGGCATATGGAACTCGCACTGCATAGACCAAGCATAGAAGACATCCGGATTGATCTACGTGATGAGGTTGTTTCGAAGAAAAGATCATAGCATATTGACACTTGCTTGAGATTCAAACACTTGAGCTTGCTAACTTACAGAAGGTACTAGCAATAATGAAAGTGTTTTGGAACTTTCCTATGATGGAATGAATGAAGATCAATATGTTTTCCCACCTATTGATTGGTCAATCAGTGAAAAATCCTCCATTATAGATAGGTCATCTCGATTCTTACACACACCAAAGCATGGCTCGCCTCTTGGGGATGAGTTTTAAAGATGATAATTTTTCAAATTTGGTTACTTCAGAGGCGAGGCACTCCAAAAGGGAAAGGACAAAAGACCTTCTAAAGGGCCTATAAAGGTCAAGTTTGTCAAAAAGAGAAAAGAAAGAAAAATCTCTTCAATTATTTCTCCAATTGAAAGCGGTAAATGTGCGAGAATCACGGGACCACCGAGAAATAGGAGAAATTTCTTTGGAAGGAGAAGGAAGCCCGACCTCTGGTTTCACCATTGTTGATTGCCCAACCGAGGAGACCTTATCTCTTGCATCCAGGACCTTGGAGTGCGAATCGCACTTCATCCCTCACAACCACTTCTACCTCCTCATTCCCCATCGACTTCTTCAATCATGGCCAGCATTTTCTCGGACTCTCACCGCCTCTGTTGGTACCAAAGTAATCACCAACATGCCCCCCGTGCCTCTTTTATTGAAACTGCTACCACATTGGTATCTGTCCCCACTTTGCCATTGGATCTCTCCCCTCCTAAAAGTATGATACCAGCTTCTACAATATTCGCAACTCCTCCGACATGCCACAATGGCTACTCGAGCAAACTCGAGGAAGATGAAGGTGATTGTACCCATACCAAGGCCTTCGATTTTAGCTCACTAAAGGCCTCTACTGCTAAATCAGCCAAGAAACCCAAAATAGTTTCAAGGGTTTTGGTGGACGCTTCAGGGCATAAGTTTGCAGAGATTGCCACTCCTGTGACTGACAAAACCAAAGAGGACATAACAGCCTCTGATTATCAGATAACCAGGGTAGCTCTAGGAGAGGTGACAACGGAAGGAGCACAACAGGATGCACGGGATGCCACAAACGTGCTGTGCCAGAAGTTGAAAGAAACAAAAGACAACAGAGATGAGCTTAAAGGAAAGGTGGAGCAGTTGACTGAGGTTTTGCTTAAGCTCTCAAAACCCTCGAATCCATACCATCTTCTTGTCCCGTCAGATTCGATTTCTCATTAGTACCTACGATTGAGAAGATTAATAAAAAAGGAAGGGTTTTCGATGCATGGATTCAAAGGCTGCTCCAACAGGGGAAGGAAGTAATTCAAGACGTCGTGGAAGTCTATCAATCTTTAGGGAACATTGAGTGATGGAGAGAAGATGGACGATGATTTCTCCCAAGAAATTAGACATCTTGATTTGACTTTTGAAGCTCTCAGGCATTAAAGAAAATGCCATCACATCTCTTGGTAGAAGAAGGCATCATCCCACATGCGGATAAGCATTTCCAACTGACCAAAGCCATCGGAGTTCAGGTGAATATTCTCAATGAAGCCTGTGGTAAATTGAGAGAATCAAGGGATCGGTTGATCGATGGCAAGAGCAACCGGGAGGAAGAAGCGTTAAAAATTTGTGCGAAAGTGTCGGGTTGGAAACTCAAGCATCCTATCGGTGATAATCTTTTCAAACAAATCCAAGAATCTATTCAGCATGAACCAACTCATGGATTTGGTATTGAAGTCATCGATAAGTTTGTAAAGACCGAACATTCTTTAGAGGTTTTGAGAAAGCTCGGTAAAATACCGAAAAAGCTTCTCGGCGGTGCGGTGATACTCATGAAACCTGCGAAGTTTTGAATGATCATTCCACTGTGGCTGACAAAAATGAAATGCAAGGCATAATTCGGAAGTTCCAATAATTTTAGAATAAACCGGCTCACTTGAGGAAGAGAAAGATGAAGGAGTGAAAGATGACGATTGATTAAGTCCTAATGTTTCATGTCATTTCAATCTTGAAATTGACATGTCTTTTTCATTTCTGTTTCGTCACATTTGAATCATATTTTGACTTGGTCTCCTATGTGAGAGTCAAGCAAAATAGGACACTCGTTTAATAGACTATTTTCTAGGATTTATCCTGTTTTCTGTCTACCCCTTTTATTATAAATAAGGGATGCTTATGCATTCCAAAGGGTCGAGATTTTTGGAATATTGGGAGCTATTGGAAAAAGGAAAAACTTTGTGTTTTCTTTTAATCATTTTGAAGAATAGGAGTTGATATTATTTTGCAAACTTTGTGTTGTGGGATATATCTTTCTTAAGACATTGTTCTTACGTTCATAATCTTAAGCTATTCTTTGTTTAGCATCTTAGTGTTTCTAATCATTTTAGACATTATATTTATGATCTAAAGCTCGTATGATTATTTCATGCTCTGTGTTTACTCGAAATAAAATACATTTCTCTCATTTCCTTTCCATTATGTTTCTTTCATTGTAATAATTTCCTACCCGGTCCATTTACAAAAATAACATCTTCACATCACATGGATGTGGATTTCAGGACTCTATCCCAACCCTAATGGTTAGATTAGTGTGAATATTGTATATATTGTTTCTGCTATGTTTTAGATTAGTAATAAATAGGCATCCTCACCTGTCTTTGAGGAGGGATTTAATCCCATGTACTATGGTTGAACCTCATATTTTGGCTTGACAAAATATCCAACCAATAGTTTTTGGCGAATCATTGGGGAATACAGATTTATAGTGTAAAGCTTATCCTCTTGGTGTCTGGCGACTCCGTATTTGCCTTATTTTTAACAAGGTCTCTTTCCTAGTTCAAGCTGGCAGAAAGATCTTCACTCGGTCCCGCTGAGCCCAAGGTGAAATTGACCCACTCTTTGAGTTGCTACAACAGCACAATTTCAGCCTGTCCCCCAACAACATTGTTTCTAACCGAACCAGAAGTTCTTCACCTGTTCGGAGAAACCGGATCCCCATGGAATGGGAAGCATCTGCAACTTGTCATGCACTACTCTTGTCTGATACTCGGATCCCTATATGCACTCTTTTCAGAAGGATGGCAGTACAACCTGTGCCTTGGGGCGTAGTTATTGGTCCTCTTTCTTTAACTCCACCATTGCATGAGTTACCACATGGATCACGTAAAAACATTCCCAAGTTTAATGGGGATGGGAAGCAACATCCTGATGAACATGTTGCATCTTTCTTTGTAGCATGCGGCATCCTTGGAGTAGCTCATGAAGATGTTTCTGTTCGACTTTTTATTGAAACATTGCATGGTGCAGAAACCGAATGGTTTTACCACCTCCCAAATGCATGCATCACAAACTGGGCTACCATGAGGACCAAATTCGAAGCACGTTTCAAACCAGCTGAAGATTCTCATGCTTTGTTAGCAAAACTTACCCATATGAAGAAGGAATCTCATGAACCCATGCGGGACTTCGTGGCAAAGTTTAATAAGCTAAATGAAAGGTTTAGGAAACAATTTGTGCTAACTCTGAAAAATCAGAAATGCTTCTTCATTAGTGCTCAGCCTCCCGATGTGAGATTTTTATTAAGAAGGTCGGTTATCCCAGATTTGGCTATCGCTCAGTCAACAACTATTGAAATAGACGATGATCTTATTTTGGCCGGAAGGATCAGGAAAGATGTACCCAAGGCTAAAAATCAAGGTTTTTCCCAAGGTATACCGATCCTATGTTTCAAAAAATGGCTAATGATTTGATCGCTTTAAAAAGAAAATGTCCCAAACAGTGAGCAATGTTCCGTATCGGGATATCCCTGCATGGAATTTCAATAACAACAATGATGTGCCTGTAAGGGATAGGCCGTGGTTAACTCTTGCTCAACCGAGGCTATCAATGAAGCTCCTCCTATTAACGCGGTAGTAGAAATAGTTGAAGAAGAGGAAGAACCAGAAGAACAAGATTCTCCTGAAGCTTTTTAAGTTTGAGGGTATGCGATGAGTCTTATGATGATTCGGCTGGCGACTCCAGCATTGGGTATTTGGAATATGATGAAGATGAATGTGTGCCGGATGGTCAGTCATTTGCTGTCTTCACCCGATCCCAATCTCAGAATCCAAGAAAACCTCTTGAAAACCCCAAGGAGAAGAACAAGGAACCTCCCAGGAGTAATAGTTAAGAGAGGTACTCCTATTTTAGCACAAACTGAAAGAGAAGTCACTAAAAGGTAGCTTCTCCTCATTCTCTTTCTCCTAAGGTCAGTGCCTCAACTCAATCTCATGTGATTAGAACTGAACCTACCATCACCCCTTCTTATACTACTTTTGACATTATCGACCATGCAAAAAGAACCAAATTCAAAATGTCGAAGTAGAATAGCTTGATCAAATCAACAGTTCGAAAAACTTGCCAAATTCATTAGAAGTAAAGCGATTTGTTCCCCCACCTTCAAAAGTTCTCCTTCCAAATCCTACTCAATCCCCACCTCAAAACAATCTGACCTCTGCTTCTTCTTCGGGAAATATTGAACCATTTTATTTGTCTTTACTTATAAATGGTTTCAAACTCAACAATTGCATCATCGACTCAGGGGCCTCCGACAATGTTATGCCCACAAAAGTAGCCCATGCTCTTGGGCTTACTTTGACTAAGTCATATGGATGGTGTTACTCCATGGAAACCAAACAAGTTCCTTTGATTGGTCAAATCAAAGATGCACAGTTTGCATTCGTTGCTTTCCCAGAAAAGAGAGTGAAAATGACCATTCTAGTTGTTGATATCCCTGCAGCTTACGGTATCCTCTTGGGTAGAGGTTTTTGTAAAGATGTCGAGGTGAGATTAATATGGATTGGACTAAGGCTAGGATTCCAGTCAATGGGGTTTATCAGGTTCTTCACCGCGAACCACAGGCGAGGTATTTGGTAACTAAATCAGATGATCCTAAAGCTCAAATTCTTTTCGAAGATGCTAGCTTCGAAATTATTTCATGACTTCAGAGATACCGGTGTGGATGTCAAGGAAGAAGATCCTAATGCTATTTGGACCCTCGAATTCGATGGTAGCTGCTCAATCACCGGATCGAGCTTTGGTGTAGTTCTTATATCTCCTAATATCGAGATTTTCCCATCAGCTTATAAGTTGCAATTTGATAATACTAATAACACGGTTGAGTATGAAGCTCTGTTATTAGGATTAGAAATGGCCAGACAGAAGGGAATTTGAAATCTCAAGGTCCAGGGGGATGTGGAGCTAATTGTCAACCAGGTCAAGGGAATCTATCAGGTAGAAAATGATTGCTTGAGACATTACAGGAACAAAGTTTGGGATAGTATAGAATGCTTTGATGCATTCTCTATTGAGGTAGTTTTGAGAGATTATAACAACAAGGCTGATTCTTTGGCCATGTCTTCATCCCTCCTTCTCTCTCATCCCCAATTCAAAAAAATACGTACACTATTGAGATTGTTTCTTTGTCCCAAAGTATCCCGAGATAATGCGACTCTTTGGCAAGTGTTCAATGATGATCATGGGTGTTGGATTTTCTAGAAAAGGCTAACAATTTCAGTGAGTTGTACTTTGAAGGTTCGGAATCAGCTTTCCGTGAATCTATCTCGAGATCCATATCAAGAGGTTGATGGTGAGTTTTCTGACTTAAAGGAAACAAGATACCTAAAGGTTTGGTTTCTCTGGAGGGTTTTTCCGACAAGCATGATCATTTTATTCAAAACAAGAGACAAGTTGAAGGAGCTTCTTCCTCGGAAATAGATCAAGTCAATCTAGGTTCGTCTGATTAACCTCAGATGGCGATTATTGGGAAATGTTGTTCCCCTGAAGAGAAACCAAGATTCACTTCACTCCTAAAGAGATACATGGATGTGTTAGCCTGGTCTTATGCAGATTTAAAATCCTTCAAGCCCAAAGATGTATAGCATAGTATCCCTTTGAAGCCTGATGCGAAACCATATGGCAGTGAAGCAAAGACATTACAATCCCAAGATCTCAGGGACTATCCTTGCGGAAATTCAGAAAATGTTAGATGCCAGATTATTTTTCCAATCCATCACTCCACTTGGATTGCTAACATCATCCCTGTCAGGAAGAAGAATGGTGAAATATGAATCCGTGTTGACTTCCGTAACTCGAATCGAGTCTTCGTTGAAGGATAACTATCCCTTACCTATCATGGATCAGGTATTATAAACTATTACTGGATCAGAAATGCTATTCATGCTTGATGGATTTTCAGGATATAATCAAGTTGAGGTAACTACGAAGGATCAACACAAGACGGCCTTCACAACCCCATGGGGTACCTTTGCTTACAGGAGGATGCCTTTCGGTTTGATCAATGCCGGAGCCACCTTTTAGAGAGCTATGGACTTGGCATTCAGAGATGCTGATGGGCAAAGTTATAGTGGTATATTTAGATGACTTGACCATTTTCTCTAAAAGATGGAGTGATCATTATGATCATTTAGAGCAAGTACTTTTGAGATGCAGGCGTCACAGGATGTCATTAAATCCCAAGAAGTTCATGTTTGGGAGTGACCGAAGGAAAGCTCTTGGGTCATATCGTGACTAAAGAAGGAACCAAAATCGACCTAGAGAGAGTAAAAGTCATTCAAATCCTTTCCCTACCCAAAAGTAAAACTGAGGTTCATTCATTCTTCGGGAAGGTTAATTTCCTAAGAAGGTTCATACCTAATTTTGCTGATAAAACCAAGGATATCCTTGGGATGATGAAAGGAAAAAATCTATTTTGATGGAGTACTACAGGGAAGCTTGTGTTCGATGAAATCAAAAGGGCAGTTGCTTGCGCCCTATCCTAGTATGTCCGGACTTCAAAAAATATTTCATCATGTACAGCTATGCGAGTCACCATCTTGATGCAAGAGAATGGGGAGGGCATTGAAGCTCCCATCTCATTTATGAGCTGCCCATTGAAGGAACATGAATTAAAGATGTCACAAATTAAAAAGCATGCTTATGCAGTGGTACGAGTGGTGAAACATTTCAGGTACTATGTGCTGAATTCCCATACCCTCGTTCTCGTTCCCGACACTACCGTTAAATCCATTTTGACTCAACAAGAGCTGGGGAGTCAACGAGGTACTTGGATAGCTAAAGTTCAGGAGTACAACTTGGACATCAGACCTACCAAGTTAGTACGAGGAAGGGGCCTATGCCAATTGATCACAGAAAACCATGCTGAAGCAGAATGTGAAAAGACCGAAGATACTCCTTCAAAGCTGCCCATGGTGCTTTTTGTGAGTACAACTGATGAATGGTACACAGACATTGCTTTCTTTCTGACGTATGGTGAGTGCCCCCCACATTTAAGCCAAAAGGAGAAGAGGACAGTCAAGTTGAGATCTGCAAGATACCTCTTGTGGGATAATGGAATATACAAGAAAGGTATTGATGGTGTTTTCCTGCATTGTGTTGATAAATCACAACAGTTAAAGTTGTTAGAGTCCTTCCATAGCCTAGCATGTGGAGGACATTTTTCATCCTCTGTAACAACTTATAAGATCCTATGGGCTAGGTACTATTGGCCTACTCTCTTTCGAGATTCAGTAGAGTGGGTGTCCAAGTGTGAAGCTTGTCAACATTTCGTTGGTTGTCCCAAGTTAGCAGCTCTTCCCCTGAAGCCCGTAGTGATCAAAGAACCTTTTTCCAGTGGGGAATTGACTTCATTGGAACATTGAATCCTACCTCCAGTGCCAGACATAATTACGTGTTGACTGCTATAGACTATTTTACCAAGTGGGTGGAAGCCGCACCAATCAAGCAAGCAACCTCTGAAGCTGTGTGCAAGTTCCTTAAAGAAAATATAATTGTCAGATTCGGTGTGCCTCACAAGATTGTAGCTGATAATGCCTCTAATTTCTCGTCGCATGAGATGACAGAATTTTTCTATGGATTCGGCATCACCTTGGCTCACTCATCTGATTATTATCCCCAAGGCAATGGGCAAGCTGAGTCCAGCAACAAAAACCTGGTCACTATAATTAGGAAGCTAGTAGATGAAAACTAGAGGACATGGCACAAAGCATTGTATGACGCGTTGTGGGCTGATTGAATTACCCCAAAGTGAGCTATAGGAATGTATCCTTTCCAAGTGCTGTACGGGATTGATGCTAAGATTCCTATCTCAGTAGAATTTCCAGCCTTACAGTTGGCAAAAGCAGTCGAAGATGCGACTTTTCAAAATTCTATTGAGAAGAGGGTTATGTACCTAGCCAGGCTAGAAGAGGAATGAAGCAAAGTGGTTGATCGCATTGCAGACCATCAGAGCAAAGTAAAGAAATTTTTTGACAAGAAGTCAAGGCAACGTCATTTCCAAATTGGAGACCTGGTGTTGCTTTGGGATAAAAGGAGGGAGCAGAAAGGAATGCACGGAAAGTTTGACTCCTTGTGGAAAGGACCTTTTAAGATTCATTAGCTGAGTGGTGAAAATAGTTTCCATCTATCATACCTTGATGGAGAATTACTCCCTTTGCCTTTCAGTGGTCAACATCTGAAGTTGTTCCATCATTAATGCAAGATGCTCTCTTGCATTGTATATACTTTATTTTATGTCGTGTGTTTGCTTTTAGTCTTCTTTGTTTGTTTGTTTTGTTTTTCGGTTTTCTTCTTTTCTAACTCTGTAGCCCAATGGATAAAGCCAGAGATTTTGAGTTCTCTTCCTTTGATATCACAAAGAAAGTCCCCAACTAGAGCAGCCTATTATCTCGTTTTGAGTTTACGCCAAAAATATCAGATAACCCTACGAAAATTTTAAGCTAGTTTTGCAAAATTACCTTTATGAGAGATAATCAGGTTTTCGGGTTTCACAAGCAGGACAACATGTGTTTTAGATGTTTCATGTCTTGTGTTCCCTGAAACCTGAAACCCGCATCAAGTAAGGTGATTCGGGTTTGCGGACCTTCAAAACATCCGAACATGCCTTCGTCAAAGCATCATGCATTATGTCGATTGTTTCCCGTAACCCGAAACCCGAATTACTCTAAACACCTTTGTGTCGGGTTTCTGGATCTCCCGAGCATGCTGACATGGCATTAATGCTTTGAGTTATCGGGTGGTTGGCATGTGTCAATGAAGTTTATTAAATGTAAATTTTCTTATATATATTCGGATTTCCACGTCATTTTTACCGAACGTATTTGTACTTCGTGGATTTTTACGCATGCTTCTTCAATCCCGAAACTTGAAACTCTACTTTGTGCCCGATTACATTGCTCATTTTTAGCTTTCCTTGCCCTAGTTGAAGGCATTTTTCTCTTCATTCTTTGTTCATGGTTTTTGTGAATTAATTATGTATGGAATTCTTCCCATTTTCTTATCAAGTTTGTGGGGTTTTTATCTTTTACATTTTGGGGTTGTTTTCTTTATCGGGTTTCTATTTTTAGGTTATATCTTCAGAATTATCACTTGGTTTTATTCCCAGAATGTTTTTGTAATTAATGATATGTTTGGGGTATAAATGGTAAAGGAAACCTGCAAAGTATATTGGAAAAGTTCAAAGTGTCAGATTTTCCGAACTCTCCGGCATCCTTCTCAGAGTGTCAGATTTTCTGAACTCTCCAGCATCCTTCTCAGAGTGTCATATTTTCCAAACTCTCCGACATCCTTCTCCGAGTGTCGGGTTTTCCAAACTCTCTGGCATCCTTCTCAGTGTGTCAGGTTTTCCACAGTGTTCAACATCTTCTGGTCTCCGACACTCTCCTCCTCTGAAATTCCTCATGTTGGATCTGGTCCATCTCAAGAAAAGATTGAAAAGTCGGGGAGGATGAAATAAAAATTCAGAAGATGGAGTCTCCATCATATATTGACTATAATTTCGACATCCGAGATACTCCAAGAGCCAAGAGCCCTTCTCAAATAGGGCCAAGAGCCAAGAGCCCTTCTCAAACATCCGACATCCAGGAACGTAGAGATGGAGGATTTTCGGAATAGGGCCAAGAGCCCTTCTCAAACTCCATGGATGAAATCGATAGTCGACAGTGGCCTACCTCTTGTGGTAGGCTTCCCTATGTCGCGCAGTGCCCCGAGTTCATCTTGTCCTGTGCTTCAAATTATGATTCTGCTTCTTGTTCTGTGAAAAACCAGGAAGGAGAAGTTGTGATCAAATTGGATGGAGGTTACTTTGATGACCTTCTTAAGCTGCCTAATTTTGAAGAATATAGAGATATGGATCTCAAGTCAGCCCAAAAAGCTTGGGACAATGATCAGGAAGATTGCATCAAGCACGTGAATAAGAAGTTCCTGATCAAAGCCAAACCGGCTGTTTCTAGGTTGCCAAGACTTGTTCCCAGAAGTGATTTCATTCAGGAAATAAATGATATCATCACTCTGTTGAGTCAGGTTTTTGGTTTTCCCAAATCAAATGTTTTCTAAGGGTGGATGTATCAGTTCATGATCACTCTTAAGAAGAGTCAACAAGGAATTGATTGGGGCACTCTCATCAGTAATGAGATAGATTCTCAAATGACAATAGTCCTGTCTACCAAAAATTTTTACATGTCCGCGTATGTCACCTATGCAGCGGCCGGTATGAGGAACTATCCCGGGTTGGACACCAAGGGAAACAAGACAATATAACATATTTATCAGTATTTCCCTCAGCTGACAAGAAAAGGGTCTCAAAACCAATTCGAGAAGGGTAAACGATGCCTTCTTTTACGAGAACATGCGCAGTTAAATCCCTTAACCGAGGAAAATGAGAGTATCTGATGAAGCATGGGCTGAGGTTTCAAAATGGGGTTGTGTCTTCTTGCAATTTAAGAAGTTCACATATCTACGGGTAGTCATGTACCCAAGGGACAAATTAATCTGATGGAGTTGGTCAGGCAATTGTTGGATTTTCATAAGTTCCAACAGAGTAAGCACAAGGCCGTTGTATCTTTCCCAATTTCAATTGGAAGGTATACTTGTTCGACAGTGGTAAAAGCCAAGAATGTTGTCCATGAGCTTCAGGAAAAGTTGAAGAAGCACATGAAGCCCCGAGATGGGTTTGATATTCGAGGAGTCCTCAGGGCGTATGGAACTCTACACCTGCACAGACCAAGCATAGAAGACATCTCGATTGATCTACGTGATGAGGTTGTTGTCGGAAGAAAAGATCATAGCAGATTGATACTTGCTGTGATTTAAACACTTCAGCTTGCTAACTTACGAGAAGGTACTAGCGATAATGAAAGTGTTCTGGACCTTTCCTATGATGGACTGAATGAAGATCAATATATTTTCCCACCTATTGATTGGTCAATCAGTGAAAAAGCCTCCATTACAGATAGGTCAACTTTGATTCTTGCACAAACCAAAGCATGGCTCGCCTTGGGGGATGATTTTTAAAGATGATAATTTTTCAAAGTTGGTTGCTTGAGAGGGGGCCCTCCAAAAAGGGAAAGGACAAAAGACCTTCTAAAGGGCCTATAAAGGTCAAGTTTGTCAAAAGAGAAAAGAAAGAGAAATCTCTTCAATTATTTCTCCAATTGAAATGATAAATGTGCCGGAATCACCAAAACCACTAGAAATAGGAGAAATTTATTTGGAAGGAGAAGGAAGCCACCTTTGGTTTCACCATTTGTTGATTGCCCAACCGAGGAGACCTTATCTCTTGCATCCTGGACTGGAGTCCGGATCTACGCTTCATCCCTCACAACCACTTCTACCTCCTCATTCCCCATCGACTTCTTCAATCATGGCCAACATTTTCTCTCGGACTCTCACCTCTCTCTGTTGGTACCAAAGTAATCACCAACACGCCCCGTGCCTCTTTTTATTAAAATGCTACCACGTTGGTAACTATCCCCACTTTGCCATTGGATCTCTCCCTCCCGAAAGTATGATACCAGCTCCTACAATAGTGGCAACTCCTCTCGACACGCCACAATGGCTACTTGAGAAAAATCTGAGGAAGAGGAAGGTGATTGTACCCATACCAACCTTCGATTTTAGCTCACTCAAGGCCTCTACTGCTAAATCAGCCAAGAAACCCAAAATAGTTTCAAGGGTTTTGGTGGATGCTTCAGGGCATAAGTTTGCAAAGATCGCCACTCCTGTGAATGACAAAACCAAAGAGGACATAACAGCCTTTGATTATCAGATAACCAGGGTAGCTCTAGGAGAGGTGACAATGGAAGGAGCACAACAGGATGCATAGGATACCACAAACGTGCTATGCCAGAAGTTGAAAGAAACAAAAGACAGCAGAGATGAGCTTAAAGGAAAGGTGGAGCAGTTGATAGAGGTTTTGCTTAAGCTCTCAAAACCCCTCGAATCCATACCATCTTCTTCTGTCCCTGCCGGATTTGATTTCTCATCAGTACCTACGATTGAGAAGATTAATAAAAAAGGAAGGGTGGTCGATGAATGGATTCAAAGGCTACTCCAACATGGGAAGGAAGTAATTCAAGACGTCATGGAAGTCTATCAATCTTTGGGGAACATTCAAAGTGATGGAGAGAATATGGATGATGATTTCTCCCAAGAAATTAGACATCTTGATTTGACTTTTGAAGCTCTCTAGGCATTAAAGAAAATGCCATCACATCTCTTGGTAGAAGAAGGCATCATCCCACATGCAGCTTAAGCATTTCCACTGACCAAAGCCATTAGGTTCAGGGTGAAGATTCTCAACAAAGCCTGCGTGAGTAAATTGAGAGAATCAAGGGATCAATTGATCGATGGAAAGAGTGACACGGAGGAAGAAGCTGTTAAAAATCTGTGGGAAAGTGTAAGTTGGAAACTCGGGCATCCTATCGACGATGATCTTTTCAAACAAATCCAAGAATCTATTCAAAGCATGAACCAACTCATGGATTTGGTATTGAAGTCATCGACACGTTTGTAAAGCCCGAACATTCTTTGGAGGTGTTGAGAAAGCTCAAGCAAAAGACCGAAAAAGCTTCGGCAGCGCTGATGATACTCATGAAACCTGCGAAGTTTTGAATGATCATTCCATGCACCGATTTAAAACGAAATGCAAGGCATAATTCGGAAGTTCCAATAATTTCGGAATAAATAGGCTCAGCTGGAGGAAGAGAAAGATGAAGGAGCGAAAGATGACGATTCAGATTAATTCTCGATGTTTCATGTCATTTCAATCTTGAAATTGACATGTCTTTTTTATTTTTGTTTCATCACATTTTTGAATCATATTTTGACTTGGTCTCCTGTGTGAGATTCAAGCAAAATAGGACTCTCGTTTAATAGACTATTTTCTAGGATTTATCCTATTTTCTCTCTACCCCTTTTATTATAAATAAGGGATACTTATGCATTCCAAAGGGTCGAGATTTTTGGAATATTGGGAGCTATTGGAAAAAAGAAAAAACTTTTTGTTTTCTTTTAATCATTTTGAAGAATAGGAGTTGATATTATTTCACAAACTTTGTGTTGTGGGATATATCTTTCTTAAGACATTTTTCTTACATTCATAATCTTAAGCTATTCTTTGTTTAGCATATTAGTGTTTCTAATCATTTCAGACATTATATTTATGATCTAAAGCTCGTATGATTATTTCGTTCTCTGTGTTTACTCGAAAGAAAATATGTTTCTCTCATTTCCTTTCCATTGTGTTTCTTTCATTGTAATAATTTCCTACCCAGTCCATTTACAAAAATAACATCTTCGCATCGCGTGGATGTGGATTTCAGGATTCTATCCCAACCCCAATGGTTAGATTAGTGTGAATACTTGTATATATTGTTTCGTTGTATTTTAGATTAGTAATAAATAGGCAGCTTCACCTGTCTTTGAGAAGGGATTTAATCCCATGTACTGTGGTTGAACCTCATATTTTGGCTTGACAAAATATCCAACCAACAATTTTTAGCTTTATCCCTTTGACACTTGGTTCGATAAATATTTAAAAAATTAGTGCTTTCATATGCCTCTCATCCAATAACTCTAACTCCGCTAGCCTAGCTACCTTGTATTCTTCATCTTTTTCCAAATAGTCTGGGAGAGATATTTTTAAGGAGGGAAGCTCAATTTCCAAGAGTATAATGGCCTCTTTAAAGACTAATGAATAAGATTTGGCACCATTAGGTGTGTGGATGGAGGTGTGATAGGCGTTGAGGGAATGCTAGATTAGCAGGTTCCATTACCTTGAGTTTTTTCTAAGCATCTTCTCCATGATATGAACAAGGGTTTTATTGGTGGCTTTATCTTGTCCACTACATTAAGGGTAATAGGGATTTGAACACTTGAGCTAGATTTGGAAGTGTTGGGATAAGGATTTAACTGTCTTATCCTTAAAATATTTACCATTTTCTATTATAATGGTGAAAAGGATGTCATAACGACAAATGAGATGGTTTATTAAGACCTTGGAGATTTTCGCACGAGTTACATAAGTGACATGTATTATGTCTACCCATTAGGTGAATTACTCTCTAACGGTGATGATATGGGTGTGGCAATCCGAGTAAGTTGGAATGAGCTTCCCTATGAGATCAAGTCTCCATTTTGATAACAATTAGGGTGTTGTGATTGGTGATAATCTTATGTTGGTGCATGTATCAAGTTTCCATACTTTTGAAAAAGTTCATTTCTTGATAAATTTGCAATATTCTACTTCCATTGGAGGCCAATAGTAACCTACTCTCAATATTTTCTTAGAAAGTAATATCATACTTGTGTGTGCTCCATAATTCCTCCATACACTTCTTTTATTGCTTCGACTAACTCGGTCACATAAAAATAATACAAATGATTCCTTTCATTTACACAACGATAAAGGGTTCCTCCTAGGAGGGTATAATGGGCTGTATGGTGGATAAAGGATCTATTCTCAATATCATAAATATTAGGGGGAAAAGTTCCATCTTGTAAGTATTTAAAAATGAGATCATAAATAATAGATAGAGGACGAAAAATTCACATGCTCAAAAAGATTCAGTATGTCATATGCGGGCACTAGTAGGTGTTCCAAAAAGAAGGGAATTTTTTTGCCTAAGGTGGAATACATAGTAAATTCACAATTGTAGCCATGGCATGTGCTGATAAATTATGATATTGTGGTCTCTGTTCAAAGATAACTTGTAGAAATTACTCCTTCAATTTTTCAATCAATTTCATGTATGGTACATCCTTTTAATTTTTAACCTAGTATTTATCATTAACTTGTTTGGTGATCAATTGGGAGTCACCAATTACTCGTAGATATCTGATGTTCCATGTGATAGGTAATTTGAAGCTCGGAATAAGTGCCTCATATTCTACAATGTTACTTGTGAAAGGTGTAGAAACCCAAAATTGGGATGCAACCCTCTAGGCATGTTCCAATTAATTAAATTCTACACAAGCCCCGATTATGGCCACTTCCACACATTATAATTAATTTAATCAATTATATTAAATTAATTATTACCTCACATAATTAATATTTTAATTACCTAAATTAAACTAATTTCTACCTCGCCTATCCACCTCACCTCTCCACTACACCTTGATCCCATTCAAAACCCTAATCACCTAACCCTAACTTACAAACTTTCCTTAACTATCCATAACTCATTCCAAACCTAATTAAGAATTATCCTAGCCTATTCATTAATGAGTAACCATTTTCTCGTATCAAAATCTTGCCACTATAAGAAAGAATTAGTCTTCTTGACCAAAACCATTCTCAATAATGTTAGAAAATGAAAGAATCATATATTTTTAGAAAATAGTAACCATCTTTCCCTAATCGACGCCATTTTTTTCCTTAGTTGGTGCCAGTCATGAACCACTATCGGTTCCATTAAGAAGATACTTCCAAATCATTCATCGATTCTAAATCTTCTCTCGAGTTTTTGGGAATTCTTAAATTGGTATTCTCGATCATCCAAATGACCTCAGGAAAAAACATAGATTATTCCAATCATTCAGAACATCCACCAAGAATCAACAAAGTGTGTTCCAGAGCATTAGATCACTCACAAAGAGGTCCACATCTTTCTACTACTATGTATGTGATTCAGACTTGTTTCTCCTCCAAGAACAACTATTCCTTCTCTAACAAACTTCGAACTGTAAGTAAGTAATTTATACCTTGTCATTTCTTTCATTATTTTGGTTCTTAATCATTTATCTAATTTATTTCACCATCAACCCTTCCTAGATCTCTTTTGTCTCATATCCACCTAACCACTTTCCCATTTGACCTTTTTACCCATCCCAAATGCCTATTTCTTCATCTCGAGTCTTTAATAAAAGTTGACCACCTTACCTAAGGTTCAACAACTCTCTGTGAAATCACAGAGATTTCAAAACTACCTCATTTTAATCTTTGCACCCAATTTCCGCTATCATCATTTGTCACCCAACCGATGTCGGGGAATTACCAAGTATCATCATCATTCACCCAACCAATACCAGTCTCTATCAATAGTGATTTATCTCACACTAGTGAGCTCCTAGATTAACCAAATCTTTCTCAAACCTCACCTAATATCACTTATACGTTCTTAAACACCTCTTCCACATCTACCATCCTCGACAACAGATTGATTTAGATAGTTTTAGTTATATATTCAATATTTATCTTGAACATAGTCTATTATTAGCATATGAGATACCTAATTCGTATCATTACAATAGGACCTTTCTTTTACTATCATTTATTTACATTAATTTGTTTTTAAAAATGGATTGATAACCTTTCTAGAAGTATCTTGGATCTATCATACACTAGATAGTCCTTTGTCATATTCTATTTAGCTCTATTTAGTAGTATTATTGTGCTTCTATAGTAGTCCTTGTTTTCCAAAAAGGAGCTCTTCACGATCATCATAGTCTTATAAACAGTTCACAACCTTCTTCGGCTTTATGGGTAATCCTCCTCACCTTACCTTTACCTTATTTTTTTATACACAACATTTTAGTGAAAAATCTTTTCATGCCGTTGAGACACTTGTTTGTGGATTTTTTTATATTGATATAGGTTTCATCTTGTGTGTTTTATTTCTAAATTGTTATTCACTAAATCTTTTTCTTTGGTAATCTTCTCCTTCCTAATTTTTCTAAATGAAACACTTCTTTTGGTGCATTTAAAAAAAATCCTTCTTCTTTTTCTCTATTCTTGAATTATTGAAATTCATCCTTCTTCCTATTCACTCTTTTATTTCATCTGTGTATGTATGCAAATTTAGGTCACATAGTTAAGAAGTGATCATATGATAAAGGTCGTGACTATTTGTGATTGATTAATAAAGCATAGTTCACATTTTATGCACACACTCCTTATCCAAATCACTTAACACATTCTAAAAAATTGTTAAACATTCCCATCCAGAAGAAGTTGTCATGGATTTAAAACCCATTAATGGTAGGACCCTCCAGGTGTTCTTGTTGGTTTGTCATATCGAGCTCTAACCTCACGTACTCTAAGGTATATTGAGGGATATTTCACCAAAGAAAAACCTGAAACCATCTCGTAGATTACTTTTTAGGTACCTTCGTTATCCAAAAATTATATATCTTTCATGAGTTAGTCTTAAGGCATAAGCCAACCAAACACTAAATTTTTTATCCTAGGGTAACGTGTTACTAGTTTTTCTTGAGGATTGTCACATTCTTTCTTGTCTTCTATAGTTTTAGGTGTGAATATGATTTCATCAATTTTTTATTTCTTCTCACACTCAACCATCATAACTAATTAATTCTTGTTTTCTAAGTGTATAAGATTAGATTTTCTATACAACATTTTTTTCGGACTTCTTTTGATCAAATTAAAATTAGATTTTTAAAATTTCTTCATTTTCATAGTAATAAACATCAGTTACCTTCCTACCCGCATCGGTTCACTAACTGAAATTGGTCATTTAATCTAATAGGAATTGGTTAACTGAATGATATCAGTCTCTCGCTTTTAAGTTTCACAAAAACAACAACCTATTTTCACCTACCAAATTATTTCAATTTTTTTTTTTTGAGTTTATTTAACTTTCACAGAGCCCAACATAACTCTTTTCCACCTTCATATGGTTTGGACTTGACAACAGGTGTGAGATCTTACTATTCACGTGAGTTATTTATCGTTACCTACCACTGCATTGCCACCTTATATTTCTTTTCCAATGAACCCTAATGGACATGTGATTATACTCAAAGGTGTTGAGAATTTCACATGATTCCATGATCACAACACCAAGGCCTTACAACACTATCTTGCCAATTCTTATACCCGTGACTCATCAGAGTCAGCCTCTCTATGGTATGCCTAATTCCTTGCCCTCATTTCTACCACCTTTGCCATATCAACAAATGCTAACTTAGCTACCAAAACTACTCTAGCATTAACCAACATGGTCTCACAAACAACTACTTCACAACTAACCTCTACACCCTCAAATTCTTTCATCCTCTCGACATCTTCCATCCTCGTCAATATCTATCATCTCCTCGACATCTATCATCCCCTCAACATCTACCATACCCTTATCTATGGCCCCTCATACAGAGTACATTCATCATTAGTACCTTATATATCCATTTCTACGTAACCACCGGTTGTGTTGACATCCTATAACCCTTTTTAATTTGGTATTTTCTATACCCTAAACTCTTCCAATCATCGATATGAGGGTCTTTACAAAATTTCCTCCCACATACACCTTACCTCACTTCATATTTAGAGTATTTTACCTCATCTTCTACCATTTCCTATATTCCTACATATAAATTTTCTTATTCAAGTACCACCATACACTAGTATTCCATCTACGACCTATTTATCTCAACCTCTCTATTATGTCATAGAGGGGTTACTCAATCTAATCCTATAATGGATCTTATCAAGATTATGATAGATAAGATGTAACAAATTGAGGCCTCTGTTTCTAGATATCTTAATCTCCTCACTTATGATGAAATATGTAATGAGTCCATTCACCCATCCATACCTATCCACCCTTATCCCATGCAATGGGAGTTACCCAAGCTTAACCATTTTAATAGAAAGAAATACACTAAAAAAAATTTACAATCATTCAAACAAACTTATTATTTGATAACCCATGATGATGCCTTAATCCTTAGAACTTTCCCCATGTCCTTGACAAGACCCTTTCAAGAATGGTACAATGATTTACCTAGGCACTCAATCTTCTCTTTCAATAAATTGGTGAGGACATTCCTTGATAATTTGTTACTAAGTATCTCTAATAATGTCTCCACTAGTTATCTATATTCTATTCGCCAATACAAGGATTAATGTATCATGATTTCTTTACATGTTCGTGAGGCCTCATTAATCAAATCACCTTCAAAGCACCACAAGAAGAGCTCATATATTTGTTCACAAGGGCATGTGCTAGACACATTTCCCCGACTCTCCAAGTTCAAATGTTTCACACATTTGACAAAGCCTTCACCACGGCCTAGGAACTCGAGATACGTGCCCTTGAAGAAGAGAAACTTAAGTTTCATAATAATTATGCTAACTTCAAATCAAATGAATCTTCTTCTAAACCATTGAACAACCAGTCTAATAACCATTCTAAGGAAAAATGATCCACTAATGTGGTGATTTAGAAATCCAACCACTCTCATCCATCTAATCAACCAAAATCACCTATCAATCTATCTTTTGTCCAAAACTTCTAATAAAATATGAACATAGGGCTTACACTCGTATCGGAGAAAAATATTTATCTCGTGTTGGAAAATATTTTAAAATTTTAAGCCATCACCCTTCCACCTTTCAAACCAAACATTGGTTTTTATCTTTCTCATCGCACACCATTGTGGTACAAAGAAAATGACTTTTGTAACTATTTGAGGTAAGTGAAATAACGATGTAAATTGAAAAACCTTTGAGAACATTGTCCAAGTAGTGTTAGGTATTGGTGATATCATCCTGGAAAACACTAATGCACCTGCCAATGCCAATATGGGT
Source organism: Taxus wallichiana var. yunnanensis (assembly GCA_018340775.1). Taxonomy (NCBI): domain Eukaryota; kingdom Viridiplantae; phylum Streptophyta; class Pinopsida; order Cupressales; family Taxaceae; genus Taxus; species Taxus wallichiana. The sequence continues at coordinate 411,307,091 of CM031234.1, read as the reverse complement.
GTGTTTAAGAAACCTTTTCCTAATCACACCCCTTCATTAAACTAGGATTTAAAGACCTCTACTAGTGACACCAATGTGTAAGAGATTGAAGTCATTTTCAACACAATACCTATTCCATCTAGCCAATTTCCTCTTGTAACGTCTATCGAGGAAATTCTTACACGAACTCTTATACCCACATAGGAGCCTATAAAACCTACTCATCTACCCACAAAGGATCCTACTACACCTACTCCTTTATCCACATAAGAGTCTATCACACCTACTCCTCTACCCATGGAGTACCCTACCCCACCTATTTCTATACCTATCGTAGAGTCTATATTACTAGTTCCTTTACCCAAGGAGGAACCTCTCTCACATGTTCATCTACCCAAGGAGGATCTAACCCTATCCACCTTTTTACCTAAAGAGGAGTCAACATCATTTTTTCCCCTTCTCCTTGACTCATAGAGGATATAATCTTATCTCCTCTTAGTATAGGTGATGCTTATGTTAGGGTCTTCCAAGATCTTGTTAACCTTCTTACGTCACTCCCGCCTACTTGAATTAGAGGAGGAAAACCTTCCCGTATCACAAGAATCAAATTTATGGATGGGTTTCACCACTAGTTTATCATATTCTAAACAAAACCATTCTCGCATTTTGTGGACCGATTAGAGTATGTTGATTACTCCATACTTTGGGGGTGTCGTCAACAAAAATATCCACCCAAATGTAGATGTTGTCCCCAGATACCTCAAATATCTATCCTAAGGTTTTCAAGAAAACTAAAACTATGACATCTGAATTGATCATATAAGCCCATTCTTCTTTAATATTTCCTTCACCAAAACCCCTATCCTCAATCGAACCTACAAATTCCTTAGCGGTCCTACCAAAACCTAGCCTACTTCATCCCATACCGAAACTAGACTTGTCTACTCAGCCACCACCCATCACAAAAATGATTCCCACATGTAAGAGGAAGACATAACCCCCTAGGCCTTACACCACAGTCTCTCCCATGCATTCTCTTTCACATTTTCTTCTTCCTTAAATTTTATGCCCACACCCTTCCATCTTTGTCATGTTTCCTATTGACCAAGGAAAATCTAAGACATGACAACCTATGACCACACCTTTACCTTCTCTTTTTCCAACACCTTCACCTTCATCACCTCTTCTTCCTAAATTTTCTCCATTACCCGCAACCATACAATTACCAACACTTCCACTCTAAATTTGGCTTTCTAGGTACCCCACCTTCTACATATCCTTCTACCTTGTGCACCCCTACTACACCTTTACCCAAGTAGTTGTAACCTAAATTGAAACAAAAATATTCACTACCTACTAGAAAGGTAGTCACACCTACACCAGGTCTCCAACAATACCTCTCCCATGAAAATCACACACACCTTCATCCAAGTTAACTTTGTCTTCTCACTTTGATGGATTAGAAGGATCCTATTCTAAAATCCTTGTTAGGTTGTTAGAAAACTTTGCTATCCGATCGCCACCTATTAAGACTTATAACCCACTCAAACCTAAACAAGTAGGGTTTGATGACACCGAAATATGTGCATATCATCACTCATCAGTGCATGATTACGAAGGTTGTAAGGACCTCAAAACATTTTCCTTCAACTCTCTACTTTGGATGTTCTCTTCAACATAGATGACTTGTTGGAGGAGAATTTTATTCCCCTTCACTTTCCACTAAATAGTCTATCCATATATCTATTCGGTGGCCTTCACCGCATCTCCACAACCCTCTTTTCCTCCTCGATCGTTGAAATAAATATGGTTCAAGGAGCCAATCAATAGAAAAAATATAAAAGAAAAGAGAAAACTTGTAGCCTAGCCAGTTCACCTTCACCCACCATTCCACCTACACTTGCCCTAAGGTAGTCATCCATGGGATGGCTTATCCTATTTACGATAGAGTAACACATTACTCTATGATGATATAACTTCATCAATCTCCTTTGACGATGTCCTTGTACAACCTAATTCAAACCTCCAAGTCTCATCATTAGGCCCTCATTGAGGTCCTGTAATCTATCAAGGTTCCACCAAATGATCCTACACCTATGGCTACCATATTTACCCCTCATCATGTGGCCTCCCTCACCACTCTTCCTCAAACTCTTGCCCCAATTACCTATCCTTAGGTTTTCTCCACTAGTTTCTCTAACTCAGATATTTCTCCTCTATAATCGATGATCTTGGTCACACCATCTTCATCTCCACTACATAAATGATAATCATGTTTGACACATTATGATTGATGGAGGTGCTAACATTAATATCATTTCTTCCCATGCGTACAAACAATAACGCACATCCACCAATTACATGCATAATAAACCTATTATTCTACATTATTTCATTCATGCCATGACTTCTACCCTTGGCACTATCATCCTACACATTCGTGTGGGTCCCTCGTACTAATCCTCAAAAATTCTATGTTCTTGAGGTAGAATTTGAATATAACATGTTGTTTAGCCGACCCTTGATTCACGCAATGATGTGTGTACCTTAAACCCTTAATCGTTTCCAAAATTTAAATATGAAGGGCACCCCTACACCATTTTGGCGGGTCCTTCATATTTTAAAACATACAACATTCTTTATGACTAAATAATGACCTTGTTCTAGTCAAGGTACCTACTATTCCTATCACATCATCTTATTCTTCTACCTCATCTACATGTTCTTTCATTACACCTTCCAAAGCTAGCCCATCTATCCCCTCTATTGTCGCAGCTTCCATAGCTAGCCCATCTACAAACCATATTTTACCAAGTAATTGATGCTCCACCTTTCGATGCTTCTAGTAGGCCATCCATCCCCACCACCCATGTACTCAACCTCGACCCCTTGGTAGGTTTTTTTCAACACCTTTCCTTGGGAGATTACTACCTATAAAATATATAAACTTTCCTTACTCCTTAGGAGTATGAAACCCATCACCAAGGCCCAAATTATGACCATTGTGTAGGAGAGGTTTTTCCATATGGTCCTCCCTACCTTCACACCAACATGACATATGGGGACCTGGACACATCTTCTTATTCTCCTGAACCACCTACCCATACCGGCCTTTTTCATTTGACTTCAAATACGTCACAAACCACTACTTCACCCACACTTTTCTTCATCAATGTGCCTAGAAGGGATTTGGATTTTGTCTTTTTGAGAAAGGTCATCATAAATTCATATCTTGCACCACCCTAAAACGTATATACTCTTGTGTATCATATTTTTGTGTCACTTATTACTAAGAAGGCTATAATCAACCTCATAGAGGAAGACAACTCTTCCCCACCTAACTCACCTACAACATTGCCTTCAACCACAAATTCCATGGATCCAAGATCCATCCATCCTAACTTATTTTTTTCATGAACAAATTTTATTTGGGACCTCTAACCTATCAATGTGATATTGAGCTGCCCTTTTCCCTTCCTCTTCTTTATCATGACATGTTAGATGAAGACACAACTTCTATAAATGTCATTTAATGTTATGATGGTGATTATATTCTCACGTAATTAGGTGCAAATGATTTTTACATTCACTAATCATTACCTTTTGGGACACAAACCAGGTTGAATGAATTAACTATAGAGATCAACATTCACAATTAGGACGACCCTTGAATTCTAAAGATAGGCCAACCTTCCGATTTTGCTAAACAAGAATCCTTCACCTCTTTCATTACAGATCATAGAAACATGTTTTATTGGTATTATGATGATATGACCGATATTGAACCTAATATCATGGTCCAAAACAACATGAATATCCTTGACACAAAACCTATAAAACATAATATGTGAAAAATACATCCATGTAATGCCCTTCTTGTGAAAGAAGAACTCTAACGCCTTCTTTCTAATTCCTTCATTTTACTTATTGACTATCCACAATGGATTTCTAACATTATCCATGTCACTAAAGCAATAGGGGACTTTGCATCTACATGGACTTCTACGACCTTAACCTTTCCTACCCTAAAGATGAAACTTCTCTACCTTACATTAACCAACTCATTGATATTACAATTGGCCATGAGATGTTATCTTGGGTTTCAATCAAATATTACTCACTTGAAGATCAATAGAAAACTACCTTCATCACCCCTTGGGGATATTTTTATCACATCATGCCCTTTGGCCTTGAAATTGTTGGTGCCACCTATCAATGCACTATGACATATATTTTCCATGATATCATGCATGAAATATTGGAATATTATGTCGAAAACCTTCTCGGTATGTCCAAAAGTCATGTTAAACACCTTAGAGTTCTTAAATTCATCTTTGATTGCTCGATCCAATCTTTGCGTTCACCTTCAACAAAATAAGTTACATCTTTTTCATTCTCCCTAGAAAAATCCTTGGTTTTATCATCTCTTTGTGGGGCATCGAAGTCTATCTTTCCAAAATCATTGTTATTCTCGAGATGCCTCCACCGCTAACCTTTGATAGCTTTGTATTTTGTAAGCGAAAGTACAATCCATTTTACACTTTATTTCTAACCTTTCGACTGATGTCACACTTTTCATCATCTCCTTAAAAATGATGTCTCCCTCAATTAGAATGATGAGTTCCATAAATCCTTTGAAGTGTTGAAGAAATAAATTCTTGAACCACATGTGCTCATCCCACCTAAACATGAAAAACCTTTCTACTTTTTATTTTCTCCTACGAGACCATTTCATGGGTGTTATGCTCATGCATTACAATGAGAAACATAGGGAACAAATAGTTTATTCCTTAAGCCGCACTCTTTTTGACTATTAGACTAGATATACTCATGCTAGAAATCTTTTCCTTGCCTTTGTCTTCATGGCCACCAAAATCTGGAACTACCTATTTAACCACAAAACCTTCATCATCACCCACACAAAACCTATGCATTACAAGTATAATAAATCTTACCAACACCAATGTAATGTGAATTATCGATGATCCTTGTACACCTAGACCTGGAATTCATTCATCAAAAATATTTCAAGGGACAAACCATTGCAGATCAACTTCGCAGACTCTCCTCTTCCTAGAAATCAATCTTCTAACTCTTTTTCCCTAATGAATCCATTACAACTCTTTTCTTAGATGCATTGTTTACCAAATGACTTTATTATCCTATGGTTCTAAATTCCACCATGGGGGTGGTGTAAGGTTAATCCTCATTTCTCTTGATGGTAATCCTATGCCTTTATCCTTAAAATTTGAATTTGATTACACTAATAACATGGCCGAGTATGAAGCACTTATGTTATGTCTTCACACTACCATTTCCTAGATGTTAAATCCATTAATATATGTCATGAATCTCAATTGGTTTTGAACCAAGTAAATGGTTTATACTAGTGTCATAACAAGGGAATTCAAAAGTATAAATATCATGTCAACATATATTTTTCCACGTTTGATCCCTTCCTCATTAAAACCACTCCGTGGTCCAATAATAAATTCATGGATACCATGGCTTTTATTTCTTTCTCGACACCCGCCTCACCTTCAAAATCCAAAATATTTTTCATAGTAGAATGGTTGCAATAACCCTCTTATATTATTTATGGCATAAATTTTGTAGGAAGAATTGAAATTGAGCCACGTAATACTTGTTATAAGCGAGTTCACCGACTACCTCTCCCTTTTAATTCTTCCTTCATGTATCACTTTCAATGAATGACGAGTCTTCCTAAAAGGTGTCTCTTGTTATGTCATCATGCGGGGTCTTCTATATAAATGAATCTTCGATGGTATCATCTTGCGGTGTCTCATCAGTTCTAAAATTCCAGACACAATAAAATGAATTCATGATGGGATTTTTGTGAGACATTTTAGTGGCCTTGCGATCGAAAAATGTATCCTTCACTCGGCTATTACTACTCAACCCTTAACCAATATTTTTGTGCCTACATCAAACATTGCGTGAAGTGTCAAAATGTTAACCTTTACCAAACCCCTAGTTACACCTTATAAGTTACTAGACACTCTTAGCCATTCTCTCAATGGGGTTTAGATCTCGTTGAAGAAATTAACCCTCATTCCTCACAACATCATCTTTGGATCATCAAAATAAATGAATATTAGATGAAATGGGTGGAATTCATCCCTCTCATTTATACCAAAACAAAAAAAATAGCCAAGTTTATCGACCACCATATCATTTTTCACTTTGTTGTTCCTCATCACCTCATCCCTACTAATGGAGAACAATTTAAAAACAAAACCCTATGAAAACTATGTCAAAAAAATTTGCCTTCAACTCAATTTCTCTTCGCCATATTACCCATAGGAAAATGGTTAATCTGAATCATCTAACAATACCATCGATAAAATTCTTATGAAAGTGGTGAAGACATTAGTAAGGATTGGCACATGCGTATTCTCGATTTCCTTATGGGCTTATCATACTAATATTCACACCTCTATCAATGCCACACATTTATCTTTGGTATACGGTATAGAGGAAGTCCTACTTCCATATCTTCATATATCGTTAAAGATATGCTCTTTGTGATGAGTTTCACTAAGAACGTATCACACAACATAAGTTGTTTAACGAACATAGTTTATACTCTTTATTCCATCTCAGAATATACCAAAATCACATCAAGCATGCCTATGGAAAATGTGTCTGAAAATGAATGTTTAAGATCATAGATCTTGCCTTGAAGAAAAAGCAACATGTTACCAAGATGGAGAAAAGTAAACATGTAAATGTTTCTCCTAATTCACATGGATCCTATATTCTCACCCATACCTATGGATCAAGAGCTTATCATTTAGCTTCTTTTGAGGGTAAACCCAAACCGAGCCCCTTAATTCATTGCATTTTGACTTTTCTACTAGTGTATAAAGTACTACATCAATTTATGTCTCATATATTATCATCGCTTCAGCAAACCTCTCCTTCCACATCCCTCTTTTGAGGACCAATGATATAAATAAGAATTTTTTGATTATTCATCACAATTCAACCTTATCTTAATAATGAGTACCACAACTCTACTCATGTCATGATTCTCATGGATACTTTTTATCGTTTTTCAAAATGGAATCTCATGGCTACTTGTCACTTGAAACCTCACTCTCAAATCTAACAATTTTCGTGTTATGGTTTTTCCTTCATAACATAGGTCTATACTCCATTATAGTCTTGTCCATGACTACAAGTTCAAAATAATGCAAAAAAAACTGGGATACCAAAAATTCTCCTCCTTGAGTCTAACTTCTCGCAAGTAGATGATTCCCTCAAATGAACATATATGTCTCTTTCTTGCTCCTATAACTATATTGCACCATCAAAGGATAACTGTAAAAATCTAGCCACATAATGTACTTAGTCTATCCAAAATAGAGACTATTTTTTTTTAAAAGAAAAATTATGTTAGAGCATTCTACATCGATCATCTTCACAAATACCTCAAGGAGACACTACTACTTATAACGATATATATAATTCCCACATCGATTAGTTTATACATGCAAATATGAAAAGACAAAACTAAAAATTCAAGTAAAATACAAACTTTTGGTAATGGACTTTCCTATTTTTGGTTGTAGGTATATTCCGTAAGGGGCATGCCATCCCAAAACAAGGTTACACTAAATGAACCACTCTACCCTAAATTAATTTATTTAATCCTATCTACTTAAGGGATAGGTTTCTCGTGCAAACTTTTATGATCATGAAACTTATATGAACTCCGATCCCATCACTCATGTAGTGTATCCAATGAATTATGTTCAATTAGTCTAGGTGTATGACAAATACGGCCCTTTCCAAATTTGGGCATGCCACTTATTTTGGTTTTTAATCCATTTATTTGTTGTCTCTTCAATAGGACAAGACCATTAAAATTGAATCAACCGTAAAACCTTCATCTATGCCTACACCTAATTCACCTTCCATATTACCTCTTCAACATTCAACCTTGCATATTTTCAAACATTCCTTACCCAACCAACTTACCTATCCAACATACCTAGTCAAATTATCTAACGTGATCTCATTCTTCCCTTGTTTATGCAAGAACTACATTAGCTTTGAGGCCACTTTTTGTAAGGACTATGTTGGCAGCACTTCAAGGGCATGGGGACCTCAAAGGTTAGCTCGGACACTCTTTTTCCCCACCATTTTCCCCCATAAAAAACCTAGTTAGTTAGTTTCCATAAAAAAATAACTTGGAAATTAACACAAAACAAACCATACATCACCCATACACATCATAATTTACTTTCCATAATACCAATAATGTGGAAATTAAATTGAAACAAACACAACCAAACATTTCCTACATCTAATTTCCATAACATCAATATATTAGAAATCAAAATCAAACTCAACCATGTCTACATAAATAGTTTCCTTAAAAATACTACATTGGAAATAAAAACAACATCATCTCATATCAACTCATACATTACACCCAAGCCTGATCATCTATTTTCCAAAACATCAATACATTGGAAATTAAACCATTCAATCAACTCATACGTTACACCCATGCTTAAATCATCTAGTTTCCATGACATCAATATAATGGAAATGAAATCAAATCATACAACCATAACCAAACCATGCCTACATCTAGTTTCCATGACATCAATATAATGGAAATAAAATCAATAATTCATAACATACATCACCCAAACCATGGCAACACATCTTGTTTCCATGATAAAAACTACAATGAAAATGAAAACTAAACACAACATATATCAATACCATCATATATCTATATACTGGAAAGTTTGTATGTCAATACAATGTATATACAAATATAAATAAAGTCTCTCAAAAACTCTCATGTACATCTCGTCTCTTCGACATGAAGGTCTCGTGTGTGTGTGTGTGTGTGTGTGTGTGTCAAAAATAAAAATAAACAAAACCTCCATCTTTATATCATCCTAAAGAGGTCCTAAAACCCTTTCCACTCTCTCATGGTCCTTCACCTGACCTCTATCTCCATGAAATAGTCACCTCCTGCTATTAGAAAAGTGGCTCCATAAACTATTGGTACTATGGGTCTGTGAAGTAGGCTTCTCACTAGTTTCCTCCAAGGCTCTGTAGGTTACATAGCTAAAAATAGAGATACCACTCTCTATAATCTGATCCTCATAATATATGGCCTCCACCAACCTACTAGTATCTATCCATAGATATCACCCTGTAGATGTGCGATCACTCTAACACCTATTGGTGTATCCTATCCTAGTAATAGTGGTCACTATTCTTGTACTAGAGGTTGTTGACCTTGTCTTGGTGTGTGTACCTACCTTAATGGACTCTATCACTATATCTCGAGACCAACTACCTCTTTTGGTACATATATTTTTACTCATCCCTATGCCTTAGAAGGTTCTACTTCATGTGCATGTGCTTGTACCTATGTTGTTCCTAGCTTCCCCTATAAGGTGACCACCTGTATGTGAGATGCTGCTAGCTACCTGGATAATGTCGTCACTTGGGCCTATAAGGTAGTCACCACTCCATGTAATTTATCCATATCAATAGTAACAATATCCAAATCGGGATGTCCTTGCCTTGGTAGTGCTTCCTGTAGCTAGGCTATCCACCACCGCTTATACTCATTAGTCATACTTGAATCATCAATCCTCATGTCGGAAACATAATTCTCTTGTCTAACTATACTTGTAGGATGTGGTAGCGATAGTGGATGCTCTATATCTTACCTACAATACTATGGAAAAGAGCAAGGGCACATCCTCATCGTATCCTAAACTATCATTTGAACCGATCAATCGGTATCATCTCATGCTCTCTAGGTTATTGTCCTGTATCCATCTCGGGATCCGGAAACCTTCCAACTCCTTTGCCATACCTCTAAATGAACAGTAAGAAATATATGGCCTCCATAAGATATCGACTATTGATGTGCCATCTATCAAGCACTGTAGTATATCACATCCGAGGATGCCACTTCAGTCCTTGCATGGGCCTCTATCTATAGCCACCATCTCAAACATGATATGTAGACCCCTCTATACCAATCCTATTGTGGAAGGCCTTGTGGATGCAAACACACTATATGCCTATATGCCCAATAGTGAAGAAGAAAAGTGTAACAAAAACCAAAGCACTACATCCTCTTATATGCCCACAACTCCCTATATAAGTGCACTAGGAAAGATGTTGCCCATGAAAAGTATTACCTATCCTCTAGCACTCCCATAATAACAAATCCCCACCAACATTAGAAATATTAATCTAGTTTCCTATGGATATACGACATACATCTCATTGTTTAATGCTCACAATATGATAAAAAAATCTACCATGGCCTCTCCAAATATTCTAACCATAGGATCGTAAGAATCATCTGAAGAAACCTTATAAAATGGATCCTTACTAATAGGTAGCCACATGATCCTAGATATTTCCTCCAAGGTAAGAGTCATCTCTCTTATATGTAGATGGATTATGTTGGTCGTTGGGTCCCATATGTCAATTAGAGTGACCATCATGTTATGATCTCACACACTCCACTTGTACTATCTAACAGAGTCCAACCCAACATCCCTCATGTGAGCCCATTCATCGGATGTAATGTTGGGTCTCATTTAGACTAATAGAGCTGTATGCGGTCTCTTATAGTCAGCTATTGTCTTGCCTACATCATCAATAATCACACTTGTTAATCTATTGGCCCTTTTGAACATTTTTTCAACCCTACCTATTCCTTTCATAACTTACCCACCATTACCCAACTTTATTTCATGTAGTACATTCTCCCTAGCTTAAACATCTACACATTATTTGTTTCATCTATTTTACCCATTAACCTATGAAGCTTACTCACCCTACCCACCCTTCCCTCTACGTTGGTCATCAAAATTACACCCATGGCTCGGATCTGGAAGAATCGAGTTATTTGTGAAAATAATGGAACCATCCCCAAGTTGTGGGACCTATATGCCAGGATGGATCTCCAGAGAAAGTTGGCTCCTCTATCTATTGCTACTTCTATTATTAATCCTAGTCTTTGAAAGGAAAACCAAATAAATAATGCCAAGGAACGGGGATAGAAGGATAACATGAAAAAAACCTACACTAAAAGGAACTATAACCAGAAAAGAGGGATGAAAACTATATGTTCTAAGTGAAAATGAAAGGAAATGTGTGAAAGAAGGCTAGGAATGTGTATCACAACTTAAAACGTATTAACTAAATGAGTTTACGGAACATAACTAAATAAGGAGCTGCGAGGGATGTAGAATGACAAAACGAGCATGCAATGCAAAATAAATACAAGAATAAGGAATGAAAACACATTAGGATAGATAATAGTCATAAAACAATGCATGTATTACTTCCATAATCACAAAGAGCAATTCAATGGCAAAAGAGGCCAATATCCACATGTGAGACCCAGATCTAGAGGTCTACACCTCAAAATACATAAAATATGAAGTCCTTAGAAAAGTGGGAGAGGATAAAAATGTCCAACATTAAAAATGGGCCCACATATTACAGTTATAGATGAATTCATGGAATAATAAGAGAATGATGAGGAAAAAAATGAATTTTAAATACGACCTAAAATAAGGAGCATTCAATGCCTGCAAATCCTCCCGCAAATCTATCAAGTAAACTTTCCTATGAGAAGGAATGAGGGAATATTATATCAAATCAGGTGGTTGAAGAAATCATATCTACTCATTTAATGATTAGAAATACATTTTCCCATGTATTACCTACTAGATCAACCAATAATTTGAATTTAAATGTCAACACTATAGCCTATATCAACAACTATCCGATAAGTCTAGGAAAGTGCCGATCTAAGCTCTGTAGCAAAGATATGATCGTGAGTCTATCATGTTGCACATGAAGATTGAATGAAAGGGAGGCCAAATATGTAATTATTTTGTCATTTATGCCATGTTCTAGTCATTGATTTGTTGTAAGGATTCAATGTCCTATTAGCACTCGTGGATTGGTTATGTGTGCCACACTCAATAATGTTAGAATGACATGGCACATAAAGGCAAAAAGGAATGTACAAAGATATGTGTGCGAGATAGAAATGGCGTGGGAAGGAGGAAGAAGGAAGGTGTGCGAGACGCGTGTGGGGAAATTAGAAAATCTGGTTAGTGGAGAATGCATGGTTAAGGTGAAACTATTATAAAGTAATATGTAGAGTGCACATGAGGGCTAGGGACTTTTCTAAAGTGAGAAAATGTTAGGTATGTGCGTAGGGTGAAAATATGCTATGAAGAAGGAAAACGTGTAAGGAAAGAGTGGAACAAATAAGAAATAAAAATTAAAGGGGAGAACGGGAAGCGTTGGGGGAAATACAACTAGTGGGAATTTGCCAAGTGAACTTGAGCATGCACAACCTTACAATGAAGATATAAGTGCAAAAATATGTATACAAGTTATCCAAATAAGTAGGAGATTTATTTGGATAAAGTTCTTGGTGACTTTCATGTGCTATCTACCGAGCAGATTAACGAGATGAGAATCCTAAGGCATGTATTGGGTATGGAGTCTACTATGTATTCATTTGAAGAACTACCCACGAAGTCACTTGAAGGATATTTCTTGACTCAATTATGAATCTTGTAATATGTTGAAACTACCGACATCCTAGAAGAAAAAGGAAGTGTGCAAGGAGGAAGCACCCGAGAAGAAATAAATATGTACAAACAAACAATGTGCGTGAAATGCACTTGGAGGAATTAAAACTACTCTACTATATACAAGGTGATGAAAGAAAATTAGTAGAAAGGTTTGAGATGGATCCCATTTAATAGGATTTGCAGCGTGCCTCCATCAATATGAGTTAACTCAAAATATTTAGCCTTACAGCACAAACTAATGATGTATGGACCACTCTAAAGTGCATCAAACTTTGAAATTTTCCCTTTTTTTAGGTCTCACAAGATCCCATCTCAATACCAAGTCCCCATCTATGAAATCTTGAGGCTTAGCCTTTCTATCAAACCGTTTATTTTTTTTTTTGATGATGTTGTTCTAGCTTTCGATCATGGAAGAGTTCGTTGATTCTCCAAGACTAACTAGCTCTTTCATTTTGATTTCTCTCGGTTTTATGCCTTCAAATTCTAGCTGATGGGAAAGCACCAATGAGTTCAATTCTAGAGTCAAAGGAAGGGTATCGTCCTTTCCATTAAAAATATTGTAAGGAAAATTTCGTATTTCCCTTTTGACTACGATTATATCTTCCAAGAGCGCATGTGACACCTTTGAATGTCTTTGTCTTTAGAAAATGTTCATTGTGCACTTTATGATCCTAATCAAGTTCTTATTTTCTAACTCGCTGCAGGACCATTACCTTGAGGGTAATAGAAGAAGTCTTGAGATATATTCCCATATTTAGAGCCAAATCGGTGATTTTGGTTCCTAGGAAGGATTTTGCATTATCAAAGATAATAGTTTAAGGAATGCCAAACCTTGTGACCATACCTTTAAGAAATTCAAGGATGACTGACTTGGTTGATTCCTTGAGCATGAAATTTTCTGTCCATCTAGTTAAATATGTCATAGCTTTTAGCACCCACTTGTATGCAAAGTGTTTGAAGGTGGATTGATCATTCCTATGAAGTCAATACCCCATTATACAAAAGGCTGATCCACTTCAATTTTTCATAGGGGAAGTGCTGTCAATATCTTCTTTCCGTAAAGAAAGTGCATTCCTTGCATTTCTTGACCCGATTGTGTGCATCTATAAATAGGGTATTCAAGTGATTCCCTCCATTATAATTTTCATTGTCGTATTTCGGCGAAAAGTGTCAACCAAAGAATCCATCATGAAATTTTGCTAACACCTTTTTAGTCATGTGCGCCATTGATACACCTTAGTAGCATGCCATCAAGATTCTTCTTCAAGAGAAGTCAATCAATAAAAAGAAGGAATAGATTGTAACATCAAATGTCTTCTCTTTTCCTTATTCAAACCGGAGGGTATACACCCTCGAAAGGAATGTGATCTCATGTCCTTCATCCAAATGCACGTACTCGGGATCTCGTATCCTACTCAATTTCTACATGCGAGAAGATCCTCATCTAGAAATAATGAAGCCTCAAGCTCAATCTGCGCATCCTCAACAATCTTCTTGAAGAGTGCATTACCTCTTACTAGGTTTTTGGATTTGATAGTCACATCATATTCCATGATCTTGGTCACCCATCGTGATCTCTTTTCACTATTGTTTTCTCCCGTGATGAAGTATCTGATAGCGGAGTGGGAGACTAATACCTTGAAATGCTTTGTGGAGAGCATAATTTTGAATTTCTTGACCACAAGCATGATGGAAAATACCTTATTCTCCATGTAATTTTACTTTAATTCATAATCCTTGACATATGAATGATGAAAGCCACTTGTTTTTCCATCACTTGTTCATTTTCTTGTGTTAGAAAAACAACAACACTCACATCAATGCCATAAGCATAAAGGATGAAATCCTTGGAATAACTTGGGTTGATGAGTGTTGGTGTGCAAGTAGTTTATCACTTGATTTTGTTGAATATTTCTCTTCCTTTTATTGTCATCCTGAAGGATATGTACTTATTAAGCATCAGGGTGATGGTTTGAATAAGTCCCACAAAGTTAGGGATAAAACACCTAACAAAATTGATCTTTCCGAGGAAGGAATGTAGGGATTTCTTGTGTACCTATAGGAAAAGAGCTAGGATAGCTGAAACCTGCTCAGGATCAATTGTGATGTCATCCTTTGAAACCACATTGCCCAAAATATTACCCGTGCCATTGTAAAATTACATTTCTTGGGGTTAAGAGACACCCCAAAAAAATTTCACCTCTCAAAGACTTTCTCCAAGTGCGTCATAAGATCCACACTCTACTTTGAGAAGATTGTTATGCCATCAAGGTAAGCCTTGATGAACTCATTAATGTATCCTTTGAAGGAAATATCCATGACATTCTAAAATGTATCACTTGAATTTAATAGACCAAAGGGCATCTTTTGATATGCATACATTCCCCACTTGTCTGTAAACATTGTCTTGAATTGATCCTCTTCCTTGATAAGGATTTGATTGAAACCGAATACCCATTTAACAATAAGAATATTTGCACACCAACCATAGACTATAGAATCTACTCCATTGAAGGAAAAGGATACGATACTTTAGGGATGGCTTGTTCAAATCTATAAAATCAAACACGAGTTTGATTTAACCTTTCTTCTTGTGCACCGGATCTAGATTCATGACCTAGGTAGAGTATTGATGGGAATTTTTTTTTTCTTCAATAATTTTGAGACAATTATTTTCTCATGAGGTGCTCTATCTTCGATTAACCAGTCATTTCTTCTATCGATGAGCTTGATACTAGGATTAAGGTCAATTGAGTGTTGAGAAATACTTGAATAAAAACCCTTGAGTTTTCATACTCCCATAAGAAGATATCATTTTATTTTTATACATAGATATGAATGCCTATTTTTTAACTTGTGCGCAAGATTTACTAAGAAACAACTCCTTTCTACATGCAATAGTGACTTGAGAGTAGCCTTCTTATATGAGGTGCATATATTTTCCTTCACCGTTGAATTATTCATCAATGCTAAACATTTTCTCTAAGGTGACAAACCCTTTAGGAAATTTATTTGAATTAAATTGAATTACTTGGTCACGATAGGCGTGTCATACAAGTCATCTTACAAGCTTGATGAGAACTCTGCTTCATTTTGAATGAACTAGATGATTTTTGCATCACTTTCAAACACTTTCCAACTAGTATTGTTGTCTAGAATGTATGGCTTGATCACCATATTAATGTGCTAAGTGTTCCCTTTGACAAATTCCTTAGCAGAAGAGAACCGTGAACTGAGTGTGGCCATTTGATCATCTTCCTTGTTGATTTTGTGTTTCATCACCTATAGATTTAGAGAATCAAAGCTCTCAAGAAGGTCCCAAACTTTGTGCTTATAATATTTGAGAATATTATTCTTTGTCTATAATTTTTGGTGACACGATGGATAGCCAACTTTGTATCTCCAAAGATTTGCAATGTCTTAATCTTCTTCATTTATGCAAAAATTAGACCATGCACCAGTGATTCATACTTTTCCACATTGTTAGAACAAGTAAACTATAATTTGTGTGCGAATAATAATTTATCATCCTTGGGGAAAATGAGATCAACCCCTACTCTGAAGGATTTTCCACTTTTGGATCCATCAAAATATAGATTCCATAGACTAGTCTCAACTTGGTCTTTCTTGATCGTGCGCAACATCACAACTTATTCTTCATGAATTTAGTAAGTATCTAGCCAAGTTTCATAGGATTCTAGTTCTTCAAAATATTGGTCAAATTTATGGTGCCTCTCTTCCCACTCATGAAGTAATAAATAAGGAAAAGAGGGTGGAAGAGGATGTTCTTAGGGAATTGAAGCTTGATCTTGGATTAAATAGTTGTATTGGAGAGGGGATGGGATGTATGACTCTAAATGATAGGAAAATATAGGATCAACTTGTATGGTAAAAAAGTACCATACCTCGTCTTAAGTAACATATGAGACCAATTAGAAGACAAGTATCCAACCACTTTTGGAGTAAAATATCTTGATATACATAGGGAAAATAAAGGAGGTAGGTCAATAATAGATACATCTTTAGTTATGTTAAGGCTTTTACATGCATGGAGGGTTAACTCAAGATCTTTGATGATTCCTAGGGTATTAACATTTGAACCATTAAGTTATAGAACTCCTTTAGACAAGGGGATATACCTAAGACCTAGGACATCAACTATCTTCTTGGGTATAATAAAGGTACTAGAACCCGATTCTATCATGTAATTATAGAAAATATGTTTTCCTATAATTAAGGAAAAATACAATGCCGAGGTTTTAAAACTTTAATTTCTTTTTCTCTTCTTGACAAATGTTGATAGAAGTACATGACTTCTGAATAGTTGTATCAAGTACATAAAATTTTTGATGAGCTTTAAGCAACAAGTCACGTTGAGATGGAATGGTCAGGGCATCCCACATTACAAAATTTATATTTGTCTTCTTCATTTGGTCCACAATCCTAAATGGAAGGCTTCATAAGTTGTGCATTGAGGGAAAAACAACATCCTTTCTTGACTACTTAGTTGTGTAAATAAGAGCATTAGTTGAATATTAGGCTTGACCTATCAAAGGAGGGGAACACACCACTTTTGAAGGGAATTTATGTGGAGCCTCAAGTAGAGCCATTTGGGCATTTTTACTACTTGATGTCTTGGCTACATCTTTCTACTTTTGCTGGTCCATTTGTGTTGCTAGGATTATGACCTACACACCAAAATCTAACATTCTCTTCTTGCATCTTGTATTGTCCACAACTTGGGAACGCAACTGCTTTGTGTCCTCTACATCTTGGTTGATTACACAAAATTCCACATCACTAAAGAACATCAGATTGGATTCAAGAATAACTTATGGCCTTTCTTGGTTTTTTTTTTTTCCTTCAAGGGAACTTGTTGAAGGTTATAAGGTTGAATATTTTTGGACAATGTAGGCCTAGATACATAGTGATATAAAATATTAAATGTGAGGCATGTTACTAGAGAAACACCATTCGACTCCCGCACCAAATATTTTTGAAGTAGAACAAGCTGCTTGACTTGCACTAGGTAATGGAAGAGAGGGCATGAGAGTAGAAACTTGAAAAGTTAGATGTACATTAGCATGCCATATTTCATTCTACTAGTTGGGAACGTATCTTTGATTTCTAAATTTATTATGTCAAAGGTTGAATGTTTTGGATGTGAATTTGATTAAAATAACCTCTATATGCATGTCGGTACCCAAATTCATTATCCTTTCATGACTGAGCAACACCGTAGTTTGAACAAGATGCTTGGAGAAAAATAAATCAGACTGTGATTCATTTTGAATCCGAGGAAGGATTTAGCTGAATCTCCATTCACTCAGACCTAGAAGAAATGGATAACACTATGTACAGGGTTTCACCTACCCTGACTACTTTAGGTTGTGCCTTCAACCAGGGTTAGAGGACCCATTTTGTAACCCATATTGGTGGATAATGTCTATAGATTTATAGTATTTTTCTTTCCCTTCACAAAATTGATAGGAGATATTTAGAAGGTATGGTAAATACAACATAGTCTAACTCTCACAAGTTGTCACTTCAGAGGACGCATAAACCTTATAAGTAAGGTCCAGGTTACTAAAGGAAGTGGCAAAAACTTGTTGCTCCTACATATTGAGGTAAGGGATGGGTAAATTGAAAAATTCCTTCAGAATTTATGAATAGACAATGCAAGCAAGAGTAGTTCATGTATGGTTCATCTCGTGGATATGTATTTTTGGTTGGGAAGTTAAGCGGGATAAATTTGATTATACCACATACATGAGAACTTTAAACAAATGTTAACAGATCCATAAGGCCAAAAGACAAATAGCTTCAAATAGTCAAGAAAACCTTCAACTAGAAAGTTGTGCATATATGAAAGCTAAAAGACACACAACTTCACACATTCTTCAAGGTTTTAACACAATAGATCATGTTAAAGACTCAATTGAAATTTAGAAAACCCCTATTATATCATGCTCATGATACACTCATAAACCGACAAATAATTTGTATCATTGTGCACCGCATTGAACTCAAGCATCCTTTCTTCTCTTTTCCTCTCTACCGCTAGGGTCTGCCATCATTCATCACACCTTCTCCTTCCCCAATGCGTGGTGTGGTTTATTTTTCCATCAACTTCTCTTCCAAATTTAGGGTTACAATAAAGATCTTGATCGCCTATGGAATACCATACAATTACAATCCCCAGGATAATTTAAAAACTAAAACTCAACAAACTCTAGACAAGAGTAAGTGAAAATTAAGTACTCCAAAATATAGCTATTTAGAACACCACAAAACCAAGTATCCAGTAACGTGCGCCCACATCAGGATCAACATCATAAAGGGTCTGAAATTATTCTTACATCTAGAAAAGTGTGTAAAAACTCAAATTACTTTTATACATATAAGGAATCAGCCACTCATAGAAATCTATGGAAATTATAATAAAGAAACTCTCATAGAAGTAGTCATACTGATTATTCTTGACCCACACGCATACGTTAAACTTAGATCTAGTGTTGAATCTCTAAGTTTATTCTTATTCAAAATCTACTATCCAATCCTCAACATTTACTAGGGTCAACTGATGCATTTTCATCATGCAACATCCGGAAAACAACTAAGAAATAGGTCCAGAAAATGGAACCAATGATGTAGCCTAAAATTCATTGTAAATAACCTAGGAGCGGTGCCACATATCTTAGCTTGCGCTGAGTGCTCACCCAAAGTGTTCAAAGGTTTCATGCCTCTCTTTCAAATTTCTTTTACAGAATGATAGCATGATGGTGCATGTGATTATCCAAACTCGTAAAAAATACTAAACAATCCACAGTGCATGAACCAGATTTAGATCTAGAGTATATCAAAGATATACTAAGCAATGACTATAATAATATTTACCATTCAAGAACCATATTTAGTAGATTCTAGCATTATTATCGAGTAAATATGATCCATTATATTAAATACTCTAAATCACAAAAGATTCATCCATTATAAAATTATCATCATGATTAATACGCTCACAAAACCATCAATATAGCTCTACAATGATCAAGGTTCTCTAAATCATGAAAATCAATACATATATATATGGATGCGGAGTTTCCCCACACTTCTCATGCACCTTCAAAAATAGAATACATAGGAATAATAGCCATAGGCCTTTACAATAGGATACAAAACATGCAAGTAATCTAACAATAGACTCCTATAGTTTACTTTAAGTAAAAATCCTATTATTATAGTACAATACTCATGGTGTTCAAATTGATGCTTATTCCAAAAATATCCTTGCGTGAACTATAAGTCTTCATGTATTTATTTTTTCAACATGCTAACTCCAAAAATAGCCTTCAAAAAAACAACCGAGTTCTTACCCCATGCACTTCAGCCTTGCTTTATAGCATCGTGTGCTCTTCCCTCACCCTACATTTGTGCACCCAACACTTAGGATAATTTTTTCATCCCAAAAACAAGGGACATGCATAATTTTAAATAAGGGTTTCAATTTACAGGTTCACTAAAATGATTAAGGTAAATATGGAAATATATGACTAATTTGATTGCTATTGTAGTAGTAGTAAATAAATATAGCAATTAAGTACATAAATTAACCCAAGTAGACTAAGACAATATATATGAAAACTAAAGTGTAAAGAAGAGGTAAGATTACTTAGTTATTTTGAAATTATTCTTTGACTATACCAAAGTGCTAACTAGACACACAAAGAGGGAGAAGCATTGCACAATGCTTTAGAAAATTATGCATGCCGATGGTCTACCTAGACTCGGGCACCTAAAGAGGGATAAGGGTGCCTGTGGGAACCATAGACTTGTTTCTAGGTGGTGACGTCTACAAAAATTCTTAGAAAACCTCCTCTACTTGGTCATGAGGTTTTTTTGTTGTTTTCCTTTTTTTATGAGGTTGCACAATGATCGTCGAAGTTGCTTTAAAACTACAATTAAATAATGACCTACAAAATACTTAAAGATACATCAAATCCTAAAAAGGAAAGATGCAGAAATAGGGATCAGAATATCCTCACTGTCACAATGGTGATCTTACAATTGAGAACTTCACTACATCTTCAACCCAATGTAGCTCTATGTGTATTTATGAGGAATCTTTCCCCAGGTGGCTCTTGTGTGTGTCGAACTTGATAGCCAGGAAGTAGATAGATGTAAATAAATTCCATAGATGTGTGCATGGAATAGAATGAACATTAATCTTTTGAAGTTTATGTAGAATAACCATCCATTTTGTCCCTTTTATTGTGTTATATGTATGTAATGAAGCTCTTATATATTTGGTCGATGCAACCCTATGTGGTGATAGTTAATGGCTAGTGCTTCATCATTTATTATGGTCACATAACTTCATATTTATTTAATTCCATTTCTTGATTTAATAATTAACCCTCAAAAGGCTAACTAAAAAATATATAATATGCTCAAACAATTATAAAGGATCTAAAATTGTGAACAAAGTATATTGATGTCAACAATGCCAAAAGGGGACGAGGGCACCTATAAATGGCGTCCTAGCTAGACATTGTTTTCTAGGATTATAAATACGAGGTATAAGAGATAGAATGAGCAAGTAAGGGTGAATGGAAACATAAATCAAAGAAATGTGGCCAAAGACATGGGTTAAGTATTACTTTTCTTACTTATAAATCATATGAATACTAGTATGTAATAAGGACTAAATAGCTACTCAAAGTGCTTGATTTTGTGTCTACAATTCTCTATTAATCATCTCCCATGGAAGAAGGTTATTAATATACAACCTTCACTTTCTCTATCACACTATCTCAGGAGAATATTTAGAAGAGGGTCTTCTATTTATCACATTTATCATGGATGGACATTGAGAAGAAAACCTTCTCTTTCTTCTTTGATTCATGGGTTAAGCTCCACAAGAAGATCTCCTGTCACTTATCATTCCACCATCGCCAAGAGCCGTAAGAGGATATTCCCATATATTTTGATTTTGATCATAACAATGATATTTCATCTTATAACCCTCCCACCTATTATTTTATTGGAAGAAAACATATAGGAGATTAAAAACATTCAAAATTTTCACTTAATTCGTAATATTAGATGTTGTCAGAATCGCATTAAACACTCTCTTTGAAAAACATGAGAAAATTTAGGAAAACCCAAAATAGTTGGAATAAAGTATCTTTTACATAATAAAACCTAATGTAGTTCCAATAACTCTTACTTCACCATATTTCATCGATAACTATCAGGAGAATCTTGATGCATTTTTATTTTATCTTATTGTAAAGAAATATTCTCTTCTCCCATGGATGAGGTCATAAAAACATATGTAGGTTGTTATTTTATATAATCCTACATCATCCCTATTTTTGAAATCCATCATTCTAACTAGATTTTTGTATTAAATCATCAGACAATGAAAATATCTATGAATTGTGCACCTAATATTACCTATAATGGTCCTTTATCTAATATTTTCTCACAATTTGGGGTATCTCTTAATGTTCATCATTATCTATCATCATACTTTATGAAATATAATGATGCCCATACTTCTCATATTTCATATTATTGGAAATCCATGTATGCATATTCTTCTATCACTTCACACCTAGATGAATCCCTTAAGTTCTTGATTTTCTTTATGCTTATAGACACAAAATAACACAGTTTGGGTATTTATCTAGTCCCGATTACATAATACTATCCATATGATTCCTATGCACGAAAATTTACAATTAACCCATGTCTTTGGACATATTTTCCTTCTTTATTTTTATACTCTTGATCTTGCACTCTTTCAATATTAGTATTTATTTTCATACCTTAGTACTTCCCATTCAAGACACTAGCACCCATCCAGACACCATTGCTAAGCACCCCCATCCGCTTTGGCCACCCCTAAACTCTTTGTACTTTTTGACATCTTTTAGCCATTTGTAGCCATTTGAGCATCTTATATTTTTGGTAGTCGGAATTTTTAGGGGTTAATTATGAAATTCAAGCATTGTAATAATATAAATATAAAGTGATGTGATCATTATAAAGGACCAAGCACTAAGCATTAGCTATCACCACCTAAGGTTGCATCATCAAATGATATTCAACAATATTCAAGGGTAAGGGACTGCATTATTCTACATACAATTCATAGGAGGGGATTCTATTCTATTCCATCCACACATCTATTACATTTATTTACATCTAGCTCCTTGTTCACTTTTAAGTGTGA
The DNA here is from genome assembly GCA_018340775.1 of Taxus wallichiana var. yunnanensis. Taxonomy (NCBI): domain Eukaryota; kingdom Viridiplantae; phylum Streptophyta; class Pinopsida; order Cupressales; family Taxaceae; genus Taxus; species Taxus wallichiana. The sequence continues at coordinate 411,284,234 of CM031234.1, read as the reverse complement.
CATGTACAAGAGCCACCTAGGGAAAAATTCCACACACACACATAGAGTTGTATTGAGTCCGAGATGTAGTGCATCACTCACTCATAAGGTCATCGTTGTGATAACTAAGGTAGTTCGACCCCTCATTTTACATATTTATTTTTTAGGATTTGATGTCTCTTTGATGGTTTACTAGGTCATTATTTCATTGCAGGCTTCCAACGACCTTAGTAAACATTGTGTGACATAATAAAGCGACTATAGGGAAGGACAACGAACACCTTGTGACCATTAAAATATGGTTTTCTAATACATTTCCTAGTCATAGATTCCCATTTCAAGTCTATGGCACCCGTAAGTGCACCTTCTCCTTTCTAAGTTCCCCTATCAAGCGTGTTCCTCTAGATATGCATTTTCCGATATTTGTTGTGATAGTTTGTGCTTCAAATATTCAAGCTTTCTAGCTATTTACACATTCTCTACCTTTGTGAAATACCTAAGTCATTTTATCCCTACATTGAAGCTAGGGTTTCACATTTTCTAGCTTAATTTATTTGGGTCATTTTCTATACTTAATTATTTATTGATTTACTACTATAGTATTAGTGAGATTAAGCATTTTCATAGTATTTAGTCATATTTTTCTTAATCAATGATTATTTCGATAACATCTCATTTTCACAATACTTTAACCTATGGGGCATCTTATAATCCTCATTTCCACTCGTCCTCTAGCTTAAGATCATCTTAAAATGCCTTTATCTTCCAAAAAATAAATTCTAACTAAAATTATTATCAGATAGAATCCAAAAAAATCCAACTCCAATATATTTTCAAATAAAATAACATCATCTTCAATAACATGCCCCACCAAGGGTATGTTCTCCTTGTTTTTGTAGATATAAATAGAACTTTTAGGTCATTTTTACTTAAATTATCCTCTTATCACTATTTTTTCTCTCTCATCCCCTCTTTAACTATTATTTTAGCCCATATCATAACCTATTACATCAATTTTCATGATTCTTAGATTTATCCTATCTTCTACTTTCCTTATTTTTAGTATTATTAGTTCAATCGATTCATTTCCTAACTAGAACATTATAACGCACTTGATTTTTACACATTTAGTTCATTTCATCATTTACTAACAAACACCTCAAAAGCTATTTATTTTTTTATAGAATTTTTGGATCACTCGATTTATATCTACACTAACACCTCAAAACATACTTTATCTTTATATGATTGTTAGTTTTTTTAGTCATTTGGTGACTAGAACCTCAAAAATTACTTAATTTTACTAGGAAAATTCACTCAATAGATTTATTTTATAGCAACACTGATAGCCATTTTTATTTTTACAAGACCATTTTCATTGTTGATTTATTTCCCAATCAGTACATAATATCTTAATTTATCATTACATAATGTTGATTAGATCAATTTATTTTCCAACTATCACCTCCTAACTTAAATTTTTATTACAAGAATGTTAGTTTAGTTGATTATTTTCCTAGCTAGAACCCCATAACCTACACTTAATATCATTGATAATTCATTATTACCTTACTTATATTACACTTCATCAGCATCATATTTCTTAAATATCCTATTTTACTTGACTTTACACTACCTAAAGATCTTACTTCCTTGATATTATATCATATGAGTATGTTTGTATAATTTACTTTCCCATCCTTCATTTCAGGTGTTATTCCCTTGAGTTCAAAAATTATTACCCTCCACTTAGATATATTTAGTATTCTTTACATTATACAACCTATGTGACATATTATTCACGTAGGTTCATATGTACATGTATCTCCTTCAAGACATATTAATAATTCTCTATTTTTATAACCTCCTTGAGGTATATTATCCCATCTAGGATCATATGGACACTTCCATTTTTCCATGGAAATTTTGCATTTTTATTTTACTTACATTATACTCTTTAATGTATACCTTAAAAATACCTTCCTCATTATCTTGTTGTTCCATTTTATTCCTCGTATATGTTTTGATATGTTTTTATCATGTATACGACACTCTTTTCCATTTAGGTTTATCATTCACTCTTCTTGTGTTAGACTTATAATAGGTTTACAATTTGTCTTATGTCAAGTATAATGATCTATAATTACTACACTTGCTATCTAATTATCTAATATTATATTTCATTCCATATAAATTACAAATCTCTTTATGGTCAACTACTAGCCTCAAAATGCATTGTATCACAATTTTATCATTGTATATCTTTCGACTTCCCTCTCCTCTCACTTGAGGAAGAATCATGATAGAGATAACATTTCCATAACATAGTTATATATATATATATATATATATATATATATTCATATTTCTATTAGTTTTATTTTATGTTAGCTTAATGTAAGCTCTTTAACTTTTTGATTCAAAGCGTATAAATATAAATCAAGAAGTTTGTACACATTCCAAATTTAGGTAACATATAATTAGCTGTATCACATCAATTTCTTCTCTATTCAAACTAATTAATCTACTCAAAGAGATAATTGCATCAATTCATAATAGTATATTTCACTTAAGTATCATTCTTAGAACATTGTTGAATCACATCATAGTCCTATATGGAAAGTACATCTAGGAGCGATCTTTCGAATGGTTTGGTATAAAGAAAATAGTTTTTTTATCATGTCCAACTAACTATTATTTTTTATTAAAATATATAATATGAATCAATTTTTATCTTATAAAGTTCCCTTAATGTGAAACTTTTGCTATTAAGGACTATATAAAAATCATCTATTTACCGCACCTAGAAATTTCAATAAAACTCATTAGAAATATAATTATAATATCACTCAAGTTTCTCCTTAGTCCCTTCAAAGTAGAAACACATCAAATAAGAAACCTTTTCGCAAATCTACAACACACCAAAGTAGGCACTAGAGTTACACTTCCTAAGCTAAATTCCTCTCAAGTTCATCAAATAGAAGAAGTCTATGCTATGGTATCTCATTATTAAGTGACAATGTTCGTAAACCTTGATTACATCCATGTAAATAGAACAATCTAGATGGAGAACTATATGTGGTTGTAGTTCACTATTATTATTATTATTAATATAAGTAGTTTATGTATTACACTTCAACCCAACCACTACCCTTTTGAAGGTTCTCCCACAAATTATTGGTGTTAAAAACTATTTCAAATTAGAAAAGGTTATTATAAGAGTATGAAACCTAGGTTTTCGGAGGGAGGGTCATCATACAGTGTAGCATGATCGTAGAAAGTTACAAAGTGATAGTGCATCACAATCTAAAATGACCAAAAAGTATGGTGAATCCACTATTTCTCATGTTTACACTCTTGTTCATGTTATGAAGAACAATCATATCACTTACATCTTCAAACATCACTCCACACTACCAAATCAACTATGTGAGTCTATAATTAGCTAAATTCATCCAATTTTTTTTTTTAGTAATTGTTTCCCTTTTTATGAATTAAATAACTCATTTGAGTATATCTTGATTTATGCATTAACGTTTATTACTTAAATTCAATATATGACCTATTGTTAACTGTTAACCCTTGGTTAAATAAAAATACATTATTCCATCTACACTTGTTGATTAAAATAAGGGTTGAATAATTTTTAGAACCCTCTTTTTGATTGAATACTTAGTCTTTTTATAACCCTAGCTTCCCTAGGGTATATGTTAATACCATATCACATGTTACTTTTCCTCACTATAATCATGATTCTCATTTACAAATTTGTGAGTTTTGTTAATACTACTAAAATTTATTTCCTTTAAATCTTTCAGTTTTATCTCTAGTATATATAATAGATAAGTAATTCAAGAGATTAAGCATGTACTTATTGATATAAATATCTCACATGTGGAATTTTTCTAAAAACATTGAGTTTCACTATATCCTTTAATCTAGATGATCTTCCTCCCTATCATGTCGTCAATAGTGATCTCTAATTATTTATGTAGGTTGAGGTGCGATGGGAATGGGTAAGAAATTTGATGTTTGATAATGGATTAGGTCTCAATATTGTAACATTTTTTTCTATCATAGGTGTAGTGCCCACATTTTTTTATAGCTCTAGTTATCTGTTGGTTCCTTCATTTCTAGACATGTTTTGATTGAGACTCTATTTGACTTTGGACATTTTACTATGATATTTTATCCTCATGGACATTATGGCATTTTGGGCATGTAGCGCCAATTGGATTAGATTTGTATATCTTGGTATATTTCTTTTTATGTTGATGACACTAACGAGGGTGGTTATATGATAGACTTATTGGTTAGATGCTAGTCTCTTGTGGTTGAGTTGATTAATGATATAGTGTTTTGGATTTAATGATGGTAATTTTCATGCTAACCTAAGTGTATGTCATCGCAATTTTATTTGTGGATGATTCATGGCAAACTATGTGGGTAATTGTATGCATTGCACTATCAATTGTAAATTATGTTCAGACATTATAAGTTTGATTGATATTGTGATGTATAGATGATGTTTATTATATTGGACAGATGTGGTTAATGTGTGCAATGAGTGTGCAGGTGACAGGTATAGGAGAGCATGGGTTTCAGGGCAGCTACGTAATTGTGCACAAGCGGCCCACGGGCTGAGTCCTAACCATGCTAAATGTTTGAGGCCTTAGATTAGATGTATTTAATTGGGCACCATGGGTGAACCCCTCAATTTGTAATGTAATTATGTCTTGTAAAATTAATTATGTTTAGGGTGTGTTTTATTAAGTAAACTAGCTTAGGGGTTAATGATCTTATCTTAAGTTAAGTGTTGGTTTTGGGAAGTGTGTGTGTGTTGGTAGAAGGGATTGGGGACCACATGTGAACCTTGGGTGAACCCCACACCCTCTACCCTTGTGCCCAAGCATGCCAAACCCGAAATTGGGTTATTTTGGGTAATTTTAGGGACCCCTTTTGAGTTTGGGGGTTCCCTTAGCATGAAAATGGGCCCTTGGACCCTACCTAATAGGTAGGGGCCTATTTCAAGGTTTGGAGGAGTTTCCCTCCCATTTTTCCCTCTTTAGTCACCATCCATCTAAGATGGTTGGGTTGTGTGAAATTGTTAAAAGTTTCTCTACTTTGTTTTATTTTAGTTTTTAGTATTTTGGGTGAAAAGGGATAAAATGTGAGTTTACTCTTACTTTTTTTTTTTTTTGGAATCTTTGACTCTTGAGAGGAGAGAGGGTGACACTTTTCACTTTCCCATTGGTGAGGAAACTTTTGAGCTCCTCTTCTTATTCTTCCTCATGGGGAAGGAATGGGCTTTCTGGGTTCATTTTTTTTGGGGAGCACTTGGAGAATTTTGGGAGCTTGGAGGGAAGCTTGGACAAAGGGGAAAAGCTTAGAGTTTTGGAAAGCATATTAGAGGTAGGGTTCTTAACCTTTTTCCTTCTTAGTTTTGTTTATCTTGTAAACTATGCTTGATCAATAAAATAGTGTGTGAAATGTTGTATGGTGAATGTGGTTGTTTGCTTGTTCTTGTTATTTCCTTTGTTTTCTCTCCACCATCATTTGGAATGATGGTTTTTGGAGAATGTAGGGGAAGAGAGAGGGATTTCCCTCTCAAACCTCATGGTTGTAGGTCAAGCCATGAAGGTCCCTTCTCATCCCCTCATATGGTTTGAGGTGGGAGAAAGGTTCATATGGCTTGAACCTTTCCCAATTCTTGGTGAGGAAACCCTTTTGGGTTTGAAAATCCTCCCAAGAAGGATTTCTATAGCATAAGGAGGAATAAGGAGGATGTATGATTAGGAGGTATAAGGAGTTTATATATATATGTATTTATTGGTGCTCCTATGGTTGGACACCTTGATTTGGGCATCCTTCTTCCTCTCTTCCCCCTTGTGAGGTTGACATTGTTATCCTCATGTTGTTGTTTTCATGTGTAGTAAGTGGTTAAATGGTTTTATGTTTTCTTGTTGTGTGTAAATCCCCTTTATACTTGTGCACATTGTGGAAGCTAGTTCCTCTCTCCCATGGGCTTGGGGGAGGCTAGCATGACTTCCAACCATGGAAAGGCATGTGATGATGCCTATTGGTTGGGTGGTAAACAAGCCATGTTCTCTTGGAGTTGGATTCTTGTAGGAGTATTGGAGTTGGAGCTCAATTTGGAGATTGTAGAGCCTCTTGCCATCTTGGCCTTTCTCATCCTTGGAGGACATTGCCTTCACCTTGTAATTAAATGTGACTTGTCAAGTTTCTCACTCTTGTATATAACCATCTTGTACTTATTGCTTCTTGAAAACATTGGTCTTTACTAAGAGAGTTGTTATTTTTATTGTTGCTAGAATCTTGAAAGATTGTCATTTGAGTTTATAATGAAACTAAGAACTTTTTATTTTCAATGCCTTCTTTTGGAAGAAATGTTGTTTAGAAATATGCAAAATATATAGTTATGAAATATACACTTGAAATATTTAGTTGTGCATTACATATAAAATCAAAAAAAAAAATTAGTGTGCTTGCATTTTATTTCAAAAAAATATGGCATTACAATATGATAGGTATAACCCCATATTATCTCACACCATCTAATATGTATCTCCTCAAGTTAAATTATGTACCTCATAAGGTTCTTGGCTATATTGCATTGAAAAGTACTTTAGGTAAAAAAACATTAGGTATTATATGTCAAGTTCTACGTTGTGATCCTAGTTACACTACCATCTTAAGGCGACCTTAGATACATGTCATGCATATTTACCCATCCACGACTCCTTCTCAATTGTTAACTATCTCCTTTCCCATATTTGAGGTTCCCTATACTTATGATCCATCAACTATACCTAGTCTTGTATATGCACATGATACATATTCTTATAATGGTTGCAATTTTTTCATGATCATAAAAATAAATCTAACACTATTGAACATAATGAGGCTTGTATTTGTATTACACATGATTATGTGAAAAATGTTTAAAATGAGTCTCTTTATTATCTTAAAATGGAAAATCATAAAATAATGGAAAATAATAATTTTATAATTTAAAATCCTTTTATTATTATTTTATGGAAGATATTACATCTAAATGTTCTGTTAAAACATGAGACATATTTTAATACATTTCTTCTAGATCATACTATGGAATTTACATTCTTTTAGTATTTTTCTCTTATTGAGACAAAACACGTTTCAAATACTAATTATACTGTGTATTATGCTACTAATGTTGAAATTTGTTCTTCAATTTCATTTGCAAATTATGTTATTGTATATTTTGTTCGAGATATCTCTTAATCCAACATATGGTGTTAGACATCTAGTCCTTGATGCTATATTATTTATCACCTATATTGTTCCCATCAAGGATTCCTCATGTATTTTGGATATACCTAATATTTTTACATCAACTAATCTTGTATCTTTGGGGACAACTCATATCCCTCATCAACCTACTACAATGTCTATTCCTATGGATTATACTATCACTACATTTGGTACTTTTTGCAAGCCTATGCATGGGACATCACATTGTAGGGTCATGAGACAAGTCATTCAACTTTTAATTTTTGTTTTTTTCATATGGGACATTTATCCATCTATAGTAGTTTGGTACATAGAAAAAATATTGTTGGGGTGACTAGAAACCCTTATGATACCCTTATTACAACTCTTACATGGAAGATGTTTTGTGTGAATAAAATGCATTATGACACATATCCTTATTGTATGTAATTCTTGGGATGACTAGAAATTCCTAACGAAGCTTTCCATTTTTTTGGGTCATGTCAAACCTAATTTACATGCAAAACATTTATCTTATTTAAGAAAATTAGAGATTGGTTACACTTATTTATTCAACAAATTAGTATCAATCCACATATCTAAGTATAGAAAATTTTGGAGATTATTATATAGTAAATAAAATATTATTACTCTTTCAATTTTTATTCTCTTGAATTTACTATTTACGAATTAAATTAATAAATTCAACTTATATTTTAAAATTTTATGTAAATTCAATCATTTTTATTGACATTAACTATACCCTATATTGCAAGTTTTATCATGGATCATGTGAATATGGAAATGAAATAAAAAACCGTGAGAAATATATTTATTGTGTTTAGACTCTCGGGTATATTTTCTTGTAAGCATGTAATTTTCATTTCTTACTTAAATAGGGTGAACAAACACCGAAATCTAGTAATAGATTATTGCACAATGAAAAATTTGTATTAATGGTAAAATATGAATTTCATGCAAACTCCAAGCCTAGGTGAGCTATCATTATCTCTCTTTCTTGAATTTCTTCTCTATTCACACTACTTTGTTTGTAATATAAAAATCATAATATTACGCCACATTAAATTTATCTAACACAAGATTAAAAAATAATGTAGATTCCCACCTTGTTCCTATCTAGAATCATCCATATGATACAAAAAAATATAATGGTTAGTTCTAAAGATGATAGTTTAATTACGACCCTTTGAATGGTTAATTTTTTTATTTAATTTATTAACAAGTTTTGTTATATCTTATATGTAAAACTAATATGAAATTTTACCTATGAAAGTTTATATAAGGCACTATAATTCACCTATTTACCTCATCTATTACTTTTAAGATCTGCTAATTGTAAATACTAGTCCAAGATATTTTAAATCCATTAAAAGTAGTAACACATTATAATAGTAACCATTGCACCTTTATGAAGCATACTCAACAAGATTGTAGAGTTATGATTTTCATGATAGAGACCATACAATAAAACTCAAGCTAAGAACACTAATTAGTTCTTTCTCATGTTCAAGTGATAATATTTACCATGTAGTTTCATTCATATCTATATCACATGCTACTCGAGAGAACTACATGTGATTTGAGACCTCTTTTGAATATTCCTAGTGTAGCTATTTTAGGGATTAAACTTCATCTAAACCACTAACCAGTCATAGGGTTTCCTACTCATATTTATGGTTATACAACTCATCTTAACCACTAACATTTTATATAGTTTCCTAATCATAGTTGTGGTTTAAAGATAGTCTACATGACAAAAAAGTTTTACATGTTTGTGGCACTTGGCGTTTCCAAATAAATTTCATCAAAAATTTCAGTAGGATCACAAAATTCTAGAAAGAACTATTAAATTTTAATATTATTCATTCCTAAGGAGAAAACATACAATTCTTCTAAGCCTAGTTAGTTTTTTACTCTAATTAAAAAGACAAAGAACTACCGAGATCACTTCCATTCTACAAAGTTACTCCATATAACTAAACTAGCTTCTTGATTATAGAATCAGCTAGGTGCATCGATTTCATTATGTTTTAGAACTAATTTCCATGTTATATCTTACAAATTTATAATGACAAGTATATTCTAGTTTATTTATTAATATTTAGTCTCTATAAACCACCTTTTCGTAACACTTTTATTGTTAGATGTGTAAGAACATATTATCCCCTTTACACGTATTTATTCACATTGAGATTGAATCATACAAGTCAAGAACCAATACCTTCTCATTTTTAGACATGATTTTAGTCATGGATTTATTATTTATCTTAAACTACTATAGAAAAATATATTCACTCGTAACAACATATGTGGTACTAAGTTTTGAAAGGCTCTCTAAAATAGGCCATGAATGGCATATACTTCAGAAGAAGTGTTAAAGTAAAGGTATTTTACTTTTGCAATGAATTTTTGAGAAAGATGTCTTGGGCAAAGATTTTAGATGTGCAAGCAAGGAAAAGCTTCATCTTAGTTGGGACCAGAGATCTTAAATGAAAGATCATGCCCAAAATTCCTTTTAGTGGATGTTGGAGTTCAAGGTATCGAGTAATCTATAAGCTCAACTATTGCATGGGGGCATTTTAGAAGTGTTCAATAAACATGAAAGTTTGACATGGTAAAATTGGCTAATGTTCAAACTATAGAAAAATTAAATATTTTTGCATGTCATTTTTATATTGGTTAATAAGAAAAATAGATGTTTTTACTACTCTTGAAAAATATTTAATATGCTTACAAAAATAGTTAATAGATGTTTTTACTATAGGGAAAGTAAACATAATATATGTTTCTAATTTGCACATTTAAATTTCAAGATCTACTTCGGGATCCAAAATCGAAGACACCATATTTGCGAAGAAAAAATAACATAAGTGAATAAGAAAATTTGTTTTTTTTACTAATAAAAATTATTTAATATGAATACAAAAATATTTTATCCAATCAAAAAATTGAATTAAAGATTTTGTAAAAAACGAATAAACATTTAATTTTATGAAATTTTATGTTAAAGACAACAATTGGCACTTGGTAAAATAAGATTGGACAAAGTAAAAATAATTAATAATGTTATGAAAATTAAAATAATGACACATTAAGTACCTTTGGTGTGTCCAATCAACATCCAAGTCAAAAATCATTTAAGACTTACTAAAAGAATGTAATGTTAAAACTATAGAAAGATTAAATATTTGCCACATGTTTTTAAATTGGTTAATAAGATAAATATCTTTTTACTAATAAAAATATTTAATATGACTACAAAAATTGAATTAAAGACTTTGTAAAAATTCAAATAAATATTTATATTTATGAGAATTTATGTTAAATAAAGTAATTGACACTTGGCAAAATAAAGTTAAATAAAACAAAAACAATTATTAATGCCATCATAATGAAAACAATGACACTTTTCAAGTACAATGATGTGTCTAATGAACATTCAATGCAAAAATCATTTAAGACTTCTCAAGAAAATTGGCTAATGTCCAAACTATAGAAAAATTAAATATTTGTCACATGTCATTTTTATATTGGTTGATAAGAAAAATAGATGTTTTTACTAATGAAAAATAGTTAATATGCTTACAAAAATAATTCAGCCAATCAAAAAAATGAATTAAAGATTTTGTAAAATGAAAATAAATATTTGTTTTTATAAAACTTTGTATGAAAAAAGTAAATGACACTTGGCAAAATAAAACTAGACAAAGCATACATAATTAATTAGTTTGTTGAAGGCTATACTATCTACCTTGCAGTATAATAACATTAAATAGAATAGGATTTTTTTTAATCGCGGCATACAAGTTGGAAGAACTAAGTAAAATAATCATACATTAATGAAATTAATAAATATATAACCTTACCACCGTGGATTTAAATATTTCTATCATAGAAAAAGGTGAACATTATCTTAGCCCAAGGAAAATCCATAAACACTTTGACCCTCCTTCCCGACAAGATAAGGGAAAGGAGAAAAGGTTCTATTTTTTATAAATATTTACATGTTTTTTTGTTTCTAGGCATTGGAAAATCATCATTTTTAAATAAAATGAAATATTTGAAAAATAAACAAAAATATGAATCTCCATATCTATAAAATCTAAAATACAATAAATGTACTTTTGTAATAACTCACGAAGAACCGGTAAAAATGATTTTTGGATTTATTATCTATTGAGGGAGACTCCTTTAATATTATCAATAATATTATTGGCTTCTAATCACGAGATGGACTATAAAATACTTTATATTTGAATCCAAAATTTAATGTAAACATTTTTAAAACATTTAAATTTTCCATGTTTATAGAGAAGGGAATGGGGCGGTAGATGCTCTTGCAAATGATGGGGTCATCATTGATAATTTCAAAATTTGGTATGATTTTTAGGAGATCTCCATCGCAGGCAAATCAATCATTTTTAATGAAGCTAAGTAAACTTAACACTAATGATTTTAAGTCAGCAATGTTGGAACGTGTGGGGAAATGAGCATTTGTACTCTCACCTTATACAAATCCACTCTTTCAAATAGATCATTTTTTTTTTTATCTTGATCTTTGAAATAAGGGTTTTCAAGTTGATTTTACACTGTGTGGTTGGGTGAAAAGCTATGCTACTTCCAGGGTTCAACTACTTCTATTGCTATGCTATTTTATAGTTGCATTTGGGTAATTAACGCTATGTTTTCTAGGATCAACCGCATCCCTGGGTGGTCCTCCATGGAAAGTGCAACCCATTTCGACCCTTCTTCGAGAAATAATGCACGCGAGTTTTGGGAATTTTTAAGCATTAATGGATTCACTAAGTTAATGCAGAGAATTAAGGGCCATGATGTCGACATCTCCCTTACATTCATATGGAAATGGAAATAAAAAGTCATCCATATCAAATATAATGAATTTACAATTACTAAGGAGATGATCTCTTTAATCATGGGCATGAGCATGGAGGGGGTCAAATTATTTTGAAATAAATTTTATAAAGATTCCAAGGAGAATTGGTTCATGGTGGGTAATGAGACTCTTCAGTTCGAGAAGTCAGAATCCTCTACTCTTCGATCCCCAAACCATATAACAAGGTACGAAAATGGTTGTCTACTACATCACCTTGGAAGGTTGATTCTCGACACTTTGGATTTCCACAATTTATTTATGTTTGATCACTTTAGATATGTTACCAAGGTTAATTATATCTTGCATTCTGAAAAAGTGAATTAGGGATATTTAAGATCATACATGGGTCATTACCTGCATCAAGGTATAATTTTTCTACTACGTCACTACTTTCTTGATGTGGTTGGAAATGACACTAACCCCTCTTTGGCCCTACCTCACCCTCAAAATCCAAGGATTATAACCAAAAAACCTAATGTTAGAGAGTGCATTTATGATCCTCCCCATGTTAAACATTTCTTTCGTAGTATCTCAAAGGAAAGGATATTGTACGAGCTAACATTTTTTAAAAAATTAGTCATGATATCCATACCCCTCCTTTTAGTTCCATTTTATCATCTCAAATAAAATAACAAGCCAAGGATCTTAAGGGAATTGAAGATAACATGGAATTGGTAATAAAGGAAGGAATAAAAACCACTTTGGACCCCTCCACTCTTTCTAACTTGGAAGAGAAACTGGAAAACCTATCCACTCAACTTGTTGAATTGGAGGATAGAGTTTTATAGGTGGAAGACATGTAATATAACAAAATATTTTATTCACAAGGAAGTTTTGGACTATATTCAAACTAATGTTAAACATGTCTATGATGCTTACGGAATCCCAAAGTATTCTTAGAAGAATGGAAAACTCAAGAAAAATAAACTCACCGAGAGAAGCCAAGATCCGATCCACAAAAATACAACTAATCTCTATAAATTCTTTAAGATTACTCTTAAAGTATATAAAAATCCCTAAGCCGAGTTTTGTTTTGTTGTTTTGTTGATATTTTAGTGATTCTATTTTTGTTTTTTGTGTCATCCGTCGGACTCCTTATAGGTAGATGGCCTCTTCCGTGTTTATTTTATGGATATCTAGCTTCTAGGATTTTTTTGGGTTGTGGTCCCCATGTATCAAAAAACCATTTTGTTTATTATATTTTGAGCCCCTTTTTAGTACGGGGTATGTTCCCTTCAAAACCATTTACTAATAGTAATAAAAATATTAAGTGGTGATCCATATGCCAACATTAACTATTTGTACAACATGATTTACAAATCCATATACCAAAAGCGGTTTAGGCTAGCATATGTTCGTTTGAATGAATTATAAAACCTTGATAATGCTAGACTTACCTTTTGGTACCAAAGGATTTGGAATCCATAAATCAAGTATGATTTAGGATAAGCATTGTTTATGAGGCTGTATCCCACCATTTCGCAAGGAAAAATTCTTAAACTACATCTCTAGGAGCCTTTTATAATGAAGGACCTTGTTTACAAGTAGATGTAACACATTGGACTATATTTTCCATAAAATATATCAATTTAAATAGATCGTAAAATATATTTTTACAATGTTTTATAACATAGTAGAAGTATAGAGGAAAAGGAGGTAAAAATGGGTAGGCCATTAGGAGGTGCCATTTTATGAACACCCCCTAATGAAAAATCTAAAAGGCCAATAATTACACAAAACTTGTAACACTTCGCAACAAACAATAGATTCATAAACATGTATGTAACTTGATATTCATTTGGGAATTATTTGAGATATATAGCACTTGAAGAGAACCTTATCTTAGATAAAGTGCATATGTATCTCGATATGAATCTTCCTTTGATGATGAACTAGATTTTTACCAAGAGAAATGCAACTCTTGATATCACACATAGGATGATTACTTCCTCGAGCTTCTATGTGCATCTCTTCCAACAACTACTTCAGCCGGATGGATTTCTTCACTACTTCCATTACGCTTCTACATATTCTAGCTCAGTAGAAGAAATAGAGACTTTTGGTTTCTTTTTAGTGCCCCAAGTAATGAAGTGCACACCAAAATTGAATACAAATTCAATATCTTGTGATCAATCACATCCCCATCATGGTCATAATAACAATACAAATATAAATATGAATTGTTAGAAGAAGTATATTGTAAACCAAAATTAATTTTTCCTTTAATATAACACAAAATTCTTTGGACTAACTTCCGGTGATCACGATAAGGCTCCTATAAACCTTGATGAAATACCTACTCCTTAAGAAATGTCAAGTCTATTAATAGTTAGATAATTCAAACTACCTACATGTTTCTGTATAAATTAGGATTATATCTTTCACATGAAAGTTTAGGATCAATTTTACATCTAGCTTCTATAGGAATAACAACAGGTTCACAATGAACCATATTAATGCTTTTAAGTAAGTTAGTTGTATATTGTGATTGAGATACTACAATAGAATTTTTATCTAGAAATATAGACATGCCCAAAAATGATGTAATAATCCTAAGTATGTCATCTATAAGTATTGCATTAATTTTTCTTCAATTTTCATAATTAAACATTGTTAGAGTTACTAGTGGCAACTAAATCATCAAAATATAATACAATGAGAATGATAACATTTTTTCAAATTTAACAAATAAATCATTGTCGGATGAGCAGATTAGAAAAACCAACTTCATTACAAAAATTGTTAACATTTTCATACCAAGCTCTAGGAGCTTGTTTTAAACCGTATAAATATTTATTTAATTTAGAAACATACATTTATTGACCTCGTTATTTAAAGCATTTAGGCTGAGTCATAGAGATTTATTCTTTTAATATTGTTACATTATAGTTATTTTTGGTAAACTAAGAACAAGAAAGTAAATTCATTTTAAGTTTAGGAACTAACAAAACATTGTTAATAATACTATTTGAAACTTTTGATTTACCTTTTCCTTGAACATAAAGGATGGAATGATCATTTAAGTAGATATAATCATTACACCCGCTAAGTTCATATAAGATATCAGATCTAAAGGTCACGTGCGTAGAGGCAACATTGGCCAATATCCACTCATTTTCTTTTGTAGTGACAAAGGTGACATATAAAGTAATTACATTTAATTTTTGAATATTATTCTAATTCTTGTTTTGGTTTTGGTTTTTATCAGATTTTTTGACGTTTTGGTTTTGAAATTTGACTTTCAATTTTAAATTTATAATCCTCTTTCTTATGGCTAAATTTACCACAGTAATGACAATTACCATTAAACCTAACTCTTATATTTTCTCATGTAAATTGAGAAATAGGGGCAGAAGCCTGATTAACTTTATTAATCTCAATCAACCAATTTACAATAGCAGGACTGCAATACTTATAGGTATTGTACAGTCATGTGCAGACAAAAGAAAAGGTTACACAGGTACAACCAGAATTACAACAACTTCCATAAAACATCCGGGAAGCACACAAAAATACAACCAACAAATTATATTGTTAAAACAATATAACAACATCCGTGATGTTGGAAATAAAACAAATAATATGGTTAATAAAACCAAATAACAATATTATTTAATTAATGTTATTAATTAAATAATAAATTATATAATGCATAATTAATTAGGATATTTTATCCTAACATTCCCCCCCTTAATTGTGCATTGCTTCCTCTTATTGCAGTAGGTTTACTAGTTTGTCAAAACCAACTATCGTATCTATCACGTTTAATGTTGTGAAAAAAATGTGGTAAGAAGAGGGGAGTGCTCTTAGAACAATGGGAACAAGAGCATCATTTATGACTGGTTCTCCTAGGACTAGAAGTGAAGCCCTCAATTCTGTAACTCTTCTTAAGAAAGCTTCAATTTTTCATTCTGTTTGAACTTTAGTGTGTGTAACTGACTCTATAAATTTAGTATAACATTCTTGTTCTTGGCCTCGTATACTATGCTCAATTTATCCCATGCTTCTTTAGCTATTTTGGCATCTCGAATGTGGGGTTGCACATCGTCGGACACTCCAAACAAGATGATGAGTTTGGCCTTCTGATCTACTTTATCAACTTTGTCATTGTTTTGTTGTATCAGTAGTTGATCTAGTCATAGTACCATTCATAGTAGGCCATATTTCTTCAAACTCAAGTTGTGTCTTGATTTTTGTCTTCCATGTAGCATAGTTGTTTCCTCTGAGTAGTTGTGAATCCGGAAGAAAAAATTTGGGGGCATTGGTGCCCATTTTGCAAAGATCACTAATAGGGTTTGGCTCTTATCACTCCAGGTATAAGGTCTCCCAATCTATATACCATCATTCTGATATACCAAAACTTTCTATATACGCACCCTTCCGATATACCTAATGATACGTGGAAGAAGCTCACCCTTTCTATATACTGGTGGTACATGAAAGAGGCGTTAACGTACATGAAAGAATTCAATACGTGGTACCAAGACAATACTGATGGGGTCTATGTGATTATTGACACCGGATCAAAGAAATATCCTCATACGCACGCGTAACTTTGCTATATACTTGGATAATTTCTCAGTCCATATTTATGTCGTGCAATCATTCACAAATGGATGGGATGGTTCATAGTGTGTGCATTGTGACCTTATTACTCCCCGTCGATTTAAAGGGTCGATGCCCAGACGACATTGTTGTAGCTATATTAGGTGTTAAGTGCAGTAGTAGTCGTGATGGATTTACCCGTAAGCGCTTCCTAAAGGCACCGTATATACCGAATGCTGCGAATGAGATCTAGGATCTTGTGAGTGTTACAGAACCAATTTTATATTGTTTTGTATTACAATTTTGCCAGTTTTAGAGTAGTTACAAAGTTTGCAGTTGAATATGGCAACCTGAAAATTAGTATAATATAATGCAGTATACAAATTGCATTCAAAAATTTGGAAAAATTGAATGACAGGATTTTTATTTTTTTGTTTTTGAACTGGTGGCCTCCAAAGCCCAATACGACCCAAAATGTAAAGAATTGCAAAAAAACAGCTGAAAATGCAATTTTTAGCTATCCCCCCTTTGGAAAAAGTTGCCTAGAATGAAAAATAAGGCTTAATGGAGAAACAAAAAAATTTACCCTAAATTTAGTGATTTCCCCACCAAATTTAGTTAGTTATAACTAAATTTGAGTTTCCCACTAAAGTTAGCGGTTCTACCAAATTTTCGCCAAATTTGAATTGGTGTAAAAAAATTGTTGGAGGTGGGTTTTCAACTTGAAACCTCATCTACCCAAGTCGCTTTAACTTACCAACTAGGTTCTTATGAGCACTTGGTGCGATAATGAAGAAAATTATATTTAAAGAAGGTAACTTTCGACTTACATTTGTAAAATGGAAATTTTACAGAGATGGAGAGGGCGATCATGCGTGGAGGATCCATGTGGACTGGTTGGAGGTGCATGCAGATTAGGTTTTTCATGAAATGAGGATCTCAATCCTCTTAGCCGTGTTTAGCTTTGGTAAACCCATTTTCTTTATGTCTCCACCATTTTTATTTCTTCGTCTTGTTTTTCACGTAGGTCTTTGAAGTTTTCACGGCTTTTTCTCCATAATTGCTCACTATTTGTTTGTGTAGGTGGCTCGTTGGTGGCATGCAGGTCCAGCTAGAGGAGGGGTCTCAGAGGATCTTGTGTTGTGTGCAGGTCGCAAAGGGAAGGATATAACATTGGCACGATGGCTCAATGCACAAGAACTCAGCTTGATGCCTCTGCAGATAATTTTGATATCTCCTATGGCTTTCGCAAATGCAGGAATGGACGCAAATGTTAAAATGGCTTTCACTCATGGCTTAGACTCACCAATATATAATCAAAATAGTGTGTGTCACTATTGGTAAATGAAACACTTCGCCCTTAGATGTGCAGTCAGGCTTGAAACAAGCAAATGGTTGTCTTCAAATGGCTCACCCCTTCATGCACAGTGAGGCTTGCTTTGTGGCTTGGTGGAGAGCTCTTCCTCTAGACTTGCAGAAATCTACCAAATTATAGACTAAATATATCTCTAAAATTAGAGATAAAACCCCTAATGGGGAGAAAAATATATATATTTTTAATTTATTTTCAATACCTACAAAGAAGTTTTTCTTGGTCTTTGGGTGCACCAAAAAAAAAATTTCCTTCCAAATGCTGGAAGGAACATGAGGATGTGAGGAGGCAGGGATGGGGCTGGGAGGTTGCAAGAGGCTACACAGGCTCTCTGATGCTGCAAACACTTCTCCAAAACTCCTCTATCTCAACTTCTCTCTCTTTCCACTCCTCCATAGCTTCATAGGTCTAGAATCTCACTCTGGTACCAAATGTAAATTGAGAAACAAGGGCGGAAGCCTGATTAAATTTATTAATCTCAATCAACCAATTTATAATAGTAGGATTGCAATACATATAGGTATTGTACAGTCATGTGCAGATAAAGAAAAGGTTGCACAAGTACAACTAAAATTACAACAGCTTCCATAAAACATCCAGAAGCACACAAAAATACAACCAACAAATTATATTGTTAAAACAATATAAAAACATCCGTGATGTTGAAAATAAAACAAATAATATGGGTAATAAAACCAAACAACAATATTATTTAATTAATGTTATTAATTAAATAATAAAATATATAATGCATAATTAATTAGGATATTTTATCTTAACATGATTTACCTCTTCCTTGAACATAAAGGATGGAATGATCATCCGAGTAGATATAATCATTACACCCTTTAAGTTCGGATAAGATATAAAATCTAAAGGTCACGTGCGTAGAGGCAACATTGTCCAATATCCACTCATTTTCTTTTGCGGTGACAAAAGTGACATATAAAGTAATTACATTTAATTTTTGAATATTTTTCTAATTCTTGTTTTGGTTTTTGTTTTTGGAATTCGACTTACAATTTTTAAATTTATAATCCTCTTTCTTATGGCTAAATTTACCTGTAATGAAAATTACCATTAAACCTAACTCTTATATTTATAGGTTTCTTAATTTTTCTAGGAGATTTAAAAACTTTGGCTTTTTTGTTTTTATTGAATATAGAGGCTTTACTTTTTTATTTTTGAGAAATATTTTCCTAAGTTCCATTCTCTTTATAATCAAAATTTGTCATTACTTGTTCTTTCTAATTAAGGAGAGAACTAAGGGTTTGTAAATTTGGAATATCTTATTTTGTTTGATATTTAGAATTCAAAATTGAAATGAAATTTCTAAATTTCTCATGAATATTCAACTGAATAATGAAATAAAGAAATTTATCCTGAATTAAGTTACAACTACACCCATCCAACTAAGACTTAATATTTTTTATTTTTTCTAAATAAATTATCACTTTTTCATCTCCCTTTATGAGAGTTGTCATAAGATCTAAAATTAGTTTAATGATTTTTGATAAATGCATACATTCGTGCATCAACTCCAATTGAGTCCAAGCCTCACTTAAGTTTTTTTTATTCATGATATGAAGCATAAAATTATCATGTGCACTTCATGAAATGATGGACATCATCTTTCATAAATTTGTTTGATACACAAAGTGATGTTGTCCGCAGATTTTTTTGTCTTCTCGATCAAAGCCTTTTTATTTAGATTCACAATTTCCCATAATTTTCAAGCCATGAATTCTACCTTCAATCAAATCTTCCAAATTTTGTAGTTATTCACATTCAACATCTAAAATTTATCAATTAAAAATTATTAGACCCGTTTTCACATAAATAAAATCAAATAAATAATGAGGATTAAAAAATCAAAGGTTCACAAAAATCCCCTATCACTATTTAATCCTCATAATTAAAAAATCGATCAGTTTACGCCAAGTGAGGAGGTCTGCCAAGTGGATAGTATACACATGAATGTATTAGTATGGTATTAAGAATAAATTGTAATGTAAGTGATTTTTTTAGTTTTCTATCTAAATGATGACGATAATCTAATCGTCATGTTATAAAAATATATCGTTTCAAAAAAATGATTACAATATATTTCTTTAAAAAATTGATGATTAATTTATATTTTGATAAAAAAGAAAAAACAATAATAATGCTATATAACAAAAAAAGTGGAAGTCTTTCTCATTTATTGTTTGAGATATCTATCAATTTAGTCGAGTTCATCTAACAAACTCAGAGAGTTTATTTTATATGGCATTTCATATATTAAACCATATTATCCATTTACCACATTATATTGAATCATATTCCAACTGAGCCATTCTAAGAAACCGGCTCAACAAGCTAAGTCACAACTTACATTTGAGCTTCTTAACAATGCACTTAGATCACATGACTGGAGGAAAGCCGGCCGGGTGACTTGAGGCCTTAAGGTATTTGAAACAAAATGGAGTGGTGGTGTGACCAAAGTCACATCACCATCCCTTTCTACAAATAATTTTAAACCCTTATCCATTCCTCACAAGTCCCATTGTGGGTCTAAAACCATCCCCAAAAGGAATGCAAGGGTTAACGTCACGTGGATTGAGCCTACAACATAGATGGGAGGGAGGGTGTCGATTAGGGGAGGACTCCATGGGTACATGGTGGAAAGACATTGGTGCGGGGAAGAAATGCAGTACTCACCAAGTGGCATCCATTTAGAAGGGTCCACTCGAAGGGGGCCACCTCCTTTATAAATTTTAAAATCGTATAGAAAGACCACATAGGTTTATATAGGAATATGTTTAATCATAAAATTTATAAACTATTATATATAAATGTGGCCTCCCTCATATCTTTGGTTTGAGTTTTTATCTAAAGTTTGATTTATAATGTGGCCCTGGGGTGAAATATAGGTTTTAGGTATTGTTTGAAAACTATAGGAAATACCCATATATATATATAATTTTATTTTTTAATGTGTAGTTAATAACCCATACATAAGGAGGAAAACCAAGACAAAGGAGAACACAAATAATTTATATTAGATTAATTGAATGTGAACTTAATACACATAGGTATTTATCTTATAGTTTTTAGACTATACTTTTTACAAAAATAAATGTAACCCATTTATTTAAAGGGGTACAAGGGAACATGATTTCACATGAGAATACAAGTAACATGGAATTTTATAGAGGGGACAAGTAATTTCACTGGTCCAATGAAATAAATTGAAATCCCTATTTTTTACGAAACTTGTCTCCTCCCTTCATTTACTCAAATTTACCTTTGGAAATATTTAAATTGCAAACAATTGAAATTATACAAAACATGGAAATTATTTCATAAAGTAATAAAACCTTTTATCATTTGTGATGTCACACAAGTAAATATTCAGAGACCCTTTCACCTATGCACACAAAAATCTCCAAGAACATTGATACATATCGGAGAGGGAAGGGGAGGGGTTAAATTGGTTCCCAACCAAATAAGCAACCAACTTACCAATTGACATAACTTTATGATTAATTAAATTCTTTAACCTATACTTTATCCCACTCTGGTACCATGTCAGGATGAGGGGTATAAATTTATATTAAGCTTATTTAATATTAAGTAAATAGTAATGTGCACATATAAGTAAATAAATAAAAATTAAATAAAATTCACATCATAACAAAAAATTTAATGTGGAAACCCCAATGGGGTACAAAAACACAAAGAAAATTTACATATATTGAGAAACTTTTCACCCAGTCTAAAAACTCCCTTCCTCACTTCTACTCCCTAATTTTATCTCGAAGTTATATAAGATCGTAATATGACCTATAGCCATATTTAAATAACCTAAAACTTTATGAACTTATTAAGTGACTGAGCACACCCGATTTAATATTTTGTTAATAAATAACTAATAAGATAATATAGAGTTTATATTAAATAATAAACAATGACTTATATTCTATATTATTCAATTCTAAAAAAATAATAACCACTTAATATTATTGTTATAACATGAGATTTTGATGGAACCTTGAGGATTTTATGTATGTTTTTTCATGGATCTAAGATAATTTTGCAAAATTAATAAATCAGTTTGGTCATCAAACATTTATGAACAATCATTAACAAGTTAAGGATGTATAAAAACATCCTAAAACCCTAGTAAGTGAGAGAAATAGAGGATAAATGATTTGTATACTAATGAAATGAATTTGGTAAACTAATTTCATACATAAAGGTTTTAGATAATGTTTCGAGATCATAGGGTCATTGTTTCATGTTTTAAGTGTTTTAGAAAAATTGAAAAACCCCTTATTTTGGGAACATTTGATGTTTTAGGTACGAGACAGAAGTTTCATGGAAAGAATTGAATTTTTGTAGGAAGCTCAGGATGTCTACTTGATTTCCATGAAAATTTTCAGATAAGTTGTGTGAAGAAAATTTTAGTTATATGTCTCCAAACTTTCATGGTTACTAAAGGGATAGAAGGAGTAAATTTAAGCAGTCTTGATGATTTGATATGATTTTGATAAATTTTATTATTGTACTAGGCTCTTATGGTCATGAATAGTATGAGGTGTATGATCTCTTGGAATGGTATGATGAGATGTTTTTGAAGTACTCTTGGTATAACTATCCCTATTATACCTCTCAAGAAGTTGTCATGGAACATGTGCTCTTGGTTGTTTTTATCCACGTGACATAGGCTTATGAATGCTTAAGCATATTGGAAGGAATTATAGTGAAGTTTTCTAATTTTTTTCAATTCTTATAAGTGGCTTTGGAGGTGATGGGTCATGTTTTTATCAAGACTTGTTCTTGAGCCCTTATTGCCAATTTTGACCTATGTCAAAGATTAAAGTGGTTGGAGGCCATGTTCCCTATTTTATAGGATGAAGTGAGTTGTTTCAGTTAGTAGACATAGAGAAATTTTCAATGGTGTGTGAAATAAGCCTTGATGATGAGTTTTTATATGTGAACTCATTCACATTTAAAAAAATACGGGTGTATGAGATGTAGTTTAAGATGCTTGCCAAATAGGGTGCTACATGGTGATGATGGATGGAGAAAAGGTTCTTGAGATTTTTAAGGTTTGTAAATGATGTCCCTGAGTTATGTGGATATTTTGGTACCCAAGAAATTTTTATTGTTCTCTTAAATTTCATGGTACATTCATTAGAGAAGGCTTTTTTAGGCCTAATTGAGAGGTTGTGTTGTTTGGTTTATCAAGGATCTTATTGACATGTTTTTGTCTCTTTGAATTCCTTATATAAGTATGTAGTTAATGGTATCAATGGGCCTATGGTTGTTATAATAAAATGTCATGTATATAAATTGTGTGTGTGTGTGTGTGTGTGTTTCCATTTTAGTTAGTTGTTGGTATGGGGATGTGAGTGATATAGATGAGAAGAAAGAAAAGGATACAAGGATCAAGTGCAAAGATAATAAGAGGCATGAAGAGTTGGGAATAGTTAAGTAGAAAGTATTGAAGGTCATTTTACCTTATCAGAAAGTAAAGGAGAATATTTGAGAGAAGAAGAAGAGAGGAAATTTTGATAGTTTTTAATGTGCAAGGATCTAAATTAGTGATCACCATCAATTGCTTAAGAAACAAAACAAAAGTGATCTTCACTATCAGATGGTGTAGTGGATACTTGATCATCTTGGGAGGTGGTAAACTCCTTGCATAGTGTGTACTATATTAAATAATGGTGGGTTATCCTTGTTGTTGGAAACAAAATGGACTAAGAGGGGTATTGAATCAGTCCTATAAAACTTTCAATTCATTTACCATCTCATACATTCATCATTTCATTCATTCATTTAACATCCATAACCATATTTTCACATTAGGTGTGTATTAAAAATTCAAAACAACATGAAACAAAGAAAAATACACATGAACACCATATATAAGTGGGAATCCCTCATGGGGAAGAAAAATCATTGAAACTTTGTCGATATTACTCATAACAAATAAATTTAGTGAAGCACAAACTTCACAAGGAGCACCAACCCTACAAGGAGCACGAACCCCTAACTTAGAGAAGCACACACTCCAAAAGTAGGTTACAACCCCTAAGATGAATAAGCACTAGCTCAATCACCTGATTATGATGTTCTATAAAACTTTTGATTCTATAACTCATGGAGATATCTAATTCAGCTCATACACACACCTTTAAACCCTGATTTCTTCAAATCACTTTATCTTCTTCTTCTTTGAATTGTATTAGATCTAGAACCTTACACACATAACCTCAGTAAATATTTAACCTATAACACTATTATTTAGGTCTCAAATAATCCCTTTTATTAGCTCTCAAGTCCTCACCTAGGTCACATTTTCTCTATAGGCTCAATAGGTTCACAAATGAACCCAAAACATTGCTTTTATATGATTTTCTTCTTTCTAACCCAAGGGAGTTTGGTCATCATAATTTGGTTTGACCAAATAATCATTAAAAAATATCAACATAATCACTAGAACATTCATATTGGATCTATAATGGTTGGTCATGCCCAAAACCTCCAATCATGCACAGAAGCCACTAAAACCCCCTCACTAGGATGAATAAAATTGAATAACACAAAAATAATGATTATTAAATCTAAAAAATGAATTAAACATGTGTAATATATCATAGAAATATAACCCATGGCCATTAATTATATTGGACCAATCAAATAATTCATAACACAATCCAAAAGGCTCAGATCCTTCACCAAAGAGTTGGTTTCAACACCATGTCTTTACCTTTGGGCCTAAACAACAACCAAGACCAACTCAACTATGGATTGTAAAAATTTATGGAATCCTTAGAACCTTTAAAATAGATCCACATAAGTTATACCTCTTAAAATATCCATTTGATAAAACTACAATAACTTTTGTCTTCTCTAAATCATGTCACCCAAAAAGTACTAGTTTTACAAATCTAGCTAGTTAACACCCTTTTTGTAAGTTACATGACCTCCAAAGGCCTTAACTAGAAAATGTTTGCATCCATCTTGACTCTCCAACTTATAAAAACATTAATAAATCCATTCCATCCCTCAACCAACTCAATTGATGTGGGATAAAGGATAAAGTCGACTTAGACTTTTTAAGCCTCGATTGGAGTAATTAACAAGTTATTAATAACTCATGGGAGTTGGACATGATTTAGTTAATAAATCGGGATTAATTAATAGGATACAATAATATTTCTAGGCTATTTGGAGGTGATTTAGGAGTAATTTGATATTATTTGACGCATTTGAAAGTGATATTTAGACAATAAAATGGTTTATTGATCAAATACAATGTAAAATTGGCTTAATTAAGTAATAATAGTTAATTATTCAAATGGAAGAGGATTATAACTAAAGAAGTGTCATTAATTGGCATCTGAAATAGAATAAAGGATAGTTATTTTAAAAAGTGTTGTTAATTAAACAAAATAGAGGAAACATTAGTTAATTAGTGAAAAATCACGAATTATAATGGAATAGATGGGAAATAAGATAGTTGGTACAATTTTATAAATAAAATCACGTACACATATTTTAGGCATCTACATTTCCCCTCTTTGGGGTGTGGTAAATTATGTCACTTCAAAGATAGTAGACAATTACGAGATAAGTAAATTTTATAGGGATAGAAGAATAATTAGTAGAATGAAGGATGTCCCCTCGAGTGTTAATGGGGTGATATAGATGTCGATCAAAGATTAAAAAAATGAAGTAAATGGATAAAAGAAACAAGGTGGGGAGGGAAGATAAAAATCCCTATTTTCCCGGGCGTTATTACATTAAATTTGATAGAAGGAAATGACAATGAAGAACAATGGAGATAAAGAAAAAGGAAATCGCTTATGTCCATCTCATTCAATGAGAAAAAAAAAATCATCATTTTTCTCACATGATCTACATCATCGAATATTTATTACAATATAATAATATAAAAAAAGTTTAAAATAACATGAAAAACTATAATACTAACATTTTTTCATTGCTAAAACAATAACTCAATGCAAAATACAAAAAATAATGCAATATGAATGTAGCGCCCCGCCTCGGGACACTGGAAAACCACGTCGAAAAAGTGACTAAAATTTTGGGTAAATTTTTTTTTTTGAAAGTAATTATTACGAACCCTAAACCGATCTCCATTATTATTTATTTTAGCTAAGTAATTTTCTCAAACATTAAATAACTCATCTCGCCTCTAGTTATTTAATTGTTATTATTATTTTTTATTTTTTTGAGTTTACTAAGGTCGTCTTAAATTTTTCTAAACCCCCATTTGAGTTTTATTAATTTTCCCCTATGTTTATTTATTTACCCACACACACCACATAGGTTAATTTACATTCCCATTAAAATATCATGACTTAAAGAAAGGTAGGATTGAAGGAGGACCCTAGGATCAATTCTGATCTTGACCATTGATTTTGAATCTGCCCTAAAAGTGCCCTAAATTTCTCTATGTTATTTTCTTTTCTTTTCCATTCCTTTTCTCTTCCATTCCTTTTCTCATTTGTTTGGTTTTGTCATTTGCAGGTGGAGGAGGAGCTATGGAGTTTGATTAAATCCGTATTGTATTTGTTTGAGAGATTCATACAATAAAAAAATGTTTCTTTTTTTACATATATTGTTTTTATGTAAGGGAGGTTGCAGATTTGGAGAGGAAGGGAGGGTCACGTGGTGGAGGGACAGGGTCGATTGGAAGCCACGTGGAGGTGGTGTTGGGGCTGCGTGGGAGACAATGGCGGTGAGGGCTACGTGGAGGTGTGGCAGAGGTGGGGGTCATGACAATGGTGGGGAAGGACGGGGCAACAGCGGTGAGGGGGTAGCATGGAAGGGGGACAACAGACGTGTAGCAGGGCGGTGGTGGCGGGATAGTGGGTAGGCATGGGGGAGTGGGGAGGGGTTCGGCCCTCCTCTCGAAACTCATTTTTTTAATAATTTAAAACATTTATAAATATAAATGATTATATATATATATATATATATATATATATATATATAATAAATAAAAATAAAATTTATATTAGTCATATTTTATTTAACTATGAATTGCAAATTTATATATTGAAATATATATTATGAAACATTAATTATATATATATATATATATAATTTTTATTTTTATATATTTATACTATTTACTGAGTATTAAACCATTTACTTCAAGTTGTGAGAATTAAAAATCTGGTTTGAAAACTATATGAAATTGTATGAACAATAAAATTTGGTTTGAATTAAGTATGCAACTATATGAGTAGTAAAATCTGGTTTGAATTAAGTTTACAACTTAGCAAAGGAGAGGAAATGTTCAAATGTGATCTAACTAATGTATCCATCTTAATTTGACATTAAGGAAAGAGAGAAAACTAGTTGTATACTATTCACTAATATTTCAAAAAAAAACTAAGAGTACATGCATGCCAATAATGGTGTTTTATTTCCAACTCAAAAATGTTAAAATATTTGACAAGAAGGAGATCAATAACAAGAATAACAAGATAGATTCAATAAATCAACTTTCATTCAAAAGATAAGAGTTACAACAAGTTCTTATTTAAATGAATCATTTTGTTACCAAATTTCATTTACAAGAGACTTAAACTCAATATACAATATTTTTCACAAAATACATAACTACTCAAGAAATAAGTTACAAGCCTCTTGCAAGATTTGAGGGAGATTGCTAAATCAATAATGACTCAAGTTTACAAGAATACAAATTACAAAATAAGGATTTTACAAGAAGTACAAGTTTCCACAAAGCCATATCCTTAGAGTTACAAGGAGAGTAATGTCTTTAAAGAGAGGAAGAAGACAAAGGAAACCAAGATGATAAGCAACTCCAACTATCTTCCACTTGAGCTCCAACTTCAAAAGCTTCCATGAATCCAACACAAGGAGAAAAAGAGCTTGTTTAACCACCCAACCTTTAGGCATCATCACATGCCTTTCTAAGGTTGGAAGGCATGCTAGCCTCCCCCAAGCCCATGGGAAAGAGGACTACTATCCACAACTTTGCACAAGAGTGAGGGTGAACAACCAAAATTACATTCACATAAAAAAAAAGACAAATATTAAAACAAGACTCCAATTTTGCAAAGATGAAAAAGAGGAGAAACCATGTTCTACCTCTAAAATGGGGAAGAGAAGAAAGGATTTCTCCAAAAGTGCACAAAACCAAGATCTCTACACCCTCCTTATTCCTCCAAAATCATTCCAACCCTCCTTATTTCTCCACCCTTTCACCAAATCCTTCTTGGAAGGATTTTCAAACCCCAAAGGGATTTCCTCACCAAGAATGGGGAAGGAGGTTCAAGCCATATGAACCACCTTCCCCACCTCAAACCATTTGAGGGGAGTAACTAAAATCCTACAAGGCTTGCCCATCAAGCCATGAGGATTGAGAGGGAAAAATCCTCTCTCTTCCCCCACAAACTCCAAAACTCCATCATGCCATATGATGGATGGAGAAAAATCAAGTAAACAACAAATAAAATCCACATGCAACAACAAACATTTCCAAGTAAACAAAACTAATATCTAGCATGATATAAAACACACAAATAAGCTCAAGAATCCTACCTCCAAAAATCTCTCCAACTTCAATCTTTTCCACTTCTTGACCCAAGCAAACTCTAGCTCCAAAATCCACAAGCCTCCAAGCAAAAGCTCAAAAAAAAAGTTCTCTTCTTTCCCCATGAGGGAGAATTTGAAGAGGAGCAAGAAAAAATCCTCACAAATGAGGGGGTGACATGTGTCACCCCTCTCTTCCCTCAAGGTCAAAGATTCCCAAGATAAAAGAGAGAAAGGTTAAAATAGCTTTTAACCCTCTTCTCCCAAATTACCCAAAATGATAACAAAACAAACTTGTGCAACTTTTAACAAAGCACACTTACCCATCCACCTTACATGGATGTGACCAAAGGAAGACAAAATGGGAGGGAAAAATCCCTCTAAGCCTTGGAAATAAGCCCCCCTACCTATTAGGTAGGGTCTAAGGGCCCATTTTCATGCTAAGGGAACTCCCAAACTAAAAAGGGGTCCCTAAAAATGCCTAAAATAGCCCAATTTCGGGTTTGGCACACTTTGGCACAAGGGTTGAGGAGTGGGGCCCACCCAAGGGTTCACATGTGACCCTAATCCCTTTTTATTAATTACATCATTATAGAAACTCAAAACTTAATGTAAGTGGGGCCATTAATTCCCCCAAAACAAGTTTACAACACAACTAAACACCCTAAGAAAGATTAATAATACAAGACATATTACATTACAAATGAGGGTCACTCATGGTGCCCAAAAAATAAAATTTAATACTAAGGCCTCATACAATAAACACGGCTAGGACTTAGCCCCATGGGTTGCTTGTGCAAAGTTGTGTAGCTGGCTTGAATCCCACGTTCTCCTGTGACCTGTCACCTGCACACTCATTGCACACATTAACCACACCTATCTGATAAAATGTGAATCAACTACTCAATAAGAAATCAATGAATCTAAACTAGCATATCATCTTTTTGGAATCAAAAATGTGACAACATGCACAATTATACACAATTCACCATAAGTTAGACATAATGATAAAGTGACATATTTCCATAGAATCCAAACATGCAACTACACTAAACATTTAACGTATCTCAATTAGGTCTAAACAACATAGTCATAAGCTAATGTCCACAACATCAAATGAAAACTAACAACATGTTACTAAAGTCAAATTGGTGCTATGCACCCAAATATGCATCCATGTCTAAGAAGGTCAAAAATCATAACATACTGTCCAACATATATCAAATCCTGTCCAAACATGTCTATGAGTAGAAAGAACAAAAATAACTCGAGGCTATAAAAATGTGGGCTCTACAATGATAAAGTAAAGAAGATAACCTAATAAGGAAACAATTACAAACACACATCCTAAAAAAATTGTTGAATAGAGTTGCACAATGTTTGGTTATCAAAATTTAGTTCCCAAATGTTTGAGTTAACAAAAATGGTTAAAAATGGCACTCTAAGAAAGGATACATGCAAGGGAAAAATACGGAGGACACAAGGGTCCTATGAAAAAGCAATCCTACACTATGAAACAATACCAATCAACTTGTTGTGTAAGGGATTATAGACATAGTAAGAAAACCACCTTTGTTAATGGAGGTACATCCAGATGATCTATGAATTGTGTGTGAGAAAACGTGAGGACCAAAGAAATATGTATTGTAGGAAAAATTTCGATGTTTGAGGATGATATGTTCGATAAATGTGTTAGTTGCTTAAATTTTTTTACCAATTTTTGTTGGGATTTTGGAATTTTTCTACTTTTTTGGATTGTTTGAATTTTACTATTTTCTTGGATTTTTTATTATTTTACCAATGTTTTTATTTTTAATAGTTTTTGTGATTTTTTTTCTTTTTTTGAAATTTTTTCCAATGTTTTTTAATTTTGAAGGTTTTCCAAAGATGTGTATAAGAAAACAAAGAAACATGGAAGCCCCTAGTGAGAGATGGTCAGGTATAATGGAAGACGCCATGCGTATGTGTAAGAAATTGAATATGCCCCCAATGTTAGATGGGAATGTACAAAAGGAAAAGTCTCCACATATAGATAAGAGAAATATGATTTGGATCAAAGAAAAGAAAGAGATAGGTTCAACATGATGCTGAATTCAAGCCAATGAATATTTAGTAAGGAGCGAGCATTCCTCGTTACAAATCCGCGAAGAAACACAAGATAGAAAACAAGTAGAAGATTGTTTTATTGAAACATGGGACAAATAATCCTTTAAACATGGTAAAAGGAAATCTCATACATATGGATGTTCTAAAAAGTATAAGAACAACTAATTCTATGGAATGATATGGAAAATGTAGCAAGAAGACTCACAATGAAAAAGTGATTAGCTAAAGGCACAAAATGTGAGACAAAATATTGATTAAAGAAATAGTCTAAACAAGGTCTAGAATACACTGTGTAATATACTAATCATGTTTTTTCATCGAGATATAGTGTGTGCATGTATAATTTAATTACCTCTTGTAGGGAAGATTAAATATAAAATAATTGAAGACAAAATAGCCAATGTGTAGGAATGATTTCTATTGATAAGGTGATTTCTCAATGGGGGTTGAAGGAGATCGGTACATTACTCCACTTTCAACCAGGAGGCCATAGCCTAGATAGACATGTATTTTATTCTAGTCAAAAATTTCTCTACTGCCATCTAGGCATCCATAACCCCGATAGAGATACTAGAAATACCACTAAAGAATGTTTTATATATTGATTTTATTTTGATGTTGGATATTTTTTCTTTCTAAAAATTATTTGAGCTCTCTTGATTTTTTTGATGAGGGTTAAGAACAACTGATGACTTGATGGAAGGATTTGGAAGTGATTACAATGACAACATTGGCTAATGTCAATAAAAAAATCCAAAAGTTCTTCACGACAAGTTTATTAGATGTATGTAGTGAGAGTTTCTCTAAGAAGCCGGTCGTTATTTAATCTACAATGGTTATGAATACCAAGGTCAAATAAACACTATAGAGATAAATGTCACATAATGAGCATGAATAGAGTAACAAAAATATCACCGTTATGATGAAAATGGTGAAAGAGTAGTAGAGGAATATGAAGAAAGGAAGGAAATAACATACATGTCTATACGCAATACCCGATTAGAATGTTTTTATCTTTGTACCTTTGATTTTTTTGTAATTTTGTAATGTTTTCTCATCTTTTTAGTTGAATATTTTTTATTTTTAGGTTTTAAATATTTTTGGAAATTGGGACCAACAAAGTCACTCTACGTGAAAGGATCCACAACAATGTTTGTGATTTATTTGATAAGGGATAATAGGGATTTTTTCTTATCAAGAGTGATATCATGTCTAATATTGATGATTGTCATGAGATCATATTCAATAAATGACTATGATTTACCTTTAAACATGGATTTGGTATGCAAGAAATTGATTTACGTATCCATAAGGTTTATGTACTTGTCAATTTTTACCCTCTTGGACCAAAAATTGGACAATGCTCAACAAACCATTTTGTTTTTTAGTCATTGTGGGCATAAAAAATGATCAAACTGATAAGTCATGTTTTAAGGGGTCATTTTGTGTTTTTTCTACCTTCTGGTCAGCTAAAATAACCCTAGAAGGTAAAACATGAGGACAAGGTCAATTCTTGAGAAGCCAAGATACATCGAGCTAATTTCAAACTCGAGATGATAGGTGTGTAGAGGTTGGTTTGGTTCCAAGGAGCTCGGTCGTGAATGGATCAGTCAAGCTCACTTGGGATGGCTCGGGTCATTTTTTTTAGCTCCGTGTCAATACATAAATGGGAAACACACAAGTTATCTTGGTTTTGAGAGCTCGGGTGAGCTAATTTATAGTTCATACAAAGAGGTAGGTCGCTCGAATTCCTAAACAAAGACCGAGTTGTAAGTTGGTAATGAGGCATGGTAGTTTTTTGAGGTTTGAGCTCGTAGATGAGGTGTTAATAAATCCTGACATTTGAGCTTGTGGTTACTAATTTGAGCTCAAATACTGTCAAGAAATGGAGCTTGGAAGTAGAGTTTTGGGTGGAAAGGATAACATGGCCACCCAAATGAGCTTGTTTGGGAGAACGAGCAGATGGTTTATAAGGATGGTCGCTAGTCACCCAGCCAAGCTATGCCTGATGCTCACTGTGGTTAAACTCATTTGTATTAGAATGGGTACAGGGTGAGCCATGAATGAGCATGATGACTCGCAAGGAAGTAGAAAGGATCGACACAAGTTAGGAAGGACTCAGATCAAGCTTTATGAATGAGTCAGGATCATCGAGAAATGACATAATATGAGAAGTGATGAGTTGATTGCATTTCACACATGAAAAATAGAACTAGAAGCTCAATCAAGGCTAGGCACACATAGGAATGGAAGAAAACGAGCTTATGAGAGAATACAGGTCGGTAAAGGAAAAGTTACGAGTTTTGATTGGATTCACCCTAGAATTCTGCCACAGCTAAGGATGGAAAACATCGGTGGTATGCAAAGTTTGGTGTATGCAAACCTTGTTCAATAATGGTGAGTGTTTCGGTTGAGCAACCCAACCCAGTAGGAGCTTATCATGGTCCAAAATTGTGGTAGAAAAACGGAAGCTCGAGCTTAGGCTCAAACCATGTGGATAAGTGTCATAGATAATCCAAGGGTGATCTCGTGTGAAATAGTTCATTGAGAGTCAATAGATCTTGAGGTAATTCTGTGTAGAGTATTGAAAGCTTGGTCATCGACTCCCAATGCCAAGCTCTGCGAGAGTGAGATTGATTTGAAGAAGAGAGCGATCAAATTTAGGGATCGAGCCATGTTGGATAACTTGATGCATGTTCAGAGAGTGTTCCTGGTCATCAACTCGGTAGAAGTAAAGGTAAATGAATAGTAGCTCGATAGAACATAGGTGAGTGAGTTAGAAAGGATAAAAAGGGATCATGAGCCATTCGATAGGATAAATCAAGATCGGTGTTTGGAGTTATGAACTGAGTTTGTAGTGGAACAACCTAACCCTTGGTAAATGACTCGGTGGCTTGCCAAAAATGTTGAAGAGTTTGGGCCATGCACGAATAATGTAGAGGGATGAAAGCTTCAGTACGCAGCCGGACATATAGGAGAAAGAGAATTTGGATTTAGGGCCGAATCAGTGTGAGGAAAGATTTTCACAACTCAAAATCATAGTGCAGGTTCATAGCTCAACGTGTAGGTGGAAGATAGCCAAGATGGAAATTGGCAAGGAGATTGAGTTAGCTGAGATGTGAAATCAAGCTTGTGTGCAATGAATGGAGAAACTTGTAATTAGAGACAACGTATAACTAGGAGCTTGGAGTAGGAAGTAGAGCGAGTTGAGCTCGAGAATGAGGTAGACCATTACTTGTTTCAAAGATAAGCTCTTAAGAGTTTTGAAACTTAGCAAGGAAAATTCCTGAATCGACAAGTCACAAATGTCCAAAATCGAATTGTTCCAAAGTCTGAAATTGGAAATGAGTTTGGTTTGAGTTTTTCTTCAGAGTTATTCATTTTGGAAACTTAGAGTTTTGGGCTCTAGGAAGTTAGGTGAATTATAAATATCCAAAGCCCAAAATTCTGAAAATCTAAATTTGAGTTTCGGAAGTTCGGGCTTCGGAGATAATGTTTCAGGATTCCGAGTCTATCACCAAGTTATGGGTAGGTGCAATCGTGCACCGAGGTGAGAAGGAGAGTGAGTCAAGTATCGAGTAGTGCAGAGGTAGTAAATAAGTGGAAGATTATTGGTAACACCGAGAAACTAGAGGAGATGACTTGGGTGGAGTCGAGTTTAGTTGATCCATTTAATGAACATGCACAGCCGAGTCAATTGAAGGGACTCGTAGGTAGGTAGAGGTGAGCGAGCTCAACGGGGTAGTAGACTGCAGAGAGCTATATGGTGAGTATGTAGAAAATTATGCATGGCAAGTAGAAAGAATATAGACCAAGGAGAGCTCGTATCATAGAAATCGTATAGAGGATTCGAATGACCCGATTTGAGTCATTTACTATGCAAGGTATGAGAAAGTTTCCATGAAAACTGAGTCATTGGGCTCATGATGAATAATCGGATACCAAGTAACTCAAACCGAGCTTACCATTTATTGTGACTCAATTGAAAAGGTCATGGTAGTGAGGATCTTGTCTATTTAGAGCCTGCGAGAGAACTCTCTCATGGTGGAGGCACTTCAGGCTCATGGAGCTCAACGATCGACTCGATAGAGGACTCATCAGGGGATGTAGTGTAGAGCTCGTTTTGGGGACTTGGTTGCACCGGCCAATGAAGGAGCCTCATTTGAGGAAGAGAGCTCGGTAGTTTTGGTTTAGGATCACCAAAAAAAGGGGTGAGTGAGCTTTTCAAATGGGGATCTCATCTTGATCGTATAGAAGGTGACAGAGCTAGTTGATTAGAAAACTCAACAAACAACTTGGTGTAGTTCTATAAGGAGTTTTTTAGAAGTTTTGAGTTTAGCTGCTTAGTCAGAGGAGGAAGTGTTTTTGTGATGGTGAGTTGAGGTACATCCCTCACCTAAGAAGAGTGCAGGAAAATTATAAGAACATGATAAGATGAATTTTTGAGCCGCAAACCCTGGATATGCATGGCTTTGACAATCACGGTGTTGGAGAGTAACTATCAAAGAGATCACATGTGAGCTCATGGAAGCTTTGGCTCACAAGATTTGTGGGCAGTTGGACTCAATGGTAGGAGCTCATACATAGTCGGCGGTGAGCTTGCGAGACAGAGTCGTGGATTCATATCCGAGGTATGAACAAAAGTCAACACTAAGTTAAGATAGTACAAAGTATCTCAAGATCGGTTGAAAAGCGTGATGCGATGGTAACGATAGGTGAGTAAGATCTCAAAAACTTTGGAATGGTGCTCGAGAGTTCGGGGTGATCATGATAGATGTAGCTTGTCGGATGGAGTTGTATTCGGTTTGAGCTCGATTTGAAGAGTAAGAAGTGTTCCTGTGATGGTATTGGCAAGTACACAACATGGTAGCTCGACATCGTGATGTGAGTCTGGCGAGGATGGTAGAAATAATACATGTGCTCGTAGAAGTTTGGGCTCATTGTGATTGGATGGATTCGGTGAATGACCGAGTCATGCAGGAGAGCTCGGTTGACGCGAAGAATCATGGAGCTTTGATCCAACTCGGTGAACTAACCACTTGAGTTGGGCCTTTTTGGATTATTCCCCTTTCACTATAAATAATTTCAAAAGGGGTCCAATTATTTTTGTTAATTTAATATTTTAAATAATAATATTTATTATTATTATTTAAATATTTTATTTACATATTATTTTAATTAATTGTGAGGACTATGTCAATAGGCATTAATGGCATGATGGAACCTTTTCAGGTGGTTCAACCGAATGTAATAAATGATACATCATGTGCCTTCCATTTAGGGATGCAATTATGACTCCTTCTCTCCTCTCTCTCATTTTTATTCTATAAATGTAAATTGGAAATTTATTCCAAGGGGTTCCAATAAGTTGATTCTAATATGTCACACAAGTTGGTGGATTAGACACTTCCAAGCTTCCCCTTCTTTTTACAATTTGTGAATTTGTAGGCTCTCAAGCCTTTCTCCTCAAATTGTAATGGAAACTTATGCCCTTTTCACCTGATGTAATGTTACACTGTGTAAGTTCTTGAAGTAATGAGAATTGTGTTTTGTGATCAGATATATGTCCTTTCATGATTCTGTTGCTTCTATTTGCCTCTCTCATGTTTTCAGGTGCATAGTGCAAGTTCTGGTTTCCATTGCAATTTATTGGAGTTTTTTTTTTATCAGGTGGTGAAATATTACATGCAGTTGAGTTGTGGTGTTTGTTCACCCTTCTCAAGTTCATCCTTTTCACTGGGAGATTGGTAGTTTGTTGTCTGATCGAGTTTAATAGAGTAACGTTCACCCTAGTTTTTATTTTGTACCCTTTTTAGTTGCGATAGGTGAAGGTGATCAGTGATGCAAGCATCCCTCCCATATTAAACCTTCCATATGTTAAACATCCCTTAATTTGGTTTAGGTTTCATTTCCTTGTAGATCTCTTTCCATAATCCCATGAAATGTTAGCATAGGACTAGTTAGCCTTTTTATCTTGCATTAGAAGTAGTGTTGTGTTTAGTTTAGGAAGAGGAATCGGCCTTCTCTAGAGGTTCACCTCGATCCCAAGTCCCATAGCTTGAGAGGTGACCCCATGTGTCCCAATAAAACTGAATGTTGTGATTCATTTTTAGGCCATTCGGGGGGTGCGGTGATTTGGAGACAATAGTACTTTGTGCCAAAATTTATGGATGTATTAGTGTGAATTCTTGAATCACACTATATTTTTAACTTTATGGTTGTTTGAATAGTTAGGAGCTTTGGAGATCTTTTAATTTTTCATCTTAACTTGATGAATAAAATGTTTGCATTTCATGTAAGATAATATGTAATTTTTTTAATCTGGAGAAGTTGGAGAACAAAGTGTATGTTTAGGATTGATAATAGGAATGATAGGGATGATGGTGGGATTACAACCATTGTTGATATAAGGATGATATGATGGAAAAATAGGATATGGTCCAATAATTTAAGAGGATGGGATATCGGGATGTGAACTAGATATAGAAGATGAATGGGCTACTAGGATTTGGCCATAAGATGGAAGAAAATGGGCTACCAGAATTTGAGCCAAAAATAAAAGATGAAGGGCTACTAGGATATGGCCCAAGTATAGAAGATAATGGGCTACCAGGAGGTGTCCCATAGATGGAAGATAAATGAATTTCATAAGGTCTCCCATAAATATAAGATGGAGGGATCTTGGGACGTTGACCAAGTATAGAAGATAAAGGGATACCTAGAGGTGACCCAAAAATAGAAGATGAATGGTTACTAGGAGGTGACCCACATATAGAATAAGATAAAGGGCTACCTAGATGTGACCTAATGAGAGATTGTGATTGAGGAATGCTGATATGTAAGGAATGATTGGGTAATGATAAAATATGCCAAGGATCAATGACATAACATGGAATTTCTCCATGTGCAAATGGAAGAACATGAGGCATATCAAGTTTGATGATCTTAGGATCTTCCTTTTTTTTCTATTGAATGGAATCAACTTATTCCCCATAATATAAAAATTCATATAGTTCAAAAGATAACCCTTTATCATGAATTTTTCTATAAATGTCATTATGGAGATCCATGAATTATCTAATGGCTTCTTTATTATCAAATAAATCGATCGGTATGCGTCATTATTGGTTGAACATAGTAATATTTATGAAAGTAAGAGGTCCAAAATGAGTTTAAGATTGATTTATAGAAGAAGATGACTCAAGAGATGAAGTAGATTTGGATTTAGATTAGGATTTGAAGGAATTCGGATTTGGATGTCCCATTAGGCGTGCCAAAGGTGTACATGTTGAACTTGTTATGCTAATTCAAATAAAATAATGCCTATTAGTATCAATAAAATTTAAATCTACCATTAACATCATGATAAGAGCTTGAGGGAAATTATTTATCTTACATAAACATGAATTAAATCACCT
Organism: Taxus wallichiana var. yunnanensis; assembly: GCA_018340775.1. Taxonomy (NCBI): domain Eukaryota; kingdom Viridiplantae; phylum Streptophyta; class Pinopsida; order Cupressales; family Taxaceae; genus Taxus; species Taxus wallichiana. The sequence goes on along the minus strand of CM031234.1, from coordinate 411,246,040 downwards.
AATGTAAACCATTAATACTATTTTAATGTATAATTACTTATAAACATGAGCTTCTTTAGATCATGAGTAATCAAATTTGTGTTAATATCAAAAGAGCAGGGAGGACCTGACCAAGAAATGGCTATAAGGCCAAACTTATATCTTCCTTTCTTCTCAACAATGAGATAATGGATGAAAGGATGAAGGAGCTATTTCCAAACATGGATAATGCTTTTATCGTATGCCTATAGTTTACAATATTCAAAGTGTAGTGTAGGTGTGAAAGAAGGTAGGAGATTCCTTTATATAGCTTTATAATTTAGGAGAAACTTGAATCCCGATGAATTTGGGAAAAAGTATATTTAGACTTGTTAAGCTTGATTAAAGGAATTAACAAGTGATTACCAATTCATGGGAGTTGGAGATGATTTAATTAATCAACTAGGATTAATTAATAGGATAGAAAAATATTTCTAATCTATTTGGAGGTAATTTAGGAATATTTAATATGATTTGAAGCATTTGAAGAGGGAATTATTCAATAAAATGGTTTATTGATTAAATATAATATAAAATTGGATTCATTAACTAATATAAGTTAATTATTCAAATGCAAGAGGATTATAACTAATGAAGTGTCATTAATTAACATCGAGAATGGAATAAGGCTTATTTATTAACAAATTGTTGTTAATTAACAAAACTTGTGGGAAATGTTAGTTAATTAGAGAAAAATCATTAATTATAATGAAAATGATGATAAAGAGGATAATTATTAAAATTTTAGTAACAAAACTTCATATGAGGATTTTAGGTGTCTACGAGAAAGTACCATCAAATAAAATTATCATGATATAAACCTTATACCACTAAAAATCCATCTTAATCCTATCCATGACATATTATATTTCCTTCCAAATCCAAGTGGAAAGCCTTCAACCAATACTATCTCTACAAACTTCTCCTTAAGCCTTCTAGGAATCAAGAAGTAGCCTTGAGCTCAAATTTCACCATCACCACAAAATATCACTTCCACACTTTTAAAAAAACATGTAAAATTCTTAAACATGATGTATATGCACCGATAAACCTTCAACAAACATAAAAACTTTGAAACATCACCTTAATTAATGAAGCCACTTAACACCCTACTAAATAAACCATCATATAGATTTAACACTTAAAGAATAGGTAATAATTTTTCATACCATATTAAAAAAAAAAAAATTGATATTCAAATGGAAATATCTCTGAACTAGGATCACAACAAGAGTTAAATGGATTCCTAACTTATGTAGCTCCTACGAGTCTCAATTTTACCACAAAATGCTCCAAACTTCACCAAAAACCATTGTTCATAAATAGGGAACACTTTTCACTTTTCAAGAATAAACATGATTTCAAACCTTCATATAAATGTAGATAAAATCCAGGGTGAAAACCAATGTCAATTTATTTCTTATCTTCTTTGGGAAAATTCTCCCTAAAATTCAACTTTTGAGAAACAATCCATTTCAAGTGGGACCCACATAGTGTCACATGCTTTTATACATTTTTCTTTAAATATTGAAGAGTCCTCTACAACCATAAATCATGAATTTTACATAATAAATAAAAATATAATCAACATACCTCTTTTACTCTAAGTCACTCTTAGGTTTACCTAGGATTTTTAAAGTAACTTATGTTGTTAACGACAATTTAAAAATATATGATGATAAAGACACCTCATTATTGTTTTTAAACCTTCATAAATTATTTAAGAAGTTATTTTGAAAGTATTAGGTCCCCATAAAACGCATATAATTCATAAAGAGCATCCGAAGGTCCACATTTGCTTCAAAAACACATTGTAACTTATTAGGTTTTACCAAAAGCGATGTATCTTGCAATTCCTTTTTCAGAATTTGTTGAAATGTTTCATGAAACATAATGAAAAAATATTCTCACTTTTCATACTCACTATCTATCACAAATAGCTCTGAAACTCTCCAATCAATCTCATTTATTGATGCTTACATGCTTTTTATCACTATTTACTTCTCAAGGACCTCATACATGAACTTAATCACTAAATGATGAAATGGAAATCACCATACGGTTCATGTATACTGTGACCATGATTCTATAATTATCCAAAAAGACTTATCAACACAAAATCTCATATCTTCGTCTCATTTTGCATGTTTTAGGGAAATAAATAGGCTTGGAAAGACTCGACTCAACCATAAAAAGTCAAAAACTAACCTTTCTAACCTTATGAAAACACTTATACACCCAAGAAACATGATAAAAACCATGTTTAACCTCATGAAAACACTCAACCTATTAAAGAGAGTTCATACAATGAATTATCTAATGAGACCGTAAACCAAGAAAACTTAAATCTCATAAGACTCAGTCAAGTACTAGTCAAATTTCATTCGACACCTAAATTACACCCCATGGAGACACATACCACACCATGACACCATTTTCAATCAATGTAATTGATATCAATGAAAAAAACCACATAATTTCCAACACTTATGAAGTCGGTGTTTTACGAAAGAATTCTTACGTGATGTGTATTATTCATGAATGCCTTTTGAATTGAGTAATATATTCAAACCTTTTAGTTGGTTTTCTTACGATTGATTTTTTCCTACTTTACATCTAGTTTCTATGTGTTATATCCTTTATTTCATGCACTTTTGAATGATTGATACAAATATAATATGGTCATAATTACATATGTATGTTGAATGGTTGCTTTGGATGATGTTGTAATCTATGAAAAATGAAATAAAAGTTTTGTAAGACTAATTCACCCCTCTTAGTCTTTATGCTTCTAACAAAACTATACATTTATTTCTTGAGTGGGTTCTTTAAGGGAATTTAAGAGAATCATATATGACTATTCACATGGTTATTATAGGTTATAGATATTACACAAAGAGAGTATCCTTATGTGGTTGTATATTTAGTTATATTTTACATTCATTATCCTTGTCCTTTTATGTATTAAACACATTTAACTCACTACAAATTTATTGCATTTTACTATTTGTAACTTTTTCATCCATTTGATTGATCCATGAAACCTGTTTTTAACTTTACATGACATTTGGATATCCATGGCTGATACCATTGCCCACGGGTGATATTGTTAGTGTTAAGTTTTTCCTATACGACACCATCATCTATGGGATATGTAATTGTGTGTGTGTGTGTGTGTGTGTGTGTGTGTGTGTGTGTGTGTGTGTGTGTATATATATATATATATATATATATATATATATATATATATATATATAGATAGATAGATATGGTCACCACACCCTAACATTATGAAGGAAGAATGGAAGTAATAATCATAGGAACTAGCTATTCACTATGCTCCCTTGCACCAACTTTACATTTTCTCACTGCTCCATTTGTTCATCTTGCACTTGAATTAGATTATATTTGATGATCTTCTCGATTTTATTTCTTTCACTATTAGGTCATGTATAGTGAGTCTAGGATAGGAACTATTTTCTCTTTACCCACCCAATAATGATTCTCTCTCGATGTGCATCTTCTCTAGAGATATAGATGCATCAATGATCACCGAACATGTACATTCCATTTTTCTTCCCCATTTCTTTATTTTATCTTCTTTTTAATTGACATCGGTGTTAGCTAGCATATTTCTCTTAAATGATCATCTTATTATGTTTCCTTTTATCTATATAAATTATATTGTAGCATTATAGATTGTGCATGCTTGAATTATTCCCCACCAATATATATTTCCCATATATTCATATCCTCGAAGGTACTCTCCTTTATCTTGACTATGGGCCTTAAAAACCCTAGGTTGACCTACAGTAAGGATTACAACCCTCTAGATATGTGACCTTAGTACCTATCATAGCCCCTTTAAATCAATCTATTTTGTGCCACTTCATGTGTGTATCCTATTCGTTTCCACAATACCATTTTAGAATGGAATATTTATGAGTGTAATCCATTGATACACATTATTTTTACAAGCATAAGGACTAAGAGGGGGTGACTAAGCCTTCTATAACTTTACCTTTATTTTTGTATCTTACAATATCATTCAAATTATCCATTCAACTTAAACATTCAATTTTAAATTATTAGGAGGGTATTAAACATCCATACGTACATAAAAAAAAAAAAAAAAAAAAACAAGTACACAAGATAAAATGTGATAAACCATAAAGGGAATAAAATCCATTGAAATCTCTATGAATATTACTCATAAAAATGACTGGCAATAATATTACACATCAAGAAATATTTATTTAGTGAAGAACCCACTTCACAAGGAGAATCCAACCCTCTTTAGTATACCACCCACTATACAAGGAGGATACTACCCTATAAGGTGATCAAGTACTCACTAAAACACTTGAAATTGAAGATCACTTAGGAAATTTGTCTTTTACCACTAATTGTGATAAAATATTCACTTACATGCACATTAAGCCCTCTACAAAATAAGCTCTTCTCCAACTAGCTCAAAAATGATCCTCCTTTGGGTGATTAGGTCTATTGACCTTGCATACCTATTTATCAAATATTCTCAATCCTTCATTTCTCTTTTTAACTCTTTCCTTGACCCATATATACTCTTAATTCACCTCCTATAGCTTTCTCATGTCCTCATCCTCTCAACTAATGAAATTAAGGACACACAATGGACTTTTATTCTTGACACGCCTCATAAGTGTCCATAGGTAAGATAATACCATTAAATTCGTAATCAAAAACATAAAATACAACTAAAACCACATATAAATCACACCAAGATACCCAAGTGGGTCGGGGAAGATGCTAATCAACTTAAACTAGAACAAGGCTTCTCAAACAAGCTCAAAACAAGGTGTTCATCTCCAACAAAGAATCATGATATTCAAGGTAACACTACATATTTTTAAAGGCTCCAAAAGCTTAAAAAAAAAAAAGGACAACCTATCAACATAACCAAATAGATCAGGAACATATTAAACCTTCAAATTCTCCATGACACGCACCAATACGCAAGCATGCAAAAATAGGTCCTTAAATACCTAGAAATCCATCATGAAGAGTAACCTAATTCAAAAATAAAATCTCATCATCAAGGATTGAAAAAATTTAATTTGAAAGGTATATAAGTCTAATTTTTTAAACAACTAATTTCATCCATCATCTCATAACACAAGGCTCTAACCTACTCAATATCTAAAACAAGTAAAAACTACTAATAAGACTCAAGAACCAGTCTTGAGATAAACATTCACAAACATATCCAATTATACATAATAGTATAACCATCACCTAGAACACAACAAGAACCATTATACCAACATGCTCAAGTGCTCAAAATAATATGTGATTTGGAGAAAATGTATCTAACACACCTATTTTAGTCACCACTCTTGACAAGCCTAAGAGGGTTGACCAAGTCATTATGGATTAACCCAAAAACCATCACTTTGAATAATATAAAGGATTCAAAAACACCACGTCAGATGTATAAAACATATTAAAGAGAAAATAACCATCCTCTATGGTGCAAATCAACTAAGATCACCGAAAAACCTCCATAGCTAGTTTTATCCCTTTTAGGCCAAACACGGTAGGGAAAACTTGGAGACATATAACCCAAATTTTCTCAACTATACCTATCTAAAAATTTACATGGATATTTATAACATCTTCTAAGTAAACTTAACTAATTCAATTTTCATCATGAAGCTCCTATCTCATCCATGAAACTACAAATATCTACAAAATAAGGTCTTTTCTCCTACTTTCTTAAATAGCCGGAACATGAAACCACCTTAATAAAAATCCATGAAGAGTTCTTTATAGCCATGAGACATATATTTTCATTTTCACATCATTTTTAGAACATACCAACAAAATATCCCATATCGATCTGCTCGTGGGTTTAACTTGGGTTTAAGGCCAAAATGCCTTCTAAAAAGTGGTTCATAAATATCGACATTCATTTGACCTCGTTATTATTGATTTAAATTATCAAATCCATGTATTTACATCCTTAGAAGGAACATGATACCATGAAAAGTGTGCATGAGTGGGTGTGAAAATAAAATTTCCCATTAATCTAGAATGTGCCTTCTTAAGAACTTGGTTTTCAAAGAAAAAAATTTTATTGTTTGGTCTTTGCTTCTTTGACCTGAGATTTTACCTAAGTCTCTGTGATAACATTATCCAATTTTCCCAACTGTCATCCATGCTCAAATACATCTACAAATCTCAAGCCACAATGACTTACCCGTGAAAACCTTCCTTGTTCTTAATAAAATTGCTTCAATCGACCTTAAAGAAATATCAAACCTTTGAATATAGAACTGAGATGCCTTCCAAAATTCATATGAAGTGTCTCAATTCTCTTACCATGCTTAAAAAATACTTCCATGTTTGATGTATCATGCGACTCACTCATATTACTTGATTAGGTCTAAGCGTATGCCTAGAATGATAACTTTAACACATGACATCACATGAAATGACCTTATTGATCACTTGCAGACAATTATAAACCTTTGAAACATCTCTCTTACCATGGTGGACCTCATAAAAACATTTTTAACTCATACCATGACCATACAATCTTGCATCGTGCTCAAGAACATGCTAAGGCACCATAACAACTTCACCAAAATAAGACAGACCAATACAGATGCATGTTTGAGTATAAATGCCACCTCATGGAGACTCATCGACAACTACACTCCCTTTTCCACAAATGAAATTTGACATGAATGAAAACACCAAAAACATAATGGCAAAAAATCTCCCACTTTTTCATCATTGACAACCACATTCGAAACAATAATAGAAACCATTAATGTAAACACTTACAATACCATTTTTCATGTTTTTGAGCCTTCTCTCCCCATTTTACATTTATGACAAATGATCATGACAACTTAACATGAAAAAAATTATAATACACAATGAAAACAATTATTAGAATCAAACTTACTTACTTTTAAGCTCCCCTTGAATTGTACTTTATTTCTTGACTTCCATTGAAATTGATGAGATCCATGGACTTGATATTAGTATTCATATAGCTCACCCGAGAGTATACATAACAACTTGGCTTCTAAACACATTCTTATATGCTTGTACTACTAATAATCATGTCACGAGAAAACAAGATCTTCCCTGTAATCACAAAAATGACACTTTTAGAACCATGTGCCCTAAAGCATTCCTTCACACCAATTTAGCCAACTTTCTTATTGCAATAGAAGCATACAAAACATGTGAAACATTATATAAATGTTCCCCTTGGAATCATATCATCATACTCTCATTTTCAAATAAACTATAATGTCTCATACATGTATCTAAAGCCATAGAGAATTGTTAAAAGCAACACGACAGATCTGAAATAATTTTTCATTATTCTTAGTCTCATTTTTAGTTATTCTAACTTCTACAATATGTCATCTTGCTTTCAAAAATTCTGCAATTAGTCAAAAACTCAACCAAATAGTCATCATAGATACATGAGACACTAGATGAAAAAATATAATCTCTTCTAGACATATGAGGTCTCTATGCACCTATTACACGTCATACTATTATATACCAATAAACTCTAACCTGTCACAATCTTGATATACTATTTCGATGCTTCTCAAGCTTGTTTATTTCTGATTCGCCTACCAAGAATGGTGATCACGAGTTTTGGATACTTATCACAAAACACATTTTCATGCATATGTTCTATGACCTTGTAGTACTTCTTGTTAACATAAAAATTTACTAGGTCTACCATTCAAGTCTACCAATGCCATGTTATCATACACATCAATCTCAATAGTTTTTATTTATAGTTATTATGGTCTAGATACACCTTAAAAACTATATATAACCTCAAAGGAATGAAGAAAAAATACTTATTCATAACTATGATTACCTCAAGATGAATTCAATAACCTTCAAGACACTATTTTTCCTACTATATCAACTATCTATCATAAAACACCAAATCTTCATATTTGAAACTAGGATTGAATCATAAGTATACCTAGAATGGAGTAGATAAAATCAAGAACATGGAATATCCCTCTGGAACTATAGCTTCTCCACTTGGGATAAGAATCCAAAGGCATAAGAAAATCTTTGTACAATCTTCTTCATACTTCATTCTTGACTTCTTCACGGAGTATAGTGCCTTCTAGGTCAATATATTCTTTTACAATAACTATTGTTGTATCTATACTTGTCATATAAGACCAATATAAACATTTTATTTCACATAATGTGTCTTATCATGACCTTTGATATATTAGTAATCTCAAGGACTATCTCAAGTAGAAACACACCTCAGATTACAAAACATTGTACCGATACACAATAGCACATACCACTTTTCTTCCTCAATATTCAAATTCAGGAAAAGGAGAACACCACATCCTTTAACATAGAATAGAACCATCAGCCCTAATTTCATCCTTTTTAACCGTGTACAAGTGATTCCCTACCTCCATTATTAGCATATGCATACCTCAATATGGTCAAACCATGTACTAATCACTCGACATCTTCAAGGATCAACCAAATACTCTATAATTTTGAGTTCTTGTACAAAACACCTTAACCATCTTGACACATCCTCTTAATCTCAAGTAAATTGATAAGACGTTCCAAGCCTTTAACAATATCATTTTAGAATTGTGAACCTTATTCAGTGGAAATCATTTCTTGTTATATTGACTAACATTCCTTTTAATAGATAACCACTCTCATCCTAATCATGATTACGATTTTGAGGACTCAAAAGAAATTATAAACACATAAATTGACAAATATTCATAACTCATAACACATTGTGTGAAGTGTGAGATCATGATGACACCGATACACACCGTGCAAATAAATAAATATAATGGGAGACACCACACATCTTTAAGATGATAACACATGTAATCTTCAAAACATGACATTTAATTTGACAACAGAATACATATTCATGATACAAGCCAACATGTTAGAAACTATCCATACCATTACTCTATTTTCAACACGAAAGTATAACTTGACTTTACTAATCCTTACATTACTATTGACCATACCCATAATTTTAACGCTTCACATGATGATATAAGACATCATATTAAAAGACCTTTGATAAATTTTACTCACAACGAGGACATATATAGCAGGAAGAGACAACTTTCTTACTTGAACCCTCGTGACATAATTTTTCCCATTTGGACTCTTTTATAGTCAAGGAAACAACTTATACCACACGAATACTCAATGAATGATATAGGTCAAAGAAATATAAAATTGTAATTTATATGAATAAAAAAAAACATATGCATACTTTATTTAGCTTCAAAATGATTAAAGACAACATTTTTAACTTCTACATAGTATGATAGACCGAGAAAAGACAACTCTTTGAATTTTATTAGTAGCTACAACTGATAATAAAGATAACAAACACAATCATTCTTCCTTTATATGTTGAATGTATTATGGTAGCCCAGAGAAGACACTCCAAGATGTTTAAGGCTCTTGGAAAAGTATGTAGTCATCAAATGAGACTAAATAATCCACCTCTTCCTTTCTTTTTGAATTTTTGGATGAATTTTAAAACATGATAGCATCTTCATTATCTCCAAACAATTGTAGACTTGTCAAACACTCATGATACTTATTCAATGGAATTTTATCAATTAGGGATAGTAATCATCCTTTTCTTGTCTCAGACTTAGTCTTGACATTCATAATTTCATCCTTCCTAGCCTTTCAAGCAACATCTCACATATTGTTTGAACTTGATCCTTCTTTGAAAAAATTATAGGTTCAGTTTTCATGCTTTGCACCACTTCCTTTGAATCATCCTTCTTATATTGATCTCTACGATCTTCCTTGGGTGTCTTGAATTTATCATGATTTTATTTTGCTTCATTTGTATTGTCTCTTTTGATGATTACTTTCACTATTTCTACGAGTATCATACTTCCGATTTCCCTGGTTGGGATTGGTTCCTTTTTGGAAGACCTCTTGATAAACAATTTTTCTTGAGCGTTTTAACTTTTTTAGATGCATCATACTTATTACTTTGAAAAAATATTGTTGTATGACGTGATTTAAAGAAGTTATAACATACAACATTATTCTTGTTTCTTGACTAATATGAGCTTATATTGTAACTACAATTCATAGCCTTATGTAAAATATCATAACATGAATAATAGTATCCATTGAAGTATATTTCATACCTCCATGAATTTTCATTCCTTGAGAGTCTTGTTTCACACTCCTTTTCGTTGTAGATAAATTCATTACACACATAAGAATATGCATTGAAATATTTCTCTTACCTTGATGCATTAGGTTGTCTGATGGACCTTGATTTCATCTTGTTCTTTATTTGATCTTATTTATTACTTGAACTAACAACCTCCTCACTATAAACAACATCTTATTACTTGTTATATGCCCTATTTAACTCTAATTTTAATGATCTTAATTCATCATCATACCTCATACAACCTTCTTTTTTAGATCTTAGCATTTTAGTCACATAACTAACTTGAGGTACCAATTATTTGATGGGAATACCATGCTCAACCTCCATATAACTGATCTTCTCATTCAATCAATGAATCGGGGACTCTTTTATTTCAGACTTATTCTTTAAGGTCACTAATGAAGTCTCAATATTAGATGATTTACACATTGTGCTTTAAGGATATCCTCCAAGATGTTAAACTTACTTCACAAATACCTTTCTTTGATACCAATTAGTATAGGAATAGAGACCGAGAGGTTATTGAATAAGTGTTACAACACTTTGACTTGATTTTCCATAGCTTATAACATCATTCAAATTATTCATTCAACTGATACATTCAATGTGAGCTTATTAGGTATGTATTAATCATCCACAAGTGCATGAAATAAATGAGAAAATAAGTAACAGAACATATAATGTGTGAAAACCTCAAGGGGAATAAAACTCATTGAAACCTTTGCTAATATTTCTCATAAAAAAGTACTTTCAGGAATATTACACACCAAGAAATAATTCTTTAGTGAAGTACCCACTTGATAAGGATAATCCACCCCTATTTAGCATAAAACCAACTATATGAGGATGTTGATAACCTATAAGGTGATGGGAACCCACTCAACCACTTAAAATTGAAGATAATTTCGGTATTGTTAATTCCAAAATGATTGTTATCAAATATTAAGCTCTGTGCACTTCCAACCCTCTAAAAACAAGATCTTCTCCAACTCACTCAAATATGCTCCTCTTTTGGATAATTATGTCTAATGAACTTGCATACCTATTTATAAAATATTTTTAAAACTTCATGACTCTTCTCAAATATTCCCTTGATCCTCTATACTCTTCCTTCACCTCCTAAATCTCGCTCATTTCCTCATCCTCTCAACTAAATCAAATGAACACACACAATAGGCTATTATAATTGACACACCTCATAAGTGATCATATCTTTATTAATAATATTAAGGTTTTCCATGACAAACATAAAAAATAAAAACCTCATATAAATCACACCAAGAGACTCATTTATGTCGGAAAGATCGCAAACAACTCAAACTAGCGAGAAGGTTTCTCAAACAAGATAAAAATAAGGTAATCATCTCAAATGAATGAATCCTGATATTCAAGGGAATACTCCATATTTTTAATAATATAAAACATTCACACAAACTAAAGAGAAACTCTAATAATTACTTACTAGCTCGGGAAAATTTACAAACTTCAACATTTCCATGAAATAAACCAAGAACAAAGAACACAAAAATAGGTCTTCAAGTACCCAACAATTAGTCTTGAAGAGTGAACTTATTCACATAGAAAATCTCATCATCAAGGATAATGTGGCATACCACTAAAAATTTATCTTCATCCAATTTATGTAAGAATTAATTGCATCCATCAAATCATAACACAAGGTCTCAAACCATCTCGGTCTCTTAAATAGGTAAAATATGCTAATACATACTCAAGAACCAATATTGAGAGAAACATGCTAAAATATCTCTAAATAAACTTATAAGAATAAAAAAACATGGAAAACATAAATTACGCTTCTAACAACATCCTCAAGAACACATAAGCATATTTCATTTGTAGAAAATTGATCTAAGACACTGTTTTAGTCACCTATCTTAACAAGCGTAGGAGGGCTGATTAGGCTATTGAGTATTGACCCAAAACCATCACTCCAAATCATAAAAAGGATTCAAGAACATAAGGTCATATATATGCATGATATCCAAGACCAAATACAATTATCCATCATAAAAATCAACTCATCTCACCTCAAACCTCCATAGCTAGTTTTAGCTCTTCTAGTCCAAAAGAGCTAGGGGAAAATTAGAGACTTGTAACTCAAACTTAACAAATTATACATGTGTATTTTAATTTCCATGGAAATCTATATAATCTCCCATGTAATCTTTAACAATTAAATTTTCATCATGAAGCTTCGATCTCGGCCCTGAAAATGTAAATCTTCATAAAAGAAGGGTTTTTCTGTTACTTTCCTAAATAGTTGGAACATGAAATCAAAACCATAAGCCTTGAAGAGTACTATACAACCCTAAATCATCAAATTTACCTTTATACCTAATTTTCAAACCATAGAATTTAAATCTCCCATATTTCTCTACTATGAGTCATTAAATAGCATTTAAGATTCGTCTACCTTTTAAGATTCATTCATAAATTATGACGTTCATTTGACCTCATATTATTGCTTTGGATTATAAAATCCATGTAATAACATTAAAATAAATCATAGGATAGCATGTAAATTTTTCATGAGTGGGTGAGAAACATAATTTTCCCATCGAGATGGAATCTACCTTCTTAAGAGCTCAAATTTAGCAAAAATCTAATTTCTTACATTGTCTTCACTTAATTGACCTAGAATTTTACCTTAATCACCATGAAATCCTTCTATAATTATCCCTTCTATCATAAATTCTCAAATCCATATGTAAATCTCAAACCAATAGGACTCACCCATGTAAACATTCCTTACTCAAGATACTTTCTTGAATGGACCTTGGAGCAACATCAAACCTCGAATATGGACCTGATATATCTTGCACAATTCATATGAGGTATCACAACACTCATACCATGCTTAAAAATACTATTATATTTCATATCTCATGTCACTCACTCACATTGCTTGATGAGGTCTAGGAATAGGTCCGAATGACCACTTTAATACATGACATCACATGAAATGACCATGTTGACAACTTGCAAACACTTAAAGACATTTAAAAATCACTCTATTCATGATGGACCTCATACAAAAATTCAAAACTCGTACCATGACCATGCATTCTTGAACCATGCCAAGACACCATATCAACTTCAACAAAACAAGACATTACCAATCAACCTTTATGTTAGATAATGAATGACACCTCATGGAGATTCCTACAACACTTAGAATCCCTTTTCCATAAATGAAATTATAAATTAAAGAAAACAACATAGTCACAATGGCCAACATGTTTGGTGCACCATACACACATTATTTCACCAAATGGACATAGCAGTCACATTGAAGAAAGAAATTGAAACCAACATCCCAGATTTTTATGAAGGTATTGTGATTATTTTTAAATTTCATTCCATAATAATTTTTGACTATACATATCATTTCTTTGCACAAAATTTATTGGCTAGGTTTTCAACAACATAATCTACCCGAGTAATTCCTGAAACTACTATCCCAAAAAAAATCAAGTAGAGTCGACAAGAAAGAACTTGTTGAAGATCGTAAGAAGAACCTAGGAGGAAAACCAAAGGACATGGAACACTAAGATGAAATCATATTCATTACCCAATATGATCACCACCAAGAGATCAAAAAATTACCATATAAGCTTTTAGAGTAAATAAGAAAGAAAACTAATATCCCTAGAGTTTCAAACATCATAACTCATCAAGCTGTTACAAATGTTTGATTTTTGAGAAATGGAAATCGATACGCAAAGCTCATGGAGATTGAAGAATTGAGGCAAAATTAAATGTAAGGAATGGCTCTGAATCAGTCTTAGATCAAGAATGTTTTTGACAAGAAATGAGTGGCTATGAATTTTCATGAAGGAGACCTTGTGATAAAATGGGATTAAGCTAGAGCTAAAACAAATAAACATTAATTTTTTTACACAATGTAGATTTTCCCTTATGTGAAATCCCACTCCAAAAAAAATAATTATTTCCAATTGTTAAAATTAGAATTAGAATAACTTATGATCCTAGTTAATGGGATTAATATAAAGAATTTATTTTTAAGAAAATTCACATCTTTTACATACTAATTTAATTTCAATTCACCAAAGTGCTATTGAACAAATGTGTTTGTTATTAGTTATAGTGTGCTTTGTAATAATTCAATTATGAACACTCTGCATACTCCATTTGTAAATGATTGATATTTGTGTGTAGATATTTTTTATGCCCCATTTTTGTAGTTGCATTTTTAGTTTAGAACAATTTTGTATTTTAAATTAGGTATGTAGGGTCAATATTTAGTGGTTAATCATATGGCTTTGAAACCAGTTATATTTAGTTCGTCATGACCCTTGACCACATGATTGAATTTTTGGGTTGTTTACAAGTATTGTCTATATGATACTAGAGAATTCCCTCTTCATGAGAACCTAAAGGTCTGTTTTGAGTTCATATAACTTTAGGGGTGAAAGTTCCAAGAACAAAAACATGATTGAATAAAGTAAGAGTGTTAATAATGGAAATGTTGTAACTCATGAAAGAAATCAAACTATTATTTAATCAATAAATTAAAAAAACATAACACTTTCCTTTAGGTTGGGGAGGTGTGTCCATTTCTACTTCCGCTTTTCTTGTTTAAATGTATCACTTAAAAGAAAACTTAATTTAGAATAATTCCCTTTTTATTCATCAATATTGTTTCAATACAATACATTTTTTTCCCAAAATGTTAATATCCTCTAATCCTAATACATATTATATATAGACATGGTGAAGCAATGTTATTATTCAAGATAATTGGTTATTATTATATTTATGTAAAAATTACATGTAGTAGTTTATTGGATAGATTTAGATAGGAATGTCAATATAACTTACAATCATACAAGAGACATGTCATAGAATGCATGTGACTTGTTTATTAGACTCGTATTTTAATTAAAAGTGAATTTCTTGTAAACACAACTCAACTAATGTTGGAGATCACTGGAATATTAGACAACTCAAGTAATCAAGTTTCTCGTGTAGTGGAAGTTACTATTAAATAGATATTTTCCACTATCAATTTACTCATGTTTAAGTTAGATGGTCCGAATAGATAAAGAAGTAGTTTCAACCTAAAGATTCAAGTTTGAAATGGGATTAATAATAACTAGGTTATCCATATGTTATGCAAATCATATGCTGATTGGGTTAATTTTGTGCTCATTGATTCATGTACTATGCCATGCGAGTGCTTCACTTCGTTGTGTGAGTCTTGTGATAGGTTATGTGATTCCTACGCTAGGCTTATGTGAGTCTTGTTCCATTCATCTTATGTGATTCATGCACTAAGCTTAAAAAAAAAAAAAAAAATTCATCCACACATGATATCTCAAAAAAAGATTATATCAATCAACCTAAGGAATCATATGAAATATGAAAGATAACCAATATTTATGCAGAAAGCTTTTGTTAAGTACACAAAAGTATTATTTACAATATATGTAATACAAGGTGATAATAACAAGAAAAGCATTTGGAATGGGAATTCAAAAGGCTCATCAATCCTATAGAATTATGAATTAGCATGTTCTCCTACTATAAATTTAGTCATTTTTATTTAAGGATGATACAATAATAGTACAATTATACTCATTCGTAAATGTGGTCCATATTTATACTTCTAGGTTATTTTATCCATAAAAATCAATCACTAATTATCTCCATTTTTATAGATTGGATTTGTCTTATCTTTATTACTATTCATATTAGGACTGGAGCCAATATTAGTGGTCGTATAAACTACATACCCACCAAATCCCGTTGTATGTCTAGCATAATTCACATATTTGTTTGGCCATTCTAAATCACCACCAGAGGTTGGAAAGATACATTACCTCCTTTATCGTATAAAGTTTTAGGAGAAATTCCCACCTATGTAGGGCGGAAAATAATTTCATATAAAAATTTAGCAAAATGTATGCTCTAAAATCTGTTACACATGTATAAATATTTCTTTTATACTGGTCTACTAGCTGAAGACAATGTATTTGATCCTGATAACACCGTAATAATATTCTATGGGATAGAGGATCATGTCTCATTAAAAATAATACATTGGTATCCTCTCTTGTATAATCCTCTCTTTTCCCCCAAATTATCTTATGTTATAGTGTGGAGACAAATAAACTTAATCATACCTTTATTACATACAAATTTATTGGGATCTCAACTTGTTTAAGAAATAGAAAATTGTGGACATAAAATTCACAAAATGGATTCCTCCAAGTTGTTTTTATGTTGCATATGTGGCTATAAAATTCCTATTAGTTTCAAATTCTAAGGATTCATTTAAGTGAACCCTTAAAAGTTTTCATGTTTAAAATTTTCCTTAAAAAAGGCATAAAAATTTAAAGGTGAACTCCAAGCAACTATTTTCTCATATAAATGGCATATTAAGTCCAAATTATATTTTAGGGTTTATTTATATTCCTTAA
This sequence comes from Taxus wallichiana var. yunnanensis, assembly GCA_018340775.1. Classification (NCBI taxonomy): domain Eukaryota; kingdom Viridiplantae; phylum Streptophyta; class Pinopsida; order Cupressales; family Taxaceae; genus Taxus; species Taxus wallichiana. Next base: position 411,229,312 of record CM031234.1, on the reverse strand, counting down.
ATATTTTGTTTTTATCCTCCACTTTCCTTAAATCATAAAAAGTGATTCATCCATTTGACCACTCCTTTCGATACCACAATTTGGGAACCACAAAATATGTTTGATATGAAAGGTTTAGAGATTTACAAAATGAAACAATATAATTCTTCTATATATCTCATATGAATACATCATTACAAATATATAGAAATATCCAAATCCTATAAATTAGGAAGTTTCTCTAACAATAATCCTATTTAGATGTGATTGTTCCTCACATAACAATACACATTTCAAAACAAATGAGTTGTTAAAATAACTCCAACAAATATATTATTATTTCTATAACAATAATATAACTAACTAATTATTATATACCTTTCGGTAAATATCCCACTATAATGTAAAGATTATATTTCCTAACATTCCCCCTTAATGTTTACATGGTAATAATACAACTTTTCCACTTCTTCTATAGCCTTCCACCTTTGCGTGCTCATGATCTTGGCAAGCACTTCGAATGAAAGGTAAAAGAAGGAACGCGTCAACTTATTATCAATCATCCTTTATCGGGAACACATCTAACCATGAGGACGGGAACATGCTCAAGAATCATCTCGCTTATCAACAAGTCACTCTAGGGAACACATCTCGGCCTATTAGTGTGGGAACTCAAGAAGGAACATCTCGACCATCCTTCAATGGTTTTTCGGAGCCTAACAAATAGCCTAAGTATGAACAGAACACATTTGATCATTCTACCTCATAAAGACTCATCACGCTACATTTCACCATGTCTTCTTCGTACTTCACTATGGTTTTACATTGGGGAATTTATGTAGGAATAATCACATACACAATTGAAAAAATGGAAATGGAACTCGTTATCCAAATAACTCTCCTAGTTATTTTGGATAACTTGTATCTTTCATTTTGACTCTAATGCTTCACATTTCAGGTTACACACCCACATGATTACTCATTTGGCACCTTACATAGGTTTTAGTCCTTCCATGCGGTCCCGTGCGGCAGCCTTCTTACTTCTCCGATGCGTCTGCTCCCCTTCCATTTTCCCCCTTTAACATCTTCCTCCCAAGTGCTCAATTTCTTCCCTTCTTCCAGTGCATGCTCCTTCTTTTCTATCCCCTTGCACCCTTCTCACGCACCCCTCTTCAGAATTGCCTAATATTTACTAAGTCCATGCTCTTCCTCTTGCGCGCTCATTTACACCTTGTTCTATCACTCGCCCTCTTTCCTTTTCTACCACCTATGTGCCATGTTTCCATGCCTTATGTAGGTAAGCCTCCCTCTTGTTTGTGCACCTATGTGCATTCCTTCAATCGTTCCCCTTTTGGTGCCTCGCGCGACTCTTACACTTCAAAATTGAGCCTAAAGTGAGTCAACTCCAAGCAAAGAAACATCATGACCATGGAAGGTGTCATGTGTCTCAGTAGTGCACCTTCAAAGGTAAATCCAAAAGTGGGTCCCCAAATGAGAGCGGGACCTCCATGTGGTCGAGAATTTGAAAAGCGAGTCACCTGAATCGGGTAAGTATAAAAGGTTATCGGAATCCTCCAAGTGTCTCTTCGGCACACTTTTGGTATGGTGCAAAAAATCCGAGACCACAAAAAAGCATAGGCTCGCCATATGGTCGATTATGAGAGAAAAAAATTGGTGTTGAAAATTATAAGGCCAATAGAAGCCTCCACATGTCCCATTGGCGCAACTTCAAGGGTAAAGTCTAAAGCGGGTCCCCAAATGATAAAATGCCCTCCACGTGTCTAGAGTCTAAAAAGGCATAAATGGCAATTCAAAATTAAAAGCAAAGCAACAGAGCTAGTTGAAGCCTCCATGTGTCTACTTGGAACAAATTCAAAGGTAAAATCCATAAGCATTCCCCAAACGAGCACAGGCTTTCCACATGTCCATGGCCTAAGGAAGTGGCACTGGCCATTGAAAAGTCTAACCATTAGCGGAAGCCTCCACATGTCTCTTCAACATAACTTCAAAGGAAAAATCGGGAGGCAAGTCCCAAACATGCGTTGGCCCTTCACGTGTCTAGATTCAGACATAGTGCTCCACCAAATAGAAGGCACTTAGCCAAAACACAACGAGAATAGAGCAGGCCTATGGAGGATTCCATGTGTCTAATCAGTGTAACTTCAAGAGTGAAAGGAGTGAGCTGAAACCTTAAGAAACATGAGGCTGCCACATGGATCCAAAGATGGATAGACTCTTTTAAGTATCATGATCCTACGTTAAACGTCTGACCGTGACCTTTAGAAAGCCATATATTTCAACTAGAATCTTGGATTTGAGCGGGAAAGTACTCTTTGGAAATCTCTCTACTTCTTCTACTCACCTACCTCCATAATGAAAAAATGTAGTCCGTCATTTTTAGGCTATCAAGTTTCACCTACTACCATAATGAAGTATGAACCTCCTTTCTTTCCTAGCAAGGAACAACACATGGAGGCATGGGCTCTGTCAGGGAACCCATCATTGTTGCAAGTGAATTTCAATGCTTTTTAGGGTGGTTGGAGTAGGTGAATTCAATGCATTGTTGGGGTGGTTGAAGCAGGATTTGAATTTTCCCTCTCTCCTTCTCTCATTCTTCTATATATTATAAAGGAGGGGAATTTTTCAAAAGGTTGGTCATTCTTCTCTCCTACCTCCCTCTCTCTTTCTTCCCTAGGGTTGAATGTGGAGTTTAAGCCTCCTCTCTTGGCTTTGTAATGGAATTTTCTTGCCTCTTGCCCACTGATGGTGTACTGTGTGAACTCATGGAGCAATAAAATATGTTTTGTGATGAATTTTTTCCATCCTTCCTTATTTTATTGTCTCCTCTTTCCTCGCACCATTGCAAGGTATATTATGCATACTTATAATGTCTATTACAGGTTTTGAGATTTGTGTTTAATGGGTTTGAAGTGGTGTTCTATGTGAACTCTATCTTTGGTTTGTGATGCATCTTGTCCATCCTCTCCATTGCTCACCTCTCTCCATTTCAGGAAGTTGGGTTTGTGATCAGCAACCTCCTTCTCTGGTGTATCACGTCTTTAGTATAGGATTTGTTTTAATGCACTCTCTCTCCTGGTCCCTTGGAAGGTTAGATTAGGATTAGATAGTTTTCTGCATTAAATTAGATTGTGACAGGTAGTTTAGGAGAAGGAACCAAGCTTCTTTGGAGGTCCATATCAAGTTTGCAAGTCCCACAACTTGAGAGATGGTCCTATGTTATGAAATCACACTGAGAGTCTTGACCCATCGAGTTGCAAAAATTCGGGGGTGTCGTGATTCCACATCAAAAATTATGTCATTCCCGATGGGACATGAGTTATATTTTCTCATCTTTATAAGGTGTCTCATTATTAGACAAAAATCTTAAGCCACTTTGTGTGACCACATCAACAATTTTGAAATGCCGGTGGGACCATAAGTCTTCATTTTTCTTTTGTAGCAAGGTTGATGTGCACTTGTTGTGAGTTACCCTGGCTTGTAAGATGATATGAAATCATACATCCGGTGACTCCATCTGGTCAACAACCCATTCTTTGAGTTTCAAACTTTCCTTCCATCCATTTTCATCCATCTTATTTCCATATCTTTCATTTCCTTCTAGTCCATGAAGTTTTGCAATCATGATTTCATTCCCAACTTGGAACTCACACTTTCAGCAACAAAAATTTAGTCCACCTCCAATGTATTTCTAAACTCATCCAGAACAACATTATGATCAAATTCTAAACCATTATTATTACCCATATGATCTGTGTCAAAATGATTTTGGCCATGGATATTATCAAGAGCAAGGGTACGCATGCAATGGTGACAGTTATGTGGAGAATGTTGGTCTTTTGGAAAAGATTCAAAGAATGGAGGTTAGCATTTTACAGTCAAGGGCTACAACACATATGAAGGCATTGAGGATTGGTTGCAGGGAACCTTTTCCATTTGAAGGCCCTTTTCCAAGACACTATAGGCCATAGAAGAAGCTTGACTTCATGGTCGAAATGCTGCCCCAACTTGCAGAATGGACCAAGGAAATAGAGGCCTACAAGCTTGGTGCCAAACAACCTTGTAAATGGGTAATTCAACCACCTCATAGATTTTCTTTTCCTCTTCCTTAATCATTATCATCCCAGTGGTGTCATGAGTCTAGCTTCCCATCCATTTCCCCAAGTGTCTCTTTCCTTCTCCATCTTCTAATCTTCCATCTCATCTCATTTTCTCTTCCCTTTTCCCTTCCAAATCCAAGTCCCCTCCACAAGATCCAAAGGAAATACCTTCCCCTCCACCATCAGATAAAAATAATAATGGAGATCTCACCCACCACTCCTACTTTCTCGAGCCCATGTTGGGAAGAAACTCAAGAATCTAGTCAAGGGGAGCAGCAAGAAGAAGAGCCAAGAAAAGAAGAAATGATTAGAAGCTTGGTGAGCTTGGCTCTTAGATTCGGGATTAATAAAATCCCCTTGATGGTCAAGCCCCCAGAGGAGGTTGAGGTCAAGCCACAAGTGGTGGAGGCTTCGGTTATAGCACAAGTGAGGGAAGAAGGAGCTACTCCAAATCCAAAAGAGGAGGAGTGCATTCTGGTTGTGGAGGAGAACCATACAATTTCAGAGGTTTCAAGTATAAAGAAGGCCATAGAAGAACCTTCAGTTCTTCCTCCCACTTCATCCCCTTTAAGCTCTAATGTCAAAGAAGATTTTTAGCTTTCAAACTTCATGTTTGAGGATGAGGGGAACCATGGTGAGCAAGTTGTAGATCAGGAGGACACCATGGAGGAGGTCGAGCACATGCAACAGGATAGCAAGGAGGTAGATTATCTATCTAACTTGGAGGATTTCTTTGATGGTGAGGATCCCATGGAGATCACATCATTTTCTCCTCCATCATCTGCCTTCCAAGCACATGAGTCTACTTCCATGGAGGAGAGCATTCAAGTGCGACAGCCTACATTTCATAACAGCCCCCTGGAACCAAGGTTGGAGGATCCTAATCTTCCATGTTCTTCTTAGAAGGAGGAAGGGAACAACAAAGACACCATCTCTTCCACATCATTCACCTAGGAAGGTCCGCAAGAAGACTCCATTTTTGGAGTTAAATTTCAGAGCAATGGGAAAACTTCACGGATCAGACCATGCCCAATCAAATACTTGGCTTCATTAGAGCCAAAAGAGGAGTTTCCACCAGTCATGCTTACTCCTGAGCATGAGGATGAGTTTCAAAGTACCAAGGATCGATTCAATGCCTCTTCAATCCAAATGCAGAGAAACTAAAAGAGGTATTTGTCTTATTTCTAGTTGATACCTTGATGATTTGGGTGGAGGATCAACCTCTTGTCAATTTTTCACTCATAATAAAAGCCATGTTCAGTGCAAAAATAGATACATGGCTGCCTATTTTGAGAAAGGGAAGATAATTTTCCCTACCAGTTGTAGGATTTGTTTGAGTTCCCTTTATTTTCAGTTGGCATAGAGTAGTTAGGTTTCTTTCAATAGAACAAGTGCTTTCACACACTCTCTGTATCCCACTTGGGGTGTGTATGATTTTAGTTTTGTACATAGCGGTGTTGTGGTGTTTTGTTTCTCCAAGGTTGTATCATTATATAGTTCGATGTGCCTCCAAGGTGAATGTTGTAGAAGTCCATTTCAAGGATAGGTGAATTCCTAGGTTAAGACAATTTTCTACTCTCAGAAATATCATCTTCATAATTTTCTTATGAGAATTGAGAGTACGCATAGCAAGGTGGGCGGGTTCAAGGTCACCAAGTGTAAGCAGTCGGGTTCAAGTTTCAAGAGAAAGATCAGTATGAGGCTATCATTCATGATTCCATATGCAATGGATACATCCAAAGTTGTTAGTCTCTTCATCTAGCAGAAGATGACTCATTTGAGTCACCAAACTGTTATCGACATAACTCTCCTAGTTATTTTGGATAACTTGTATCTTTCGTTCTAACTCTAATGCTTCACATTTCATCTTATGCACCCATTGGATTTCTCATTTGGAACCTTGGTTAGGTTATAGTCCTTCTGTGCTCCCATGCACCTTCTTGATTTTCCCTTCATATATTGCTCCCCCTTCAATTTTCCCTCTTTTGCATCTTCCTCCTGCGTGCTCACTTTCTTCCCTTCTTCCTACGTCTGCAACTTCTTTTCTATCCCCTTGCACCCTTCCTATGCTCCACTCTTCATAATTTCCTTAGATTGACTAAGTCCATGCTCTTCATCCTGCATACTTGTTTACACCCCGGTCTATCACTTGCCTTCTTTCCTTTTCTACTGCATGTGCACCCTATTTCCATGCCTTTTGTAGGTATGCCTCCCTCTTGCACACCCACCTATGTGCACACCTTCATCTATCTCCATTTTGTGTTGCATGCTCGTATCCCGCACTTCAAAATTGAGCACAAACCGAGTCAACTTGAAGCAAAGAAACAACATGACCATGGAAGATGCCACTGTCTCATCAGCGCATCTTCAAATGTAAATCCAAAAGTGGGTCTCAAATATAGAGCAGTCCCTCCACATGGTTAGAGTCGAAAAGGTAGCATCGGGTGAATCAGCTAAGTATAAAAGGCTAGCGAGAATCCTCCATGTGTCTATTCGGCGTGCTTTTGGTATGGTGAAAAAATTGGAGTCCCAAACAAGCACATGCTCGCCACATGCTTAGAGTTCAACAAAGGTAGAATTGGCCATTGAAAAGTCTAAGGCCAATGGAAGCCTTCACATGTCTCATCAACACAACTGTAAGGGTGAAGTCCAAAGTGGGTTCCCAAATGAGAATAGGCCCTCCACGTGTCTAGAGTTCCAAAAAGAAGAATCGGCCGTTGAAAATTTTAAGTAAAGCAGCAGAGCCAACGGAAGCCTCAATATGTCAGCTCGGTGCAACTTCAAAGGTAAAATCCAAAGGTAGTCCCCAAATGAGCACAGGCTCTCCGTGTGTCCATGGCCCAAGAAAGTGGCACCAACCGCTAAAAAAACCAACCCTTAACGGAAGCCTCCTTGTGTCTCTTTGGCACATATTCAAAGGAAAAATCTAGAGGTAGGTCCATAATGTGCATTGGCCCTCCACATGTCTGGAGTCAGACATAGTGCTCCACCAAATAGAAGGGACTTAACAAAAACACAAGAAAACAGAGTAGGCCCGTGGATGATGCCAAGTGTCCAATCGGCACAACTTCAAGAGTGAAAGGAGGGGGTTGAAAATTTAAGATGCGTGAGGATGCCACATGGATCTTGGATAGATAGACTCTTTTAAGTATCATGAGCCAACATTAAACACATGACCCTAAATTTTAGATAGCCATTTATTTCAACTAGAAGCTCAGATTTGAGTGGGAAAAGAATTTTTGGAAAGCTCTCGATGTCTGCTACTCACCTACCACCATAATGAAAAATATAGTCCACCATTTTCGAGGTTGTCAAGTTTCTCACCTACCACCATAATGAAGTATGGGCCTCCTTTCTTTCCCAGCAAGGAACAACACATGGAGGCATGAACTCTATCAAGGAACCCATCATTGTTTCAGGATAATTTTAATGTTATCTTGGGTGGTTAGAGTAGGTGAATTTAATACATGTTTGGGGTGGTTGAAGCAAGATTCTAATTTTCCTTCTCTCATTCTCTTATTCTTCTATATATTGTAAAGGAGGGCATATTTCAAAAGGTTGGTCATTATTCTCTCCTCCATCCCTCTCTCTTTCTTCCCTAGGGTTGAATGCGAAGTTTAAGCCTCCTCTCTTTGCTTCATAATGGAATTTTCTTTCCTCTTTCCAACTGATGGTGTGCTTTTTGAAATCATGGAGAAATAAAATATGTTTTGTGATGCATTTTGTCCATCCTTATTTTATTATCTCTTCTTGCCTCTCACCATTACAGGGTATATTGTGCATACTTCTGATGTCTATTATAGGTTTTAAGAGTTGTGTTTAATGGGTTTGAAGTGGTGTTCTGTGTGAAATCTATCTTTGGTCTGTGATGCATCTTGTCTATCCTCTCCATTTCTCACCTCTCTCCATTTCAGGTAGTTGGATTTGTGATCAAAGCAACCTCTTTCTCTGGTGTATCACCACTTTAGTGTAGGCTTTATTTTCATGCACTCTCTTACCCTGGTCCCTTGGAAGGTTAGATTAGGATTAGATAGTTTTCCTGCATTAGAGTAAAGATGTGGCAAGTAGTTTAGGAGAAGGAACCAACCTTCTCTAGAGGTCCATCTTAAGTTCATAAGTCCCACAGCTTGAGATATGGTCCCATGTTATGCAATCACACTAAGAGTCTCAACCCATCAAGTTCCGGATATCCAGGGCTGCTATGATTCCGCATCAATAGGAACATTGGATCATCTTGATCATCTTCCCCCTCAATGTAAAATTTCTACTTAATGAAAATCGAATCATGGAAAATCGAAGTGTACGAAACTACACCGAAAAGCTTATATTCACACTATATACATGCCACCATGGTTCTATTCAGCTCCATCGTTGGTGACCGATGAAAGGTTGTTATCGACCTCTAGCCTGTGTTTCCTCCATCCTCTAATATTTTGTTGCTTAACTCAACCGGATTTGGATATGAAGTTCAACAATTTCCATATTGTTTATTATATCTTCCCTCCCACAATGTGAAACACTTTATTTTTCCGGACGATAGGTAACATCGATAATGGGTTCGTGAGACAATTTTTTTAAAAAATCTTTGACTCTTGCCCCTGAATTGACTTGAACTGACCATAATTACTCTTTTACTTTGACAATGATAACAAGATATTTTAGACTCAACAATTTTTCACATTGACTATGTGAATTTTTTTACAAAATGTAAAGACTTTACAATGACAAGACTCGATGAATAACAAACTATGACTATATATACTTAAAAATTAAAAATCTAAAAACATGACACTAATAAATAACACTTTGAATTTTTATGATGGAGTTTTGACTACACCACTTTTGGAGAGGCTTTTTTTATACTTTACAACTCTTTTGAACACAACAATGATATCTATAAATGACTCTTTTGACCTAGACAATAATATTTGGTACTAATGTGTTGACACTTGATGACTCTAATTGACTCGAAACAAAAGACAATATTGACGTTATAATGACCAATTTTATAAAATATCCCAAATTCTAATTTTGAGATCTTTAAACATCTAGCTTATAGCATTCAACCAAATGCATGGCATTAAACGAATACTATAAAGATTTAAACAACTATAATAACAAATAAATTTAAATAGAATAGGCACTAATATACCAATGGACAAAGACCATACAATTTATCTAAATAAGACTTGCCTTTATCAACCTGCGTGATCTTCTTGTTTGATGGAAAATAGTTGTTCAAAGTTCAATCTAATCTCCACACGATGGGTGTGATTACTGTTTTTCCTCATAAATAGATGTTTTTCAACATCTAATTTTGACACATCCAACTCATTAGATTATGAGATGGAAGATGGAACATTGGCGTGTGGACTACTAGTTCTCCACATTAGTGCTCCAATGCACACTTATCAAAACAAAACATTGACGCACAACAAGATAAATGCATTCAATAACGGCAACACTCCATGTACAAATCAAAGCTCACTATGTAACTGTATTCAGGTGAACGGATGTACATGAACTCTTTGATCTTTAACTGCTCCAAAATATTTATTTAACAAATATATATATTTTTTTATAGTTGCGAGTTCTAGATAGCCACGTGGAGTAACACGAGGAAGATGAGTTCGAGTCAGCAAATAAATACACTAAATTTTGTTGTAGGTGAACCACTTGTAATAACAACGACTCTACAGACTTTACAATGCAGATTGACGTTTCTAATGGAAAACCCATTGTCATTGAAGCTCAGAATAGATCTATCATATTCGTTTCCAATAGAATGGAAACACCATTTTTAAAAAATAGCTCGCCAAGAGAAATCAGAACATATTTATTAATCAACGTGGCATCAAATACGACTAGAATTTTGTTGATGTTGATTGCTCTTTTGGAGGATAGAGCAAGTAAGTGCGTAATACAATGTTGAGTTTCTACACTCCAATGTAATGCTTGGCAGAGTTGAAGAATCATCCGAGCCTCAATTTAAAACCAAATACTTTGTGGCCGATGTGAGTAGGAATCAAATCTAAATCCAATGGAACTACATTTACAAATGAAAATCTGCCCAAATCTATTTGATTTTAAAAGCTAAACTGTTATAAAATATGCACATTGAACGGGGCTTGAATGCCACTGTTGATCTTGGGAGAAATGATGGAGATTGGATACTTGAATCAGATGCTTTATTGAATGCAAAGATGACTGCAAGGGCGGACTTATCTTTGCATGAAAATTGATGAGTGAAGGCCATGATTAGAAATATCATGTTTTTGCATACTACAAAATCCCACGTATTTGGCCTAATAGGGGCAACCATCACTAGGAATATATCTTCCCTACACAAACAAAATGCTTAGAATGCCATTGCTTTGATACCAAATATGAAAGATCAGAGATTTTTTCACAATTAAATAATAGAATTCTTCTCTATATCTCATACGAATATATCATTACAAATATATAGAAATATGCAACTCCTATAAATTAGGAAGTTGCTCTAACAATAATCCTATTTAGTTGTGATTGTTACTCACGTAACAATACACAACTCAAATCATACGAGTTGTTAAAACAACTCCAACTAATATATTATTGTTTATATAACAATAATATAACTAACTAATTATTATTTACCTTTCGGTAAATATCCCACTATAATGTAAACATTATATTTCCTAATATTTTAGATGTTCTCTTTATGGTTCTTATGATATATTTTTCCTCTTTCTTGGCATATAAAGTTGAAATTTCAGTAGTCAAATTGTCAATTTTGAGTTGAATTTCCTTATCTTACAATTATTGGTGGAGTTTATGACTTAACAAGTCTTTTTCCATTCTCAATTAATAGATTTATTCATCTTTTTGTTGAAGTGCAAGTTACAAATTATTTAGCATTTCCTTCATATGTTGTATCTCGAATTCAATTTTAAAGAGGGCCAAAACCTTATGGGTAAGGTATTCTTCACGATAGGGTGATTTAGTATCACCTTCAATCATAGGCATTTTCTTGTTATTACCTTATTTCAAAGCTTGATGTGTGTAGTTTTGTGTCCTAATTGTTACTAATTCTTCTTGTTTTTCCATTAAGGGGAAATGCTCAACTTAAAGCTCATCACTTGTATTGGAGGAAATTAATTTCATTTGGATCTTTCCTTAATCATAGGCTTTATTTACGGGGTTTTATGTTTGGGACATTGTATCTCAAATTCTAGAGCATATTTCATCTAGAACTTGAGCCACTTCTTCATCCCATTACACATTTTAATGAAGTAGTGTTTACAAATAAGATGAATCCATCCCTAAAACATATAATATCTATCTCCCCAATAGAAAATCAAAGGAATGCAAGAAACATTGAAGTTCAAATTTGGTTTGTTCCTTGGCCTCTCCATGGCGTAGGTGTATAAGTATTATCACTACAAAACCAAGAATGCTTTCATATTAACCTTAATACGTCAAATTGATAACCCATTTTTGTAGTGTGTGTACTTTCCTTATCATCTTCTTGAATTTTCCACATCACATGCTAAGTCATATCATTTAGGTGAGGTCATAGGTATAAGGTTTCTTTGGGGTATGACACATTCCCTCATAGAGTTTTTCATATGCATCGGTGTGTGTGAATACATCATATAAGAGTTAGTTTTCATTTCTCAAATGTAACTCTTTTTTCGCCTTGTGGACATATGAGTATCATGCACTAGGAGTTACAAAACACTCCTATTTATACCCTTTTCTAATCTATGAGAATACTATATCCGTTTCTTTCCATGAAACTTTTATGGTTTAATGTTTTCTTCCTCAAAGAACTTTGTCAAGTTTTCATTCAATTACAACTTGGTTGATGTGCGCGTTATCCTACATGTTCCTTGTTTTCACTTTCTCTCATATACTATCAAAGCACGTTGTTGGGATTATTTTCACTTTATATTTTTGGTTGCCTACTATTCTCGATTTTGTTTTCTAACTTGTTTCGTGTGCAATCTTAATAATTACTATTCCATTTGTGTGTTATTTGTATTAGTTTGGCTAATCTTCATTTTTTTGGGTTGTTCCCATGAATGTGCAAGTCATTTATGGAGTTTTAGAGTTTCAAGCTTATAAAGCGAAATCTAGTTATCTAAAGTTAACTTTGGTAGAAAAATGTTTAGAGGTATTTCTGGTTATTTATTGTTTTTCAATTAAAAGTTCATGTTTTTGAAAAAACTGTGTATTTTCCTTAATTATCTAATCCATCCCTCTCCTACCGTATGTTGTCTCAACAACTACCACTAACCTATATCCTCTAATAACCCATCTTAGTCCATCCTTGGCTATCTCCCTAAGCGAGTTGGGTTCTTTCCCGGAGAGTTATGTTTTATGTCTTGTCTTTGTCGAGTGAGTTTCTTGTGTTTGGTTTTGACTTGGCCCTTACTATTTTGGCTATTTAGGGTTTATATACGAGATTTTTACATTGAACTTGTAATTTCCCCTATCTAACTTTTCCTCAGCTATTCGAGCTCCACTTAGATTGTGCGTGTTAATTTTGCATGTATTTTGCTTGGTTTTTATTAGCATACAAGTTGGACACCTTGTTCGATGAGTTATATGACATATCAATCATTTTAGTTCAAGGTTTAATGTTTCTATATTTGTGTTCTTTGTAACCTCATCCAAGCTCATGTCATCTATATTTTTCCAATGATTTTCTCATTAGTTGATCTTGGTTCAGGATATTTTTGCTTTCCCACCAAGTTGGGATCACCTCCCATTTCTGGTCCCAATGTTTTTTATTTTCTCACCAATCGTCTACTTAAACTTCACCCCGTATGTGCATCGTTCACTACCATTGGAGGTTCTTTTCGCTTCGGCCATCCCCTCGTATGTTGACCTTCTCATCATTCTCTTCACATAGATATTTGTTTTCATCCATTCCCTTTACCATTGTAAATATTATGTTGGCATGACAAATCACTTCCACATGGAACTCATTTCCCAAGGTTTCCATAGTCACACCCATCAACTTCGCTACCTCAAACCCCATGTGTTCAACCCTTCCCGACAGCCCCAAAACCTCCTATGTGCTCACCTCCTTGGGTTTTGGAGCCACTATGTGGATATCCCGTTTCATCATACCAACTCCTTTTTGACATTCTTAAATCTTTTCTTTCTTTTTCTTTTAAAACTAAGCAAGACATTTTATTATTAGCTTGTATTTTGAAACTTTAGGATTATAATTATGACCTATGTTTTTGGCATATCCCTTAAATTAAATTTAATCAGTCATATTTAGTTAAAAGGAAGGGTTTATTATTAAATGTTGTTCAATTTTATTAGGAGTTTTAAATTGGTTAATTAGGAGATTAATTAAGATAATAAAAAATTTAATTATAGCCACAATTTTTATATTATCTTTTCAAAAATTAAGAAAAATTAAGAAAACTTATTTGGAAACTAGGATTACTACACATTTTTTTGGTAACCATTTTGTGGAGTATGTCATGTTGAGATCCTTTTGTGCATTTTCAGGTCGTTTGTGTGCATTTTTAAAGCTCGTTTTAACATATTTATGACCCATTTGTCTCGTTTTGAATCGTTTGTACATTGTAGTGCTTTTCCTCATACATGAGTATGAAGTCCTACCATCTTATCTTTTAAAAATAACAATGGAATTGGTTTCTGCTAATAAATCCATAGATTTTATTGGTTCATGATGGCCCGATACACATTCTAAAGTAATAACATAAGTGATAATGATGGAGGAATGTAATTACTAACGAGAATAATAATGGAGGTATTAAGATAATAGGAAACGATGTTATAAGGGTGGAGGAATTGAGGTAATTTATTGCATTGCAGAGGCTAAAGTGATAGGGAAATTAGTTGAGTCGGTTTATTTGATATGGAGGTAACTATCTTGGTATAATTATGAAGGGAATTCACAATTTATGGGGACATGTGATTAGTAATAGGGAAGTTTGGGAAGTTTGTGAGAGGTTATGGTAAACATGTGAACATCACCTTAAATCACTGTATAATTGAAAATATCATAATTACAAATTGTGATAACCTAAAAGGAGTGCTTAAGCATACCTTGTCACTTATCACTTATAATAAATACCATAAATAACAAATGTTTTGTTTATTATTTGAGTACAATTCTTTATGACATGATTCCATGGTGACCGCCATTTGTATTTTTTTAGCCACCTTCGTTTTATTTCAATAATATTTTTTCTTCTATTTTTTGAAGGAATGGATGCCATTTTGGTTTTCGACCACCCATTCATAGGAATATGACGATCATTTATAGTTTTCAACCATCCTCTTTTTATTAAAATTTTTAGATAATCAATTTAACCTTGGATTAACTTGGAAAAGGATATCTCATCCAACGAATTAAAAGTTTAATTGGCTTACAACATCTTTTTGAATTCTTCTTAGGATGTTATTTTGTAGCATAGATATACTCTATGGTCTTTAACTAGCATCACCCTCCTTTCACAATAAATTGGAACATGCTAGACAATATCATTATTGTGTACTTCTTCTATTTGATGGGCACATCCATTTGGTTTGTAAATTTCCCTAAAAGCCCTTATATTTTGATTGAAATAGTAGATCTCAATATCCTCTTTGAAACTTCCTATATTTTATGTGTTAGTCATACCACAAATACCTCTAATGTTAGAGTGGATCATTTTTATATAACACTTACATTCTCATATTTTCTAACTCGCTCAAGTGTAATTCTTAATTTTTGTTCCTCCGGTAAATCAATCCCAACTTCATCAGTTATTTTTGATGTCTAAATATTATATTCTATGGAAAAGATGGTATTTCACCCATATATCATCTCATATGAATTAAATCATATGGTTATTTTCCAAGTTGTATTATAAGCCCATACTACTTCTAGAAACTTTAACACGTAATTATTTCTTGAAACATCCACTATTTTGGTCAAGATGTTTTCTAGTTCCCTATTGGTAACCTCAACTTGACCATTAGAATGAGGGTGGTAACATGATGAATTTTGATGCCTCACCTTTAATTTTTCCACAAAAATAATCACATTACACATGAATTTAAGTCCTTGATCTAAGGTAGTTGATCATGGTGCTCCAAATATTTGAAAATTATGGTCATAAAATAAATCTTCCAACTTTTCATCTCTAGAAAAGCGGAGAGATTTTACTTGATGCATTTTGTTACATATTTTGTGCATACCAAAATATATTCATACCTTGATAATTTTATTCAATTGGTACTGTGAAATCCAATCTCAACTTATTAAATGGTTCTAGAACTATTGAGGTTTAAAGAGGCATCTTATTTGACAATTTTTGTTTCCCAGAGGTTGGAACTTATCACATTACCATAGATATTTGTGAAAATTATTTTGTATCGAAGACCAATAATATCTAGATCTTAAAACATTATGAATGGTTATTTTTAACTTATTAATTACCTCTATATAGGTCATCATGGCGGGATCTAAGTATATGAAATATTTCATCTTCAATTCCACACTTGTGAAATACATAGTCAGAGTCCACATTCAAAAATTATCCCATCAAACCATTTATACATGACACTCTTCTTGATTAAATGTTTCCTTTCCTTAGGTGTAAGAAATTATGGAAATTTACCTATGGCCGATGAATTATCTATATCAAAAAACCTAAGAGAGATTATAGAAACAAAAATAAGTTCGATTTCATAAATAATGATTCACTTGCTCATATGTACCTGAAATAGTTATTCTTGAAATAAAATCAACTACCACATTTACTTTAACATGTTTATCAACAATTTTAATATTGAATTATTACAAAAATAATATTCATTTAAAAATCCTTCTTGAATTAAGGATTTTTTCATTAAATATCTAATGATAGAGTGGTCCGTATGAATGATTACTTTGTACGTTGTGATGTAGTGGAAAAATTTGTTGATTGCATAAATAACTACAATAAAAAAAAATTTTGTGGTAGTATAGTTCCTTTCAGCTGAGTAAATATTTTTATTGATGTAATACATTTCATGCATTATCTCTCCCTCTTCTTATTGACAAAAAAATCCCAATGCCTTATTGGAAGCATCAATTTTGATATGAAATGAAAGATTCCAATTTGGTGCCCTAAGAAGTGGATTTTTAGTTATTTTCTCTTTTATAATGTCAAAATATTATTGAAAATATTCCATCAACTCAAATTCATAATCCTTAATTATTAACACAAATAGTGGAGACATTATTTTATTAAAGTTAGAGATAAATAAGCTATAATAACATGCATGTCCTAATAAACTTTGTAAATTAGTATCACTCTTGGGTGATGGGAGTTATACAATGATCTTAACTTTATCTTGATCCACTTTTCTTCCTTCTTATAAAACACGGTATCAAAAAATATCCAATGTTTCATGATAATAAGACACTTCAAATGATTGAGAAGTAATTTATGTTTCTCAAATCTAGAGAGCACTTTATCTAAATTATTCATTTCGACTTGGAAGGTAGTTCCATATAGTGTAAATTAAAGCATATAAATTTCTGATTCATGAGTACATTTATTGAAAATTGCTAGCATCACGCTCTAGATAGTAGTAGGAGCATTACATAGACCAAAAGATAAACATCTATAGGAAAATGTCCCCATGGGTAAGGGAATGTTGTATTATATTGATATTTTGGTGATATTATTAGTTGGTTTTGTCAACTAAAACCATCTAAAAATTAAAAATATTTTTCCCTAATAGGGTGGCAAAAACCTAGTCAATAAAGGGTAAAGGAAAATAGTCTCTATGAGTAGCTTTGCTCAATTCTCTATAATCAACAAAAAAACCTCCATTTTCCATTTTTGTTGGTATTATAACTAATAGAGACACCTAATAATTATCTAAGATTGGATAAATAAATCCCACATATAGTAGTTCCTCAATTTTTACATTTACAATGTCTCTCAACGAAGGGTTTAACCATCTTTGGGGTTTCCTAATAGGTCTAGAATCAGAGGTATATATGTGATGTGTGAAAATTTTATGATGAATACCCATCATATCACTATATTGCCAAGAAATTTCTTGAGGATGAGAGGATACAATTTTAAACATGGCATTCTCCTCTTGATTGGTGAGTTACTTATAATTTTCATTGCCTTTCCCTAGAAAGATAGGTAATTGTTTAGTATTTGGGTGGAGAGAATATTATCATTAGATATTCTATAAGAAGTGACTTGAAGGGAAATGTATGAGGTAACAACCTATGGATTTCAAATATGTCATGGATTACAAACTTAGTAAGGTCAATGTATCTTGTACAAGGAATATTAGTGGTTGTATGTTTTCATCTAAGATATCATATTCCTTTTCCTCATATACTTTTAATGAATCTCAAAGGAATAGAAATCCTAAATTGGGTCTAAGTGTTCTTGTAGTATTACTACATCCAATGAGGACACCACATTTTTAGTCTCCTCCGAGTCACCAACACATTATTAATTACATGAATTAGAAAATCATTTTGAATCGAGTACAAATATATTTTCTTTACATAATTTACATTAGTTATTTTCATGTCTCATTTCTTGTAGTATATAAGTATTGTAATAGTTTCTACTTATGGTAATCCTAATATTAATGTACATCTAATTCTATTATTATTAGTGTAAAAACCATGAAGTTTATAGAATAATCCTAGGAATCAATCATGATTGTTACATATCTTATAAATCCTTTGGGTTTAGCAACATATTGGTTGGAAATTTGCAAGACTATTGGAGTTGATTGTAAATTAGGAATAAACATTGTTGATAAGGTATCTTCTGTCATTATGTAAATTCTAGATCCTAATTCAATCATAATATTTGGAATTGCCAAATTTCTAATACAAACCATGAATTTAGGAATCCTAGGATCACCATATTTAGGAAGAATCAACTTCCCTTAAAATTCACATGAAAAATTTCCATCAAGCTATATGGTTTTTATTTTGTTTCTATTCCTTCCTGAGATTTTTAAAAACAATTCTTTCATTATTTTTTTAGTTCTAGGATATTTCTAAAAGATTTCAAAAGGGGATTTCAATGATTAATTCACTCAATCCATGAATCAAATATGACACCGATACATTTTCATTGTGTTGTAATTAATGTAACAAGTATACTTTTTTAGTATTTTATGAGTTTTCATTAATGACAAAAGACACATGAGGTTTTTCTTTGGTAATATCATGATAAGTTAAATGTCTTTTTAGATTATTTGGTGCGGTTGGGTTATTGAGTTAGTTTGATGGATTGTAGAGGTGATGAGGTGTATCAGTAATGATGTTGAGGTGTCATGAAGTGTTTTAAAGTTATTTGTAGGTGTGAAAATATACTAACGTGTTGGGAAGTTCGGTTTTGGTGAAACAAGCATGTTCAAGGTGCTTGTTCTTGATACCTAGTCAACTTGAGTTATGGTATGGAATGATGAAGTAAATATATGTATGATTGTTTTGAGCTTGGTGAGAGGAGGGAAGAATGTATATAATTTTTAGAGACACTCACACGTGTTGTATAGTGTTTGTTCTCAGGTGAAATCCTAGTTTCTAGGTCACACTACACCTATTCTCAAGCTCTAGGTGACCTAATGACATAAGAAAATATGTTTCAAAGCCAAGTATACAAATGTGAGCTATGTAAAAGTTGTGGTAAGTTGTTTCCAACATGTTGGTGAGGTTTGAGGTCATTAAGTTGAGCATATTAAATGGAAGGGGAAATTTTAGGTCTTTTTCTAGACCTAGTCAATGAGAAAACATTCCCTATGATGTGGAGTCATCATTTCTAAGTTTATTTGAGAAAATGTGAGTATTTAAAATGTGTTATAGGGTTGGTATGAAGGTTTGTTCCAATATGTAGCTCCTCATGTTGAATAATTTGCAAGATATTTAATTTTTAATCCTACCATGTTTCTAGAAGTGAGATTTTGATACAAAGAGAATAAACAATTAATCATACAATCTATAATCATGAATGTTTCATAAATACTAAACAAATATTTGCATCTAAGGATCATTTCCAAGCACAAAATGGAATATATTATTTCTTGATTCACCTATTTCACCTTCAAATGGTCTCACAAGTCCCTCTACTATATTTACATCTTCATTTATGTTAAATTAGCCATCAAATTGGTTCGTATGAAAAGAAACTCTCATCTCATCTATTTTCACCAAACTTTCCTTCAACATATCACTAGCACCTTCTTCCTAAAGTATTCAAAATTATATCTTATGGTTTCTTCAATTCATCCTATCTCATTCACCCTACTCATATCCCTTAACTAACCTTAAATGAATCATAAACTCGACCCAATTTAATGAAAAAATGAAAACTTCCCTTCTTTGTAAAAATTTCCTACTAGGTGCCCTTAAGAAAATTATACATGCATGATCCACAATTGAATACTTCTATAGCTACCCATAAATATATATTAACTCTTTCCAGGACCCTTTATAATCTTTTGACGTGTTAAAAATCTCAAAACCATATTCATTCTCCTTATCTCTCTATCGCACTTTTCCTCTTTTCTTGCTCACAAGCTCTTAGTCCTGGGAAATTCATTATCCTCTCATAAATTTATTTACATGAAGTTTCAACACACAATCTATACCATTTTTGACACCCATTTCAAGGTTCTTGATTCATGTAAATTTCTAGGACTGATCTCATAAGATGAACACTAGTTACTTTGTTAATTTTCCTTCTTTGTTAGGTCTCTAGCATTATCGACTCTGGGGACAAAATACTTCCACGAATATCTAATATTTCCACATATGAAACTAAGAAATTCTTGTTAAATATCTGGATACATTTTCAATATGATTAGGTCAAAATATTGGGCTAGTATTCATTGATTAAATGCAAAGCGCATACCTTAGTGAACCACGAGAAAGGTTTTGTAAAAACCCAAGAAAGAGAAAAATGAATATAAAACTCGATAAATATTTTTCATGTCACAATATTTTATTCAAGGTTATTTTTAACCTTAACCTTCAATATTAATTTACCATTAACGTATCATGAAGCTAAAAACGCGTTATTTCACTTTTTCCCCTTCTTTCTAAACCTGTAGATTCATAGTTCATATAAACATCCAAGTAACCCTTTCTATAACAATAAAACCGTAAAATCTTAGAAGAACTATAGTTTCCAAAAACTAGGTTCATTTATCTCTTTATCAAAATAATTATCCAATATCTCCCTGGTATACATTTGTCATAGCCTCTACAATCAGATCACAATTATGAGTTATACAATCGTAATCAACACTTGTTCATGGTTATCTAACATGCAATAAGAACCATCAAAGAACATGCCTATTTCAATCATTCAAGGATCATTATGCCATATTAATTTGTATAAACCAACTATTTAACTCACCCTTATGCCTTCCCAAGAGCTATTACGGTCATATGTGTAATCTTTAGCTTTTTCAAACTTAACCAAAACAAGGCATTAAAGGTTTACCAGCCTAGGTACCCAATAAACTTATTTTAGTTATAAGTTCCATTGAAATTAATGAATTAATATGAATAATAACAAGGATAATATCGGACATACCTCACAATTTTACAATAAACAACCATGTCATGCTCAAAACTAGAGTTTATTGCCTCATAACTATTTTCCATACAAATTTTTGTTCTCCATCCTTTCTCAAACATCACCATCCTCAATGAATAATTTCTAAATGACTCCTTCTCTCACATATATTTAAAGTTTCTTCATCCTTTCAAGTAACTCCTTGAATCCATAACTAACAGGAAGACTCACACATGTCCATTCATATGCCTTTTTACACATTTGATCATCTCCATTATTTTGTCCTTTCATACATTTTAACTTAATCCTAGGACCTATGAAAACCCATATAGACACCTACTCACCCTTGAGAAAAATTTATGACTATTTAACATATCTTTAGAATCAAATTATATTTTTCGATGGAAAAATCTAATTTTAAATTTCAAACCCTTTGT